>CM028133.1:272325000-273525000 GCA_016271365.2 Neoceratodus forsteri
CAACAGTGGCCTACTCGGGCAGGTGCGTACAGTACTCCTCATGCAGACTCAACAGGGCCCTGAAGAAAATAGATCAGGGACCCGGAAGACCACAGGTGATGGCAGAGCTGAATCCAACAGAAGAGAACACGGATGCTGGCCTACAGTGACATACTCAGGCAGGTGTGTGCAGTACTCCTCATGTGGACCCACCAGGACCCTGAAGAAAATGGACCAGGGACCTGGAATACCATAGGTGGCAGCACGCACAGCCCTCCACACCATGCCTGTGTCCCAGGGGACCTTCTGGCACCTGCTTCCCTCTGCCCAACTCAGTCAGCTTTCCTGAGGCCTAGTGGCACCCGTCTACCCCTCCACACCCTACCTGCTGTCCCAGGCGACCTGATGGTGCCTGCATCCCTGTCCAAAATCCTGGCAGTCTTTCCTGAGGCCTGGTGGCACCTGTCTGCCCCTCTACACCCTGCTTGCTGTCCCATGGGACCTGGTGGTGCTTGTTACCCTCTTCCTAACCCTTTCTGCCTTTCCCAGGGCGTGGGGTCTCCCATCTCTCACCCCACACCCTGCCAGGCTGTCCCTGGTGACCAGTTGGCACCTGCTTACCTCTCCTTAACCCTTCCAGCATTTCCCAGGGCCTGGAGGCACCCGTCTTCCACCCTACACCCTTCCTGCAGTCCCAGGGGACCTGGTGGCACCTGTTTCCATCTTCCCAACCATGTCAGCCTTCCTTGAGGCCTGATGGCTCCTGTCTCCCACCCCATACCCTTTCTGCTGCCCCAGGTTACCTGGTGGTGCCTGCTTCTCTTTCCCTAACCCTTTCTGCCTTTCCTCAGGCCTGTTGTCTCATGTCTCCCACCCCACACTCTGCCAAACTGTCCCTGGTGACCTGTCGGCACTGGCTTCCCTCTCCCTAACCCTGACAGCCTTTCCCAGGTCCTGGAGGCTCCTGTCTACCACCCCACACCATTCCAGCTATCCCTGGGGACCTTGTGGCAACTTATTCCCTCTCCCTAACTCTGACAGCCTTTCCCGAGGCCTGGTTTCTCCCATCTCCCACCCCATACCCTGCCAGCTATCCCTGGGGACCTCATGGCACCTGCTTCCCTCTCCTTAAACCTTCCGGCCTTTCCCAGGGCCTGGTGTCTCCCATCTCCCATCCCATACCCTGCCAGCTGTCTCTGGGGACCTAGTGGCACCTGCTTCCTCCTCCTTAACCCTTCCAGCCTTTCCTGGGGCCTGGTGGCACCCATCTCCCCCTCCGTACCCTGCCTGCTGTCCCAGGGGACCTAGCCTTTCCCAGGGCCTGGAGGTTTCTGTCTCCCACCCCATTCCAGCTGTCCCTGGGGACCTAGTGGTACCTGCTTCCCTCTCCCTAACCGCCTTTCCCGAGGCCTGGTGTCTCCCGTCTCCCACCCCATATCCTGCCAGC
The DNA here is from genome assembly GCA_016271365.2 of Neoceratodus forsteri. Taxonomy (NCBI): domain Eukaryota; kingdom Metazoa; phylum Chordata; order Ceratodontiformes; family Ceratodontidae; genus Neoceratodus; species Neoceratodus forsteri. Next base: position 272,326,427 of record CM028133.1, read on the forward strand.
TATCCCTGGAGACCTCATGCCACCTGCTTCCCTCTCCTTATCCCTTCCAGCCTTTCCCAGGGCCTGGTGTCTCCCGTCTCCCACCCTGTACCCTGCCAGCTATCCCTAGGGACCTGGTGGCACTTGCTTCTCTCTCCCCCTACCCCGTCAGCCTTTCCTGAGGCATAGTGGCACCCGTCTGTCCCTCCACACCCTGCTTGCTCTTCCAAGGGACCTGGTGGTGCCTACTTCCCTCTTCTCAACCCTGTCAGCCTTTCCTGAGAACTAGTGGCACCTGTCTACCCTTAACACTGCCTGCTCTCCCAGGGAATCTGGTGGCACCTACTTCTACCTCCCTAACCCTTTCTGCCTTTCCTGGGGCCTGGTGTTGCCCATCTCCCACCCCACACCCTGCCTGGCGTCCTATGGAAGATGGATGGACCTGCTTCCCTCTCCCCAGCAGTATCGGTCTTTCCTGAGGCCTGGTGGCACCTGTCTTTCCCTCCACACCTTGCCTGCTATCCAAGGGGACCTGCTGGCACCTGTTTCCCTCTCCCCAACCCTGTCTGCCTTTTCTGAGGCCTGGTGTCACCCATCTCCCCCTCCACACCCTGCCTGCTGTCCCAGGGGACCTGCTGGCACCTGCTTACCTCTCCCTAACCCTTTCTGCCTTTCCCAGGGCCTGGCATCTCCTGTCCCACACCCCACACCATACCAAGCTGTCCCTGGTGACCTGTTAATACTGGCTTCCCTTTCCCCAAACCTGTCAGCCTTGAGGCTCCTATCTCCCACCCCACACTTTGTCAGCTGTCCCTGGGGACCTGGTGGCACCTGCTTCTCTCTCCCTAACCCTGACAGCCTTTCCTGGAGCCTGGTGTCACCCATCTCCCACCCCCGCCATGCCAAGCTGTCCCTGGTGACCTGTTGGCACTGGCTTCCCTCTCCCCCAACCCTGTCCACTTTGAGGCTCCTGTTTCCCATCCCACACCCTGCCAGTTGTCCCTGGGTACCTGGTGGCACCTGCTTCCCTTACCCTAATCCTGACAGCCTTTCCGAGAGTCTGGTGTCACCCGTGTCCCACTTCATATCCCTGCAAGCTATCCCTGGGGACCTGGTGGCACCTGCCTCCCTCTCCTTAACCATGCCAGCCTTTCCCAGGGAATGAGGGTCCCGTTTCCCACTCCACACCCTGCAAAGCTATCCCTGGTGACCTACTGGCACTGAGCTTCCATCTCCCAAACCCTTACAGCCTTTTTCTGTGCCTGGTGTCTCCCGTCTCCCACCTCACACCCTGCTGGCTGTCTCTGGGGACCTGTTGGGACCAGCTTCCCTATCCTTAATCCTTTCAGCCTTTTCCAGGGCCTGGTGCCTCCCATCTCCCACCCCACACCCTTCCAGCTGTCCATGGGAACCTGATGGTACCTTCTTACCTCTTCTTATTGGAACAGCTTTTCCTGAGGCCTGGTGGCACACTTTCTCCCTCTCCCCAAAACAGTCAGCCTTTTATGTGCCCATGTGGTGAACACCTTTAACTCACAAACCACCCCAATGTCATTGTAATTATCATTTTTAATAAATATCTTGTTTGTAACAGGGATGGATGTTTACAGTTCTGTCCCTGTTACAAACAGGATTGAACTGGGGAAGGGGCTTTTAAGTAACTTTTCAAAAGCAAAAAAGACATAAATACCTTTATGCAGCTTAAACATGTTAGGAAATTGTTGTAGCAGTGTGTATTTCTTGAGTTTAATAACATTGTTGGAGTCAAAAGTACATTTTGTATTTTACTTTGCAGTACCAGCCAGCCCCCCCCCCCAAGAAAGCCAGTGACCATTTTAAAACCAAAAGCGGTTTGTTACACCACCAAAATAAATTCATACTAAGATGAACACCAAATACTGTAATAATCACACATGAAAAGGGGATGTGCTAGAAGTCTGGTTTGTAACAGGAACGGAGATTCACAGCTTGTCTCCAGTTACAAACCTTAATATGAAAACTCTGTCCCTATTACAAACAGGATTGAACTGGGGAGGGGCTTTTAAGCTAACTTTTCAGTTGCAAGCAAGACATAAATAGCTTTCTGCAGCTTAAACATGTTAGGAAATTATTGTAGCAGTGTATGTTTCTTGAGTTTAAGAACATTTTTTCAGTACATGTAACATTTTATATTTTTACAACACCAGCCGACCCCCACAGCAAGCCAGTGGTCATTTGAAACTGAGTATTTTGTTACAACCACTGAAAAATGCTCCTAAAATGAGCCCAAATACTATAATAATTTAACAAAAAAGGGCGCATTAAAGTATTGTTTGTAACAGGGTCGGATATTGATAACACGTCCCCAGTTACAAACCTTAATAAGAAAAATCCATCCCTGTTACAATCAGGATTGCACTGGGGAGGGAGCTTTTAAAACAACTTTTGGACATTAAAGCAAGGTTTAAAAGATGAATTGACGTTAAACTCGCTGCCAGATCATAGCAGCACCGCATCTTTACAGTGCTTACACCACTAAACATTAGTTTTCCATACTTTGCCTAGGACAGTTATTGCCACTTTTGCCATTTTTGTCATGAGATGCAATTTTCTGACTTTATATGATTTATTTCAATGGCGGTTATTAATTACATTGAAATAAATAATATAATCCGGAGTTGTGCTACAAAAAAACATTGCCCAATCTTTATATCCTGTTGTAACAGGGACGGATACTACCACTGCTGTCCCTGTTACAAACAGGATTGCCCTTTAAATTCAGATCCTTGCATTCAAGCCTGCTAGCATCAGCTGAATCGGCTGAATAGGCCAAACTTGAACATCCCTAGTTCAAGAATAGAGCCCTAAACAACCTCACTCTGTAAAAATAACTATACTGCTCAAGAATGTGCTGCAATTTAAATAAAAAGAGTATCTCAATGTAAATGATCCTGTACGTAACTACTCTGGAGTGCAGGAGATGGAAAACCTTTTACTGTTGCTACCGAGGACAAAATGGCCTGGGCTTGTGGGCAAACACTTGAAAAGCTTCAGGGTCCACGGATGATTGGCTACAGACAATCCAGTCCTTTCTCCTGCACTGATCTTGCTCCCAGGGCATGAAAGGGGACCCTTACATACAGGAATGGGGGAGGGATGGAATTGGAGATGCCCAATTTGAAAATGGGACTGGTCGGGAAGCTTGGAGCTCGGAAACAAAAGAGCAGCAATCTTCCGGTAAACCCTTGGGTTTGTGAGAGCATCGGAACACTGAAATATCACTGACTAGGCGGAATCTGCTTTGCAGTTCCGTTATGTAATCAGGGAGACAGGATTAGGTTACATGCAATACGTGATTGCCATTTTGGTGGCATTTAAATAAAAATTAAAGGCAGCAAACTAACAAACACACTACATTTGGAAGTGTGTGTCTTGCCAATCTACACGCAGTCTTTAGTGTTTGGCAGTGCAGGCTGAATTATGGAAATAGTGTGCACAAGACACACTGCATTTAAATGTCCCACTTGAAGCATGAAAAAAGGAGGGGACATTTATGCAGTTTTTTAAAATAAAACAGATTGGCTAGTGTTGCCACTCCAAGGTTATAAATCCTGTCTAAGCTTGTTATATAGCACAGTGCAGTTTTTTAGACTGGAATTGCTATATTATTTGAATTAATGGCATGTAAAGAGGGTATGGCATAAATGTACCCATTTAGTGTGGACAGACCCTATATATATATATATATATATAATAGATAATCCACTCTAGGTGTGCAGTCATGCTCTGATATCGCCGCGCCTTGGTGTCGTTCAACCACCAAGGCGTGCGTATATCAGAGCGTGACTGCACACCCTAGGGTGGATTATCTATCTTATAAAATGGAAATAAATATTTTTGTGGGAGAGCAAAAAAGTAGTCCCTGTGTGGCATAAGAATAAAAAAAAAAAAAAGGTTTGTAATTGTTTTTATTTTGATGATGTTAGATGGAGGAGAAAGAGTGGGGAACAGTGCAGGCAGATACTGAAAGCAAGTCCTTTGGTGTGAAGAAGGAAAGTAACTGCATTTTGTTTATTTGGATTTGTGTAAAAGAAGGACTGCATTTTGCCTTATTTTATTCAGATTTGTGTAAAAGAAGGAGCGAGCTGAGGCTAGTGGCAGACAGGACTTTCAGTTTAATCACTGACGTGTAGCGTGACCGAGCATGGTGAAAATGAAACGTAATGTGCAGCCAAACAACTTCTTTTAAACAATTCTGAATAAAACTAAGGTAAAATACAGTTACTTTACTTCTTCACACTGAGGGACATGCTTTCAGTATCTGGGTGGTTATTAGGTACTGTTATTGACCACTCTCGGTCATGCTGCATGTGACTAATAAAAGTGAAAGTGGTCCCCACCTGCTTTCCCTTCCTGTAAAGAGGACTATTTTATTGTAAGAATAGTAGCTGAAAAGAAATAGGAATACAAAGTTTTTTTTTTTTTGTAGTCGATGTTAGTTTGAACTTTGGCTTGTGGGTGACTATCTTGGTAGATGTGGAATGATGTGAGTACGGGTGAGAGGTTTGTAGGATAAAAGTAGTTCAGGCGTGCGGTCGCTGGGAGGTGTCAGATCGTTTGGGAAATAATGCACGGTCATGTGATGCATTCTGTCCAATCATGTTAGTGGAATTTCTATGATTTTACCACCCATTTTTTATATATATATATATATATATATATATATATATATATATTAGAGGCAAAAACTCCGTTTAATGCATCATTTGGGTTGTTCTAGCGACAAAAGTGAAATTCGGTGTTGGGGTTGAAAACCCCTTGGACCTTAGTTTACCCCCAACTGGATTAAGCGCATTGTCGTCTCCAACTCTCACCCCATCACATGTGTAAACCAGCAGAATTATAGGAGAATGGGGTGAGAGTTAGGACCGAACACCCCAATGCACACCCCAATGCCGGTTGGGGGGGTTGGCATGGGGTCCAAGGGTTTTCAACCCTAACACCGAATTTCCTCACTTTTGTCGCTGTGGAACAACCCTAACTGACGCATTAAACTGAGTTTTTTGCGTCTAATTCCCTTTTTTTTTGAGAATGATAACGAGAAATAGTGAATGTAATGCAGCGGCGGGAGCCCCGCGCTCCCGCCACATGATGTCTTGTGACATAGTAACAGGAACAGCAACGCAAACAGAAGTGGTAACGGTGGCACACATGGTAACGCAAGCACGAATGAGAACAGAAAGGGGTAACTCACACGGTGGCGTAGACGGGAACGGTCCGCCATGTGATGTCTTGTCACATAGTGACATGGTGCCCGTAAACGGAAATGTCGGTGGGCATGGTGATGCAAAGCGAAACAGAAAGACAAACAGTACTGTAGACACAAATGGCAAAAAATAACAGAAACGCAAGCGGAAATGAAAATGCAAAGGATAACGCACATGGTGGGCGTGAGCGTGACGTGAGAGTGAAATGGAGTGCGGAACTGCAAAGCGGAAAGGGCAACAGTAACAGTAATGTAAGTGCACAGGCTGGTTTTCCCCAAAAGCTACATAGAGAAAGACAGTGAGTATAAAGAATGTATGCATAATAATGGGTCTCGGAGCAGAAAATGAGGAGTTGGAATACTAACTAGCTTATATCTCAGGAACCGTACGACGTAGAAAATAAATTTAAAAGTCATGTGATTTATGACTTTCCTGGCTAGTTTTGTGCTTAGCCCCCATGAGGAGGCTAAGCATTTTTCTAACAACTCCGTATCTACTTTTACGTTTCCGACACTCTGGGCCCTGAAAGGCGCGGCGAACGCCGTAATGTTATCCTGTGGGGAAAAAAGAGAAGTTCGGAGTGCCATAACTTTGCCTCCCTGTAATATTTTTTCACCAAACCACTGAAAGGCACATCTGTGGGCTGTTGGCTGTCTTCCCTCCAAATTTCAGGAAAAAAGACCAAACCGTTATTTTGCAGCAGGGTGCCAAAGGATTCCTGTAATGCGTTGGTCGCCGTAATGTTATCCTATGGGAAAAAGTGTCAACTTTGGAGTGCCGTAACTTGGCCGCCATGTAATATTTTCTCAACGGAACAGTGAAAGGCACATCTGTGACATGTTGGCTGCGTTCCCTTCAAATGTCAGCCCAAAACACCAAACCGTTCTTTTGCAGCACAGTGCCAAAGTATTGCTGGTATTTTCAGACACCCTGGAAAAGTACTGTTGAACTTTGCAAAAGCTTTCACAAATTTATTCGACAGTGTCGTGAGCACGAAAGTACTTTGTGAAAGTACTTTTTCCAGAAATTTGAAAAACATATTTCTGGGGTGTTTTACCCCAAAATAAAGACATGGCTAGCATCCTCAGGGTCCGACTAGGTGAATACAAAAATAATTAGGTTGCTAGATGATCCCAAATGTAAATGGCAAGCATTTTTCTGATCGATAACTGAAAACAAGATGGCAGATTTGTGAAAGTAAGAGGGCCATTTGCGAAAGTAAAAATGCATTTGCGACACTGTCGAACTTTTTAACTTTTCCTATTGACTTATAATGGGAAATTGTTTTTTGAATAACTTTTGAACCGTTTAATATTTTTTCACCAAATCTTCAAAAGGCACATCGGGGACCCTGGCTGCATGTTCCTGAAGATTTCGGGCCAATCCCACAAACCGTGACGACCTGTAGGCGCCTCATAAAATTCCAGAAAGCATAAACGCGATGCAAGAGATCACACTTAATAACTCCGCAGCCATGTATCCGATTGGTACCTAAAACTTGGCAGATCCCAAGGCATATCGTCTTGATCGTGTATTCCAAATTTCAACAAATCGTCAAGCGGTTGCAAAGTTGTTAAGATTGTAAAATTTTAAGGTTTAACATGTAAATGGCTCCTCAACCTAACTATGGTAGCACTACCATGCTACCATAATATATATACACACACACACACACACACACACACGTAGGTGTGTGTATGTGTATTTATATATGTATATATATATACACACACATATATATATATATATATATATATATATATATATATATATACACACACACACACACACACACACACACACACACACACACACACACACACACACACACTCTGTAGGACAGGCGCTCCCAGTGGAGATATGACTTATTCCGTCACATTGCGGGAACATTTTCTAAACAAGAAATGGGGCAGAACAGTGCCATGAAAGATATTAGCAACAGGGATCTCCTAGAGTGGTAAGTTTTATGCTGGTCCCTTAGCCATGAGCTGAGCCTATTGGGAGGGTCTGTTCCTCCGCAACATGAAAAAGAGAGGGGGGTGAAGATGTGGGTAAGAAAGATAGCTCTCTCCAGAGCGAGCCAGAGGTGCGGTATCCCCACCAGGTTTCTGAGATAAATAGTAAGTGTGAGGCCTAGTAGTATATCTTAAGATCTGGAATGGCAAGGCCACCCTTGTCATGAGGCAGGAATAGTGTTCTAAGGCAGACTTGTAGGAACTGACCTAACCAAAGGAGGCTAGAAATGTGTTTATTCCACCATCTCAAAAATGGATACGTTTTTCATCCATACTCATTAAGGTGACCTCAGAGACACTTCATTTGTGACTGTGCATCACGACAGATGAGTGGCTCCTGGAAATAGCAGGGGCATGCTCTGTAGTTGCAGTCTACCACTCCAGTTAATCATCCTCCTCGTTATCCTCCGGGTCACCTCTCCCTTCAGCCAGAGGAATTCCAATCTCTCATACACAAGCAGGTTATTGAACTCATTCTTCCCCAAAAAGAAACAAAGGGTTCTTTCTATTCAAGATACTGGTTCCCAAGAGGACAGGAGATCTGCATTTTGTATTGGTTCTTGGAGACCGAATACAAAGCATTTTGAATGTTGTCTCTTCAAGCTCTCCTCCCCTTGCAAAGGGGATTGGCTATGTGCCCTAAACATGAAGGACACATTATTATTATTATTCTTCTTTCATGTCGGGGATTCTAATTGCATGAGCAGTACCTCAATTTATGCAGGAGGACAGCCATTATCAGTTCCGAGTCTTGCCTTTTGGGTTATCCTTGGCACTGCGAGTGTTTTCCAAATGCTTAGTGGTTGCACAGGGGTAGAATTTAAGAAAATAAAGTGGTGGTATTGGCAGAATATCAGTCAGAATTTTGGTATTCCACCAGGAAATTTGACATTCCCCCAATTTCCATAGCTTTTTATAAGTGAGAACAGATTTCTTTATGAAAACCCCCAAAATGAACACGTTTTGTCTCTTCTTGTCTTTTTTTTTTTTTTTTTATTCATTACATTCTCATTCGACATATATAATGTGTAGCTTTATTTAAGATGCTGTGTTTGGCTGCAGGCATACCAGCTTGGAGTGCGTGTGTGTGGGGTGTAGTATTTTGAGTCTGAAATATGCAGCCTTATCTCTCTGTACTGCTCCGCTCATAGTGTCACAATCTCTCTGTCTCCTACCCTCTCACCCCTGGTAACAGCGATCAGGATGCAGGAGGTTCCTTGCTCTCAGTCTTCTATCTGGGAAAGTTACTTTTTAACAAAATGAAAGTCACATCAGCTCTCTCTGCTACAGTATTGGATTTCCAAACCACACCTTGCTATAAGAGGGGAGAGGGTGATAAATGAGTTTACAGCTTTTTTTTTTGGTCTCTCAATCATGGTCCACACAGGCAAATGGGGGGGGGGGGGACAGAGACATCAGAGGAAGTTGGCAGACATCAAAGAGGGCATCTGGGGAGGAGCAGTACAAACCGGTATGAGCACCATTTCCAAAGGTTGTTACACCACTCGTCCCCCGCATGACACTGCTGCACCAAACTCCATTATTTTTTTCTGCCGTTAACAGAGAAATACTGCACGAGGAACTGGATGCTGCCCTAAGGGGCTGCAGATTAATCAGATTTTTGCTACACTCAGTAAAGGATTAAGTACTGCAGACCTGGTGTACCAGATTCTTTGAAAGGTGATGCGTGCTCTATCTTTTTCCTGAATGAATCTGCAGTCCTTTATGGCAGCACCCAGTTCCCCTTGCAGTGTTTCTCTGTTAATGGAATAAAGAAAATAATGGAGTTTGGTGCAGCGGTGTCATGCTGAGGATGAGTGGTGTGACAAGCTTTAGAAATGGTGCTCCTACTGGTTTGTACAGGTGTTCTCCAGATGAATCTATTTGCCTGTGGTCAGGAGCTGATACTGCATGCTGATAACAAGAAAAAAAAATCTGGTATTTTAACTCATTTGCTCCCGGTGGCCATTTTGGGTCGGATCTAGCAATGGTTGGTTCCGATGCCATATGGCCTCTGTGGGAACAAATGTGTTAAGCATGATACCACGGCTCGAATTTTGGTATTCTGGCATGAAATTTGGTACTCAAGGTGTACCAGAATACCACTAACTTTGAGCCCTGTTGTGACAGTGGCCCTTCAGAGGAAGGGCTTTGTCTTCTCGTATCTTGTCGACTGGCTCCCGAAGGCCTCTTTTAGGGAAGAGGTTCAGTACACTTTGTCCAGAACGCGACGGTTGTTTAAGGATATGGGTGTAACAGTAATGGTACCAAAATCCATACTGGTTCCTTGTCAGTGCCTCCAGTATATTGGGGCAGTACTAGAGACAGCAGTGGGCAGTGACTTCCTATCTACAGACAGGGCAGAGGCTCTTGTTGCTCAGGCCCATCTGAAACACAGGAGTCATTATAGGCCCACTTGAATGATGCTGCTTCTCCTGGGACTTATGGCTGTTGCCATAGTAACAGTTCCCTTTTCTTGTCTCTGTTTGCATATACCACAGTCGATTCATAGGGTGCAATGAAGTCAACTGATGGATGAGCTGGAACAAATTATCCTCATCATATCCCCTCTCCACTATGCGCTGGTTTGGTGGATGGACTGCCAGCACCTGTTGCAGGGTGTTCCGTTCTTCTCCCTGACTCTGGTGCAGATCCTCACAACATGTGCCTTGGGGTCAGGCTGGGTGCCCATCTCTGTTTCTTTCAAACCCATGTGTCCTGGACCAATCTGGATTCAGATCTCCACATCAGTATACTGGAGATGTGGGCTGTTCTGCTTGGTCTCCCATCCTTTGCAGAACACCTCAACTTCGATTTCTTGCTAATTTGGACAGACAGTGTCGGTGTAATGCACTACATAAACAAGCAAGGGGGCACTCACTTTTATCCGTTGTGCAGGGAAACAATGAGAGTGTGGTGCAGGGTGATATCTCACAACCTTCAGATATAGGCCACGTTTCTCCCAGGTGTCCAAAATGTCTTGGCAGATAGGCTAAACCGGTCTCAGTCCCTGGTACAAGGATGGGAACTGGTGACCTCCATGGTAAACTACCTGTTTGCAAGGTAGGGTCGTCCAGAGTTGGATGTTTTTGCATCCCCACACAACGCAAAACTGCCACGTTTCTGCTTGCCCACTCCAGGGCCTGGAGTTTTCGGGTGAAATGCATCGTCTCTCTCCTGGAAGGGGAGGATCCTCTATGCATTTCCTCCAGTTCCTCTCATTCAGAGGGTTCTACTCAAGCTGAGGGCAGAACAGGCCACCCTAATACTGGTGGCCCCCTTCTGGCCTCACCAGACATGGTTTCCACTTCTGCAGCATTTGGCAGTGGAGCCTCTTTTTCAGCTCCCCCTTTGCTGGGGTCTGCTGTTGCAGGACTAGGGGTCCCTGCATCTGCATGTATGACTCCTGAAGATGTATACATTGCCCATTTTGGGGTTCCCCTCAGGTGGCTGATGTATTGCTTGCGGCTAGAAAGCCTTCCACGAGACGCAACTATGCTTAGAAATGGAAGCGTTTCTCCATATGGTGTACTTCTCGTTCTGAAGACCCATTTACATGTCCTGTCAGTACTGTACTGGACTACCTTCTGTCCCTATAGGACTCTGGTTTCCAGTAGTCCTCTATCAGAGTACATTTAGCAGCCATTTTGGCTTTCCATTCCTCTGTTGGTGGGCAGACGGTGGCACAACTAGAGATGTTCCTGTACCCTGTTCTAAAGGGTATTCTGCATGTAACCCCTGATTCATAAACCGGTTCTACCTTGGGACCTCAACTTCTTACTTGAGAAGTTCACCATGGCTCCATTTGAGCCTGCTGCAACCTGTGGGATACTGGATATTCATACTGGGTTGTGGATGGAAGAAGGCAGTTTTGCCCATATTGACCATCTCGCCCCCCCTTTTCTTTTTTTACTTCTTTATTTCTATGTCCTTGGCTGGGGAGGGGTTGTACCTTTGGTTTTCCCCACATACTTCAGCCCGCCTTCACGGCTGCTGCCCTGATCGTGGCCAGAACTCGTACTTCTCTGCCACAACCTCTCCAGGTTGCATCACAGCGGGTACATACCCCACCACTGCGGAGACCTGGAGGGTGGGCTCATGAGGGAGCTAACTTGGGCACGATCGTGGCAGCTTTCATGCTGCCAAGGGATTTTTCTACTTTCTCCCCTGTGGGAAGGGGTGTGAAGTGACACCAGTGGAGGGAGTGCGCAAGTATCTGTATACGTTCCTCCAGGTGTTTGCCCCAACTCCGCCCCTCTTCTTGCAGGATCGGTGCACTGCCCCCCACCCCAGTCTCCACTGGGGGCCAGTCCGGCAACAACCACTGTTGTGTCCCCTTTTGGGAGAAGGAGGCAGTCCTTCAGATGCTCAATTCTTCTCCAGCCTGTCAACCCCGGTGACCTGCAGTTATTCCCAAACATGGGTCACCAGCATGGCGTGAGGTAAGCTCCAGCGCCTCAGCCCTTAGCGCCACCAGGCCAGCTAACACACCCTTTTCTAAGAAATATTTACTAAGTTTTTTTAAATATACTCAATGTCTTACTTTCAACCAGAGTTTTAGGTAACTGGTTCCACATTCTGCCTGTTCTTTGTAAAAAGAAGTTAAATCTTCCACTTTTGGTTGTACTATCGAGTTTTGTATGCTGATTATATATCCTTAGACCAACTGGTTTCAATTGCAGCTTAATTCCAAGTTCACTCATTAACTCGTCCTCTTTCATGATTTTATACATCAACAGGTCACTCCTCACTCTCCTGTTTTCAAGGCTTTACAAATTCGATCTTTTCAGCCTAGTTTTGTAATCTAGGTGTTTTCACCCACCCTCCATCTTTGCTATCCTACTTTGTATGTGAAAGGGATGTGTTTCCTTTCCTGGAAAATGCTGTTTTTGGTCACCATATCGTCCGCTTAGAGGATTTCCGAGCTTAAGGCTCTGATACATAAGCCTCCTTACTTGATTTTTCACAAAGACAGAGTGTCTTTGCAGACCAGTCCATGTTTTCTACCCAAGATGGTCTTTGGGAAAGAGGCTGTCCCTGAAACATGGAAACTTAGAATTTGTCACAGATCAGGTCTGCTTGGTCCACCCAGTCTGCCCCTCTTTTCTCTGCCTGTTCTGCCACTGCAGACCGTGCCTGGTCTCTGGCTACCCCCACCCCCATTTTGATAACCAGTTTTCCTTTATACCTGTCCCATGCATGCATGAAGCCCACCAGAGTTTTTACCCCACCCCCACTAGAAAGATTGTTCCAGGCATCTACCACCTTTCAGTGAAGAAATACTCTTCACATCCTCAGAACTTCCCCTCTGGCTTCATTTCATGTCACCTAGTTCTTGTACACCTCCTATTCTGAAAATGCTCCTTCCTGTACCTTATTCAGCCTTGTAAGGTATTTAAGGTTTCTTCAAGTCCCTCCTCTCTTCCATGGTGTACACGTTTAGATGCCTCAGTCTCATAGAACATTTGTGCAGACCCTGCACCATTTTGTGCCCTTCTTTGGATGGCTTCTGCCCTGTCTGTGTCCTTTTGAGGTGGAACCGGATACAGCACTCCATGTGTTGTCTCACCGTGACTGATACAGTGGCAACACCATCTCCCTCCTTCTGCTGGTGATCCCTATGCACCACCCCAGCATCCCACTGGCTTTTCCTACTGCTTTGTCAAATTGTCTTGCTTCTTAAGGTCATCCGTATCGTTACCCATAGTCCCTTTCCTGTTTAGTGACTGTCAGTACCTCCCCCCCTCCCATTCTCTACTCTGCCTCTCTGTTTCTGCACCCAAGGTGCATGATTTTGCACTTTTTTACATTGAAGCCTAGCTGTCATACACTTGACCATTCCTTGAACTTTTCCAGTGCTCTATTCATTCTCTCTACCCCCTCTGAAGTGTCCACGCTGTTTCACGTCTTGGTGTTATCTGCAAAGAGGCACACCTTCCCTACCAGTTCTTCTGCAGTGTCGCTTATAAAGACATTAAAGAGGACTGGACCCAGTATTGAGCTCTGAGTAACCCCACTGGTCACTCTCCATTCCCCTGAGTGAGTACCCTTAACCACCACTCTGTGTCACCTATCCATCAGCCAGTTACGTACCTAGTGTACCACCTGGCCCCACCTCCAGTCTTCCCAGTTTTTTTATGAGCCTTCTATGTGGTACCGTGTTGAAAGTCTTGCTGCAGTTCAAATCTGCAATGTCCACCGCTCCCCTCCATTGATCTATTTCTGTAGTCACCCAGTCAAAGAAATGTGTCAGGTTTGTGTGACATGATCTCCCTCCCATGAATCCATGCTGCCTTGGGTTCTGTAACCCGCCAGATGCAAGGTAATCTACCAGTCATTCATTAAAGTGACTCCATTGGTTTCCTCACCACTGATGGCAGACTGAGCAGCCTGTAGTTGCCAGCCTGTAGTTACCAGCCTCTTCCTTGCCACAGCTCTGAAGGAGCTGGGCTACATCTGCCCTTCCACAGTCCTCTGGAACCACTTCTGTGTCTAGTGAGTTATTGAATAGATCTGTCAGAGGTGCGGACAGTATTTCCTTGAGCTCCTTCAGAACCCTTGGATGAACCCCATCTTTTCCCATAGCCTTGTTCACTCTCAAATTCCCAAGTGCCTTTAGGACTCTTTTTCCTCTTAGAATGGACTTGTGTCTGCGTCCCTCCCACCAGTGGTTCTTTAACCTACAGTATGTGTTGCTCTTCCCCTTCCACTATGAAGACAAAACCAAGTATTTGTTCAGGATATCTGCTTTTCCTGACCACCCTCTTCACAGACTTCCTCTGCTGTCAGTCTCATAGTTCCTTCCCTTGTCTTTCTTTTTCACTTTAATACCTTAAAAAAAAAAAAAAAAAAAGGTCTTGTCCCCCTTTGTCACCCCAGCTGTTCTTTCCTCAGTTTGTGCCTTAGCATCCCTCACTGCCTTCCCTGCTTCCCTCTTTTTGCTGGTACACTTGTATATTCTCTAACCTTTACATCTTTTTGCCCTTTCCCTTGCTGCCACCTTCCTTGAGAACCATATTGGTCTCTGTTTTTGCTCACCTGTTTTATGCAGAGGTTTGTCGCCTTCACTATTCCATTCCTTAATCTGGCTCACTGTCCTTCCACCCCATCAGGATATTCCCCCTACTCCCCCACCAGAGCATCTCTGAGGCATTCACCCATTTAAAAAAAAAAATCTGTCATCCTGAAGTTCAGGACCTCCATCCTTGTGTGGTTCGCTTCCACTGCTGTCCTAATGTTAAACCACACTGTCCACTGGTTCCCATAGCATCCCACCCTGATGTCTGCAACAGTGTCCCTGTTTGTAAGTACCAGGTCTTATGTTGCTCATTACAGTGACTTCCTTTATTATTTTCCTCAGAACACCCCCTGCAGGAGTCTAGGATGACCCTGCTTCTAGCCAGCCGTGGCTGAGAGGCTCCAGTTAATATCTGGTAGACTGAAGTCCCCCATCAGCAGTACCTCCACCTTGTCTGCAATCTTGCTAATGGCTTCCATCATTTCCTTGTCCAGATCCTCCTCTGTGCTGGATGTCTGTAAATCATCCAGTGGGAAATGGAAAGTCAGCTGCTATCTCCAGGGTGACCCACAGTTCCTCCAGACCCTCCCTTACCCACTTGCATTTGTGTTGCCTTGATATCGTCCCTGACATGTAACATAACCACTCACTTTCCTTCCCTTCTTTTCCTTCCTGAACTGTGTGTTTCTGGGTAGCCGTCCTAGTCATGGTTTCCTGTGCCCGCGAGACTCGGTGAAGGCCACTGTATCTCGGTTAGCCTCTGCCATGATGGCCTCAAGATCTGGAATTTTATTTCCAAAGATTTTTGAATTTGCAAACATGATTTTCCACATCTTTCTCCCACCCTGCTTGCAACCTCCTTCCTTCCTTTGGCCTTGCCTCATACTTCCACCTCATATTGCTATATTTGTTCCTAGCCCTGTTGCCATCTTCCCACCTCATATTGCTATATTTGTTCCTACCCCGTTGCCCCCATGTTGCTATGTTTGCTCCTAGCCCTGTTGCCATCTTCACTCTTTATATTGCTATGTTTGTTCGTAGCCCCATTGCCATCTTCCCACCTCATATTGCTGTGTTTGTTCCTTGCCCCTTTGTCTCCAGTTCTCCTTCTTTTGCCTTGAACTTGTTCCCTGAGTTTTCTCCCCTCAGAGTCTCCATCCCTTCTGCTTCATTTATGTGGGGTAGTATATGCCTCCCTTTGTCATTCCGGCACCCCGCTCAGCCAGTTTAAATGTTCGTCAAAGTAATATTTAAACCATCCACTGAGGGCTGCTTTCCTTCCCTAGGTGGATGCAGGCCATCACCTTAGTACAGGCCCACGTCCTCCCAGGTTAGTCGTTAGTCCCCAGTCCCCAGTGTAACTGAAGCCCTCCTCTCTGCACCATTCCTTCAAGTGAAGCTCCTGATGCGGTGTTCCCCGTCCTCCCCTTGGCTGTATAAACCCCGTAAAGGCCACTGTGCGTGCTACCTGTTTTAGACCCCTCACCAGATCCTCGAACAATCCTAGCTGCATCCTTGGCTAGCTCATTAGTCCCCAAGTGGACAGTGACATCCTTGTCCCCCTTGCCCAGTTGCCCTAGCGATCCTTAGAATTTGCTGACCATCCCTTCGAGCAGTGGCACCAGATAGGACATATATCTCCCTGTCCCCTTAATGATAGTCCCCCCACCAGAAGCTGCTGCTTCTTCTCTGAGGTCCTCTGCGAGCAAGCGTGGGTTCTTCCTTCAGGGACCCCACATCCTCCATGTTGCTACTGTGGGGGGCCTCCTCCGGGCAGTTCCGTCCTGCCAGAATAACGAAGAAGTTGCATAGTGGCACTGGTGGATGAATGTGCCCTTGCAGTGCCACTCCCACCTTCCCAGAGCCCACCACTGTCAGCTGGCCCTCCTTCCTCTAGGCGTCCTCTGGGGCAGCGTCGGTGGACTTGGTGGCCCCTGGGTGAGGGACGAGGTAATCTGGATCCTGGTCAGCTCAGCCCAAAGTCTAGTGATCTCCTCCTTCAACCCAGAGAGGTGTGCACATATGGAGCAGCACTTCAGTCTCCAGAATGTCTCTCTGAAGACTGCTGCAGTGCACCCACTGCACTGCACCACTTCCATTTCTGGCTATATGTTCTTTCTCCTGCTCCTTACTTTACCCTGTCCCTCAGTTTGGTTCTACCCCTTGACCCTCCTAGCAGTCTTTCCTATGTCACTGTACCCTAGATAGGGTGTCTCTTGACTTTCTCTTTTACCCTTGCTTTCCTGTATACTACCTTACCTTCTTTAAATTCCTTCCTGCTGCCCTCTGCCTGTTTGCTACTTTCACAGCTTTCCCCTTACTGCCCTACTAGAAACCTTATTTCATCTTACTCTAGATAGGTGTCCCTCATCTTCCCAATAGTGGTCTGCCTTCTACCCTTTGCCATTTCCCAGAAGTGAGTGTAACAACAAAAGTGACTAGTACCTTACCTCAGCTGACTGGCAGAGCCCTCTGCCTCTCTGTGGCCTCTAGCATGCTGGGACAAGAAGGACAAGGGAATCTTTTGTAGTGCACTTTTAGAGGCATTAAGCCTCTGTCAGCTTCAGCCCACCAGTTACACACTTGATTTACAGGGCTTCCTGAATCTACTTGGCCACAAACTTAATCCCTTGACCTAGTTCCCCCACACTGCCTGTTAAGTTTTAAAGACAAGTCTCAGTATCCAAACCCTGCCTGAAAATCTATTTTTCTCTCCCCACTTTCTGTGCGTATGGAGAAAAATATAAATATATCTTTAAGGTAAAGTTAGGTTCTTACACTGTTCTCTGTCAGCAAAGTTTGTACTATAGGAAGCATGGTAAGGAACGTCCTGGTGCTATGTGTGATCACGCTACATGTGGTATGGCTATTTCTGTTGCCTGCTTTCAGAATATTTTTTCAGCTGACATACTGTATATGCAACTGCCACATGAAGCACTGTGTATACTTTCACTAAGCACAACAGTCTAGACCTCAACTTACTGTGAGTGTTCCCCACTGCCTGGAAATATAGAGCGGTGGTAAATGTGGGTGGGGCCACCACTGCGGGTGGAGTCAATCACGGGAGGCATGGAATGCATAATGAGCAGCAGCCGATTAATTTTCTGTGCCAGGACGTGTCCAAGCAGTCTTACTGGCACACAGGGAGGTTGTACAGCACAAAATAATTAAATGGCCAGCTTCCCTAGTACCTCAGTAAAATGCTTGTGCCCTTAAAGATCAGCTTTACAGGTGCTCACACCAAATACCATAAAGAACCCTTACCTGCCCCCAGTTCATATGCTGCCAGTATTTCCATTTGTAATTGCTCCTATTTTGGAAGGGAGGAGATCGTATTTTGGCTCCATGGAGCCAAGCCGTGCGGACCCCTTCCACTCCCTGGTACCTCCTGATACTGCAGTCCTCCCCCGCACTAGCATGTTTTGTGATGTCACTATATAGAGAGCATGGAGGCACATCCATAGACATGAATGGGGTCATTTTAAACAACGTTTTTGTATTTCAGATGGCCATGGTGAACAAATCAACTATTCAACTAAGCAGTGCCTTGAATTTGCTAGTGATGGCCAACTAAAATATTAAAAACGTTGTTTAAAAAATGGCACCATTCATGTTTATGGGATGTGCTTCTACACTTTCCATATAGAGACATCACAAAATGTGCTAAAGGGCAGATTGCAGTATCAAGAAGTGGAAGGACTGGCACTGCACGCCCACTGAGCCAAAATACGATTCCTTCCTTCCAAAGTAGGGGATTTACAAAGGAAATATTGGTAGCATATGAATTGGAGGCAGGTAAGGGTTGTTTATGTTTCTGGGGGATTTGAAAAGCAGAAGAGTTGCTCTTTAAATTTAAGCAGTAGAAGTTTGTATTTTTCCCCACCCCAGGCTTGTTCCTCTATGAGACTGTCTGCTGTCCACAACAGCAACTGCTGCATACTTAAGTTCTCCTTCTTAAATTTGTGGATGAAGGTAATAACTTCCACTGCCACTTTAGTGACAGATTCTTTTAAGTTAGTAAATGATTGTCGAGGACTGGTTGCTGCCCACACAGTCACAACTTGGCTCCACACACACTGTGTAAGCAGATGATCTCCTCTGACCCACAGCAGCAGAATCTGTCCAAAGGCTGCATTTAGACAGCAGTTGACGATCTGCTACTCAGCCTAAATGGCCTAGATTGCATGTCCTGATCTCCCTCCCCACAGTAAAAAAACAAAAACTGCTGCCTTTGCCAGGAAAAAGTATTCTTCCTTCTTTTCCAACTGACAATATATTTTTAGTAGCACTAAGAGCAGCTCTGAGTACATCAACACATGGAAAGTTGCTCGGCACAAATGGGGCATCAGAAGCAGATCCTCGAGTGGCAGCAGCACAAACACAGTATTTACCAGTGCACATGCTGCTCCACGTGATAGGACTTGCTGGGCTGTCCATCTCGATCCATGGGCAATCACTGGCTCCTGGTTCGGGCAACTGCTACTGTCCATCTCCTGATCTCCGACTGTCCTGTTCATGTGATGCCCTTAGGATCACTGAACTACAAAACAGTTCCCTGACTTCCTCTCCTAATGAAGCCCTCATCACAACAAGTCTGCTGTTATGCTGGCTCTTAGGATTCCACTGTCATGCTAGCGATCATCTTTTTTTTTTTCTTAAAGGAGTAGTACAGTCAGAATTTGCAAAAACAATGTGATGCAGTGTTTTAATGTGTGTGTGTGTGCATGTGTGTGTGTAGTCCTAGTGTGTCCTTCCCTCTTGTCTGCTATTAGATTTTCTTAAATTAGCCCGCTAGTTTGCCAGTAGTTTAATGGATCCTGGGGATTTCTATCTCAGCAAGATTTATTGCTGCTCTTGTTCCTACAGTGCTTCCTGTCCCATGTGACAGTGATGTATCCGGGACCATGGATTCAGCAAGCACTGGTTTAGAGTCAGTTTAGTACAGCAGAACTGGGATATTAAGTACCTTTCCTTATCCAGTGAGCACCGATTCCCACATTTACAGGTTAGCAAGTACTTGAGGGCTAACTGAGTGGGTTATTCTGTAAGAAAACAGCTAGTCTTTACTAATTATAGCATTGATGATCTGGGGTGATTTGTGTGCTTTTTAATGGCTGTGTGTAGTTTGATTAGGGTAACCACCTTTACATGAAGTGAAAACAGGATGCTAAGCCACACTCCAAACAGGAGTAGAAATTAACTTTTTTTAGTACTTGCACCGCTATGCATGTAGCCAAAAATGTACATGCCCCAGAGACAGATTACCTGCGCTGGTCACAAAGTAATAAAATAAAATTGAAATTAAACTATGGACACAGAAAAATGCCAGAAATTGTAGTATTCTGCTTCACTTGATTTTTCCTGCCTAAATTTTTTTTTTTTTTTTTTTTTTTTTTTAACCCTCTTATTTCTAGTTCCTGTGAACCAGGGCATCTCTTGGGAGTACCCACTCAAAACTTTGGCCTCTGACTCCCAGCCTGAAACCAACCTCCCAGGAGACACCTTGCTGAGCCCCCGCCGAACCCACAGACTCGACTAACCCCGGTTCACCACCTGTGGGCTTCCCCAGCTACCTGATGGCCTTTCTGTGATTTAGAGGAACGGTCCTGGGCTAGGTCAAGGAGCTCAGGAGAGCCGGTTGAGGGCTGGTCTGGCAATGGAATGTGGATGTAGGTTCCTGGGATCTCCATCGCCTCCCTAGTCCTCGAGAGTTTTTACATGTTGTTTCCTCTTCGGAGCGTGGACATGCAATGACTTCTGCGTACCTACGTGCTGATGTCTGCCACCGCTCCATCCCCTGAATCCGGCATCGCTCCCTGTAGGGTCCCTGATCTCCTTCAGGGGCCGCTGTGGAGCGAGGCATGCCCCAGAACCCATCCCGGGAGTGGAGAGCAGTCCTCTGGATGCCCAGTCCCTCCCTCCCCTGCTGACCCGAGTTTGTACCCGAACCCGGGTCGCCGGCATGGCGTGCAGTGCCTCAACCCTCAGCGCCACCGGGCCGGCTGTTCCCTGCCTAATTAACACCCCCCAAAAAAAAATTAAGGACATCTACACCAGATAAATTACCTATGAACTGTGCCAGTGATCTGTGCTCTCACATGTCTCTTTCCAAGACCCCGCCCCCGTCCTGTGTTCTGGCCTCTGATTGCTGCCGAACAGCATCCATTACTTAGTGCTCCCAATTGATAGATGCTCTTCACAGCAAAGAAGAAAAAAATGAAGCTGCTCTCTCAGTTAGCAACCCAAGATTGACTTCCCAGCAATCACATGATCGCCTTCTGAAAGCCATGCACAACCTGTTTTCAGTGATCAAGCGGTACTCTCGCGATTGGTTGCAAGGGCGCCTCCCTCTCCTCTCACATAACACTGCCAAGCAGTAAGACAGTGATAACCCAGAGATGTTGACTATGCTGTCAGTGTGAGGTGAGTGATGGCAGGCACTCTTAGTCCACATCCTCACCCCCCCCCGCCCCATTGCCACGATTTGACATGGCGCGCTGTGATTCCTCCTCTCTCCATTTGCCAACCCTCAGGATATACAATGGTATTCCTAAACTCACTATCCTGAGTCTCGGGATACCAAACTCACTGACCCAAAATACATGCTCCCAAATCAGTCGGATGCCCAACAAAACAATGTCGGACATCGGATTTGAAAATCACGAAATGCAATTTGGGGGGCTCCACCCCCCACACCCCCCATAACTAAAATAACTAACTCCAAGGGGGAGCGGACCTTGGAGTTGAAAAAAATTAGTTCAAACAACATGAAGTCTTGCTATATTATGACTATTGCAGTTTGCCCCAGCCTTAGAACTGCTCCGGTGAAAAGAGTTAACTTCCATGCAGGCATGGAGCTTAAGCTTGAAGTTCAGAAGCTCTGTTTGGCTGGTTTCAAACCGAAACCGCCAGATTCTTTACTCCCGCTCACTGAACAGTCACTCCGGAGATTCCTCCTGTTGCTCGGTTCATTTCTTCGGTTTAAAGCGCTATTTCTCGGTTTAATTTAACCGCGATTTCATCATTTTAACCGCAAAACCGATCGGTTCAGGCTCTGTCTATGGTAATCGTAAGTAATAGATAGGGTTTTTTCTGTGTGGAACTTGTAAAGTATTATCGGTTCGGTTGAACCGATCGAGTTGTATTTAAATATAAGTTTAAAGCCTTTTAAGGCTTTTTAGAGTGCGGTTCCCGGTTCTTATCGGTTCTAAAAAAAACGGATTTCATTACGTTTTTTCCACGACCCGTGACACGGTTTGGAACCGATAAGGGTGTCTTGCCTGGCACTGCCATCAAAAGGGCAAGTTGGTTGGTTAGGCTGGCATCATGTCTGAGAAACCAAAAGAAAAACCGGGCCCACTGGGTTTCAACACTGTAGTGTCTGTGGGAAGCCTTTGCCAAGGCTGACCACACACTACCGTGTCATGTGTCTGGGGTTTGACCACCTCAATTCAGACTGCCAGATATGTAAAAATTTCCTGCAGCCACCCTGGACAAGAGAGTGGGCAGGCTCAGGGAACGCAGAGGCCAAAAGTCCGCTGACCCGATGTGGCCAGCCCGGTTCGTGCCAACCCCTCTGACCAGGGCTGAGACTTCCTCGGGCCAACGAAAAGCTGGCTCTGAGGAGCCAGTTCCAGCAAAGAAATCTAAAAAATCAGCAGGTTTGGAGTCCAAAATTCCTTCTCCAACTGCTGCTGAGATAGCCAGGGCAATACAGATTGTCCAGTCCCTGTCCCCGGTTCCCTCTGAACTGCCACTGTCTGGCAAAAGGTCGGTTCGGTCGGTTCCAGTGGTTCAGGATTATGATATAGAAGAGTTCTATGAACCAGAGGAGGGGGATGAGGATTATGATCAGTGTGAATGTGATTTTGAAAGTCTGGATGTGCCCACTGAACCGGACATCCCCAGACAGACCTTCAGGTGAGTCTCCCCTAGGCTTTCTGAGTCCCCTTCTCATTTTGTTTTATAAAAAGTTGCTGAGACCCTCCAGCTTCCCTTAGAGGAGCTTTGGATGAGCAGAAGGAGCCTGACTATGTGGAGATGATGGATATCCCAGAGTCCAGGAGGTTGTCCATCCCTTTACATAAATCCTTTAGAAAACAAACAGTAAAAATTTTAAAAGCTCTAATTCTGTGCCTCCTGTGGATAAAAGATGGACAGGAGGTACACTTTGTCAGGTCCTGATACAGATTTTCTTTCACAGCAATGCAGTCATGTTGGGAGTAGTTCTGGCTGCAGCCTGTGATAAAGCTAATATCCCACTGGCTTCACATCCTCCTGACAAGGATTCCAGGAAGATTGATGCCATGGCCAAAAACAATACATGGCAGCATCCTTGGGACTCAGACAAGCTAACTATATGGCTTATGTTGCATGATACCAGAAATCTAGATGGGATACTGTCATGGCCTTAGCCAAACAGGTCCCTGGCCAGCTCGCAAGGGAGCTGGAGCAGGTGGTCTTGATGGTATTGAGGCATCTAAGGTGCAATTCCATGCTGCAGTGGATTCTAATGATGTATCCTCTAGAGTCATGGCTACATCTGTGGCTTTTCAGAGATTGGCCTGGCTCAGGTGTACTACTTTGTCACAGGATACCCAGTCTAAGGCTGTGGATTTTCCTAGGGAAATTCTCTGTTTGGGGAGCAGACAGAGAATTATATGAAGAAATGGATGAATATAGAACCACTTACAGGAGTGCACAAGCCAAGGAACGGCAAGCCACTCCTCAGAGGCAGCCCCCCAGGGGTAGGGGTAGGCCTTTTCACAGGCCTTTTTACCAGACTCAGGCCCCCTCCTCTTCAGCCTATGTACAGAGGGGGTTCTTCAGAGGGAGAGGCAGACGGGGTTCGAGCAGGCCTGCTCCCACCCCTCAGCCTAAAGCCCCTGCCAAACAGGCACCCTGATGGGATGCCCAGGGTCGGCTCTCCACTACCTGTAGGGGGCAGGTTGGCTCACTTCGTCCAGGACTGTCAGTCTTTAACTTCAGACAGGTGGGTCCTGGAAGTAGTGAGCCAGGGTCTGGTTCTCAGCTTCAAGAAATTTCCGAAGATGAGAGCCAGATCTTTTCCACCTTCAAACCCTTTAGAGACTCTTGCTTTGGAAACAGAAGTCTCAACCCTCCTGGCTCTCAGAGCTGTAGAAAAGGTTTCTCCTTCACCAGGGCAAGGGTCTGTACTCCAGGTACTTCCCTTACCCCAAAAAGACAGGAGAGAGTGCGCCTATCCTGGATTTAAGATATCTAAACAAGCACCTTTTAAAGCCAAAGTTCAAAATGGTGACACTGGGAATGATTTTACCCTCCCTAAGGCCAGGGACTGGCTAGCCTCCCTGGACCTCAAAGATGCCTACTTCCATGTTCTTATCAGAAGCTCCCCATCAGAAAGTACCTCAGATTCGAACTGCCCTCAGGCCATTATCAGTTCAGAGCAATAGCTCAGGCCTCACTTCTGCCCCAAGGGTGTTCACAAAGTGTCTGGCAGTAACAGTCGCCCACCTAAGAAGGCAAAAGATTGCCATTTTCCCCTACCTGGACGACTGGCTCATTGTGAGTCAGTCTCCAGACCAGGTCAAATCACACCTGCTAGTTACCCAGCAGCTGCTTGCCTCTCTGGGATTTCTTCTCAATCTTCCAAAGTCAGTTTTGGAACCTGTCCAGGTACTCACCTTTATAGGCGCAGAACTGGATACAAAGCAGGCCAGAGCCTTCCTTCCCTTGGAAAGGGTAAGGACCTTAGTGGCCCTGGCCTCCTTCACTCTGCAGGTTTCTCGACCAGCAGGCATTTCCTGCAGCTCCTAGGGCACATGGCTGCCTCCACAGCTGTGGTGCAAGGAGCAAGATTTCAGATGAGGGACATTCAGTTCCATTTGAGAGCTTTCTGGTCTCAAAGAAGAGATCCTCTATCCAAGTTAATCCCAGTGACTCTAACCCTGATCCAGGCCCTTCAGTGGTGGCAGGATCAGAGCAGTCTGAGACAGGGGTGCCTTTCATCCTCTGTCCCATTCCTTGACCCTTACTACAGATGCATCCTCTTGGGATGGGAGCTCACATGGCACCTCTCCACCCAGGGATTACGGTCCTTCAGGAATCTCTGCTCCACATCAATCTGTTGGAACTCAGAGCTGTTTTTCTAGCACTTCAGGTTTTCTCTGCATCTGTTCAGAACAAGGTGGTACAGGTCAGAACAGACAACACCACTACAATGTGGTACATCAGCAAACAAGGGGCACTCGCTTCGGCCTTGTGCACCGAGGCAATGAAGTTGTGGTCTCTGGCTTACTCCTGAACACTTCCTCATAGCAGTTCACCTCCCAGGCAAGGACAATGTCTTGGCAGATGCCCTCAGCAGGATTTCCCAGGGCCATCACGAATGGTCACTGGATCCCCTAGTACTGGGGATAGTGTTTGCCAGATGGGGCACTCCTCAGATAGATTTTTTCGCAGCCCCAGACAATTATCAACTTCCACTGTTTTGTTGTAGGCCCCCAGTATTGGGCTCAGTTCCCCTGGATGCCTTTCTCCTCGATTGGGAAGGGAAGTTTCTTTATGCCTTTCCCCCCTTCCCTCTCCTGTTCAAAGTACTGGTCAAAATCAGGTCTCAGCCCTGCAAAATTATCCTGATTGCTCCAGACTGGGCCAGGCAGCCCTGGTACCCACTCCTTCTGTCCTTAGCAGTCCATCTTCCCCTGTGTCTCCCCAGGAACCACAATCTGTTAACCTGTGCTCAGGGAGAGTTTGGTATCCGATCTCAAATCCCTCAACCTCAAGGCTTGGCTCTTGAGCAGTTAGAGTTGCTGATTTGCAACTTTCTCAAAGTGTTCTCGAAATCCTGAAGGCTGCTAGGAAGCCTTCCACCAGGGCTACCTATAACTCCAAGTGGAAAAGGTTTTCCATATGGTGTTCTGGGAAGCATGTTTCCCAGAATCTGCTGATCTACCTACTGTATTGGACTACATGGTCCATTTTAATTTTTGGTACTGAGACCAGCCACCCTGAAAGTGCACTTGGCTGCTGTCTCTGCCTTCATTTAGCAGGGAAGCCTCTTCTCTCTCTGCTCATCCTGTATTTTCCAAGTTTTTAAAGGATTGCTTCACACAATCTCCCATTCAGGGACCCTGCCCTGGCTTGGGATCTTAATGTATGCATTGCTCAGCTAATGCAACCCCCTTTGAGCCTCTGTCTTGGCAGAGCTTAAGTATTGACTTGGAAAACTGTATTTCTGGTAGCCATCACTTCTGCCAGGCGTATAAGTGAGTTACAGGCTTTATCAGTAGAAAATGACTTTATTTCCTTTCACAGGGATAAAGTGGTCCTCAGGACTAACAGGAAGTTTTGCCTAAGGTGGTTTCAGATTTCCACCTTAACCAATCTATTTCACTTCCAGTGTTCTTTCACTGACCATTCCTCCTCTGGTGAGAGGAGGCTGCACAGCTAGTTGTTAAGAGGGCCCTAAGTTACTACATAGAGCGTACTAAGGGTCACAGGGTTTGACTCCTCCAACTGTTTCTCACTCTATGGTGAGGTTGGGAAAGGGAGACCTGCCACTAAAAGATCCATTGCCAGGTGGATCGCTTCTTGTATACAATTTTGCTATCAAAGCTGGGTAAGGTTCCCTCTCAGGCCTGAGGGCTCACTCTACCAGAGGTACAGCTGCATCTCTAGCTGCTGCTAGAGACATCCCTATCTTGGAGATATGTCAGGCAGCTACTTGGAAGACAGTACACACTTTCACCAAGCATTACTCCTGGATATTCAGGCCAGGAGGGATGCTCGGTTGGCACAGCCGTGCTTCAGAGCCTATTCCCTAAGTAGGTTCTGTCCCTCCTCCTTGAGGTACTGCTGTGTAGTCTCAATAGTCATAATATAGCAAGACTTCATGTTGTTTGAAGAAAAAATTACTCACCTTAGTAATGTTGTTTCTTCTAATGGAGTCTTGCTATATTATGACCCCCCAGCCTGCCCTCTCAGAACTCCTACTTTGGGGTATGGGGTGGGTAGTCCTCTGTTAGCATTTATTGATGCCTCTTTCATGTTTGGGTGTTGTGTCATTAAGTTATTTTATCTTAATTTTTCTGGTCCACTGACTTGAGTCTTTGTGTTGGGACCAGTAAAATGTGTTAATATATTAGTAGCCAGTTGGCTAGTGTAGATTACAGCTTCCACACAGAACCTTAGTGAGTTTTGCTCGTAAAGATCTGCGGTTTGGTTTGAAACCAGTCAAACAGAGCTTCTGAACCGAGCTCGCGCTCTAAGCTCCATGCTCTGCATGGAAGTTAACCCTTTCACCTCCGGAGCAGTTCTAAGGCTGGGGCAAACTGCAATAGTCATAATATAGCAAGACTCCATTAGAAGAAACAACATTACTAAGGTGAGTCATTTTTTCTTACAGTGTATAAAATGTAAGCGCACGCAGTGCGAAAGAGAACCTGGGCCTCTCAAGGGCATGCTAGTCGAGCTGCCAGTGGTTTAACCCTCAACACCACTGGGGCAGCTCGGCCAGCCTCCTGATTCATCCAGGATTTGAAGCCCATCAACAGGGGTAAGGTAGCAAGCTGTCACTTCCGCTTACTCATTCTTTCGTAAATGTCTGTTGGGTTTCCTATCAGCCGGGATTTTCTACTATCCGGATACCGAACCTGTCGGGCAGTACTGCCCGGTAGGTCAGTGTTGGGATAGTGAGACTCTGCATATCATAAGGGTACTGCCCCTCAGTAGTCGCACTTAGTCACTTACCCAAGCAAACAAGCAGTGTTAACAAAAATAAAAAAAATCACAGCTCACAGTTGCTCCTGGCTTGGCCATGCCACCACCTCCCCAGGCACCAACTGCAGCTTACAGTGTGGCAGCATTATGCAAGTCAGTGTGATTTGAAAAAAAAAAAAAAAAGTGCAACTGGCCCCATGGTGCAGATGCCTGAGGTGTTTAGTGCCTTACCTCACCCACACCACTGACCTGGGTCCAGTAATGGACTCGGGTCATTGGGGGTTGGCTGGAAAAGGAGAGGATCGAGCATCCAGAGGACTGCTCTCCTCTCCTGGGGTAGGGAGGCCTGTCATCCTCGGCTTAGGCAACTCCAGGTGGAGGCCTGGAAGTAGTGCAGGTCAGGGAGGCAATGTAATGTAGGGTCTGTGGGGAACATCGGATGGGTACACTTCCATGCACGGGTCTGATGCTCCACAGTTGAGGGTTGGACCAGAAAAGGAATGTTGGGGGTGGGTGGTTCCTGAAGCCCGCCCAGCTGTCTCTGTACCCATGCTACCACTCAGTGTGCGCTCTGTCCGGTTTGGATTTGTGTGTACTGGGGAGGGGGGGGGCAGCCCTCCCTCTGGCCCTGCCACAAGAGGGCAACTCATGGGAAGGAAACATGATTAAGCATGTAGCTGAGGAAGTGGGTTCACCAGCCTGGTGGGCTGGGGTCCGGGCTGATGCAGTCATCCCCCTGGACCCAGGTGATAGAAAAAAACTATAAGGGGGAAAAAAAAAGATCTTACTCCAAGAGGGCTCTTGCAGTAGGTAGTAACCTTGAGGACTGTGCCCCCTGGCATCAGGATCACACGGAAATGTTAGCTAGCAGTGTCTGATGGGGAACCGCCCACCGAATGTCGTGGTGGACGTCAGCGTGACCCTATATAGTGGGTGGTCCCCATGCCCGCCTCCCCAGTTATTTCCCACCATCCGCCTGTGCAGTTCGGACCTTGCGGAGATTGTATGCTGCAGTTCCACTGCTTTCTTCAGATTTACAGTTTTATCTAGTTTTTGTGCATGTTGTTACCGTCTTCCATCAAGTATAAAAATAGGTATGGCTTATAGCCGCGATTTCCATGACAAAGACTCCCACACCTCTGCCTCTTCTGCTTAGGCCTGGAGGACAAGGTCAGGACTGTGAGCCCTGTTCCAGCTTCAACCAGGCCATACGGAAGCGTTGCCTACAGGGCCTTGAGCCCCACTTGCGAAAACAAATAATGGCCTCGATAGAAAAAGAGCTCCAAAAACTCCATAGTGCTTCCTCCTCTCCTCTTCTCTCCTCCAGATTCCTCCAGGCACAAGAAGAAGGAAAAAGAGAAACATCAGGACCAGGAGAGGTCCCCCTCTTACCCATGGCTGCCCTCTGGTGAGTGGCGGTCTTCTTCCTCCAGAAGGTTGGACGCTGCAGCCAAGCCTGCCCTGCCCCAGGAGCAGTCCTTGGACCCCCCACTGCCACTGGTCATAGTAGCCGTGGGCACCTCAACTACTGTATGTCCCAAGGCCTCTGCTGCTCTTAGACCCCTTTCCACCAGCGGCGTCAAAGTTGCCTGGCGGGGCGGAAGTCAGCTGCTCGTGAATCTTCTGGCTGGTGCCCGGCCCAGACTGTGTCGAGCTCTGGAGGCTCAGAGGGCCTGCCTGACATTGGTCGATAAGTTGGGAGTCGGTTGGTTGGTCTGCCGACAACCCCAGTCGATAAGTCAGGAGTCGGTTTACCCGACGTCCGCTGACTGATCTGGCATACAGGTTCGGCGAGGGC
Source organism: Neoceratodus forsteri (assembly GCA_016271365.2). NCBI lineage: Eukaryota > Metazoa > Chordata > Ceratodontiformes > Ceratodontidae > Neoceratodus > Neoceratodus forsteri. Next base: position 272,355,185 of record CM028133.1, read on the forward strand.
CCCAATGATTCCCAGTTGCCAGATTTGCCACAGCTCTCCCTGGTTGAATCCTCTCACCGGATCATCCCCTCCTCACCTGTGGAAAAGCTTCCTCCGCCCTCCCCAGACAAGAGAGTTGCAGAAGATGGGTGTCATCTGTCAGGTGGCACCTTTCCAAGCTCACCTCCAGATCTAACATTGGATGTCCCAGGTAACCCTCAGGGGCTCCTGCCGCTGGATTTTTCGACGGGGACACCGATTCCGATGCCACGTCTGTCACCAGCCGGTCTGACATTCGACCCGGTTCTTCCAGGTTCTTCGGGGTTGGTTTTAGGGCACTCCAGGCTCCTCCTTCCGGACCTCGGCACCACCTTATGGATGCCAGATGCCATATTTTCCAGTGTACACCCCGTTGGGCTACCTGCTGGCAGGATACAAGACGCTGGGATATTCACCCACTTATCCTCCACTGGGATACCCAGCACATACCTACCAGACGCTGGGGTTGCCTGCGGGTTACTCGCTGGTCTACCAGCCTCCTCCACCCCCTCTGCCTCCTCAGGCTCGCAGACTTTCTGGCTGGGTCCTACAGTCATGGTGGTCTGAGACCAAGGCCCAGCTCGGCCAGAGCTGGATAACTGCCACCTCCTCGGAGGTTCCCTGGGTCCCGTGGATCAGCCACCCAGGCCTTCCCTACACCGACATGTGAAGACTGACGCCGGGCCTTCAAAAGAACCTTTGTCAGAGCGGGACGCCAGGTAGAGTGCTCCTGACATGTGGGAACCCTTTCCCGCCTGACATTCGGAAGTCCTGACTTGATCCGACTCTGATTCCTACTCTTTTCCTATGTGGCGCTGGGTTTGAGATTCCTCCCATGGAGGAACCTCGGCCTGAAAAGTCTCAAAATCTCCACAGAGACCCTTCTTTTACAGACCTTCACAGGAAAGTTGCGGAAGTCTAGGAGTGGGAAGTCCGATGCTCAGGACCCTAAGCGCCGAAGGCTGGCGGCTCATTTGGACATGCAGGAGGTGGCTCCTGTCCTTACTCCCCCCTAATTGGAACCACACGAGGACCTAGCATCCACTATTTGGATGATGCCCTCTTAGATACCGGCGGTAGCCAAAAAGGCCGACTGGACATATCGGATGCCAGAGGGGAGAGACCACCTTAGCATCCATCCCAAGGCGGACATTGTAGTCATCACAGCGGCCCATGATAGGTTGTCCAAGCCGAGGCATAAGAGCACCTCTCCTCCTGATAAGGAGTCGAGACAGCTGGACCAATTTGGGAGGAAGATTTCTTCCTCATCAGCATTGGCCATGCGTGCTTTAAACTATGTAGCCCATATGTTGGTGTACCAGAAGTCTCTCTTTAGCCAGCTGGAGCCGGCCATCGAGGTTCTGCCTGACTCAGAGTCGAAATCCATTCTGGCAGACTCCATTAGGTCCGCCAAGTTTGCATGCAGGCATTTGTTGAGCGCCACCTATGATGCCGTGGACTCCTCGGCCAGGCGACGCCATGGCGGTTAGCCTCAGTAGGCTCTCCTGGCTAAGGGTATCCGGACTGATGCCGGACGTTCAGGCGGCCATTCAAGATGCTCCCTTCAGGGGCTCAGTCCTCTTCAGGGGTGATGCCCAAGACATCCTCACCAGCCTGCCGGATAAGGGCAAGGCCCTTAGATCGGTCCACACAGTGTACTGCCCTAAGTTTCAGGCCAAAAAGCCTTTTTGTTGCAAAGCGAAGTGGAAGATGAAGCAACAGCAAGTGGCCAGACAGCCCAAATGTCGGGCTCTGTCGGCCACAGCCGACCCTCCTGCAAAGACCCAAAAAGCCTCTGGCATGGCACTCCCCAACCCCTCCCCCCTTGCTTGACTCGCGGTTTGCCCTCCCTCCTCCATGTCCCTTGGAGGAGCCGGTGGGCGGAAGGTTCACCAGTCATCTGCCAGGGTGGCGGGCAGTAACCACCAACTTATGGGTCCTCCAATTGGTAGGACAGGGCCACACCCTGGAGCTTCTGGGAAAACCTCCAGACAGGCCCCCAGTAGTGTCTCACTATCTAAAGGTGCACTTCCCTCTATTAGGAGGGGAAATCGAGGCCCTGTTACAAAAGGAGGCAATAAAGCTTGTTCCATCCAGCCAGGTAGTGAAGTGGTACTGTTCCTAGTTCTTCCTGGTCCCCAGAAAGACGGCAGACTTGCTTCCCAATTTGGACCTCGGTGCTCTAAACCTGCACATAGAGTACAAACAGTTTCAAATGCTGACCCTCCCAGGTCTGCTGCCCCTCGTGCATGAGGGACAGTGGCTCTGTGCTCTGGATGTGCAGGATGCCTACCTGCATATCCCAGTCTTTCAGGCCCATCGCTGCTACCTCCGATTCTCCTGTCAGGGGGAGCATTATGAACATACGAAGAAGCCAGCAGAAGAAGGCCATTTGGTCTCTCAAGTCTGCTTGTATTGCAGGGTCCACAGCTTGAGCTAATGTCCCTGCACTCCCTCCCCACTCCTCCCATCCTCCCTACCCATGATCCTTACCTTCCCTATACTGTCCCATCCTCCCTTAAAGCTGCCCACTGTCTTCAATGAGATGACCTGTTCTTGCAGTGTATTCCATGTGTCCACCACCCTCTCTGTGATGAAGTGCTTCCTGACCTCCTTCCTAAACCTCCCACCATCCAGCTTAAGACTGTGCCCCCTTGTGTTATGGTTGCCACTCAGTTTAAAGAGACTGTCCTTATCAGTTACCAGTTCAAGGCCCTTCCCTTTGGCCTGTCCTCTGCACCTCAGGATTTTACCAAGTGCCTGGCGGTAGTGGTGGCGGCGGGCCCTGAGGTGTCAGGGACACTGTTTGTTCCCCCTCCTCGACGACTGGCTTCTGTCAGCCCTGTCGAGGGAGCAGCTGGAACTTTTCCTCTCAGCTACCCTGGACCTCTTTACGTAGGTTTGGATCACTGTGAACCTCCCAAAATCCCAATTTGCCCCTTCCCAGCGTCTCCAAGTTATTGGAGCCATGATACACAGTACAGGGTATGTCATTCCTCTCTCTGGACAGGGTGGAAACATTGCAGAGGCAGGTTCATCTGGTAGCCTCCAGCAAGAGGGTCTCTGCCAGGTTGATTCTTTGACTGCTTGGTCTTATGGCAGCAGCTGTCCCCACTGTTCATTTAGCCAGGCTCCACATGTGAATGTTGTATTGGATGCTCAGGGCACAGTGGGATTAGTGGCTAGATGACCTGGACCACATGGCCATGGTCTCCAATTCCATGCAGCGGGATCTCCTATGGTGGCAGGATCTCAGCAGTCTCACCAAAGGGGTCCCTTCCAGTCCCCTCCTCTCACCCAGACTCTGACTACAGATGTGTTAGGGATGGGTTGGTGCGCTCACCTTGGGAACCACAGAACTCAAGATCTGTGTTCCCCGTCAAAACCCTCTCTGCACATAAACATGTTGGAGATGAGAGTGGGTCTGTATACCCTTCAGGCTTTCCATCACCTGTTTCACCATGGCATACTATTAGTCCAGTCGGACGATATATGTGTAGTCTGGTACCTCAGCAAGCAAGGAGGCACTCGCTTGTATGCCTTCTGCAGGGAGGTGATGCGGATGTGGAACTGGGCAGTTCTGCATCAAATTTGCCTCACAGCTGTTCACGTTCTAGGCATGCAAAACATCCTAGCAGACAGTCTTAGCTGAACCAGAGTAAGAGTCCACGAGTGGGAGCTCAAGCAAGAGGTGTTCGACCACATTTTTGACCTGTGGGGTCGTTTGGACCTGGATCTGTTTTTCCTCCTTGTACAATGCAAAACTACCCAGGTTTTGCTTGCTCGCTTCCAGGCATGGTGTTTTTTTTGGTAAGATGTGCTATCTCTTTGCTGGAGAGGGAGGTTTTTGTGTGCTTTCCCTCCCTTTGCAGCCCTGCAGAGGGTGCTGCTTAAGCTTCAAGTGGAGGGGGCCCACATGGTTCTGATTGCCCCGTTTTGGCCTTGTCAGGTTTGGTTTCCACTTCTTCAGCAGCTGATAGTGGAACCTCTGGTTCCCCTGCCCCTCTGCCACGACCTCCTGACTCAGGGGAGAGGAGCACACTGCTCATCCGGGGCTGAAATCCCTTCACCTTCATGCGCGACACCTCAGGACATAGCTGCTTCACGATTCGGAGTTTCATCCAGAGTGGTGCAGGTCCTGGTAGAGGCTAGAAAGTGTTCTACGAGGACGACATATGCCACAAAGTGGAAGTTTTTCTCCATTTGGGCCACCTTGAAGGGTTGGGACCCCTTTTCGGGTCCTGTTCCTCAAGTCATGGAGTATCTCTTGCACCTGTATGACCTAGGCCTGAGCTACTCGTCACTGAAGGTCCACCTGTCGGCTGTTTCTGCCTACCACAGTTTGGTGGAAGGTAAGACAGTAGTTTAGCTGGAGGTTTCCAAAACCTTCCTGAAAGGAGTCCACCTAAAAACCCCGGTGCACAGTCATGCGCCATCTTGGGATCCTAATTTTATTATGGAAAAATTGACCCTGCCTTCCTTCGAACTGGCAGGTTCTTGTGATATGTGCTATTCTTCTTGGAAAGTGCTCTTTTTCTTGGTAGTTACTTCTACTCGGAGGATTTCCGAGCTTCAGGCCCTGGTGTGTAAGGGAGCCTTATTTAATTTTTCATAGAGGCCGGGTGTCTATTCGTACCAACCCTCAGTTCTTACTGAAGGTGGTTTCTGAATTTACGTTGAACCAATTGATTCAACTGCCAGTGTACTACCCTGAGCATTTCAGTCAGGGGGAGGAGGAGATTTGGCACACACTGGATGTTCATAGAATCCTGCGTTCATAGAATCATAGAAACTTGATGGCAGAAAAGGACCGTACTGGCCCATCTAGTCTGCTCTTTTTCCCCACACTTCCCTCCCAGCCAGCCCCGCCTCCCCCCAAATACTCTAGCCCCATATGCTTGTCCCATACCCTCTTGAATTTTCCACCGATTTAGCCCCACCACTCTGTCTGGTAGTCTGTTCCAGGGCTCCATCACCCTCTCCACGAAGAAACACCCTCTCACATTGCCCCTGTATCTTTTCCCTTGCGGTCTGAGGCTGTGCCCTCTAGTTTTGACCCCCTCCTTCTTCTTAAGTAAACCCTCTTCTCCCACTTTATTGAGCCCCTTTGCATATTTAAAAGTTTCAATCATGCCTCCCCTTTCCCTCCTTGTCTCCAGCATGTACAGATCCAGCTCCTTACACCTCTGCTCATATGACTTTTCCTGCATACCCAGCACCATTTTGGTTGCCCTTCTCGAACCCTCTCCAACGCATCTATAGCCTTGCAGAGACATGGCCTCCAGAACTCCCAGGTGCTAGCCAGCATCTACAGCCTGTAAAGCATTATTACCCTCTTTCTGCTAGGTAATGCTCTGCTATGTATGCCAGCATTCCATTGGCCTTTCCTGATGCACTGCTACATTGGATTCCTACCTTGGGTTAAGTGTTATTGCACTAACAGGACCAGAGTAAGTTCAGTAGATGTTTATCCAATGATTGGCTGCCTCTACTGCTTGTTTCCAGAATGTGTCAGCTGCTGACATCTGTGTTGTGCTACTTGGAGTTCTGTCTACACTTTCACAAAGCATTACAGTGTGGACATTACCGCTTGGTGCAATGTAGGCTTTGGCACTGCTGTCTTCCCAGGGTCTCCTGCTCTGATTTTCTGCCTTTTGCAGATCCTTTCCTGCCTCCCATATTTCAGTTTCCTCTGATTCACACTGCTTGGGACTCTGTCCTCAAGGTTATTACCTACTACAAGAGCCCTGTTGAAGTAAGATAGTATAGTTACGTAAGAACTTACCGTAATAGTAGATCTTCAAGGGAGGCTCTTGCAGTAGGTAATCTTTTTTCCCTCCCTCCATCCCCTGAGTTTCTTTGCTGCTCTTTTTACTGTGAGCTTATTCTGGGCTCCAGGAGCCTCTTTTTTCCATTCTCCTGTCGCTCCTTCTTGGAGGTCTCTGGCAGGTGAACTGGAAGGCAGGCATGGGGACCGCCCACTATGATAGGGTCTTGCTGATGTTCGTCATAGCGACATTGGGTGGTCCCCTATCAACACTACTGGCTAAAGTTTCCGTGTGGTCCTGACGCCAGGGGGCACTGTCTTCAGGTTATTACCTACTGCAAGAGCCTCTCTCGACTATCTACTTTGATGTAAGTTTTTACATAACTACTTTCTTTCCCCATTCAGTCCTGCATTCTACTAGGCAATTCAGTGACCAACAGCGGTGCCCCACAAGTCTTGGATATCAGGCTCAGTGTTACATGCACTGTGGTACATGCAAGGGACAAAACTACATGCGCCAGCCTGTTCCCACTTGCACAAGGAACAGGTTTTTTATGTTAATTTAATTCCTATCTCTAAACTCCACCTCTCTTGCTCTACTTTTTTTTTTTTGTATTATATTTTTTATTAAGCTTTATATGCAAGTAACACTCACAAAAAAGCAATACCCAGGAATGGTTCACAACAGATGTATACATCAATAAAAAGAAGATACATATCCCCAACTTGGCAAGACCTACCCCTCATTTATTATCAGCTGGGGGGAATTAGCCATACAAACATTCCCAGATAGAATTCCCACAAAGTCTGCAGCTCAAGGAAGGCTTCATTGGAGGTATACACTACCAGTGGCCTCCGTAGAACCCACTGGTGGGTGAGCATCGGCCCATCAACCCCAATAAAATTCAAGTAATGTAACTTAATAACAGCTCCTATATTACCCAAGCCCCTATTCAATTACAGTAATACTAAAATTAGATATCCTGCTTAGTAGGTAGGAAACATCAAAGATCAAGGTCCTAAACTTAAGTTTAATTTGGACTGTCCTATGAATAGTCCAGTGTGCTCCCCTATAGCTGAACCACGGTGACTTTAAACAGTATACGAATGTATACAAATAACGTAAAATCCACAGCAATTAAACAGACTCCAACTTCCAAATAACAAGCTTCCAAAGTTACAAGAGTGCACTTAGTAGAAGACTAGGAGAAAAGAAAGTCCACATGAATTATTATAGTCCTCACTAATCATTACAGAGTCGTACATGCATCACTGCGATCCAACATCATACTGCACATCTACCTAAAAAGGAGCCTATGGTAATAACAGCACGTTATATACAAAAATGGGATAACTAGAAGTGCACAGAAAGGCAGCTTATCAACAAAAGTCCGGTAACAGGAGCACTCCCCATCTGCTTTCGACTCCTGGGGTACCTCCTGCTCCATCAGTTCAAGCACCTTCTCAGCCTTCGTGGGTCATTAAACATATAGACCTTGGTCTGCCAAGAAAGTGTAGCCGTGCAGGAATAACATCTGATCGAATTTGAGCTGCCGGGCCAGCCGCGACTCCATCAAAGGCTCTCTGACGCTGATGTGTCTCAAAGATAAATCTGGAGATAGATAGATAGATGGAGTCAATTCTCCATATTTAAATATTCTTCATTGCGTCTTACTGCAGCCAAGATACGGTCACAGACCCCCACTCCAGTGCAAACAACCACCAAAGTGCGTGGGCCCTTCTGTTCCTGTGTCACTCTGCGGGGGGAGAGAGAGAGAGAGACGGAAGCCCGCTCCAGAGAGAGCGGAGGTTTATCTTCACCCAGATTGAGTAGGTCAGGCAGGAATGTTCGTAAGAAGTCCATGGGGTCTTCTCCTTCTGCTGACTCTGGGAGCCCCAGGATATGAATGTTCCACTCCCTTTGCTTGATTCTTTGTAGCATCACAAGTCGATGGCGGAGCATAGATGTGTCCCCAGTAAGCTTAGTGGATACATCCATTGTTTTATTCAGGTTACGCTCCATCTTTTTAACTGTTTGGTGAGTGAGCTCCACTTTAGTTTCCAGTGCCGCAACCCTCGGAGTCAAAAGATCAAATTTCCAATCTAAATCCTGAATTGAGCGGACAAGCTGCTGTAGTGTTGTGTGAACCGCCCCCAGAGACACTTCTTCTAGATCAGTCATACCGGCAGCCCCTGCTGCGCTGTTCTGTGAAGGCCCATCTCCCTTCTTGCCTTTAGGATGAAAAAAATCAGGCGGTGCAGCCGTAAAACCCCTCGTTTTCCCCATTATAAATCAGTCCAGGGTATCCAGAGTATAGAACTAGCAAGATCAGACTGGAGGGCTCCAAAAAGTACTTTTAAAAGTTAGGTTAAAGTACAAAATATACGGAGCTGTACCAAAATGCTGCCTTCCATGTAGCTGCTCAACAGCGCCCCCCTCTCTACTCCATTTTTATGACTGACTGGTATATTGTTTCTCCTTCAAAGCCATTTTTAATGTCAGAGAAGACTTTAAAGAGCCCCATCAGTCTCAGCTCCTGCACCTGCCATGTTGTCAACTTACCTCCACAGCATGCTTGTAGTATAATTATGGCAAGAAATAATCCAGTCATTAAAATGGAATATCACTCGTAAACATTAACTAACTGGGTTCCAAGGACTTCCCAGTTGTAAGTGCCACCCAAGTCCCACCCCCGTGCTCACTGACGTGATGACGAGATGCCAGGGGAAGCGCCAGGCGCCACCCATTATAGCTAATGGACAGCGATTGTGGGATAATTTTAAATATTGGAATAGCCCTTAGTAATGAAGCGTGGGCACCAGTCAACTAACAAGGCCTTGTTGGTTGACGGTTCTCATGTTTCATTCTAGTAACCGTCATCAGTTAAAATGATCGGTTGCCACCCATTGACTCAATTGGGGCGCTCACGCTCTTCCTGGCGTCTTGTCATCAGTCCAGTGAGCATGAGGGCGGGAGTAACTCTTAGAACCGAAGTCCCTGGGACCAGGTTAGTTAATTTTACGAGCAAAATTGCGTTCCAGTGACTGGATTATTTGTTGCCATAATTATACTACCAGCATGCTGTGGAGGTAAGCTGACAACATGGCAGGTGCAGGGGCTGCAAACTGTTATCTTGGCGGATCTCTTTAAAGGTGATAGGAAATGTTTTGCATACTGTTTTATTTAGTTATTTTTATTCTTTGATAACCAGGTAAGGCCCATTGGCCACAAGACTCATTTACTGGGGTAAATTGGGAGCACAGGGAGGTTAAGTAACTTGCTCAAGGTCATACAGTATGCAAATGGAGGCTGTGGGAATCAAACCCAGGTCTGCTGAATGTATCAAGCTCATTTATAGCTCATTGTTCTAACCTCTGTTAAACACTTTCATTTCCTTTTCATGTCAATCATGTATTCTGATAAACTTTGACCAACTTTTGATATGATCAGTGTCTGTGGTTCCCTCAATTCTGCATTGTGTTCTCTTTAGTTCAGCAGGTACTTCAGTTTCTTTTCATATTTGTATGACATTTTGCAAGTTCAGACACACTATTCCAGTCTATTTAAACATTCTGGCGGACAGTCTCAGCACAGCTCAGTCCTGCATGCACGAATAGGAGCTTCTCTCATCCGTTGCAGAAGACTTGTTCGACAGATGGAGTCGTCCAGAGTTGGATCCTTTTGCGTCCACACTAAATGCAAAACTGCCCAGTTTCTGCTCACTAGATCCAGGGCCTGAAGTTTTCTGGTGAGACATGCTGTCCCTCTCTTGGAGCGGGAGGTTTCTTTATGCATTCCCTCAGTTTCCTCTGATCCAGAGGGTGCTAATCAAGTTGCAGAAGGAAGGGGCCTGCATGATATTAGTGGTTCCATTCTGGCCTCAGCAGATATGATTTCCTCTGCTACAGCAGCTGATGGAGGAACCTCTGGTTCCTCTCCCTTTATGTAGCAACCTGTTGACCCAGGCTCATGGGACCCTGGTCCATCACAACCTTGGTTCCCTCCATCTGCATGCTTGGCTCCTGAGGACATAGCCATCATCAGGTTCGGGGTCTCTAACAGAGTGGCGGACATCCTTGTGGCCGCCCGAAAGCCTTCCACTTGAGCCACATGTGCCATGAAGTGGAAGCGGTTTACCATCTGGGCTGCCAAACATAGTCTGGACCCTTTCACCTGCCCAGTGAACCACATCCTGGACTACGTGATCTCTTTGTCTGACTCGGGTCTGCAGTACTCCTCCCTCAAGGTGCACCTTTTGGCCATTTCTGCTTCTCATGAGCTCATGGGTGACCACACAATTGCTCAGCTGGATGACTCCTGTACCTTTTTCAGGGGCATCCTGCTTCTAAAACCCTCCATCCGTTCTCCTGTCCCGGCTTGGGATTTGAATTTTATTTTGGAGAAGTTGACCATGTCTCCTTTTGAGCCTATCGCAACTTGTGATCTGCGCTTTCTCTCTCTGAAAGTGTTATTTTTAGTTGCCATTACTTCTGTTTGAAGAATTTCAGAGCTTCAGGCACTCTGGTGCGAGGAACCTTATTTGATTTTTCACTAAATAAGGTAGTCTCAGAATTTACACTCAACCAGTCTATCCACCCTTGTTTTTTTTTTTTTTCCAGAGTGTGCCAATCCAGGGGAAGCACTGCTCCATACGTTAGATGTGTGCAGAACTTTGAAATACTGCTTGCTTTGGACCAAGGAAAATGGGAAGTCGAAGCAGTTGTTTGTTCCTTTTGCCCCAGGTAGAGAGGGTGCTTCGGTTTCTAAGCAGTGTTTATCCAAACGGTTGGCTAATTGCACTGTGTTCAGTTACAAGTACGGGAAAGATTTGCCTGGTGCTGTCAAAGCTCATTCCACCAGAAGAATGGCTACCTATGTGGCTTATTTCTGAGAGATCTCAGCCACTGACATCTGTGCAGCTGCCACCTAGAGTACAGTCCATACTTTCACCAAGCACTGCAGTATGGCCATTGCCTCAAGAGCCCATGCCAGTTTTGGAATGGCTGTGCTACAGGGACTCCTGCCTTAAGTTTAGGGAGAACCCTCCTCCCAGACTGTTTGTTTGCACTTGTAACTGCTTGGGATTCATTCCTATGGTGTGCACTGATGACTGAGATACCCCCGATGAAGATAGAGCAGTTAAGTAAGAACTTACTGTGACAGTAGATCTTCGAGTGGATCCCAGTCATCGGGTTTGCTTTCCCTCCCACCGTCCCCCTTCTTGAGGCTTCTGTCTAGGAACTGGCTATCTGGTGAATCCAGCCTTTCACGTAGATCTGGGCACCTCACTCTCTCTCTCGGTTCCCCATGGTTGAGGCTATGCTCCTTGTCTCCAGGGAAAGAACTGAAGAGGAGTGGGGCCGCTCACGCCTTTATAGGGTTGGTGAAGTTGATGGTGTGAGTGACCCCATTTGTACTGCTGAAAATCTTTGGTGTGGACTTCCCTTCACCATTCACTGACGGTGATGTTCCTACGGTGTGACCTGATGACTGAGATCCCCTCAAAAATCTACTGTTTTGGTAAGTCCTTATGTAACTGCCTTTTTTTTTTTCTTTAAACTTTCTTTATCCTTCCGGCACTGGCCCCTTAGACCTCTCTCCAATGGGACGCTCGGAGTGGCCATATCCTGGCCAGCCTGAGGTCCCCCTGATCTGGGGCTCCGCTGCCGGAACTCTTCCCCCAACTCTGCCGACCGCCCATTCCCTGGCTCTGAGATCCCCAAGGTGGGACCACCATGTCCCCTCCAGCCCCTCTGGAGGAGAGTGAGACCAGTCAGGTTGGACCGGAGGGCATGAGGTCATCCACTGGCCCAGCTTCACCAGAGCGGGTGCCAGTGTTTTCTTTTTGGTTCCTGGAGGCGTGGGCGTGCAGTGACATCCAGCGTGCAGGAAGCCAGCTCCTGCACCCACCATGGGACATCCACTTCCGCCTCCTTTACCTGTGTGTGGTTCCCACAAGCAGTGATGTCCCCAGTCTCCACTGGGAGTGTAAAAGCAGTGGAGGCCAACCCACCACCTACCCTCAGGAGGCAATCGCCCGGATCGCAATACTCTCCTGCAGTGATGAACCGAGCCTGTTCCTGAACCTGGGTTGCCGGCATGATGCAATGTGTGGCGTCCAACGCCTCAACCCTCAGCGCCACAGGGCCGGCCCATAACTGCGCTTTTTAAAAGCAAAAGATTTACTCCTGCTGGCTAGACCTGACTCACATATAGAAAACAAAACATTTTGAATTAGAGCTATACATTGCAGGCCAGAACATCAGGCTTCTATCTCTAGTACTTGCTGAATCAGTGGTCACGCAGGCTTCACTGTCACATGGAACAGGATGTATTGTAGGAGAAAGAAGAGCAGTAAACTTTGTTGAGATGGAGATCACCAGGGGCCATAAAACTACCATATAACTAGCAGGCTAGTTTAGAAAAAAAACTCTTAATAGCAAACAAAGGGAAAGACACACCAGGACTACACGTGGAAGTCAAAACATTGCACAATATATGTTTTTGCAAATTTTAACTGTACTTCTCCTTTAAAAGGCACAGTCATGCCACGCTTCCCACTGAAAATAGCTCTGGTGTAATGTAAAGGTACAGGTGCTATTAAAGCGCAGTGGCCTAATTAGCTGGGTGTCGGCCAAGATTATTTTGTGAGGCGGACTTTGCAAATAGTGTGGTGGCCTGCTACACACTTGAAATGAATGGGGAACACTGGTCTCTCGTAGATGTGCTGGCTTTGGCCTTGCAGTATTGCAAGGCCTTTTATTGTGATTACAAATCAGGCTGTACCATCCTCCCTATGTACGTTGTGTACTACTTGGGAATTGTTCCAAAGTTGTTGCCCAATGGAAGAGATTTCCTCAATGAAGATATAACTGTTATGTACCGTAACAGTAAATCCTCAACAATATCACCTCCATTTAGCCACAGCTCACCCATCCAGCTTTCCTCTTCTCTGAGGTATCTGCTGGCATGTTTGTCCACTGCCTTGCTTGGAGGTGTCCCCATGTGCCTTTTAAGTATGCACAGTATACTATTTTCCAGTCCTATGCCCTCCTTGTGTGCCTGGTACTGGTTTGGTCTGCTGGGTCCTCACAGTAAGAGACCCTCCAAGCATGTCTCTGGTGGGGAAGTGAGGAGTAATGGGGCTGCACAAATTATTTAGGCAACGACGTTGCAAGTCATCATTGGTGGCCCCCCGGCTAGCAGAATTTTTTGCGTGGTCGTGATGCTTATAGCTTACATTTCTCAATGCTCCGAAGGTGTGGCTCAGTGGAGGAGAGTCTCTTAATGATCTACTATTACGGTAAGTAACTTTTGGGGGTTTATTTAATATTGATTAGTTGTGAATGATTGCTAAATAAAATCCAGTTAGCACTGTATGAGGTATATTTCTTTTTTTACATTTTAGAAGATATGCTAAATAATGATGACTGGAGTATTCATTTCAAGAACACAAACTTTTTTATCATAGAAACAGAAACAAAGTGTCGGCAAAAAATGACCATTGGTCCATCCAGTCTGCCCTGTTTTACCCTATGTTGAAAGCATACAGGTGGCAGAATATTTGTTACAATTTATACTGACCAGTACATTCGGCAGAAAACAATAAAAGATTTATTGTGGAGCACTGGGGATGCATATTAGAACCCCCCAGCCCTCCATTTTTGCAGAAATTCCTGGCATTTTTGGGTTACTTTTTCTGCAGTTTTCCAGTTATCTTGCCAATTAGTACCATGCTTCCTAAGGTAGTAGTCCTTATTGATGTGCAGCCCAGACTCCTGCCTTCCTTCTCAGACTGGTTTGGTGGCCTGTAGGTCACTCCAATTTTCAGGTTTTTCCTCTTTGCAACTATTAGCTGGACCCATGCTGTTCCTACCCCCTTCTCTCCCTGGTCCTTGTCTTTCTTTACCTTTATGCTGTCACTAATGTATAGTGCCACTCTTCCCCCCTTTGCCATACCCCTGTCTCTTGTGAATAGGGCATATCCCAGAATAGTGATATCTCAGTCATAGTTTTGTATTGCCCGTGTTTTCATGACTGCTATTGTATCTGGTTGGGCTTCCACCACCACTGCCTAGAGGTTCATTTTGTTCCCAAGATTCCTGGCATTAATTAAAAACGCCTTCCATGAGCTAGGTTGCCTTTCTACTCATGGCTGGCTCCCTCAACCCACTCCCCCTTCTTGCGACTCTCTCTGTGTTTATACAACCTCCTTATCTGCCCTCTGTGACTGTCATTACTCAGAGGATAGCCATTTTCTGTGTGTGTTTGGGGGGCGTGACATTTTAGCTGTGTATATGTGTATGTATATGTATATGTGTGAGTCCTGTGAGTTTCCCCTAACAGTCACTACTAATGCAGGCTGCCTGACCATGTCCCCTCACATCCCACTATTTACTTTAGCATGTCTTCTCCACTCAACCTCCCCTCACCCCACCATTTATCCCTATATCTTATTGCCCTCCTTCCCCCACCCTTCACCTCCACCGCATTACATACCTCTCTCTTGTACCTCCTTTTCTCACCCCAGCTATCCCCGTCCCTCTGAACTACTGAAAAGGCACTCTGTGGCTGCTTATCCCCCCCCAACCCTCATAAAGTGTTTTTCTTGTTATTTTAACTTGTACCTATGTTTTGAGTTATTCTGTAAGTTTTGAATCCAAACTGTATCGTTCGTTGTAATGTACCTTTGCTTTCTCCTATTGTTCTTTGTTTTGCAATCTATGATGTGGAACCTTTGTAAAAGAGCTTGCGCTCAAAGGTTTTTCCGAATCGCTACATAAATAAGTAAATGTATGTATGTATGTAATATGATTTGCTTTTTAATACCACTTTCATCTTCCTCGTTTAAATTCCCCAAAATACCCAAATCTGTACTTACAAATTTCCTCTTTTTCTTTCTTTCTTTTCTTTTCTTCCTTCCTCCTTCTGTCCCTCCCTTCCTTCCTTTCATTGACTAGGTGAGCTAAGTGGAGCATAGTCCCTTTTACAGTAACAACCCAGAAATAAGGTAACAACATTAAGGGACACAGGGTGAAAAACTAAGTACTGGGAAGATGGATAGATGAGGGATGCAGAATATCAGAGATGGTCACGGGTGATGTTTGCAGAGAGATGTTCCTTAGGCCTTGATTTGAAGTTAACATGGGATTTTGTAGTTTGAATGGTATGTGGTAGGTGACTCCTAACATGTGAGAACCTGAAACCAAAGGCTTTTTGCCCCTTGGCTGTCTTAACCTGTGGAGCATTAAGCAGAATAGTGTCCATAGAACAAAGAGATCTTCGAGGATATCTTTTTCATCAGGCCACACCTATGGAACTTATAGCTGCCTTGCACTAGGACCACATGGAAACTTTTTGCAAGCAGTCCACTAGGGGCCTCCCACGATGACCTCTGACATCGGCTCTCCGTGGCCCCTTCCCTCCTCAGTTCTTTTTCCACTGTCAGCCATACTCGTCGGACTGTGCATGGAAACGTCGTTACAGTCGCCGTTTCTCTTGCTTTTTCACCATAGTCAGTAATCACGTTCCAAAGTGATTCTCAACGGCGTATATGTCAATTTCTTGCCAAAGGACAGAGCAGAACAGGTAATTGCACAGGCCCAGATGGTCCACAGCAGGCGATATGTCACAGACAGGACATTCCCGAGGTTTCTATGTCTGGTGGCAGTGCCATTGTCACAGTACCACTGGCCAGACTGCATATGAGAATCCCTCAGTGGACACTGAGTCCAATGGGGTCAGCACACATATGATTTAGAACAGAAGGTTCTAGTAACCTCTTCTGTCCGCAAAATGCTTCAGTGGTGGATGGAACCCAGCAATGTGTTGAAAGGAGTTCTCTTCCTGATCCTCTTCTCTCTCCAGATTTTAAATACAGAAGCCTCGGGGATGAGTTGAGGGGGCACATCTGGGGCCCCATCAGACACAGGGTACATGGACCAAAGAGGAGAGCACCCTCAATACAGATGGACAACGTCAGTGCGATGCATTACATCAACACGCAAGAGGTAACTCATTCTTACCCTTTGTCCAGGAAGGCAGTGAGAGTCTGGTACTGGGCTCTAGAACTGTCCGCAATACATGTTCCAGGCACCAGAAACAACTTGTATAGTAAAGAATCAGCACTCCAGACACAGGATTCAGTGACATTTGTTGAAAAAATATTTTTTTACTGAGCAATAAAACTTCAGTACTTACAATTTACAGAGCTATGTAAACACACGATTCAATACAAAAAATCCGGCTCCCACAGTGAAGATAAACTAGCCTCGGCACTTTGGGGTGCCCTGCCCTTTCGTGATTCAGACATTCAAAAGAAGTAAATGTTTAAGGGATATTTTAACTTCCAGTGCTCTGAAACCTTTGGCAGATCAAGGGACTTGGCTAGGGAAAAAAAACACAAGGTTTCTTTCCTTCTAAAAGGTGTATAACTTGCAGCTTGGCAGTGCAGGGCAGATTCTTCAGAAATCCCAGTGACTTAGGGATAAAACAGGTAGAGATTAGGGACTTTGTAATGTGCAGCACTAAATGTGTAATATACGTCCTGTGGTGTTCCTGTGGCAAGACATGTGGGTCAAACCACACGAATGTTAAAAGAACGTATCCACGAAAACTACAGGGCGATACTAAAAAATGACCCGGGACATCCAATTTCCAAACATTTTTTGGAAACAACGGATTTGAAAGCCCATAGAATTTTTTAAATGGGAATAGATCATGTACCTTGGAAGATAAGGGGTGGTGACAGGGGCTTGGCACTGGACTGCAGAGAGTCTGTTTTTAAATTGCGATGTCTAAAACCGAATGGCTTCAATGATGTGATGGATTGGAAACCATTTATACACTGAAATTCAAATATGAAATTACATTCTATACACTGAAATCTAAATATGAAACACAGTAGGAATTGATGGGATATATGATGGCTATAAACTGTGTTTAATGTCTATTGACTGGATTAATATAAAAACATTTTTATTTTTTAGAAGAATAAGTTCTGTATTTGATTTTGCCTTCCTACGAGAGCTTTTCCTGGCAAGAGGGTTAATACCTTTATTTTATCTTGTTAATATAAAGGGTCAAAGATAGACTCATTAGTCTTATTTATTATGGCATCATAATAATAATAATCAAAAGATTGTTTACTTTAAGAAAAGTATGGTTTTGCTGTGTTATACACCGGGTTAATCGAAAGGCGTATAGGGCTCAGGTTTTTTTAAGGTCTGGGTCTCTAACCATTACCTGTTGGCAGTGTGGTTTTGGATTCAAAGTAATTAACTTTATTCAATGACCTTTTTTAATATGAGGCTAGTGAAATCCAGGCCACACTAATTAAAGCTACAGAGAATGGTGCAACACGCTGTTCCCATTTGTCTGAAGCCTATGTTTAAGTGTAATGTGTAAATGGATTTATTTAATTTATAATTGCATTCACCTATTTTCTGGAGTATTTATATGACACTAAAGCCTCTTTGTAGCCACGCCTCTTGATGAAGGGGTAGGGCTCCCCGGAGCGTTAAAGCTAGTTTATCTTCACAGTGGGAGCTGTATTTTATTTACTTTTTTTTAATCCCCCTCGTTCTACCGACTCGACCCTTCGGGACTGCCAAGGAATCATCCTCCTGACTCTTGCCGTACCTGTACTTACCTCTGGGTCCCCATGGAGCTGCGGCTTACCCCCCCCGAGAAAGGACAAGTTGGGGTGGCAAATACCCCAATACTGGAAGTGGCGTCGGACCGGAGGTTGTCAGGCAGATAAGGGCACATCGAAGGCACGTTCTGGGTGCTCCTCCTTCCTAGAGGCGGCAGGCATTTTCCCCATGTTGGTAGAGGAGTGGCACGCACCCAGACTCTAAGGTGTCATGGCCGACGTCGCTACTCCCCATCCTGTGACGTCAGTTCAACACTTGCTGTCCCCCCGGCTTCCGCCAGAGGCCAGACAGGCGCCAACACCGACCCCCAGAGAGAAGAGCTGTCTCCGGACGCTCAATCCTCTTTCCCCACTGCTGACCCCTGACGCATCTGGGCCGTTCCCGAACCCGGGTCACCGGCATGGTGCGAGGTGTGGCATCCAGCGCCTCAACCTTCAGCGCCACTGGGCCGGTGGAGTTGGATTTTTTTGTATTAAATTGTGTGTTTACACAACTTTGTAAATTGTAAGTACTGAAGTTTTTTTGCTCAGTAAAAAAAAATATTTTTTCACCAAATCCCACTGAATCCTGTGTCTGGAGTGCTGATTCTTTACTATATTATACTTATATTTTTCCAGCACCCTCCTTTACTTGAGTCTGCTGTTTTCTGTTGAGCTGACCAAAAATGTCTTGGCAGACACTGCAGGCTAAGCAGGTCACAGTCCAGGATGCACTTGTGGGAGCTGCTGACCTCTGTGGTAGAAGACCTATTTGACAGATGGGGTCGTGCAGAGTTGGACTTTGTCCCCACATAATACAAAACTGCTGCTTTTCTGCTCGTTCACTCCAGGACCTGGAGTTTTCTTGCGAGACCCGTTGTCCCTTTCTTGGAAGGGGAGTTTCCTGTATGCCTTCCCTCTAGTTCAGAGTGTGCTAGTCAAGTTTCAAATGGAAGGGGCAACTCTGATCCTCATTGCTCCCTTATGACCTCGTCATATCTGGTTCCACTTACTGTAGCAGTCGTCAGTGGAACCCCCAGTACCCCTGCCATTATGCAGGGCCTACTGTCATAGGAGCAGGGAACCCCGGTTCATCTGGAACTCAAGTCCCTACAACTTGCTAGATTTGGGATTTCCCAAAAAGTGGCTGATGTCTTGGTGGCTGCCAGAAAGCCTTCCACCAGAGCTACTTATTTTATGAAGTGGAAGTGGTTTGCTTTGTGGACCACTTCTCATCACTTGGATCCATTTACCTGTCCAATAAATCAGGTTCTAGAATATGTGCTGGCCTTGCCTACAATGCTCTTCCATCAAAGTGCACTTGGCTGCTATTTTAGCTTTCCACGTGCCTATTGAGGGTCATATGGTTGCTCAGCTGGAGGTGGCCCATATGTTCTTGAGAGGCATTCTGCACCTAAAGCCTTCTATCTGTAATCCAGTCCCGGGTTGGGACCTGAATTTTGTGTTGGAAAAGCTTCCTTTGGTTCCTTTTGAGCCAGCCGTGACTTGTGGCCTGCACCTCCTTTCTTGGAAAGTGTTATTTTTTAGTTGCTATTACTTACGCTCAAAGGATTTTAGAGCTTCAGGCTCTAATGTGTGAGCCTCCTTATTTGATTTTTCACAAAGACATGGTGTTGTTATGAACTAATCCTAAATTCTTACCAAATATGATGTCTGACTTTAATTTAAAAAAAAAACATCCACCTGCCGTTTTATTTTCCTGAGCATGCCAGTTGAGGGGAACCATTGCTCCGTACTCTAGATGTACATAGAATACTTGGGTACTATATACACAATACAAAGGACTGCAGGAAGTCCTCACAGCTTTTTATTTCATTCACACCTGGGAAAGAGGGTGCTCCTGTTTCTAAACAGTGCCTAGCCAAATGGCTTACCAACTGTATTGCTTTCTGTTACAGGAAGTACGGCAAGGGACTTTCCGGTGTTCATGGTCATTCCACCAGAGGCATGGCCACTTCTGTTGCATGTTTCAAAAATGTGTCTGCTGTGGAGATTTGAGCAGCTGCCACCTGGAGTACTGTCCACACCTTCACTAAATACTACACTCTGAACATTGCCTTCCGGAAAAGAGCTGACTTTGGCCTGGCTGTGCTTCAAGGCTTCCTTTCTTAGGCCTACAGGCTCCAGCCACCCAGACTGTTCACTGACAGTACTGCTTGGTACTTGTTCCATAGGTGTGACTTGATGAAAGAGGTATCCTCAAAGAAGATAGAACAGTTACGTACTTACCATAACAGTAGATCTTTGACAGAATCTCTTTCATCATGCCATGCCATCCTACTTTCCATCCCCCTGAGGGACTTTATTTATTTAGATTTTGTTTACCAGGTAAGTACTATAGCCAAGACATGACTATTTTCAGGCACGACCCGGGAGAATACAATAGGTAGGCAGGGAATGACATTTGATTATCAGGAAGAACAAGATACAGAGCAAACAAGATTTGACAAATCATGAGTAGGTACAAGATTAGACATGATTACACGGTTGGGTAGCAGGACGGGTCAGTGGTTCACTTGTACAGTAACGACAATTCAGTGATTACAGACAGTGTGGCTAAGCACAACCGGATAAGAGCAGCTAAAGGCATAACCAATAGAGACATAAGTGCATTAATAACATAACCAGGTGGGTAGGCTGAGTAGGAAACAGTCAGTCTTTCCCTACCTGGATGAATGACTAAACAGACAAAAATCACAGCTGGGACCTGTACAGGTACTGCAGTTCATAGGTGCAGAGTTGGACACTCTGCAAAGCAAAGCTTTCCTGCCACAGGAAAGGGTAAACAGTATACTAACCCTGGTATGCTCCTTCAAGCTGGGCAAATGCAGACCGGCCAGACATTTTCTTCAGCTGTTGGGCCACATGTCAGTCACCACAGCCATGGTACCAGGCTCCAGGTTCCAAATGAGGGACATTCAGTTCCACCTCAGGTCCTTTTGGTCTCAAAGAAAGGTTCCCCTTTCCAAACTAGTGCCTGTCACAAGGACCTTCCTCTAGGCCCTGGAATAGCGGAAAGACTCTGACAGTCTCAGGGAAGGATTGCCCTTCCATCCAGCAGCTGGCTCCTTCGGTCATTTTGATCACCAATAACTCCCTCCTCAATTGGGGGCACACTAGGAGAAATGACAGTAAGTGGCACCTGGTCTCCCCAGGAGTCACTATTGCACATCAGTCTGCTAGAACTCAGGGCAGTCCTGCTAGCTCTGCAGTCTTTTGCCCATCAGATAAGGGACAAAGTGGTACAAGTTAGAACAGACAACACCACAACCACGTATTACATCAACAGGCAAGGCAGTACCAGGTCCAGCCAGCTGTGCACAGAAGCCATGAAAGTGTGGAACCTAGCCTGCTCATGGCAGGTCTCCCTCTCGGCAAGCCATCTGCCTGGCAAGGACAATGTCCTTGCAGACTCCCTCAGCAGAATCAACCAGAACCACCATAAGTGGTCTGTAAACAGGCAGGTTCTGTAATCAGTGTTCAGAAGGTGGGGCACTCCAGAAATAGCTCTTTTTGCCTCCCTGGAGAATCACCAGTTGTCCCAGTTTTGCTGCAGACCTCCAGATGGAGGGACAGTGCCACTGGATGCTCTGGCTCTGGATTGGTCAGGGAAGTTTCTCTGTGCCTTTCCTCCCTTTCCCCTGCTACTCAAGGTTCTGATAAAACTAAGGAGCCAGCTAGCATCTGTGATACTGGTGGCACCAGATTGCGCCAGGCAGCCTTTGTGCTCCCTCCTGCTAGCCCTATCAGTGGCACAGCGGATTCACCTTCCTCAGAGGCAAAATCTCTTAACCGCCTCCCAGGGCAGAGTTCTGTGTCCAAACCACAGGTCTCTTTGTCTCAGAGCTTGGTTCTTGAAGACCTAGAGTTCTTGGCCCTACGGCTCTCTGAGAAAGTACTACCGGTCCTCAGGGTTTCTAGGAAACCTTCAACTAGAAATGCTTCCAAATGGAAGAGATTCTCCCTGTGTTGCAAGCAGAGAGATGCCAACCCCTCCCAAGCAGGGCTCCCTGTGCTTCTAGACCATCTAGTTCATCTCAGTTCACTGGGACTCAGACTCTCCACTCTCAAGGTTCACCTGGCTCCCATTGCAGCATACACTTCAGCTGGCAAGGAGAGGTCAGAGGCTTCCCACCCCATCTTCAGGAAGTTCTTTTAAAGGGTTCTTTCACCTTCAACCACCGTGGGACCTGAAAATGTGAATATCTAGGCTCATGGAGCCCTTTTTTGAGCCTTTGGCATCTACAGATCTAAAATACATTACCTGGAAAACTGTTTTCCTTGTAGCCATCACTTCTACCCGAAGGGTCAGTGAGCTACATGCTCTGTGTGTGAAAATCAACTACATTGCTTTCCACAGGAACAAGGTGGTGCTCAAAACCAATAGGAGGTTCCTTCCGAAGGCGATCTCGTGAGTTCAAACAACATGAAGTCTTGTTGTATTCTAACATATGCAGTCAGCCCCAGCACTTTTAAGTGCCCTGGAGATGAAAGAGTTAACTCTGTACAGAAGCATAGAGCGTTGAGCTCGCGCTCATATTTCAAACCTCTGTCTGTGGTGCTTCAGAGTGTAACCATCAGGTTCTTTGATCCGCCTAACTGTGAAGTCGCTCTGGAGATTGCTCCTTCATTCGGTTCGGTAAAGTTTCTTAAAAAGTGTCGGTTTTCACCGATTTCTTATTTTTTTGGTTTCAAGTCTCTGTCTACGGTACAGTAAGTGTGTAGATAGGTAGTGAACTGTTTTTTTTTGTTTTTATTACTGTGAAAATAGTAATTCTTCGGTTCCCTAGCGGTCGGTCCGGTTGGGAACCGATTGTTTCTGTTTAAATTTAAATTCTGGGAATTTGCAGGTGGTGTGCCGGTTCTGATCAGTTTCAGAAAAAACAGACTTTTACCGGTTTCTTTCCACAGCCCGTAACACGGTTGGTTACCGATTGGAGAGTATTACATGGCGTAAAAGCTATTAAGGGTAATTTTGTTAGTCTGGCCATGTCTGAGAAACCTAAGAAGAAAACCGGGCCCACTGGGTTTCAACACTGTAGTGAGTGTGGGGAAGCTTTTGCCAAGGCTGATCCTCACCTCATCTGTGTTTATTGTCTAGGGTTTGACCACCTCAAAACAGACTGCCAAATATGTAAGAATTTTCCCAAAGCCACTATGGGTAAGAGATTGAATAGGCTAAAGGAAAGGGAGGCCGAGAACTCTGCTGACCCAGATGGCCAGCCTGGTTCGGTTGCAGCCGAATCTGAGGAGGTGTCCACTGACCTGGGCGATACCTCCTTAGGCAAAAAGGAAATCCAACTCTGAGGGGTCGGTTCTGGTGAAAAGAAAAAGGAAATCAGCCGGTTCGGATCCAGAACTGCATATTCCAACCGCTGATGAGATAGCCAAAGCTATAAGCATTGTTCAGTCGCTTCGACTGGTTCCGTCCGAACCGGCACCGTCGGTTAGGTGGTCGGTTCGGCCAGATTCCACTCTATCGGCTTATGATCCAGATGCCTATTATGAATTGGAATGGGAGGGGGATGAAGACTTCCCAGAACAAGATGATGATGATAATGATTTAGAAGGTCTAGATGTGCTCATTGAACCAGACATCTTCCCAGACAGACCCTCCAATGTCTCCCCTCCCAGGCTTTCTGAGTCCCCTTCCCACTATTTGTTCTACAGAAAGGTGGCTGAAACCCTACAGCTCCCCATGGTAGAAGCTGCAGAGGAGGAAGTGGAGCCTGATTTTGTTGAGATGATGGACATCCCAGAGTCTAAAAGGTTGTCTCTTCCCCTCCACAAATCTTTGGGGAAACAGAAAAAGAAGATTCTTCAGACACCAAACTCTTTACCTCCAGTGGACAAGAGAATGGACAGGAGGTACATGTTGTGAGGCTCAGGTACGGAGTTTTTGTACTATCATTGCAGCCATGTTGGGGTAGTGCAGGCTGCAGCCTGTGACAGGGCTAACATACCTTTGGTTTCACACTCCCCAGAATAAAGACTCCAGGAAGGTGGATGCCATGGACAAAAACAGTATTTGGCATCCTCCTTGGGACTCAGGCAGGCGAATTATATGGCCTGTGCAGCCAGGTACCAGAAGTCCAGGTGGGATACTGTTCTGGAACTGACCAAACAGGCTTACCCCCAGCTGGCCAGAGAGCTGATGGAGGTGGCTGCTGATGGGATTGAGGCGTCCAAAGTACAATTCCATGCTGCTGTGGACGCAAATGATGTGGCATCACAAGTCATGGCTACATCTGTGTCTCTTAGGAGATTTGCTTGGCTCAGATGTACTAGCCTTTCGCAGGACACCCAGGCTAAGGCCATGGATTTCCCTGTAATGGGTAACTCTCTGGGGAACAGACAGAGGCTTACATGAAAAAAATGAACGAATACAGGACTACTTACAGGAGTGCTCAGGCCAAGGAAAGGCAAGTCACTCCTCAGAGGCAGCAATCTAGAGGCAGGGGGCAGGCCTTTCTACCAAGCCCAGGTCTCCTCTTCCGTCCCACAGAGGAGGTTCTTCCAAGAGAGAGGGACAGGAGGGGGATGAGCAGGGCTGCATCCTCTTCCCAGTCTAAGGCTCCCGCCAAGCAGACATCCTGATGTGTGAGCCCGGATCGACTACCCAATTTAAGTAGGAGTCAGGCTAGCTTACTACTTCCAGGCCTGGAAGTCTGTTACTTCAGACAAGTGGGTCCTGGAGATAGTAAGCCAGCGACTGGCCCTCAGCTTCAAAAAGTTTCCAAAAATGAGGGTCAGGTCTTTTCCACCTGCAAACATCTCCGAAACCATTGCTTTAGAAGCAGAGCCGTAAAGAGAGTTCCTGCTCTACACAGGGGCAAGGGTCTGTACTCCAGATATTTCCTTACCCTGAAAAAGACAGGGGAGTGGCGACCCATCCTAGACTTAAGGTATTTGAACAAGCACATCTTAAAACCAAAGTTCAAAATGGTGACTCTGGGAGTAGTTCTTGCCTCTCTAAGCCCAGGAAACTGGTTAGCTTCCCTGGACCTCAAGGATGCCTATTTCCATATTCCCATCAGGTGCTCCCACAGAAAGTACCTCAGGTTTGAGTTGCCTTTAGGCCATTATCAGTTCAGAGCTATGGCTTTCGGCCTAACATCAGCTCCAAGGGTGTTTACAAAGTGCCTTGCAGTAGTAGTGGCCTTCCTCAGAAGGCAGGGCATTTCTCTATTTCCATACCTGGACGACTGGCTCATTGTAGGACAGTCTTCTGACTAGGTCAAGTCAGCTCTACAGGTCACTCAGGATCTGATCAGTTCCCTGGGGTTCCTTCTCAACCTGCCAAAGTCAGTTCTCAAACCAGTACAGCTTCTCACTTTCATAGGGATAGAGTTAGATACCGTTTGAGCAAAGGCCCTCCTTCCACTTGCAAGAGTTCAGGCCCTTACAGATATCGCTTCCTCTTTTCATCCTCTGGTTTCTCGTCCAACAAGACATTTTCTTCAGCTCTTAGGCCACATGGCAGCTTCCACTGCAGTGGTGCAAGGGGCCAGGTTCCAGATAAGGGACATTCAGTTCCACCTAAGGTCATTTTGGTCTCAGAAGAAAGATTCACTGACCAAGCTGATTCCAGTGACTCAGACTCTGGTCCAAGTTCTCCAGTGGTGCCTGGACCAAGACAATCTCAGGCAAGGTGTCCCATTTCTCAGGCAATCTCCTTCAGTGGTCCTCATCACAGATGCTTCTCTCCTGGGCTGAGGAGCCCACCTGGGAGCCCTCACAGCACAGGGGGTCTGGTCCCCAGAAGAGTCTCTCCTTCATATCAATCTTCTGGAACTCAGGGCAGTATTCTTGGCCCTTCAGTTTTTCTCGGACTCAGTGAGAAACAAGGTGGTTCAGGACAGGACAGACAACACCACCACCATGTGGTACATCAACAAGCAAGGGGGCACTCGGTCTATGGCCTTGTGCATGGAGGCCATGAGAGTATGGTCTCTGGCCTACTCCCTACAAACTTCCCTAATAGCAGTCCACCTCCCAGGGAAGGACAATATTCTAGCAGATGCTCTGAGCAGAATCTCCCAGGGCCATCATGAATGGACCCTGGATTCTCTCATCCTGAAAGTAATCTTCACCAGGTGGGGCATTCCAGAGATAGATCTCTTTGCAGCCCCAGTCATCAACTTCCCCAATTCTGCTGCAGACCTCCAGTCCTGGGGACTGTCCCCCTGGATGCTCTTATATTGAATTGGGAAGGCAAGTTCCTTTATGTCTTTCCTCCCTTTCCCCTGTTGTTCAGGGTTCTAATAAAGATCAGGTCACAACCCTGCACAGTGATTCTAGTTGCTCCAGACTGGGCCAGGCAACCTTGGTATCCTCTGGTGTTGTCCTTAGCAGTCTCACTTCCCCTGTCTCTTCCCAAGAGACACAATTTTTTAACCTCCTCTCAAGGGAGGATCTGGTACCCCAATCTCCAGTCTCTCAATCTCAAGGCCTGGCTCTTGAAGAGTTAGAATACGCAGGCCTGCATCTTTCTCAGGGAGTTTTAGACATCCTCAAGGGTTCTTGGAAACCTTCTACCAGGAAAACTTATAACTCCAAATGGAAAAGATTCAGCATTTGGTGTTCACACAGGGATATTCTACCAGAAGCTGCGGGTATTGCCACAGTCTTAGATTACCTGGTTCACCTTAATGGCTTAGGTCAGCCACTTTACAAGTTCATCTTGCAGCTGTCTCTGCATTCCTGTTAGCAGGGGAAGGGCTCTTCCCTGGCATCTCATCCTGTTTTCGGTAAGTTCTTAAAAAGTCTGGTTCATATCAACCCTTCCTTTAGAGAGCCTACTCCAGCTTGGGTCTGAATGTCTGCATTGCTCAGCTTATGCAGCCACCCTTTGAACCTCTGGCTTCGGCTGAGCTTAAGTACTTGACCTGGAAAACTGTGTTCCTGGTAGCTATTACATCTGCCAGGCGGATTAGTGAATTGCAGGCCCTGTCAGTTGAACCTTTTATCTCCTTCCATAGGGATAAGGTGGTCCTAAGAACCAATAGGAGGTTCTTACCCAAGGTGGTCTGAGACTTCCATCTAAATCAGTACATGTCTCTTCCTGTGTTTTTCACTGATCATTCTTCTTCAGGAGAAAGGAGGTTACACAGTTTAGATGTTAAAAGGGCACTTCGGTATTGCATAGAGCATACTAAGGCACATAGGAATGACTGTCTTCAATTGTTTCTCACTTATGGTGAAGTGGGAAAAGGTAGGCCTGCTACTAAAATAACTATTGCCAGGTGGATTGTAGCTTGTATACAGTTCTGTTATACCAAGCTAGGTAAAACACCTCCCTCAGGCCTGAGGGCCCACTCGACTAGGGGCACAGCCGCTTCTCTGGCTGCTGCCAGGAGTATGCCTTTACTAGAGAGATGTAAAGCAGTCACCTGGAAAACAGTCCATACATTCACCAAGCAGTTACTCTCTGGATATCCAGGCTAGGAGTGATGCTAGGTTTGGTACAGCAGTATTGCAGAGCCTATTCCCATGGAGGTACTGCTTGGTAGTCTGCATATGTCAGAATACAGCAAGACTTCATGTTGTTTGAAGAAAAAATTACTCACCTTAGTTATTGTGTTTCTTCTAATGGAGTCTTGCTGTATTCTGACCTCCCCCTTGCCTCCCCTCTCATAACCTAATTTTTGTGGTGTGGGCTGGCTGGTACAGTGTTGCACCTCAGGGGTGTACCTTACACCCCTCCTCTTTAGGGTGGGGTGGTGGTTCTGTTTTAAATTTTTATATTATTTGTATTGTTCACTACCTGTTTTGGGTTCTCGACTTGAGTCTTTTGGGACCCAAGTATTTGCATGTTGGTTTATTTGTTTACAATTTCCACACTGGAAGTGCAGTTAGTTAGTTGCTCGTAAGACTCTGACAGTTACACTCTGAAGCACTACAGACAGAAGTTTGAAATCCGAGCTCGAGCTCAACGTCCTGTGCTTCTGCATAGAGTTAACTCTTTCATCTCCAGGGCAGTTCAAGTGCTGGGGCTAACTGCATATGTCAGAATACAGCAAGACTCCATTAGAAGAAACACAATTACTAAGGTGAGTAATTTTTTCTTCCTTTTTAACAAGTCAGTCTCCCTACCTGTCTTTTTCACTGACCACTCCAGTTCGGGTGAGCGTAAATTGCACAGTCTGGATGACAAGAGGACACTTAGCCATTACCTTGACCGCACCAAGGTTTTTCACCACAGCACACACAGTTGTTCGTGACCTATGGGCAGGGCCACTGGAAAATTGCGGGTGCACTTTTTCCGCAATTTCCGCAATTTTCACCCTTCTCCGCACAAAATCCACAATTTCATGCAGTTTCTTACATTTATAGAATTTTTGACTGAAATTGTATAAAATATTTAAATTCTTAAAGAAATCTACTCAGATATGGTACACAGACTTGGATTTGACCAAAACAGTACAGTGTGAGGTGAGAAAGGGTCAAATGTGACTCTGCTTTCATGTACTTCACTTCCCTGCTTTGGTTTCAAAATCCTCTGTTTGTACATATGTAGACTTGAACACTTAAAATCTGTGTTAAAGCAGACTATCAGAGAACTTTTTGTGACACAAGGACTGAAACAATAGGTGTGAGAAGAGGTGCAAAGTGCCCCATTCACCTAAATGAAGCATTGACCACAATGCTTGTTTTTGAATGGTAAGGTAGATTTTCCTTGTATAAATACTTTGTCTGAAAGGATTTTGATTCAAATGTGTCAGGAGTTTGGGTGACCCTGCTGATTATAAACTTGAATGTGCTTCTGAGGGGTTGGTGACAGTGATTCCTTACATGCTAGACTGCCACTTCTGCATACTCGCATACAAAGCCTACAAAAAGCAAACATTTCTGAAAACATGCTGAACAGGTTAAGTATAGTTAAACTGTTATCTTCAAATAGACAAAATAATTGCAACTCAAGTAAAATCACTGCAAACCGAGTAGAACAAAAGTAAAATATATTGAAAACTATTGTATGATGTAATGAAAAGCTACTGGTATGATTTGATACTTTTAGCATGTGATTTTAAAATGTACTTACAGTGCTGATTAAGAACAGTAATTATTTTAACAAATAAACATTTTCTTACTGGACCTTTATTAGCACCCGGTTTATCTGTTTCTTTTTGCTTGCACCAAAGCAAAGTAGTTTAAACAGATTGCATTATTTAACACCTAGAAACTGGCAAAAATATGTTGTTTCAGGATGTATTCGGTACAGACTAACTGTAAATTACTGAATAAAATCTAGTTAGCACTGTATGATATAGATGTCTTGATTTTAGAAGATATGCTACATAATGATTAATTTGCAGTGCATTTCAAAACACACATTTCTTCATATTAAATGCATTTACAAGTGGCAATACATTTATCTAACAATTCATATGATCAATACAAGCTGCAGCAAACAATAAAAGATTTACTGGGGGGCAGTGGGGATGAACAGTGAATCCCCGCAATTTTCCCACAATTTCTGCAAAAAAGTCCCCGCATTTTTGGATAAAATTTTCCGCAGTTTTCCAGTGGCCCTGCCTATGGGGAGGTTGGCAAAGGTAGACCAGCATCCAAAAGAACCATTGCACGCTGGTTTGTTTCAAGTATTCGGTTCTGCTACAGTAAGGTTGGCAAACCACCACCTCTGGGTCTCAGAGCACGCTCTACCCGGGGTACAGCTGCTTCACTGGCAGCTACAAGGACATCCCCCTGTTGGATATTTGCAAAGCAGCTACCTGGAGAACTGTACACACCTTCACAAAACACTGCTATCTGGACATTCAGTCCAGAAGTGATACCAAGTTTGGCACTGCAGTTCTGCAGAATCGTTTCCCTAAGTAGGTTCTCTTATCCTATCTCCCAAGGTACTGCTTGGTAGTCTGCATTAGTTAAGCATGCTGATGGATTCCTGGGGTTTGAAGAAAAAATTACCTACCATTGTAATGTTGTTTCTTCCAGTACGCTTAAATCTCCTACCCTGCCTACCCTACCAGGATTAAAAAAGGGGTAATTTCTTCTGCATCCCTGCTGGTCACTTCTTGTCCTGCGATTTGTTCGTTAAATTTAATTGAAACCAGTCTGTTGTGTGTTCACTGTTTCGCCAGTGTTTTGTTCTTGTACCCCTGTTGATGACTTCATCCTTGTTGGGATAGCTTAATTATAAGGGCTTTTTATCATAGTTAGGCTTCATAATGAATCTGAGCATTTTAGAATGCGGCAGCAGTTTGAACTGGGCACAAGCCAATGATGCATTCTATCATTTACATACATTCTAATCTCTCCATGGCAGTTCGGCATGGGAGGCTGACTGCATTAGTTAAGCATACTGAGGGACACCCCCGGAAGAAACACGATTACTGTGGTAAGTACTTTTTTCTTCTTAACTATATTGTATTCCCACCATGGTCTTGGGGAAGTTAAGGAGTGTAAGACTGAAGATTACATTTGTTGTTCTTATGAGGAGGAATTGTATGATTAATATTTACTTGGACATATAAAAAGGGAAAAATGGAATGCATTGAAATGCCAGATGATCTAACCATCCTGTTTTCTCCCTTGCTCCCCCTCCTGGACTTTGGACTCTTAATTTTAGAAGGAGCCTCAGAGACTGTTATTTGTAAATGTGTTGTATATAATTATATCTACTGTATTCAGTCTAGTGTTACACTTGATTGCAAAAAATAAATGAATAATGATAATTCTTTCCTTTATGGCATCACATTGTATTACCATGGAAATGATTATGATGCCACAAGCCGGAGAAAATGAAGTACTGTGGACAGAGATCCAGTTTTCAAACAAATGTCCTCTGTAATAATGAGTGATGGAATGGTAAATGCACAAACGTATGAAGTGTAAATATCATTGTTTCTGAGCTACGGGAGTTGTTCTTGAAGCATCAGTTGCGCTCTACAGCAGCAATAAGTGTTGGTACTCTCCCAGTACGTTCAAAGCATGAATTCAGCATGTAAGGATGTTTGAAAAATTGCTAGTGGCACCATCTTTAATGACTTGTTATTAATTATAAAATAAGCACTAAAAGCTGTTTTAAAACAACAGTCAAATATATACTTATGATGAATCTTATTAATATTATGTTAGAAATATTGATTAAAAAAAAATGCAATTATTTTTACTATCAAATACTGATGTTTTAAGCTCATATGATATAATAGATAAACTGTAGCTGTTAAATTTCAGACCTTTTGTCTGTTGCAGGAAGAAAAAGAAGCATGTGAGGCTAAACTTACCAAAGTTAAGTTGCAATCAAAAGCCAAGGTCACCTCACTAACCGCTCAGCTGGAAGAAGTGAAAAAACAACGGTCAACATCTGGATCAAAGGGGACAGCCACAGATCAGAAAAAGGTATAAATAGACTTTCATGTATTTAGAAGCATAGAAAAATAGACCATGATAGCAGAAAAAGACAAAAGGTCCATCCAGTCTGCCGAGTCCCCTATTTAGCTCTGGGGCCTACTGTTCCTCCAGGGTCCTAGCCCTGCCCACCTCACTTGCATTCATCTTCCCCAATTCTGATGCCCCGAGCAAACACTATACCGTTCATTCTGCACCAGCCATGCTTAAAACCACTAACAGTTTTTGCACCCACCACCTTGGCTGGCAGCCTGTTCCACGATTCTACCACCCTTTCTGTAAAACTGTATTTCCTCATGTGCCTCCTGAGCCTCCCTCTTGTTAGCTTTCAGTCATGACCACGTGGCTGTGAGCTGGTATTCAAGTTAAATAGTTCTCTGCAGTTCACCCTGTTGATTCCTTTTAGGAATTTGAAGGTCTCTATCATGTCTCCCCTCTCCCTTCTGGTCTCCAGCGAGTACATGATCAGTGCCTTGAGACACTTCTCATAGGACGTGCCCTGCTAGCCCTGAATAATTTTGGTTACACTGCACTGTCTTGAGCCTGTCCCTTTGCTTCCTGAGGTGAGGACCCATGAACTGGGTGCACAGGTGTGTCCTCACCAATGGTCTATACAGGGGGAAGTATTACCTCCCTTTTTATGCAGTCCGAACCCATCTCCATACATCCAAGCATCCATTTTGCCTTAATGTAAGCCTTGTTGCACTGATATGATTGCTTTAGGGATCTGCTGTTGATAACTCCAAGGTCTCGATCTTCATCTCTGGTACTGAGTCTCAACCCTGCCGTCCAGTACTCCATCCTGGGATTCTTGTTCCATGGGTGCATTACCTTGCACTTTTTGGTGTTGAATTGCCAAACCCGTGACCACCCCTCCAGTTTTTGCCAGTGCATCTGCATTTCCATTATTCCCTCATCACTATCCACCCTCCCACAGAGCTTAGTGTCATCTGCGAAGAGACACAGCCTGCCTTGGATTCCCTCACCAATGCCGTTGATGAATATGTCGAAAAGGACCGGACTCGGGACAGATCCCTGTGGAACCCTGCTTGTGTCCTCCCTCTCTCCTTATTTAACCCCGTTGACCACTAGTCTCTGCTGCCTCCTCTTTAGCCAGTTACCTACCCAATTTACTATGACCTTAGCTGCACCCAGATCCTCTGTCTTTTTCAGCTAACATCTGTGGGGTACCGAGTCGAAACCCTGCCGAAATCGAAGTACAGCAAATTCACTGCATGGCCCCTATCCAATTCCATCATCACCCAGTCAAAGAAAACTATCAAGTTAGTGTGACAAGACCTCCTTGACATAAATCCGTGCTGCTTACTATCCTGAAGACCGTTGCTCTCCAAGTAGTCCACATGATCCTCTTTGACCAGTGACTCCATTAATTTTCCTACAATAGAGGTAACAATGACAGATCTGTAGTTCCCTGTTTGTTGCTTGGCCCCCCTCCATGCGGTGGAACTATATCCACCACCCTCCAGTCCTTCGGAACCAACCTTGTCCTTAGAGACCTGTTGAATAGACATACCAGGGGATCAGCCATTTCTGTTGCCAGTTCCCTGAATATCCTCAGATGTAACCCATCTAGTCCTAGGACCTTATCAATCTTTCGGGCAGCCAGCCGTTTCAGGACCCTTTCACTAGTAAATGTTGGCTGCTTCATCTTCGGGAACCCCTTAATGGTCTCTTTGATGTCAGTCACTTGCAAGGGCCCACCATCCTTCCTGGTGAAAAGTGAGCAAACGTAATTGTTAAGGACGGCGACCTTTTGCCTGCCCACCTCAGTCACCCTATCCCCCTCTGTTAGCCTCCCATTTCCCCCTTTCTTCCTTTTTCACTAATATACCTGAAAAAGTTTTTCTTTGCTCTTGACCCTCTTTTTGCATTAATGCCTGTGTTTTAGATTTAGTGTTAGCCTTTAACAAGGACTGTGTCCCATTTCTATATAAAGGACACCTAAACACAAAAAGCTGTAAAACAAAAATTGCAAAAATATTCCAACTATAGCACTGTAGAAAAGAGACTGATCACAAGGTTGGAGCCAGTACTTACTGGAGTTGCACTGTTTAAGCAGCATTTCATCATGTTTAATATTTGTAAACAATATGGTATCTTTTTGAAAATCGACCGTTAGGCGACTCTAGGATGGCTTCCAACATCATGTGAGATGATTGCAGTGGAGCAAAATTGCCTCAGGGTCCTGTAATGGCTAAGGTGCTGCCATTCCACCTTTAATTCTGCTGTGATTAACATACTCCCTAAAAGAGATCGAGTCAGGGTTCCCACCTCTCCTGGATCTCTAATGACCATACTGACATCTTTCAGCTGAGGGATGCTGTTTGCATTCTCAGCTGACAGGCTGACATAACAGACTCTGCATCATGTGCACCAAAGCTGTGATGAGCACTGAGGGGCCTTATTTCCAAAACAAATGTCTTCACTCTGCATCTGACCTCTGTAAATTTTTAAATGCTGTCACAGCCTTCTAAACCACTCCCCCAGTTCTGTTGGTATTCCTTTTTTTGCCTCTCGTACTGTGATGCCAGTATCACTACTGTTAATCTCCAGGATCTGCAGTTCATAAATGTCCATAAATCTTACTGCATTCCTCAATCTGAGTACCCCTGATTATCTCCGTCTTGGGAGGCTACCTCTCCCAGAGCTAATTTTAAGTTCTCCAAAATTCTCATACCCATATGTCTTTTAAAAGGTGTCATCTCTTTTTTAAATTGAATATACTTTATTAACATTTTCAACAAGGGGGTGTCTTCTCTAAAGTCCTTCTCCTCCTCCACCACCTGTGGCCCTTATAGCAGCTCTCCTTAGTTACTCATCCTGAGTGCCCCACCTATAGCCCAGCTGCTAACTCACATGTTTAACTGTTCATTAGCTTCAGGCTCTCTTTCTCCTTTATCTGGAAGCATACTACAGTTATACCTGTTCACACAGAAAGTGCCTGTTCTGAATACTTGAGGTCAGCAGGCTAGCGGTTTCCTAACTCGCTTACAGTATGGTTTCCAGCCCAACCACTGCACCACTTCTTCTTTGCTAAGAATAACTGTCCCTATCCACTTTCAATGTGGTCTCTGGCCTAGCCTTAGGTGCTGTTTAAATTTACCTGTAGAAAGTATTTGACATGGTGCACCACTCCTCCCTAATCAAGTAAACATAAAGCCTTTGGTGTCTCTGGTACCCTCTCAGCTGGTTCCAGTCCTATCTGGCAGGTAGGACATAGGATGTTAAGCTATAGCAGTCCTCAGTCCTCCTTGGCCATTTTACCTTTTGAGTTGGGGATCCCCCAAGGTTCTGTCCTGGACCCCTTCTGTTTTCTGTCTTCATCATCTGCAACATCAATATGTATGCAGAAGATACTGTATGAATCCAGTTTACAGCATGACTTTGTCAATGTACAAAATTGATTCCTCTCAGTCGAGCTGGTAGTTCACCAAAAGAAAATGGTTAGAATGCTCTTTGGCTCCAAATACTGAGTAGATAAGTAGTCATATCAGATGACCTAAAGGTGGGCAAGCAATGTGAGAGGGCAGCAAGGAGGGCTGGAGGGTTACTGGGATGCATAGGGAGAGACATCACCAGTAGAAAACAGGAAGTTATTATCCCTCTGTACAGACAGCTGGTGAGACCCCATCTGGAGTACTGTGTGCAGTTCTGGAGACCCAATCTCATAAAGACATAGACAGGATGGAAACTGTCCAGAGGAGGGCAACTAAAATGGTGCAGGGTCTGCACCAGAAGACATATGAAGAGAGAGACTAAGGAGTTTAATATGTATAGCCTCGAGGAAAGGAAGGAGAGGGACATGATAGAAAGCGTTCAAGTACCTCAAGGGAATCAACAAAGTCCAAGAGGATAGCATCTTTTCAAAAAAAGAGGTATGCAAGAACAAGAGGGGCACAATTTGAAGATGGGGTGGGGCGGCTCAGTGGTAATTTATGAAGTATTTTTTCACAGAGAGGGTTGTGGATGCATGGAGCTTCGGAGGAGGTTGTGGAGTCAAAATCAGTGGTGGAATTCAAGCATGCATGGGACAGTCATACGGCAATTCTGGGGGGTGGGGGTAAGAAGAAGTAGGCTGCTGGTTAACTAGGATCTGCAGCTTATCCAGTAGGTAGGGAAATGGGCAGACTGGGTGGGCCAAGCGGTCCTTATCTGCCGTCAAATTCTATGTTTCTATGTTTCTCTGTTTCTCCTAAATAACAGCTCCCCAAATGGTACCCAACTTGAGAATGTAGCCTTCTCTAAATTTCTTGGGCTAATGCTTGACCAGCAGCGAGACTGTTTAGATCATATCAGTAACCTTGTTGCTGCTATGCTAAACTGGATGCTCTTGCCTCCTCTGTAGCACCAGACGATGAATTGTACAGTAGAGTGGATCATTTTTCTAGCTTGGGCTCTGGTATTGGTGTTTTCTCTGCTGTCCTTAAACTAGCCCTCTCCTAACTTGTTAACCTTTTTAACACCTTGTGCAGATTTGCCATATTGTTCCCTTCCCGCACTCATCATTGTATAATGTATAGTGTAACCAGCTGTGATGGGTCCCACTGGAAACGAGGCACTTCCTTCATGTTACCCTCCTGGATGCTAAATAACTGTGCTGAAAACTCCCCAATAACATAAATTGCCCATTTAGCCTGTCACCAACTTGGCTTGCTTCGGGCAACAGACAGCAAATACCACATTGCACTAGGAGTTGTAGTCAAGCCTTCATACTTTACAGTCTTCCTTACCTGCTACCATAAGTTCCTCATCTAATTTCAGGTCTGCCAAAGTTTTACTTAAGCATTACCTTACTGTCACCCGAACAGCATGGATTTCGTAAAGGACATAGCACTGGTATAGCTCTTGCTAATGTTACATCTGATATCTGACATAAGGATTGCCGTGTACCAGGGTATGCGGACTGGGGCTGTTTTCGTGGACCTCTCAAAGGCCTTCGATCTAGTGAATCACTCCCTGCTCTGTACCAAGCTTCACTCCCTCAGTGTTGCTGGTCCAGCTCTAAACTGGTTTTCCAACTGTCTCATTGGCAGGCTACAGCTTGTTAAGTACAATAGAGCTCTGTCGGAACCTGTTCCTATCACTATCGGTGTCCCTCAGGGATCTATTCTGGGCCCTATCCTATTTTCTCTTTTCATCAATGACTTCCCAATGGTCCCTACCCATAACACCATAACCCTATACGCCTATGACCTGGTCCTACTAGCTAGCTCAGGTGCTATCCGTGCCATAAATCACAGCTTACAAGCTGACTTCAGTAAACTGCAACACTGGCCCCTGACAAATGATCTCAAGCTGAACTTAAAAGAAAACTCCACTCATGCTCTTCGGCTCCTCTGCCACAGTGTCCTGTCCCACTCAATGTCTTAAGTCTTGATGGTGTCCTGGTTGGCACTACATGCTCCTTTAGATACCTGGGAGTTACTCTTGACCCCCAGTTAGACCTGTCTCTGCATATTCAGAATGCCTGCAGGGCAACAAATATCAAGCTTGGACTTGCATACTGGGCTCGTGGGACCCTTACTGCTGCTGCACGACTTGCCCTTGCTAAAGATTTATTCCTTCCCTCTCTCAGCTATGGGCTGACAGCCTTTACCCTCATCTCAAAAACTAGCCTTGCTGAATGGAATGTGGCGTATAATAATATTTGCCGCTTTGCCCTGCTGTCCCTCGACTTACCCATCACTGTGATTTATGCAGTCAACTGCATTGGTTGTCCCCAGGTAATTATTGCTCATTTGTCTTGGGCTGCTTCACAGACAAAATTTTCCGCAATGTCACCCCACCCGCCTTATATAAACTCTTTTGGCCGGCTCTACCATCATACTGGCTAAGGTCAGGTGACTTGCAACCCCTCCTTGTCCCAAAAACTCATACACTGTCAGGTGATCGAGCCTTTGCTGTTTGTGCCTCTAGATTCTGGAATACCCTACCTGCAACCATCAGATGTACCCCAACCCATCCCATTTTTAAGAGCTCCCTCTGGTTGCACCTGAAGTCTGCCTCAGCCTGTAACTCTTCCAATGCTACTTGATATCCCCTACCCCTGCTTGGACCCTGGTGTGCACCCTCCACTTCCCTGGTTCCCCTACCCCCTCTGAGCTCTAGTAAGGAAACTTATCTACCCTGCATTCTCTTCACCTCAGCACTTACCTCCTCAAAATGGGACAAATTACACTTGTATTATTTCCATGAAATGTAACTATTGTTTGCTTGTTCTTACCCTTGATGTATATGCTTATCTGTTTATCCTGTACCTGTTTATTTGTATCACCCTGCTCATTGCTTGTATTTCACATTGCTGTAATTCCCTCACACTGTTTTGTAAACCATACTCTTGTAATCTCCCGGGTCGTACCTGAATATAGGCATCCCTTGTCTAGTGTGCTTATCCGGTAAACAAAAGCAAGTCCAGGTGGCTGCATTCCTTAGTCTTCTGGATTTAAGTGACTTCCAGCCTAATTTGGAATAGAGAGTGCAATGATTGGTGGAGTATGGAGCACTAGTAATGAATCTTAATGTTCTGTGATAGAGTGCGTTGAGTTTGGATAAAGCAGTGCTAGGGCCGTGGCCATACAGAAAGTCTGCATAGCCTAGGAGGGGGAGAAAGGTAGTTTGTACCTATTTCATTTTGGCATCCTGTGTTAGTAAGTGCTTAATATGAAAAAAAGAGACCAAGCCTTTGTTTGAGTTTTTTTGC
Source organism: Neoceratodus forsteri (assembly GCA_016271365.2). Taxonomy (NCBI): domain Eukaryota; kingdom Metazoa; phylum Chordata; order Ceratodontiformes; family Ceratodontidae; genus Neoceratodus; species Neoceratodus forsteri. The sequence continues at coordinate 272,392,719 of CM028133.1, forward strand.
CAGCTACTCAATACAAAGGAGAGTTTGTAGTCTATCCAGAAACCCAGATATTTAAATTTGTCTACAAACTCTAGTGTCTCCCCCAGTAAGGTGGTGATTTGTGGTGCCGCACGTAAGGGACAAAGGTTTGATGCCTTGGCATTCGGGAAAAGAGCATGGCTTTGTTTTTTATTTAGCATTTAACAGAAGTTTTAGGTGCAAGAGATTTTGCTGCAGCAGATTAAAATCAAGTTGCAAATCCTTGCAAGCAAGTTCAGGGGTGGGCCTGGCAGTATAAAGGAAAGAGATGCAAAGAGATGGACGTTTGCTGAGTTGATACCAGAGTTGATGTTGTTAATATAGATTGTGAATAGTAGTGGCCCTAAAATAGACCCCTGTGGCACACCTCTCAGAAGTGTTTTCAATGGGAAGAGGTCCCCTTCTGCCTTGACTTGTTGTTGATGACCAATAAGACAACTAGTGAACCATTGCAAGGCGAAAGAGTCAAGGCCAATGTTACGAAGAATGAGCAGTAGGTCGTGGGCCACCATATCAGACTCCTTGCTAAGGTCAAGGAACAAAGCACACACATAGTTTTTGGAGTCGAGTGCAATTTGCCGGTCACTGGACACCCTGGCAAGGGTGGATACTGTGCTCTGGTTCAGTCTGATTCCTAACTGTACTGGGTTAAGTAAATCAGCTGATTCTAGATAATTTCTAAGTTGAGAATTTATTTGTTTTTCAAGTAACTTGGATAGAATGGGAAGAAGAGATATGGGTCAATAGTTATTGAGATTACTCACGTCTCCAGACTTGAACAGCAGAATTACATGAGCAGTTTTCCAGACCGATGGGAGAGCACCCAGGATAAGAGACATATCGAAGAGGTGCGTGACAGGTGCAGTCAGGACATGATAACCTAGTTTTAAGAAGAAAGGATCAAATTGATCAGCACCCACAATTTTTCTTGTGTCAAGTTCCAGAAGATCTTCCACCTGTTTAAAGGTATATAGATACATAGATACATAGACAGTGTCGGCAGATAAGGGCCTATGGCCCACCCAGTCTGCCCATTTGAGCTTGTAAGTTCAGTTTGTTTTCCTAGAAGTCTGTTGCACCTTACCCCTGACCTCCAGAATTCCTTTATGTCTATCCCATGCATTCTTAAATCCCGTGATTGTTTCAGCCCCCACCACTTCCTCTGGCAGGGTGTTCCACTTGTCCACCACCTGTTCTGTGAAGAAATTCTTTCTCATGTTTCCTCTGAATCGTCCCCCTCCAACTTCATCCCATGCCCTCTAGTCCTGGAACATCTTTTCACTTAAAATAGTGTTTTCCTGTACCCTGTTCCTCCCTGTAAGATACTTGTATGTCTCTATCATATCCTCTCTCCTCCTCTCCTCCAGGAGTACATGTTCAGGTTCCTTCAACCTGTCTTCATGGGACTTGTGATGCAATCCATGCACCATCTTTGTTGCCCTCCTCTGAACCTTCTCTACCCTGTTTATGTCTTACGTAGGTATGGTCTCAGAACTGTACACTGTACTCAGGTGGGGCCTCACTAGTGTCTTGTATAGCGGAATTTGACCTCCCTTTTTCCTGCTGGTAATGCCCCTGCCTATACATCCCAGCATCCTATTTGCTTTTACTCTGCTACTCTTGTCACACTGTTTCCTACCTTGAGGTCACCAGAGATGATAACCCAAGATCCCTTTCCTGCTTATGCATGCTATCCTCACCCCTTAACTGATATATTGCGCCAGGGTTTTGTGCCCCATATGCATTATCTGCACCCTTGCATTGAATTTCAACCGCCAAACCCTGACCATTCTTCACGCTTTGCAGGTCGCTTCATTCTGTCTACACCTCTGGTGTGTCTACTCTGTTACAGAGCTTTGTGTCATCAGCTGAACAGTGGAAATTCTGCCTTCTAGGTCCTGCGCCATGTCACTGATGAAGATGTTGAATAGGACCGGTCCCAGCACTGATCCCTGTGGTACCCCACTGGTCACTCTTCCCTCTGTGGAGTGACAGCCATTTACCACCACCCTCTGTGTCCTGCTACCCACCACACTACTGTCCTGCCCACACCCATATTCCCCAGTTTGTGTAGTAGTCTATGTGGCACAGTTTCAGAGGCCTTGCTGAAGTCCAGATAGGCCATGTCCACTGCCCTCCCCTGATCCACCTCCCTAGTCACCCAGTCAGAAAATTCAATGAGGTTGGTCTGACATGACCTCCCCCTGGTGAAACCATGCTGCCTTGGGTCCTGTAGTCCATTGACAACCAGATGTTCCACCAGTCTCTCCTTCAGTAGGTGCTTCCATGATCTTCCCCACTACCGATGGTGAGGCTGACAGGTCTGTAGTTCCTGCTTCCTCTTTGTTCCCACTTTTTGTATAAGGGACTATATCTGCTGTCCTCCAGTCTTTGGTACCTCCCTGTTTCCAGTGATCGTAAACAGGATAGCCAGAGGTTCAGCCACCACCTCTCTTAGTTCTTTTTAAGGACCCTGGGGTGCACCCTATCTGGCCCCATTGCTTTATCAACTCTTATTACTTCCAGTTCCTTCAGGACCCTTTCTGTGTAAAGGACTTGTGTCCATTTCTGCACCATTCCTCACCCCTTGTACCCTTCAGACCCATTACCCTCCTCTTCCTCAGTAAAGACTGAGCAGAAATACCTGTTCAGTATGTCAGCTTTACTGTTGTCATCCTCCATCGCCCCTATGCTCCCCTTCCAGTCTCACTATCCCTCCTTTGTCTTTCTTTTTTTCACTTATGTACCTGTAAAAGGTTTGTCCCTCTACCCACTGATTTTGCAATGTGTTCTTCTGTCTGAGCTTTGGCTTCCCTACTGACCCTCCCTACCTCCTTTGCTTCTCTTGGTACTTCTCCCTATCCCTTCTGCCTGTGTCTTTTTTGTATTGCCTGAATGCAATCTTTGGCTTTCACTTTCTTTGCTACCTCTTTGGAAACCATAATGGTCTCCTCTTCCTTTTCCTCTTGCTAATCTGCTTAATACATAATTCTGTTGTTCTTGTAATCCCCATTTTAAATACCTGCCCTGTTCCTCAACCCCTGATTCCTGTCCCATTCCCCTTAATGCCTCTTTCAAGTATCTCCCCATTTTCCCAAAGTCTGCCCCTAAAATCCAGGATACGTGTTTTGTGTGGTTTGGTTCTGCTCTTTCTGTATTTCAAACCACAATGACTGGTGGTCACTGTTTCCCAGGTGCTCCCCACTGATACCCCCATCACACTGTCCCTGTTTCTGAGCACAAGGTCCAGTATTGCCTTCTGCCGAGTTGGTTCCATGACCAGTTGCTTGAGGAAGGCACCTGAAGGAGTCAGGATAAATCTGCTCTAGTTGATGCTGCTGCTGGAATGCTCAGTCACGTCTGGAATAATGAAGTCTCCAACCAGTACTACCTCACCTTGTCTGCCATCCCTTTGGATGGCTAGCATCAACTCCATCTGTTTCTTCCTCCTGGGCTGGTGGTCTATAGACCACACCTGTCGCGGATGGCTGTCCCCATTTTCCTTTCCAGCTAACCCACAGTATCTCTACCCCATTTTGTTCCTCCTGGATCTCTGTGGCCCTTATGTCATTTTTCACATACAGTGCCACTCCTCCTCCCTTCCTGCCTGCTCTGTCTCTTCTGAATATGTTGCAGCCAGGTATGGCCATCTCAGTCGTGGTTATCATTACCCCAGGTTTCAGTGATGGCCACAATGTCAGGTCTGACTGCACCATGACAGCCTCCAGATCTTCCATCTTGTTGCTAAGGCTCCTGGCATTTGCACATGCCTTCCATGATTTGACCTCCCTAGACTGTCTCACTGTTCTACTCCAGCCCCTTCATTGGTTGTCATTTATCCCTGGTTCTCCTTGCTGTCTGCCCCTCTGCTGAATTTTGCCCCTTTTCTGCTTATCCACCTCTTGGGCACTAATCTCCATCTTTTGCACACTGCTTTGCAGAGATAGCCAGGGCAGAAGGAAAAAGTTGTTTCTTGTATTGAGGCTACACTAGCCGAGTCAAGTACACAACATTGGTCATGCAGTTTATAAGCAGGAGAAGTATTGAAAGCTAACCCAGCGGTGGCGAAGTGATTGTTTAGGAGGTCTGATATATAGCCTGTTTGCTGATAGTAGAGGAATCACCAGTGGGGATTTTGGCTGGGAGAGAGTTAGCTGGGCTATGTCCTTCAATATCCTTTAATGTTCTCCAAAATTTGGCAGGGTAGTTAGTTAAGGAGTCCAGTTTCAAACGGAAATATTTAGCGTTCTTGGCCCTAACAAGTTTTGTACATTGGTTCCTTGTGAGTCTAAACACTGCCCAGTCGGCCAGCAGTTTACTTTTCCGTGCTTTTTTTCAAAGGGTATCCCTATTATGCTGTGCAGTTTTCAGGATGTCAGTGAACCAGGGGCAAGACTTTTTCTTAGTTCTGATTTTAACTAGAGGTGCGTGTTTTATTTATAACATCAAGGACAATATTTTGGAACAGTTCATAAGCCGCAGACACCGAGGAGGCTAGGTAGAAGTCTTGCCACGAGAAGTACTGAAGGTCAGAGAGGAAGGCATAGTGGTCAAAATTACGCTGGCTTCTTTTAAAGGTGTACTTAGAGGGGGAGGAGGGTTTGGGGACAGACCTCACACAAGCTATATTATAGCGCTGCTGGAGAGGGTCCATAGGAGGGTGACCAGGATGATTCAGGGCATGGAGGGTAGGACCTATGAGGAGACTGGAGGAACTCAGTCTGTACCACATTGGAGGAGAGGGAGGGACAGGGGCACATGATAGAGGTTTTTGAGTATGTAAAGGGGATAAATAAGGGCGGAGCCAGGGGATTGTTCAGGCTTAAGAAGGGGGGGAAACTGTCAGGGGGCACGAGTGGACGCTGATGGGGGGAAGTGCAGGAGACACTTCTTCATTGAGAGGGTGGTGGAACCATGGAACACACTACCCAGGAGTCTGGTGGAAGACAACACAGTGGAAGGATTCAAGAAGAGTTGGGACAGGTACGGGGGGAAACTGAAGATAATGAAGGTCACCTCTGGGGCTTTGGGGGGGTGGAGGAGCGAGCACCCAGTAGGGGGCTAGCTTTCGAGCAGACACGGTAGACCATGGGGCCTATTCTGCTGGCTTTTTCTATGATAATGATCACTTCTGTCATTGAAAAAGATGCCAGAATGAGTTATGAAATGGGGCTTGTTAACAAGAATTAGATCCAACAGAGTACTATGTGCTGGGATTTTATGGTTTGGGCGGGTAGCTTCAGCAATGAGTTGGGTAAGACCATAAGTATCACAGGTGTCTTTTAGTGGTTTGGAACTAGGAGAGAGCCAGTCACAGTTAAAGTCTCCCATGATGATCACCTCTGAGGATAGTGAATCCAGGGAGTTGCACAGGTGACCCAACAGTTCAAGCCCCCGTGAGGGAGGTCTGTAACATCCGATTATACATAGTGGTACAGATGGTGATAGCAGGACCTTTATAGTGAGGCTTTCAAATTCTTTGGGCCTAGTAGTAGAGTCGTTTATTGAGGCTGTGTATTTATCTCTAATGTAGATTGCAACCCCACTCCCTCTGGAAATTCTGTCTGCTCTGAACACGTTATAGGAGGGAACGTTTATTTCGTGATCTGGGGTAGAAGTTCTAAGCCAGGTTTCGGTAACCACTGGTACATCTGGATTAATATGGCAAATCCACATCTGGAAAGTGTCAAGCTTTCTTAACAAGCTACGAGCATTAATGTGTAGGAGGCTCATCCCCTTTAGATGTGCCAGCTCAGAGAGTGCAGAGATAGGGGAGATTGGGCCTGGGTTTAATTCAGTGTTACCAGCAGCAACAACAGAAGGAGTTTTTTAAGGGCACCTAGTAGCAGCTTTGGTGTTCAAGACTGACCTCTCTTAGAGGAGGGGGAGGTAACTGAGGTTATACAGGTATTGCAGGGACCAGGGGAACCCAAAGTGGCATACAGGAGCACTTGAGCTGCAAGGGTTAAAGAAGCAGAGAAGGAGGGAGAGGGCATAACCAGAGCAGGGTAAAGCCTAATATCATTTATTATACAGCGCTGAGAGTCCTTGGAAATGGGTGCCTTTATAAATAAAATATTTATCTATCTATGAGGAAAAGTACCATGGTATGGAATATACCCCTTAAGGAATATCATGGTAGATGGTAGGACTGACTTAATGAATGAAAAAATAAGGTTCATTCAGGCTAGGATGTATTGGGGAAACTGTGAGTGAGCTCATTGCGAGGATCAAGGGTACTAAACAGGCCTACTAAGCAACGGAAAGTTAATAAAAAGGACTTCATTTTGGTAGCCTAGTAACTGTGAAGCTCTGTTAATTTGCGGCGATTTGCCCTTTAAGAGTAAAGGGCTTACAGTTGAGTTACCAATAGAAGCCTAGGAACCTGTAGCCTAGTAGTTCTGTTAATTTACGACGTTTTGAGAGTGAACGGCTTACGGTAGAGCGACCAATAGAAAGATAAGCAGTACAAGAGGGGTGGAAAAAGAAGTAAGCTAGCATATTTGAGTGTCTGGGGTGGGGTTGGAGGGCAGAAGAAAATTCAAGAAAGAGAATCCAGGGGGTGCGTACCGTGATGAGTGGTGTGGGCAGCAGCAAGTGTGGCTGGCCGGCGGCTGAGTCATGCCACAGTGTTCAGAGAGTGTGCCCGGGTCAGGGGCGGATAGCTAAGAGAGGGAAGGAGAGAGAGACAACAGGTTAAGAAGGCCAAGATCGGCACCAGCTAAATCGGTGGGTGGGCAGATAGAACAATAGGAGAGGGGCAGAGAGAGTAGAGTGGGAGGGAGCACAGTAGACTGGGTTAGGGGAGGGAGTACAGTAGTTTGGATTGGGGGGGTAATGTCTGAACTGCTGCTCAGAGTGCAGTCAGACAAGGCGTAGGGGCCAGAGCAAGGGAAAAGGGAGCAGGATCAGGGAGGTAGGAGAGCAAGAAACTGCTAAAAAACCAATACTGTAGCAAAAATAAAATACAATCCAAGGAGCTAAAAGAGTTTTACAAGGCAAACAGTTTCATTTTATTAGGATTTAACATTAGAAGCTCTACAAAAACATACAGTACAGAAGCAGGCAGGCAGTAGCATAAGCTTGAAGTAGTGTTGGACATAGCCAATGGCAAGCGCCTTCCAGGAGAAGTTAGCCAATCAGGAGTGAGGCTTCTGATGCACTGAAAATTCAGAGGTTGAAAATTCAAGAAAGAGAATCCAGGGGGAGCATACCTTGATGAGCGGTGCGGGCAGCAGCAAGTGTGGGCTGCCAGTGGCTGAGCCACGCTGCAGTGTCCAGAGGGAGTGCCCAGATCAGGGACAGATGGCTGGATGAGCAGTGTGGGCAACAACAAGTGTGGGCGGCCGGTGGCTGAGCAACGACACAGCGTCCAGAGGGAGCGCCCGGGTCAGGGGCAGATGGCTTGATGAGCAGTGTGGGCAGCAACAAGTGTGGGCAGCTGAGCCACACCACAGCGTCCAGAGGGAGCGCCTGGGTCAGTGGCGGATGGCTAAGGGGAGTATAATGAACCTGAAAGTTTCAGACTTTTAATCAACGTAATTTTCTCCTTATCCATGCTCCAAAAATTTTTTAATCTGGGTACATTTTGCTATTTTAGGCACTTCACAGCGCCATACCTTCTGTTTTGAAAATTGGCATTCTCTCCGCTTCTAGTACTGAGAGGATCCATGCCAATTTTCAAAACCTTAGGTCCTAAGAAAGCCCCCTTATGGGTTTTTTAACAAACTCTAACTCAGTGCTGTCATACTGGCGTTATTGCACCTAGTATAATACAGTTTAATAACTATGTAGTGTATTGGCTATAGAAGTGGAACTGAAAACTAAAACTTTCAGAAAATTACACTACAAAACAGTTTTGATGATTTCCAGATTCTATTGAAATTAAAACAGCATTATATTTTTAGCAGGTGTTGAAATTAAGAAGATAATCTGGTGTGGGAGACTGAATACCAGAAACTCAAATCTGGTATTCAGTCACAGGTTCTAGTAGTCCATCTATCCAGAAGAGAAGAGCTATAGATGAAACTGCAGAGCAACAGTGTGGTGGCGTGGTATTCAGTGTGGAATACACAAGCGTGATTAAAACGGTATTCCGATTTCAAAACTGGTATACGAAACAGGGCAGAATACCATTAATTTTGAGGCCTGTTTAGTTTTGCTCATTATTGGGATTATTTTTTTTCCCCTCCTTTGTGCTCCACAACCCACCATTCCTTCAGGCTTACCAAGGTCCCTTCCGATCCACCCTGTCCCTTCCTGAGCCTCCATCTTCACATAGCAGCCACGCTTAGGGTAACCTGGACGTAACCCTTCGCCGGGTGGGTCCCCTTCCTCTGAGGGGGAAGGCACCAGGAGGGGAGACCAGCGCAACTACTTAGCCCCGGGGTGCTGCTGAGGTGGAATGGCTCCTTCAGGGCATTGGTGGCATCAGTGGACCGGCAGCCGTCATCAGGTTGATCGTGGAGCAGTTTCCGGTTTTCTGTGTTGTTCCCTTCTTGCGTTGCTTCTGCAGTGCTCCTAGTCTCCACCAGAGGCCGCTGCAGAGTGACGCCATCCTGCTACCCACCCCAGGAGAGGAGAGGAGTCCTACGGATGCTCGATCTTCTGCTGCCCCTGCCAGCCCCCAGTGTCCCGAGTCCGTTCCCGAACCCGGATTGTCGGTGTGGTTTGCGGTAAGGTGCCAGCGCCTCAGCCCTCTGCACCACCGGGCCGACCATTATTGGGATTAATGCAGTTCCCCTGCTGTAAATATTATTCCCCACTTTATTTTATGCTTTATTTCACAGTTTTACAGCTTGCTCATTCAGTTATACAACCAGTTGCCCGATTGCACCCTGTATGCTTCTGCCCTGTGGCTTGTCCCTTACAGCAGGGGGATGATGGACTCATGCACTGTAGCCTGCTGAGGAGCAGCTGTAGTCAAGGTGGTGGAGCACCAGGACTTTTGACTGCATCTGGGTGGGTGGGCATGTCCTTGATGTCATTTGCATTGTAGCTGTGGGGTCTTTCCCATGAAGAGACCCAGCTATGTTTCCTGGTGACAAAAGATTCCTGTAGTGCTCATAAGCAGGGGACAGCCAACATCACAGAGTAACGCACAATTTAAATCCCACCCACAGTCCCCTCCATAGGAGCACTTTAATAGCACAGTGCCCAGCTCCCTCCCCCTGGGGTCAGAGGGTTGTACCTGCTTACTTTGCCTTGAGCCTCACCATTCCAGGGTGGGGAGAGTTGGAACTGAGACTTGATTCCGGGTCTTCTCCCACATGGCAGTGCAGTACAGCACCTGCCAGCACCACCGTGCTGGCTGTCCCCCCCCCCCCCCAAATTTTAACAGAAATTGCTGTCCTATTTCACTTTCTGGGTTTGCTAAGATTACTTTCTTGAAAGTCCTATTCTCTGGGCTTATCTAAGACCTGACAGCAGCAGCATTTAAGTCATGCAGCAGTGTCTGACGGTGTCAGTAATTGCAGATCATCTTCGAGACGATCTGTTGTAGCAGGTCATAACACATAGGATATCAGCCGCAGGTGTCATTTTCTCCAGATGACGTGTCAGCAGTCAAGCCTGGGACCTCCCCCTAACATTACCACATGGTGTCTGTGTGGCACGTATAAAAGGGGGGAGGTCTCAGCTACTCCTCAGTTCTTTTCACCTGAGACCTGCAAACAACAAGTCCTCCTTTGGAACTCTGCTTACCAGTCGTCGACGAAGCGTTATACTGACCAAACGTCAATTCTAAATGGGTTCAACTACTGATCTCTTCGGATCCCTTATTCCGGAAGCGTACCTGTGGTCACAGAATCATCACAGATGATCTCCACAACATCTGTGTTCAGTGCCTTGGTCCTGAACATGACACCCGGGATTGTAACCTCTGAGCGATTCAACAAAACCACCAAACATCGAAAGGCTTCAGCAGCTTCGTGAGTTCCTCATGGAGCAAAAGGTTGCCCTTCTGGAGCAGCAGAAACACTCCAAGTCCAGGGAGTCTTTGATGTCGTCCTCGGGGTCTCACAGCTCTGCAGGTGAGCCCTCCTCGACAGGACAGGGTCCTGGTAAGAAACATGCCAGCAAAATGAAGCACGTTTCTGCTGCACCCTCGTTGTTGAGTACCCCGATCACAGCCAGGAAGGTAAGTACTGAGAAGGTTGCCACTATAACATAATCTTCTGCACCATCGACGATTGTTGGCTCCTCTTTTCCCGCTTCGACAGCTCGTTCTGGGGTGAACTTGCAGCTTCCATTGCTGCCTCCCCCTCTGTGGTTTCTAGCCATCATCCATCGACGATGGCTTCTGGCCCATCGACGATCCTCTCATCAATGACCAGCCTTCCCACAAAGGGATCTGTGTTAGCACCCTCGTCGATGATCCTGGGGTCCTGTACATACCCCTTGCCGATGGCTGCTCACTTGTTTCCATTACCTTCTTCAATAATGTCAGTGGTCCCTATTCACTCAGTCCATGCTACCCTGGCTACTTCCGCTGGGCAGATGGCCATGATTGATGTCCAGTCTCTAGTGTATACTATCCTGGACCTTATACAGACCCCCTCACCACCCCTACTAAAGGGTTGGCTCCAGTCTCTACTCCCTTCTGGCCTTCCGCGACCCAGAGGATGGCCACCTTTTCCCCAGTCTCCCTGGGTTTTCACCCTCAGGATGTGGACATGGATGACCCTTTCCTGCAGGACTGGGATTTGGCTGACCTGGAGGATGGGGACAGTATGGACCAGGAGGACTCCCCTCATTCCTTCTTGACCGCTTCATCAGTTCAGGGTGAACTACCCCTGAACTCCCATGTTCTCCGCCAGATAATCCCACGTTTTCGAACATTGTCATACACATTCAGAAAATGTTTGGGTTCCAGAGCACTGAACAGGATGCTTCAAGAAAGAAGTTGGCACAGTATTTAGGTATACCAGAATGCCCCACACTGGTCATCCCCCCCTCCTTTGGTGGATGCCTTTGAAGAGGCTATATGGGCTGCTTGGAAGCAAACTTTCAGAATTCCCTGCAATCCTCGTAAGGCTGATAGAATTTATCAGGCCCCAGTGGACCACCCCTACTTCATGTCTCTGCCTCAGGCGGACTCTGTGGTGATCAGTACTGTTTGTGACAGGTCCTCTAGACTTCAGCACGAGTGCTCAACCCCCTGATAAGGAATCCAAGAAATTGAATGTTATGGGGAAAAGGGTTTATGTCTCTGCTACTATGTCTCTCTGTATACTTAATGACATGGGACACCTCCTGAAATATCAGGAGGAAATCCTAAAAGCCTCCCAGGCAACAATCCAGTCCCTTGCTGTGGGTTCTGCCCAGGAGGATTTGACTGCCAAGATGTCTACGGCGGCGGCTGTTTGACGCCACCTACTCAGGGCTACCTGTGATGCCATTGATAATGTGGCCCATACGTCCTTGGCAGGTGTTTGTCTCAGACGTCACGCCTGGCTTAGAGTGTCAGGATTTTCACAGGACATGCAGCAGTCTGTCCTTAATGTTCCCTTTAAGGGTGATCAGCTCTTTGGTCCACAGACCCAAGAAATGTTGAAGACTTACAGGACTCTGGTCGTACCCTTCAATTGGTCCTGACCCTGTACCATCCAAAAGCAAAACCATCCTTCAGGGGATCCTCCCGGGGCTGCCCCTACAAGGCGCGTCCCAGTGCTCAAAGACCACCTTCCAATAATCCAAAGCCTCAATTGATGTTGCCTGGCTCTAGAAATGCTCAGAAAATGACCCTTTAGGTCCCTGCTGCTCCCAAGCAGGGCCAGCCTTTGGCCTGAATGTCTTCCTCCGGTTGTGGGACCGGAGACCCTTCCCACAGCCGATGGGGGCAGGTTTTCCCTGCACCTGCAAGGGTGGCAAGCCATCTCCTGCAACCAGTGGCTCCTGCTGTTGATCGAGTCAGGACACACACTAGAGTTCACCGAGATTCCCCTTGCATTGCCACCAAAGGTGTCTCATTACCTCCCAGACCAAGCATTGGTCTTACGGAAAAATAATCGATGCTTTGCTCACAAAATGTGCCATCAAACCAGTGCCCCTTTCACAGAAGGGTATGTGATTTTACTCACAGTTTTTCCTGGTTCCCAAATGGACGGGGAACTTATGCCCCATTTTGGATCTAACGTGCCTCAACCTCTATATCAAAAGTTCAGGATGGTGTCTCTCCTGACACTTCTCCCATTGCTGAACAAGGGAGATTGGCTCTGCTCTCTCGATATGAATGATGCGTACCTCCATATTCTGATGCACTCTGCTCACAGACGGTTTCTCTGTTTTTTTATTTCAAGGTCATCATTATCAGTTCAGGGCCTTCCCATTCAGCCTTTCCTTGGCTCCGAGGGTATTCATAAAATGCGTAGTGGCAGTTGCAGCGTCCCTTCACAGGGAAGGCCTGTATGCATTTCCCTATCTGGACGACTGGCTCATGAAAGCGTCTTCCCGCCAAAGGCTGTTGTCCAGGATCTCTCGAACCCTGCAGTTTGCCCAGGTGGGGATAGCTGTAAACTGTCTGAAGTCCAAAATGGATCTAGCACAGTGCCTCCTCTATATCGGAGCTGTGTTAGACGCCTCCTTGAGGAAGGCATATTTGCCAGTGGCTTGGGCAGATGCCCTGATTGCTTTGGCGCACAGACTAGAGTCCAGCAGATTGGTGTCAGCACGAGACTACGTGGGCCTCCTGGAACATTTGGCGGCCCCAATACCAGGTTGAATATGAGGGCCCTTCAGTGGTCCCTGAGAGTCCAGTGGGACCAGAAGGAGGATGATTTCGATGCCCCAGTCCTGATGTCGTCCCTGGCTCCTCGAGCTCTACAATGGTGGAAGTCCAGGGACAACTTAATGTGAGGCATGCCATTTCATTCTCCTGTCCCATGTCTCGTTCTGACTACAGATGCCTTCTTGACAGGGTGGGGTGCTCATCTCCTGCATGTCCGGTCCCAAGGATCCTGGACGCCAGTAGAGACCTGTCTCCACATCAGTGTCTTGGAGATGAGGGCAGTCATCTGTGCCTTACAGGTGTTCGAGACTGTCTTTCTCCCGGTTGCCTTCAGGTGCAATCAGACAATTCTGCGATAGTTCACTACCTAAACAAGCAAGGAGGCACCCATTTATACCCTCTCTGCAGAGAATCGATGAGCGCCTGGTACTGGGTGATCCAGAGAAATATCCATTTTCGGTGGTCCACATCCCCGGGGTGTACAACACCCTGGCAGATGCCCTAAGCAGATCCACTGCATGGGCCCACGAGTGGAAATCCTACCGGACTTCCAAAATGACGTCTTCCACCAATGGGGCCGACCGGAGTTGGACCTGTTTGCCTCTCCGTAAAACTTCCTCTTTACTGCTCTCTCGAGCTCTGTTATTTTTCTTGGAAAACTACATTCTTAGTTATTTATTTATATATCGGATTTACAGTTGCCATTACATCGGGTAGTTGTATTTTAGAGTTACAGGCACTAATGTGTAAACCTCTCTACCTGCAATTTGATAATGATAGGGTGACTTTACACACCAACCTGTCGTTTTTGCCAAAGGTTATTTCTGAATTTACTTTAAATCAGGCTATCCACTTACCAGTGTACCATGCATAGCCTGCGAATCCAGGGGAATCCCTGCTTCATACTCTCGATGTGCATAGAACATTGAGTCTTTATCTTCTCCGCACCTCACAGTTGTGAAAAACTGAGAAGCTTTTTATTTCTTTTGCCCCTGGAAATCAGGGCGTTCAGGTTTTGAAGCAGTGCTTGTCCACATGGTTGGCCAGCTGCATTTCGTTTATCTATACAAAATACGGAAAAATTCTCATGGGGTTGTAAAATCCCATTCTACCAGAGGCATGCATGACTGCCTCCATGGCATGTTTCTGAGGCATCTCTGCCTTAGAAATCTGCGAAGCTGCCACGTGGTCTACTCTACATACATTCACAAAACATTACAGTCTAGATATCGCTTCCAAGAAGCAAACTGCTTTTGGATGGGCTGTTTTACAAGGCCTCCTGTCCTAAGTCCTGATAGCTTTCTTCCTCCTCCCCTTGGCATAATAACTGCTTGGGAATCTTCCCATGTGTTATGACTTGCTGCAAGAGATTGTCTCGAAGAAGATAGTACAGTTGCGAAAGAACTTACCGTAATAGTAGATCTTCGAGAGTATCTCTTGCAGCAGGTCATGCAGCCCCACCCACCTTCCTCTTTGCCCTTACTTCAGAAGGGTTCCTTGCGCCTGTTCTTTCATGACTCCGCAAAGTGCTGCCTTATTTCCTTCTCCTCAGTTTCCATCAGGGGCCTGAGAAATGCTTTCTCATTTGGTCGCTAGGCTGGAAAAGAACTGAGGAGTAGCTGGGGCTTCACCCTTTTATACGTGCCATACAGACACCACGTGGTAAAGTTAGGTGGAGGTCCTAGGGTCGACTGCTGAGAAGTCATCCAGAGGAAATTACGCCTGTGGCTGATATCCCATGTGTTTTGATCTGCTGCAAGAGATACTCTAAGTTCTTATGCAACTGTACTGTCTCTCCTGATGACCTGCAGTTACACAACTAGTCACTGAGATAGTGATTCTGAAGCATGGATGTTTCATGATAACCAAGAAAGTGACAAAAATTATCATTGCAAATACATTTAAGAGGGTCAATTTCCAGTTCTTAAAATAAAAAAACAAAAAACATCAAAAAGTAGGCAACATCTGCATTGCAAAAAAAAAGGGGCATCTTGGAAGGCCAGGAAGGGTGCAGATGAAACAGAAATAAACAGAAGGTCACAGTTTTTATCATACCTTGGATTGTTGCTTTATCATAGCTATTTGCCTTTTTCATATGCTTTATTGTTCTAAAATAAATAAACCTCTAGTTAATGCTGCTGATTTATGAGAGCTGCACAGAGTTTGTCATAATCATCAACTTCCTTGCCATCAGTAATATTAGTCATGATTACATCTCTGGTTGTTCCTAGGTCACAGACTTTGCGTGTATTTTATACCACATAGTTGTAAACTGTGACCATTTGAGTTGGTAATTTCTCATGCTTTTACCTGCAGGCTTCTGGGGATGGTGATCAGGAACATGCCACAGCAAGCCGTGGTAAAATTGTGCTGTTGCGGAAGAAAGTTGAGGAGCTGGAGTCTCAAGTTTCACAAAAAGATGCACAGCTACAACACAAAGTAGGATTTTCCACATTCATCACCCTACCCCCTAACTAGGATTAAAATAAAGAGTATTTTTTTTTTGTGTGGTTGTACATTATTACATAAGAGAATCTGCATTACAGGCCAACCTGCTAGTGAAGCAGCTGTAGATGATGCTTGTCATGCAGACGGTCCAGCTTTGTATCCTGAGCTAGGAGTGACACTAGGCTGGCACAGCAGGGGAAAGGGTGGGGCAAGTGTAATCCTACCACTGTGTCTCTGCTCTCAGTTGTGCCAGGGAGCTTGGTACTGGCAGGCTTGTTGGAGCATGGAGGACTGAGGGGTAGGCAGAGCCTGTGAGACAGCCTAGGAGGAGGGGTGGTAGCATGTAAGGTGAATTTAAAGAGTGAAATGGGGAGCGTCTTAAGTAGGTGATTCCCCGGGTTGCTATACACTGACCTGTGGGTATCTGCCTCTTCCCTCACCAGATCCATTCTTGTTTTGTCTTGTTTTTTTTTTGGGGGGGGATATGATCTTCCCTCCATTGGGGGACAGTCAGTCTGTGAGTCCTTCAGAGGCAGAGGACAAGACTTATGCTGAGTTGAAGGAGTGCCTGACTGCTCCAGGTTGGAGAAAAAGTAGTACATTTATAAATGGTAAGTCTCTGTCAGAGGAACCTTGGCCACTAAAATATTGGTCTGAGGCCTTTATGTCACCTAATGTGAAGAGGCGTGTCGAGGCTTCATGCCCCCTAGCCATGTCTCCCAGTCCACCTCCAGGTGCCGAGGCCCTGCCCACCCCTCTGGAAGGGAAGTGTCTAATGGATGCTGTAGATTTCCTCCCTGCCAGTCTCCGCTCCTGACACCCAGGCTCGGGGCATGAACCCAGGTTGCTAGCGTGCCAGGTAAACCCCTTCGCTTGGTGCCATGGAGCCAGCAAAGTGATGCTTTTTAGTGCAAACTGCAGTTATTAAAAACAAAACAAAAATTGTGTTCCTTAGCATGGTCAATCCAAGTGATTGAAAATGGAGAAAAAATATTAGAACGTATGGAGAATGATAATGGCACATATGAAGATTGTGTATTATGCAAGTGAATGTGTTCTCAGCAGTTAATCAGAATAATTTAAAATGAGTGAATTGGTTTTATTTATTCAGAGTATATAGATAGTATAACATCATGGGCATTTAAGTGTAATATTTTCAGGAAGACCCAGTAGCACCGTGGTTTCTTTTTAAAATTTTAGCACTTAGCATTCATGTGGAGTGACCAGGCTTTAGGTGCAAAATACCTTAGGAGAGCAAAGAACATATTTGTGCGGAATATGGATAGATTACGATACTGTAGACCATTTTAAAAGAATAACGTTAACACATTTATTGATTGATTAAAATAATTTAATCAGCAACTTAATCAGAAAATGCAAATAAATAGAGATTACTGAACCTTTTATATGTTTTCAAGTTAAAAAATCAGGAAAAGGTGCTGGACGAAGGGAACCCAATTTACACAATTGTAATCCTTTATATCCTAAAGTTAAAACAATGTTTTATTTATTTTATTGTATATTTTTGGTGACCGGGTAAGCAAGCTGATCCAAAGGACCATTTTCAGTTGCGACCCGGGCCACACAGTAGCAGACGATACAAACAGTAGGTACCAGTTACAGACAAATGGAACAGGTTTCAATACAGTGGGTGAATATAATACATTGAGCACAGAGAAAAATGATACAATGATATATAGACATCGTATTTTAGAGAGAAAAGAAACAAGTTCATAACAGATTAAAAATATATATATATATATATTCAGACTTGATTTGCCAACAGCCACAGGGACATGGGCATCCGTGCACAGACCCACAGTAACCCAAAAAATAAAAAAAAGGCCCAGTCAGTGACGTTTTCACATACCTTAATAGTACTCCACCCTCCTTTGCCCACACATTATGACTGCCCTGGTGTCCTTTCCTCGCTGCTGTGTTTTAAAATAGGCCCAGTTAAGCCAGTACAGGTTTTGTTGCACACTTCTACCAGTTCCACGTTACCAACACACCTTAAAGAGCTGCTGACATCTCAAAAAAATCTTTAAAAAAACATAATAATTAGGTACAATTCAGCCTGCATTAGTTTTATATTTTGTAAATTTCTTTACCCCATAATTTATTATTAAGGAAATTTGCATGGGTACATGATCTTTGTCCCTTGTTGAGTCTTCAGAGTCCATCTGCCTCTATAGCTTACGCCCTACTTCGTCATAATCCTCTGTTGTGACATCACAATCTGTTGCTATGGGAATAACTGTGATACCACAATGAGTGCTGTATGACTTCAGAAAGGGAGAAAGCAGCAGGAATAGATAAACTCTTCAGGAGCAAAGATCCTGTTTTCATTCAGATGACCTCAGTAATAAACAATGGGGAGGAGGAATACAGCACTAATGGGAAATACAAGCTGGACTGTGTCTAAATATTAAGTTGTGCTAAAGTTCTCCGGAACAATGTCACCAGCTCTTTAACCTGCTGCTGTTGCACACTCAAGCTGTGTGCTTCTGCCACCCAACAAGAACGGACTGGCCAACTACTGGCCAAACTCAAAGTCATCCCTCCTCCTGTCATTATTACACCACTTCTGCTCTCCTCTCATGTGGAATCTACTATATAGCAACCCCACCTACTGACCATATAACAAATTGAGGAAACTATTTTTCTAAATGTACGCCTGCACTGCAAAAAAAAAAAAAGTATGTATTTTTTATGTAACAACCCCCTCCTTGGATAATGGTGGTAATGTACTCCAAGATATGTTGTATCAAGCAGTATTGTCATTTCTTGGGTGCATGACTTCCTTGGCCTGAGGCCTCATGACTTAATGCTCCTGAGGCATGGTAGTATCCCATGATATACCGCACCGTGTCGTGTATTATTCCTTAATTATAAAATGACATTTGCATACTGCAGTATGATTAACCCAGGAAGCTTAAAATCCATAGATAAATTTGTTGGTAAAACCATTGAAAATGAGCTTCAGCAGTCAGCCCGATAGCATGGTGGTAGAGCTACCACCCACTGCTCTGGCGACCAGGGTTCAGAAACGGACTCTGATCACTCAGGCTGGCTGGGAAGTGAGGATTGAGCGTCCTTGGGTAGCATGTCCCACTGGTCATCTGCCAGCTGGAAGAATGTGGGTGGCAGCACAGCAGAACTACATGGGAAGGGTGGGCTGCTCCCGGACACTGGCGACGTCTCAGCGGAGGCGGAGAAGCACATCATGTCATTGCATGTGTGGCCCCGTGAGAGAAAAATGGAGGGAAAATGTCTGAATGTGGCTGGATGATGGACCATCCCCTGCAGGCCCCCCTGTGACAACTGGGCAACTCCAACCAATCCTGTGGCAGAGGACACCGAAGTGGGGTAAGACCTAGAGAAGCTAGATAACAGGGTTGGAAGACCAATCCAGATGGAGGAAGGTTGGCTGATACAGGATCAGAGAGTCATCTTCAAGTCTATGTATGTAGTAGTCTGAATTGTGTTACATCTGTATTGTCCTGTATGTAAACTGAACAAAACTTCAATAAACCATACTATTTAAATAAAAAAAAAAGCTTCAGGTTAGTGGTACTGTATTTAACACCTCCATGACTGTATGTAAAAAAATTATTCCCAACACGAGATAAAGTCAAGTGTTGTTGTGGGATTTAACCACTTCTTGTGTATTTTAAGGTATGGCTAAATCCCATGACACAACCCTGTTGTACCTTATTTCTTAAAAACAACCCAGAGATCAATATTTCAGAATGTAGAACACACATCAGCAATGATAACACAAGATTTAAATATGGTAGCTATCAAGGCCATATGCTATCAAGTGTTTCAAGCCGAGTTAGGAAGAGACTGCAGATTATTAAGGAAGATTTGCTCTCTTGGGACTCTGCAGTTACGTGAATGCAAAAAGCATGAAAGATATGTCGAATGAATGACAGGCAACTGTGAATTACAAGGCTATAATAATTAGGGATTGTTTTTTTCCCCTAATTAAAACTGGGTTATAATTTGCCATTATAACCCGTGGGTTATAACAGCGAACACATTCCAGGTTTCACTTGTGTGCATGCCTCAGCTGCAGCTCTGCCTTCGTGCAGCACCAGCTGCCATCACCAGACTCTGCCACTTGCCGGTAAGATTGTTAGAAAAAAAAAAAGTAACTGCGTACTTCAGGCTACAAGTATTAATTTATAATAAAGAAATAAGGGAAATGTCTGAAACCCTACTGGACTGCACAGTGATATCGGGAAACGTACCTTCAGTAGCCGCTTCCAACTATGTGAATATGCTGAAACCCTACTGGACCGCACAGGGATGTCTCTTTATTTTATATAGTTCTTGTGGTGAAAAAATGATCCCCAGCAATTATATAAAATAAAACATGGGGAGGTGCGTTTAACTCGAGATTTTACACCCAACCTCAGTGTTGGATGCTTAAATAAACCCTTCGAGCTTCACTCTTGGAGTTTATGTAGCATCCGACACCTTTGGGGTAAAATCTCAAACACATCACCCCATGCATTGTTCTATATGTAATTCCATTGAGGGATTCAGGAAAGATACTATAAATCAAAGGGTTTGTAAATGTCACCAGAACCCCAACATGTAATTTTAAGCCTTATTTACAGTTGGACTATTTTAAATTAACTAGTGACCCCCTATAACGACTGGATATCCATTCTTGATAAAATGTCGTAACAACCTGCTGAATTTTGTTATAACTCTATAGTGGGTTATTATGTTGTTTTCTCCTTGTCCTCTCCACTGAAGTGCGAAAGAAAGCACACTGTATTTGTACGAGTACAGTGGCCACTGAGGGACACGCTCGCTCGCACAAATACAGGTCATAGTTTTTCCCTCTGAAACCTTGTACCAGTTATTATAAAAAATAATGCCTGTGCAGAGTTTGTTTTATGAGGATTTAATCTCATAAACCCCAAGAACTTCGCTCTCGGGGGTTTATGGATTATCCCACACCTAGAGTGTGTGAAAAATCCTCATTAAACACACCTGCACAGGCATTATTCTCCATTTTATTTTGTATAATATAAGGTCTGACACTACTGCTAGGGTTTCAGACTTTCCATAGAGTGTGACTCGAGTAGGTATTGTTTACCTCAGAATGTTTTAGAGTTCATGGAACTTTGTAGACAATTAGACTGGCACAGACATTCATAAAAAAAACATAATTCACAGTTCTGACATCACGACTGTAAATTATGGAATTTCTGATGTCACGCCAGTGAATTATAACAAAAAATAATGTATGAGCTGTCTGTACATTACAAGGGTAAACCATGTATTATAGATGCTTTCTGAACTAATGTTTAGATGCTGTACATCAGCTCAGTAAAGGCTTCACTGTTTTATATCCTTCAAGCTGGTTTGGGACATGCATGCGTTTACCTGGATGTACTGAAAATAAAAAAAAAAAAAAAGACGGATGGAGGGAGACTGTCACAGTCAGCATATTTTGTATGCACAGACAGCAGTCGCAAAGGGAGTAGAGTATCACGTTTACCTAGCAGAGAAAATGCAACAGTCATTTTGAGTTCAAGAGACTGCTTTGTGCATACTGTGATATATTTGTGCATCTTGAAACTCAAGGAGACTGTAGAAGGCTAGTCGGTGTTGGCAGAGAAACGCAGTTCAGAAATGATCTAACATTGTTGTCCTTAGATCTCCGAGCTGGAGGCACAGCTTCAGCGTGGGTCTGAAATGGATGCCATGCTGACTGAGAAGGATAGAAAACTGGCCGAGAAAGAGGCTTACATTATTGAACTACAGCTAGCAACTGTATCAGACAGCTACGTCCGACAGGCGGCTTCTCCTGCTGGAGACTTTAAGGTAGGTCTGTATAGTGTGTATGTGTGTGCCTATATCCACCCTGTGCTGCTATTTGGGAGTGCCAGGTTTTGCCCATGATTATTCAGGAAACATATTAAAAATTGGTCATAAATATGTATTCTAGAGAGTGAGAGGTTTGTAATGCAATTCAGAAGACATTAAATGATAAGTTCAACAAGTATTGCAGGTAATAATTAATATTTAAGAGCTTGAGTTGATTAACTGTTCATTCCTTACTCCTTGGCTTGATGCATCAGTACAAGGGGACTAAGGTGTGGTCATTTTTGTTTTTATAGTTGTAGTTTGCAACCTGTTTAGGGTTTAACTTAGAAGCAGACTATCATACTGTCCTTTTGTGTCAGCTTATTCTCTTAGATAGTTGTTGTTGTTAAACTTCTGCATTCCTTTTGATTTTTTTTTCCTCTAGTGCCTTGGGGAACACTGCAAGGTGTGGCTTTGCAAAAACACAGTGTGCGGTATAAACTGAACCCTGCACACATGGATGGGGGAGGGGACTACTGCCAGTGGTTTTCTGGTTGTAACTGTATATTCTTTATCTTCTAAGTATTATGTTTTAACTTCTGTGGATGTGGTGATTTTGGTACACTTGCCTGTTTTGAAAGCAGCTTTTATGCTGTATAGTGCAACTCTCATACAGATACCTTTTAACAAGCATTTGTCAATGCTGAACGTTGGTTGCTTGTTTAACGCTGGCACTTCCCTGAGCTCCCTTTATACCCTGCAGTGTACCTCATCTGGTCCCATAGCCTTCTGTACTTTCAAGGCAGCAACTTCTTTCGGTAACACCTATTTAAATCCCATGCTATGCACCCACATTTTTTTTTTTTCAAGCCGAAATTTTTTTTTTAAATGGGGACCGGCAAAACCCGGTGCCTCCACAGCTGGCCCCCATCTTATAAACTAATTTAAGTGAGTGGCAGCAACGCCAAGAATGCAGAGTAATCCCCCAAATTTAAGTGAGAGGCAGCAGTGCCAAGAATACAGAGTAATCCCCCAAATTTAAGCGAGAGGCAGCAGCGCCAAGAATACAGAGTAATCCCCCAAATTTAAGCGAGAGGCAGCAGCGCCAAGAATACAGAGTAATCCCCTAAATGTAAGCGAGAGGCAGCAGCGCCAAGAATGCAGAGAAATCCCCCCCCAGCAACAACAAGCAGTGACCTGACCACTGCATCCATCCATCGTCCCCCAGCGCACATGCACCCAGTGCCCAATTCTCCTTATTAGGAGAAGGCAATTGCCGCTGCCAGCCGGTCCAGCACAGCGCAACCCTCTCTCCTCCGCAGCTGAGCGCCAGCTTCTAATGAATGAAACTTGCTTGTTGCTATAGTACAGCCTGCAGATCACATTGCAAAAAAGTACGTTAATGCATCGGTTAGGATTTTTATTAGTTCGTCAAAAGCTGAGAAATTCGATTTTAGGGTCCCCCCCTCCCCGTCCACACACCAACAGGTGTTAGGGTATGCCATGGTGTCATCAGGTCCAACTCTCACCCCATTCCATGTGTAAACAAGCTGACATGGTATTGTATAGGAGAATAGGGTGAGAGTTAGGTCTAAACTTGACATAACACACCATTCTATTTTGATAATGTGGAGGAGGAAGGTGTAGTGGGGTGGAACCCTAGCATTGAATTTCCCAGCGTGTTCTACTTAATAAAACCCTAACTGATGTATTAACGTAGGTTTTTGCAATGAATTGCCCTTCTTTTGAGATAGTATAATAGTATCCTTATTTTACTATGGGAGTGCAGGGTCCGAAGCTTGCAAAGTTATAAAGCGTGTGTAGAATAAATTGACGGACGACATCACGAACATTTTCAAGGATGTTATCAGATTTTCAACATGGCCTTTTGGGACCCCACATCATGAATACTGGCACTGTCATTTTGTTAATCTGTCCCAAAAGTTGATTTTGCAAAGTGGTTGTGCTGTTTGCGCAACAGGTGGGAAAAGATGTTTTGGTCAGGATGTAAAAATGACAGCTGTACTGTTCATTGGAAGGTATGAAAAATGGCAATGTTGAAAATCTGGAAACAAATATGAAAAATTGTCGAGTTCTTGTGACGTCATCAGAACCTAATACAGCACTTTTTCATCGCTGCAGTCATTTTTGGAATTATTCGCACAGTGATCGTGCCATTCTGTGCCACAGGTGCGAAAACACATTTCTGGCAGGATGTAAAAAATGACAGCTGCACTGTTCACGAGGAGGTATGAAAAAATGGCAATGTTGAAAATCTGGAGGGAAAACATTAAAAATTAGCAAAGTTACGAGTGTGCCTGTGAACTGTGCAACGCATGTGTGTAATGCAGTCATTTTTGGGACTTTCTGTGTCAAATTTTTAACATTGGGTTCTTGGGGTCCCCACCTCACGAACACTGGCACTGTCATGTTGTTAATTGGTCCCGAAAGGTGATTCCGCGCAGTGACCTCAAAGTCACCTTTCGGGACCATTTAACGAGATGACTGTGTCAGTGTTCATGAGGTGGTGTCTCAAGAACCCCAAGTTGAAAATTTGGGGTCAAAATTCCTAAAAATGGCTGAGACATCAACTTAAGTTGAAAGCCTCATTGACTGACATAATACTGAGCTTACCTTTGGTTCTTCAGTTCCCGGTTCAACTTTGAAGCGTGCACACATGTCCTGCTCCAGAGAAGATCGCTGCCGCTGACCTCCGGAAGTAAGTATGGGGTAAGGGGGGGAGGTGGGTGTGCTGAGGGAGGGTGGGGATGGAGGAGGGGGAACATGGGGAGATGGCGAGGGACCATTTTCTTTTTCCAGGCTTAAAGGGAAACTCATTGACAGCAGACCAGCGTTATATATGTGTCCCTTACCTTCCTTCAGTGTGGTGTGTCTAGCTCTGGTGTGGGTCTGTCCATGTTGCTATTAGTGATGCCCTCCGAAAACTGCCGGTAACTAAACATACCACCCGCACCATGACGCGTGGCTCTGGACGTTCCGACCGCCTGGCGTATGCTAATGTAGCCATCCCTGTGTTTATTCATGCACACGGCTTTGCAGTGAGCGCGCGGTTTCCATAGGCAGAGTGTCAGAGGTCAAAGCATGGTCTCGGTGTGTACGCGTGAACCCGATGCTGAGACCGTGCTTTGCTCTGAAGGTGACTGCAAGCTGGTGTAAATGTTCATGTTTTTCTGCACAGTAGATGCACAAAATCAGAAATGGATTTGAAAAGCAAGCTTGTCGGAGTAAGAAGGGTGCAGAGTGACTTTCATTCACAGTTTCAGTTTTGTTCATGTTATTTCTCCTGACCTGTCTGTTCTGTCAGTGCTACACCCTCCTTACTTCCAGTAATAGTCTGATATAACTACTGTGTGTGTGTGTGGTTGTGTGTGCTGGCAGACCAAATGGTGTGTGTGTTGGGGGTGGGGGACAGAGGTGCATTTATGAGCACAAGCATAAAGACATAACTTTGCCTATAACATTACACACCATACAGTAAATGTGGGCATCCAGTTTTACAAGGCAGCATTTATGGTTCTTGTCATGCAGTGTCTCATTGTGATGGTATCCTTACTAGATTTGGGTGGTCTGCTTGTGGCACAAACCGAGTGGAGGCATGCATGGCTGCATTAGCCTGAACAGCCAGCATTTTCCATTTTCTGGAGTCCCACACCCAATCATGGGACAGTCAGTGGTGCATGCTTAGTGGAGGTAAATATTTTCCACCCCACACTGGCAGCTCCTCACTTTTACATGCAGCCCCAGCATGCATTACCACAACGACTCCACCCAGTAAGTCGTGAGACTGACAACCCCCCCCGGGACAGGAAAGTGGTCATTCACCCCCCACAGCTGATTACCAGCAACCAGAGTCTGCTCCCAAGTCAGGCCCCCGACATGGTCTGTCGAGTAGTGCTACCATCGCACCCTGGGGTAACCTTCAACCCTCTTTTGGTTCCTTCTTTCTCTCTTTCTTTATTTGCCCCGGGCTCTTCCTGCAGGCAGCTTTTGCTCTTCTCTGAGAGCTGTCCCTGTACCCTCTGACCATGTGGCTCTCTTCTGACCCCCATCAACCCCCCACCCGTGTTCAGTCTAGTTTGTCAAGTTCTTCTGGGGGTCGATAATGTGGCTCTAGGTGTCTTGGTACCTGGCGCATCTCCGCTGCTTTTTTCCCCGGTTGTTCTCCCACCTTCCCTGTTGGTGGGGTGCATACATCAGCATGCATACGTGGAGGCGCACCAACATTACAGTTCCCAGGGCACCCTCCAGTCTATTGGTGTTCCTGACCCACAGTACCCACGGGCCTCCACCTGGGCCAGTCATTCAGCGGAATGCACAGTTCACCCTCCCTGTGAGAGGAGAACTGTCCTGTGGATGCTCAGTCCTCTCCCTCCCTCCCTTGCCGACCCCCGGCTACCCACTCACACCGTGAAGACAGATTTTCCAACGTGGAAGGAGGTAAGGGATGGCTGCCTCGGCCGTCCACGCCACTGTGCTGGCCTTCAACTTTGTTTTTAACAGATCAGTAAGTAGTGGAGATATTCCCTAAGAATGAGAAGCAACACAATCAAGAATGAAAATGAACATTAATAAGTACCATCGTCTTGTGCATCTTCTTAATGTTTCCACAGTAATGGAGAAATTATTGGTTGCATAGGTAAATAAATTTTTTTAGAAGACAGTTCACCCCCCCTCGCCATATAGGTCTTTATTTATCCATTGTCCAGGAGGACCCTGTTCCTGCTTCCCAAGCTGGCCCCCTACTCCTCTGGGACTCACGTCAGTCTGATCTGTCCGACAAGCTCCCCCTTTTGGCAGAGCTGGATGGAGGAGGGCCATCCTGTTTTCCAGCACAATACAGTAATCCAGGACAGAGTGATAGTGAGCTCCTGTGTGGCAATGTGGGATTGTGACGAGCGGGCAGGACTTCATAGAGCTGTGTATGCTCCTTTTTTCCAGTTTTCTCATGGCACCTCACAGTACCAAGTCATGCGGTTGCATGGAGGCACATTCGCCTGGTGTTCCACAGTATGCCCTTTCTTGTTTGCACTGCCACCAGGTCTCCAGTGGTTGGAACTGTAAGGCCAAGCCAACATCCCCCCTCCCCCAGGAGTGGAGAGCTGTCTCTCAGATGTTCGATCCTCTTCCACTCCAGCTGAACCCTCGGATACCCAAGTCCATTCCCAAACCCAGGTCACCAGCATGCTGGTATGCATTTTCACTGATCAATACAATGTGTGTGTGGGGGTCTGTGCGGGCCAGATCAAAGGGTGTGTGTGTGTGGTGGTGGGGAGAGGGGTGTAGTTATGACCTGAAGCATAAAGAAATCACTTTGCCTATCACATTACACACCGTAAAGGTGGGCATCCACTTTTACAAGGCAGTATTTATGGTTGGTATCGTACAGTGTTGCATAGTGGGGGTATAATCAGCAGAAAAGCTGAGGTGGTGTTTTTCAGTAGCTATACCTGATAGGAGGCAATATACATTACTGTGTCCAGTTCTGGACACCACAACAAAGATGTCATGATGCGTGTCCTGCTTTCTTAGAATTTTGTTTCTCATATTGTAATTTGTCAAACAATTTTACAATGGCCCAGAAATATTGCCTTTGGCAAAGTTCACTTGCCAACACCATGTGGTACGGCAACTCATTACACCACCTTAACACCCTTTCGTTGACAAAGTGTGTCCTCATTTCCTTCTGTGCATGTACCAACAGCTCTCAAATTTAGGCAGTTCCATCTCTTTCGACCATGTTTAGTACCAGCCATGTTTATGTCTTTTAGGTTATTGAATGCATCAGTCGTATGCCCCTGTCCCTTGTGTCCTATAGGGAGTACATGTTCACTTCCTTCAACCTGTCATGACATGTGCTGGCACCCATGCCCTGTATCATGCTTTTTATATACCTGCAGACCACATCACGTGGTTTTATACCCTTCGTCTGGTAAGGGCAACAGAACCTAGCACAGTATTCAAGTGGTGTGCTCACCAGCTATCTGTACACTTCCTGTATAACTCAGTCCATTCTACACTTCTGCCCAATTGATAAAAATAAAATCATGTCATTTATACTGCCCTTCTACAGGTCACTGTTAAGGCCACATGTATAGTACGGAGTTCAGACCTGGTGCCCACAACTCTGAAAGGACATTAACCTGCTACATAATATATTGCGGAGTGTTACAACAGTGAAAGCAGTTTGTCAGCGTAAGGCATATGACCAGAGGCTGAGGGCACTGAACATGTACTCCATGAAAGACAGAACAGAGAGAGGATATGATTTGGGCCTTCAGTTACTGGAAATGGATATATAAAGTGGCACTGTGGCATGTGACCGTCATCTGCTTTGGTTTTACTGCCCATCACCACCTTTCCCTGGAGACAGTACATACATGTGTAACCCCTATGTGTGGCCCTATCCCAGGTGATACAACCCGTGGCTGCGTGACTAACTGCAGTTTGAGGGGCATGAGGTCGTAAAAATGGTGCCTTCACCCAGAGGCTGGGTTTAAGGGGAGCATATCTGCTCTGGGTACAGCCTTCTGTGACACTGATACTCCCCTCTAATCCCTCTAGTTGCCAATACAGGTCTGCTATAATACAATCACCATTAACACAGGAATATGCAGTTAACCCCACTCTCGACATACTTACCACCAGGGCCAGTTCTGCTTCAACTGCCCTGGAAACCCCCTGAAAAACGAGGCCTGCAACACTAAAAAGCTATATCACAGTACTTTCCACACAGAGGTACATCACAAGCAGTTTACATGAAAAAAAGGCTTGGATCCGATTTATTGAGGGTGCGTGAACAAGGGACTTGCAGTAATGTAGAGGTTGACTGGATCTCATATTTAATGAGGGTAAGCATGCATGCATACCTAAGAATCCCTCTAGCACAGTCACACACCCTGGCTACCCAGATGTCGTACAGTCTATCCTGAAGCATTGCCCTGGGTAGGCCGGCATTGAATCTGTTGTTGGGGACCTTAACAGAAAAGACAACATGCACTTTACCCACAATTTGTATTCCGGAGCCGGAGGTCTCAGTTCATAATGGAAAATCAACAATTAAATCACATGACACACTTTGATTTTAGGTTTCTTTGCAGGGAGCTACCCTGAACTTTACTCACGCTACTGAGACCAGTAGGCAGGATTGACGAGATGAAGACCTCAAGATGATTTGCCAGGGGAAGCAGGTCCCACACGATGCACCGCAATGGCCGAATCATGTTCTGTGCTGTTGAACAGGGAGCCAAATCCCATCAAACCTTACTGCCCTTAAGACACATACCACTCTATGTAGTTTGATTTCACAGTATGTCACACCATCTCCCTCCTGTTTTATACTGTCATTTCCACTACCTACACTTGCAATATGTATTTTTTTTAAATATGTTTTTATCCAAGCTACTCTTTCCGAGCTCCACTTCTTCGGGAGCTCCAATGAAGGACTGCCCCCGCTACTGCCACCTGCCTGGTCCCACGGTAGTTCCCTCATGGAGCCATGGATCTTCCTCTGGGCAGGGACGAGGTGGGGCAGAACACCTCGAACAATCAACGTTCATCGGGAGCCCCTGGGACCAGACAGGCAGGAGCTATTAGGGGTCTGCCTCAGTACTTCGTCTACCCGGAGCTTGGACAGTGCTTTTCTCTGTTCATGTGGTAGTGGCACATGCCCTACGCCAAGGCATCACTGCCGACATCGACACTCCTCCCCCACCCGCATTGGCTCCATGCTTGCCATGCTTCTGGTGAAGCACCGAGCAGGAACCCCCCCTCCCTCCTGGGAGAGGAGTGCTGTCCTCTGGACGCTCAATCCTCTCTCTCCCCTGCCAACCTCCGATGGCCCTGGCTCATTCCGAAAGCCGGGTCACCGGCATGGAGCGCGGTGTGGCATCCAGCACCTCAACCCTCAGCGCCACTGGGCCGGCACACTTGCAGCATTGTGTCACTCATAATGCTGATGCACTATAACGAATCTTTGGTGGTTCATCTAAGTGTGTGTGTCATGAATACAGTAACAGTAAACTTATTTCTGCACACTCATGAAACTATGCTCAGTGGTTGCAGTACGGTAACCATTCCTAATGTAATGCAAGATTGTGGATGGCTGGTGTTGGTTAGGGAAAAGAATACGCACGAGTCTGCACTGTACATAGTGCCGTACTACTGCAACTGCTGTGTGTACGACCATTACTGAGAGTCCTTCTGATTTACACCACTGTTTCATTTCACTTTCAGCAAGTATTTCCGCTTCTAAGATGACCACGTCAAGTCATCACACCTCGGAGGACAGCAGCAGTACAACAGATAGTGATACGGAACAGCTTGAGATGGATGTTTTGCTGAGTGCTAGTAATTCTGGTGGAGAGGTTTGGCCCTATATGTTTGAGCCAAGGCATGCTCGTAATGTTTCTTCTTCAAGTGATGCCTCACAGTCTAGTAACTCCAATGATGCCAGTGATTTAGTATTGCCCACTCACTTTGATAACTTAGACTGGTGTGCCTGTAACAAATGTTCTATAATGCCCACTTTGAGGAAGTGTCTGTGCTGTTCTGAAACGTCTCATCATTTGGGTGAAAAACCTCGATGGTTTTCAGTGCATCACCCAGCATCAGAATTTTAACATTGATTTTTTTGGATCCCTTTGTTGGTTGTCTAGCCCTTGTTACAATTTGTGGTTGTTACAGACACCCTCATCCACCAGACCCTGCTGCCCCCCAACAAGGTACAGTTACCTTATAAATGTTATGAATGAAAAATATATTTTATTGTGCTGCATCGTCGTGCTGATGGTTCAGGCTCTGGATGGCACACCTCATGTCACACCAGTGACCCGTGTTCGGAAATGAGCATGGGATGTCTTTAGTCGTCGGGGACAAGATGGATTGAGCTTCCAACAGACAGCTCTCTGTCTTCGTGGTGTGGGGATCACCTTCGGTCACTGCACGCCTCACCCCTGGTGGTGGCTTGTGATCGACCTTGCGCCGCAGACGCAGTACAGTGTGCATGACAGTTCGCAAGCCCACTGCTGCGTCATTGCACGCCGCCTTTCATGCCGACAAGAAAAGTGAAAATGGACCCTGGTGGCTGGTCATACTGGCTTGACGGCCGCACTGTCGTGCTCTATCTCAGTAGGTAACATCCTGTGCTCCATCCGTGTTCGGTGAGTGGGGGTCCCCACATCCCCACCATGGGGAGTAAGGCATGGGAGCCTTACAGGTGAGTGCCTGGAGGGACAGAGACGAAGGGCGAACGATGGCTGACCATGCCAGTGGTGGAGTAGTAGAAACATAAAAGAAACAAACAAAAAAAAAAAAAGTATATGTATTATATTATTTCAACTAAGTGTTCTCAGTGTGGTAGTATTGTGTGGAAGTTATGTCTTGAGTGTATATGCACTGTACCCTACTTAATTGAAACATCTTCTGATTTACATATGTCTATGTATGTATATACTGTGTATATAGTATGTGTGTGTGTGTGTGTGTGTGTATATATATATATATATATATATATATATATATATATATATACACACACACTGTATATACACACACACACACACACACACACACCAAACGCTCTCTTCTCTGTGCAGATGACCTGGTCATCTATGCCAGCTCTACTAACATCGACTACCTAAATTCGTCTCTGACCACGGCCTACAACAGTATTCAAAACTGGCTGAGCAACCATCGACTGGTTCTAAATACACACAAAACTAAAGCCATGCTCCTGGGTTCCACCCCCAAACTAAGATCCTGCCCCTTCCCCTCGATGGTGCTCGACCTAGATGGGGACACACTAGAGGCTGTCACCTCATTTCGTTATCTTGGGGTTTTGCTCGACCAGTCTCTAGACCCAAACCTCCACATTCAGTCAACCTGCAAAACAGTAAACTGTTAACTGTGTGCCGCCTACAGAACAAGCTATATGCTAACGCCTTCTGCTAAACTAGCCATTGCCAGGGGGATCCTACTCCCAACCCTGATTTACTGTGCTCCTGTCCTGGCAGCTGCCCACAAATCAACACTACAAAAATGGGATTTCACCTATAATAATGTCTGTTGTTATGCATCTTTGTCCCCTCGGCTGAAGCATCGATGTCGGCTTTATAGCGACCTTGGCTGGCTCTCCCCCTCTGCATCCAGACAATGCCATCTTGGTTGTCTATCTGACTCCATAATCAGGCTGGAAACCCCGGCGTCACTGACAGAGTTATTACGTCCCATCACCTCAAACCATGGATTGAGGTCAATAGACAGATCACTACTAAGGGTACCCAGGTGTCACACCACCAAAGGCACCGGGGCCTTCAGGCGTGCTGCCCCTGAGATGTGGAATATGCTGCCACTGGATCTAAGGCAATCTACATCTCACTGTCACTTTAAAAGTGGGCTACGACGCTACCTAGCTACTGCTGAACAGTGTACCTGTTTCGACCCTACCTGGCCGTGCCAATGAACCCTGCCCCACGCCTATCTCCACTGGATAATCCAAAATATCCCACTTGATTGAAACCCCGTACCCCATACGTCACACCCCTCTCTCTCTCCTCTCCCCTCTCTCACTCATCTTCCTAAACACGCTTACTCACTTAGATGCTTGTTTCTCTCCTGCATGTTGTATTTTATGTCTACCTGTAAGAATCGTACTCCCTCATGTAATAACCTACACCTGAATCTGTAGTTACACTGCTGACTATTATAATCTTTCTGCTTTTGTTGCATACAGTGCTGACCAATGCTCATTTACTGTTATCCGAGCCTACATAGCTGATTTAGCTGCTTATGCTTCATGCCTAGCACTTTGCTTTACTGTCTATTATTTATTGTCTTCCAAGCTGTATTGTCAAATGTCATTTTTCTCTGTAAACACCTTCTGTATGTATTGTCTTGTACTCTCCCGGTTCGTGCCTGAAAATAGTCATCTACTGGCTAGTGCAATTACCCGGTAAACAAAAACTAAATAAATAAATATATTTTTTTAACCTTGTGTTTATCCTCCTGCTCCCGCTACCGCTCCCTTCAGGGTCCACAGCATCCATGCGCCACACCTACCCCTGGACTACCAGCCCATATGGGTGACCTGCTCTTTAAACTATGAGATTCCTGCTGACCCCCTGGCTGCGGTGGCGGTGCCTCCCTATCTCCCCCAGACCTGTAGTGGTTCATCATGCACCTTGCACTCTACTGCCTGTGTTCCCCTGAATGGCGGCAGTTTAATCCGTCTACCAGCACCACTGAAATGGTATTTCCTTGTGTTTCAGCGATGTCTGCTGTCTACCCCACCAGGAGAAGGAGAGCAGCCATCGGGCACTTGATCCTTCTCGTCCTCTGCCGACCTCTGGCAGTCCTTGTCTGTTCCCAAACAGGGATCGACAGCATAGCGTGAGGTAAGGCATCCAGCGCCTCAGCCCTGAGCGCCACAGTGACGACTGTTTGTATATATTTTTTAAACTATATCCCTTGTATAACTGCTTCCATTCATATCATCCCTATATCCTTCTTTTACTCTGTCAATGTCAAGTGAATACTTCCTACCTGGCATCTCCTCCTTTGGTTCTTTGCTCTGAAATATAGCACCTTGCACTTCTTAGCATTGAATCGCAGCTGACAATTTTCTGGCCAGGTCTCTCATTCAGCAACACTGTCCTGTAACATGTTGGTGTCATCTTCAAGCAAACTGATCTTTCTCCTGATGCCTACCGAAATGTCTGCAGTGCAGATCCCAAATAACACTGGCACCATCACAGATCCCTGTGGAACAGTGCTTGTCACATTCCTTATGTGACAAGAGCTCCCCTACCACCAGCACCCTGTGCTATCTCCCTTTCTTCCCGTTCGCCACCCATCCCACCATCTTTTCACGTGCCCATTTTCCCTCCAGTTTTCTACCTTGCTTACCATGTGGCACCAAATTGAGTGCATTGCTGAAGTCCAGGTACAGGACATCTACTGCATGGCCCCTGTCATACTTCCTGTTTACCCAATCATAGTACCCCACCCATTTACTTAGAAACAGACTTTGACGGCAGATAAGGGCCGCTTGGCCCATCTAGTCTGCCCATTTCCCTACCTACAGGATAGGCCGCAGATTCTAGTTAACCAACAGCCTATTTCTTCCTACCCCCCACAAGAATTGCCTTATGACTGTCCCATGCATTCTTGAATTCCCCCACTGTTTTAGACCCCACAACCTCCTCAGGAAGGCTGTTCCATGCATCCACTACCCTCTCTGTGAAATAATACTTCCTCACATTGCCCCTGAACCACCCCCTCTTTAAATTGTGTCCCCTTGTTCTTGCATGTCTCTCTTTCTGAAAGATGCTACCCTCTTGGACTTTGTTGATTCCACTGAGGTACTTAAAAGTTTCTATCATGTCCCCCCTCTCCCTTCTTTCCTCAAGGGTATACATATTAAGCTCCTTTAGTCTCTCCTCATACGGCTTCTGTTGTAGACCCTGCACCATTTTAGTTGCCCTCCTCTGGACTGCCTCTATCCTCTCTTATGTCCTTGCGGAGATGGGGTCTCCAGAACTGGACACAGTACTCCAGATGGGGTCTCACCAGTGTGTGCTCGAGACAAAGCCATGCTAGCTGCAGTCCTGCAGCCCTTTAGCCTCCAGGAGGGAAACCAGGCACTCCTTTTTGATTTTTTACATCAGCTTTCCAAGTATGTATGTCAGGCTTTGTAGTCTGTTATTCTCAGGCTTCTACTTGGGGACACTGTTGGGGCGGGGCACCATGTGTGCCATACTGCAGTTCTCGGGTACAGACCCCTAGTCCAGCGAGGCATTGATCCACAAACTGCTCATGAACTACATCACCTGTATTGTATGGCAGGTCACTTGATGTCGTTATGTGAAAATTAGAAATGAGCAACATAGATGATAGTGTTTTCTTGTACTTTCTTTAGAGGGATGCGCTTCGCTGCCTACATCCAGTACACCCACCGGGTGCATGATATTTTAGGACCCACGGTTCGTCCAGTCATTCCATCATGTGTTGTTTATGCAATCAGAAAAACGTGGCCAGAGGAGAGTGGAATTTATAAGGGATTCTATGAAGCTGATGAGAAGCCGGATGACATATGGACAGAGTCATTCCTTGCAGACTTCCAACAACAGTAGTGAAGAGAATGAATAGTCATCAGCATTATCATTCCATATATAGTAATGTTCATGAACTTTTCGACCTTATATAACAGTACATAACACTGCATTTGCCAGTTAGCCATAAACTGTATGTTTGCTTTGTTTGCTTTTGTACCTTATGTGCCGTACTGATAAAGTATGTAGTAGCGCAGAATGAAACTGTTTCATTGTGTTACGTAGTCATTATAGCATTTTGTCACTGAACAAACAATAAAACATGATGCGTTTCTTCTGTTACTGTTTTGTACTGTATGTTTTTTTACAATACCTTGACACATAAAATCATGACATTTTTGGGATTTATCTACTTTTGTGAGCATTGTCTTGTGGCCCACTATACTCCGTAGTTGATGCACGATTTCCTTTTACATGTTTTCTTTGCTCCTACAAAACTAGTATGTAAAATAAACGCCAGAGACACTTTTCTTAAACGACTATAGCCTGTGAGGCATCACGCCATGGGAGGCAGATGACTTCATAGTGCCCTCCAACGTGCGAACATACGAAATTTGCCAGCAGATAAAGGCCTAGAGGTCTATCAAGTCTGCTCAAATGTGCAGCTAGCACCCCTTATTCTGCAGCTGCCCCTCCCTTCCACCCTTCCCCTTCATTAACCCTCCCCCTTGTCCTGTCCCATCCTCATTTGAAGCAGTCCACTGTTCTACTGCATACCACTTCAGCAGGTAACGCATTCCACCCAGCCACCACTCTCTCTGTAAAAAAGTGTCTCCTCATCTCCCTCCTGAACCTTCCTCGCTCCAGTCTCATATCATGGCCCCTGGTGGGCCCTCCCCTCCCTTACTTTAAACAGCCCCTCTGTACCCGTCTTGTTTATTCCTTTCATGTATTTAAAGGTTTCAATCATGTCACCCCGTCTCTCCTCTCCTCCAGTGAGTACATGTTCAACTCCTTCAACCTCCTCTCGTATGATAAGTCCCCCAGCCCCTTGATCATCTTTGTCGCTCTGCGCTGCACCCCCTCCAGTAACTTAATGTCCCCTCTTCAGATATGGACGCCAGTACTGCACGCAGTACTCCAGGTGTGGTCTAACTAATGACCTATACAGTGGCAGAATCACCTCCTCCCTCCTCGAGGATATACCCCTTGCAATACAACCCAGCATTTTGTTGGCCTTTGCAGCTGCCTTCCTACATTGTGCCGTAATTGTTTGTAACATGTCTGTAAGCTATAACCCACTACCATTCATGGGTATACTAGGCATTAATGCATGGCTGAGGTGCATTCTAAGGCACAAGAGTATGCATTAATGCATAGTATACCCTCGGATGGTCGTGGGTTATTGCAATCATAAAATGAAAACCTAAAATAAGTCCAAAAAAAAAGTAGCACAGTCTAATAATTTCACTTTCATTTCATGATTTCTACCCGTGTCATTCAGACATAGAAAGTAGTTTCTTACATCCGGAACTAAAACGCAGAGGTGGAACCGGGATTTGATTAATTAAACTTTAATGACCAATACAACATTAAAAAGAAATACAACAGTTGAGTGACATTTTTTGAATGTATACATACATGCAACAAACTTGTATACATCATAACAGTACCTGATCATGATACAGTGGCGTGGCCACCAATGTTGTGGGTGAATGGGAATTAATAAACAACTAGTTCTTCTGGTTATTTGCAAAGGAGGTAGTGGACCACAATCATGAGGGAGAATGTGGTATGCATGTATGTGAGGGGTGTTGTTGAAAGAGGTAATATTTCATACACTGCTATCAGATTTTGGGGTGGTGCTGGTGGCTGTAGTAGCTGAACTATTCAACATCTTGCTGCAGACCCGGTGGGTGCCTTATGACTGTAGGATGGCCCATGTTGTGCCTATCCACAAGGGGGTGCTAGAGAAGAGATAGGGAACTACAGGCCTGTTATCCTAACCTCCGTGGTAGGCAAGGTGATTGAAGGTATTATTAGGGAGAGGCTCGGGGGTAGCTGGAATGGATGAGTCTCCTCAACGATGGGCAGTATGGCTTTGTACCAGGGAGCTAGTACAAGACCAACCTTGTGGAGTTGTATGATTGGGTGACGAGTGCCGTTGAGCGAAATAGGCTGGTGGACGTCCTCTGTCTGGGATTCAGCTGCAAGTATCTTCTGGTGCAGGTGACCTGTGGGTGGTGGTAGGAGAAAAAATGAACAAGTCAGAGACGTGCTGAAGAGCAGCAGCTGAGCAAACGGGATGTGGATTACCTACAGAAAGAGGAAGGCGATTCTACATCTGTATAATGCCCTGGTCAGGCTGCATCTTGAGTACTTTGTACAGTTCTGGAGACGGCACCTACGAAGGAACATTGCACTGCTGGAGAGGGTGCAGACTAGTGTGGACAACATGATCTGGGGCATGAGGGGTAGGCCCTATGAGGAGAGACTGGAGGAGCTGAACATGTACACACTGGAGGAAAGGAGACACAGAGAGGGTACATGATAGGTGTATTTAAATATGTGAAGGTAATGAACAAAGGTGAAGCCAAGGAGGTGTTCATGCTTAAGAACTGGGGGACAACCAGAGGTCACGATTGCAAGCTGGATTGGGGGGGATTACAGGGGGTGAGCGAAGGAGGCGCTAATTCACTGAAAGGGTAGTGGAACCATAGAATGCGCTGACCCGGAGCCGTGTGGAGGAGGGCACTGTGGAAGGTTTCAAGGCATTAGGGTTGGACAGGTACAGGAGTAAATCATAACCATGGAAGTCCCGCTACAGGCAGGAGCGCTGGAGGAATTCTGGTGTAGATCATGGGGGAGGCAGCAGAACGAGCACCCAGTAGGGATGCTGCATACCGAGCATACACGACAAACTGTGAGGCCTATTTTACTGGCTTTCAGTATGTTACTTTGTTAGTATGTTAGCTGTACTCTGGAGTGCTTGCATGGATGCAGTAGTCCATCAATTGTCAAATGACATAGTAATGGGTGATGATTTAATACTGTCATGCAGACGTCATGTAGTTGTGAACATTGTCAGTTCATCATGTCGTTTTACTGACTCTTAAAGCGACTGTAGTGCTTCATAAACAATTTGTCTGCTGCTGGACGTTTGGTGGGTGCTATGTTTGAAGGTAGTTCTGGAACAGGCAACATTTCAGTGTCTTTTAGTGTACCACACTTGAACTGAACCGCATCCTGAAGCATTGATGCAACATATTGATATGTCTTCTTCTCCTTAATCTTCTTTACAACCCACTGCTTGGTTTGTTTTAAGAAAGCAAACCTATACCGTCTTTTTCCCTTGTATTTCCCCTTCTTTATCACTGCCTGCTCAAGATTGCAGTTTTCCGAGTAGTCCAGCATTGCTAGCTCAGTGCGAGCATTCATTCCCAGGTAACTGAAATGTGGTCTCTTGGGGCAATATGTTGTCAACAATGAGTTAAAGACTTCCAAATTACCAGTGTGGCAAAATTTGGTTATTTTGCCTTTGTCCTTCAGCAGTCTGCTATCCGTGACAACACTTTTCAGTGCCTCATGGTCCGGCTCTCCCTTTCTAAGCCAGTCAGTTGTCCTTTCATCCTCTGGAAGAAGTGTACCATGATCACATTGTTGATATATACAAGGCCATCAACCCATACATGTACACTGGCTGTGTGTTCTAACACCGATATCCATTTTTCGCAAAGCACCATGGCATTTTCACAGCATGTGGCATCAGACCACCAGAAGTGGTTTAATATCGATCAAATTCACGAAGTGAGTTGCTCGCAGTGTTTCACTTTTGATTTTGCAGCTAACCTTTTAATAGTTGATTTGGACACATGCAACACGTCAAACTGATGTTCCATGCCTTCAAACTGGATACCCCTTGCCATTAGTTCCGTGATCTGTGGATGTCTGTCTGTTGCTACAGTACTGACTTTAAGGCCACCATCCAATATTCACTGTAGAGTGTGAATGAACCCTTCTTTTTCCATTACATTGGAATTTGCTACTTCTGATACTTGAATGAGAGACAAGTCCAGTATTTTATTACTGTCCATTTCCATAATGGTATATGCACAGTACTTAGCTGAGTGTCCTGGAGAGTCACATCTGCCATTGCCAATAACTGTGAGATCACTCTTCTCCAACAGGATGACCAAATCCATTTCTTTTTCCAAAATCCAAGAGTTGTGGATTATTGGGAACTGATATGTACGCTGTATTGCATGGTACTGGGACTGTGCAAAAGTATGTATTCCAAAAAAATGAAATAATTGAGAAACTCGGGAATGTGTACTGCCACTGAACAAAACAGATGCACTAAGCAATAAATTGCCTGCACCCATGCAATTTACCAGTGGCTGTGAACGCCACGTGAAGCTGTGGTTGTTTGCACAGCAAAAGTTTGCAGCCAACACTGTGCCCCGTGCAAAAGTGTCAGTCAACATGAGAGATAATTTGCACATTTGGCACACTATCATACTCATTAACATCAGAATTGAACTTTTAAATACAATGAACTTTGCATCCTGTACAAGGCCTTTATCCGATGTGAATGAATCATCCGGGCACGTGTCGTCGTCTGTATCGCTGTTATCTTCAGAGTCTGGTATGAACATTGATGGCTCAGTATCATTCTCGATGCTGGGTTCTGAGTACACTTGTGACAGATCACTGACTTCATTCATGCTTGCAGCCAAACACCTTTTAATTGGTGTGGATGTTGTTGGTGGAAAGTCAGAATCAATGGTCTCTTCATAATGCATTGCAGTCAGTCACCTCAATATGCAAGCTAGTACTTCCGTCATCAACTTTGTAGTCTGTGACATAAGTTGAACTTGATTTTGAATTGTGGTACTTGTGGTCCTTGTACACATTTTCTGAAGTCTCTGGCCACTGGCCGCAAAAGTTATTGGTTGATACAGAACACTGGATGGCCACGGAGCAGGATGTGATGGTGCTTTTGCCATGAACATGTTGCGTGCTGACATCCATTGCAGTACTACAGTCATTCATCTGAAAGTGCAAAGGAACATGGTCAAAGTTTGTTCGTAAATGAAAGTGATAATTGGTGGTAATGGCCAACGTCAGTTGCATCACTGTACTGAAATATGAGCAGTAACTGCTAATGTCATATTTATGACTACTATGCACTGGTGGCCTATTGTGTGAGACCCAGACAGATGGAAAACACACATACATATGAAGGTACTGTTTTAACACGAATCGGTACAAAGCTTTTCATTCACTAAACAATTATTAATATTACTGTGTCTATGCAGTGTGACTGGAAGTGTATGAAGTCACAGTAACATGACTGTTGCCGATGTTATGAAGGCAGAGTTTGGTTAAATGTGGTGATATGAAAAAAGAAAAAGTTTCAAACTTTTATTTACTGTGGTGCACAGGGTGGGTGGGTATGGGGGACGGGGTACTGGGAGATAAACAGGGACATTTCTTTTTTATACTACAAAAAAAAAAGAGTTTTAGTGTGGTGGGCCATGCCAACAAGGTGTTTGTGTACCCCAGTGTTGGCAAACAGTATCGACAGGTTTGAGAGGTGATGAGTCAGTATTCAGTAAATAGAAGTCTGCTACCAATAAGGTGAAAGTCAAAACTGTCATGTGACAAGTAACTGTTTTGTCTGTGTCAAAAAAGACTTCATAGTACCACACTATGAAGCCAGCAGAATAGGCCCTATGGTCTATTGAGTCTGTTCGATGGTTAGTGCCTACACAGGGCACCGATTTTACCCCTCCCTCCCAACAAAGACCCCTATTTCACAGCAGGGATCCTGGATGTACCCACCCCGGCACCTATCCCAGCCCTTCTTGAACTCCTCCACAATAGTAGCAGCCACCAGTTCTCTGGGCAACGCATTCCAGGGCTCCACCACTCTGTCCCACTGAAGTAGTGCCTCCTTGTTTCCCCCCTCAGCCTCCCCTCATTCAGCTTCATGAGGTATCCCCCGGTGGCCCCGGTTCCCTCAGCTAAAGGACACCCTCAAGGTGTACCCTATTGATCCCCTTCAGATACTTGAAAACCTCTGTTATATCCCCCTTGTCTCTTCTTTCCTCGAGCTACTATAGGTTGAGGTCCCCCAGTCGCTCCTGATAGGGCCTTTCCCTTAGCCCCAGTACCATCCAGGTCACTGTCCTCTGTACCCTCTTCACTAACGCAGTGTCCTTCTTTAAGTAGGGACGACAAAATTGTACGCAGTATTCAAGCTGTGGAATAATCAGGGTATTGTACAGCGGAAAGAGTACGTCACTACTCCTTGAGGTTATCCCGCTGGCTGTGCACCACAGCATTTTATTTGCTTGTGCTGCCACCCTTATACAATGCCCTGAGTTGTTCAGTTTGGCATTCCCCACCACCCCGATGTCTTTCTCCTGCCTCGAAACCTGCAATGCCCCCCCCCAGGTGTATTTGTGAGTCTGCCTTTTGGCTTCCAGGTGCAGAACACTGCATTTCACTGCTTTAAACTTTAGTTTCCAGATTCCTGACCACCTCCCTAGAGTCTCCAGGTCCTCCTGGAGATCCAACTTTCCCTCCTCCCCATCCACCACTGCCCACAGCTTCGAGTCATCCGCAAAGAGGCTCATCAAGCTCCGGATACCACTTCTGATGTCCGCGACATAGTCATTGAATAGGAGTGGACTCAGCACCGACCACTGTGGTACCGCTTGTAATAACCTTGAGGATGAGCCCCCCCAACCCTCACCTGCTGTACCCGCCCACCAGCCACTTTCCTATCCACCTGCCCATCCTCCTCCCACCCCATACTCTCCAGCTTCTCCAGTAGCCTATGATGTGGCATGGAGTCAAAAGCCCTGCTGAAGTCCATAAAAAGGACATCCACTTGCCTGCCCTGGTCCAGCGCCCTTGTCACCCCTTTGTAGAACTCCACCAGATTTGTCTTGCATGATCTGTCATTAACAAAGCCATGCTGGTGAATGTCTATGTGATCCTGTGCCATAAGCACCCCCCCTCTATCCTTTCCTTCAGGATGCTCTCCATCACTTTGCCTACAACGGACGTCAGGCAAACCAGCCTATAGTTACCTGTTTCCTCTTGCGGTCCCCCCTTGTGGATAGGCACCATATGGGCTATCCTCCAATCCTGAGGTACCCACTCAGACTGCAGGAAGGAGTTAAAAAGATCTGCTGGGGGGTTGCCAGGGTATCCGCCAGCTCTCTGAGCACCCTTGGGTGGATCCCATCAGGGCCCAGTGCCTTGTCCCCTCTTAGGGTCTTGACTGCATCCAACAACCTACCTCTGGGTATTTCCTCATCCTTTTCCCCCTATTCAACCACCGTATCTTCTGCCCCCCTCTCCTACCGGTGCTGCCCTCCCACCTTCCCTGGTAAAGACAGAGGCGAAAAAGTCATTTAGTATCTCTGCCTTATCTCCTGCCTCTTCCACCCACCCACCACCTATCGTGAGCTGACTGATGTGCCCCTTCTCCTTTCTTCTTTCACTGATATACCTAAAAAACTTTTTTCTCCCCTTCTAATCCCCTGGTACAATCTCAGCTCCGCCCCCACCTTAGCTGATGTCACCACCCTGGTGACACTCCTGGCTGCCATGTCATACTCCTCCTCCTTGGACATAGCCCCCCGAAAGCATTTATAGTGGCTGTAAGCAGCCTTTTTCTCCCTCACTGCATCCTGGATCTCCTTCGTCCACCAACTCGGCTTCCTAGCTTTGCGTCCCTTGCATCTTTCCCTCATGCAGGCCTTGGTAGCCTGCAGGAGCCCCTTTTTTATCATTTCTCATCATGCCTACATGCCCCTACTTGGCCTGATCACATATAGATAGCCCCTCAGGATCCGCTACATCCACCCAAAGTTCCACCACTCTGAAATCCACCACGGTCGTTGTTGTGTGTTCTACCTTGCCCCATAGTTCTAGGGATAACAGAACTGTGGCATGGTTGCTCCCCGCCAGTGTGTCCACAACAAATAGGTCCCTGATGAGCTCCTCATCTGACTGGACCACATCCAGGATGCGCCCCTCCCTTGTTGACTCCGTCACCAGGTGGGCAAGGAACGCATCCTGGAAGACATCCAATAGGCGCTTCTCCTTGCTTGATGTGGATGCCATGGTTCCCCAATCTGCTCCTGGCATATTCAGGTCTCCCATCACTACACTGATGTCCTTACCTCCACCCCAGTTGTCATCAAGGTTAGCCACCATGCCTTTCTCCTGTTTGTCCTCCTGCACAGGATGTCTGTATACCACCCCCATCTTCACCCGTTTTCCACCTGGAGCCTGCAGGGTGACCCAACCAGACTGTACCTGGTCCCCTGCTTCCTCCACCTTGCTTATCCCTATGCTATCTCTGATGATAAAAGCTACCCCCTCTCCCCTTCCCTCCTGCATGTGGTGTACCCAAGTTTGTTTAGTTCCCAGTCGTATGTGGATGAGGCCAACGTGACTGTGGCTGCCACCCCCCTCCACCATCAGCGCCTGCAGTGCCTGCATGTTATTACCCATGCTCCTGGCATTTATCAGCACCACCCTCAAACCTGCCCCCTTGCCTTCCTGTCCCCTGCCATGGGGCCACCTTGCCTTCTGCCTACCTGGACCAACATGTGCACTATATGTTGCTCCTGCCGTTTGTCCCCTCCCCTCCGCTTGTGGGAGAAGGCCAGGGCTTTCCCTTTTCCCTCCCCCCTCACAAGTTTAAACCCCTCCTGGAATGGATGAACTGTGCCAGTCTCAGCTACAGGACCTATTTTCCATCATTGCTAAGGTGGAGCCTGCCATGATTGTCAAACATCAGAGCATGGTTAACAGGTTGTGTAGTATGTGCATGTCACATGGAATGCAGTACTCATAAAGCTTTGAAAAGGCGAAAAACTAGCTTGCACAGTGCAAACAAGGATTTGATAATAGATGGTATTCACAAATCCCAGGTAGCACCCGCAAACTCGGTTGGCGCATGGGCAAAGTAGGTTGGTGGTGGAAATGCGAATGAGTGTCAGTGGTTGCTGGCTGACGGCAGCATGGATGGTTGTGAGCTGCAATGGGTCTTGGGCACCACTGTTTCTGGTAACCTGGTGGAAGGTGGGGGGTTGTCCAATGTATATGATGTTCACACATGTTCTGGTACTGATCGACATACTGAGACACTAAGTGGGGGTGAGGGGAGGGGGGACACGTACACCTGGGGTGGGGAGGAGATAGGGCACAGGGGCCAGTAGTGATGTACTGCAACATAGACCAGGTAGTCAAGGGATGGAAGGGTGCGCTCTTCCAGTGGTACCAACTCAACAGGGTCTTGGCAAGTGGTAGTGAACATGGTTAGATTGACAGGAGGTAGGAAAGTGGTTCAGGGTAAGCAGAGAAGGACTATGCCTGGTGGTGCTGAGGGTTCATGCGATGGACGCAACAGCTCGCACCATGCCAGTGACCAGGGTTCATGAACGAGCTCGGGTTGCTGGATGTCAGCAGATTAGGAGAGGATTGACTGTCTGACTACAGCTCTCCTCTCCTGGTGGTAGGGTGGGGTGTGACTCCCCGGTGGTAGTCACACCCAGCGGCGGTTGTGTGTACTGCAGACTCAGTCTCAGGCAAGCAGGAAGACAGCAGATGCCTGATGCAGCCTCGTCACAGCACGGACTGGAGAGAAAAATAAGTTGAAAATATAAAGATCAGTGATGGTATCCCAGGTACTCCTGTATACGTACTGCAATCACAGCGACAAAGGTACAAATACAGGAGTTTAATGGTTGGCTGAAGGATTGGTGTGCAGAAATAGGGTATGGGATAGTAGTAGGGTAGTGGGGCAAGACATGGAACAATATGGTGCTTTATGCAAATGATAGGTTTCAGCTCAACAACGAGG
This sequence comes from Neoceratodus forsteri, assembly GCA_016271365.2. NCBI lineage: Eukaryota > Metazoa > Chordata > Ceratodontiformes > Ceratodontidae > Neoceratodus > Neoceratodus forsteri. Next base: position 272,436,697 of record CM028133.1, read on the forward strand.
GCACAAGGCCATTCACACAGGCGCTGGAGAAGAACATTAAAAAGAATAGAGATTTAAACTGAGGAGGTGGGGAGAGTCAAAGTCGGATAGCATTGAGGATGCACCATCCAGGGGAGACCAGAACGCCTTGACCCCCCAAGGTGGATGAGCAGAATGAGGGAAACTTACCAAGACAGAAGTGGAAAGGGAGAAATGGGAAAAGGAGGGGCAGGTCCCAAGGTGTAATGTACTATCTTCCAGTGCAAGGAGCTTAGCAAACAAGGTGGCACAGTTACATTCAATGATAGCAGAGGATAAGGGAGATATTGCAGTGATCTTGGAGACCAGGGCCACTCAATACCATGACTGGGATGTCATAATCGCGGAATACAAGGTGTTCCGCAGGGACCTGGAGTGGTGGAAGGGGGGAGTGGGGTATATTTATGTCATGGAGGGGATACTGTGTAGCACAGAGGAAGTGGATGAGAGGAGGACAGAAGCTGGGTATGGCTCCAAAGCACAAAAGGTAAGATTCTCAGGATGGTAGTGCTGTATAGGCCAGCATCACAGAAAGCGAGGAGGTGGATATGGAGGTAGGACAGCAACTCCGGAAGGTCAGTGGTAAATGGAATACAGTTACAGTGGTAGACTTCAACCTACCTATGGCTAACTGGCAGTAAGTACAGTACACACCATGGAATGGGGAACAGGTGCTGCTGTAGGCTATCAAAGACACCTACATAGTGCAGGGGTGATGAATCCTACCACGGAGGGGACCAGCCAGGTAACTACAGACATTTTAGCCTGAGTTCCATACTGGGGAAGTCGATGGAGATTAACATGCGCAATTTGCCAGCAGATAAAGGTGTATAGGTCAATGCAGTGTACTCGAATGTGCAGCTAGCACCTCTTATTCAACACCTACCCCTCCCTAACACCCTTCCTCTCCATTGACCCTCCCCTTGCCATGTCAAAGCCCCTTTTGAAGCAGTCCAGTGTTGTACTGGATAGCACTTATGTCGGTAACGCATTCCAACAAGCTACCACCCTTTCTGTAAAAAGTGTCTCCTCATCTCCCTCCTGAACCTTCCTCCCTCCAGTCTCGTATCATGGCCCTGGGTGTCCCTCCACTCCCTTACTTTGAACAGCCCCTCCGTACCCGTCTTGTTTCTTCATTTCTTGTACTTAAAGGTTTCAGTCATGTCCACCCTAGGTCATACACCACCGCTCACATGTTGGTGTCTTAAGCAAAGCGACTGATATTGCTCTTCATGTCCAGTGATATGTCTGCAATGAATATCAGAAACAACCCTGTTTGCAACACAGAGCTCTGCGGAATGATGCTCGTCAATACCCTTGGGGATGCGAGCTCCACAGCCACCACCACCACTCTCTGTCGCCTTCCCTGAAGACAGTTCCCTACACATTTCACCAGCTTTGCACCCGTGCCTTCTAACTTACTTCCCAGCCTCCCATGTGGCACCAAGTGGAATGCATTAATGAAGTCCACATACAGGACATACACTGCATGGCCACCATCAAATTTCCTAGTTACCCAGTCACAGAACTGTACCAGGTTGCTTTGGCATGATGTGCCACATATGATGCCATGCTGTCTGCTGTTCTGTATTCGTTTGTCATCAAGGAGGGCCACCAGCCTCTCCTTCAGGTTATTCTACTTCAGCTTACATATGATGGATGTGAGGCTCACTGATCTGTAGTTCCCTGGTTCATCCTTGGGGCCAGTGTTGTGTAGGGGCAGCACATGAGCCATCCTCCAATCCAGAGGTACACATACGGAGTGTAGTGAGGCATTAAATGAGTCTTCAAAAGGTCCCCCAAGGACCTCTGCCAGCTCATTCACTACCCTGTGGTGGATGACATCGAGACCTGGTGCCCTGTCCACCCTCAGTACCCTCAAAACCTCAAGAACTGTGCCCTCCATGATTTCCCCAGCTGTCACCCCCCACCACTGGTTTCTGCCATTCCTCCACTCTTGGATAGCACCCCCCTCTTCTCCTTAGTAAATACCGAGCAGAAGTAATCATTTAGACCTTCAACCTTATTGCATCATGCTTCCAGCAAACCACCCTCCTTCCCAACCCTTACTATGTGGTCCTTACAGTTCCTTTTCTCCATGATGTACCTGAAGAAGTATTTCTCCCCCTTCTTGACGCCTTCTGCAGCCGCAGCTCTGTAGATGCCTTGGCTCTCCTTACTGACCTGACCGTGTCACCTCCTTCAATTCCTTCATGTACTCCTCCCTGTCATATACTCCTCCCTGTTTTCTTGCACCTCCTAAACGCAGCCGTTTTCCTCCTTAACTTTTCAGTGACCTCCTTGATCACCCAGTTTTGTTTGTTAGCCATAGCCTTCTTGCTCTGACTGCCTTGATGCAGGTTATGGTTGACTCCAGTATACACAACTTCATGAGCTCCCATCTCTGGTTAATGGCCATACTATGTAGAATTCGGGCCAGGTGGGGGAGCCTAATAGGGAGGGCTGGATATTGGACATTGTCCTAGCGAACAGTTACCAGATAAGGGGCCTGGAGTTGAGCAGCCCACTGGCAAGTGGAGACCACGCCGTGGTCTGCTTTCTGCTGTACCTGGGGGGGAGATAAACCGCACTAATACAGCACTAATAGACTTCAGGGGAGCTGACTTTGTGGGCATGGGTAGGATTCTCCGGATGTGCTTGGAGAGAAGCAGGCAGACATAGATGCTGGAAGCTTGTGGGACACCATAAACAAGGGAGTGCAGGTGGCTACTAGGTACTGCTCAAAACTAAGGAGAAAGCAATGTAGGGCCAGTAAACCATGTTGGTGGAACAGGGAGGTGCAGGAGGCGGGGAGGGAAAAAAAGGAGGCCTACATGCACTTTAAGTGCTAAAGGGGGGAAGGGAGTGGGGAGAGTATGAATTGATGGCTAAGAGGGTCATCAGAGTGGTGAGAGGGGCCAAGGCGAGTATGGAGTAAAACATGCCCATGGATATCCGGAGGGAGGTAAAGGGGTTCTATAGATAGAGGAGAAAAGAAAAGCGGGGCCACAGAGAAGCAGAATTAGAACTGGGGAGGGATGGGCTCAGAAAGCAGGGGAGCAGGCAGAGGTACTAAATGAGTACTTTGCCTCGATCTTTACCGAGGTGGGGGGGGGATCCTTCCATCCCGAGGAAGGGGAGCCCACAAAATTGGGAGGTCAGTTGGATTCTGGAGGACCGGAAGAGCCTAGGGTAGGGGATGGGCCAGTTGTAGAGGTGGAGGGGCGGTTGCATGAGGAGCTGGAGTGGGAGGGAGAAATCGCAGTGGATAGGGTGAGGGAGAACCTCTGGTCGCTATAGACCGATAAGGCGCTGGGCACGGATGGGTTGCATCCAAGGGTTATGAAGGAACTGGCGGATGTGCTAGCAGCTCCACTGGCTGCACTCTTCAAACATCTCCCTGCAGACAGGATGGGTGCCTCAAGACTGGAGGGTGGACCATGTGATGCCTATCCACAAAGGGGGGTCCAGAGATGAGATGGGGAATTACAGGCCTGTCAGCCTAACGTGTGTGGTAGGCAAACTAATGGAGGCCATTATGAAGGAGAGGCTTGGGGGGCAGCTGGAAAGGTGGGGGCACCTGGATGACAAGCAGTATGGTTTTATCCTGGGGAGATTGTGCGACTTTTATGACTGGGTGACGAGTGCCCTGGACTGGCAAAGGACGGTGGACGTCCTCTAGCTGGAGTGCAGCAAGGCTTTCGATTTGGTACCCCACAATGGCCTGCTAACAAAGTTGGGGGGATGGGGGGGCAGTTGCTCAGGTGGGTAGAAAATTGGCTTACAGGGTGAGTACAGAGGGTTGTGGTTGGTGGGATACTGTCCTCCACAAGAAAGGTCATCAGCGGGGTTCCCCAGGGTTCGGTTCTGGGGCCACTCCTGTTCAGTGCCTATCTGTTGGACATAGGGAGGGGTGTTAGAAGTAGGCCTTGTCTCTTTGCGGATGACTCAAAACTGGGAGCACTGGCGGAAAGGGGGGTGGATGCATAGAAGCAAGTACCATCACTTATGTAAATTATGCAGTTTAACTGCAGACCTGGCCACAGCAGGGATCGAACCTGCGATATTCTGTATATACACAGATGTCTTACCATTAGACCACATGGCTGAATTTCACACAGACACATAAACAAAGAAAATGACACGCAAGCAGCAATGCACACACAACACACTACGCTCAGCAGAGCAGCCACACAGCAAGAGAAAAACACACACACACACACACACACACACACACACACACACACACAGCTAGAAAGACATTGATTGATCTCTCTCGCTCTTTCTCTAAATGTGTTGCAAAGAATACTGCCATACTGTTACATGAGAAGAGGTACACCTGTATTACTGAGTAACTTGTTTTCGTACGCTGTAACACACTGTAGCAAATGGATGTATTGGGACATTGATGATGCTACTATACAGCCATGTTGTGGAATAAGGCAGTAGGCCACAGCACAAGTAATTAATACCATTAGTGAGTTGCATTAATGCCATGAGAAAACCATTGACTGTAATGGGTTACATGCAATTATACAACGGGTCTCCAAAATCCGCACTTCTGATTGGCTGACTGGCACTATTTCCCAATTGCAAATCCTCCGATATGCCTACAGGAAAAGGTGTCCTGCGCCGCTTCGCAGCATGAGGAACTCGCCATGAAATCACTATGACTAGGTGACGGTGGGAGAGATTAACTACTGGCTAAACAAAATTGTCACTGTGGAACAGTACTTATATCCAGCACAAACCTACCTGAGCTCACAGTCACCTTGACAATACTAAAAAAAAAAAAAAATTACATCATTATCAATTTATTAATCTTTCTCTGCATGCTATGCCACTGCCTCAGCGCCCTTGCTTCCACAACCCCCTTCCACAATTTCTGTCACCATACCGGTGACCTGGGTTCTGGAACAAACTTGGGTCATCGGGGGTCAGCAGGGGGAAGGAGGATTGAGCGTCCCAACGGATGTTCTCTGCCTTCGGGGTGGGTTTTCAGGGGTGCTTTAGGCACCAGACGTCCGTGAGGGTCGGTGGGAGCACAGACTTTCTGTGATCTGGCGGCTCAAATGGTGTTGGAGTCGAGGAGGAGAGGATGCTGTAAAGAGAGAAAATATCAGATGTACACTTACCCAACATAAGTGAGTAGGCATCAAAAGAGGACACCCTTGACCCAGAAAAAACAGTTGGCATGGCACCTTCTCTCAAACGACGTACAGGGTTCTCTGGATCTATAAAAAGCAATAAATGTTAAATGTTTCACACATTGATGAAAACATTATTTATTAACAATAAAATATGATTACTTAACTACATACTCACTCTTCAGTACATTGGCAAGTGGCGTATAGTAATCTTCATCCCTGAAGTGGTCAGAATATACCACATGGTTTCTAGTACACTGAAACACAGCTGGGTTTATGTTTGTATGACACATTGATTGCAGCCATTTCTCCATTTCTTGTGGTGCGGAAGGTAAACAATGAAAGTTTACTTTTCTGCGAAAGTTTTTCTTCCCTGTGGTGTTACCACACCCTTTGGCCATACATGTTGGCATAGTGCTGAATATTACAGTACTACACTAATTACTTGCCTCAGTAACAGTGCCTATGAAATGTAGATACAGAAGCAGTAAATGTAGATAAACCACAAGTACAATTACAGAACACTGTTCAAGTTCAGCACTTCGCTGTCTGTACTCATAAAAAACACACAGAAATGATATGACAATCAGGACAATTTTAATGATTCTGATTGGCCAATAGACAAAGAGGTTCATATCACAAAGTGACAGACAGTCCAACGTCTGTCAAATTAGTATCCACGATGTTGGAAAAAGCGGGACAATTTTCCGGGCAATACAGACTGTGACAGCTCCAAGCTGTCAGTGGAAGCTGGACACGAGCACCAGCACTGACTACTGCTGCAATGAGAAACAGAATTAAGCTCTGCAGCTTTAAGAAGACCGTGCACTTGCACAGTGGTGAGACCGCGAGCGTGCACGATGTGGAGCGCAGACTGAACATGGCGTGGTACTTCTTGGCGCGATAACGGTAAAACGGGACTTTCAGATTCCAATATTGAACACAGCAGGGTAAGTGATTTTAAAATCACTGTAATGGCTGCCAAACTGGCGCGCAGACAACAGAATTATAGCGCTAGAAACGTGATTGGAGTTTCCCTAAAAAAACAAAAGGCGTTGGAGGGACTGTTTTCTTTTAAGGGTGCTTTATACATTGAGGGACACTGGGGTAGGCTGCAGTGTCCCACACTGTCGGGGAGGAGGGCTACTGCCGGCAAGGATTAGGCAGCCTGCTGTCGGCAAACACTGCGTGGGGGGACATACTGGGAACACTGGGGTGGGCTCCCCAGTGTTTCACAACAATAATATGGGGATTTAGTACACAACTGGGGACACTGAGAGTGGGCTACCCAGTGTCCCACACTGTCGGGAGGGGGAGGAGGGGGGCTACTGCCGACACGGGGATTGGGCACCCCGCTGTTGGCAAACCTTAGATGAAGAGGGCACACTGCTTGGGGGGAAGGGGGAACCATACTGGGCTGAAGGACAACTGGGGACACTGGGAGTGGGCTACCCAGTGTCCAACACTGAGGAGGATGGGGGACCTCTTGGTCTGGGAAGGAGATTTGTTTTTTGGTTTTTTGGAAGCCGTTGTTGCTAGACTTCCCCTTTCACTGTTTACTGATTTGGGCTTCATGCAAATCAAAGGACTGAAGCCCTCTCTGATTGGAGTGACTTCGGTCCTTAGAAGTGCATGACCGATCAGCCTACCTAGCAGAGAGTTACATCAGGACCACACCGAGTGGTCACTGGTGCTGACTGTGGAGTCCATTACAAGCCCCTGGTTTTGTGTACTGCAGTAGGCTCGGCAGCGACACACACCCAAAATCCCGAATTGTAACAATTTTGTGCTTGTGCCCAACCAACGTAAAAAGGACAGGAGATTTGTATGCATTTACATTTGCTCATAATGTTCTTATTTTCAGAAATAATATTACATTCTCCAAGTGATCCATATTTAAATGTACCTGAGTAAAGGTCTGTTGGGGGGGGGGAGTTGTTTTATATTGTTTTCTTTTTATGGATAGCATTCTGTACATTTGTGTTCATAGGACCAGACATTTGGAATTTTGACATTTTCTCTGCATTGGGTTCCAGACTCTGTTTTGCAGCCACTAGCGCTGGTGACTGTGAAAACCCAAATGACTTGCAGATTTTTCCTTTGACCCGGGTGGTGTACTTGTTGAAATGTTATCTTCTCTAGTACAGGCCTAGCCTCTAGTAATAGGCATGACAACTTTTTTAACATAAGAGCTGCTAAACAAAGGAACATATTACCACAAGAGATGATTAATTCTACATCTTTTGACATATATTTAAGTCAAAGCTTGATACATGGCTTAATCTAACCCACATTTAAGTAGTGACCCACTGTTGCGGCGGACAGTCGCGATGGGCCATGTGTCTTCTATTTATTTATTTATTTTATTTAGCTTTTGTTGACCGGGTAAGTGCACTAGACAAATCCTGCCTATTTTCAGGCACGACCCGGGGGAGGGGGATACAGATGAATGCCAACTGACCTTGAACCAGATTAAGCTGTTGGTGGTATTTTTACTGAATGAGGGAAATTTGGCCAGGACACCGGGGAAATCCCCTACTCTTTTTCGATAGTGCCATGGGATCTTTAACATCCACCTGAACACCACCAATCCAGGCAGATGGGACCTCGGTTTAACGTCTCATCCGGAAGACGGCACCTCAGAAGTGCAGCACCCCTCTCATGCTGCACTACAGTGTCAGTACTGGGATATTAACCCAAGTGCCAGATGTGGGAACTGAACCAACAGCCCTCTGATCTCCCGGCCTCAGAGGCGAGTGTGCTACCTACTGAGCCACTGACACTGCACTTCTTTTGTCCAATAAAATCCCGTAAATCAGCAGTGCTAATTAAAGGAAAATTATATTAGCCATATTAAAAAAACAAAAAAAACAAAACACCAGCATTTGGCTAGTGGGCTGGTGCCAGTGTTGACCTCTGCTGCATGTGTACATGTTGACCTGTCAGGACAGTGCTCATCTAGACACATACCCGGAACAAGTCAAAATTCCACAGCCCTAGTTGCATGTAGAGGGCTATACAGAAGATTGCCCATAAAAAGAAAACTATGCAAAACCCAGCTTTTCACATAATCTTTTATTCAGGTCTAGTTAGACATGGAGTAATTGAGGGTATGACTATAATGTCTGCAAAATAGGACTCCCAGAAACTGCTACAAACTAATACACATGTCCTGTCCTTTTTAATGTATGGCCATTTTTGAGATACTTATTATACTTGGTAATTCTGTCACCTATAGATTACGACCTCCCTGTCTGTGCAGCTGCCTTTGGCAAGGTGCTAAACAGAATAAAGCTGATCTCTAATAAGGCATGCTGCTTTGGACTTGGTGCAGATAACCACTCTCTTAATTTGTACCCGTTATGCACTCACTAACTGTCTACTTTCACCCTGCAGAATAAAGCTCCAGACCTGTTTGCTATCCAAAAAGCCGCTCTTGGGTGTAACATCCCCTGGTTTAACAGATTGTTTCTGTACCATCTCCAACCACTACAACACCAGGAATATGGCCAGAAATGTCCCTAAGCCTCCTTTCTGGTATATCAGCTGGGCAAACGGTCATTTGCTGTCAGGGCTGATAATTGGCTAAACAAACTGACTGATGTTCTGCTGAATCTCACCAAGATTAATCCGTTTGAGATCTTTGCGGTCTGCCCTTGCAGTCCTTTGCAATTATAACTGTTTGTTTTATTCGGTTTCTCCCCCGTACATATCCTGTGACTTTTTATGCAGCGATCTGTATGGATCTTTTTCAAAACTGTATGTAATTGATCCATCTTAAGTGCTTTGAGCCTGACTCAACTGCATTTCTTCTGGAACCATTTATTGTACTTGTAGTTTTTTGTGACTATGTATTTGACGTGGAACCTTTGTAAATGAGCACCTGTGCTCATAGGTATTCTCTGAGGTTTTCAATAAATAAATAAATAAATGAAATATCCAGTAAAAGCCCCATCATGCACACTCTTGAGCTGGGGAAGCAGATGTCGCTGGACCATTTGCAACAGTCATACAACTGCCATCAGCTAGGAAACAGTCATCCTGCCAAGTCACGTACATTAGGGCTTCACCTGCAGATCCACATCATAATGTGTAAAAGAAGTCTTTTTGAAGTTACTGTATATGAAGTTATAATTTGAATATAAATTACCTCCTCCCACACACCCGGTATTTTGTATATGCCTTTCGTGGACTTTTTTGTGGCCACTTGTAGTTAAAATGAACTTATTCAGACTCCACTTTACTATATTTCAGGAAGCATACTAGCTAAGAAAACATCCTTTTTTTATCCTCTCTCTGTTAGCCTGTCTGATCCATTTCTCCAACTCCAACTTCTACTGCCTTGAGCATTTCTGGTAGGGGTTTAATGCTGCCTAGGATCCAGCATGAGAGTGGAGACTCTCTAGAGCTGTCATTGAGCCACAGGAACCTAGGGTGAGGGGCTGGGAGTCATCCTCACTGGCTCTGCCAGTTTGTTTTCTTCCCTTTAGACTTACCTATCTTCCCTGTTTTAATGAGCTAGTGTACTGCCTAAAACTAATATTAGATCTTACTTCGAAGGAGGCTCTTGTAGCAGGCCAACACCGGTAGGACTTAGGCGCCAGGACCACACGGAAACTTCCTAGCTAGCAGTCTACCACGAGGACCGCCCACTGCTGATGTTTCCCGATGTCGGCCTATGCTATAAGGTAGGCGGTCCCTGCACCCTCCCCAGTTCTTTCCTGATGTTAACCCGCGCATGTCGGTCCTTAGTGGACGCCACAGTTACAGTTGACCACCATTACTTGTGCTTACCGTGCTTTTTTATTTTCTTTTGTCCTTTAATGTAAACATCGATTTTTCGGTGTTACTGCCATCAAGTTTGTGTCTTCTTCACCTGCTTTGTCTTCCGACTGCCCAACGAAGTGTACCTGCATCACACAGATTTCTGAAAAAGATGGCCACTCTGCGAGCATTCTTTGCCTAGGCCCCCAGCTACGACACTGAAGCCTGCCAGATTTGCCAGAAGTTCAACCAGGCCAGTTGGTGACGTCGTCTTAAAATACTGGAGAGCCAGCTTATTCAGCAGAAGTTGGTCATGATGGAAAAGGAGCCGCAAGCCAGGAGCTCTTCAGCCTCACCTGCTCAGTCTTCTGGGGCTGCTGCTGCATCTCAATCTGGGGAGAAATCTGTCAGGAAGCATAAGCACTGGGACAAACACTGGGACCGGGACCGGTCTGCTTCCTGCTCGCGGTCACGTCGCAAGCCCTCAACCATGTAGGGGTCATCCTGTGGGGGGGGGTTGTCTCCCACTGCCCCCCCAGCCCTTACCTCCACATAGCCGCCTGCCCTTATTTCCATTACAGGCGGTGGCTCTTCGGTGCAGGGGACTCTGTCTCCTGTCCCTGACACTCAAGCCCATTTCCTCTATGGGCTCTCAGCCAGGAAACTCGGCTGATGTTGGTTCAGTGGGTGTCATCTCTTTGGCCATCACCCCTCTGGCCAAGATACTGCCTACGTTGGCCTTTTCTATGGGACCCGATGTCAGCCCTTCCAGGCAGCACCTGCAGCAGGCTACCGCCACCTCCTCCAGTCTAGCATTGCTTCTACCTTCCCCCCCCCCAGGCGCCTGTTTCTCCTTCTAACCTGGTGTCGGCAGACTCTTCTCCTGGGCGTTCCCTGCCGGTGCCTGCTGGGCCACCGACAGCCCTGCCACTGCCCTAGCCTTCGGGCCTTGTGCCTGCGTCACCACCTCTTCCTCAGCCTGCACCCTTGTCTGTGTCTGCAGGCCTGGCACTGGACCCACAGCTGATGCCGGCTGGTCCTCTGCCAAGATACCGTACACCGGCTCTGCCACCGTTGTACCCCTTCCTGGTGCCGGCTTACCCTTTCTCAGTGGTCTACAGTTCCCCTGCTCCAGTGGATTATAACGCCCTGTTTTCCGCATGGTGGTCCGTTGTACAGAAAAGAACCCCCTTCCCTCAGAGCCCGCCTCTGGTGTCCCCCTAGCACATGGTATGGGATCTTCTGCCCCAGGATGAGGGACGGTCTGGTGCCAGTGACCCCTGGATGCTGGGCCCTCGGTTCCGTCTCTCACCAGGAAGGGCATCCGATGCCCAAGAGCGATCAGGAGGAGCCAAATGAGGAGGTCTTTGACTCCTTGGAGTCTTCCTTCACCCCAGGGGAATCTTCCGAGGATGAGGAGCCCACCAATGTGGTTCCCAAGTCCCCTCCTGATGATGCATCTTTCATGGACATCATGAGACACATCCAGTTCATCATGGGCTGGGAAATGGAGGCCCAAGACCCTGAGAGGTGTCGCCTAGCCATTTATTTGAGGCTGCAGGATGCCCTCCTGTTGGTGGTGCCACCTCGATGGACTCCTATGACAGTGTCACCAGGGCAGCTTGGAATCACCCTTCTTCTATTCCTCCATTACCAAAAAAGGTGGACAGACTGTACCGCACTCCGGCTGGTAAGCCCTTTTGGGGGGGGCACCCTCAGGCTGACTCAGTGGTCATCAGTGTGGCGCATGATCGTGCCAAGAAGCCCAAACTGCTTAGTGCTGTCCCCCTGGACTGGGAATCCAGACAGCTTGACAACTTAGGTAAATGCATCTTTGTGTCCACTACTTTGGCTATCTGGGCATTAACTATCTGGCCCATATGGTCCAATATTAGAACATCCTCTGGGATCAGGCCAGGGACCTCGTTCAGGCTTTGCCTGAGGATCCCACTAAAATGCAGCCCTCCCAGCTGCTTAAGTCGGGCTCCAACATTGGCAGCCACGTTCTTTGGGTTGCGTACAATGCCATGGATGCCTTGGGTAGGGGAGCAGCTGTTGGTGTCTGCCTCTGGCGTCATTCGTGATTCCAGGTGTCTGGTTTTACCTCAGATGTGCAGTACAGCATCTTGGATGCCCCCTTTTGGGGCTCTGTCCTCTTTGGAGAAGATGTTCAGGATAAAATTTCCACCCTCCAGGAGTCTGACCGTGCCCTCTGGTCTGTTCACTCACTGTACCATACTCAGCCTTGGGTGGGTCAGCATCCATCCTTTCATTGCTCCTCCTGTAAGCAGTCCGGCCAACTTGCCAAAGCTCAGGGCAAGCACAAGGCAGCATAGACTCCCTCTGCCACTGCCAGAAGAGCCCTCGAGCACCCATGGTCGTCCTCCTGGTGCCCACTACTACCTCCTGACTCCTTGGTGACCCCGGAAAGGGTCCTTGGGAGGCGGTTGGGGGTTGTTTCTCTCTGTACCTCAACGGGTGGAGGGACATAACCACAGATGGACTGGGTGCTTCAGATCGTAGAGCACAGCCACACTCTGGAATTTCAAGAGTGGCCTTCAGAAATCCTCTGGTAACCTCCTCTTACCCCCCAGCCCACCTTCCTCTTGTCTGGGAGGAAATTCAGGTTCTTCTGCAAAAAAGGGCCATAGAGCCTTTCCCTCTGGCTCAGTAGGGAAGGGGGTTCTACTCCCACTTCTTCCTTGTCCCCAAAAAGACCGGGGATCTTCGGCCCATCCTGGATCTGTGTTATCTAAACCTCTACATAGAGTACAAACCCTTCAGGATGGTCACCCTTCAGGGGTTGTTGCCTCTTCTGCACTGGGGGGATTGGCTGTACTCTCTGAGCATGCAGAATGCCTACTTACACACTCAGATTTTTCCTGCCCATCGACGCATCCTCAGCTTCCACTTTCAGGGAGCCCATTTTCAGTTTCAGACCCTCCCTTTTGGCCTTTCCTCAGCTTGCTGGGTCTTTACCAAGTTCCTAGCAATGGTAGTAGCTGCCCTCAGGAGACAGGGTTTCTACATGTTCCCCTATCTGGATGACTGGCTTTTAGTGGCACCCTCCAGGAACTGACTGATCCAGACCATGGAATACACCTTCCATCTATTTCAGGCCCTGGCTATCACCATTAATCATTTGAAGTCCTGCTTCTGTCCTTGTCAGCGCCTCCAGTACATAGTGGCAGTTCTGGATACTGACAAGGGCATGGCTTTTCTGCCCAGGGACAGGGTAGAACACCTGATGGAACAGGCTTGACTAGCCTCCTCAAGTCGCCAGGTCCCTGCCAGGGTGTTCTTTCACCTTCTGGGTCATATGGCAGTGGCCATTGCCATGGTTCCCCTCATCCGTCTACACATGCAAGTTCCTCAGTGGACATTAAGGGTCCAGTGGGACCAACGCATGGTTGAGCTGGACAGGTTGGTCATGGTCTTCAACCCGGTCAAGAGAGTCCTGTCGTGGCGGCTGGAGCTGGCCAACCTCCTTTGGGGGGAGATCTCCTTTCAGCTCTCGGCCCCTTGTCCGATTCTCAGAACTGATGCCTTAGGTCTGGGTTGGGGAGCTCATCTGGCCGACCACCAGACTTGGGGCACTTGGATGGAAATGGAACAGGGTCTCCATATCAATGTCCTGGAAATGCGAGTGGTCCTATATGCTCTGCAGGCCTTCCAGACTCGTCTCCTTCCCAGTCCACTGTTGGTGCAGACGGACAACATATGCTTGGTGTATTAAATCAACAAACGGGTGGACTCGCTCTTACCTCCGGTGTCGGGAGGTGATGATGGTTTTGTATTGGGCCATTGAGCACGGTCTGGAGCTCTCGGCCATTCATGTGCCAGGTGTTCAAAACGTCCTGGCAGACAGTCTCAGTCACTCCTGGTCACAGGCTCATGAGTGGGAATTCCTGACCCCAGTAGTTGAAGATCTCTTCGACGGGTGGGGTCATCCAGAGTTGGACCTTTTTGAGTCCCTACTCAATGCAAAACTGCCCCTTTTCTGCTCGCTTGATCCCGGGTCTAGAGTTTTCTGGTGAGACGCATTGTCCCTCTCCTGGAAGGGGAGGTTTCTGTATACCTTTCCTCCCTTCCCGCTCCTACAAGGGGTCCTGCTCAAGCCCCAGTTAAAAGGGGCGGAGATTATTCTCATAGTTACCTTCTGGCCGCATCAGATTTGGTTCCCATGCTGCAACAGCTGGCGGTGGACCCTTCAATGCCCTTGACCCTGTGCACCGGCTTGCTCTCCCAGGACCAGGGCACCCTGGTCCATCCGGATCTAAAGACCCTGCATCTCCATGCCTGGTTCCTGTGGACCTGGCTATCACTCACTTTGGGGTGTCCTCGAGGGCCGCAGATGTCCTGGTGGCTGCTCGGAAACTTTCCATCAGGGCCACTTACACCATGAAATGGAAGTATTTCACGCTTTGGGCTGCTTCATACCATCTGGACCCCTTCACCTGCCTGGTGAATCAGGTGTTGGAATACCTTCTTTCCCTCTCAGATTCGGGCTTGGGTTGCTCCTCACTCAAGGTGCATCTTTCTGCCATTTCTGTGTACCATGTACCTATTGAGGGCAGGGCTGTGGCTCAACTTGAGGTGTCCCGCACCTTTCTGTGGGGAATTTTGCATCTGAAACCTCCCATTCAGGACCCGGTCCCTTCATGGGACCTCAAGTTTATGTTGGAGAAACTCACATTGCCTCCCTTTACCGCCACGAGTTGCAAGCTGAGCTTCCTGTTGTGTAAAGCACTCTTTTTAGTTGCTGGCTACTTCCTGCTCGAAGGATTTCCGAGCTTCAGGCTCTCGTGTAAAGAGCCTTATGTGGTTTTTCACAAAGACAGTGTCTTTGCATACTAATCCTAAGTTTCTTCCAAAGGTGGTGTCGGAGTTTATGTTGAACTAATGCATCCACCTTCCAGTTTATTATCCTGACTACTCTTATCAGGGGGAGGCTTTGCTCCATACTTTGGATGTACATAGAATCTTGCGGTACTGTATGCACAGGACCAAGACTTCATGGGAGGCTGACCAGTTGTTTGTTTCGTTTGCCTGTCCACACTTTCACCAAGCACTACAGTCTGGACATTGCCCCTCGGCACAGAACCAATTTCAGCCTCGCGGTCCTTCATTGCCTTCTCTCTTGAGCTTTTGGCTACTGACACTCATCTTCCTCCTGGTACTGTTTTCCTGGTAGTATCTGGAACTGCTTGGGATTCAGTACTACCAGTGTTGGCCGCTGCAAGAGCCTTCCTCGAAGTAAAATAATACAGCTACGTGAAATTTGCGTAACAGTAGCTCTTCGAGAGAAGCTCTTGCAGCAGGCCCTCCCTTTGCCTCCCCACTGCTGTCTCTGC
The DNA here is from genome assembly GCA_016271365.2 of Neoceratodus forsteri. Lineage (NCBI taxonomy): Eukaryota > Metazoa > Chordata > Ceratodontiformes > Ceratodontidae > Neoceratodus > Neoceratodus forsteri. The sequence goes on from CM028133.1 coordinate 272,451,980, forward strand.
TGTTCCTTTCTTCCATTTGCACCTCTTCTGTTTCCCCCTTTTGGCTGTTGGTTTTTCATTTGCTGCCCACTCTGGGTCTCTGGTGGGAGAACTGAGGATGGTGTGGGGGACCACCCGCCCTTATAGAATAGGCTGTCGTCAGAGGGTGATGTCGGCAGTGGGCAGTCCCCCCTGATAGACTGATAGCTGGAAAGTTTCTGTGTGGTCCTGGCGGCTAAGTCCTACCGATCTTGGCCTGCTGCAAGAACTTCTCTCGAAGATCTGCTGTTACGTAAGTTCTTACTTAACTGTACGTTTTTTGAAAGCAGTCAGCTATTACCTTTTTAGATCTGAGGTAAGTTTTCTTTTCCCTTTAACTAGGATTTTTTTTTTACCTGATGTTTGAAGGTACACATCCAGCATACTATCACATAGAAAAATTTCTAATAAGCAAAAGGCAAAAAGAAAAAAGGAAAATACTTCAGAAATGAAAAGTCACAACTGATTACTTCTTAAAATGTGTAACATTTTTCTCTCTGCTAATTTTGGATAGCTCTGTAATGCCATCTTCCCTCATGGCCTTCAGGGAGGGAAGGGGATGTCTGACACAGTGTGGCCAGCCATGACAGCACAGCAGCTGTCGATTCCCACTGAAGGAGATGCTTGTAAAGAGCTGCTTCAGCTGAGTCAGAGTGCACTGCCTCTGCATTGCAGCCTAGACTCCACTGGCCCAGTAAGGGAGTCTGGCTTTGACATCTATCTGACTCTTCTGCTTGTTATTATGTTGCCCTACCCCAGTACCATTGGGCCAGGCCCATATCAAATAATTGGGTCTTTGCTTAATGCTCAAGATTTTCTCTTCCAGTATTTAACAAAACTAACATCTTTTCTCCCCGTGTAATTTTCGAATTGAAATTAGCTTCTCTTCTCACCCTGGTGGGTTTAGTGGGCTTGCAAGCTGGTTGTTGTAGTTGCTGGGTCATGGCAAACAGTGGTGCTCTAGATCCAAGGGTATGTTGACTTTTTGTTTTAATAACACATGTCCTTGCAGGCAGATTAGGTATACATCCCATTTCCAGGGGTTCCTTGGGGCATGTAATGGATATGAAGAGAAGTGCATGACCCCCCATCTTTTGGATGCATACCTGTATTGTAATTCTTTGGGCAGCCTATTTGGTTACTCTGCATGGTTTGCTTTGAAGCACCGATGCTTACATTTATTGAACCCTGATACAGGACATTTAATTGGTTAAACTGGATTTCCATTTTTACAGCTAGGTAGACTGAAGTATTGGAAGTCTAGTGACTTGCTTAAGCTCACACAACCTGTAAGTGGCTCTGGTGGGATTTGAACCTGTGTCTCCTGGTTCCCAAGCCTGTGCTGTAGCCAGTAGACCACATTGTCTCCCTAGTTACTGTGTGACCAAGCACTGGTGCTCTGACATAACATTAAACAAAATGGGTGAGGTAGGCACAATAAAATTCATAAAATGTTTAGGTTGTATGACATAATCTTGTAGTTTAAAGTGTACAGCCATGGCCACCCCCAATGGCCCAGCACTATTGTACTTGCAGCTGGGGTTCGGTAGCGAACTCTAGTCCCTGTATCAGTAGGCAGGCTTGGCTGGGATAGCTACTGTGTGGTAGTGTGCCTTGATCTGGGAGGGTTGATGATGAGCTCTGGCAACACAGTGAACCCCCACAGCAGAGCTAGGGAGCTTGCACCTGCTGTAGAGATGTGCTGTTCATGAGTGAGACCACCCAGAGGGCTGCTCTTCTGCCAGGGGAGGTGGGAGGAAACCAAAGTGGAGAAAATCCCATGTCCATCTATATGACCGTCTGGGTCCCTGGATCCTACTTCCTGCCAGTATTGGATACTAGTCCACACAGTGGAGTACCACGGGGGGGCATTGGACCTGAGGAGACAGGGTTCACCTGGCCTGAACAGGGTATATCCCTGGAAAGATGAGCATGGCCAGGAGAAAAAGGACATATTGCTGGATAAACTGTACTGAAAATTTGCTATAACTTCAATAAATCTGAGTTAAATAGAAAACATTCTAGTTAGTATGGTTCACTAATCTCTACTGGTCCATGAGACTGGTAACAATTAATTAATACTAATGTAGAGACAAAATAGGTGGACACATGTTCTATAGTGTGAGTTGGAGGTATGAAAGACTACTGATAACATTTTCACTGCCGCTGTACTCAAACTGAAGTTAAATAATTTATCTCCATGATGGGTACATCAACAGCCATTTATTTCCACTTTGCTTTTTTATTTTATATCTACTTGTGATAGTTCACGAAGGAACACATAACCAATGGCGGTGTGGCTAGCACAGTTCCCGATGACAGCACAGTGGCTTGTGCTGCACTCAAACCAGAGCAGTGAAAATCAAACAGAAACAGTAAAAATCTTGGGCAAAAAAAGTAATTGAAAAGTTTTACATTGTAAAATACGTTGTATGAACTGGACACATGATAGCCTGACTGATGAAATGCCATTTATCAGCATTCATCAAGGGACAGGATTTACATAACCCACTCATAGCTGTGCCACACATCAGTCCCTTCACTCCTTAAGATAAATTATTTATTTCAAAAGTTTTACCAGGAAATGCATACTGAGCTCATAACAGCTTGTTTCCAGATATGACCTGGGGGGAGGGGTAATAAAGATAGTAAAAGTGGAGAAAAAGTAAACAGTAACTAACAGCATTACAAAATAAGTCATACACAGCAGTACTGTACTTCAAAGAAGCGTGATCATAAACATAGCAAGGCGAACAGTCTCAACAGATACATGGGGTAGATAAAAATGAGTTTGGATAGGCAAAGGGAAATTACCCCTAAAGACATAGCAGGGTGAGAGGGGAGAGCAGAATGACCAGGGCAGTATGAGTAGGAGGGAAGGAGATCAAAGAGGCAAGGGTCATGGATAGTTAGTTGCAGGTGGGAGTGGAAAAGATAAATGACATATTCTTAGGCCATCGCATAGCCTATATTTACTAGATGAACATGTTCGATACAATATGTGGGCATTTGGGCCCAAAGTGGTACAGAACTTAAACAAATGTGTCCCACACCTAGTATCCGTGGAATGTACAAGTCCTAATTGTTGGTGTTGAACTAAGTTTAATTTATTAAAATCACCTCTGAGTCATTGGCTCAGTAGGTAGCACACTCGACTCTGGGGCCAGAAGATCGGATGGTGGTGGGTTCTAGTCTAACACCAGGCACTTGGGGCAGTACCTATAACTGACACAGTGGTGCAGTACAAGGGGGTGCTGCACCGGTGATGTGGCATCCTTCAGATGAGACATTAAACTGAGGTCCGTTCTGCTCATCTTTGGTCACTGTCCAGGTGGAACTAAAAGTTCCCATGGCACATATCGTCGAAGATCATGGAAGTTTCCCTGGTGTTATGGCCAACGTTCCTCCTGTCAATAAAACAGTTCCCCATGCAACCCCCCCAAGCACTTGGAAACAAGCTTATCTAGCATTGTGTGCCTTTCCTGCTCAAAAATGATAAATAAAAAATCAATAAACCTCTGAAGAAGTGGCATTCATGACTGGAGTTTTTCTAGGGAAACGTAATGTTATCATATCTGGTCTACAGAGTCTTGTCATGTGCCCACATCTGAAGATCAGTTTCTTCCAAACTGGTTGTTACCCAGAATAATTTAACCTCTAGTATTAGACAGTAGAATTTGTGTACCCCTTGGGTCAGCTGTGTACAAATAATTTTACAGTGCTGATAACCAATACTCTTACTCAGTTTTAGTTTCACCATAAATTTGGGCAAGCCTTGGTTAAATCTAAAGCACAATAAGGATTGAGCTGATTTTGTCATTGCCGGTCACTACATGAGGTGTAACTTCTGATTATCTCCTAATCACTCTAGGATCAGTTTTCTGAGAAAAATGCTACACAGCAAGATATGCAGACTTTGATTCAGAATTTCACAAGAAAGGTTGGCGAGAGTGACGAGAGATGCAGTCTTCTTCAGGAGCAGGCTGACGGCCTTAAAAAACAACTCGCTAAGGAAAAAGAACAGTTCCAGGATCGGGAAGCCATGTATATGGAAAATGTAAGCACATGCACATTTCTTTGACGTGACATCTGATTGAGCATTGTGCATCATCTGCTGAAATGGAAATCCATTTAAGGAAGTTAACTCTGCGTGTGTGTGTCTGTTTTAAGAATTTTGACTGTTTTTTACTTGAAAGAACAAAATCATCTAAAAGATTAGAAATAATTGGCAGAGTTGGAGTTTAAAATGTGCTGGGTCTGACCTGCTCGGACCCAGGCAAACACATTTAAGTGACTTGAGGCGGGTTACAGACTCTCACCATCCTTCATATCAGGGCCCTCACCCCATGTTTGCTCCCCCTTCCATGCTCCTCCACATGATTAGAGAAATACAAAAAGCAGACATATCCATGATGCAAAGCATCTTGTGATGTATATGCAAATCATGACAATTTACACTGGTTCTGATTTAAGCAGGGATGTACAATGCCACGGGGCCTCTCACACAATCTGCAGAGGCTGAGAATAGAAGACACAGACACATGTTTTGTCCAACATAGGACTTAAGAGTGTACATCAGCTATCTCTGTCTCTCTGTAGGCAAAAATTGAAGCAGCCCTTATGTGGTCTTACTGGTTTGGGTCATGGTGCTCCCAAAATAAGAAAACAAGCTAAAAAGACAAAGAACCTTAGCTCAAAAGCACTGAGCTAACAGTTACCCAAAAAAGGGCACTGGTAACAACGCCAAGTTTCAAAAAAATACAAAATCACACATACCCCCATGATGCAGAGCATCATGGGATGTATATGCAAATCACCATGAAAATTTAGGCTGGTTCTGCTTTATGCAGAAATGCATGGTGCCAAAGGGCCTCTCACACAGTGTGCAAAGACTGAGAACAGAAGGCACAGACATGTGACATTTCACCCTACACAGGACATTTTTTTTCTACATACGAACATACGAAGAAGCCAGCAGAAGGCCATTTGGTCTATCAAGTCTGCTCATATGCAGGGTCCACAGCTTGAGCTAATGTCCCTGCCCTCCCTCCCCACTCCTCCCATCCTCCCTACCCATGATCCATACCTTCCCCCTCTGCCTATCCCAGCCTCTCTTGAAGCTGCTCGCTGTCTTAAATGAGATGACCTCTTCCGGCAGCGCATTCCATGTGTCCACCACCCTCTTTGTGAAGAAGTGCTTCCTGACCTCCTTCCTAAACCTCTCGCCCTCCAGCTTAAGACTGTGCCCCTTCGTATTATGGTTGCCACTAAGCTTAAAGAGACTCTCCTTATCAACCTTATTTATCCCTTTCAAGTTCTTGAAGGTCTGAATCATGTCCCCTCTCTCTCTCCTCTGTCTTCCAGGGAGTACATGTTAAGTGCCCTCAACCTCTCCTCGTATGTCTTACCCTACTGACCTGCTGTCATCTTTGTAGCCCTTCTCTGGATCTTCTCCAGCAGGTTAATGTCCTTTTTGAGGTGTGGGTACCAGTACTGAACTCCATACTCTAGATCTGGCCTTACCAGTGACCCATACAAGGGCAGTATAACCTCCTCTTTCTACTAATAATCCCCCTAGATATGCATCCCAGCATCTTATTTGCCTTTGCTGCTGCTTTCTTGCACTGCGTGGAGTGCTTCAGGTCACTAGTGATCATCACTCCCAGGTGCTTCTCCTCTTCTGATGCAGATACTTGGTTATTTACGATTTAGGATATTCTGATTCTGTTGGAGATTCCCTTCATGTTCAGAGTCTCGAACATTTTGTGCCCTCAGAAAAGCTGTGAGCTGGTCCATTTAGAACAATATATATATTCCCGAACTTTGGACATTACTTACACTTGCATAGGGGCCAGCAGTTGTATTTTTGCACCAAGTTGAAGAATGCTTTGCTGGTGTGAAAGGAATTTCCTTCTCCATTGTTGTGTGGATATAGCCAAGTCAGAAAATAAGAAAAATTCATATGATTTGTACAGTAAAGTTCCTCGGATCCTCAAAGGTTTTAAAATCAGGTCCCTATCTGACTTTAAAGCCAGTGAGATGAAGATTGCAACTTTAGCTTCAGGATCAGTGTGCAGTTGAGATGATGTCACTGAATTATTGTTTATTGTTGGTATAAACTTTTTGAAATGGAGTTTTTTCAGTCACCCAAAAAGCCTTTGAGAGAAATGACAGGTTAGCAGATGGAAGGTCAAATACCTGAACAAAAATATCTTAAGAGATACTGCTGACCTGTGAGACAGCGTTCTGCTGTGAGACAGGCACCAGCTGGAGAGTGAAATCTACGTTGGCCTGTAAATGAAGCAATTCTGAATCATTATTTGCTGCAATATATATTGTGTGGGAAAGTCCCTGCATACTATTTACTGAGGGTGACAGGAAGGGGGAGGATTCCTGTGTTCGGTGTGGTTGTCTCCTTGAACTACAGTTGCAGCAGTGAGCAGAGTTTTTTATGTTCTGGGCACTAGGATGTAAGTGTCTACCTCTAGCTCCCATCTGGGACCAGGAGTGATATTTTTAAAATGTTTTTAAGCACTTTAGTGTAATTAGCGAGTGGCGCACGAGGGGCGACTTTCGGAAGACATCCGGGTCGCATATGCTGTAGCTTAAAATCCAGCCCCTATGCGAGCAGGGTGTTAGAGATACTGCTGACCTGTGAGACAGCGTTCTGCTGTGAAACAGGCACCAGCAGGAGAGTGAAATCTATGTTAGCCTGTAAATTAAATATTTTTAAATCAGTATTTGCTGCAGTATATATTGTGCGGGAAAGTCCTTGCATACTGTTCACTGAGGGTGACAGGAAGGAGAGGATTCCTGTAGTTTGGTGTGGTTGTCTCCTCGATCTACAGTTACAGCAGTGAGCAGAGTTTTTTATGTTCTGGGCACTAGGAGCTAAGCGTCCACCTCTAGCTCCAATCTGGGACCAGGAGTGATGTTTTTAACACGTTTTTAGGCACTTTAGTGTAATTAGTGAGTGGTGCACGAGGCGCAACCTTCGGAAGACTTAAAATCCAGCCCCTCTGCGCGCGGGGCGAGCCAAGTGGGGCACGCCCATCACCGCACGTGGAGACGTGTGCCAAGAAACACATGCGTTTAGTGCGCATGTCTGGTGTGTCAGGCGGACAGGGAGGACAGGAGAGCATCAAATACTAAAAGTAGGCCCTATCCAGAAATATATATTTTATATGTCACAGTAATTCATTACACAGCCTGGAGAGAGAAATAGTCGGTATACCAAAGCACCAGTCACAAAGAGTAAAGTAACCAAAAACTGGTAGTCTCTTCACCTATAATCCTAGTACTGTAACCTAAAGTGTATAACGTTAGAAAAAGTGTATTGAATACTTTATACATACGAAGCACGTCTATGCTATACCATTAAACTCATACTAAATTGGCTTTATAATGGCAAATATGATAGCAATTTTTAAGGATGGGAATTTAGGAATAACATTTATCTCCTGCAGTAAGTTTTGCATGGAAACTATCAACCAATTAGGCCTGTACATCTGTCAGCTGTGTAAAGAAATTAAAAGATTTAAAGGCCAAAATCTTTGGCCTAGAACTTGAAACCAAAAGCCTGAACCAGTTTGTAGATGTTAATATAAACATTACCAAGGAAACCCTTAAGGATGATGATGTAAAAAATGATAATAGCAAATGCACACGAGAAGAAGATGATGTAGATGACTGTTTTTTGGTGGAAGGAATTAAGAAATATATAAAAAAAGAAAGGATAGAAGAGAACAAGATCTGACCCCTGCACTATGCAGCAGTTTTATACCTTTGATAAGTCTTACAGACAACATTGAACAGCAGATTAGTGAATTGGTCACAATAGAAAGTAAAGAAGCCCAGGTAAATAGGGTTATTGAGGGAAATCAGGATCTTACTGAATCAAATGATACACTAAAAGAAAACGCATCAAATCAAGAGGTAGAAATGGAAACTATACAAGCAGGTGAGGTGAATTGCATAGAGCCAAGGCAAATATTTCTATTAGGGGACTCGATAAAATATGTAGACAATTATACAACAAGAGGAAACAAAGAAAATGTGGCAAACTGACGTTTCTCAGGGGGCAAGAATACAGGATGTTGGTAATATGATACCAGATATTCTCCAGTCAGCAGGGGAAAAACCATTAGTACTATTACATGCTAGTACAAATAACACCTGGAACCAGTCAGTAGAAAATGTGATAAACGAATATAAAGCCTTCAGACAACTAATTGACAAGTTTAAGGCAGAGCTTGTTATATCAGAGTTATTGCCAGTTCCAAAAGCTAGTTACAAATGGACCAGGAAATTGAACCACATAATCAATCAACTAAGGCAGTGGTGCTTAGAAAACAGTATACCATGCATTAAAACATGGAAGATCTTTAATGGAAATTATAATCTCTAGGCATACGATAGGTTACATTTAAACAAAGGAGGGAGTAGATTGCTGGGACATATGTTCGAAAAAGAAATAAAAAATAGAGGTTCAAACTACACACCCAAGGGAGATGGGAAACCAAACTGTCAGGTGTACCACATAATGTAGGATAAACCAATGACACTAAAATCAATTTGAGCACATGATCCCAGTATCAGGATATTAAAGCAATACTTATAAACGCTTGTAGCATTATAAATAAGATGGATGAATTAGGCTACTTGCTCCAACATGAAGATATCCATATTTGCGCCATAACTGAGACCTGGTGGCAAGCAGATAGTTGGGGAAATAATTTATCTGGTTACAATACCTTTTGTACAAATAGGAATGACAGAAGAGGGGGAGGAGCTGCAATTTTGGTTAAAGACTCATTGGAAGCATATGAGATAAAGGCACAAATATTTATTTATTTATTTAAGAGTTTAACCAGGCAGGCATACTGAGTGGAGAAATCACTCGTTTCCAGATGCGACCTGCGGGAAATTGGGTGATGGGTAACATAGGATGATATTACATATGGTACCGGTTTACGGTTTTTACATAGTATACAGGATATACATCATAGAGGTCAGAACAACATAGATTTGAAGACCGTACAGTAAGTCAGGTTTCTAGCCTGTCTATCGGGTGGCGGTAACCAGAGGTCATCGGGCTTGTGCTTATGGTTGCTGGGAGCATGTGCGAGTGGCGGAGAAGTGTGCGTGGAGGAGAGAGTTGAGATGGCTAGGGTTCGTGGAGTGCCTGATATCTGCAGACAAGTCATTCCATAGTTTGGGCATGCGATATTTGAAAGCTGATTGGCCCTTAGAGGTGTGCATGAATGGGACTTGGAGAAGCCTGGAGTCTGTGTTTCTGAGTGAGTAGCCAGAAGAAGGTTGAGCCGATATGGTGGAGTTGAGATAAGTGGGAAGGATCTGGGACCAGAATTTTGCAATGACTCTGGTGCAGTGGATCTGTCTGCGGGTCGTGAGTGAGTGCAGGGCTAGGGAGGTGTATAGGTCGCAGTGGTGAGTCGTTGGTTGGCACTCCAGGATGAAGCGACAGAAGGAGTGGAATAGTGTGTCCAGGCTGGCCAGGTTGGATGATGGTGCGGCGCCACAGACCACGTCATCATAGTAAAGTAGTGGAAGTATCATCTTTTGTACAATCTCCCTCCGGACCGGAGTGGACGTACAGCCTTTATTGAGATATAGAGCACCAAGTTTGGGGTGTAACTTCTTGTGCAATGATTTGGTGTGTGTGGAGAAATCTAGGTTTTGGTCGAGCCAGACTCCCAGGTATCTGAATGAGGTGGAGGACTCCAAGGGTGATCTATCCAGGGTTAGGGATGAGGGGCGAGTTGCTAGGCGGGAAAGCCGTGGTTGTCAACTGAAGGTTTGTGAGACTTTTTTTTTTTTAGCATTTAGGAATAGCTGGTTGGATCGGAGCCATTGTTGTACAGCATTGAAGTCCTGCTGTAGCACTTTGGCCACTACTCCAGCGGAAGGCCCTGAGGCGTACAGTATGGTGTTGTCCACGTACATTTGGATAGATGAGTGTGAGCAGACCAGCTGGAAGTCATTCAGGAATATGGAAAATAATATTTGGCCCAGGACTGAGCCTTGGGGGATCCCCATAGTGACTGGGAGGAGGGTAGACATGTGGGGGCCAATTTTCACCGATTGGTGTCTGCCTACCAGGTATGCATGAAACCAACTAGTGACATGGCCGGAGAGGCTGGCATCGCTTAGTTTGGCTAATAGCATTGGGTGGGAGATGGTGTTGAAGGCCTTGGCCAGGTTTATGAAAATGGCCGAGGTGATATGCCCTTTGTCCATTCCTGAGAGGATGTCATTGGTGAGTCTTAATAGGGAGGTAATGGTAGAGTGTGACTTACAGAAGCCAGACTGATAGGGGGTGAAGAAGGAGGAAGTGCCTAGGTATTGGGAGAGTTGAGCGAGGGCAAGGTGTTCCTGAATTTTGGCCAGAATTAGGAGTAGGGAGATGGGGTGGTCATTTCCCAGTGTGGAGGGGTCACCGCCCTTAGGTAGGGGGATAACAGTCACCTGCTTCCATGCGACTGGGATTTTGGCCAGAGAGAAGGAGAGGTTGAGAAGGTCGGCTAGTGGAGCGGCTATGGTGGGGGTTGATAAGTGTAGTAATTTGGCGTCCAGGCCAGAGGAGCATTTGCCTTTGTTGGGGTTGAGAGCACTCAGAGCTTGAAACACTTCGACCGGGGATACTGGATGGAAAAAAAATGGTGGTATGGGCAGAGTTCTGGGATTTCGGTGAGGTACTTGGTGTGCGTGGGGTGGGCGGGAGACTGGGTAGGAGAGAAGCTGCGCTGCTGGTGAAGAAGGTATTGAAGGCAAAGGCTACTTCGTCTGGGTTGGTGACGGTCAAGCCTAGGATGGTTAGGGTCGGGTTAGTGGTTGGGCAGACGGGGAGAGGAGGGATTTGATAGTTTTCCAAAAGTTTATAGGGTGGTTAAGATTAGAGTTCAGAGCCGACGTGAAGTATTTCTTTTTGGCCTGGCATATAAATTTGGTGCAGGAGTTGTGGAGGGTACGATAGTTTTGTAGGGGTTCTTGGGAGCATGTTAATTTGTATTTTTTTCCATGCCAGATCCCTGGTACGGCATCTACTAATGATGTCGGCGGAGACCCAGGGAAGGTGGGAGACCCTTACTCTTGTGCTTCTTAGAGGGGCATGGTAGTCCCAAACAGCTAGGAAGCAGATCTTGAAGGATTCGAAAGCAAAGTCAGTGGATGGTGCCTTCGGTATGAAGGACCAGTCTACATGATCGAGGTCATACAGGAGAGAAGGTAGAAAGAGGGATTTGTAAGACCTCGTGAGAAGCGTCCTAGAGGGGGGTTCAGTGGGTCTGTGCTCTTTCCTGATCATGTATATCATGTGGTGATCACTTAGGGAGTCGGGGAGCAGACCTGCATTAATTATCCTGTGTGGGTGGGAAGTGAGGGCCCAGTCCAAGAGGGAGTGGTTAAGCGTTTTTGAGTTTAGCTGGGTAGGTTGGGAGATTTGTTGGGGGAGGTTCAGGGCATTTATTTTGGTGCGTAGTTTGGAACAGTCTTTGGCTAGTCAATTGAAATTGAAATCACTGAGGATATGGAGCTCATCTGCTGTGGCAGTAGACTTTAATGTGGCCAAATGGTCTAGGACACTGGGCAGGGGATACTAGGGGTGCAGTAGGCACCCGCAACATACACAGGGGTGGAGTAAGGGAGTGCAAGTTTGATTAGTAAGGACTCTGTTTGTGGTGCGGGTACGAATATGTGGACCTGGGTAAACTGTAGCTTGGTGGAGATAAACATGGCGATGCCACCACCTCTTTTCTTACCCTGGCGGTCTTGCCTGATTATCGAATAGCCAGGTATGGCTACAGCAGAGTCCACATGGTGTGGCTTTAGCCAAGTCTAAACGGGGGAACCAGTAGAGCAAATCTGGATTAAACTACTGCAACCAAAACATATAAAAAAATCATAATTGGGGCATGCTATAGGGCACCCAGGCTAATTGCAGGGGAGAACACTGACTTTCTAAACATTATAAAAAGTGTAGATTTAAGTAGTAGAGTACTCTTATTAGGCGACTTTAATTGTCCCGGGATAAATTGGAAAAACTACACAGGGTCCACAGAATTTGAAAAAAAACTGGCCGATATTATGGCTTTAAATGATTTTGAACAATATGTACATGGAAGCACTAGAGGGGAAAACACACTTGATCTAGTGCTTACAAATATGAATAATGTAATTAAAAATTGTAAAGTTAGGGGACCACTTGGATCAAGTGACCATAATATGGTCGAATTCTGTATAATTAATGTTGTTGAGAAAAAAATTGGTGTGACTATACTTCAGTGTTTGGAAAAGGCAGACTATTTGGGAACAAAGACCCAGATGAATAACTGGAAATGGGAAGATGACTTTAGGGGCAAGAGTGTTCATGAAATGTGGAACATCTTTAAAAACACCCTGGAATATTGCTCCAAAAAATATATCCCTGTAAAACACAAGTATAATAATACTAGAAAAATTCCATCCTGGTTTAATAACAAAATCAAAAGACACATAAATAAGAAAAAATGAGCCTACAAAAAATACGAAAGAAATTAAACGCTGGACAGGTTAACTAAGTTCAAAGAAATAGCAAAAAAAGTAAAAAAAAAAAAAGTAAAAAATACAAAACGAAGTGAGGAATTTAGAATAGCAAATAAAACTACGGATATCAAGAAAACATTTTTCAATTACATAAATAGTCAAGAGGCAGAGTACAAACAAAATCAGGTCCGCTACACATGGATGGCAAAGTCATTGCAGATGAACAGAATATGGTTAGCATGTTTATTGATTATTTTATTAGTGTCTTCCAAAGTAAAACAACATATCAGAACCAGGAAGCCATCATATTAGGTCCTTCCCCTAGCCCAGTTACCATAAATAAGAGTACTATATTACAAAAATTAAAGAAATTAAACAGAAATAAATCCCCGGGGCCAGATGGGACTCACCCGCAACTTCTGCATGAATTAGCCGAAGAACTGGCCGGTCCCCTGTCATATCTTCTGCCATTGTCATTTGAGACAGGGGATGTGCTGACTGATTGGGTATCAGCAAATATAACACCAGTCCACAAAAAGGGAGTTAAAACCTGTGTAGAAAATTATAGACCAATCAATTTAACCTGTATAATGAGTAAAATCATGGATGAATATATATAAAGGAAAGTTTAGAGGATCATATACAGAGAATGGGACATACCAACTATATACAGCATGGATTCACACCAAAAAGATCATGTCAGACCAACTTATTGTACTTCTGTGAACATGTTAGTATAGCATTAGACCAGGGATTCCCAGTTGATGTGATTTATCTCGACCTTTCAAAGGCCTTTTACAAGGTCCCGCATGAGGGACTGATAACATGTATGAACAATGAATGTGGATCAGTATATTGTTAGATGGATTTGATCATGGTACAAGGAAAGGAAACAACGGGTGCATATTAGGGGCTACGTGTCAGACTGGGGAGTAGTATCCAGCTGTGTTCTTCAGGGCTCTGTATTGGGGCCTACTCTAATCAATATTTATGTTTCATCACTAAGGACATCACAACATTGCTGGCTAGTGAAATTTGGAGATGACAGTAAAATTGGATCAGTAGATCTCACTTTGAGAGGGTTCCTGCAGTAGGTTATAACATGTTGGACTGTGCCCCTTGGTGTCAGGACACCCACTCAGCGTCACGTGATGGATGTCAGCGTGACCCCATGTAGTGGGCTGTCCCTGTGCCTGCTTTCCAGTTCTTTCCCACTGTCGACCTGTGCACAGTACTTCGTGGTAAACATTGCTCAGTTGATTGCCATTTATTGCCTTTATTTCTCAAATTTCAATCTGTTTTTCAATTTGTTTGTCGTCTTCACCTCTGACGTTGAAGACAAAGAAGATATGCGAGAAGTGCAGCACACAGATCCCTCATAAAGACAGCCATTGTCATCGCCTCTTCTGCTTAGGCCCGAACCACAACACCGCAGCCTGCCCAGATTGCAAGCCTTTCAGTCAGGCCACATGCAAACGCCGACAGCAGGCTTTGGAGGCCCATTTATTGAAGTCCAGAGTGGCCACTCTCGAAAAGGAGATGCAAAAATTGAGTGACACCGCTTCTTCCCCTTCTTCTGAGTGTACAAAGAAAATGAAGGACAAAGAAATGCACAGGGAATGGGAGCATCTGGAGGACTGGGACTGCATGAGCTTCAGCAAGTCTTTGACCAGCAAGGCTGCTTCCTCACTGCTGCCTCATGGTTGTCAGGCCTCAGCTGATCTACACCAGGTTTCTGTGCTGCTTTTCAAACTAGCTCTAATGGTAAGTTGACCGCCAGCTCCTCCGGGCCCCACCCAGCTGTCGCTAAGTCGGGTCCCAAAGCCCAAACAGGGACCCGCATGACTCTGACTGATAAGCTGGTCAAGGTTCCTACCCTCCTCCGCCTGGCCCCTCTTCCGTCCAATAAGCCAGTCACCTCTGTGCCAGACCGCCTGGACATTGCTCACCCATTGTGGGCTGACGCCACCTTACCCGATGTCCGGTCGAGCCAGTGGATCTCTCTCTCTCTCGGCCAGTCCTCCCCCCAGGCCCTCCCTGGGAGGGAGCCTTCCTCTCCACCTCCCCCGGTGGAACCTCCTGCCACAGACGTCATGCCTGGGATGGAGGAGGAAGTGGGGCCCCTGGATGTGGTCCTTTCTTCTCCCACTCCAGTGACTGTGTCCCAGGTCCCCCCCCCGGATCTGAAGTCGGTGCCCCGGGAAGGGTGTCCGATTCTGCCGGGTGCACCCTCCCTGATGCAAGGAACACCATCAGGCATGTTGCCCAACCCTCCTTCATCAGGGTCCTTTCGTTCAGCCCCGACGCAGGCTGTGGTAACGTTGAGCCCGACTCACGATTCCCGGACATTGACGGGCCTGACGTCAGCCCCTCTGTCATCGACCAGCCCAGTGCCGGATACCTTTCCAGGCCTGTCGAGACCCCTGATGTCCAAGGCCAGCTGCAGGGGTTCCTTGCTTATCTAGGGCCCCAGATGCCGGCTTACCCTCCGTCTGGCCCAAAAGCTTGAAACCTGGTCAGACACCTGGCAACTGGGCTTTAATGCCAAAAAGTGCAAGGTGCTGCATTTTGGGATGAAGAACCCAAGGAGGAGTTACCAGCTAGGGGGAGTGCAGCTAGCCCAGATAGAGGAGGAGAAGGATCTGGGTGTGCTCTATATACAGGGTCAATGAACAACTCAGCACAATGTAGGAAGGCAGCTGCAAAGGCCAACAAAATGCTGGGTTGTATTGCAGGGGTATATCTCGAGGAGGGAGGAGGTGATTCTGTCACTGTATAGGTCATTAGTTAGACCACACCTGGAGTACTGGAGTGCAGTACTGGCGTCCGTATCTGAAGAGGGACATTAAGTTACTGGAGGGTGCAGGCATGAGCGACAAAGATGAACAAGGGGCTGGGGACTTATCATACGAGAGGAGGTTGAAGGAGTTGGAACATGTACTCACTGGAGGAGAGGAGACAGGGTGACATGATTGAAACCTTTAAATACATGAATAAACAAGACAGGTACAGAGGGCTGTTCAAAGTAAGGAGAGGAGGGCCACCAGGGGCCATGATATGAGACTGGAGCGAGGAAGGTTCAGGAGGGAGATGAGGGAGACGCTTTTACAGAGAGGGTGGTGGCTGGGTGGAAATGCTATCTGCTGAAGTGGTATGCAGTAGAACAGTGGACTGCTTCAAACGAGGATGGGACAGGACAAGGGAGGGGTAATGAAGGGAGGTGAAGGAGGAGGCAGCTGCAGAATAAGGGGTGCTAGCTGCACATTCGAGCAGACTTGATAGACCTCTAGGCCTTTATCTGCTGGCAAATTTCGTATGTTCGTAACGTCGGGTTCTCTGCCCCATTCATTTTACTCTGGGTATCAAACCCCTGGTTACCCCTATTACCAGGGTTATCCTCCTCCCCAGCAGGACTTCCAATCCTTGATCCAGTTCTGGTGGAAGGATGCAAAGTCCGGATTAGTCTCTGACTTGGAACAGCGTTTGCTGGCCCCAGTAGTTTCCCCCCTCCCTGTTCCTTGTCTCCAGTCAGTTCACTTTGTTCGGCCACTGTACATATTTCGAGGGGCAACATCTCGGGAGATAATCCTACCAGAGATTGGTACCCCTGAGGAGCATGATTCCTTTGACTCCGAGGAGGATTCCTCGGATGAGTCATCTGGTGAGCAGTCCTCTGCAGCTAAGGGTAAAGAATCTCCTAAATCCCCTCCAAAGGATCCATCTTTCACTGAACTCCTACACATTATCCAGCACACTAGTGGCTGGAATGCTGAAGAACAGGATCCGAAGAGGAAGCGTCTTGCAGAACATCTGGACTTAGAGGCCGTTTCCCCTATTCCTGCCTCTCCTTGGACAGCACCTCATGAAGACCTCAACACCACTATTTGGCAGCTGTCACACTCTATTCCTGCTGTCCCTAAGAAGGCAGACCGGATATACCATGTGCCTGAGGGTATTGCCTTTCTGGATTCTCACCGCAAGGCATATTCTATTGTTGTTGTGGCCACTCATGACCGTTTGGCTACCCCGAAGCACATGAGCACCTCCCACCCCCCAGACAAAGAATCTAGGCAGCTAGACCAATTCGACAAAAAGATTATTCTTCTTCTACATGTGCCCTCCGCTCCCTCAGCTACGTAGCGCACATGGTCTCCTTCCAAAAAGCGACTATGGCCAAGCTCAAGGCCCGTATTTAATCTACGGAGGCCTTGGATCTTAAGGAGGAATTGACTAAAGATTTGCACCTGTCAAAAATCTCCTGCAGGCACACTCTGAGGGCCACGTACGACTCTGTGGATGCGGTGGCCCGTTCCTCCACCACAACCGTTTCTCTTAGAAGACACGCTTGGCTGTGCATTTCTGGACTCTCCAACGATGTTCAGGCGGCGATCCAGGATACCCCTTCAGAGGTTCGGTGCTTTTTGGGGGAGACACCAAGGACATTTATCATGTGTCTCCAGGACAGCTGTTAGGCCCTGAGATCCATGAAATCCATGTACCGATCGGGCTTTCAAAAGAAACGGCCCTTTCGGTGCCAAAACAAGAGACAGAGTAAACAGCCCTTTAACAGACGCTAGAACAAAAGAAAGGCTGCAGGTTCCTCTTTCACCTCCTCCCTGCCTCAAAAACTCAGCGGCCAGGGGACTCCCTCCCCCTCCACTTCCTGACTCGCTACCCCCTCCCCCTCCTCCTCCTCCATTCAGTGAGGAGTCAGTGGGGGGAAGGTTCACCCTCCACATGCAGGAGTGGAAAGGCATCACCTCAGACGCATGGGTTCTGCAACTCATTGCAAGAGGGCACACTTTAGAATTTCTAGAGTTCCCTCCAGGTTGATTCCGGTACTCTCCGAACCAGGCACTCCTGGCTCGGGAGAAAATCCTGGCTCTCAGACAAAAGTCAGCCATAGAGCCAGTCCCTCCATCCCAGAGAGGAAAAGGGTTTTACTCCCATTTCTTCCTGGTTCTGAAAAAGACAGGCATCCTCTGACCCTTCCTGGACCTCAGCCGGCTGAACCTTTTTGTGGAGTACAAAAGGTTCCTGCATGCTGACTGTACAGGGCTGCCCCTTCTGCAGAAAGACCACTGGCTTTGTGCGCTGGATATGCAGGATGCCTAGTTCCATATTCCCAGGCCACTGCCATTTTCTGCACTTCCTTTTCCAGGGGGAGCGCTTCCAGTTCTCAGCCCTCCCCTTTGACCTTTCCTTGGCACCCGGGGTCTTTACCAAATGCCTAGTGGTGGTGGCAGCGGCATTATGCCGCTGGGGTTTTGTGGTGTTCCCTTATCTGGACGACTGGCTCTTAGCAGCCCCTTCCAGGGCCAGCCTTGAGGAGTCTCTCTCCTACACACTGGACCTATTTTTCTGACTGGGGATTACTGTCAGTTACCCCAAGTCACCCCTGGTTCCCTCCCAGAGACTTCAATTCATTTCTGCCCTGGACAGAGCAGTCACTCTATGGAAGCAGGTCAGTCAATTTTTTTCATCCAGGCATATTCCCGCCAAGGCGTTTTTACGCCTCCTCAGCCTTATGGCGGCATCCATCTCAGTGGTTCCCTTTGCCAGGCTACACAGGAGGATCCCCAATGGACACTTTGTGTCCAATGGGATCAGCGCCCAGACAACTTGGACCATCCTGTCCTAGTGTCCAGTGCTCTCAAGAAGGACCTTTCATGGTGGCTGGATCCTCCAAATTTGTCTGGAGGTTACCTTTCAAACCCCCCCCCCCTTTGTGGACCCTCACCACAGACACTTCGGGTCTAGGCTGGAGAGCCCACCTGGGGAACCAAAGAACACAGGGATTGTGGTCTCAGCTGGAGATGTTCCTCCATATAAATGTATTGGAGATGAGGGCCGTTTTGTATGCCCTTCAAGCATTCCTGCCCTTTCTGTCCATGGGAACACTGCTGGTCCAGACAGACAACATGTCGGTGGTCTGTTACATCAACAAGCAGGGAGGCACCCAAGTGTACCTGTTGTGCAGGGAGGTGATGCAGGTGTGGTTCTGGGTGGTCCAGCACGGTCTGTTCCTTATGGCCGTGCACATTCCAGGCATGCAGAATGTTCTGGCGGACAGCCTCAGTTGGACATCGTCTCAAGCTCACGAATGGGAACTAAGTCAGGAAGTGGACAATTCATTGTTCCATCGATGGGGATGTCCAGAGATGGGTTTCTGTGCCTCCCCATCCATTGCAAAACTTCCTAGGTTTTGCTCGCTCGTCCCGGAGCCTGGTGTTTTCTGGCACGATGCATTGTCTCTGTGTTGGACAGGGAAGTACGTGTACGCCTTCCCTCCCTTTCCCATTCTACAGCACGTCCTTCTGAAGCTTCAGGCAGAGGAGACTCGGATTCTCCTTATAGCCTCTCTTTGGCCGAGGCAGATCGGGTTTCCACTCCTGCAGCTGCTGGCCATGGAACCCCCAATTCCCCTCCTTCTTCAACACGATCTGTTGACGCAGTATCAGGGCAGGCTGGTGCATGCGGGACTCAGGACCTTACATCTGCATACATGGCTCCTTCAGACATATTCGTGTCTCACTTTGGAGTCTCCCAGAGGGTAGCTCAGGTCTTGGTGGAGACCAGGAAACCCTCCACCAGGTCCACTTACGCTATGAAATTGAAGTGTTTCTCCATCTGGGCTGCATCTAAGGGCTGGAACCCATTCACTTGCTCAGCTCCTCAGATCATGGAGTACCTGTTGCACCTGTCTGACTCTGGTTTAGACTATTCTTTCCTCAAAGTACACCTTTCAGCTATTTCAGCCTACCACTCTTCGGTGTAGGGGAAACCCATAGCTCAATTGGAGTTCTCGAAAACCTTTCTGAAAGGGATCCTCCATTTGAAACCCCCTGTCCGCAACTCCACTCCACCTTGGGACCTTCATTTCATTTTAGGGAAGCTTACCCTTTTGAACCAGCGGTAAGCTGTGACATGCGCTACCTTTCCTGGAAAGCGCTTTTTTTGGCTGCCATTACTTCTGCTCGAAGGATTTCCGAGCATCAGGCTCTTGATGCATAAGGAGCCTTATTTCATTTTTCTTAAGGACCGGGTGGTCCTGCGCACTAATCCTAAGTTTTTTCCCAAGGTAGTTTCTGAGTTCATCCTTAATCAATCGGTTGAGCTCCTGGTGTATTATGCGGCCTATTCATATAGGGGTGAGGCGCTTCTCCACACATTAGATGTGCACAGAATCTTGAGGTGCTATGTCCACTGGACCAGAGAGTCCTGAAAGTCTGACCAGCTTTTTGTCTCATTTGCCCCCAAATCCTTGCGGACTGCAGTTTCTAAGCAGTGCCTCTCCAAATGGCTGGCTAACTGCATACACTTCTGTTACTAGAAGTACAACAAACCTCTTCCGGGGGAGGTCAGAAGTCACTCTACCAAAGGTATGGCTGCATCTATAGCCTTTCTCAGAAACGTTTCTGCAGCAGAGATTTGCGCGGCAGCAACCTGGAGTTCGGTCCATACCTTCATGAAGCATTACAATCTGGACATCACCTCTAGGCGTAGGGCCAGGTTCAGTCTAGCCGTATTGCAGGGCCTACTGTCTTAGGCCAGTCCTGGTCTGTTTTCAGTTGTTTCCTCCTCCCTGTTTTTTTATCTGGGTCTCTAGGAGACTGACTGCTTGGGATTCAGTCCTACATGTTATGACCTACTGCAGGTACCCTCTTGAAGTAAGATAGTACAGTTACATAAGAACTTACTGTAACAGAAGATCTTAGAGAGAGGTTTCTGTAGTAAGTCACACTTTCCCTCCCTCCTTCTCCCAGTTCCTGTATCCTCTTTATAGGTCATTCTCAGCTAGACTCCCAAGATTTCCATCCTTTTTCCTGACTCATCCTCCTTGGCTGTCTGGGGGGGAGAACTGGAAGGCGGGCATGGGGCCCACCCACTATATAGGGTCATGCTGACGTCTGTCACGTGATGTTGGGTGGGCAGTCCCCCACCAGGCATTGCTAGCAAAAGTTTGCTGTGTGGTCCTGATGCCAGAGGGCGCAGTCCAGCATGTTATGACCTACTACAGGAACCTCTCTTGAAGATCTACTATGGTAAGTTCTTATGTAACTGTACTTTAACACTCATAAGGCCATTATTATACTGCAAAAGGATTTGGATAAAATCACTGAATGGGCAAAGAAACATATGATGACATCTAATCTGGATAAATGTTGTGTATTACATTTTGGTAAAAACGACATGCAAGCTGCTTATACCCTAAGTGGGAAAGAACTTAGAAATTCCACCTCTGAACGAAACCTGGGCTTCCTTGTCACAAATGATCTAACCTTCACTGGACATATTACAACCATTGTCCAAAAAGCAGGCAAAATCACAAATTGCAGATTGAGACACATGAAGAGTTGAGATGAAACGGTGATTATGCCACTGTATCTATCACTGGTGAGGCCCTTGGTGGAATATGGAGGACAGTTTTGGAGCCCATATAATGTCTGGGACAAAAAAAGCAGTTAGAAGGTATACAGAGGAAAATGACAAAAATAAGTGTCTGTTACCACTTGACATGTAAGGAAAGAATAAACAAGCTAGGATTGTTCAATTTGGAATACAGAAGATTGAGAGGGGATCTGTGTATGGTATATGCTGCCTTTAAAAATGAAGATTTGTGGGAGTGCCTGAGTCTAGTCTAGAAAGAGACAGCAAAAAACACAAGAGCGCATACATTACAATTAAAAGGGGAGCATTTTAGAACAAACAGATGAGGCTCATGGTTTAGTCAAAGGGTGGTGACATCATGGAATACGTTACCAGTAAATATAGTAACTAGTGACAACATAAATACTTTCAAACGCATGTTGGATAACCATATGGGGGACTACAATATTAATTTAGACCTGACCTGAGTCTGATATTGGTGAAAGTTATGGACTCATGCACCTACTTATGATACTTTAGCAAGACTCAACACCATTTCAGTTTCAGCATCAATCTTTGATTGCAAGTCCACAATCCTTAGATTCCAATGTCATATTTGATTTTCCAGGTTCTCCACTTCTGTGCTCATGTTGTACTGTTATTTAATAATACCATTAATTGTAGCCTTTGTACCTTTCATTTTGTCCGATATTTGATTTATATTCTCAGTGTTTTTTTTTTTAAATTGAGCAGTAATGACTTCAGTATTCTCCCACTTTGACTTTGCGTCTTGTAGGAGAAAATCCGCTTAAGAGTTAAGTGCCTCAGAATTTCTGTCAGCTGTTCCCATAGCATGGAGGGCTGAGGCACCTAGCGCCTTACCTCCTACCTCACTGGCGACCTGGGTTCGGAAATAGATGCAGGTCATTCGGGGCTATGGGGGGACAGAGGATCAAGTATCCTAGAGGACAGCTCTTCTCCTCCCTTGGGAGGGAATACTGTGACCCGCTGCTTGTCTGCCAGCTGGAGGTGTCCAGGTGGTAGCATAGCTTGGGCGCACACACGCCGACCAATCACAGGCATTTGAGGACGTCTTCATGGAGGTAGAGCTTGTCCGTTACACCATTGCACTTTGAGCAGTCATCCTGGGAGAAAATTGGGAAAGAATCCTGTGACCCCCCCAATTGATGTATGGATGGCCCTGTAGGGACTTCCGGTCCTGCTCCATTTAGATCCTCATTGACAAAGACAGGGAGAGCAGCAGATGGGACTGGGAGAACCAGGACACGGGTCAGATGTTAGGAGTAAGGTGGCGACAGGTGGGCAAAAAGCTGTATGGAAATATATCCATTTTATCCAGTGCTTCAGCTGTGGTGGGTTTTGACTCGGCGGCCATTCTTTGTGCTTGAACTTACGGAAGAGCTGTAGAGGGACCGACTGTTTTTGCTGTTTGTGCAGATTTACTGGGATTTTCTGATTAATCCGAGATTTCAAGATCTATTATTGTGAGCACGTCTTTAATTGTATTTATAGATATTTTGTGCTTTTGCTTTGTATTGCTGAATTGCTGTACTCCCAAGGCAGTGGTAGCTTGAAGGTCAGCATGTAACGCAGCAGGTTTTTGAAAGGTTTGTGTGCTATGTGCGCTTTGTTAATCATGCAGAGATTGTTTTAGCAATTTATCTGGGTTTTCAGGGCCGGGGACGCTGCTGCCTGAGTTGGGGAGCCGGTTCTGGCTTCGGCTTCTGTCCGAACACTGGGTCTAAGATCAAGTAGGAAATATTTTTGCAGAGGGCCTAATTTCAGCATTAAGAATTTGTCTGAAGATCAACTGAAGAATTATTTTCTTTTGTCATTATTGAAAGGGTTTATTTAAATTTGTTTCAGAGTATTTTCAGACCAAAACATGCAACTTAAACTCCGTATACAAACAACCCTTTTCAGATCTAACTCAGGAGTGTCCTCGCTAGTCCGCCATCTTGCTTCTGCACTCTGATTGGCTGTTAATGCCAAATGGAGTATGTTCAGCCAGTACACCCCACTGTTTCAGTTTCACGTTTGTTTATTTATTTATTTATTTAAAGTCTAGGAATTACAACCCTTTGAGTCAGAGACTCATTTGCAAAGGTTCCACGTCTTACATAAATGGATTAGAACACAGTATAACATGCAGTATACAATATAGACAACAGCTCTAGTAGTTTAAAGTGGTGGTTTGTCTCCTTTTTTCTTCTTCTTCTTTTTAGTTTGTTTTGTTTTTTAAGTACTCATTTTTAAGCACAGTAACACACTGTATATCAGGACTCTACAACCTTTTTGAGTCTGAGAGCTACGTGTCAGCTTGCTGTGACAGGTTTGATTACCAGAGGAGCCATATTAGTGTATGCATAGCAGATGTTCTTTGTAATACATGCTTTCACATAAATGCATCACAACATGCTAGTTGAATAAAACGTATGCTATTAAATTGGATCACAAAACAAAGCAAACTCTGGGAAAAGTGCCATTTGTTTTCAACAACCGTGATGAATTTTTCATTCTGTGCAAGTAATCAAAAGTTTCAACTAGCAGGTGTGCAAGTGTGACAGTGGAACCCACCACGTTGCTGTACAAGGCTCAAATTCCAGTTCCATGTGATATGTATTGTCATGCTGGGCGCACAGTCTTAACAGACTTAACAGACACATCAGTGTCAGTCTTCTTTTTGTCCAAACCTTCCATAAAAACTTGAAGAAGTCTTGGCCATGATTCTATAGCTTCGTGGGCATAATGATTAGGAACTCTACCCTAATTCCTGATACACACATAGTATAGACTACAAGTGCCAGTTGTGTTCTGTTCCTGATATCCATGGATTCATCACGCACAAGAGCAACACGTAGAAAAATTACCTACAGTGATAAAAAAACAAAGCTAAGAATCCATTTTCCACATAATTTTCTGTACATAGTCCTTCCTAGTCTTACATAGACAAAAGCAGATACTGAATCTGGCACACATTATAATTCTGCTTTGTTCATTGAAATCTGTAAGCAAGTATGGGCTTATTTTCAAAACCGTGTCCTTCGTAAACTCCCTGTCTGTGAAATGTTTGCATCTACAAAATAACTGCAAGTGAAGCTTGCTTGATGCAGCAGATCATAGAGCCGGAGCAGTGTTCGCTTCGGCCAGCTTAATTCCAAGCTTTGACAAGGTTTTCCTCCATGCCTTTCTTTCATATTGACTGGCATATGTAGAATGTTTGATTGCAGTGTGCGCTTGGAATTAGATTATATCTTGTTTCTTGCAAAGACTTTCCCTATAAATCACATGGAACATAAATTAATTCCTGTTGATGAAGCCAGAAGTTTTCCTGTCATAGAAATGTTCTGTTCTTATCAACTATTTTCTCTTTTCTTTGCTGGATGTGCCATTTATCATAGAAAAACCCTGATGACTAATTCTTGGTGGTACTTGCAGTTTTAAGTCCTGGTGGCAAAGCAGCAGCTTCAGACGGCCATGGACATTGGTGACTCTTACACCCAGTCTGTGGCTGTCGCAGTGGCCATGTGCTGCAGGACATGGCTGAGGATCTTGACCGTCACTGCAGATAAGCAGCACAAGTTGCCAAATGTCCTCTTCCTTGGCACTGACTTGTTTGGGACGGGATGGATGAACACCTCACTCACATTAAGAAGTCTAGTGCCACCCTAGACTCTTGTTACCTCTGCCCAAAGGGGTCCCAAGGGCTCTGAGATCTAAAGAAAAAACCCTCTTGGCCCCTCTCTGCTCCTGCGGCCAAGCTGTTCCAGCCCCCAACTGGGTAGGAGGCCCAGGCTTGGGATCCCTGGCTGAAGTGGGTTGCTTTGTCATACGGAAACCAGGAGGACGAGGTCCCGCTGCTTCCCCAGCCAGTCTCTCCTCTGCCTCCAAACCTGCCGAGTAACTGGATGGAGGGTGCCAGCTCCATACCCGTCCTGACTCCCCTGGGTCCTCCCATGGGGATCTGGCTCCACTACTTCTTTTCCACCTGGTCCGCTCTCACCACGGACAGATGGGTCCTTGAGGTGATTGGTCAGGGTCTGCATCTAGAGTGCAAGGCTTACATGCCTTGCCGAGCCCTTATCCCATGGGAGAACGTGGTGTCCTCTGACATGGTGTCAGCCCTTCGGGTAGACATTGCTCAGCTCCTCCAGACGAAGGTCATGGCTCCTGTCTCAGACCCTCCAATACACCCTAGGTTTGTCTCCAGTTGCTTCCTGGTGCCAAAACCAACAGGGGACTGGCGTCTCATCTTAGATCTGCACGACCTGAACAAATTCCTTTGGCTGCGCACTTTCAGGATGGTCACTCTGTCTCAGATCATACCATCTCTGGAGCAGAACATGTGGATTTGCTCTCTGGATCTTCAGGACACATTCTTCCATGTCCCAATCCATCTGTCCCACCGTCTATTCTTCTGTTTCCGTCTGGAAGGGATTCTCTGTGAGTTCCAGGCCATGCCCTTCGGCCTGTCCTTTGCTCCCAGAGTTTTCACCAAATGCATTGCAATGGTGGCAGACTACTTGAGGCACCGTGGGGTCTGGGTATTCCCCTTCTGGATGACTGGCTTATAGTGGGTCTCTTCAAGGAGGAGGGAGGAGGAGGTGGAGTGGTCCGGGGACCTGGCCCTCCAGACCTGCTTGTCCCTTGGCCTCCTGGTTAATGACGCTAAGTCGGAACTCATTCCTTCATAGGTGATGGACTTCATCGGGGTGGAGCTCAGCTCTTGCAGAGCCAGGGCTCGGCTTCCCGCGGACCGGGCATAGGCTCACTCCTCCTTTTCCCAGTCATTTCGGGTTGGGCGGTTGTTCCCTGCTCGGGACTTCCTGCACCTCCTGGGATACATGACGGCATGCACCAGCGTGGTCCGTTGGGTCAGGTGGAGAATGCCCTCTCTGCAGTGGGAGCTTGCCCGCCATTGGTCTCAGTGCCAGGGCCACTTTGATCATCCGGTCACTGACCAAGCTGATGTGGGATGCCATCCAGTGGTGATTAGTCCTGGAACATCTGCAGGAAAATACCCCATTTGTCCACCTAGAGCCGATGGTCACCATCATAGCCAGTTCCTCCCTGATGGACTGGGGTGCCCAACTGGGGGAACACAGAGTCCATGGACTCTGGACCCTCGAGGAGTCCCAATGACATATAAACCTGCTGGTGCTTTGGGTAGTTCAGCAGGTGCCGACAGACTTTGCTCCGCACATTCAGGGTCAGGTCATTAATGTCTAGACGGACGTTACCATGACCATGTACTACCTCAACAAACAAGGCGGGATGAACTCTCTTCCTCTGTGCAGGGAAGCCATCTGCACCCTCGTGCTCAGCCTGGACACGATCTTGTGGTCGGCGTCTCCAGCCAGCTTGCAGACCCCCCTCGGCCGTGTGGGCGAGGCGTCTCATATGTGGTCTCTCCATCAGGAGATAGTACTCTTGTCCGTTCTCCTGGTGGGGCACCCCTCTGGTGGATCTGTTCACCTCCAGGGAGAACGCAAAGCCGAGACTGTATTGTGCCTGCCCCACCTTCAGCAGGGAATGCTGCAGGGGGATGCCTCCTCGAGGCCCGGGATCCCGGGCCTCATATATGTAGTAAAAGTAGTAGTAAAAGTTTATTTTTATACAGGTAGAGATGGTTTACATCGTTGGGTCAAAGACCCCTTTTCAAGATGGACCTGTTTACTTCGATTTAAAAGAGTTACAAAATTTTACACAAAAGTCCAAAAATCGACATTCAATATAGTAGTCATACAACATCATATAATTTTTACATATACCACCATACAAGACACCACGTCAAACATTTATGTAATATCATGGCTGTAATTCCTAAATTACTAAGAAAAACCTCTATAAACAGTTCCTAAAATACCATTGTTCTTTAATAATGATATTTCATCCATTACACTTACATCTAATTGGCAATCCACTATCGATAGATATGCCTTCCCTCCTTTTCTGCTGATCCACAAAGTGCTGCTCAGAACCAGGAGGAAGACGGCACGAGTGATCCTGGTGGCTTCGGACTGGCCCCGTCAGTTCTGGTACCCCGATTTCCTCGGCCTCAGTTGCAGGCTCCTGTGGCATCTTCCCCTATGCCCAGACCTGCTGTCATGCACTCAGAGGGAGGTATTCTATCCGGACCTTCAATCCCTGCACCTGACAACGTGGTTCCTGAGTGGCTAGAGTTCCAGGCTGTGGGTCTTTTCGATGGTATCCTCACTGTGGTCGAGGCTTGTCGGAAGGAGTCAGCCCAAAAATGTTTTGCCTTCAAATGGCAGAGGTTCTCCATTTGGTGCCAGGGCAAGGGGCTCGACCCCTTATCTTCCCCAGTGACTAGCATTCTCAGTTACCTTTGGTCCCTCTCTGTTGGGCCTTCGGGCGACAACCCTTAAGGTGCACCTAGCAGCCATCTCTGCATACCAGGCGCAGGCTGGTATGCCGTCGGTGGTGCAGGAAAAGGTGGTCAAGCGCTTTTTTAAAGGCCTTGACCACATTTCCCCTCCAGTGCATGAACCACCACTACCTTGGGACTTGTTGCTGGTGCTGGCAAAGCTCATGGTGAAGCCATTTGAACAAGTGCACAGGTGTGAAATGTTTCACCTGTTGTAAAAGAGCACCGTCTTGGTGGCTGTCACATCCACCAGAAGGTTCAGTGAGCTCCAGGCGCTCTCATTGGAGTCTTCTTATTTGGTCTTCTATAGGGACAGGGTTGTCCTTTGCCCCAACCCGAAGTTCCTCCTGAAGGTTATGTCAGAGTTCCACCTTAACCAGGTGATGAATCTGCTGGTGTTCTTCATCAGCCATAGCTCAGAGGCTAAGCACAGGCTCCATACTTTGGACCTGCAGCGAGTGCTTGCCTGTCATAAGGAGTGCACAGCCGGAGTTCTAGGAGAGGTTCGCCAGTAATTTGTCACCTTCGCTGAAGCCTCATCTGGCACACTGGCAGCTAAGTGGACAATTGGCAGGTGGATTGTGTTCTGCATTGACCTCTGCTGTAGGTTGGCTGGTAGGGAGCCTCCTGTAGAGCTTAAGGGCTCCTTCCACCAGACATACCACTGCTTCAGTGGCTGCTTCCAAGGATATCCCTGTCAAGGAAATCTGCAGGGCTGCTACCTGGAAGTCAGCACGCAGATTCATCTCCTATTAGCACATTGACTTTGAGAGAGACGCCGGGATGCTGGTTTTGGGTCCTCGGTTCTTCAGTCTCTCTTCGCTACATAACGGGCGTGCACCTTGCCCTTGCCTGCCTGGAGAGCTGCTTGGAGTCTGCCAGAAGTGTGGCTCTGTAAATCATATCACTGTCCCTAGAAAAAACAGTTCTAGGGACGTGGATATGTTCTTTCCACATTATCTGGCAGTGTCCTTACCCTTTAAGATGTGCCGGAAGGTCTTCAGGGTGGCTCCTCCCACCCACTCAGGTGATAACTCCCTTGACTCCACCCCATGATGCCAAATCTTCCTTTCCGCTTGAAGAAGCGGGTTCCCTCCTTACCGCTCCTGCGTTGAGTAGGCCCTAGCACTTAAATTCTTCGGAATTACTTCCAAACCAACTCTTACGAGTTTTGTCTTCAACTCGATCTTCAATCGTGACCGCAATCGATGATAAGTCCGCTCCTGGGTTCCACTGGTACCCTTGTGGGGAGAAGTTGTCCAGGCCCATGCTGCACGCCACATGTGTGTACTGCCTGGGGCATGACCACGATCTCCAGGCCTGCGACTTCCACTGCTCATTTGACCCGACCATTCTGGAGGATCATCTTGCCCACCTGAAACTGGGCCGCCCAGCACAACGGAACCCACTAGTCAAATCTAAGGATGCCCGTTGGTTGGTCTCCGCTGCTGCATGGTCCGCCGAGCAGCTTGCAGCTTTCAAAGAGGAGGTGGCCCAGGCCACAGGCCATTCCTTCTCGGCTTCTGCCTTCGTGATGCTTCAGCTGGGCTCAACATTTATAGCCTCCTTTAAGGAATTGTGCCAGTCTCTGACGACCTTAGGTCAGGGACTCACTGGCAAATATAAATCCAAAAAAGAGTCTAAGAAAGAAAAGACTCATCACCGATCGTGGGATCGAGAGCGGCCTCTGATTCCCGCACTTCTCCGGTTTTGACTTCAGTTGAATCCTCCAGATTTGACTTCAGTTGAATCCTCGGCCTTGGCCACTGGCTCCACGGAAACCCTATTGGGCCTGTCGGCTGAGACGCTGGTCGAAGTCCCAGCCAAGATTTCTCTCGAGTCGACCGACCAGTTGTCGACTGAAGAGGCCGATACTTCCTTGTCTAGGACCCCGATCCTGATACATACCGTTAGAGGGATGGATCAGTCCATTGACCTGCCGCCACTGGTCCCTGACCCTTATCAGGAGGAGCCTTGGCAATCGCTGACTCCCTTCCAGCCCCGCTACGGTCCCCCCAGTGGCTGAAATCTTGGTGGTCTTCCCGTGGGTTGAGCTCCCGCTTTCGGCACCATGGTAAGCAGCGCCACCACTATACTTCATCCTTGTCCTCCGCTGGTGAGGAGCGGCTTTGGTGCAAGTTGCGCTGATGCTACGAGGGCTTGATGTGGCAACAGTTGGTGTTTACTAGTGCTAAACCAACCCCGGTTTCTGCACTGGCCATCACCTGCCTGTCGCCCGAAAGGCCGACGCTGACTCTGCCAACAGAATTGATTGACGGTCCCGACTTGAACAACTCTGGCTTCTCCTCTGATTGTGGTGGAAACTCCACCTGAACAGTCGACAGTCTGTGCTCTGGCTAAGGAGTCTCAGCTGGCCAAGGGGCTTCCCCATCAGCTGTCGGTCGCTGTAACCCCTGACCGTCTGCGGAGGGTCAACGGGGACTCAGTCAGTCGATCGCTCTTTGATGACTCTTCGGAGTCTGAAGGTTCCTCCCTGCACTCCCATCTGGTCGACGTGGAGTCCGTAGGGGATCTCTCGATGGATAAAGATCCATCCTCTTTCATGGGCCTCCTCCATTTGATCTGAGTCTACGAGTATGAAGATGGAGCCCATCCAGAAATGGACTCGTTACCCATTGACCGAGATCCTCGACTGGGGAGGCTTTCCGACTGAGGCTTTCTCGGTGGCAGAAGCCTTTCTTGGCCTTGCCCTGGAGCTCTGGCAGTGCCCAGCTTCCTACCCTGCGCCTTCTGCCCGGATGGCCTGTAAGTATGCTGTGCCCACCGGATCCCTTTCTGGATTCACAGAACCAACCCTCAGCAGTGGGGTTGGTGGCCGACTGTGTGTTCTGGCACTCCAGCAACACTGGGGATGTTGAGAAGCCATTTGTTAAGGAGTCCACGAAGTTGGACCATGCGGCTAAGATGGTCTGTGCTGCCTCCTCACTTGGCCTCCACCAGATGAGCTCTGCCCTCCTCACGGCCCACTTCTTCCATGCCCTGCTGGGCACCTTAGATGGGGTGCTTCCTCATCTGCCTGTGGAACTTCAGAACACGGTCAAGCAGGTCTGAGATCAGGGCAGGGACTGTGGCCAGGCAACAGCTCCAGACTGCCATGAACATTGGGGACTCCTGTGCCCGCTCCATGATGGCCTCAGTGGCCACGCGCCGCAGGGCTTGGCTGAGGATCTCGACCTTCATGGCAGACACTCAGCACAAGCTGTCAGCTGTCCCCTTCCTGGGTAGTGACCTGTTTGGGCCTGGGGTCATGGGTCACTTCAAGTGCATCAAGAAGTCCAGTTCCACCTTGGACTCCATGGCATCTGCCCAGAAGGACCGCAAGGGCTGCAAGCAGTTTCAGAAACGGAAGCCCCTTTGGTCCACCTCCACTCTTGCGGCCAAGTCAGCCCAGCAACTGGCTGGCCAGCAGGATCAGGCTTGGCGACCTCGGCCCAAGTCAGTGGCCTTGGTTGTCCCTAAGCCAGGAGGGAGAGGCTCCAGTGGCCCCTCAGCCACGCCCTCCTCCAAGTCTTCCCAGTGATGGGATAAGGAGCACCTCCCTCATGCCCATAATGCCTCCCTGGGTCCTCCCGTGGGGGCCAGCTCCACCACTTCCTTTCTGCCTGGTTCGCTGCCACCACGTACAGGTGGGTACTAGAAGTAATGGGTCAGGGTCTGCCTCTAGAGTTTGAGCAGTACCGTCCTTGCTGAGCCGATGCTCTACAGGAGGACTTGGTTTCCGCAGGCATGCTTTCTGCAATGACATAACCCAGCCTCCCAAAGCGAAGTGTCATGGTTCCTGTCGCAGATCCTCCAGAACACGCCGGTTTTGTCTCTAGGTACTTCCTATTGCCGAAGTAGATAGGGGGCTGGTGCCCCATTCTAGATCTACACAACCTGAACAAGTTCCTCAGGTTGTGCACCCTCTGTCTCAGATCATACCATCTCTAGAGTGAAACATGTGGTTTTGCTCCCTGGATCTTCAGGATGCATTCTTTCACGTCCCGATCCGTCCGTCTCACCAAAAGTTCCTCTGCTTCCGTGCCGAGGGAACCCTTTGCAAGTTCCAGGACATGCCCTTCAGCCTTTCCTCGGCCCCCAGGATCTTCACTAAGGGCATTGCAGTGGTGGCAGCTTACCTGAGGCACTGAGGGGTCTGGGTTTATCCCTACCTGGACGACTGACTGATAGCAGGTCCTCCAAGCAGGAGGAGGAGCAGTTCAGGTACCTGGCCCTCCAGACCTGTGTCAGACTTTGCTTTCTGGTTAACGAGGCCAAGTCAGAACTCATACCCTTGCAGGTGATCAGCTTTATTGGGACGGAGCTCGACTCTTGCAGAGCCAGAGCCCAGCAGACAAGTCGGAGGCTCTCTCCTCCTGTGCCCGATCATTTCGGGTTGGGCAGTTGCGCCCTACCTGGGACTTCCTGCACTTGCTGGGCTACATGGTGGCCTGCCACAGCATGGTCCAATGGGCCCACTGGAGAGTACACGCCCTGCAGTGGGAGCTGGCCAGCCAGTGGTCTCAGCGCAAGGGTCACTTCGACCAGCTGCTCACTGTGACCCAGCAGATGTGGGACGCCATCCAGTGGTGGTTAGTTCCTGCACATCTGAAGGAAGGGATCCCGTTTGTCTGCCCAGAGCCGACTGTCATCCTTACTACCGATGCGTCTCTCATGGGCTGGGGTGGAACATAAGAGTCCACAGGCTCTGATCCCCCGAGGAGTCCTGATGCATCATCAACCTGCTGGTACTTCGGGCAGTTTGGCTAGCACTGACTGCATTCGCTCCACACATTCAGGGTCAGGTGGTCCAAGTCCAGATGGACAACACCACGACCGTGTACTACCTCAGGAAACAAGGCGGAACACACTCCCTGCCTTTGTGCAAGAAAGCTCACCATGTCTGGATCCTCATGTGCTGCCTGGAGGCAGATCTCCTAACCATCCATGTGGCAGGAGCCTCCAGTCAGCTGGTGGATGCCCTCAGCTGGGTGGGCGAGGCGTCTCACGAGTGGTCTCTCCACCCAGAGGTAGTTCACAGCTTGTTTGCCCAGTGGGGCACCCCTCAGGTGGACCTGTTTGCCTCTAGGGAGAGCACAAAGCTAAGACTGTTTTGTGTCCCCCCTTTCAGCGGGGAACATTGCAGGGGGATGCCTTCTCGAGGCCGTGGACCCCAGGCCTCTTCTGTGTTTTCCCTCCGTTTCCCTTGATCCACAAGGTGTTGCTCAAGGCCAGGAGAGATGAGGCACAGGTGATCCTGGTGGCTCCGGACTGGCCATGCCAGTTCTGATACCCGAGTCTCCTTAGTCTCAGCAGCAGACTCATGAGGCATCTTTCCTTACACCCAGACCTGCTTTCCATCAATCAGGGGAGAAGGTATTCCATCCAGACCTCCAATTCCTGTACCTGATAGCCTGGTTTCTGAGTGGCTAGAGTTCCAGGCTTTGGGTCTGTCTGAAAATATCCTCACCATAGTCAAGGCTTCTCGGAAAGAGTCAACCAGGAAGTGCTACGCCTTCAAATGGAAGCTATTCTTCATTTGGTGTCAGGGCAAGGGGCTGGACCCTTCGTCTTGTCCAGTGGCTAGCATCCTTGACTACCTCTGGTTCCTCTTTCAGTCAGGCCTTTGGTCGACGACCCTTAAGGTGCACCTGGCAGCCATCTTTGCTTACCGGGTGTGGGCCAGTCAGCAGTCGATAGCACAGGAGAAGGTAATCTGGTGCTTTTTTTAAGGGCCTTGACCACATTTTCACTCCAGTGCATAAACCACTACCACTGTGGGACTTGTTGCTGGTTTTGACAAAGCTCATGGGCAAGCCTTTCAATCCGATGCACAAGTGTGAGATGTCACATCTGTCGTGGAAGACCGCCTTCCTGTTGGCTATCACATCAACCAGAAGGATCAGTGAGCTCCAGGTGCTTTCGGTGGCGTCTTTTTACCTGGTCTTCCACAGGGACAAGGTTGTCCTGCACCCCAACCCGAAGTTCCTCCTGAAGGTTGTGTTAGAATTTGACTCTAATCAGGTGATTAATCTCCCAATGTATTTCACCCATCACACCGTGGCCAAGACAGGCTCCATACTTTGACTCATGCAAGCGCTGCTCACTACATATGAGCCACGACTGGCGCTCAGGGAGAGGTTCGCCAGCTATTTGTCACCTACGCTGAAGCCGCACCTGGCAGACTGGCAGCTAAGTGGATGATTGGCAGGTGGCTTGTATCCTGCATAAACCTTTGCTGTAGGTTGGTGGGTAGGGAGCCTCCTGGAGGGCTAAAGGCTCAGGGCTCATTCCACCCTTCATACCACTGCCTCGGTGGCTGCTTCCAGGGATGTCCCTATCCAGGAAGTCTGCAGGGCTGCTACCTGGAGGTCAGCACACACCTTTATTTCCCATTACCACATCAACCTCGAGTCACGCAGGGATGCTGGTTCGGGGGCTTCAGTTCTCCAATCTCTGTTCCCTAAGTAGTGGATGTGCGCCTTGCCTCCCTCCTCCCAGAGAACTGCTAGGAGTCTGCCAGATAGGGTGAGTAGAACAACATATCTATATCCCTAGAAAAGCAGGTTGCTCACCTGTAACAGTAGATCTTACTTCGAATGGAAGCTCTTGCAGCAGGCTGTAACCATTAGGACTAATGCCACAGGCCTTAGGAACCACCGGAAAAAACTTAGCAGTACCCAGTAGGGACCACTCCCCCAACGCCGGCTCCACCCTGGCGTCAGTCACGCCAACATAAGGGTGTGATCCGGCTCCATCTCAGTTCATTTCCCGCTGCGACCTGCTCATGTTGGGGGAATCTTGGCACTTGCTTCCAACAGTTCCAGCGAATTTCTTCAAAATTTTCTTTTTCCTCGCTTTTGCAGTTCGTCTGTCTTGTCTTCGCCATCATCAGTCTCTTGTTCTGGACCTAAGAAGACTAAGTGCACCTGTGGCCGCCAGATCCCATCAAAGAATGGCCATGCTAAGTGTGTCTTCTGCCTGGGACCAGACCATAACAGTGCAGCCTGCAAGATCTGCAGAGGCTTCACCAGCAGGACATGCATCTGATGCCTGAAGGCCCTCAAAGCCCATCTGTTAGAACAGCAAATGGATCTCCTGCAAACCTTGGAGGACAAGGGAAAGCACTGGGACAAGTCCTGTAAGCAGTCCTGAGACAGGGCCCATAGCTGGTCCCATCACCGTTCCCATTCTTGCTCTCCTCCCAGGAAAGCCTCATCTTCCGCCGACTCGGGCGTCCCTGACTACCTGAAGCATCCTCGCAAGGAGGATTCCTCCATGTTGAGCCTTCCCACCAAGGATCTGACCTCAGTCAAGGCGGGAACTTCAGGGGAGAAGCCCTCTAAACCTAAGGTTGCACCGCTGCACATCTCTTCAGTCCCGAAGGACTCTTAAAAAGCCTCTTCAGCGCAAGCCTCGGCCCTGCCCAAGAAGGCCTCAGCTTTACCTGGTTTGGGCAAGCACTCAAGGATCCAGACACCCAGGTCAAACCGTCTTGGGAGCCTCACTTCCCGGTTATGGCCTCTTTGAAACCAATGCCGGCTAAAGCATTGACGCTAGCGAAAGTTCCTGGTGTAGAAGACACTCCTACGGAGGGGGCGCCGGTTAAGGTCCCATCGCCGGTCCCTAGATCGTCCACCCCACAGGACTCTTTGGGGGATTCCTCTGCTGATGCCCTGCCGGATCCCCGGCTTCTCTGGTTCCCTTGTTAGGGACGGTGGCTTCTGTATTTAACAAGGAGGAGGTTGCAGGAACTTTTTCTCCTTCTGTTAAAGTCAGGTAAGAAGGAGGATACTCCATCGAAGCCGGACCTGACACCGGTTCCTGATCGGCTGGACAACCA
The DNA here is from genome assembly GCA_016271365.2 of Neoceratodus forsteri. NCBI lineage: Eukaryota > Metazoa > Chordata > Ceratodontiformes > Ceratodontidae > Neoceratodus > Neoceratodus forsteri. Next base: position 272,487,163 of record CM028133.1, read on the forward strand.
GGAGCCCGAGGGTCAACCCGCCAGTTTGCAGGAGAAGACCTCCAAGCAGCTTAATCCTCGCTCTCCCTCTGGCACTCGTTTCCAGTCCCGGTCTGGGGACTGTCGTCGGCACCCTTCCCGGTCGGGTAGCCATTAGTGGTCCCAGCCCAGGAGCAGATCCCACAGTCTCCGTAGATCTTCTTCAGGTGGGACTCCTCCTGTTCCTCTGCCAGTCGCTGGTCACCGCGGTCCCAGCGATGTCAGGTCGCCTGGACCAGCTTGCCGGTCGGTTGGTCACCGATGCTCGAGTGGGGGTAGTCCAAGACACAGCTCAGGCTCCTCTTGGCCTAGTAACAGGTCTTCTTCTTCTTCTTCCTCATCTTTCCCAGGTGTTGGGGGTTCCCCTGGGGATAAGGACCAACCCTGCGTGCCTCCTGATGATCCAGTTTTTATGGATGTCGTGGGGCACATCCAGGCCTCTAATGAGTGGGAGACGGAGGACCTGGGTCTGGAACGCCAGCGACTGGCCCGTTACCTCAGGTGGAAGGAACCCAAGCCTCTTGTGGTGCCTCCTTTGGACACTTTCCAAGACCTCACCAGGATAACTTGGAAGCATCCAGCATCAGTCCCGGTGGTTCCAAAGAAATCAGACGGGCTGTACAAGGCCCCGAGGGATGAACCTTTTTTGGCGGAGCACCCTCAGGCGGATTCTTCGGTTATCACAGCTGCCCATGACAAATCCAAGCAGCCCAAGCATCTCAGCTTTTAGCCTCTTGACCAGGAATCCTGTTATTTGGACCAGGTGGGCAAGAAGGTCTACTCTGCCTCCACCTGCTCCATTCGCTCCTTGAACTTCCTCACACATCTGGTCCAATACCAGAATACGCTTTGGGAGAGGGGACAGAGCTGGCCAGTGCCTTACTAGATTCCGCTCAGAAGACTGAGCCCTTGGATATTCTGTAATCGGGCTCGGATGTAGGCACGCATGTCCTTCGTGCCTTGTACGACACTGCGGATACAGCAGCCATAGTGGCAGCGGCAAGTGTCTGTATCCGGCGCCATGCCTGGTTGAGAGTGTCAGGTTTTTGCCAGGATCTGAAGTCTGGAATCCGGGACCTCCTGTTTCAGGGTTCCAGCTACTTTGGGCAGGCGGTGGAGGCGCTCTCATCTCTTGTCTCCAGGAGTCTGGCAAGTCTATCTGGTCCATCCGACAGATGTATCGAGGGGACCAGAAACGCACTGGACGTCAGCCTTTTCGTAAGCCCTCAGGCTCTCAAGCCCATAGCAGTCAGCAGGGTCAGAGAGGCCGTTCAAGAGGAAAGCCAGCAACCGACATCCTGGAGGCGCTCCTTTTCGAGGCCCAAAGACCTCCCCAGCCTCTCTGCCCAACCTCGGCTCCACCCAATGACTCCTTCAACCCCGCCCCCCCGGAGGAGGCACCAGGGTGGGCAGTGGGGGGGTCGCTTCTCCCTTCATCTGGAGGGATGGCGCTCCAAAACAGCGGACCAGTGCATCATGGACATTATAAGGAGGGGACATACGCTGGAGTTCACCGAGATCCTAACAGAAACTCCACCAAGGTCCTCCAGGTATCCTCCTTCTCACATCCCCCTTATAGAAGGAGAGGCTGAGGCCCTCTAGCAAAAAAGGGGTGATAGAACCAGTTCCTCTGCAGCAGCGAGGAAGGGGTTATTACTCCCACTTCTTCCTCCAAAGAAGACGCAAGGCCTTCGACCCATCCTGGACCTCAGTTCTCTAACGTGTATATAGAATACCGAAGGTTCATGATGGTGACCCCCTCCAGGTCTCATCCCTCTGCTGCACCAGGGAGACTGGCTCTGTTCCTTACATATGCAAGATGCGTATATGCACATTGGGGGTCTTTCCCCTTCACAGGAAGTACTTGAGGTTCCACTTCCAGGGGGAAGCACTATCAATTTCATGTTCTTCTGTTCGGCCTCTCTTCCGCTCCTCAAGTCTTCACTAAGTGTCTGGCAGTAGTAGCTGTAGCTTTGAGGCGCCAGGGACATTGCATCTTCCCTTACCTCGACGATTGGCTGTTTGCGGCCCCGTCAAGGACGCGTCTTCTTCAAGCTTTTGGAGACACTTATACTCTGTTCTGAGACATGGGGATCACCCTGAACCTTCCAGAGTCTTCCCCAGAGCCCAGCCAAAGACTCTTCTTTATTGGAGCGGTCATTGATTCTGTCCTTAGCATGGCTTTTCTTGCTCCAGAGAGAGGAGATCGCCTGCGGGAGATAGCTGGATCGGTCCTAGTAACCCCTCAGGTCCAGGCCAGGACCTTCCTCAGACTTCTGGGGCACATGGCGCCGGCCATCTCTGTCACTCCTTTGGCCCGCCTCCACATGAGGGTCCCACAATGGATGCTCAGGGTGCAGTGGGATCAAAGCTCAAGACGGCCTAGACCACATGGTCAAGATTGCAGAGCCAGTCAGGAGGACCCTGCTTTGGTGGTTGGACCCCATCCATCAGGAGCCCCCAAGTCGGACTCTTAACAACAGATGCATCCGATTTGGGGTGGGGGGCGCACCTAGGGGCCTGACGGACTCGAGGGGTCTGGACCCCAGAGGAGCGCACCCTCCACATCAGTGTTCTGGAAATGTAAGCGGTCCTCAGTGCTCTGAAAACCTTTCAAGAGGACCTTGTACGGGACTCTCTTCTTGTTCAGATGGACAAAATGACGGTCGTCTTTTACATCAACAAGCAAGGGGGAACTCACTCCTACCCCCTGTGCAGGGAGGCGATTAGAGTCTGGTACTGGGCACTGGAACGTCACATTTGTCTGTCCACGGTGCATGTTCCAGGCACCCAAAATGACTTGGCAGACAGCCTAAGCAGGTCTCAGTCCAAGGTGCATGAGTGGGATTTGCTACAGTCAGTAGCATACCAGCTTTTCGGCACTTGGGGTCGTCCAGAGTTGGACCTCTTTGTGTCTCCACGCAACGCCAAACTGTCAGTTTTCTGCTCGCGAGAGCACGCGCCTAGTGTTTTCTGGCCAGACACATTGTCCCTTTGTTGGGCAGGGAGGTTTCGCTACACCTTCCTTCCCTCTCATTCAGAGAGTCTTATTGAAACTCCAGGCCAAGGGGGCCCAAATGATTCTGATCACGCCGCTATGGCCTCAGCAGATTTGGTTCCCACTAATTCAGTGGTTGTCCTCAGAACCTCCAATTCCGCTACCAATATGCTCGCAGTTGCTGTCCCAAGATCAAGGCAGGCTGGTTCATCCAGATCTCGGGTCTCTGCACCTTCATGCTTGGTTCCTACAGATGTAGCCAAATTCAGGTACTGGGTTTCCCAAGAGGTGGCAGATGTCCTCGTCTCTGTGAGGAAGCCCTTTACACACTTCACTTATGCTGTGAAGTGGAAGCATTTTTTTTGTGTGCTTCATCTCACCACCCAGACTCCTTTACCCGTCCAGTGAACTCAGCATTACAGTATCTCCTCTCCTTATACCAGCAAGACTTGAGCTGCTCTTCTATTATGGTGCACATGTGAGTCATCTGGGCATATCCTGTCCTCTTGGGAGATAGAACCTTGGCCCAACTGGACGTGGCCCGCACCTTCTTACGGGGTATCTTACATTTGAGACCTCCCATTAGGGATCCTGTCCCTCCCTGGGACTCCTTTTTGTGTTGGAGAAGCTCACTCTCCCCCTTTTGAACCAGCGGCTGATTGTGAACTGCGTTATCTTTCCTGGAAGGTTTGTTTTTTAGTTGCCGTTACTTCCGCTCAAAGGGTTTCCGAGCTTCAGGCCCTGAAGTGTAAGGAGACTTATTTAGTTTTTCATAAGGAAAGGGTATCCCTTGGAACAAATCTTAAGTTCCTTCCCAAAGTGGTCTCGGAGTTGACCCTCAACCAATCGGTTGACCTTCCAGTCTATTATTCTACTCCTGCCAATAGGGGAGAGGCTCTCCTACATACATTGGATGTCCACAGGGCGCTGAGGTACTACCTCAAGCGCACAGCTGCACACCGTAAATTGGAGCAACTGTTTGTGGCCTTTGCGCCACAACACCTGGGCAAACCGGTGTCTAAGCAAACTGTTTCCAGGTGACTTGTCTGCTGTATTGTGCTTTGTTATGACAAGCACGACAGACCTGTTCCGGGCATGGTTAGAACTCATTCCACCAGAGGGATTTCTACCTCCTTTGCCTCCTTAAAGAATGTCTCTATAAGAGACATTTGTGCTGCCGCCACTTGGAATTCAGTGCACACCTTTGTGAAGCACTATAGCCTGGACATTGCTTCCAGGTGCCATGCCAGTTTCGGCTTGGCAGTCCTTCAGGGACTCTTGTCCTGGTTTGCTGTATATCAGCCATTCTTCACCTTTCCTCCTCCCGGGATTAGTCACATCCTTGGCTCAGGACTGCTTGGGAATCTGTGCTAATGGTTATAACCTGCTGCAAGAGCTCCCACTTGAAGTAAGATAATACAGTTACGTAAGAACTTACCATAACAGTAGATCTTTGAGAGGAGCTCTTGCAGCAGGCATTACTTTCCTGCCCTCCTTCCCGCTGGTGAGGTTTACAGCATGTCTTCAACAAGCTTCACCTGGTTCACTTGCTAAGGTCCGTTTGAGGGTCTTGGAGGGGAAACTGAAGTGGAGCTGGGGACCGCCCCCTTTTATGGCGTGACCGATGTCGGGTGGAGCTGATGCTGGGGCAGTCCCTGCTGGGTACTGCTAGCTAAGTTTTTTCCGGTAGGTCCTAAGGCCTATGGCATTAGTCCTCATGGGTTATAGCCTGCTGCAAGAGCTCCTCTCGAAGATCTACTGTTACGGTAAGTTCTTGCATAACTGTACTTTCTAAGAGTGGTGTATGTTGTTCATCCACATGGACCTACCCGACCTCCCCAAGCTTTGGCACACAATACTGTTTCCAGCAGGCAAGATCTGGCATCATGGGGCAGAGCTGAGGGGGTTACCTCCCGGGTGGGTGGGAGGAGCCAGCTTAAGACTTTCTGGCACATCATATAGGGAAAAGACACTGCCAGATAGTGTGGATGAAGAACATATACCACTCCTAGAACTACTGTTACTGATGAGTAACCTGCTTTTACTCACCTATAACAGTTGTTCTAGGAATGGTATATAGTGTACATCCACACTGACCCACCTGACCTCCCCTAGCAAGTGGCACACGGATTCTTGCTTTCGTTGGGTAAGATCTGATGTCACAGGCAGTGCCAAAGGAGTTACCAGCCAGCTTGAAGACCTTCTGCCAAGATTTAAAGGGAAGGGAATACTGCCAGAAGTGTGGATGTACACCATATATCTATCACTTCTAGAACTACTGTTACATGTGAGTAACCTGTTTTTCCAGTGCTGTCCCTCCTACATGGAGTAAAAAGTCTTAGACTAGGGTGGCTGGGTGTGCCCATCCACCAGGCCCAGGCTGCTTTACACAAGTGCACCTTATTAGATTGTTGGTGCTTCTGCATCAGATGGCACCAGTCATAAGCACTGCTGACTTTTGGCAAGATTCCTCTGTAGAAGATTCCTGCCAACATGACCCCTTCCCTTGGGCGAGCAGAAAGCAGTCATGCAGAGTCAGGAGGGAGGCATTCAAAGTGGATTCTTGTTACTAACTTTGCTGTGTAATGTGCAGTGCCCCAGGCTTTAGCCCCAGCCTGGTTTGCCAGCTTGGTAAGCAGTAACATTTACTGTTAGGTTATCGGATGGCCCTGCAGCAAGCTGTTGCAAGTTTAAAGGCTCATCTCCCACTGGCCAACATCTACAACACAGCTGGTAATACCGATACCATCTTATAATGTGGGGCTCACTGCAGTGCCAGTGGCCATACTTTATTGTCCCTAAGTGGCCCAGTATCATGGACATCAGTGTATATGTGATGTTGCATGTATGATCATTGAAACATGGCCCTAATGCAGAAGTCAAGTGGAAAAAAAAAAAAAAAAACAACGTTCAATATTGCAAATCACGTTATGCTGAAGCACAGTAGGCGTGATGCTGAAAAGCTTAAATCTATGACCTTTGAGATGTAAGGAGTTGCTGAGCTACACAAACACAGGGAATGAGCTGCATGCAGCTCTCGAGCATCAAGTTGCAGATTTTTACTTTCAGGTTTGTGGGTTGTGCTGAAATATCCCACGTCCCAGGTGGTTGAACTCATTTGACTTTATAAACAACTGGAGTGTGGGTTATTCCAGTGCAGTCTCACACCATGTCATATGTCTGGGCTTATAATATGGGCAAATAAAATCCTTAAACCCGATTGGCTGAAACAGCCTCAGAACCGTGTCCTTGTCAGCCGATAACCAGTCAACCGGCACTACCATCACCACCTTGACCCAACAACATTGTACCACTGTGCCACCTTCACAAAAAAATCCTCTCCGCGCCGGGCACCCAGATCGTGTCTCCCATTGCATCTGCACAAGTAGCATATGGCCGAAGTGAGGGCACTGCCACCGAGACAGAAGTCACCATATCCAAAGTGTCCCCTCCTTTCTGTTACACTGTAAATTATTGAAATAATGCAATAGCAATTTTTCGTACCAAACAGTGGCCCCTGTCCCCTTCTCTCATCTGAATTCCTTCAGTCTCCGTCCCGCTATTCCCTCAACCGGCGCTAGAAACTGGCTTGTTTGTTTCCTAACCTGTGTCCAGTCGTACCCATTGATCTATTCGTGTGCAGTCCTCCTTGGCAGTCCTCCATAATCCTCTTTCTGTGAAACTGTAACTTTCTTCCCTGTAACATAGTGCAATACTGCTGTAATTTCAGAACTACGAAGGAAGTAGTCGCTGTCCACGGTGGCTGACAAGGGACGCTTTCTCTCCCAATACCGCTGCCAACTTCAGTATCTATGTTAAAAAACAACAGCAGCAAAAAATCCATATAAAAGTGAACCCACTCTTTATTTGTTACTTTGGGTGTGTGGGGGCTGACAGGCAGCAACATCGGCAGACAGGGTCGCAGGCTCACAGCTGTCAGTGAAAGTGCACACTCTGTCTCAAGGAAAGGACCACTTTCACCATTTAAACATACAGAAAACACCACAAAAAGCACAATGTGAGAGAGGGATCTAAACCAGTAAAAACAACAGTGACACACAGATAACCTCAGGAACACATAGGGACACTGTACTGCCAATGAAACACATTTTAAAGTGACTTACCAGGGGGACTGTTCTTTACTATTTGAAGTATTGAAACCTCCTTTTTATGTTTTTTGTTTTTACCCATTAAATAATTAGTTGGGCCCATTTTATTTTTTATTTTTGAACTTTCTATTTTTCCCTCCTACCATCTTTGACCCTTTGGAGGCACCTGGGAGTCATTCCTCTGCCAGCCACCCTACCTACGACCTACCTTGTGCCCCATGGAGCCACGGCTATCCTCCAGGCGGGGAGCAAGTGTGGGGCCCAGATAATTCTGGTGACACATCTGGTTGCGCTAGGCAAGGCGGAGTCTAGGTGGGTGGTGGTACATTGAGGGCACGCTCCTAGTACCCCGTCTTCCCAGAGATGGAAGGCTTTTTCCTCTGGTGTTTCTCCCTAAAAAGGTGTGTGCCCTTGACGTCAAGGCGCTATGCGCCAACGTCCACCATGCATCTCAGCCAGCCCCTCCTGCAAGCAGGACTTGCTGTACCTCAAGCCTCTGCTCGAGGTCAGGCAAGCAGTGGGCCTTGGCTCCCTCCCTCCCCCTGGAGAAGGCGAGCAGTCGTGGGATGCTCAGCCTTCTCCCTGGCCGACCCTCCAGTGACCTGAGTCACATCCCGACGTGGGTTGCCGGTGTTGTAATGAGTCCAACCACTGTACGGCGGGGGCCCATTTATAAGCGCAATAACACATCGAGGTGTGGGTTAGGTCTTATAGCATGCCCAGGTGCAAAGGCACTCTGCGCAAGCGCCTCGTTCCTTGTAACGCACCTGGGCATGCTCTTATCAGGAGATAACCCACACCTCGTCATGTGTTATTGCATGCTTACTAAACACTTGATGCAGGAGTCCAAAATAGCTGAATGCAGTAAATGGATGCATCTCATTCAGCTGGTAATTAGCTGATTAAATGAGATTAACCCATGAGATGTCAGTAATTACCTAGGCATCCTCAGGTCACTGAAGACTCAAACAGGAAAGGAAGTTCATTTATAGCACCCTGAAGAGCTGGTTCCACCAGGTAGCCGCTCATTTTGGAGTTTGCTCACTTCAGGATAGCGACATTAAACTACTGTGCATCAGCTTGTTTTCTGTACCATTCTAAGGATAACTCGAGAACACTTTTTAACTCTAAGAACAGTCTTACCTTTTCTTGTGATACTTTATCCCCTGTGAATAGGTACTCCTTTGGGGATTCGGGAGGGTACAAAATGAACAATGTGTCCCCAGATGCTGGCGGCACAGCACTGACATCTGATAGCCCCCAAACCAAAAGCATAACAAACAGTATAAATAAGCAATAAGACATCACGGCTGTGCATTAGATAGTTCTGACACATGACCGGGGTGAGCCATCCGCCCCTGGCCGTGCGTTAGAACTGTCTAATACACATTTCCGGAGTGTCCTATTGCGCTTATTAAATGAGTCTCCGTATGTAGCATCCGTGTAAAAGTAATTTTTTATGTTAAAAAAGGAAAAATATAAATTTTTTACATTTTAGTTAAATAGTTCATCCACAATACAATGGTGTATTTATTTTTTGCCTTTTGGAGTTTTGTACTGCTGTTGCTACTGTAGTTAAATATGGCTGTCATAGTTGCCAAGGTCACAGCCCCCCTTCAACACACACATACACAAGGGCAAAGGCAAGTTTATTTAAAAAGACGCCCAATCCCAAAGGCTCTGGGCACCGCACAAAACTTTACAGCATTTCATACCGCATAAATATATAAAATAATTATAGTAAATATAAATAATCAAAATTACACCCCAAAAGCTTGCAGAAATAGGAAGGTCTTTGGGCAAACCTTAAAGGCAGTTATAGTGGGGGCCTCCCTAACTACAGCTGGTAAAGAGTTCGAAAAAGCGGGGGCGGCAACACTAAAGGCTCGGTCGCCTGCAGATTTTAGTCTCACTCTTGGAACAGTTAGGAGGCCACCACTAGAAGAGCGGAGATTACGGGTAGAGGAAGAGGGTACCAGGAGAACTGACAGGTAACCAGGGCCCTGTCCGTGTAGGGCCTTATAGATGAGAAAACCCACCTTGAAGAGCACTCTCCACCTGACAGGCAGCCAGTGCAATTCACACAACACAGGTGTAATGTGGCAAAATTTACTTTGCCCAGTCAAAAGCTGGGCAGCAGCATTTTGCACTAGCTGCAGTCTGCGAAGAGAGCCCCCAGAGACCCTGAGATAGCGGGCATTACAGTAGTCAAGCCTAGAAGTGACTAAGGCATGTATCAAGGTAGGGAGGTCCAGAGACGGAACAAGGGGCTTAATCCTGGCAATGTTTCTAAGATGGAAAAAACAAGAACGGACCACGGAAGATATTTGAACCTCCATGGACAAATTCCTGTCAAACATCACACCAAGATTTCGCACCCAAGGGGAGGCCATCAATGACGCAGCTCCTAGCATAAGTCCAGCTGCGGAGTCAGAGGCCATCCCATCACGAACTCTGTTCGACTCCACTACCAGTACCTCAGTCTTGTCAGGCTTCAGTCATAGCCAGCTGGAGGCCACCAGTCACTAATCTCAGCCAGACAGCTGTTTAACACATCCACTGCATTTGATGTTCCTGGGGCAAAGGATAAGTATAACTGAGTATCATCAGCATAGCAATGAAAACTCAGACCATACTTCCTAATGATCCCCCCCAAGGGCAGCATATATACTGCGAACAACATTGGGGCCAGTACCGAACCCTGAGGGACTCCACACAAAAGGAGACAGGGTGTAGATGAGAAATTTCCCATCACAACCCGCTGTCTTCTATTGGTGAGAAAGGACTCAAACCACTTGATGACAGTACCAGTGAGTCCACATAACTCCCTCAGGCGGAGAAGCAACATACAATGGTCCACAGTATCAGATGCTGAAGAGAGATCGAGGAGAACAAGAATTGTCCTGTCTCCTCGGTCTCTAGCCCTGAGGAGGTCATTCTGCACCCGAACTAACGCAGTTTCAGTGCTATGTCTGGCCCGAAAAGCCGACTGGAAAGGATTGTACAACTCATGAGTCATGAGATGTTCCTCCAACTGAAGCGACACCACCTTCTCAACAATCTTGCCCAAAAAAGGGAGATTGGAGATGGGACGGTAATTTTCCCTGACCTCCGGGTCCAAAGAAGATTTCTTTAAAAGGGGTCTCACCAGAGCCTCCTTCAAGGCATCTGGAAAGACATCCTGACTTAAGGAGCACCGGACAATCAGGGCAAACACCGGGCCAACAGAGTCAATGCATCTCATTAAGAAACGCGTTGGCACTGCGTCCAGTTCACAGAAGGTGTGCTTCAGATTGACTGCCACCTCAATAACCTCACGGACCTCCACTGGCCTAAACTCTCCCCAACTAGACGGAGTGCACTCAGCACACAACTGGCGACCACTGTCAGCAATGGTATTGCTGGCTGAAGAAACCTCCCGCCGGATCAAAGACACCCTGTCCGAGAAAAACCAAGCAAAATCCTCACAATCCTCATTTGAGGAAACTCTTCCGGGCTGGAGACAGACAGGATGAAGAAGTCTGTCAACAGTCTGGAAGAGTGAGGCTGGTCGGTTTCTCCCAGCAGCAATCTCCCGAGACAAAAATGCTGTCTTCTATCGGTTGATGGCTTCCTGATATGCTCAGTAATGCGCACGCAGGACCAGTTTGTCCGTCTCCAGGCGGGACTTCCTCAAGCGGGACTTCCTCCAGCAGTGCTCTAATCCCAACCCATCTTCTTCATTTCCTGAGATCTCCATCATGCCAAGGAGACCTCAGGTACGAAATACTAGGTCGTACGGATAGGTGCGAGGAGTTGATGGGTGTCAGATAACACCTTATTATAGGTGTCCATACTGCACAACAGCTCTGAGCATACATCACCATACTAGATAAATCGACTGCCGCCATAAAACCCTCAGGGGTAAGATCGTGTAGAGGGCGGCAGCGAATCATCTCAGCAGGGGAAAAACTTACAGGGGGAGCCTCAAGCGTGAACTTCGCTGTGCAATGATCAGACCAAAGTACCTGATCAATCATAAGATCTGCAATCTCAATCCCCAGTGAGAACACCAGGTCCAATGTGTGGCCATCCCGATGAGTAGGTGCATCAACAAACTGCAACAGCCCTAACAAGGACATATTTTGCAAAAAATCGCTGGTGCACCTTTGAGCTTTATCATTGGCCAAGACATTGAAATCCCCCAGAAAAACACATCTGGGGGAATCCAGCGTCTTGCCAGCAACAAACTCTGCAGATTCCTACAGGAAACCCCCCATCGGGCCAGGAGGGCGATAGAGGAAGAGGATCCTGCAGCCAATGCCGAGTCCTCCACGAATGGCCACACACTCAAATGAACCTGTACACCCACTCACACTCGCACACTCTAAGGGCATTAAACTCTTTTTAAATCTGTTAATTGTTTTCTTCTTTTTTATTTTAATTATTTTCCCCTTTAATTTATTTATTTAGCTTTTGTTGACCGGGTAAGTGCACTAGACAAATCCTGCCTATTTTCAGGCACGACCCGGGGGAAGGGGATACAGATGAATGCCAACTGACCTTGAACCAGATTAAGCTGTTGGTGGTATTTTTAGTGAATGAGTAATGAGTCATGCCGAAGTTTGGGTGGATAGTGAGTGGGTGGGAAGAGTGCATGACCACTCTATACTGACCACCAATGGCAGCGCTTTTCAAATTAAACAAATAAAATCTCTGCCTACTTCATTTCACTTTTTTTCCCTGTTCAAGATTCATGCTGAAGTGCAAGCGAGTAACTGCGCAGCTGGCTGAGAGAAAATATGTCAGTGAGATACATGACTTGCAAGCAGCATGGGGAGTGGGGTCTGAAGAGTGAGTCAGAAGACACTGGGTAAGCAGGTTTTGAAGAGGTTTAGCAGGAGTGCAGTGTGAGCGTTTTTCACATTTTGTGAAGAGTAAAGCTTCTGTACAGATACTGGTTGGGTGTACGAAATGCTGAGAGTACTGAAGCGGAGATGCAGGGATTTCGGGGGTAACTCATTTTTACTTGTGAGCAGGTGAACAACGTACTAGGTGGAGTGTGTGGCAGGTGGTCGGTTGGTGGCAAGAAGGAAGGAAGGAAGTTAAATCGCAGTGAAAAAATATCACTGTGCTGTCTTGTACTAAAATGAATGCTTTCTTTTTATATTGCGTTTAGGATTGGTCTTGTTGAGAGAGCGATAGATTTTGGGGGGTTGGGGCTATGTGTGTACCTGTATGTATGTGTGGGCTAAGTGAGGGGGAAGAAAATGGCATCTGACAAGTTTTAAAAATTCTACTGGCCCATTGATTTCTTTCTTCACCTGTGTCCACCTGGCCAGCACTTGTTTTTAGCCATGCATTAGACATTTCTTGTGCACTGCTAACCACCAGTCAGGATGTAGGATTCTCTCTTCCCATTTTATAATCAGTGGTTAGGTCATTCTGACAGTGTTTTCAAAAAAGCCATTCTGCATGGCTAACCATGCACTGTGACTTTTTTAAGAACGTGAAGAACAACTTAACAAAATTGCCACATTTATTGTCATGTTGCAATGCAGTAGCCCACAGAACCCACCCTGTAATGCTTTTTTTAGTGCTTTAGCTACGTTAAAAAAAAATCTGCAGTTCAGAAAACACACCTGTATCTAACTGAATTCCCCTCATACTGCTGGTGACCGCTTGTTCTGCTTGTATGTGGCAGCACTGCGAAAATACCTTGTGGGAGTGTCTGGGAACCCGAGATAAACAAACAATTAAATAAAATGGGGCCCAATGAGGCAAGATCATCCAGTCAAAAATAAGAAGCATACAAAAATGTGTGTAAAAAATAAACATGATGGCAGATGTACTTTAGAGCAGGCAGTTTGTTTCGTGAACTGGGGAATCTATTATTTTTATGAAGTGTTGTCACATGACCTGTTATGTAAAATAAAAGAAACATGCTTCTGTGAAAACCAGTGCTAAAGTAATAGGACAGTTCGGGGGTTCTGTGACATCACTGGACCATTTGAAATCCACTCTCATGGCTCTGTGATGTCAGTGAAGTACAGTCAGTAAGTAAGTATTTTTTTGGTACTCTTTCCTGTAGGTTCGGGCACGTTAAATAAGTGCAAACTCATATACAGGAGAACCCCTAGGCGTTGCAGTAGCCCTGTTCATCACAGAACAATGCTAATTATTCTGTATGTTATAAATCCTTTTTGCTTTCAGATACGTGTGTTTCAAGATATTATACAGAAGAAAGAGAAAGAGCTGATGGAGCAGGCACAGAAACATGAGCAGGAACTATTCAGACTGGCAGCAAAATCTGATGCCAGTGCTGATCTGGAACAGGTAAGCTTTATCAAAATTAACAAATTTCCCACTGCAGTTACTAAGTGGATTGTACTTTAGTGTTGGCACCATTAGGGATGTCACAGTATCAAAATTCTGATGGTATGATAACCAACACCGTAATACCATGATTACTTTTATATTGTGGTATAACATAAGAAGTCATTTTTGTAAAAAGCATCAGGAAGAGTAGGCAAGGAAGGGATAGTTGTCCTTGAAAATACAAAAAAAAAAAATTGGTTGAAAAGTCTTAATATCGCGGTATACCGTGAATACCATGGTATGCTGTGAATCACAGATATCGCGGTATCAGAAATTGTCCACGGTATGAATACTGTGACTTCTGATACTGCAGTATACCATAAAACCGGTATACCGCGACACCCCTAGGCACCATTTATTCTTGTTTATATGTGGCCCTCACATGTAAGTCAATCTTCTTTTACTTTGTAAACCTCAGAAAAATAATTCAGAATTTTGTAGACTAAATTTGATGCCCAAATCTGTACTGGGGCTAAAAGCACAAAGTCTGTTGAATAAATGGTTAACAACTTTGACCTTTTCGGATGGGTCAGTCTTTGAAAAAGTTGAATCCCACCCTTCCTTCTTGGGTGTTTGGCATAGACAACTTTATTTGTATGCTGGTATATTCAGCCATTGATATAGTGATTTTCTGCATAAAATTTATTTTTTACATAACCACACAACAAATTTTCCTCTGCACTCAGCCACCTTTGAAGGAGACCTGGGTTCTGCAGTCCCTGGGCTGGTGAAGGGCAGGTAATATGTTTCTTGCCAGATTGGGAACGTTAGAGTACGTTTCTAAAAAGGGCTGGGGATGGGGGAGTGGAACCAAACGAGGAGTGCGACTTAGTGGGAATTTTGAGGACTGCTGTTGTGATATACAGGATAGTCTGGAGGTAGGGGCAACTTCTGACACTAGCGAAAAAAGAACAAATAAAAATGCTTTCCTCTGCGCTAGCGAGAAAACAGAGTGAATAGTGGGGTTATCTGAAATTCTGATCACAACACATCAGGAAATCTGAATTCATTCCAGACCTGTTTGAGGAAAGTGATAATGCATAGTGACCAGAATGACACATGGACTGTACAGTGCAGTGCCCCATCTCCCCTGCCACCCCCACCCCCACCCATCTGATCTGAAATCCTCTAGGGCCCCATTTTGAGCCTTGTCTACCTTTCTGTTTTCTTCTCAATGACCACCCCTCTGACTGTCACATCACGCATATGTATGTATGTATGCAGATGACACTGTACTCTTTACTTCTGGCATCTGTGTCCCACAGTTGGAATCATTGCTACAACATGACTTTGATAATGTCCAGCATTGGTTCTGCTCAAACCAGCGCTCAGTGCAAAAAAGATAGTTTTCTTGACTTTTGGCACTAAGCAGAGGGTAGCATTGCTCCAAATAACTCTTTCTTCAAGACCTTAGATGGAGCCCTCATTGAAGAAATACTACTCTTGGAGTACCTTGGTGTGTGGCTGGATTCAAACCCAGATATAATTATAATGGCATCAGGGCTAGGACCACACGGAAGCTTTTTTCAGTCAGTTAGGAGCTACCCACGACGATGTCAGAAATAAATGTGAGTGGCTCCTCCTCTCCTCTGTTCTTTTTCTGCTGTCGATCAGACTTGGACCTGCCATTGTAAATGTCGCTGTTCAAAGCCGCCATTTTATTTTTTTTATACTAAAGTAATCACTTTTATAGAGGATTTCGGCACCCTGTGTGCCCCAGAAGGAACTGTTTAAACTCTTTTGGTACTGCAAGTACAGAGAAGAGATCCATAGAGACGACTCCCATAATGTCTCTCTCTGGTGCTTAGGCCTCTCATAATGTTAAAGCCTATGAGATCTTCTGGGGTTCAACTCCATGACCAGGCAGTGCAGAAAGGAGGCTTTGGAGAAATTCCTCCTCCAAAAGACCTTTGAAGCAACAGAGAAGCTGCTTCAGGGAAAATCTGCACCGCCATCCTCGTCGACTGAATCGTGGTTGTTGAAGTCCCAGGAAAAAAATTCTTTGGGTAGTCACAAAAACAAGCACTGGTACAAGGACAGGGCCTTCCTGGTGAGATCCAAGTTGCCCCAGTGGACTACAGTCCCGACTGCTGCTTTGAAGTCTACCAGTTCTGTGGCTGCGCCAACCGCCCCCCCCCCGACTGACCAGACACCTAGGTCAAGGCTTGGTGTAGGCACTGTTGGGCCTATTGTGACTGGTAATACACCGTCGTTGATGAAGAACCGACCTCGACTACTGTAGGTGTGCCTGCTACCCAAAGCGGCGCCGACGGTCAGGAAGTACTCCTATCAATTTCAGACGTGATACGCATCTAATGCCAGGCCTACCTGTTCCAGGAGGCCCATCAACGGGGATTCCTACAACTACCCCATCGATGTTACAAGCTAATAACTTGCAGAAGAGACCTCATCTGCTGCTGCCGACATCATCAGTGTGGTCATTTATTCCTGTTGATTTATTTATTGCTATCTTGGATTACATCACCTTTGAACCGGGTTCTTTTACAAAGGTTCCGCGTCAAACAGTTACAGACATACAGAACATTACAGGTGGTTACATGCACAGAGAAAACAGTAAAAAAAAAAAAAAGTGCAAAGATTACAATGAAATAAAACAGTTGGGATAGCAATATGAAACAAAATTGGGATATCTACGAGAGAAAAAACAGTTGCAGTCATAAATGTGACTTTGTCGGGTAGGTGCTGCTGGAGGAATGAATTTGATCAGCTGATGACTACTGGGGGGGGGCTACCACAGATAAGGCGTGAGAGACAGGGGGATGTTGAACATCTAAGGGTCGGAGGGGCAAGCATGAGTAGGGAGGAGGTGAATATAGGGGAGAGGGAGTGGCATTGAGGAGAGAGAGGGGAGGGAGAAGTAAAGAAGATGTAGGGCAGGTAAACAAATAAAGGGTAGGAAATAGGAAGAGAAGAGGGGGCTGGTCTTCTATGGAGCACTGTCACAACAAACGACAGTAGGAAATAGGAAAAGAGAGTGGCTGGCCTGTTGGGGAGTACAGTCACAACAACTGAGTGCACTGAGGTATTGGCGAAGCATATGTTTAAAGAGGCCTAGTTTTGGCTCATTGGTAATGTCAGATGGGAGGTCACATAGCCAAGTAAGGGCCTGATAACTGAATGTTCACTGCACCTGGGTGGTCTGACAGAAAAGGGATGAGGTGAAGTCTTTTGGAGGCGCTATGTGTGCATCGAGGGTTTTACTGGCATTAGCAGGTGTAGGGTGCAGGAGAAATAGGTGGAGAGGTGATATTCTTGGCAAGTAGACAGGTTTGGTAGGTGATCAACCCTTTAAGGTGGAGCCAGTTGGTCTGCTTATAGAGCTCACAGGTGTGGGTACATTTATCCACTCCTGGCATGAGTCTACAGCTCTTATTTAGTGCAGTTGAGATTCTTGTTAGGGCAGTGTTGATGGCAGCCCCATAAATTACCAAGCCATAGTCTATTGTGGATAGGATATAGCTGGTAGCAGCTAAACGCAGAGCCTCTGGGGTCAGACAGTGACGGTGGCGATAGAGAATGCCGATCCTTGAGTTGACTACCCTGGAGGTCTAGTTAATGTGACGGGCATAGGATAGTGAGCAGTCAGATGTGACCCCGAGGTATTTAAATTCCAGGATTTGCTTGAGTGGGAGGTATTGATTATTGTAAATAGTTAAGGGGCTGCTTTGTGTTTGTTGTGTGGGTTTGAAAAGAGCATTGTCTTTGTTTTTTTATAATTCATCAGTAGTTTGTGCTGCTCAAACCAGGTTTCTACTGATGCAAAGTTAGATTGTATGTCTCTAGTGAGGGGAGTAGGTCAGTGCTGCTAGTGAAAAGGACAGCATCGTCTGCATAGAGTGCTGTATTGCAGTTACCAACTTTAAGAACGTTACTGAGAAATAAGCTGAATAATAATGGACCAAGATTGATCCTTGTGGTATCCCTGAGCATACTACCTGGCTGCAGGAGAGAGTGTTATTAATTTTAACTTGTGTTCTAGCTTTGAGGTAGCTTTGGAACCAGCAGGTGACCTCTTTAGAGAGGCCAAGTGCTGGGAGCGATTGTACTAGAAGGGAGATGTACCCTGTCGAATGCCTTAGTAAGGTCTATATAAATTGACCCTACTATATGGCCACGATCAAGGGCTTTGTGTATGGGATCACTAAATTCAAGAAGTGTAGTGGTATTGCTATATACTTTTCTAAAGTCGTGTTGTTGCGGACATTGAATGTTGTATTAGGATATTCAGTGAGCTGGTCTCCAACAATTGTTCAAGGGCTTTAGAAAGGGTGGAAGGATAGATATATTGGTCTTAGTTGAAACTCTGAGACCCGTCTCTCTTTTGTGTATGGGTGTGACGATTGCCACTTTCCATTGCTTCTGGAATTGTTTTAATAGAGAGTGACAGGTTCAGAAGTTTGGAGATGGAGTATCAGGGTTACATGAAGTGAAAGATTTAATAGTTTGAGATCCAAGGAGTTGCTGCTAAATCTGGATTTTCCAAGACTTTCTGCAGATATTTCTTGGCTTCAGATAGTGAGACTGTTCTGAAATAGAAGTGGGTGGGGTAGGGGGTGTTGGGAGGGAGGGCAGCTGATTCTGTGAGTTTGGTTTTGTCTTGCTCATCAAAAACGTCAGGTGGGAGAACGCCACTTAGGTTGGTGACGGGTTCGTTAAAGTTATCAGCAATTTATTTTGGGTCTTCTACAATGGCTGCATTAACCTCAATCATGGTGGAGTGTGTTCTATTGGGCTTACCCATAATATCTTTAATTTTGTCCCAGAAACGCTGATGATTTCCCCAGGAGTTAGTAAGTTTGCTCTTGAAGTGTTCTGCTTTGGCTCAGTGCATCTCCCGAGTACAGGAGTTCCTGGCTGTTCTGTAGCACTGCATGTTGTCACTTTTACCGGAGGCAAAGGCATGGTGTCAGAGATCATCCCTGTCTTTTATTGCATTAAGTAAGGTGGGGGTAATCCAGGAGTTTGTCGCACCCTTTGTTTTTCTTTTCCGGAGCGGGGCGAATATGTCATAGGCTTTATTAAACTGAGCGATAAAGTAGTGTAGAGCTTGATCAACACTACCAGATGTGTCTGTTGGGGACTAGTCACATGCATACGAAAGGCTAGGAAGCTGTCGAGATGCCCTTTTTAAGGACATGCTGGTAGGTGATTGTGGCTTTAGGTTTAGGTGCCTTATTAGACCTTAGGCAAATTACTGGGGAATGATCACTCCTCGAGTTTGGGAGAACTGTGGCGCTAGTAATTCTGTTTGGGTGGACAGTTAGGATTAGGTCTAAGAGGGAGCTGCTACCTGTCCTATGATTGATTCTCGTAGGTGAGGTTACCATCTGAGTTAAGGCATTGGCTGAGATGGTATCTTTGTAAGGGTCAGCATCTGGGGTAAGTCAGTTTGTGTTAAAGTCACCCAGGGCTATGATCTCAGATTGACGAGGAAGATCTTCCAGAAGACCTGTTTGAAACCTACATTGTGGTCACGCGGAGGTATGTAAGCAGACAGTATTGTGAGTGCTTTGGCATTATTGCTGAGGGTTAATTTAACTGCAAGGACTTGAGAGTTCCTTAGAGGGGCAGTCACTAGTAGGATTTGGCCACTTAGGGTGTCCCTTAGATATATGGCACACCCCCCCCCCTTTTTTCCCCAATCCAATCTTGCCTGAGTAAGGTATAGCCTTTTAAGGTGACGGCATTATCTGAGATTTTTTGGGGCAACCATGTTTCACTTAGGACAAGCACATCAGGTTCTTGCTGTGTGAGCCAGACCTGCAAGTCATCTAGTTTAGGCAACAAGCTGCATATAAAGACAAAGAACCTCTGTGTGCAAACACTGAGGCAAGGGTTACCCCAAAGGGCATTTGGCTGGGAAGCCAAGTTTCAAGAAAATAGAAAATCACACATGCCCACAAAATGCAAAGCATCATGGGCTGCATATGCAAATCACCATAGAATGTTATGCTGGTTCAACTTTAAGCAGAATTGCATGGTGCCGAAACGACATCAGGGCCAAACAGCTTGGTGCCATTAAAGGGGGCATTAAGCACCTTTTGCAGCACTTCGGCCACAAAACTGAATGCTGTGAGCCAGGAGTACCTACATAGGCATATGCCCAGGCCATTTCATCTCCCTCCTCGGCTGCCGCGTTTATCCTGCTCTCCTTGGGCTCCTCCTATACTGCTTCTTTTAAGGAGCTTTGCCATTCCCTCTCCACTAAGGGAGAAGGGCCATCGAGACATTCCAGTCGGTCCAAGAAAAAAGAACCAAAAGGTAAGTCCCACCGTCAACGTTCGTGGGAGGAAGAGATCCCCTTCACCGACCATCATCGGCTCTCGACTTCGCTTGAGGTTGCGGCTAAGGCCGCTGACTTCACGGTGTCCTCATTAGGTCAGTCGGCCGAGACATCTGTCGATGCGGCTGAGATTTTTCTCGACCCGTTGGATGGTTTGTCGACTGGAGAAGCCGACAACCCTTCCTCACCGGTTCCCCCGATGGTAACCGAGGACTTGTCCATGCCTCCTGTGCCGAAGTCCCCGGTAAAGGACCCTGAACCAGGGGATGAGTGGGTTTCCCCTGCTCTTTTGATTTACCTCGATTTAATTCTTGGAAGGTCTGGTCCTCTTCCAGGTCGGAGGTCACATGAATTCGCGGTCTTTGGTCTCAGCACCATTGAAAGCTGCATTGCCACTCTTTCTTTTCAGAGGATAGGCTCTGATGTAAGTTACGCCGGCGTTACGAGGACTTGATGTGGCAACAACTTTTGTTGACCGGTAGCAAGCCGACTGTCGCCTTCTCCAGCAATTAAGTGGCTGTCACCGGAAGACCGAAGCAACCCCTCATAGTGATCGAGGAGCTGACCCCGGCGCCGGTTGTTCGACCGAACCTGGTTGCTCCTCCCATTGTAGTGGAACCACCACCTCCTCAACCAAAGACTGGGGCCCCGACCAAGGATTCTCGGTTGGGTCAGGGCCTGCCCCACAGGTTGTCAGTCACCCTCACTCTCGATCGACCTCGGCAGGTGGAAGGTGGCTCAGGCACTCGGCAGCTGTTTGCAGACTCATCGGAGTCTGACAATGACTCCTCCCTGTACTCCAGGCCCAGTGACCTGGAATCTGCAGGGGGTCAGTCGGTGGACGAGAGCCCATCCTCGTTCTTGGGTATTCTTTGACTCATCTCAGAGTCTACTGGGATGCGGCTCGAACCCGTTCAGAAATGGGCCAGGTATCCCCTCACAGAGATACTGGACCGAGGAGATTCCCCTATGGAGGCCTTCCCAGTGGCCGAAGCCATTGTTGGCCCGGCCCTGGAGTTGTGGCAGCGGTCTGCATCTTGTCCCGCCGCTTTGGCCAGGATGGCTCACAAGTACGCAGTCCCCACCGGTTCACTCTCCGCTTTCTCGGAGCACCCCTCTACGGAGGGGCTGGTGACGGACCATGTTTTCTGACGTTCCGGGAACACTAGAAACGTGGACAAACCGCCCGATAAAGAATCCAAAATGCTTGATTACTTGGGACGGAAGGTTTACGCTGCTTCCATCCTAGGCCTTCGACAGGCTAGCTCGGCTGTACTGATGGCACATTTCTCACACGCCCTTATGGGTTCCCTGGATGAGGTGATTCCCCATCTCCCAGCTGACCTTCAGATGACGGCCAAGCAGGTGCGGAATCAGGGAAGGGCGGTGGCTAGGCAGTAGCTCTAAACTTCCTTGGACATCGGTGACTCTTGTGCCCAGTCAGTAACGGCCGCAGTAGCCATGCACCGCAGAGCTTGGGTGTGGATCTTCACCTTCACGGCGGACACCCAGCACAAGCTGGCAGATGTTCCCTTCCTGAGCACCAACTTGTTCGGGCTAGGGCTGGAAGGCCATTTCCAGAGGATCGAGAAGTACAGTGCCACCTTGGACTTGGTCACGTCTGCCCAGAAGGACAAAGACCGCCAGCGGCAGCGTAAGCTCTTTCGTCCTTCCGCTCCTGCGGCACATCCGGCCCAGCAACACCAGCAACAGGGCCAGCAGGCTCACACTTGGTGCCCCAAGGCCACGTCTGCCACTTCTCCAGTAGGAAGCCTGGAGGGAAGGGTCCAGGAGGCCCCCTCGGCTGGCCCTTCCTCCAAGCTTGCCCAGTGACGGGTTGAGGGGTGTCGCCCCAGCCTCGCCACTCCTCCCCGGGTTCCCCCCCATGGGGGGATGGCTCTGACACTTCCTTTCCGCCTGGTCCGCTATCCGCATAGACCGCTGGGTGCTAGAAATGGTCGGCAGGGGTCTGCCTCTGGAGTTCGAGCTGTCCCCTCCCTATCGAGCCGTCGCCCCACAGGGGGCAAGGGGTTCCGCAGCCTCTCTGTCGGCTCGTCGAGATGACATTACCCTGCTTCTCCAGAAGGAGGTGATCAGCAAGGTGGTGGACCCTTCTCCAGACCCAGGGTTTGTGTCCAGGTACTTCCTGGTCCCAAAGCAGATGGGGGGGCTGGTGCCCCATTCTCACCCTGCATTACCTGAACAAGTTTCTAAGGCCACGCACATTCAGGATGGTTACTGTGGCTCAGATCATTCCATCCTTGGAACTAGGCATGTGGTTCTGCTCTTTGGATCTCCAGGACTCGTTCTTTCACGTCCTAATCCGTCCGTCTCATCAGCGATTCCTCCTCTTCAGAGCAGTGGGATCTCTTTACGAGTTCCGGGCCATGCCCTTCGGCCTCTTTCTCTCTCTCTCTCCCAGGGTCTTCACCAAATGCATGGCAGTGGTGACAGCATTCCTGCAGTTCCGAAGGGTCCGGGTGTACCCTTACCTGGACGACTGGCTGATTGTAGCCGCCTCCAGTTTGGAGGTGGAGCGGTCCAGGGATCTGGCCCTCCAGGTCTGCTCTCAGATTGGCCTCCTTATCAATGAGGCCAAATTGGAACTCGTGCCATTGCAGGTGATTCAGTTCATCGGGGCAGAGCTTGACTGTCTTCGAGCCAGAGCTCTGCTCCTGGCAGACAGGGCTGAGGTCCTTTCCTCTTTTGCCCAATCATTTCTGGTTGGGCAATTGCTCCCTGCCCAGGACTTCCTCCGCCATCTGGGCCTCATGGCGGCTTGCACCAGCGTGGCCCATTGGGCCCACTAGCATATGCGCCCCCTGCAATGGGAGCTGACTGGCCAGTGGTCACAGCGCTCCGGTCCTCTGGACCAGCCAGTGACAGTGACCCAGGGGATGCAGGACAACCTGCAGTGGTGGCTCGTCCCAGCTCATCTGCAGGAGGGTATCCCGTTTGTCCGCCCCGGGCCAACCGTCATGCTAATGACCGACGCCTCTCTGATGGGTTGGGGTGTCCATCTGGGGGATCTCCGGGCCCACGGCCTCTGATCCCATCATGAGTCTCGATGCCACGTCAACCTGCTGGAGCCTCGAGCGGTTCGGCTAGTCCTCACCGCCTTCGCTCCATTTGTACGGGGTCAGGTGGTTCAGGTCCAGACGGACAATACCACGACCATGTACTGCCTCAACCGTCGGGGCAGGACGCAGTCCTGGCCTCTGTGCAAGGAGGCTCTCCACATCTGGTTTCTCGTGATCAGCCTGGAGGCGGATCTTCTAGCCATCCATGTGGCAGGAGCCTCCAACAGTCTGGCCACTGCCCTCAGCCGGATAGGCGCTGCACCTCACGAGTGGTCACTCCTGCCGGAGGTAGTGGAAGAACTGTGCTCCCATTGGGGCACCCCTCAGGTGGACCTGTTCGCCTTCAGGGAGAATGCAAAGCTGAGGCTGTTTCCCGCCCACCCCCCTCAGCAGGGGTCGCTGCAGGGGGATGCCTTCTCGAGGCCGTGGACCCTGGGCCTCTTCTGTGCCTTCCTTCCATTTCCCTTGAGCCACAAGGTGCTTCTCAAGGTAAAGAGGGACAAGGCGCAGGTGATTCTGGTAACCCCAGACTGGCCTGGCCAGTTCTGGTACCCAGATCTCCTCAGCCTCAGCTCCAAGCTCCCGAGGTGGCTTCCAGCCTGCCCAGACCTGATCTCAGTCGACAAGGGGAAGGTTCTCCATCCGGACCTTCAATCCCTGCACCTGACAGGCTGATTCCTGAGTGGCTAGAGTTCCAGGCCTTGGGTCTTTCTGACGAAGTCCTTAACGTCGTTGAGGCGTCCCATAAGGAGTCGACCAGAAAATGCTATGCCTTCAAATGGAAGAGATTCTCCATTGGTGTCAGGACATGGGGATGGACCCCTCTTCCTGTCCCTTGGCTAGTATTTTGGACTACCTGTGTGCCCTTTCTCAGCTAGGGCTTCAGTCGAAGACCCTCAAGGTGCACCTGGCAGCCATCTCTGCTTATCGGGCGCGGGCTGGCAAGCAGTCGGTGGCGCAGGAGAAGGTGGTCTGGCACGTTGTCAAAGGCCTTGATCACATATCCCCTCCAGTGTGAGAACCTCCACCTTCGTGGGATCTACTGCTGATATTGGCTGAGCTCATGGGCAAGCCATTCAAACCGGTGCACAGGTGCGATGTCTCCCATCTGTCGTGGAAGACTGCCTTCTTGGTGGCTATAACGTCAGCCAGAAGAATGGGAGCGCTCCAGGCGCTTTCCATCGAGTCTTCTTATCTGGTCTTCCACAGGGACAAGGTTGTCCTTTGCCCCCACCCGAAATTCTTTCCGAAATTGGTGTCAGAGTTTTACCTTAACCAGGTGTTGACTCTGCTGGTGTTCTACCCCAGTCACACCTCGGAGGCCAAATATAGGCTCCATACTTTGGACCCTAGAAGAGCGCTCGCTTATTATAAGGAGCAAACGGATGAAGTTCGGAGAGAGGTTTGCCAGCTGTTTGTCACCTACGCTGAAGCTGCACCTGGCAGACCTGCAGCCAAGCGGACGATAAGCAGGTGTGTCATCTCCTGCATAGATCTCTGCTATAGGTTGGTGGGCATGGAGCCTCCCAAAGGGATGAGAGCTTATTCTACCCGCCATACCACTGATTCGGTGGCTGCTTCTAGGGACGTCTCTATCCAGGAAATCTGCAGGGCTGCTTCCTTGAAGTCAGCACACACCTTTATTTCCCATTACCGCATTTACCTAGAATCATGCCAGGATGCTGGTTTTGGGACCTCGGTTCTTCAGTCCGTATTCCCTAAGTAGGGGGTGCACGCCTTACCTCCCTCCTCCCGGAGAACTGCTAGGAGTCTGCCAGACAGTGTAGATTGAACAACATACCCACATCCCTAGAAATACAGGTTACTCACCTGTAACAGGAGATCTAGGAATGGTATATGTTGTTCATCCACATGACCCAACCAACCTCCCCGGCTTTGATGCATAGCCTGGCTTCCAGTGGGCTAGATCTGGTGTCATGGGGCGGAACCGACGGTTTTACCACCTGGGTGGGTGGGAGGAGCCAGCTTGAAGACCTTCTGGCAAGAATTAAAGCGGCAAGGAATCTGCCAGACAGTGTGGATCAACAACATATACCACTCCTAGAACTCCTGTTACAGGTGAGTAACCTATATTTTCCCATCCATGTTGATGACATTCACAGCAATCTCTGGCCCATGCTTGGTGCACTGGATAGCAACAAAACTTGCCTTCTACTCCTGGTCCTTATGAGATCATCCTTAAGATGATTTTGATAGTGTTTGACTACGCGGATGTGATTTACAGTGCTGCCCCCTCCCCCCAAACTACCATAGCCCAACTGGACCACCTTTCTGCTTTTTTGCTGCTTTGCTTTAACCATCCCAACTCTTACTCATCACTGCTCCCTCTGCCTCAGTCTTGCTCTCCTCCATGCTAGAGTCATTGCATCTACTTCACTTTTCTTTTTTTCTTGCTAAATATTGGCCCTCCTCCTTCCCCTTCTAACCATCAGCACTACTGAGCCCCTCTTATCCTTACTGCTTTTCTCTCTGCTCATCCGATGCTTTCTTCTTTTTCATCCCTAGGTTAGTCCACGTTCTTTGTCTGTCTCCCAAAGCAGTGGAATAAACTCTCTTTCTCCCAGTACATCTTTACTCTTCTGTCTCCTCCCTCAGCATCTTTTTAATGCTGAGATAGACCCTCTTGTTAGCTTTATCGCGATCCCCTTTCTTTATTGCCATTGTTCACTTTTATTTGTATGTCTTCTGTGGCTACTATTTTCTGATTTTTTTTTTCTCACCCCTTGCTTTCACTTGGTCTCACTCCCCCTCTCCCAAACCCCCACAACCCCATCTTGTTGCCACCCTACAGTACGTTTCCTACCTTCCTCAACCTGCTTGCAATTGTTTGGCCAACATAGCAGCATTTGAAATTTGTCACAGTTGTAGTGTATACTTTTATATGTTTGTTATATTGTATTATTTCTGACATGTTGACAATTTGTGAAGCCTGTATTTCTTAATTTTAATATAACTGGGGAGCGTTTTTTTTCCTAAGGGAAACCCAGTTATAATTTGCCGTTATAACCATCGGTTATAATTGCAAATGTGCCAGGTTTCTTTCGGACTACGCATGAGCCAGCTGCTGCTGTTCCCTTCCTCAGCACCTCTCTCTGACACTGAACCACCACTCGCAGTCGGAGTTAAGTAAAACTGAAAAAAATAAACTCGCTTCTGATCACTGAAGTTTTTCAATCATCCTGTTTTTTTGGGTCAGATGTTGAGAGGTACGAGGCAGGCTTCCACATGATTTAATGGATTCCTGCATTTAACAGGAACATGGGACAGTTTTTAGTGGAGTTATTGTTGTTGCCATAGACTTTGCTTGGGAAACTGAGTAGCACAGTCTGTTAATGTGGGCACTAAAATTCTTATTTATTGACATTTCTTTGGTGTAATCATTTGTTCTGAATAAGAAAATGTTAAAAAAAGGAAAATATGATTTTAGCAGCTGTTTGGCTGTGGACCACGATTCATCCTGACTGGACCACGGCCGAACAGCGCTGTATCTTTATTTTATATTATTGCTGTGGTGAAAACGTTCCCAGAATTACATAAAATAACGCTGTGGTGTAAAACGCCACTTCACACACAACTCTCGGGTGTGGGATGCCTTTATAAACCTCTCGAGCTTCGCTCTCAGTGTTTATGTGGCATCCCACACCTTGGGTATGAGTAATATTCTCTTTATGACCACCTACCCAGCCATTATTCTACATGTAGTTTGCTATGTTTCATTACATTTCCACCTGCTTATCCCCCCCCACCACCGGGTCATACCCAGTAATGGTCTTGGCTCCAGGTGCCTATCTTGGCCACAACTTAAAAAAAAAAACAAAAAAACATTTAGGACATGTTTGCAGCTTAACGGGTAACTACAGTCAAAACTTGCCACTAAATATTGTTGGATGGCAGGATTCTAGACCTGTTGGCAAAACAGGACACAGAAGCCTAGATACAGTGGTAATCGCACAAAAGTTTACTGGTAGCGTGGTATACCGAGCATTGCGCAAACATAGTACCCATTGAATAACATGTATACCGCTACCACGCAGTGACGTGTGGTGCACGGTAACGTTACACTTTTGTGTGACTACCACTGTATCACAGAAGAAAGTTTATTCCGAAGCATGTTGAATAACAACGTACCTGCTGGAAGTTCAGAAACCTCCATCATGCAAACTCAGTGAATAGCAGTCTTACATGACTTCTTATAATTAGAGGTAAGAAAGTACTTTAC
Organism: Neoceratodus forsteri; assembly: GCA_016271365.2. Taxonomy (NCBI): domain Eukaryota; kingdom Metazoa; phylum Chordata; order Ceratodontiformes; family Ceratodontidae; genus Neoceratodus; species Neoceratodus forsteri. Next base: position 272,514,269 of record CM028133.1, read on the forward strand.
CAGGTAACGGAGTTCTCCGAAAAGGCAGAAGAACAAAATGCAGCAATTCTGTTGGTGGAGAGTGGTGGGCAGCTCGCACCTAAAACAGTTTGGTTTTGCACTTACACACTGATAAACGTTATGCTGACTAGGGCTGCTTTTGTGTGACAATACAGCGAAACATAAAATATACTGATCATTGCATTGTGGCTAAAAGCTGTAGGCGGCGCATAAGCACCACAAAATAATGTTGGATAATGGTTCCTAAGCACATCATAGCAAGTATGAGTAAATACAAATGTACTATATGCTGCAGTAGTGTGTGTAAGCCTACGTGAGGGTCTACAGGACATGCTGGTCTACAATATGTTAAGCAGAGCATTTTGATTGTGGGTGTAGTCCCAGTGTGTTCTTTCCTTTGTTTGCTTTTAGGAGTTTTTTTAAATATGCCTACTAGTTTTATGGCCTCTGAGGATCTCCTTGTTTGAAATTTTTATTGCTTTTCTTTTTCCTATAATGCTTACTTTCCCATGTGACAGTGATGTGTCCATGGCCTCAGATTCAGCAAGTGCTGGTTTGGTGTGAAGTTTACAACAGAAGAGCTGTGATTTTAAGTGCCTCTACTTATCCAGTGATCACTGATAAAGGCTATATTTACAGTTCGGCAAACACCTGAGTGATGACTGAGTGAGGTATTTTGTAAGGAAATGGCTAGTCTTCATTGTGTGCTTTTTTAAAATGGGTGCATGTATTTTGATGAAATGAAAAGCTTTAAAGACAAAACATTTACTCCTGCTGTCTAGACCTGCACACATACATAGAAAACCAAAAGATTAAATTAGAAAGAAATATTTTAGTTAAGGCCAGACCATCAGGTTGCTAAGCTGCAGCAGCTGTCACTGACTGAATCAAATTCCTGGACACGTCACTGTCACATGGGGCAGGAGGCATTGTAGGGGGAAAAAATAAAACATTCAAATATGAAGACACCCAAGGGCCATAAAACTAGTAGCCAAACGTATTTAAAAAAAAAACCTCCTAGGGCTGCACACACACAAATCCAAACACTGCACAACATATGTTTGACTAGTTCGCAAATGTTTAGTGTACAATTATTTTTAAAATGTCTTTTGTATACAGTACATGGGTGTCTGTGTGTAAATGCAGCATTAAGCTTTTTTATTTCTTTTTCAAGTTGCTGAAGGCTCTAAAACAGAAGTTGCATGAGAAAGAGGAAGTGCTTCAGGCTAGGACTCAAGTGGTGGATATGATGCAAAAAGAACTGGATGGCAGGGACCTACAAATAAAGGTGAGCTGTGACTGTGGAACAGAGTTTAGTATGCAGAATTGAAAACCTTTTAGACAAATGAGACAAGCGCCTAATGCCTGCCCTGCTGTTTAAAGGTGGGGTAAATTCATAAATCCTTAGAGAGGCATCACTGGAATTTTGTTCTGGATATAGCCATTTATTTTGCCCAAGAATATGGTATTCTCTGTGATGTAGGTTACCACGTCCTATTTATATATTCACAGCGCTTTCTTTTCATCTAAATTTTGTATTTGAAAAATAAGCCGTTATTTTCCTGGATGACTCAAATGAAGATGACTGATTGGATTCCATGTGCAAGTAACATTTTATACCTTTTCCACTCAAGACATTACACAAAGAATAAAGTATGTCCCTTGCTTACTGTTTCACATAATCCATTCTGTTATGTAAATATCTGACATAGTAACAAAAAAACTGTGGTGATAAAATCAAAAATTACCTGTGGATCTTGGAAAAAAAATGCTACAGGATTTTATGATGCACCCTTTTTTTACATGGCGCAGCTAATCGGCATGTGTGTTGGATACCAGTGCAGGCCCGCCAGAGACTAGTGGAGGTCCTGGTGAGTAAGGAACGAAGGCAGCGTAAACAGAGCTGACAAAAAAATATGTCTTTCAGAAATGCCTGTAGCGCACTTAAGAACTTCTTCGGCTAATGAAAATTCAAACCAGTATAATTATCTCATCACAGTTAACTCACAGGAGGGACTTTCTACCAAGGAAAAACACATTCTTCATTTAAATGACCAAAACACATATTTTTACTGTATTTCTCTACTTTTAGTTTAAAAAAAAAAACATTTTATAAGTGCAATAAGGCACTTCAGGGGCCTGGCTCAGTGGCACAGGCTGGTGATGCACTGTAGTACCTCGTGAAAGATCTGAGCTCAAATCTCGATCCTGGCTCCTGTACTCTGGGTGAGTGGGGTCTAGAAGGTGATGCAGCCATCTCACAGACTGGGTAGGGGTATGTAATATTTCTTTTTTATTGATATTATTATAACATACACCCAAGATGTGTGATGCCTCATAAATTATCATGGCATCACACACCAAGGATGGAGGGTGGGGGTGAATTTACATATCCCCTAAGCATAGTTTACTTTTATTATTTTTTTTATAATTGTTGACTTTACTCTTCTCCACTCCATTTCATATTCCTCCACTGGCCTGGCGCCGAGTATGCCCTGTTTTCCAGGCCCACAGTCTATAATGGAGCAGAGAAGGACATTATTAGCCTCAAAGTCCCGTCATAGCTGTGCTGCCTATCCTGGAGCCTGGGACCCAATAATGCAGTGATCAGCATTCATGGTTTTGGTTTTGGATGTCGGCGATATTTAGAGTGCACTTGCTACTGATGCTTAATTGACAATGCTTGGCTGTCTTGCACACTCCATTATAACCATCTGATTATAATGGCAGATTACACCACGGTTGTCCAGGTGTAATCAACGCAAGTCAGAAATCATATAGAGTCTCTCAGTATCAGTGTTTTTCTAACATTTTGTTGGAGACTCCTAAGATAATTGATATTAATTCAGTATTTACCCTTGCAGGACTGCGGACTGATATATCTGTCAAGAATTCCAATGCATTCTAATTCTGTCGGCAGTCTAAGGGTTTAAAGAGTACTTTCCTTACTGTGGAATCACCCACAGAAGTGTGCATTTACACTGGTATTCACACACAGGTTTGTGGTACCTTAAGGTATATTGCAGTAGCAGTCAACATTTTCAGGACTACCACTATAATTAAACATTTTTTTTTTAAAGGCTGTCTGTACTGCTGCATCTTGGTCATTGCCTCCTCAACTGCTGGTCCAGGATGCCAGATGATGTCATGCTAGAGAGATGGGGTACAATGGAGCCATTGCTGTAGCCCTTTTGCTGTGATGTGCACTGACTCCCTCGGTGGTCTCCCTGCCCAGCTGGCACTCAGTCAGTGGGTCCCTTTATGACTTCGGCATATTAGCTGGCGTTAGAATACCCCAGCTGCCACCAGGACAGTTGTGAGCCAGAACAGACTTGTCCCCCCATCCTTGTGGCTCACAGCTCTTCCTGTGAAGACTCAGAGGGTTGAAGAAGAGGAAGTGCTTCTGGTCAGCAGTTGTATACAGTAAGAACTTCACAGTCGGTGAAGCAAGATTTAAAAAAAAAAAAAACCTGCTAAATTTTTTGCATACTTGGGGGACCTAAATTACGCCGGGTTTGGGGAGTGGGCCTAAATTGCTTCCTGAGAGACCTTCTCTTAGGGAGCAAAAATTACAGAATTCCTTTAAGTTTATGACTTTGGTTTCTGGATGCCAGCAAGAAAGTTTTAATTTATAGGCATACTACATATTAAATCTGACCACGTCTGTTTAATGAGTAGAATGGATGAAATGGAGGGTGCACAGGGTTGAACTTGCTGCCCCATGATTATCAGCCGTGTTACTGGTTCTGAAAGCATTCCATTTGTCTCACATGTAATCAGTAAGATATGATGGTAGTAATTAAAGGTCAGCAGTCACATGCCTTGAGCCGTTCACTGCACCTGAGAAGTGTGATCGCTGGCTATAATTACCCATCCCTGAAGATTTTTTAATTTTTAATTTACGGTTTATTCCCTAAGCATTCACCAGTGACCTCCATTTCTGCTTCAGGCATCTTCCTGTCCCGTCTGCCCCTTTCACAGGCTACTAGCTCTGATACATACTCCCACTGTCTCCCCTTGGGGTTGTGTAACTTTTCCCCACACAGTGGGGCCACAGGGTCTGGTGTTGACTTTCCATGAGAGTATTCCATGTGTGCCCCTTCTCTCTCGTGGACTTTTACTTTGAAATGTCTCAAGCAACAAACCTCTTTCCCAGGAAGCCCAGTCCAGCAGCCAGTACAGCCAGAACAAGATTTCTGGCAGGAGCAATAGGAACTGTTTTTGTGCATTTGGGTAATATTGTTAAAAAGTATATTGTACACCCATCAGCCACAAAGAATATACACCTCACAAGGCACAACGGCAACAGGACGTGCTCCAGGGGGTATTAGTCACACCGGGAATAGCGGGTGTTCCCACATATGCATATGGGTAAACTGAGCAGCAAAAGTGCTGGAACAGTTAGGGAATAGTAAGAGACCTAACTGGCCGCAAGAAGCACCTAAAAGTACAGGATTAAATAAACTTGAACACCTGTGCTAAAAAATGCCAAATTGGAATGGCACGCTAGAAGTTATAACCTTAGGAGAATATGTAAAATCTAGCTGCTTTCCCAGAGGCTTAAGGGTACTAGTAGAGCCTATCCTTTCAAGTATCAGGCAGAATAGGTAAATATAGACTGTCGGAGGAGATGGCATCTTGTCCGGAGGCCTGACTGAGCTATGGGGAACCTGTTAGCCATCTAATAACAACAAATGCAGATTGGACATCAGTGCTGCTCCTCTCTACTTCGACATCCCAGAAGAGATACCGGGGCATGCCCTCTTTCCTTTTGCTTCCCCGCCTCGCCTCCTGGGGACCTGACAGAGTCATACATTTGGAACCAAACAAGTAGAACTCAAGTACTTCCTCGTACGCCTAGTGGTTTGAGTGTTTGATAGATGTTTTAATGTTAGCATTATAAACTTAAATATTTGTTTACATGGTGTTACCAGTGATGTGCTATCACAGTAGCAAGTTGGACCTATATTCATTGTTAAGCCCATTTACTGTACCGTGCAATGAACTGTAATGCTGTGCACTTTTATTTTGCTGTAAAGTAAGTATTAAAAAAGGGTACTAATAGATCCTGAAATAGGTATCAACAATGAAATCTTGGATAATGGACTTGAAGCTATAAAGAAAATGCAATTTTGACTTAAGAGCAACTGGCACCACGGGGACAGGCAATTCATGGCTGGTAGCTGCCTGCCTCAGGACGTAAAATAACACTAAATAGAAATTTTCTGTGCAGGGGTTATAAACTTACAGAACTTGCATGACGTGTGATCTGACTTCCTCGTGGATCTCTGGCTGCTGAGTGACTGCCGCAGCCCTGTCCACAAAACTGTATTTTAATTGTGCAAAGTGGGAAAGAAGCTGTAGGGCTATAGAAAGCATTATAATGCTATTGAGCATTGTGGTGGTCTTTAGGTGACACTTATACTGTAGTATTTATAGGCAGTGGTACATGTTAAGGGGGGGCAGTATTATAAGTACTGCTCCACTTAACATGTGCATTTTCCTATAAGTAGTATAAGTATCACCTAAAGACTGCTGCTTCTCCCAAGAACATTATAATACTATATATAGCCCTGCAGCTTCTTCCCCACTTTGCAGTATTAAAACTCAGTTTTTGTGGCAGGGCTGCAGCAGTTTGAGGAAGTGAGATTAAGTTCTAAAACGTTATAACCCTTGCACAGAAAATGTTCATGTTGTTTTAGATCCTGGGGCAGGCAGCTACTAGCCATGAGTTGCCTGCCTCGCACACAGTATTGTGTCAGCTGCTCTTTAATGACATGCCTTCTAGAGGCAGTCATCTTTGTGAGAAAGAAACTCAAAATTGGAATCACAAACCAAAGTCACACCTTTAAGAAGTTAGTAGGGGAGACAGATTACATAGCCAGCATTATCATTTGAAGGAAGAACTGAGAAGATTTTGAAAAGTATAGTGCTCCCTCTTTTATCCACCAGCCTCCATATATCCTAAATTTTGGCAGATGAGAGTGACTGTTAAAGGGGGAGATAACATTTTTGGAAACTAGGACAGGAGCTCACACTGGCAGATTGGCCGGGGGCAGATAAAAGAGGGAGTACTGTACATCACAATAAATAAACAGAAAAAGGTCCAAAGGGACATAAATGATTATACAGAAAATGTGGTTTATACATTAAAAAACAATACAGGAAGTTACAGAGAAGCACAGAGCGATAGTGACAGTGGGGATAGTATTGTGATCTCCAGCTGCCAACCAAGCTATCCTCCTTTTTTTTTTAAAGGAGATGGGCGCACAAGGCCCCACCCGAGGAAAGACAAGTTGCAGAGGCACATACTAACAGATTCTTAAGAGGGACGACAAAAAAGGTACCAGTTCTGAAGGGATACAAAGCCACCAGACAGATACAGGGATTCACCAGAGGTGGTGGTTATGGAAGAAGAGGTTGCAGATGTCAGAGGCAGAGGAGTTACAGCAGGAAAATGGAGGTTGTGGTATTTAACATAGGTCAGAGACAAATAAATAACACTGAAATGGGGGTTCTCACTATTCTACTCACCAACTCAAGATTTTGAGGGTTTTAAACTACAAATCAACCTTCAAAAATCCTTTAAAATTTGAGATTCAAAGTACAATTTGCTGATTAAGAGCAGAAAAGGAGTAACACCAAAAACCAACTAGAATCAGAATTGAACATCAAATCTACATACAACCCACCAAGCAACCTATTTCATTAAGTGGAAAATTATGTACTAGCAGTACAAAAAGATATTAAGCTTCTAAACAAAAGGCAAGGCAAAGTTTATTTTTCAAAGCGCCCAATCCCAGAGGCTCTTGGTGCTGTTCAACAATAATAGCTAATCCTAAAACCACAGACATATACATATCTAAAATACTAATAATTAAACCATATAATATAAAATAATTAAAATACAATATAAGAGGCAGCTCCAGAACTAAATACCACTAAACAGTGTCTGGGAAAGCTTGGATAAACAGGAGGGCTTTGAGGTGGGCCTTAAATATCTCAACTGAGGGGGCCTCCCTTATAGATGGTGGAAGCGAATTCCACAGGATGGAGCTGGTGACACTGAAAGCTCTGTCGCCAGTGGTCTTAAGCTTCACCCTGGGATTCACAAGGAGGCCCCCAAAGGAGGAATGGAGGGAGCAGGCCAAGACAGCGGGTGTTAGAAGGTTAGACAAGTACCCAGGGCCTAGCCCATGTAGGGCCTTAGCGTGTACGGACGTAAAGTCCCCGGTCAAAATGTCGCGGACATTAAGTAGCGGATAAAACGTTGACTGGACAGATTGTCACCGGACAATAAGTATAGCGGTAAAAATAGCGCTAGACTAAATGTCGCAACACGATTAAGCGCTGGACTAAATGTCGCATTCTGTAGGATAAACCTAGTTAATTTTCCACAACAAAATAGTAACCTTGCTATCAGAGATACAGTGTGTTAGTGAGTTCACCAGATCTCTGTTCAAGTGGCTCCATTCCCCAAAACCTAAAGCTGTTACTTGAGATTTCTCTTGCCTTCGACCTGGATATGCTAAACTTGACAGCTGGAATTTCGAACTTAATGGTGAAGTCTGTTGTCACCGAATAGTCCGCTCCTGCTGCTGCTGCTGCTGCCAGACCCCCTCCAAAGAAAATATATACTCAGCATGCCTCCTACTCACCACAAGTCCACTTCGAAATTGGCCAGCATGCTTCAGTGCACAGCGTTATGAAAGCAGTTCAGCTTTATGAAAGCAAGCATAGAAACAATATAGATGAAAACACGATCCAGTATTATGAAATCCTCCAACCACAGCAGTTAGCAGACAGTGGCAGTCCCCTTACAATCTCCAGGCTATGGCTCCAACTATTTCTGAACAGAATTGGCTATAGTAAGAGAAAGAGAACCACGGCAGCACATAAAACCTCGTAGGACCTCTGAGACCTAAAGGAGCAATTCCTAAATAGAATAGTCACTGCAGCAGCTGAAGAGCTCATCACGCCAGAGCCAACACTCAATCTAGACAAAAGTGAGGTGAATCTCATCCCATGTTCTGAGTGGACTATGGATGTTGAGGGGATCATGGTAGGTGGAACATAACACAGTCCAATAACCACCAGACAAACTCAGACACCACAGGACTGTACATTGAGCAGGTACTTGTTGCTGACATCGCATCCATTAAGAACAATCTTGATCTCCCAAAGGAACAGCATGCAATGTTAATTTTCTAACACAATGCAACTGCTGGTACAGAATTTATTGGGCATGTTAAAAGTGGGGAGAAATAGAGATTAAAGTTAAAATGTCGCCAGTCTGTACGGATTCAGCTACATTCTGACCGCGACCGCTTCATACGTCGCCCAAATTAGTTTCTCCTAATAGACCGCAACATATTTTCTGCGGTGAAAATTTAGCATGACGAACTGACCGTATGCCGGCCTTAAAGGTGAGCAAGCCCACCTTAAAGAGGATCCTCCACCTGACCGGCAGCCAGTGCAGTTCGCACAGCACCGGGTTGATGTGGCAGTATCTAGACTGCCCCGTCAGCAACCTGGCGGCTGCATTCTGTACTAGCTGTAGCCTGCGGAGGATACCTCCCAAGACCCTGAAGTAGAGCGCATTACAGTAATCCAGCCTAGACATTCCAAAGGCATGCACCAAAGTGGGGGAGGTCCATAGGCGGAACTAGGGGCTTGGTCCTCGCAATATTCCTAGGATGGTAAAAGCTGGTCCGGACAACGGATGACACCTGAGCTTCAAATGTCAATCTGCTGTCAAAGGTTAAGTCAAGACCGCGCACCCTAGAGGAGGCCTTCAATGACACAGACCCCAGAAATAATCCAGTATCTGTGCCAGAGGCCATCCTATCACGGCTTCTGTTCGACTTCACCACTAGTACCTCCATCTTATCGGGGTTCAGCCACAACCAGCTGGAGGCTAGCCAGTCGTTGATCTCAGCTAGGCATCTATTTAGCACTTCAACTGCATTGAATGTCCCAGGGGTAAAAGGGAAAATACAGTTGGGTGTCATCGGCATAGCAATGAAAACCCAAACTGTAATTCCTAATGCTCTCCCAGGGGCAGCACGTACATGGCAAACAACATCGGTGACAAGACCGACCCCTGAAGTACTCCACACATCAGGAGGCTTGGGGAGGAGGAGGAGAAATTCCCCATCACTACCCGTTGCCTTCTGTTGGTGAGATAGGACTCAAACCATCAGATGGCAGTGCCAGCAAGTCCACAAACCTCCCTCAGGCGATCAAGCAACACACGATGGTCTACCATGTCAAATGCCAAAGAGAGATCGAGGAGAACGAGAATTGTGCCCGCTCCTCGATCTCATGCTCTAAGGAGGTCATTATGGACCCGAACTAATGCGGTTTCCATGCTGTGCCTCGCCCGAAACCCTGACTGGAAGGGTTCGTGCAGGTCAAAGGTCACAAGGTGCTCCTGTAGCTGCTGTGCCACAGTTTTCTCAAGAACTTTCCCCAGAAATGGGAGGTTGGAGATTGGATGGTAATTCGCCAAGATGTCAGAGTCTAAAGATGGTTTCTTCAGAAGGGGACTGACCAAAGCTTCCTTCAAGGCATCCGGGAAGACCCCCTCTGAGATTGAACACCGGACAATCATGGCGAACACTGGGCCAACGGAGTAGACACATCTCATCAGGAAACGTGTCGGCACCGGGTCCAGTTCACAATATGTGTGCCTCAGCCCGAGGGCACCCTCCATGACCTTAGCCACCTCCACTGATTTAAACTCCCCCCAACCAGGCCGAGTGCTCTCTGAACTCCGTAGGCGATCACTGTCAATCACTGTCAGCCACTGTGTGGCACACTGGCGGAATGCCCTGCTGGATAGCAGACACCCTGCCCGAAAAGAATTGAGCAAACTCTTCACATAAAGCATCAGAGAAAGCTTTTTTCAGCTGCAGACAGGCTGGATTTAACAGCCTGTCCACAGTCCGAAAGAGCATGGTTGGTCAGTTCTTCACAGCAGCAATCTCCCTGGACAGGAACTCTGCCTTCTTACGGGTGATTGCCCCCTGATACTGTACACAATGAGAGTGCAGGGCCAGTCTGTCTGCCTCTAGCCTGGACCTCTGCCAGCAGCACTCTAACCTCCGACCCATTATCTTCATCAACTTGAGCTCCCCATCAAACCATGGGGACCTCAAGTGAGAAGATTTGGATGGTACACGGACCGGTGCAAGAGAGTCAAGCACAACTGACATCGCCCTATTATAGGCGGTAACAGCCTCACCCACACCCCCTATGCATGCGCTACTCACACTGGATAGATCTGCCACTGCCAAAAAAAACCTCTGGGGTCAAACCCTTCAAAGGGTGGTAGCTTACTATCCCAGTGGGGGGGAGGGCTCCGAACAAGAACTTCACCGTGCAATGATCAGACCAAATGACCCGATCAGTCTTGAGGTTACTAACCTCAAGCCCTAGTGAGAAGACCAGGTCCAGCATGTGGCTGCCCTGATGGGTCACAGTGGAAACTTCCTGCAACAGGCCCAGAGATTACTTCGTCTGCAGGAGGTTATAACCCAGCCCAAAAGATCCTTCCTCGGCCCAGACATTGAAGTCCCCCAGAACTAAACATCTGGGGGCTCCAGTGTCTCACCAACGACGAAGTCTGCTACCTCCTGCAGGAATTTGCCTGTCGCCCCAGGAGGGTGATAAATCAGGAGAATCCTGAAGCCTGCACCCGGCCCACCACGAACGGCCACACATTGAAAGGAACCTGGTCTTCCCACCTGGTGCACAGTGCAGCCAAGCTCAGATCTAAAATAGATGGTCACTCCCCTGCCCCTGCGTTCCACTCTGGAGCAGTGCACCACCGAGTAGCCAGGGGGGACTGCGGCCTCTAGAACCAGCATCATCACCCACCCAGGTTTGGGTAATGCATGCTAGATCGACCGTGGTTATTAAGTCTGCTATAATTGCAGTCTTGTTCCTGATCTAGCTTGCATTGCAAAGCACTGCCCTGAGTGGATTGGTGATTAGTGTAGTCCTCCTGGGTACTAGTCCACTCGGTCCAGTGGAAACCCTGGGGACGGGGACCAAACACATGTGGCCTCTCCCTAAGGCCTGTTGACACCCAGGGTGCCTTCTGCACCCGATAACCTCAATCTGCCCCTCTCCCAAGGTGCCCCGACAAGATCGATCAATGCGAGCCCTTTTAATGCTGACCTTCCGACAGCGACAGGCTGGAAACTGGGAGGTCAGTAAAGGGTCGCAGATCGAGAAGCTGGGACATCTCATATGAGATCCTAGCCCACCCCAGGCCTCCCAACTTCCCCAAGCACATTCTGTCCCAGTCAAATAGCCTCAATAAATAACAAATGACTGTCGGTCACAACAGACTTCATTCACCTAACCTATAAAACCTAACCAATCATACCACACAACTCATACATATGGACCATGCAAAACACTATACAAATATACTTGTTTAGATACACACACACACTACAAGCAAACTCTATAAACCCAACCCCCAAGGAAACAGTACCCCCCAACCCACAAAATACAAAGGACAGACAAACAAGGGAGGATGCAGCAAGGAATATGAGCTGCAGCAAATCAATTCAATAACAGATAATTAGCTAAAAACCAAATTAGTGTCCAAGTTCATAACCAAGCCTTGAGACCGGTAACTGTAGAGGCGTATTTTCCAAATCAAACTGGAGCTCCCACCACTAGAGTTCAGAAACACTTCAGAGCTCTCACCCCCAAAGTTCCACAGTTCTTCAATGCGGCACCACTATTTTAATGTAATATTTTTGGCATTCCAAGAGTTGAAACTTAAGGCACTTAGAGTAGAAAACAACTCCACTCTCCCACGAGCCAGCAGACGAAAGCATAGAAAAAGTACAGGCACTCACCCACCGATTCCACCAGGAGTCCAGAGAAACCCCTGAAAGCTGGCCCTCACCTCAGGAATCGAGTGTCCTCCTCTCCCATACCAACAAAATCCAGGAGGAGCCAGCAAGCAGGCGACAACGAAAACAGGCTGAGGAAAGTCAGAACTCGGATCAGAAGGAGTTCAGGGAAAAAACCCTCCTCCCCTGCAGGCAAGATCAAGGCAGACCTCCCCTTCGGTCCCCGGGATCCAAATCAGCAACTAAGACCACCGAGAGACAGGCGGAATTGTAGGCAGCAGAGCTCTCACCTCCTGCCTCACCAGTTACCCTTGCCGCTCAACCACCGATCACCCAAATATCCGGGTCAGACAGCCGGCAGCGACACACCAGCTCCGACAGTCCAGTTCCAACATGAACAGTAGCAGTCCCAGCAATTGGCCAGCCAACTGATTCGACCCACAGCAGACCACTTCACAAAGTCCGGGTGAGTGCCACAGATTTCACTCCTTCACTTGCCAAAATCCTTGTTGGCTGCAACTCAAAGACTAAGCCATACTTCCAAGCCCTAACTAAAAAGAAAAAACAACACTCCTCAATCTGTCTTACTAAAAAGCCCTGCCTGACGCTAAAAGCCCTAACTACAACTACCTAAAAACCCCAATTTAAAATAAACGCACACAATCCTCCTCAACAGTAAAAAGTTGAGAATGACAATCTATAAATGTGAAGCTAAAAATAAATCGCATTTGGCAAAAATCAGCACAGGCAGTCCGAGCCCGAGCAGACGGCAGCCCACGTGGCCGCCAAAAGGACGAAGGAACCAAGAAAATACAGGGGTAGTAGCCTTTGGGATAGTGCCACCTAGGGGTTACGTACATACAACCCACCAAGCAACCTATTTCATTTGGTGGAAAATTATGTGCTAGCAGTACAAAAAAATATTAAAAAGCTACTGAACAAAAGGAAGAAGGAACCAAGAAAATACTGGAACAACTTATTGAAGGAAGAGAGGGAAGCTTTAAAAACTTTGGAGAGCGACTCATCCATCATAATAAAGTCGGCAAACAAAGGCCGAGTCATAGTGGATTATGGGAAGTACAGAGCTGAATGCATGAGACAGAGTTATGACATTAAGAATTGCAAGAGGTTGGGGGGTGCTGTGAGGTGGCAAACATGGCAGATGCATGTTAGTACAATTTGGCTGGTCACTGTTTTTAAGTTTTATTTACCCGATCTGTCAGCTTCATTTTGTTGTTTTGCTGCTATACTGTGAGCTTCTTTGCCTGGAGACTCCAAATGAGTTCGAAACAGGACCGAAAGCAAGCCACTCAGAACCTAGAGGCCTTTCTGTTGCAGTCGGCTGGGCTGAGGAGTCCTGAGTCAGGGCCATCTACGTCTGCAGGAGCTAGAGCATCGGATCTTAAATTATGGCAGTGCTGCAGAAAATACAGGCTACAGAGGAGGACACCAGCAGACGCTTGGCAGCAGTGGAGGCAAAATTTGGGGTTGTGGAATACTGAATTCAAAGCAGTGCAGCATCCATTACTGAACTGACCCGGGAAATTGGACAATAGCAGGAGAATAACACACTTTTTGTGTGGGACTTTAATTTCCTTTGGGCCAAGGTGGAGGCCCTTGAAAATGCTCAGTGGCAAGCTAACGTGCAAATTGTGAGATTCCCCCCTCGTATGGCTGGCAAGACTGAACTGTTGGCTGCTGTTCACTGGCTCTTTTTTACTGACCTGAGTTTATTGCTTGCGGATTCTTGAATCACTGTCCTGAGGGCATTTGCCATTCCTGTGAGAGCTCAGCCACGTGGGGCAGAAGATCAACAGCCCCTTACCGCCATTGTTGCTCTTTCCAGCTCAGATGCTCATATTCTCTTGCAAACTGCCAGAAGTTGAGGGGATATCGTCTGGGAGGGGAGTAAACTAGCTTTCTTTCCGGACATTTCCTCCCAGACCCAAACCAGAAAAAAAGTTCTTCAGGTTGTTTAAAAAAACTTTACTTGAAAATGGCGTGCAAGCCCAATTGTTGTTCCCCGCCCGGCTCCAGATACTACACAAAAATAAAATGCATGTTTTTGCAGACCCAGACTCAGCTATGGCATTTGCAGCGAAGTTAACGTCTGCACCATCTTTGGAAGCTGATTTTTCTGCCATAGAAGGAGATGAAGTCTGCGGTATTACCTGAACTAACTTGGCTTCTTTGAGCTCTCTCTCTAGGGTTTCTTTTTCAGCAGGGACTTTACTTTAATGACCAGCTGACCAGGAGTTTGGACTGTTGTTCATTCTGAGGTTTCTCTTATTGCTATCTGCTTATGTGCTGCTTAGCTTCTAATTGTATCTTTTGGATATACGTTACTGGATATAACACTAAGGAGGTGGCTTCTTATTTTTATGAGTGAAGGTACACTCCACTCAATTTGTGAACTGTTGATTACTGCTCTTGTTGTTTATTTATTTATTTATTCCCCCCTCCTCTCCCCTGCAGTCCCTTCTCTTCGGGAGACACTCTACAGCCTTTTCAGCCCTCGCTCACCTGCCTGTAGACCAGAGCAGTCCATCCCCCACGGAGCCTTGGTTTACCCCCCAGGCGGGGTACTGGGTGGGGGCCCTACACCCCGAGACACACTGGAATTTCGTCGGGATGCTGTCTCTGGGCAAGCAGGGCTTTGAGGTTGGGGCCTAGTGCTCGTGTGCAGGGGACCGCAAGGTGATTTTTCAGTGTTCTCTTTACTGCATGACGTGCGTGTCCCCTGGCGTCAAGCGCTAAGCGCCGACGTCTGTGCGTCACCCCTTCTTTCTGCCGCCGGCCTTGCTGCGCCTCAGGTCTCCACCTGGGACAGTCAAGCGCGACTCTGGATCCCCTCCCCCGGAGGGGCAGGCAGTCCCTGGGCGCTCAAGCCCTCTCCCGGCCCGGCCCTCCAGCTTTCGGGCTCGTTCCGAACCGGGTCGCTGGCGTCACAAGCGGCAATCCAACCGCTGCGCCGGCGGGCCGGCCTATTTAATTATTAATGTTACTGGATAACACCTTTGAGTCAAAGACTCCTTTACAAAGGTTATACGTCATTGAAAACAAAGACATCAAGGACAATAGCAACAGCTAGACACAATAATTACAGAAATGGTTACAAAATGGTTACAGATAACACAGTAAAGCAGCTGATGATAGAGTTACAGAGTGTTGCCAAACATAGATACACAGTGCAGATGGTAGTAGGTAACAAAACATACACTACAGGGCGGTGGTGCAAGCCATGCCCTGGTGGTTATTTGCAGGCCTAGGCTGGACTGAGGTGTCCATTGTCAAAATATAGGCACGCCCAGGGGTGGCTGGACCAAAATTATGTCCATAGTGAGGGAGAGAGTGTATAGATCAAATTCAAGGGCAGACACAGACTGATTCCTGAGTGATTAGGTCTCTTCGTTGGGACTTGAACTGACCAAGTTTGGGTTCTGTGAGGAGGGAGTTTGGGAGTGAGTTGAGCCAGTTAGGGGCCAGGTATCTAAAAGTTCTTTGACCCTAAGTGGTCTTACAGCGAGGTACCCTGAAGTGGGTTGTCGAAGATTGCCGAGTGAGACAGGTGGACAGTGGTGCCTGGAGTAGGGGGGAGAGAGTAGGTGGGAGTAGCCCTGCTGTAATTTTTTTTAGCAAAGAGGCAAGCCAGATATTTGAGCCTCCTGTCAAAGTTTAGCCAGTTTGTTGAGGTGTAAAGGGTGCAGATATGTGTGAGTTTGGCGCAGACAGTAGCAAGTCTACAGGCCTTATTAAAGGCCAGTCTCATTTTGTTTAGGTACGTGTTGTCGTACGGTTTCCCTGTATGACATCATGTTATACCTGTGAATGTAGGGGTGCCATGCAACTTAATTGGACCCAGAACATCTTTTGTTTTTATTTCCTTATACCACCTTCTGGCATTTTCAGCCCCAAAAGTATTTCTCCCTCGTGAGGTGGGAATGTTGGTAAGAGGCATTCGAGTCACCAAAAAGGTGAGAGTGGACTATTCTACAGTATTATCCTACCGGACTTAAATTCCTTCCTGTCTACAGGCTGACCGGGCTTGTTAAATGGGCTGTTTGTTTTCCATGGTTAAGTTTCACAGACTGTACATTTACAACTGAGTCTGCATACCCACAGACTGAACATTTACAGCTGAGTCTGCGTACCCTTTCCTGTGTTACGTTATATGGCGTTCTACTATATTGCATTAATTTTTATAAACAAAAAGAAAAATAATTGCAAAAAGGTAAAAAAAAAAGAGGCAGAAATATAGTTATCGTGGATTATGAGAAGTACAAAGCTGAATGCGTGAGACAGATTTATGTCATTAATAATTGCAAGAGGTTACAAGAATATCTCCTGCCAGACAGGAAAGAAATAGGAGAAACCTTAGAACTTAGAATATCTATGGGGATTGATCAGGTCAGGTGAATGGGAAGGACAAATAGTGAACAAAAAAATGCTAAAATGCTTCTCTACTGTACCATTCCTAAAATCCACAAGTACTTAACCCAAAGGGATGCCCAATAGTTGCAGAGATTGATTCAGTATTGGAACCACTATTAGTGTATGTCTACATGCAAGAGATTATACCAGACTTATAAACTGTACTGAAGGACACAGCAAATGTGTTGAACATCATACAAAACATCAACAATAATAATGATCAAACAGAATGGTTACTAGCGGCCATGAATATTAGAAAGCTTCACACCTCAAGTTAAGCATGTGGACGGATTAGAGGCATTATATCAGCCTTTGAGCAGACATCAGACTGACAATACACCCTCCAGACATTACATAAGAGAACTTGCATCCATAGTCCTTAGAAGGAATTGCTTTGAGATCGAGGGAGAGTTGTTCAGACAGATTAAAGGTACCGCAGTGGGGAGCAAAATGGCCCCGGCATATGCAAACATCTATATGTACAAATGGGTGACAGAGCGCATCCTGAATCATGCCAGCTAACGCTACAATAAAACAGAAGAATGGCATTGGTTTATAGATGTCAACTTTTTCATCTGTACAGAAACGGAAGAAGAAATTACAGAATTTCAAAAAACATCAATACCATTTCGGACAACATACACCTTACCAGTATAGCAAGTAAGGGAGGAAGATGGCTTACCCTGGCATGAGAATTTACAAGAGGGAAGGAAAACTGGAGACATTATACAAAAACCCACAGCAAAGAATACAGTACTTTACAATGAGAGATTTCATCCACACAGACTTAAGGAAAGTATTCCCAACTCACAAGTCTTACGGATTAAAAGAAATTGCAGTTAAACACCCGACTTCAGAAAAGAACTTTAATATGATGCGTAAAACATTTGAAGACAGAGTATATAAGGAATGGACCCTAAATGAAGCCGAAAGGAAACTGGAGGACAAGGAACATTCTAATTTGCTGCAGATGATACCCAGAATACTGTAGATACAACTAACAAGGGCAGAAAACTGGTATTCAGCACTCAGTACCCTCCCTACACTATGGACATCAGGCGCATACTAACATCTCATAGACAAATCCTAGAAGAAGATGGGAGGTATGATAGACTATTAAGACAAAAGCCTTTACGTGTAAACAAGAAAACTCCAAAATTAAGAGATTAACTAGTACTTAACTGATCACCACTATGATAAACCAGAACAAACACAGCTACTACTGGGGTCACTTAAAAGAAGGCAACTTCCCATGTGACAGGTGTGCCCAGTGCCATAGTACCTCGGGAAAGGAAATTTTCATCAACCCATGAAATCGGGAGAGCCACAGAATAAAGGAGCATATTACATCTGTTACTACACATGTACTATATGTTATTTTCTACCCATGTGGTATGATCTACATAGGCAAGACTGTTAGGGAGCTCAAAAGGAGAATTAGCACAAGAGTTCCATCAGATGTAAAGACGAGACACCCACTGAGGCCAGACACTTCAGTGAAGCCGGTCACACCCATCCTGTTAAAGATTTTGGGGTATGGAACAAATAAAGAAACCAGAAAGAGGGGACAGCTTGGACACAGCTCTCCTGAAAGGAGAAGTGTACTGGATGTACAGATTGGGAGCTCAGGAACCCAAAAATGGAAGGAATAAAGAAGTTAATTGGATGCTGTTCTCCTAGGGCAACATCTGCTTTTTTGATGCTGGCATCCACTATCTGTAATAGCCACTGGAGAGGGAATGGGACTCAGACGTCCCCTGTTACCATCTACTGGGCCATCCTGCACTGAACAAATTTTGGCAGCTAGGTATGACCGGGATCCTGGCATCTGGGACCCAGATACTGGCAGTTTACCTCCCTAGCCCCAGATGACTTGTTTAAAAGTGGGCATTATGTCCTTGTTAGACAAGAACTCCCACTCTATGAGGACCACATAATATCCCACTGTGAATTCTTGGTAATGTCGCTATTGGTAGTATGGCTCCCCCAACTCGTATGACTAGTTTGGGCTGTTCAAATAACCTAAAGCAATAGCCAAAACAAAATAGGCAAGTAAAATAATTTTCTTGTACATATAGTACTGCTGCCTCTTAATAAATGAACAAACCTAAGTGAAATCATGTGTTAGATATAAATGAGAGTGCTGTTGGTCATTTTCAAACCAAAACGAATACCCAGTCAAAATACAGGGAGAGCAGCCTCACAATGTCTACTCGTATGAATGACAGCCTTCAAATAAATGGCTGTCAGATCAGGTTTCATTCTCTCCAGTGAGTAGGCTGACGTCACACCAAGAGCGTATGGGTAAGAAACAGACCTGCAAATGTTAATGCTCTAATATTTTCTTAAAAAGAAAACTGAAAATAACCCCTATACTTATCTGCAGTCACGTATCAAGAGCCGTGCAGAGCATTTGAAATGCCGGCGAGAAGATAATACATTTCTGAGCTTGTGAGTACTGCACTTACTAGCTTAACAGAGGTCGGCATGTAAACAAGCTGCAACACTAGAGCATTTTTGAAAATGCTACTGTATAAAAGCAGAGTACAGAAATGATGTGTAACAGGACAGAGCCAGGATGATGTATAATAGTAATAACCTGTTGAGAGCTGGGACAAGTAAAGTTAAAACAAAAAAAAAACCAAAAAACAACAAAACCTAACCTGTTGTGAGATTTCTTTGTCTCCCAAACAGGACAGCATCTGCAGCAGCTTGGAGCTATAGAGGAGGGTCACGTGACGAGCATGGCCCAACTAGGACGTCCCAAGGACAAAGGGGGCAGATTTAGAACTCTTGGGAAATGTTGCTTCATTGCACATTCCACGAATGCTTCTAGCACCGACAACGCAGCACTCAGATCGGGAGGGGAGTGATGAAATGAGAGTTCCAAACGAAAACACCTTAGCACTTTGTACTGAAAATACAGAAGTCCACACATGGAGTTTTTCTTGCTCTGAAAATGAGCTTTTAATATAAGCTTAGCATTTACATCAGTTCCAACACTCCATGTGGACTCCAACAGTGATAAAGATACAAAGTACTATTCACGAAGGAGCACGGAGCAGGTGCTCAAAGGCTCACGCAACTCCGCACCCATGGGAAGTCCACGAGGGGACTGCATTCATGAAGCAGCGGTTCCCGCCTGACTCCCTTCTGCGTCCCCGCCCCCAGGCGTGGAGGTGCGCAGGGGTGGGGTTGCGGCCTGGGCAGCAGCCAATCGGGCTGCCCTACCTGGGTCCGTCCGCAGTGGACTCCCTTGGCGCCCAGTATCCACCATCTTGGTGGGGCGGGTAGAGCCTGGCAGTGCTGCCGAGGAGGGCCACCCACCCCGACAACAGGGTCACTATCCTGCGGAGCGGGGTCCGGTGACTCCCACCAGCAGCAGCAACTGGAAGGCGCATAGCCAGTACGGCTGTCCTCCAGATGTGTAGCTGCCGGCCCCTGCGTTTGGCACTCCGCACATTTGTGAATGGCGCAGAGTGCTGGAACACGCCCCCCCCCCACAGAGGCCCCGGCCCGCCCAAGCATGGAGCTTCGCGCTCAGCTGGGGATCTGGTGTGGAGGGGGCCATAACTCGAATGTGAATGCTGCGGTGGGCGCGAACAGGTGCGGGGTGGCTACGCACCAGAGTTACATGGCATGTAACCACCCTGATCCGTTCGTGAACAGGGCACCCCCGTCTCTAGACCCATACTTTAGCAGTAAGGTCTGCTTCAGCTCCCCCACGGTCGTCCGGCACCCAGCCAGCCACCGACCGAGACCAGGACGCCCGCCTGCAGCTCCTTGGAAGCTGTCTGCCCTTGAATGGGGCTGCTTCAGCTCCCCCACGGTCGGCCGGCACCCACAACCACCGCCAGACCAGGACGCCTACCAAAGCTCCTTGAAGCTGCCTGCCCTTGACAGAATGCTGCAAAAACTCCACGGTGAGCTGCGCACGACCAGACAGGATGCCGTACAGCTCCTCGGCTACTGCCTGAACAGACTCCTCAACCCCAAGGTCAGCAGGGCTGGCACAGCCGACTGGACCAGTGCCACTGCAACTCCTGGATGGTACGGGACAGCGCAGCCAATTGGAACACGGGCGCTTCCAGCAAACCCGCTCTGATTGGCCAGGACTTTTCTCCTGCTTCAGCCACCTGGCACTTTTTACAAATAGATTATTTGATAGAACTAAGCACATTTCAATTGTGTAATAGAAGTTTTTCAACTGTATTAGCTGGATTGTAATTTCTACTAATGTTTTAAAGTGCTTACACCTCTTCTGTCTCAGTGCTCCTCCTGCAGCCCCCCCCCCCAATCCAAGCACTCTGCCTTGGCGCCGAATAGTCTAACTACCTTTTGCCTTACTAAACTGCTCAAATCTAACCCATCCTAACCTCTATGCTATTTAAGACCTGCTCTTTTTTCTTCTCTCCAGCTGCCTGCCCTTGAAACGGGGCTGCTTCAGCTCCCCCATGGTCGGCCGGCACCCAGCCAGCCACCGACCGAGACCAGGACGCCCGCCTGCAGCTCCTTGGAAGGTACGGGACAGCGCAGCCAATCGGAACACGGGCGCTTCCAGCAAACCCGCTCTGATTGGCCAGATTTTCGATAGAACTAAGCACATTTCAACTGTGTAATAGAAGTTTTTTTTTTTTTTTTCCCATTAGCAGGTTATACAGACCTGCCACTAGAGGGATTCTTGGTCTTTCTACACATATCACTGTTCTCAATCGTGGGCAATATGGCCTGCATTATCATTCTACTTCTAATCCTGGCAAAAATTATGACTCATAAAGCACTGATCCATGCTAAGTCAGAAGTCATCCCAGCCTGGGAACCCACAATCATAGTTCCTGCTGCATCTTCATATTGCTTCCCTTCTCTTAATCTGTCGGGTTTCCATTTTAATTCTCATCCCTCTCCTCTGGCCTCCTCCCTTCGGCCAATGTCTTTCCGTGCTCTTCCCCTGCTAGCCTTGAACGGCCATGTCAGCATCTCCTATGCCCTGGCTAGACGTACCTCAATGACTGAACACCACACAAGAACCATACGAAAGGAGCCCACTTCTACCTGATAAATGCCCTCAAGAAAATGTTTCTAATTCTCCTTTTCTGTTAAGGCAATGTCAAACTAAATCCAGGTCCCCCAACTCAAATCGCTTCTCCGTCGGAGTTTGCAGCTGCTCCTGGATGAAACTGATGATAGTCATATTCTAAGCCTGCTCAAAACTTGATCATCTTCAAGTTTGGGCAGCCCACACTGACCCAGATCTGATTATAATTACGAGTCATGGCTAAAAAGACCAACACTGATCTGCAAATTACTATACCGGCTTCAAGCTCTTTTAGGGCTGATAGGGATTCGAGGGGGAGGGTTGTATACGCCAAATCAAAATTTGATGTTAGCAGCATTTCCTGTAAAACTAAGCCCAAAGAATACGAGATTGTCTCGCTTAAACTTCACCTTCCACCCTCAGAGTGCATCACAATCATTGGTGGCTATAGACCCCCGTCAGGGAGCACTGAAATTCTTAACGTGTTGAAATCCATAACTTTGGCTGCTAACACGGAAACAATAATCTTAGGGGACTTCAATATGGATTGGCTCACTGCTAAATCCCACTCCCTAAAAGCCATCTGTGATGAGCTGGGTCTTACACAGATTGTAACTGAACCCAAAAGAACCAATGCTTCTAACTCTGCCAACAGCTCACTCTTAGATGTCATCTTAACTTCGCATCCCCATAAAATCTCACATTCTGCAGTTTTCCATAACTACATGAGCAACCACAGTATCGTTGTATGTACAAGATTCCAATCTGAAACCCAACAGCACCCTAAATTCAGAATCAAATGCTTGTTCCGTAAATTCAACTCAGTAAACTTCCTAACCGATCTAGCTACGATCAGGTGGCAAGACCTATATCTTGCCAGATCTGCTGATGCCGCCGTCTCTGTCCTAAATGACAACCTCACCACCCTAATTAACAAGCATGCTCCTCTTATTAAAATGAGAGTGCAGAAAATCTCGCATCCGTGGTTCACCCAAGAGCTCAAATCTGCACTTACCAATAGAGACAAGCTATGGGCTAGGGCCAGGCACACAAAGGACCCGGCAGACTGGCAGGCATTTAGAACTGCCAGAAATGCATGTGTTAAAAGTGTACATGCTACTAAAGCAAACTTCTACATCTCCACTCTGGAGCAGGCGAAAGAGAACTCCCAAAAAATCTGGAAGACACTGAGATCCATTGAAGGTCATCCTGCTGCTTCCTCCCTTCCCACCAAGATTCTGGCCAAGGACGGGATGGTTGAAAATAAACTGCGAATCCTCGAAGAACTTAACCTTCACTTTGCCACTGCCGGGTTGGCATTCGACTCCTCCCCATACGCTTAGCCGAGTGAATAGCAACACTAGCCCAGATACTACACTTCTACTCCACCTCATCCCTTCCAGTTGTGCCTGTTTAGCTACAAAGAAGTCAGAAGACATAATTCTTAGCCTTGACACCAAGAAAAGTGCAGGGACGATGACCTTGAATCATTTTTCTTGCGGTTAGGCTATGCCCAGCTCACAGCCCCCATCCTTCACATCTTCAACCTCTCTATTACCACAGCCACTGTTCCACCCTGCTGGAAATCTGCCCATATTCTTCCTCTCTTCAAATTAGGAGATCCTTGTGACTTAAACAACTACCGTCCTATCTCTATCTTGCCTGTTCTTTCCAAAGTTTTGAAAAACTTATATGCAGCCAACTAAAAAATCACCTCGAAGTGCACTCACTCCTAAACCCGGCCCAATCTGGCTTCAGGTCGAAGCACAGTACCATCTCAGCCTTGGCTAAAGTCTCTAATGACTGGATTCATGCTATGTACACCAAGAAGGTTACTGGTGCAGTCTTTCTAGACCTCAGTAAGGCCTTCAACACTGTAGACCATCACCTCCTAATCACCTGTCTTGCCTACATAGGTGCCACTCCACTTACCTTACAGTTATCTCACAGGAAGGATACAAAAAGTCAAAGCTGATGGCCTACTATCTCCCCCCCTTCCAGTTGCCAGAGGAGTCCTTCAAGGCTCCATCCTAGGACCAATCCTTTTTTCCCTGTACATCAACAACCTTGATTCCCACATAAAGAACTATAGCATACATTTCTTTGCGGACGATATGGTTTTGTACGCATCAGGCTCGTCCTTAACTGAAGTCAGGGAAGCACTCCAAGCTGACTTTATCCAGTTAGAAAGCAACCTTATTAATGCCAAGCTTCTCTTAAATGCCAAAAAAACCAAGACAATGATTTTCTCGAGACTTGCCTTGTCTGGTGCCCTACCTACCCCACCTAAAAACTTCATAGTTACCTCCCTAGGTGAACCCTTGGAAGTCGTACCTAAATTTAAATATCTAGGTATGTGGATAGACAACAAGCTTTCCTTCAACGACCACATCGAGGATCTATCAAAGAGGCTTAAAGCACACTTGGGTTTCTTCTTTAGAAATAGGACCCTCTTTTCTCTCACGACCCACAAAAGGTTTGTCCAAGCAACATTCCTTCCCTTGCTTGACTACGGAGACATTATCTTTATCTCCTCCCCAACCGTGAGCCTATCTAAACTGGACGTACTCTGTCACCATGCTCTTCGTTTCATTACTAATTCTGCGTACGGGACCCACCACTGTAATCTTTATGCAGCAGTTGGGTGGACCTCTCTTGCCACCAGACGCCTACTGCATGCTGGCATTTGGACCCTCAAATTACTACTCCACAAACTGCCTGTCTGTTTAACGTCTCTCATACACATCTCGCATAGCGCCTACTCCCTAAGGAAATCTGACCTTATAATAC
Source organism: Neoceratodus forsteri (assembly GCA_016271365.2). Taxonomy (NCBI): domain Eukaryota; kingdom Metazoa; phylum Chordata; order Ceratodontiformes; family Ceratodontidae; genus Neoceratodus; species Neoceratodus forsteri. The sequence continues at coordinate 272,538,401 of CM028133.1, forward strand.
TAGATGTTCCCAGGTCACGTACCACAGCTGGCCAAAGAGCTGTCTCATACGCCCTCCCAAACATTTGGAACCAACTACAAGCCATGCTGAAGCTAACCAGCATCGTATCAATTAACTCCTACAAAACACTAGCTATCTCTAAATTAAAAGACATATGTAGGTGTTACTAGGCTCCCAATGCCAAGTCAACTTCCTAGGTACCAACTGGCCCTCTACTTCTTAAGCTGAAATGTGTTGTATAATTTAGGGCAAGGCTAAAGCTGGAATGTACTGCATATATAGCCTAAGGACTCCTATTGCATATACCTCTTGTATTATATTTTTTTTTTCTTTGTTGTTCTACATTTTATATCTCCTGTCTATGTAATTGCGAACTGTATGTGTATGTGCCTCAGGACCTCCTTGTGAATGAGCTTGCTCAACGGAGTCCATCCTGCAATAAACTTGAACTTGAATACTTTGTACCTTTATCACTGTTTGAGTCCACTTGGAGTGTTGGAACAAGAAGAACTCCATGTGCAGACTCCTGTGTATTTTCAACACAGAGTGCTTGAGTGTTTTCATTTGATACCAGTGTCTGAGTGTGGAGCTGGCTGACCTTTTCACGTGTGAGCACAGACTGGGCAGAATTGCAGCTCTGAGCCTTCAGGACCTGTTGGTATGGGAGCGATGAAACGAGCACGGGAATAGAGCAGTTTTCACTGTGGGAAAACGGGTTGTCTGCGGGACCTGAGAAAGAGCTACTCTTTTAAACAAAGTAAGAGGCTTCCTGTGTTGTTTATTTTTGGTGTGCTTTCAGTCTAAGCTTGGAGTAGGCAGGGCAGCTGTAGGGAGTGAGACTAGTAGAGCATGAAGTTTCAGTGGGAGTACCATAAATAAAATAAAAAAAGTAAATAAATCTATTGGATAGGTAAGGAGTAAAATGTTTAAACAATCAGACTAACCTGTTTTTTTGTTGTTGTTTTTTTGTGTTATTTATTTAAGCAGTTTCGGGGAGTGAGGGTACAGTATTACAAATGTTATAACCTGTTGAGAGTCAGGGCAAGTAAAGCTAAACAAACAAAAACTAACCTGTTGTGAGATTTCTTTGTCTCCCAAACACGACAGCATTAGCAGCAGGTCGGAACTCTAGCGGTGGGTCACGTGGGCGCAGACCAACCAGGAGAGGGTAGGATGTCCCGCCTGGGGGGGGGGGAGGATAAAAGGAAGCATTCTTAACTTGGCCTGCACACTTTCATGTCCCAGCGAGTGAGTAGAACAGTGAAGGAGTGGAACAGGTGTAAGACTGGCATCGGGAGACGTCGGCAGGTGTCAGCAGAAGGAAGCAGAAAGGTGGGGGACTCTGCTGGTCTACTAAGGAAAGGCACCTTTTCACTCCTGCTGTTGGATTCCCTGTTGGGAAGGACACAAGGTAAAAGGTAGGCCTAAACAGGGAATAGGAGCAATACCCTATCTAGGGTAACAGTATCAGCAGATTTACACTAGGTACAGGGGATCTCGAGTAGCATCATACAGAAAAAGGGGATGATAGGAAGGGTGGAAGGTAGAAGGCAGACCTAAAACTGAGAATTGGAGCAACACCCTATCTATGGTAACAATATAAGGGGATTTACGCTAGGTGCGGGGGAACACAAGTAGCAACAAACAGTAAAAGTAAAACTAGGAACACCATATCAGGGGTGCGGGTACATAAGTACTTCTAGGTAACATAGGGAAAATAGAAGCTGGGAATGCTGGGAGTGGTGCAGTACAATGGCTGTGTTGCGGCAGTTTTCAGAGAGACCTTCTGGAGACTGGGGTGCTGCCCCATCTGCACATTCTTATCTGGGTTGAGGGAGGAGGTCACTAGACTCCAGGCTGAGTTGGCTGGGATTTTGGGGACCTCCTCCCCCACCCAAGATCCACCAAGTCTGACACTGTTACCCCAGAGAATACCAGGGAGGAGGAAGGGCTGGACTTCGGTGGATTCTGGAAGGGTGGGGGTGGTGGATCAGAGTCACCTTCCGCATCCGGTATCACTATGCAATTTCTGTGCTGCTTTGGCGAGGCAGGCCTGCCAGAAGAAGACACCTGTAGTAGTGGCCAGAGAGGATGTGAGAATCCTCCAGACCGGAGACTCAAGGGAGGGAGGAAGGATCCCAGAGGAGGAGGAAGAAACCTCTGGTGGGGGACTCTATTGTCAGGGGAATAGATTTGGGAATTTGAAAGGAGTGGTGAGTGATGTTAGACACACATGAGGTGCCATGGCCTGTGGGGATAGGAAGTAGATTCAGAGGATCACTAGGGCAGCAGGATGGGAGGCAAAGCAGGATGTCATTGTTCACCTGGGTACTAATGATCTGGCTTGGGGAGGGGGCTGAGAGCATGCAGGTGGAGTTTAAGGAGCTGGGGAGGGTTCTTGGACAGGTAGCACACTCAGTGCCTTCCACTGAGGTGGTACCTGTGTATGATGGGGAGAGGAGGGAGATCTCCACACCAGAAGCTTCAACTCATGATTGAAGGAATGGTGCAGAGAGGAGGGTTGACTTCAAATCATGGTTGAAAGAATGGTGAAGAGAGGAGGGTTTTGGCTAACTGGCCTGTGGAGGGTGGTGGAAGAAAGTGGGGAGGCAAAAACTGCCCCCCACAAACCAGGCTGAAGTATTAGGGAGGCCCTAAGGTGAAACGAATCCCCCAAGGTAAATAGTTACAAAGGAAGAGGGCGATAGGAATGAAAGAGGATAAGAATGGAAGCATTAAAAAGAGAGGAAGGAGAGAGGGGGAAAAGGAAAGAAGTGGGATATGTAGTAGCATGGAAACAAAATCTGGAAGCCCATGTGTGTGAATGCTAAGAGGTCTAGGAAATAAGATTCCGGACCTAGAGGCCATAATGGGAGAGGCAAACCTGGAAGTTGTGGCCATTACTGTGTCATGGTGCACTGAAAACGATGACTGGGACATGGCCATACCAGGCTGTACTCTGTTCAGGAGGGACAGGGTGGGAAGGGAAGGAGGGGGTGTGGTGCAGTATGTAAGGGACAGTAAAAGCAGGAGATAAAGGGAATGGTGGGGGGCAGAGGTACTGTGGGTCACCCTGGGGCCGAGGAATGGAGCCTCTGTTCGTACCAGCGTGATTTAGGGACTTCCAGCCCGGAGGTGGGGTGAGGGAGGGAGTTAGATAAGATACTGGTGGAAGCCATGAGCAAGATGGCAGAAAAGGGGGAGGTACTGCTGATGGGGACTTCTACTGGATGTAGATTGGAACCCCCCCAGCTGCAGCTTCAGTTAGAAGCAAGGATATACTAGACTCCCTGCAAGGGGCATTCCTCAGGCAGCTAGTCAGTGAACCCACTGGAGATGGGGCAATACAGTACCTAGTATTCACTAACAGGGACTGCTGTGGTGGATGGAACCCAGTCATCTGTTGAAAGGGGGTCCCTTCTTGAGTCCCCTCTCCTCATCAAATTCTCACCACAGATGCCTAGGGGATGGACTGGGGGGCACATTTGGGGCCCCATCAGACACAGCAGACATGGTCCAGAGTGGAGAGTACCCTCCACATAAACATCCTAGAAATGAGAGCTGTTCTGTACTGCCTACAAGCCTTCCAGACCCATCTCTCCCCAGGACCTCTGCTGGCAAAAACAGCATCAGTGTGATGCATTTATGAACAAGTAGGGGGGAACTAGCTCCTTCCCTTTATGCAGAGATGCGATGAGTGTTTGATATTGGGCTCTAGAACACGGTTTAGAACTGCCGGCACTTCATTTTCCAGGCGTCCAAAATGCCTTGACCTAGCAGGCAGGCTAAGCATGTCACAGTCCAGAATGCATGAGTGGGAGCTGTTGACCTTGGGACCGGAAGAACTGTTCGGCAGGTGGAGTCGTCATGAGTTGGACCTTTTTGCGTCCCCACACAACGCAAAACTGCCACTTTTCTGCTTCCTTGCTCCAGGGCCTGGAGTTTTTTTGCGAGACTCGTTGTCCCTCTCTTGGAAAGGGGAGTTCCTTAATGCTTTTCCTCCCTTCCTTTAAATTCAGAGGGTGCTACTTAAGCTCCAAATGGAGGGGGCAACTTTGATACCCATTGCTCCCTTTTGGCATTGTCAGATCTGGTTTTCTTGACTGCAACAATTGTCGGTGGAGCCACTAGTATCTCTAGACCTGTGCAAGGGCTTGCTGCCCCAGGAACAGGGAACCCTGGTCCATCCAGACCTCAGGTCACTCCATCTCCATGCATGGCTCCTGAAGACATAGCCAATGCTAGGTTCGGGTGTCTCAAAAAGTGGCTGATGTTCTGTGGCTGCTAGAAAATCTTCCACTTGGGCACTTATTCCGTGAAGTGGAAGCGGTTTGCTTTGTGGGCCACTTCCCATCAACTGGATCTCTTTACCTGTCCGATAAATCAGGATCTTACTTCGAGAAACAGCTCTTGCAGCAGGTTACACCATTAGGACTGAAGCCGGCAGGCGCCAGGACCCCATGGAAATTTTCTAGCTAGCAGTATTCAGCGGGGACCGCCTCCGACGTCGGTCCCGGCCCCGACGTCAGGTGTAGTACATAAGGAGGCGGTCCCCCATAATCCTAAGTTCTTTTCCCGCCGTTGACTTGCCAGCATCTGCCTCTCTGTCTCTACCTAGCATACGACGACTACAGAACTTTCTGTGAATTTCTTTGCACAACTGATGTCCTCTCCAACTCCATCGCTTGAGGGTCACCTTTCTAAGTGTGCCTATGGAAAACAGATCCCTTTCAAGCATCCTCACTCTTCCTGCGTGCGTTGCCTAGGCCCGGACCATGATACCAAGGCCTGCACTTTTTGCCAAGGGTTCAATAGCCGCACCAGGATCCGCCATTAGAAGGCACTACAGGCATATCTCCTCGAAGAGAAATTAAAAAGGATGGACCAAAAGCCTTCTTCCAGGGGAGAATCTTCTTCTAAACATAAACACCAGGACACGCACAGGGAGAAGGTGAGGTCTAGGTCCCCAACTCGGGCCTCGGACTCCTGCAGCTCTGGCTCCAGATCAGACCGCTCCCCCTCCAGGGCTTGGTCGCATACCCCCCTCCGGTTAAGGTCCGGACTTCAGGTGGCTCTTCCTCACTCCAGCTGATCAAGACATCGAGGCCCTCGGCTTCCTCCACCACATCCAAGGCCTCTTCGAAGTCTTCTGAGCGCCATAAGTCCTCTTCTTCCACCCGACGTTGGGACACCGACTCCAGGTCGGTCTCACAACCGCCCAGAGGTCCTGATCCTGCATCCAGAAAGATCAAGGACCTGACATCCCTGAAAAGGGCATTGGACCCGATGTCGGCAAAACATTCCAAATCAGCCAGGCGCTCACAGGAGCCGATAACACCAGTCATATGCCAGTTGCCGGCCGGGCGTTCGTCGGATCCGAAGGCATCGGCCTGGAGACCGACGTTGGCATCTCCGGAGCGGAATACTGCCCCCCCCCATCACCGACATACGCCGGTCATAGGGAATCGACGGAGGAGGACACCCCACAGCCTGAAGACCAGGCGGACGACACTGAGGATGACGGACTCCCACGGGAACCCTTCCCAGACTGGGAGACACCCGGGGACCTGACGCCCGACCCCGGCGACAGGCCCGTCGTCGGGTATGAATATCGAAAAAGTAAAGGAACTCTTTACTTTTTGGTGGGACACCATCAGAAAGGATGTGGTCCCCGTTAAACCTCCTCCTCCTCCTCCTCCTACTCCTTCACCTCCTACGCCCCCTCCTCCACCTAAGGGGCCAGCAGGACGACCACCAACCCCCAAGGAACAGACTCCACCTCCTAGGGGCAGATCTAAAGACAGGAGAAGGCCTCCCTCCAGATCTCCATCAGGGTCTTCCAGCCCCAAACGACCCAGATGACGCCGTTATACTCCGTCGGGGTAGGATTCCAGATCTCCTTCTCCACTCAGCATCTCTCTCCTGACCCACTGACCTCCCCAGGTCTCCACCGGATGATCCCTCTTTCGCTGAGATCATGAGGCACATCCAGGACAACATGGGGTGGGATGCTGAAGACCTTGACCCCGAACAACAACGCCTTGCCCGGTATCTTCGGCAAAAAGACCCAAAGCCTGTGGTAGTCCTGCCCTTGGTGGACACCTTTGCGGACATCACCAAGGCTGCGTGGAAGCGCCCGCACTCCACTCCTGCGGTGCTGAAGAAGGCTGACCACCTGTACAACGCTCTGAGAGACGACCAGTACTTGGCGAAGCAACCTCTGGCAGACTCCCTGGTCATCACGGCCTCACATGACCGGTCTCAAAGGCCCCAGCACATAAGCACTCAGCCACCGGACCAGGAATCCAAGCAATTGGGTGCCCTGGGGAGGCGCACGTACGTGGCTGCTACATGCGCCATCAGGTCTCTGAACTACCTTACCCATATGGTACAGTTTCAGAACGCCCTGTGGGAACAGGGCCAAGACCTGGTCGAAAAGCTTCCCGATGATGACTAGAAAGCAGAGCTCCTTAACCTACTCCGCACCGGGTCAGATGTGGGGACCCAAGTACTTAGAGCCGCATACGATTCCGCGGACTCTTCTGCCAGAGTTGCAGCTTCAGGCGTTTGTCTCCAGCGACACTCCTGGCTCCGTGTCTCCAGCTTCACCGTGGACATACAGAAGAATATTCTAGATGTCCCGTACAGTGGCGAAGTACTCTTTGGTGAATCCTCGGGGAAGGTCATCACCAGACTCCAGGACACAGGGAAGGCAGTCTGATCTGTACAGGCCATGTACAGGTCCAGGCCTAGTTCCTTTCGTGGGAACCAGAGCCGCTTTCACGTCCGGCAACAAAGGCAGCAGCCATGTTCTGGCCAGCAGCAAAGGGGCACTTTTTGCATAAAGCCCAGGCCAAGTCGTCTCCAGGCAGAGGCCAACGTTACATGAAGCCGGCCCAGCCCGCAGGGACCAGTGCTGCCATAGCATGACTCCTTCCCGGCCCCCACCCCTCCTGTGGATCAGTGGGCAAGAAAGGTCGGGGGTCACATCGCGCGCCACTTTTTAGGGTGGCAGTCGATCACCACCGACAGGTGGGTTCTCCAGTTGGTCAAGAAAGGCCATTTCATAGAATTTCTAGACTACCCACCTACAAGACCCCCCCGCTCTCCCGTTACTCGGGTCAGCATACCCTACTCATACAGCAGGAGGTGCTCGAGCTTCTGGGAAAAGAAGCCATAGAGCACGTGCCAAGGAACCAGAGGGGACTAGGATATTATTCTCACTTCTTTCTGGTTCCAAAGAAGACAGGGGACCTCCGTCCGATACTGGACCTCAGCGACCTCAACGTCTCGGTCCTGTACAAACGCTTCCGCATGGTGACCCTCCCAGGTCTGATTCCCATGCTGAAGCAGGGCGCTTTTCTAGCATCCCTAAACATGCAGGATGCTTACCTGCATATTCCTATTGCTCAGGCGCACAGGAGGTTCCTGCGCGTCGAGTTTCAGGGTCACCATTATCAGTTCCGAGCTCCTCCTTCGGGCTGTCATCAGCACCTCGGGTGTTCACGAAGTGCATGGCGGTCATAGCTGCATCTCTGAGGAGACAGGGCCACTACGTGTTCCCCTACCTGGATGATTGGCTTCTCATGGCGCCCTCCCGGGAAGCCCTGATGTCTGCCATTCACTGCACTCAGTCTCTGTTCGAGACATTGGGCATTATCATCAATTACGAGAAGTCACGCCTGGTTCTGTCCCAGACTCTGCAATTTAAAGGTGCAGTTCTGGACACTGTCCAAGGAAAAGCTTTCCTTCCCCCGGACAGAGCGGAACATATAAGATCCCTAATCAGGGACTTTTCGGCGAAGAAGACCATTCCTACCAGACTGGTCCTTTGTCTGCTTGGACACATGGCTGCAACAGTCCCGCTAGCCTGTCTTCACATGCGGGTAACCCAGTGGATGTTACGGTACAATGGGACCAAAGGCAAGACCATCTGCAGCATCCAATCTGGATCACGAAGGCCGTAATTCAAGATTGGCAATGGTGGCTAGATTCGAGGAATCTCTCGGTTGGAGTCCCCTTCATAGCGCTGTCCCCGACTGTGACACTCTCCACAGATGCCTCAGGGCTCGGTTGGGGAGCACACCTCGACGATGTCCGGTCTCAGGGCCTGTGGACAGACCAAGAGTCTCATCTCCACATAAATATCCTGGAGATGAGGGCAGTTCTTTACGCCCTGCAGGCTTTCCAGTCAGAGATTCCACCGGGTACATTTCTGTTACAAACAGACAATTCCGCGGTGATGTATTACCTCAACAAAGAAGGAGGCATCCTTTCCTACCCACTTTGTAGGGAGGCTATGGGAGTGTGGGAATGGGTCTTGCAACACGGCGCAAACCTTATTGCCGTTCATGTTCTGGGAGTAGACAACATCATCGCAGACAGCCCGAGCCGCTCTCAGGCCAAAGTCCACGAATGGGAACTACTTCAGGAGGTAGCAGAGGATCTGTTTCGCAGATGGGGTACTCCAGAACTAGACCTTTTCGCATCTCCATCCAATGCAGAACTGCCCAATTTTTGCTCGCTTGATCCAGGGCCTGGTGTTTTCTGGCGAGACGCGTTGTCCCTCTCCTGGGCGGGCAGATTCCTCTATGCCTTTCCCCCTTTCCCGTTGATCCAGAGAGGAGTTCTAAAACTTTGCAGGGAGCAAGCGACGCTTATACTGATTGTGCCCTTTTGACCCAGACAGATCTGGTTCCCTCTCTTGCATCAGCTATCCCGGGAACCTCCAGTGCCGTTACCAGTCAGCTTCCCTTTGCTGTCTCAGGAGGTGGGTTCTTTGGTCCATCCGGACCTACGTTCCCTGAACCTGCATGCTTGGCTCCTACAGACATAGCCATGATGTGACACGGGATCTCGCAAGAGGTGGCAGACATTCTCACTGCCACCAGGAAACCGGCTACCCACGCAACCTACGCCATGAAGTAGCGCAGGTTTTGTTTATGGGTTCAAGTGCGCAGTTTGTTGCCTTTGGACTGCTCAGAGAAGCTGGTATTGGACTACCTGCTGTCCCTTTTCCACTCTGGTTTGGCTTATTCCTCGATTAAGGTACACCTCTGTGCCATTTCAGCCTATCACGTCCCTATAGGCCAATGCACTATAGCTCAATTGGACATGACACATGCCTTCCTGAGGGGTGTCCTCCACCTTAGGCCCCTGATTAAGGATCCGATTCCACCATGGAATCTACCCTTCATCTTGGAGCAGCTCACGCTGCCACCTTTTCAACCAGCCGCGGATTGAGAGCTACGTTTTCTCTCTTGGAAAATGTTATTTTTTGTTGCCGTTACCTCGGCCAGAAGAATTTCTGAACTAGACGCACTTATGTGCAAAGAACCTTATTTGGTTTTCCACCAAGACAGGGTATCCCTAAGGACTAATCCTAAATTTCTGCCTAAGGTGGTCTCAGCACTCACCCTTAATCAGGATATCAATTTACCAGTGTATTTCCCGAAACACTCTAATCGAGGAGAAGCCCTCCTGCACACTCTAGATGTGCACAGGTGTCTCAGATACTACCTGACCAGAACCAAACACCACCGAAAATCGGACCAGCTTTCTGTCTCTTTGCCCACAGAATGATGGGAGCTCCCATTTCAAAACAGTCGCTGTCTAGATGGCTCATTCAGTGTACTAAGTTCTGTTACCAGAAACGCAACAAACCCCTACCGGGCACGGTTAAGGGTCATTCCACGAGAGGGGTGGCTACCTCTTTCACAGCTTTGAAGAACGTATCCACTTCAGCTATTTGTGCTGCAGCTACCTGGAGCTCCGTCCATACTTTCATCAGGCATTATAGCCTGGATATCGCAACGAGGCGAAGAGCAGGTTTTGGTCTAGCAGTCCTTCAGGGACTTCTGTCCTAGGCTCAATGTAATTTTGAGGAATTTTACCTTTCCTCCTTCTGATGGTGTGTGATTTCCAGGATTGCTTGGGAATCAGTCCTAATGGTGTAACCTGCTGCAAGAGCTGTTTCTCGAAGTAAGATAGTACAGTTACGTAAGAACTTACCGTAACAGTAGATCTTCAAGAACAGCTCTTGCAGCAGGTACTTTCCCTTCCACCATCCCCGCTGGAGGTAGGTTATAGTCACAACATCCTTCTCCTAGGATAAGGCATTTGCAGCCTCTTTGTTTGCCATTTGATGGCGGATCCTCGGTCTCCTCTTCTGATGTCATCCAGCGGCCGGGAGTCTCCGGCGGGAGAACTGAGGATTATGGGGGACCGCCTACTTGTGTACTACGCCTGACGTCGGGGGCCGGACCGATGTCGGAGGCGGTCCCCGCTCAATACTGCTAGCTAGAAAATTTCCGTGGGGTCCTGGCGTCTGCCGGCTTCAGTCCTAATGGTGTAACCTGCTGCAAGAGCTGTTCTCGAAGATCTACTGTTATGGCAAGTTCTTACGTAACTGTACTTTCTAGAATATCTGCTATCCTTGTCAGATGCAGGTTTGCAGTACTCTTCTATTAAAGTACATTTGGTGGCTATTTAAGCCTTTCATGTGCCTGTTGAGAGTCGTATGGTTGCTCAGTTGGAGGTGGCCCATATGTTTTTGAGGGGCATTCTGCACCTAAAGCCTCCTATCCATAATCCAGTCCTGACTTTGGACCTGAATTTTGTGTTATAAGAGCTTACTTTGGCTCCTTTTTGGCCAGCCGCAACTTGTGGCTTACGCTTTTTGTCTTGGAAACTCTTTTAATTAGTTGCCATTGCTTCCGCTTGAAGAATTTCAGAGCTTCAGGCTCTAATGTGTGAGCCTCCTTATTTGATTTTCCACAAAGACAGTGTCTCTTAATGTACTAATCCTAAGTTCCTTCCTAAAGTGGTGTCTGTTTACTCGAATTCAAACCATTCATCTACTAGTTTATTTTCCAGAGCATGCCAATCCAGGAGAAGCATTGTTCCATTCTTTAGATGTACATAGAATACACAGGTACTACAATATATACACCGCACAAAGGACTGCAGGAAGTCCTCAAAGCTTTTTGTTTCCTTCGACCTGGGGGATGAGGGCACACCTGTGTCTAAACAATGTCTGCCAAAATAATCGGGCAGTTGTATTATTTTTTTGTTACAGGAAGTACAGTAAGGAACTTCCTGTTGTTGTTTGTGGTTATTCCACAAGGGGCATAGCCACTTCTGCAGCCAGTTTGAAAAACGTGTCGGCAGCAGATATCTGTGCAGCTGCTTCCTGGACTACTGTCCACACCTTCACTAAACATTACAGTCTGGACATGGCCAAACCTTTGGCCTATCTGTACTTCAGGGCCTCCATTCTTAAGCCTGTAGGCTCCAGCCATCCATACTGTTTTATTGTCAGTACTGCTTGGTACTCTTTCCATATGTGTGGCCTGGTAAAAGAGATATCCTCGAAGAAGATAGAACAGTTACGTACTGTAACAGTAGACCTTTGAGAGAATCTCTTTCATCAAGGCCATGCCCTCCCACCCTCCATCCCGCTTGGATCCAGAGCTCTGTAATTCCTGTCTCTTTCTCCAGGGTGGTCTACCTTTTGTTTCCAGCCTCGCCTGGTAGGTGGAACCATAAGATCTTCTGGACTTAAAGTCTTCACCATTCATTCATACTGCTGGGTACTATGCTGGAGGTGCTAGGACCCAGCGGGAACCAAAAAATCTTAAGGAGGATCAATGCCGAGGTAGGACCGCGCATGCACGGTACCGTGAGACTGGCTTGCATCGACCCACCAACCACCTCAGTTCCTTTTTTCCCGCTGCCAAGTGCGCTTCAGTGACGACGATGCTCTGCCAGGAGTCAAATCTTCATGTCTGTATGACAGCAGCTTATAGTCATTCAGTTTCGATTAGTATTAGTTGTTTTAGTATTATTATTTTAAAAAAATAGTTTGACGAAAAGAAATTCTCTCACCCCGCCATCGACAGAGTCAACCATGGATGGTATTGGTGATGGTAGGGAGACTTTACTAGAAAGCTGTTCTGGCAGTGGGGCTGTGTCCGGTTCGCTGCCCTTTAAGGAGGGGGGGGGTTCGACCAAACGCAGTCCAGTGCTTGGGAGGGCAGGCAGTCCTCCCAAAAGCACAGGAAGAAGCAGGCCCATTCCTAGTCTCGGTTGGGGACCTGGTGCCGCTCGGCCTCAAGTTCTTCTCCTTCCCGTCAGAAAAAGATGAAATGGTACCACTCGAGGTCACTCTCTAGTGGGTCTCCGAGGGAGTCTTTGGTAGGGGAGAGTGGTAGGCTCACTCCGACCCCTCCAGGGTCCCTGATGGTTTCCACCCTTAACGGTCGGGATTCCCAATGCCGGAGCCCCTCTCTGCCCTCTGATGGGGTTTCTGGTGAGCAGTTTCATCACTGGGCTGCAATTATGCAACAGTGGGTACAGTGGCTGTCTCGGTTGCCCTTGCCGGTGGACCTGGTTCCTGGGCCTTCAGGTCTTGGAGCCGCTGGGCTGTGGCCAGGATTATTCGGGACAGGATGTGTGTTCAGTGCTGGTGACTGACTTTTTATCCTGTCTGGTATCGGTGCCATGGTTCCATGTGCCTTACCCTCTCAGTTTCCATGCAGGGGCTGGCACAGGTACCACATCCCTCCCCCCTTTTTTCTATGTCTGACAGGGGTTCTTCTGGTTCAGTACCACGACTGGCGCTGTGTTCTTTGGTGCCGTGTTCGGCGCTGAGTTCTTCAGTGCCATGTACGGCGCCGTGTTCTTTGGTGCCGTGTTTGGCGCCAGGTTCTTCGGTGTCATGCTCAGCGATGGGTTCTTCAGTGCCATGCTTGGCGATGGGTTCTTCGGTGCCGGGCTCAACGCCGGGTTGTTTGGTGCTGCGTGCGTGCGATGTCTGGTTTCTCAGTGCCACATGTGGCATCGGACGCTGTGGTGCCATGTGCTTCGGTGCTGTGTTCCTTGGTGGTGTGTGTGGCGCTGGGGTCCTTGATGCCAATACAGGCTCTGGTGTCTCCTGTGTATCCTTTGTCTAGGCCAGACTTTGGCCTTGCAGGACTAGCTCCTGACCTCTCAGGGGTGGGGTAGAACATGATGCGTATGATCCTGCCCTACTTTTGTCTGACAACGTCAAAGATGACTCAGTCTATAACTTCGAAGTCATGCCTTCTATCTCGACTGAATCCTTTGTCGAGGACCTTTCCTTCCAGTCCCTCTTCAAGAACATGGGATCAACCCTGGCCCTGCAGACCTCCTCTGTAGACCCAGGTAGGCTTTTACACCTTGAATTCATTCATGTACCCAACAGTCCTATGAACCTTGTGCCTCCTTTGCCCCTCTCTTTTGAGACCCTGTTATAAGCAGTGTGGGACAGGCCGGTACTGATCTCGTCTGTGGCCAAGGCCATAGACAGGAAATCTGCACCTTCCAAGGAAAGACCCTTTTTAGCATCACAACCTATTGCAGATGTTTTAGTGGTACTTGCAGAGAATGACAAGGCTGTCTTCCCCCAGGAGGCTTTGGCATGGCCTATCAATAAGGAATCTTGCAAGATTGATACTTCAGGGAAACGGGCCTTTGAAGCCGCAGCCTTGGGCATGCGTATAGCCAGTTATCAGGGCCATTTCTCTCAATACGAGTACAGCCTTTGGAATTCTCTTAAATCAGTAGTCGAGAACCCCCCAGACTCTGACATTAGCATGGAGCTTCTCCAAACTATCACCAGGGGCATAGAGTCCAGTAGTCATCAGTTAAAGGCTTCTATGGATGCCTGTGGCTCTGTGGCTAGGGCTGCTGCCGCTGGGATCTGTATCAGATGGTACTTCTGGCTCAGAACATCAGGTTTCTCACCAGATGCTCAACAGCAGGCTATGAATGTCCTCTTCGATGGTGCTTGTCTGTTCGGCCCTCAAGTTGAGCAAGCGCTAGAGGCCACCCAGAAAACCAGGACTACCATTAAAATAGCCAGGCCGGCTCCTTCTGCCTCTCAAAGGGGCCGGAACCGTTGACAGTTTTGTAACAGGCAGTCCTTTTGAGGTAAAGGCTGAGGAGCCTTTAACAGAAACCAGATTCCTCAGCAGCAAAAGAAAATGCAGCAAAAGGTGCAGGGCCCGAAAGTGCCCAGTGCCACCCTCTGAAAATCTCACCCTGGTCTCACCTCAGCTGCCCGAGGTGGACACCTCTACGACAGTGGGAGGTCATCTGACTCAGTTTTACAACCAGTGGAGGTCCATTACAATGGACAGATGGGTCATTAGGATTAATTGGCAGGGTTGCTCTCTCAATTTTGCAGAGATCCCTCTGGATCTTCCACCCAAGCGACAGCACAGTCTGTCCACTGCTCAGTCAAACCTTCTCACTTCTGAGACACAGGGCCTTCTCAGAAACAGGGCAGTAGATGTTGTTCCCTGGGCAGAAGTGAACATGGGTTTGTACTCCCATTACTTTCTGGTTCCAAAGAAGACAATTGGCAAGCACCAATTCTCTCTAATTTTTTTTTAATTAGCATCTTTAGTAATACTTTTCAGAAAAATTCCAGTCGAGAACAAAGTGCATGCACTATATAACACAGTAAAAGTTCCAGAACATATTTGTGAAACTTACACACACATACAGTACAGTATAAGATTCACTTTCAATTATAAAACAAACAAAAAAAAAAACCTTGCAATACACACCTACTCACAGAAAAAAGAAAAAAAACAAAAGAATCATCGACATCGGTCTCCTAATGGGAGGTACAACTTATAACAATGGCTAGCCCACTTAATAGAAGATGTAATTTGTTAGGATTTAAAAATAGTAAGGTCCAAGATCGGAAAATCCTTCAATTCAAAGGGCAGAAAGGTGAAAAAACTATGGTACAAAAGTCGGGTTTGTTCCCACCGATATGATACCCATTTTTGACATATCGATTGAAACACTGCCATACGATCTAAGTAATGAAAATAAAATCTCTCATAGTTATAAACTGAATGTACAAACCGTAGCCAATGTGAGAAAGAAGGAACTTGGGGAGTAAGCCATAATCTAGTAATAATCTTCTTCACACAGTTTATGAGAATTAATAACAATTGAAATTGATACTTACTTAAATATATATCAGGAAAAGAAATATGTAAAAGAATTAAATCCAGGAGTAACGGGGAAGGAATGTCAAATATAATTAATAGAACCTTCGTAACTTCATCCCAGTAAGACCTCAGGAGAGGGCAAGACCAAAATATATGAACATGGTCTGCAGCGGTATCTCTGCAGTTCTGCCAGCATGTGGGTGACAGATCATCGCAGTATTTTGCTGCAATTACCGGTGTCTAAAAAGAACCTATCCGGCATTTCCATGAAAACTCTTTCAAATAATAAGGAATGATAAGTTTAATAGAAGCCAGAGAATACCTTTCCGAGATTAAAAAAATCATAATCCTGCTGAAGATCTCTATTCCACTTATTTAATATCGATCAGGTGGATTCAGTAGAGTGGGATCGCAGCACAGAATAAATATAACTAATTAAATGAGGACAGATCTCCAACTGTTGATGTTGTTGAAATAAAACAAAAATCGGGGAAAGGTTTTCAGGCACTCGTCTAGGAGAAGTTGACAGTGTTGATAGGTAGGCCTGCAACTGCAACTACCTGTAATAGTCAGTGGAGGGTAAGGCATATAATGCCTATAACTGTGAAAATAATTGAGTCCCCTGTAATCCGAGGGCTTGATGATTATATACCAAACCCCGGTCTGGCCCAGTTGTGTAAAAACAGATTGGTTCTTCTTAACTGATTATGTGAATGCCAAGCTAATGCTGCTATAAAGGTATGTCCTTCATGTGAAAAATATCTGCGTACTTTATACCAAATTCTGAAAGAGACGTGTATACCTAGTAAACTTAGCAAAAGGTAAGTATTGTGGAGGGATCGAAAACAATTTACGATTCAGATCATAAAGGTCATTAATGATAAAATCCATATCTTTCCAGTAACTGTGGTAAGTATTTGACATCCACAAGCACAGAATACGCAGTTGGCAGGCCATCGTATACCACCGTAAATTAGAAAGATTGAGCCCACCTCGAGAAATGGGAAGATGTAAAATCGATAAGCAAACCCTAGGTTTACGACTGGCCCAAATAAAGCGTGATATCATCCATTGCCAGTCCCGAAAGTAAAACGAACTAGGATAAATAGGTAGGGTTTGAAGAAAGAATAGAATTTGGGGTAATACATTAGAATGCATTATATCTATTCTCTGGGGGAAAAAAAATGATAATCCGACCAACGACTAAGATCCTCTGCAATTGTCACCGATAAAGACTCAAAATTAAACAATTCTAAGTGATCTAAATTTCAAGGAATCTGTACCCCTACATATTTCAGGCAGTTATGGTTCCAGTGGACTGGAAGAATAGCCGAAATAAAGGGAAGTGAGGTATAGTTAAAAGCAAATATTTGTTTTTTTCTTTATTTAGTTGAAATCCACCTATAGATTCATAACGGGCCAACAACTGATAAACAGATGGAAAAGAAGAATTTGGATCTGACAGAGTGAGTAAGATATCATCTACAAATAATGAAATACGGTAGTCGTGGCCGCCAAGAGAGATACCCGAAATAGAGGAGGAAAGACATATATGAGAAGCAAGAGGCTTGATATACAGGGCAAACAACAACGGCGATAAAGGGCACCCCTGTCTAGTGCCCTGTTCCAAACAAAAAAAAAAAAAGTTTGTTCACTTTCGCCATAGCAATAGGAGAGGAATATAACTGCTGTAAGATAGAAATAAAGTAGGAAGGGAATCCAAAAAAGTGAAGCGTATTCCACAAAAAGTCCCATTGGATCCTATCAGAGGCCTTCTTTGCATCCAAGCTAGCCAGAACCATTGGGATTGAACGATTTGAGACATATTCAATTATTAGCAAAGCCCTACGAACATTGTCATGGACTTGTATTAAACGAACAAATCCCGACTGGTCCTGTTCCAGCAAGGATGGGTGAAGGTCCTCTAACCTACGTGCCCATATAGATGTAAACAACTTAATATTGAAGTTCAAAACCGAAATGGGGTGGTAAGAAGAGGGAAGAGTAGGATCCTTACCAGGTTTTGGGAGAGCTGCAGTGGAAGCATATTTTCAGGATGGGAGAGGAGAGTCCCCATTCTGAACAGAATCAAACACCCTTAATAAAATCGGTTTTAGCAATGGAAGCAATTTCTTCGACTTATAAAATTCTCAGGGGTAACCATTGATACCAGGAGCCTTACTCATCTTAGCTTCTTGTATGACCTGAGTAAGTTCAGCTTCCATAATAGGAGACATTAAACCTTGTACCTGGCTTCAGAAAGTTTGGGGAGTGTGGCCTGCAATAAAAAAGATTGTATTTGAGATTGTGGGATAGATGGCCCTCCTGTTTTATGTAAGGCAGAATAATACGACCGAAACATAAACTCTGTCTCTGTACTATGATAGGTAAATGTCCCCATTAACAGATCTCTGAGATGGCTGACCATTGCAGCTGCTCAAGATGCACGTAGGAGCGCTAATCGACAGCATGTGCCCAGTTCTCGACCTCAGAAAGTTAAACAAGTATCTGTTCAGGGAAAAGTTCAAGATGATTTCCTTGGAAACCTTGCTTCCACTCCTCCATCAGTACGACTGGCAAGCATCCCTGGATATGCAGAATGCCCACCAGCATGTTCCGGTACCCAACTCACCACAAGTATCTCCGCTTTGTGGCCTTTGGTCAACACTACCAGTTCAGAATCCTGTCTTTTGGGCTGTCCTTCATGCCTGGAGTCTTTACGAAGTGTTTTGCAGTTCTCGCGGCACACCTCCGAAAGCTCGGCGTCCAAGTCTTCCCATACCGTGATTGGCTCCTAGCATGTCTGTCCAGTCGGGAGACACAGGAAGCAGTCTTCACAGCTTCTCGGTTCCTCACCTCCATGGGAGTTCCTCTGAACCTGGAAAAATCCCAGCTTCAACCCTCTCAGCAGCTCCTCTTCATATGAGCCTTCCTGGATACCTCCAGGGTGAGGGCTTTCCTTCAGGAGGATAGGAGGAATGACATTCTACAGATGGCTCGATACATCAGGAAGAACTTCTCTGTTCGGGCACTCTCCATGTAGCGGATGTTGGGCCTCATGGCCTCGTCCATATTCATGGTACCTCTAGCCCGTCTACGCATGAGGACAACCCAGTGGATGCTCAGCACACAGTGGTCACTGACCACACATCTGCAGTCTTGCCATATAAAAAGTGACAGACCCTCTGATGAGATCACTTGCATGGTGGACTCAGGAAGACAAGCTCCTTCAGGATCTTCCCTTCACTATCACCACGGATTCATCCCTGATCATTTGGGGAGCTCACTGTCAAAATCTCAACACTCAGGGGGTGTGGAGCAAGGAGGAGTCTTATCTACATATAAATGTTCCAGAGATGAGAGCTGTTCTCTACGCTGTCCGAGCCTTGAAGGAAGTTGTCTGCCACTAATTCTTCTTCAGGGGGACAACAAGGTTGTGATGTACTACATCAACAAACAGGGTGGAGTGGTCACCTACCCTCTGTGCAGGGAGGCCATGAGGGTGTGGGAGTGGAGCATCAAGCACGATGCTCTGATTCAGGCAGTCTACTGCCAGGAACTTGGAACGACCTGGTGGATCGCCTCAGCAGGACAGAGAAGGATGCACATGAATGGTCGCTTGCACCAGACGTCATGCAATCTCTGTTCAATGAGAGGGGCAGCACAGACCTGGAACATTTTGCATCCCTCCTCAACACAAAACTGCCTCTATTCTGCTCCAGAAATCCAGAACCTGGTGTTTTTTGTCAGGATGCATTCAGACTGCGGTGGACAAGACCCTTTCTGTACACATTTCTCCTCGTCCATTAGTTCAGAGGGTGATGCTCAGATTGGAGGCATGAAGTGGCAGAATGATTCTAATAGCCCCGTACTGGCCTCTACAGGTATGGTTTCCATTGATCAACAGGTTGTCAGAAGTCCCTCTGAGGCAACTTTCTCTGCGCACAGACCTCCTGACATGGGGCTCTTGTCCATCCCAACCTGCGCTCCTTTCATCGCCATGCCTGGCTCTGGAAGAGATAGAAGCGAGTAGGTTCAAAGTTTCTCAGAGAATCTGTGAGATCCTCTTGGCAGCACGTAAACCCTCCACTAGGAAGACTTACATGGCTAAATGGAAGCGTTTCTTGATTTGGTGTGCAAAGTCCCATCTGGACCCCTTCCTTTGCCCACCGAATAAGGTTTTGGAGTACCTCTTAGACCTGCCAAATGCAGGACTGCAGTACTGTACAGTGAAGGTACACCTCTGCGCAATTTCTGCTTATCACAAGCCAGTACAGAACATGACACTGGCTCAGTTACCACTAGTTAAGAGGTTCCTCAAGGGCATCCTGCACACTAGACCCCCGGTCAGGAAACTGGTGGCTGTGTGGGATATTAACCTCGTGCTAGATATACTCACTCTTAAACCTTTTGAGCCTCTAGCCACTTGTGACTTGAAGTTTCTGACCTGGAAGATCGCCTTCCTGATGGCCATCACTTCCACTCACAGGGTCTCTGAAATACATGCCTTAATCATGGACCCTCTGTATACGTCTTTCACAAGGATAAGGTGGAACTTTGTACTCACCCGTAGTTTCTGCTCAAAGTGGTTTCGGAATTTCACCTCTATCAGCCCTTGGTTCTCCCCACTTAGTTTGCTAACTTCCAGAATGAAGGAGAACGTACCCTTCACTCTCTGGATGTCGAGAGGGCTCTATAATTCTACATCGATAGAAATGGGGAGATCCGTAAAACCAAGCAACTCTTTGTATCATTCAGCATGGCCCGGCTGGGCTAGCCAGTGGCCATTAGATGCATTTCTGCTTGGATAGTGGCATGCCTTTGTCATTGCTACTCGATGGCGCAAGTCAGGTTGGAAGGCTGGGTGTACACCCACTCTACCAGAGCAGTGGCGACATCTCTGGTGGAAATCTGTTTTGTTCCCATTGAGGAAATTTGCAAAACGGCTACTTGGAGCTCAGTGCATACCTTTGTGAAGCAATGCACTATAGATGTCCATGCCAGACAGCATATTTCCTTTGGCAGGACAATCCTTAATGGACTTCTGTCCTGAGTGAGCTCTGTCTCCTGCCACCATGCTCGGAGGATTGTTTTTTTTTTTAGCTTGCTGCTCTCCCAGCAATATGAATGAATGAATGGTGAAGACTTTAAGTCCAGGAAGATATGAAAATGACGTGCCTTCTGTAATTCTTGATCTTCATGGACAAGTCTTCACCATTCATTCATACATATGCCCACCCACCATCCCACGGGCTCACTCATCCTGTTTCTGGTCTTCACTCCCTCCTGTGTTGGACTGTGAAGACTTTGTTTCTGGACCCTTCTTATATGGGTCAGCTGGGCTATCTTATGCCTGGGTTAGGGTAGGTGTTTTCCTAAGTTAGTTTATGCAACATCTCCTTGGTCAAAAAGGTACTGAGTTTGTTGGAGAGTCGACGCTGAGATAGCCTACATAGATGCGAGCCAGTCTCGTGGTACCGTGCGTGCGTGGTCCTACCTTGGCGCCAACCCTCCTGAAGATTTTTGGCTCCTGCTGGGTCCTAGCGCCTCTGGTGTAGTACTCAGCAGTATGTATGAATGAATGGTGAAGACTTGTCCTAGAAGATCAAGAATTATGGTAGGTACGTAATTTTCATTTCTCTCCTGGTTCCCTAGAGGGAGGTTCTCTAAGCATGATCTCCAGCGGGGAACTGAGGAGGGAAGGGGCTGCCCATGTTTATATGGGAGTACCCATCGTAGGACATCATCATGGGTGGCCCCTAGTGGACTGCTTGCAAAATGTTTTTATGTGGTCCTTGTGCCTACTGGTTATAGTTCCATAGGTGTGGTGTGATGAAAGAGATTCTCTCGAAGATCTGCTGTTACGGTAAGTGCAAGTTGGCAAAAAAATAATTCTTTCTGCTACCTTATAACCCACATGAAGATAAAAAGAATGAAAGTGGAAAATGATTTGATTATATAATTGTATACTGTATTTTTCTATCTACTCTTTATAGAATTTTTATGTAATGGATTTTGTCCAAACAGTAAAGCTTTGATTTGAATTGGTGCCATGTCAGCACGTTATGTGCTCATGCTTGGAGTCTTCATTGTCATCTCCATTTTGGGGTGTGTGTAAGTGTGTATGTGTAATAAATGGGGGGGAGGGATAGCCATTTGCAGCAGGATCAGTGTTCTGGCACTCTTAGTCACAGTGTTCCTACCTGACCACACTGGATCTTGTCTCCAGAACAGGGACTTCCATGAAGGCCCTGCTGGTCAGGTAAGTGGTTTGTCAGAGCTGGGACAGTGCGCTGAATGACATGACAGCGCAGGTGGTGACAGAGGAGGAATAATATAACAACAATAAAGTCAAATCCAACAGTAATGTCGAAAGACTTTACCTTTTTGCTGCAGGAAGTAACAGAAAGATGGAAACGCGTTCAGCTGGAAAAGGAAGATCTGCAGTCCAAACTGGATGCAGAGAAGCATGTAATGAGAGCCCAGATTAGGGACTTGATGGAGAAACATAGTATGGAACTTAAGACCATTGCAGAGAAGCATAACACTGAGCTGCAGGGGATGCGGGAGAAGCATGAAACAGAACTGTCTGAGAAAGAACAAGCTGTGCTGCAGCTTATGCAACAGTTGCAGGGTCTGAGGAACAGTGGTGATGCTAAGGAACCAGAGGCCTGCAGCCCTGTGGATAGTACTGCGAAACAAAGGATGGAGGAATTGGAAGGTAAAAACAATTTTGGGAATTCACCTGGCATACACAGAAACCTTGGCAATGAAAACATGATACGTCCTAAATGGTCTTGTGCAATATTTCTAATGTTAATCAGTATTATAATTTTTATGGTATTTTTTTTATTGTATTTGCCATTTCTTAAAATGTGGGGTTGTTTTGTAAAATACAGGGGTTACCTCGTTTTGCAAACTCATTCAGAGAGGAAATGAAGATACTGTTTCTGAGAGTGGAGAAAATCACAGAAAAAAAGCTACTGAGGAAAAAAAACTTTCATTCGCGGTTTAAAATGGCTGCTGTATGCGCATGTGCAGTCATGAGACTTGATTGACAGATTTGTGGGGAAATGCCATTCTTTAATGACTTTGTTGGACTACCTGACAGATTTGGGTTCGGAAAGTTGTTCTCATCAGTTAGGTGTTGAGAACAACTTCTTTTTAAACTAATAGACAAATGTGGTAACCATGAATTATAATCGGATAATATATAGAGTAACTGTAGTGCTTCCGGAATTATTGCTAAGGGTTTCCTAATCTACTTGACTTGAAAGGAGTACCGCAGACTAAAAGTGCCTTTATGAATGTTTAGGAATTATTTCCTTTAGGTCTTTGGTGTTCCTAGCATTATATTCCCCACCATGATTCATTAGTGTAGTTGTGGTCTCATCTTATCCTCCAGCCTGGGTGGGCAAGTTGCAGCATTTACAGTTGATGCCAGGGCTGCTTTGGGGATGGCAGGCAAGAGGTGCTCATTTACTGATGCCAAGTAACTGGTGCCAGCGTTTCCAGGGACCAGAGCTCCTCTCATCCATGACACACCTTGCCCTGTGCCAGTACCAGGGTGGGCTTCCAGTCTGCACATGATCACTGTGCTGGCAGTATAGCCTAGAGGTTAGAGTAACGAGCTGTGAACAAGCTTGGTACATCCAGCAGATGAGACCTTGGTTTGATTCTCACAACCTCCACTTGCATACTGTGTGACTCTGAGCAAGTCACAACCATCCAGTGCTCTCAGGTCGCCCCTGAAAACAGGCGCTTGTGCCTAGTGGGCCTTACCCGGTTACCAAAGACTAAAATAAATAAATAAATCACAAGTCTCCCAGTTCTGCTGCTGGGTTGGCAAAAAATAAATAAGCAACAACACAACAGCGAGTGCATTAAAGGAGCACTACAGCCTCACATGTATTGTAAATGTTATCTGTTTTCATGTCACCTAGCAGCTCCATTTCTATAGCAGTTGTAGGCTAGAAACATTAGTTCTAGTTTACATTTACTGTAAGTTGAAGTCCTCTGTAAGTATCCCGGGGTGTCTGCATTTTCTGATTGTTTAAATACCAGTCATTCCTGAGAGCTGCATTAGCAGTAAGAAGATGATGTACCTGTACCTGTAAGTCTCTACAGTATGCCTGTCCGCTGATTTAGATTAACAAAACAATTAGCAGGAGAGGTGTGAAATACCCCCCATTTACCTTTAGTTAGTTTCAGAAACTTCTTAGGTGTGGTAGAGCAGGATCGTTTCTTGTAACTCACTTTCACTTTGTGTATTTCATTATCAATTTTAAGCAGGGGTGTTGCCAGGGATTTCAGATCTGCACACCAAGTGAACTCACTGCTACCCCCGCCCCCCCCCACCGGTGTAGCCAGACAATATACAAATGTACACCAGGATCATGTTTGTTGCCTCATTTGGCACAGTAAATACAACTTTTATATTTCATGACAACGGTTGTTGCCATGCATGGGTAAAAACAAAATGCCATGCATTGCTCCCTAAGACATCCACATACCAGCCCAGAGCCTGTAAAGTTGTATTGTCCTTGGGATGCAAAGACAGTATTAGTGACCAGTCCTTCTAGTTTCAACTCCTATGAATAAAATTACAGAAAGGTTCGGCATTTTCTTTGTCAGTTTTTATGGAAAAAGGAAGCAGTTGAGCAAGTCACTTAACTTCCCTGTGCTCCCAGGTCACACCTGTAAACAAGCTTTCAGCTTAGTGTGTTACTCCTGGTAAAACAACTGAAAAAAAAAAATTCAGAGCCTATTTGCTACCCCCCCCCTTAAATAAAAGTGCACACCATGGAGTGCTAAGCCTTGGAGTATGCCTGCCTACACCCATGATTTTAAGGTTATTTAGGCTTGCTGCATAGAGATGCATAGCTGGCTGCTATTGCAGCCCTTGGGAACAAACAGTGAGTTCAACAAGTAGAAAATTTAGGCACCCCAGATAGTTACAGAGGAGTGCTGCTATCAGAAAAAGTAAACTAAAACAGATGTTTGTATCCCCAACTGCAATAGAAATGGAGTGGATTGGTGACAGGAAGAAAGGTAACATTTACATGTGAGTGTGTACTGGCTTGTGCATGCCCTGGTGCATTATGAGGCACAAAATGCCTTCAGCCACCCAGGAAATGTGGCAATTATACACTGCAGGGTGTTCGTACACTCATAAAATTGGTCTTTAACTAAGAAAATATGTTCACAGAAAAACTAAAACCTACGACTGTACATTAAGTAATATCGCCGTATGGTCACGTGCTGGGTCTCAGCCAGTCATAGCTTTTTTATTTCTTATTGTATGCTAACAGTAACTGGGGTTGCGTTAGGTTCTTACTACTGATTATGAAAAATGAGTGGAAGAACAAAAAACATTAAAATAATAGCGCTAAATGTAGGAAATTGCTTTTTGGAAAACCATAGAGATATATGCATTGTGCTGAGTTGCACTTTTCAGCTTGTCTTGCTTTGGTTTTGCAGCCCAAGTGAAACTGAAAACGGTGGAGGCTAACAAATCTGAGGCTAAATTCCTCAAAATAAAAGCCTGGTCCAAATCTAGGATCAAACAGCTGGAGGATGAGCTGAAAACTGTGCAGGTACATAACATTTTCTTCAGTGTGTTTTAATTAGTAAAGAATTTGCTTTGCAGTAGTGGCTATTTGACGAGGAGTTACTTTTTTTATCTATGTGCAGAGCTCCTAGTTCTCCGAAGCACTGCAGTTCTAATTTCTGCAGCTGGGCTCCTGGGCTTCAGCAGCAGAATTTGCTCATTCAAACACCATGAAGTCTTGCTTATATTGGGACCTTTGCAGTATGCCCATGGCTTTTGACTGCCCCGGAGATGAAATAGTTAACTCCAGAGTAATCTGGAGTTCCACAGCGCGAGGGCGCTATTGAAAGCTCTATCTGGGTTGTTTGAACCCAAACTGTCAGATTCTTTACTCCGCTTTCGCTGAACAGACGCTCCGGAGACCAGCTCCTTCAGTTCGGTTCGTTTTTGCGGTTTTAAGTATTTTAATCGGTTCATTTTACCGAGAAAGTGTTTAAAATTACCGCGGTTTTCGGTTCAAAGCTCTATGTGGTAACTGTAAGTAAATAATTTTTAGTCTGTGTGGAACTCATTATCGGTTCACTCTGAACCGATCAGTTTCTTTAAAAATCATTTTCTTTGCATTTAGAGTGAGGTACCGGTTCTTATCGGTCCTAAAAAACCTGGCATTAAAATTGTTTTTCAAATACCCGTGACACGGTTAGGGACCGATAAAGGGTGTCTTGTCCTGGCAAGGCCGGAAAAAGGACAAGTTTGGTTAGGCTGGCATTATGTCTGAGAAACCCAAAAGAAAAACGGGCCCACTGGGTTTCAACACTGTGATGTCTGTGGGAAGCCTTGGCCAAGGCTGACCCACACACCACTTGTGTCTATTGTCTGGGGGCTGACCACCTCCTGTCAGACTGCCAGGTGTGTAAAAATTTCCCTGCAGCCACCCTGGAAAAGAGATTGGGCAGGCTCAGGGAACGAGAGGCCAAAAAGTCCGCTGACCTGGATGGCCAGCCCAGTCCAGCTACGGCTGGACCAGAGGGAGTGCCCTCTGACCAGGGCGAGACTTCCTCGGGCAAAAGAAAGGCTGGTCCTGAGGAACCAGTCAAAGCAAAAAAGACAAAGAAATCAGCTAGTGTGGAGTCCAGTTTTGTTTCTCCTTCTGCTGTAGAAATAGCTAAAGCCATACAGATTGTCCAGTCTTGTCTCAGGGACTTGTTGAACCCTCTCTGGTTGGAAAAAGGGGTCTCTGTCAGGTCCAGTCGCTCAGGATTATGATGTTGAGGATTTTTCGAACCACAGGAGGGGAGGAAGGTTTTGATGATTGTAATTGTGATTGGGAAGGTCTGGAAGTGCCAATAGAACCGGACATTTCTCCAGACAGACCCTTTGAATCTCCCCTTTGTTGTCTGAGTCTCCTCTCATTTCAGATTTTATAAGAAAGTAGAAACTCTCCAGCCCCTTAGAAGAGGCTGTGGATGAGCAAGAGGAGCCTGACTATGTGGAAATGATGGATATTCCAGAGGCTAGAAGGTTGTCTATTCCTTTACATAAGTCATTTAGGAGGCAAACCTCTAAGATTTTAAAAAATCCTTTTTCTGTCCCTCCTGTAGATAAAAAAATGGACAGAAGGTATACGTTGTCAGGCCCTAATACAGACTTCCTTACTGAACAGTGTAGTCCTGTAGGTGTTGTTCAAGCTGCAGCCTGTGACAAGGCTAATATTCCCCTGGCTTCACATCCTCTTGATAAGGATTCCAGGAAGATTGATGCCATGGCGAAGAAACAGTATGTGGCAGCTTCTTTGGGACTCAGACAAGCTAATTATATGGCTTATGTGGCTAGATATCAGAAATCTAGATGGGACACTATATTGCAGTTGGCCAAGCAGGCTCAGGGCCCGTTGGCTAGTGAGTTGGAACAGGTGGCTGCTGATGGCATTGAAGCCTCTAAAGTTCAATTTCATGCTGCTGTTGATGTTAATGATGTTTCCTCTAGGGTCATGGCCACTTCTGTAGCTCTCCGTAGGTTGGCATGGCTCAGATGCACTAATCTGTCCCAAGATACCCAGTCAAAGGCTATAGATTTTCCTGTTATAGGAAATTCTCTGTTTGGAGAACAAACAGAAAATTACATGAAAAAGATGGATGAATACAGAACTACTTACAAAAGTGCCCAAGCTAAGGAGAGGCATGCCACTCAACATAGGCATGCCCCCAGGGGTAGGGGCAGGCCTTTCAATAGGCCTTTTTACCAATTCCAGGCATCCTCTGCTTTTGCGCAGAGAGGATTTTTCAGAGGCAGAGGCAGACGGGGCACAGGCAGGCCCTCTCCCTCTCCCCAACCTAAAGCTGCTCCTGCCAAGCAGGCACCCTGACGGGGTGTCTGGGGCCGACTCTCCTGTACCGGTGGGGGGCAGACTGACTTATTTCTGCCAGAACTGGTTGTCCCTAACCTCGGACAAATGGGTTCTGGAGGTGGTAAGCCAAGGCTTGGTTCTCAGTTTCAAACAGTTTCCCAAGATGAGAGCCAGGCACTTTCCCCTCAAGTCTTTTGAAACCCTCGCACTAGAAGCGGAGGTTTCTTTCTTTGGACTGCAAGGCAGTGGAAGGGTCCCCCCTTGCCACCAGGGCAAGGGTCTTTACTCAAGGTACTTCCTGACCCCAAAAAAGACAGGAGACTGGCGGCCCATATTGGATTTAAGATTTCTGAACAAGCATCTTGTAAAACCAAAGTTCAAAATGCTAACTTTAGCAATGATTTTGCCATCCTTGAGGCCAGGGGACTGGTTAGCTTCCCTGGACCTCAAGGACGCCTACTTCCATATTCTAATCAGGGCCTCTCACCGAAAGTACCTCAGGTTCGAACTGCCCTCGGGCCACTACCAGTTCAGGGCAATCCCTTCGGACTCACTTCTGCTCCAAGAGTTTTCACAAAATGTCTAGCTGTAGTAGTGGCCCACCTAAGAAGACAAGGGGTAGCTGTGTTTCCCTATCTGGACGACTGGCTCATTGTGGGTCAGTCACCAAAGCAGGTAAAATCCCACTTGCAAATCATTCAGGAATTCCTCACCTTTCTGGGGTTCCTGTTGAATGTTCCAAAGTCAGTTCTCGAACCAGTTCAGGTACTAACTTTTATAGGTGCAGAGCTGAATACAAAGTTAGCCAGGGCATTCCTCCCCTCCGAAAGAGTGGACAAACTCATTGCCCTGGCATCTTCCTTCACCATGCAGGTCTCTCGACCAGCAAGGCACTTTCTACAACTCCTGGGGCACATGGCTGCCTCTACAGCTGTTGTGCCAGGAGCGAGATTTCAGATGAGGGACATTCAGTTCCACTTGAGGTCCTATTGGTCTCAAAGGAGGGACCCCCTTACCAAATTGGTCCCAGTGACCAAGACTCTGATCCTAGCTCTCCAGTGGTGGCTGGATCGAAGCAACCTGTCCTCTGGGGTCCCATTCCTTCCTGTTCCTCACTCCCTCACCACGGACGCGTCCCTGTTGGGTTGGGGGGCTCACCTGGGCGACCTTTCAACTCAGGGAGTTTGGTCCCCTCAGGAATCTCTGCTTCACATCAACCTACTGGAGCTCAGAGCTGTCTTCCTAGCTCTCCAGGTTTTTTCGGAAACTGTCCAGAGCAAAGTTGTTCAAGTCAGGACAGACAATACCACAACAATGTGGTACATCAACAAGCAAGGGGGCACTCGCTCTTCAGCCTTGTGCACCGAAGCAATGAAGTTGTGGTCTCTGGCCTACTCCCTGAACACCTCTCTGATAGCGGTTCACCTCCCAGGGAAGGACAATGTCCTAGCGGACGCCCTCAGCAGGATTTCTCAGGGCCATCACGAATGGGTTCTGAACCCTCAAGTGCTGGGGTCGGTCTTTGCCAGCTGGGGCACCCCTCAGATAGATCTCTTCGCAGCCCCAGACAACCACCAACTTCCCCTGTTTTGCTGCAGGCCCCCAGTTCTGGGGTCAGTCCCCCTGGATGCTTTTCAGCTGAATTGGGAGGGAAAGTTCCTCTATGCTTTCCCTCCGTTCCCTCTCCTCTTCAGGGTTTTGGTAAAAATCAGAACTCAGCCTTGCAGAGTGATTCTGATTGCTCCAGACTGGGCCAGGCAGCCTTGGTACCCGCTTCTTCTGTCCCTCTCATTTCGCCCTCCCCTGACCTTGCCCAGGACTCACGACCTGCTGACCTGTGCGCAGGGGAGGGTGTGGTATCCGGATCTCAACTCCCTCCACCTCAAGGCCTGGCTCTTGAGGAGTTAGAATTGCTCATTTACACCTTTCTCAAGGTGTCTTGATATTTTGAAGGCCCCAGGAAGCCTTCCACTAGAGCCACTTATATTCTAAATGGAAGAGATTCTCATTTGGTGTTCTGAGAGGCAAATCACCCCAGAATCAGCTGACCTGCCTATTTTGTTGGACTATCTGGTCCACTTAAATTCCTTAGGCCTCAAACCAGCTACCTTAAAGTTCATTTGGCAGCTGTTTCTGTTTTATTTCCTAGGAAACCAGTTTCCTTTCTTCTCACCCTGTGTTTTCCAAGTTTTTCAAAGGGTTACTCCATACTAACCCTCCTTTGGGAACCAGCCCCTGCATGGGACTTGAATGTTTGCATTGCCCAGCTAATGCAACCTCCCTTTGAGCCTCTGGTTTCAGCAGATCTTAAGTTCCTAACTTGGAAAACTGTTTTCTAGTGGCTATCACTTCTGCTAGGCGTATAAGTGAATTACAGGCCTTGTCAGTGGAAGAGGATTTCATTTCTTTCCACAGAGATAAAGTGATCCTCAGGACTAACAGAAAGTTTTTACCTAAGGTGGTTTCAGATTTTCATCTTAACCAGTCCATCTCTCTTCCAGTATTTTTACTGAGCAATCCTCTTCTGGTGAGAGAAGGTTGCACAGTTTGACGTAAAAGAGCCCTTAGCTACTATTTGGAACATACCAAGGGTCACAGGTTCGAATCCTCCAGCTCTTCCTTACCTATGGAGATGTGTAAGGGAGACTGCTACTAGGAGGACAATTGCTAGGTGGATTGTCTCTTGTATCCAGTTCTGTTATCAAAAACTGGGTAAGGAGCCGCCCTCAGGCCTGAGGGCTCATTCCACCAGGGGTACAGCTGCATCTCTAGCGGCTGCTAGAGATATTCCCATTTTGGAAATCTGTCAGGCTGCTACCTGGAAGTCAGTCCACACTTTTACTAAGCATTATTCCCTGGACGTCCAGTCCAGGAGAGATGCTCGCTTTGGCACAGCTGTGCTGCAGAGCCTATTTCCTAAGTAGGTTCTGACCCTCCTCCATGGAGGTACTGCTGTATACTCTGCAAAGGTCCTAATATAAGCAAGACTTCATGGTGTTTGAAGAAAAAATTACTCACCTTAGTAATTGCTTTTCTTCTCATGGAGTCTTGCTATATTAGGACAACCCTCCCTCCTACCCCTCCAGAATCCCTACTTGGGTATGGGGTTGGCAAATTGGTGCAATCACTGTGTCATGCCTTTTTAGCTTCTAGTTCTCCCCTCTTTTCTTTCTTGGGTTAGGAACTAGATAGTTTCTGTTTTCGTTAATTGGTAGCTGGGCCCTCTCTGGACTTGAGTCTTTGGGCAGAGGGGGCCTTAGTAGTGATTGTCAGGGGTTCCCCTAACAATAATTCGTAATACTGTTTTCATTATTGTTGTTGTGTTTTTGTGGTTCTACTGTTAGTAGGTAGCCAATGGCTAGTGTAAGGCTTTTCCACACAGACTTGCTATGTTAGCTTAGCCTTGTAAAGAACCCGACAGTTTGGGTTCAAACAACCCAGATAGAGCTTTCAATAGCGCCCTCGCGCTGTGGAACTCCAGATTACTCTGGAGCAGGGGTTCTCAAATGGTGAGGCCAGCCTCCCTTGGGAGGCCCCAACCTGTTCCAGGGGAGGCTCAAGCAAGTGTGAAAAAGTACTGTATTTAAATTTTGAGTTTTATATATTTTGTGTGAAGAGATGAAGCAAACTGAAAGAGGATTAGAGTAGGTGAATTTTATGTATTTATTTACTAAAAGGTGATAGGAAAGGTGAATGAGCCAAGGCTCATTTCAGGTGTAATCATGGAAGAGTAGGGAGTGAATACATTTAAAAGGTAACTGCAAAACAATCAAGAAATACACAATGAACAATAGTGTAAACAAATATGAACAATAAACTAATAATGAGTGGTGGTAATTGATCAATTTGTAGAGTGATGGCAGAACTGCCCAGATATAAAGGTTAAGCATAGAAGTGCTAAGAGCAACAGCAGGAAGGAGCAAAGCAATCCCCAAGAAGTTGCTTAGGAGCGGGAGAGGCAAAGTACGTAGGAAGGTTATTTCTTTTAGAGAGGAAACAGAGAAAGTAGCCTGACCCATGAAGGCACTGTAACAATGGTTCAAGAATGAAAATAGTGGAGCAAGTAGGCTTGCCTGTTTGGGGGGTTACAATAAGCTGAATGATAATATTTATTAATTTTATTTATTTGTTATTCAGATGACACCTTTGAGCACATGAGCTCTTTTTCAAAGGTTCCATGTCAGTATAAGACAAAAAACTGAATGTGAGCCAAGTACCCAAAGGGGTTTCAATTTTTTCATTGTGTACCGCGCAAAGTACAGTATGTTATTTTTCTTTGGGGAGGCCCAAGATTATTTCAGTTTTTGAGGGGAGGCTCAAAATCTTTTCCATGGATTTGGGGGAGGCTTACTGTGACAAAGTCTGAGAACTATTGCTCTGGAGTTAACTATTTCATCTTCGGGGCAGTCAAAAGCCATGGGCATACTGCAAAGGTCCTAATATAGCAAGACTCCATGAGAAGAAAAGCAATTACTAAGGTGAGTAATTTTTTCTTTCTGCAGCATGAATTATTAATTTCTCTGATAGAATGCAGTCCTACATTGGCTAAACTGTGATGTCATTGATCATATTGCATACTGAGCATTGAGGAGGAGCTTCAGGATGAAGAAGGAGCAGAAGGGAGCCTGTCACGATAAGAAAACGGGACATTTTTAATGAAAAGTCACTGAATGCAAAGAATATATTCAGTGGCGTGGTGCAAGTTCTAGGGAAATTCCACGACCGTGGAATCATAGTATTCCAGGGGCCTTGCTTATGTGCAAGGTGTAATCGGTGACTTTCTAGGAAAATCAGTGGTTGTCTTTCTGATTTGTGTCTTGAAGCATCACAACGAAACTGGGCAAAAAATGTTACCCTACTTTTTTTTTTTCTCCTCACTGTAAAAGAGTCTAGACATCATCCAGTTTTATTGAGTGGTAACATTTTCTAGTACCACCAAAACTTGAGTATTTTATACAAGTTTTAATTTATTTATTTTTTCTCAAAAAAAAAAAAAAGACAAAGATGGCCACCACATTTGGCTTAGGAATAGCTTTGTAGACTTGGCAAGGGATACAGCTGAGAAATTAACAACAAAAAATGGCACACAGCATAGGGGGTGCATAGAAAAGTAAATTTAATAGGTATGTTAATATTATTTTTTGTAGATGAAACCTGCTTTCTGGAAAAAAAACATTTGTCATTGCACTGCTGCTTTAATTGGGAGGGAGGGAGGGGCATTTGGAACCCGACTCGAGCTTTTAGGGCCAGGAGGGTAGGCACTTGAGAAACAGACCTGAGTGGCACCGAAAGCTGGTGGACTATAACATCTTTGTACAATATCATCAGTCGGTCACCCAGAAAGATACACCCGTCTGTTTATTTATAAGTACAGTACCTGGAATATTGTATCCAGCTCTGGAGGCTGCACCTCAGAAATTATGTAGACAGGTTGGAGGCAGTCCAAAAGAGGGAGGTGCAACTAAAATGGTTCAGGAGTTGCACCAAAAGCATTACCAGGAGAGACAGAGGGAACTCGATCTGTGCACCCTGGAAGATAGGAGCACGAGAGGGAACATGGTAGAGACCTACAAGTACTTTACAGGGGTGAACAGGGTGCAGGAGGGTAGTCTCTTTCAAATGAGAAAGAGCACCAGGACCAGAAGGCATGCCATAAAGCTTGGGGGAGGGTGAAGTTTAAAAGGGATATAAGGAAGTACTACACTGAAAGAGTGATGGACACCTGGAACAGACTGCCAGTGGAAGTGGTATAGGTGACAACAGTAGGGGCGGCAAACGTGCATGGAGTAGACATGGGGAATATTAGTAAATAGGCAGGGAGGAGGAAGGGTCGCAGGAGACCAGTTTGAGTCTGTGGAGGCAGACCTGACAGGGACCGTCTGGGGAGACTGGGTGGGCCAAGCGGTCCTTTTCCGTTGACAGATTCGTTGATTCTTCAGTCAGAGTTGCAGCAGCATGAGAAAGGGTGTGAGAAACAGCATGTTCTAGTGCTTAGAGTATAGGCTTAGAAACCAGAAAACTTGTGTTCAAATCCCAACAGAGTCACTAACAGAGTGTGTGAGACCCTGAGTATTCAGTGCTTCAGATGACCCGGCTGTACAACTGGGTAAAATTGGGACCCATCTGAAAACGAGTTACTGCATCTCAGCCTGGCTGTGCTGAGTAAAGTAGTTGTAAAGAAAACAAAATTGCGTTAAACAGTGTGATCTTTTGTTGACCAAACTAATTGTTTAAAAGAGAGCATGGTAAACTCATCAGTGCAGAGTTGTAGAATGAGGAGTCACTCTTAGGCTTATGAGAGGCAGACTGTAGGAGAAAATTAGGACAGATTGTTTCCCACAAATGGTGGCAATTCTGTTGAATCATCTTCCAGGGGAAGAAGCTGGAGTAGCCAGTCTACTAGTTTTTAAAGAGAACCTCTCTCGTTTTTTCAGTGATGCTGGAACAAGAGGTAAGCTCCCTTACCTCAATCTATCAAATCAAAGTTTTATTTATCAGCACAATTCCAGTAGATCAAAGCACTTTACATCATACTACGGGTTGAAATTAATACAAACATTCAGTAGTTAAAAACACAATATAAACATAATAAGTATAAAACCACAGTGCGGCAAATCTAGGCTTAACTCTCATCAGAAAATACCTGGCTGAACAGGTATGTATTCAATTCAGTCTTAAAACTGTCTGCGGTCTGGCACTCTCTAATCCAACGAGGTAGAGCGTTCCATAGGATTGGGGCTGCAAAAGCAAAGTGTGCACCCCAGAAGTCTTTAATAAGATCCTGGGAACCTCTAGTAATCCCTCGTCAGTGAGGCGGAGGGGGCGGTAGGGGCCCGGAAGATCTAGCAGGTAGCCAGGTTTCTGTCTGTGTATGGCCTTGTAGGTCAGTAACCTGACCTTGAAGGTGATCCGCCAGTGTACTGGCAGCCGGTGCAGACAGCGGAGCGCAGGAGTGAAATGGCAAGATCTTGATTAACCAGTCAACAACCTAACCACGGCATTCTGCAAGGGCGTTGCAGTAATCAAGGTGTAAAGTTACAAAGGCATGAACCAGAATTAGCATATCGCCAGGCAGAATCAGGCGATGTATTTGAGCTATGTTCCTCAGTTGGTAAAACACGGTCTTTACGACTGCCGACACCTGAGATTTTAACGTTTAAGATTTAAGTTATTAGCTGAGGGGTCCCTCTTCAGTTTCCCCCTCTGGGCTAGATGTTGACCACAGAAGCCTCCGGTCAGGGCTAGGGCACTCTTCTAGGAGACCGTAGTACCCAGGGTTACTGGTCACGCAGGAGCTGTCTTTGCACATCAACCTGCAGGAAATGAGGGCAGTGCTATATGCTCTTTTGGCCTTCTAGCCCTTTCTCCTCCCAGGCCCACTTCTTGTCCAGATGGACAACACGTGTGTAGTATGGTACCTGAATCAACAGGAAGGGACACAGTCATATCCCCTATGTAGGGAAGCGATGAGGGTGTGGAACTGGGCAGTCCACCATGATCTCCAGCTGCAGCAGTACACGTTCCAGGAGTCCAAATCATCCTGGTGGACACGCTCAGATGCTCTCAGTCAAGGGCACATGAGTGTGAACTGGGGCAGTCAGTAGTCGAAGACATTTAAAGTTTTGAGGTTGCCCAGGCCTAGATCTGTTCACTTCCCCATACAACGCAAGACTACCCAGCTTTCTGCTCGTTCGTTCCAGGGCGTTGTGTTTTCTGGCGAGCTTCGCTGTCTCTTTGCTGGACAGGGAGGTTCTTGTGTGCCTTTCCTCCCTTCCCGCTAATACAGAGGGTACTCCTGAAACTGCAGGAGGAAGGGGCTCACATGATCCTGATTGCCCCTTACTGGCCTTGCCAAGTATGGTTCCCTCTGCCTCAGCAGCTAATGAAGGACCCTCCAGTCCCTCCACCCCTCTGTCAAGATCGTCTGATCCAGAAACAGGGCAAACTGGTCCACCCGGGCCTCTAGTCCCTTCACCTTCATATGTGGCACCTACTGACATAGCTGCTTCATGCTACAGGGTATCTGCCAGAGTAACCCGGGTCCTTGTGGAGACCAGAAAGCTATCTACAAGAACAAACTATGTGACATAGTGGCAGAGGTTTTCCATTTGGGCGGTATCCAAGGATTTGGACTTTTTCTCTTGCCCAGTTCCACAGGTCATAATGTCTCTCTTGTGCGTCTCAGACCTTGGTCTCAACTATTTTCTTTCTCTGACAGTCCGCCTGTCGGCCATTTCCGTTTACCACACTCTGGTGGACAGCATAACCTTGGCTCAGTTGGAGGTTTCCAACACCTTTCTGAAGGGGATCCTCCTCTTGGAACCTCTGGTCCAGAACCCCGTTCTGCCATGGGACTTGAACTTCATTCCAGAGAAGCTCACTTTGCCTCCCTTTGAACCAGCCGCGAGTTGTGACCCACGCTGTCTGTCTTTGACAGCGTTGTTTTTAGTTGCTATTTCCTCTGTTCCTAGGATTTATGAGCTTCAGGTCCTCATGTGTAAGGAGCCATATTTGATTTTCCCTAGAGACCGGAGGGCTCTGCGTACATATCCTGGTTTCTTCCGAAGATAGTCTCTGAGTTTACCCTGAATCAGACTGTACTCTTTCCAGTGTACTACCCTGAGCATTCTAATCAAGGGGAGGCAATCCTGCACACACTGGATGTGCACAGAATTTTGTGTTGCTACACAAATCTGACAAAATGAGTCTGTAACACAGATCAGCCTTTTGTTTTCTTTGTGCCCAAAAGAGAGGGTGCCACAGTTTCTAAACAGTGTCTATCCAGAGGGTTACCACACTGCATTCTGTTCTTGTTATTAGAAATATAATAAGCCACTTGTGGGGGAAGCTAAAGTGCATTCAGCCAGAGGCATGGCTGCATCTACTGCTTGTTTCAGAAATGTTTCTGCCGCTGACATTTGTGTGGCAGCTACTTGGAGCTCTGTCCACACTTTCACCAAACACTGTAGTCTGGACATTGCCTCTAGATGCAGGGCTGGCTTTGGACTAACTGTCCTTCAGGGCCTTCGCTCTAAAATTCTTGCCTACTGTAGACCTTTCCTGCCTCCCGTGTTTCAGACCTTGTCTGTTCCTTTTCACTGCATGGGATTCAGTCCTCAAGGTTATTACCTACCGCAGGAGCCCTCTCGAAGTAAGATGGTACAGTTATGTAAGAACTTATCATAACAGTAGATCTTTGAGAGAGGTTCTTGCAGTAGGTAAGCTGTTTCTCTCCCACCTTCCCCCTGCTTCTTTCTAGCCTATTTTTGGCTCCAGGAGCCCACTCCTTTTCTCCTGTGGCACCTTTTTCGGTCTCTGGTGGGAAAACTGGAAGGTGGGCATAGGGACTGCACCTTATATAGTGTCGTGCTGACACTGGTCCCCGCCAGACATTACTAGCAAAAGTTTTCTGTGTGGTCCTAGCGCCTGGCAACTTAGACCTCAAGGTTATTACCTACTGCAAGAGCCTCTCTTGAAGATCTGATGTTACAGTAAGTTCTTATGTAACTGTACATTTTCTGTCTGTCTTGAGTCACATAGCATATTGGTACCAAGATTGTTTCTGGGACTTGTTTTTTTGTTACATGCTGAAGCTCTGACATTTACTATTGTGGTAGCAGATATTTACTGCTCCATAAACTGCAGACGTAGAAGGAAAAAACCAAAAGACAACACAGCGTTGCCTCAGTGTACAAAGTCGCATTGGCATCAGTCAGTTCTTCTGTTAAGCTTCAGTTCTCCTCAGATACGCATGCTGTAGTTTGCTGGGTTTCTATTTGGGTTTATAGTTTGTGTTTCTTTGCAGCTGTCCCCCATCAATAGTGAACTGGAATCTTTAAGGAACCACATTTCTGAACTTGAGAAGGAAAAGGAAGAGATGCAGCAAAAGCTGGAAGAGTTTCCTCAAGTTAAGAGCCAAAACCGTAAGTACTTTTCTTGAAGAACCAGATCTGTTTAATCTTTGGTTTTAAAGCAATAAGAAATAAAGACTTGCGGAGGCTGGACCCTGTCTTTCCTTCCTTCTGTTGCTTTGCCTTAAACTGCTGCCCTCACTTATTCACCACTGTCGCCTCCATCCCATTCTCTCCTTCCCCTCACTCAAAAGCGGCTATCTGTACCACCTTGTTACCTTCCTATCCATATTCTGGTTTACTACCATCTTGAAATGAAGAGGGACCTGGAGAAGCTTGAAAGATGGTCGGAAATGTGGCAACTGAGGTTCAGTGCAAAGAAGTGCAAAATAATGCACCTGGGTAGAGGGAACCCTGGTGAGAGCTACAGATTTGGGGGCGAGGAGCTGACTGTCACCAAAGAGGAAAGGGGACCTTGGGGTTATGATCTCTGATGACCTTACGGTATCAAAGCAGTGCATAAAGGCAACAGGGAGGGCCAGTGGCATGCTGGGATGCATAGGCAGG
The DNA here is from genome assembly GCA_016271365.2 of Neoceratodus forsteri. Lineage (NCBI taxonomy): Eukaryota > Metazoa > Chordata > Ceratodontiformes > Ceratodontidae > Neoceratodus > Neoceratodus forsteri. The sequence continues at coordinate 272,575,706 of CM028133.1, forward strand.
GGTATCACTAGCAGGAGGTGGGAGGTAGTGAGGCCACTGTATAAAGCATTGGTAAGGCCTCACCTGGAGTACTGCATGCAGTTCTGGAGGCCACACCTGCGCAAGGACATAGATAAGGTGGAGACTATCCAGAGAAGGGCAACAAAGATGATGCAGGGCTTGCACCAGAAAACATATGAGGAGAGACTAAGGGACCTCCATATGTACTCACTGGAGGAGAGGAGACAGCAGGGGACATGAGTGAAAGTTTCAAGTACTTCAAGGGCATAAACAAGGGCAGGTGGGCGAACTTTTCCAATGTAGAAAAAGTACTAGAACAAGGGGGCACAGTATGAAATTGGAAGGGGGTAGATTAAGAGGTAATGTGAGGAAGTTTTTCTACACAGAAAGAGTAGTCTACGCTTGGAATAGTCTGCCACAGGAGGTAGTGGGGGCAAGCACAGTGAAGGGGTTTAAGCATGCCTGGGACAGGCACAAGGGAAGCTTGAGAGGGAGGGAGTGATGAAAAGCCATTGATCACATAGGATCAGTGTCCACATACAATGTATAGGGCCTACGGGCAGACTGGATGGGCCTAGCGGTCCTTATCTTTCCGATAATTTCTATATTTCTGTGTTCCTATTTTAACTGTTACAGTGCTTCATAGTCTTTCCTTTAGCCTGTGCCTGAGGGGCGGCTCGGTATTTAGTCCAGTTGTCCTGTCCCAAGTTAGAGAGCTCTCCCTCCCTTCTTAAAGATGATATAGCAGAGTTGTTTCCCCTGACCTCTTACTCAAAGACCTTGACCCCCTCTGAGTGTTAGCAGTGCAGTCGGCCAGGTCCCATTGGGTAAATATCCTGTCCAGTTGTCCCTTTTTTCTGGGTTGTCGTTTTTGTCTACCTCAGCACTGATACCTTACTGCTTGGCTGGATAGTCCATTGCTGTAGCATCAGTGGCTTCTACTGTGTTTTGAGGACACTTGTTGTCACCAGTCTCTGACTCCGCAGTACCATGCAGGGCTTTGATAACTGGTCTCACTGCTGTTCTTGGCACTTTTACCAGTAAAAATGCATCAGTGTCATTTTTGGCACCAACAGCTACAAGTACTTCTTTGGCACCTAGGTTGTCAGCTTGCTCGGTCCGCTTTCTTAAGCTTTGCCTAGTTTCCCTGTAAGTCTGTTGGATCCTGCATCTGTATTGGCAGTTTTGTGCGGTTCATCCCTCTCAAGTGAGGGGCGTCTGTCCTCTCCTGGACCCAGTTTCCTTGGGCCCCAGTGACCCCTGTCATTCAGTTCTGTGCTTCTCACCGTCGACTGGACTTTTCTCCTAGTCTGATCCCAGCACCTGTGATTCTGTCTTCAGTTTACCCCATTCTGACTTGGGCAACTCATTGCCTTTGGACCCTCAGTCTGCTGCATAACCAGCAGATCTTCATCGAGGATATCTCTTGTATCAGGCCACACCTATAGAACTATAGACGCCAGGCTTTGGGACCACATGGAAACGTTTCTAGTTAGCAGTCTAGCAGTTTATGTGGCTGAGTGAGGTTCAAGGTTGGTTTGGGGGACATAGGCCACTCCCTGAGGGTTGCAGCTCAAGATCTCTGTCGGTGAAGAGATCCTCTCTTCCCTGTCATCTTCAGAGGCTGGGGATGCATCATGTTATGTCCACCGTCCCACAACTGAGGATTTACTGTTTTAAGAGCTTCATTGCAGAGAAGCACAAAGACAGCAGTCAGAATCTTTCATGAACCCCAGAATGATGTCTCTTTTCTTTTACTTACTGTTCCCTTATTCCATTATGGCACCCCCTCCCCCCGAAAGTCTTCACTTGGGCCACTCAAGCAGTTTAGAGGCTCCCTTTAACTACTCTGCAGCTCCATGTGGGTTAAGCTGAGGTATATCACCTTTGTGGAGAAGCTGTCCCCCCATTCCAAGTCCTTCTCAGGTCTCCATGCTCTGTGTACACCAACTGGGATATATAAAGTATATTGTTAGTCATTCGGTGCCCACGTTTCATTACCAGGTTGCAGTTATAATATTAAAAAACGATCGGAAATCCACCACCCATTGACTATAATGGATGCTGGGCCGCTGCCTCCTAACACATCATCACATTAGTGAGAGAGGGCATGGACTTTACACTTAGAACCGAAGTCCTTGAGACACGGTTTACTGAATTTTATGAGCATTACAGTGTTTTCTCTTATGGATTATTTCCTGGCATCTTCACAATACCTGCATGCCATGGATATATCAGGTGCAGGGGCTGAGACTGGTAAGTCTCTGTAAAGGAAAACTACACCCTCATATCCTGTAAATTTTGTTTCTATGTCAGCATACCACGCCTTTCATGTTGCTTTTGAGGATGTATGTGTTTGCTGTAGTTTGTTTTCACTGTTCATACTAGTCTTATGTAACTATCCCGGGTGTCTCCATTTTATGGTTGTTGAAATCTTACTGTCCAGTAGAGCAGCATTAGTATATCAGAATGTGGGACATTTATACTATGTAGTTCTGTGCTGAACATACAACTGTCCTGAGAAAAACTTTTTGGAAACACAAATCGAATGCAGTTCAAAGGAAAAACCCATGTAACACAACTCAGTTTTCAAAGCTAATTGAAGGTAAATGTGGTATTTCACACCCTGCTGCAACTTTTTTTGTTGAACTCTAATTAAGCAGACAGGCATATTGTGGAGTCTCAAGGGTGCTGACTCATCATGTTCTTATATGCTAATGCAGCTCTTGGGCACAGTTATATTTCAGCATCCAGAAAGTGGAGTTCCCCAGGATAGCTAGAGGGGCTAGTATGAACACTGAAAACAAACTAAAGCACATCTCTGTACCCCCAACAGCTATTAAAAAGAGTTATCTGTTTACAAGTAAACAAAATTTACAAGATATAAAGGTATAGTACTCCTTTAAAGCACTCTTTTTATACTTATGCACACAGAACGCTTAAAGCTTAGTTGCTCAGCTCTTCTGGACAGGGTACTGTCTTTGTCATAGCAGGCCTGGGTAGAACAGTTGGTGGTTAGTCAGTGATTAACTTACCTACTCCCTAGAGTTTGGAGTTGCTGCTTTAGATTAGACCAAAGTGTGTTTCTCTTTGGGGAAGAGTGACTCTTAAAGATCAACAGCAACTGTGATTTATTGATCTTACTTTGAGATGGAGCTTTTGCAGCAGGTCATTACACATAGAACTAGGGCCCCACGGAAAACTTCTAGCTAACAGTCTAAGGCGGGGGACCTCCCCTTAAGTTGGCTCTGCCCATGACGTCGGCCACTGTATAAAGAGGGCGGTCCCCCGGCATCACCTCATTTCTTTTCCTGCCTTCGACCCAGCATATCGGCTCCATGGACGCCTCCTACTTCTCGTCGACCACCATTTTCTTCGCTCCATGCAGTTCAAGTTCTCGAGTTTTTGATCGCCTCTTGATGTCTTCCAAGCCTTCCACATCCACTCCACGGCAGAAGGCTAAGTGCACGTGCGGAAAACAGATTCCAGCAAAGGATGGCCATTCAGCCTGTCTCTTGTGCCTGGGTCCCGGGCACAAAATCGATGATTGCCCGCACTGCCAAAGCTTCAGCCAGTGCACTTGCATCTGCCTTCTGAAGGCCCTGAAGGCCTACCTCTTGGAGCAACAAGTGGCCACGATGCAGAAGTCTCATTCGGGACATGGCTCCTCCTCCGCTCATGACACTTCCCCCGAGGAGAAAAAGCACTCTGGGAAGCATCACAAAAAGGATAGGGAGAAGACCAGGTCAGACTTGCGGTCCCACTCCCCGCACAGAGGTAAGACCTCCTCTTCCAACAGGTCGTCCGACTCTGCCCACAGGTCATTTGGTCTCCCGAGGGCTGTAGCTCTTAACGCTCCCCACCTCTTCTCAGGTGTCAGGCCGGAACTCTGGGCATGGGCCTTCTCAGGCCACATCTTTGTCCTTGCTGGCCATCAGACCCCGCAAACAATAGCTAGGGTGTAAGGCCCAGGACCAGGCCATTTCTTCGGTGGGAGTATGTGCTGGCTTCCCCATTGTTAAGGCCTCGTCCTCCTATTTGTCAGCTAAGCCTGACAACCGAGGCAAGCACATGGGAGTCGATACAGCGAACAAAACTCCCATGATGCCTGACCTGTCGTCTCCAGTCAAGTTAGACAGACGACAGATCCCCGTAGCATCTGTCTCCATGGCTGTGGTGTCAGACAAGACTCCTGTGTCACAGGTGCTGCCAGCTCCCCTGGGGCCTCTGCCAGAGGACCTGCCTGGGCCTGATCTTACGTCAGACCCTTTGACGCCAGGTTCCGATGACAGATCCCCAACCAGTCTCCTGGTACCTAAGCCTAGGGATGATGATGAGGGGCCAAGGGATGGAACGACAGGCAGCTGGTCACCAGATGCACCCCCGTTGCCAGACCGGGGGCAAGCCCTTCGAGACTGATAGGGGAGACGGAGCCGCCATCAGGCTCTGTGGTCCCTTTGGCCGAGGTTGGGGTGTTGTTCACCAGTTGGTGGAACACCATAAAGGGAGCTGTCCTTCATAAGCCTGATCCGAAGGAGACACTGAGGGTCCCCCCTCCGCCACAGCCAACGCCTTCCCCAGATCTCTGTCATCATCATTATCATCATCATCACTTTATTTTTAAGGAGCGCCCTTCCAGAGCTCAGAGTGCCCTCACAAACTAAAACATAGAATAACATATACATGTAACCCCTCACCCCTGCCTTTTTACCAAAGTGACAGGTGGCATGCTGTTGGCGCTGGCAGCAGTACCTGGTGGGGACCTGGGTTTGGGGAGGATGAGGTTACCTGGCACAAGGGGACCTAGGTTTGGCTACTCTGCACAGGGGCACCCAAGTAAATCCGAACACAGGAAGCAGTAACTGTAATGTCCAGACCAGAATTGGGATTTTTCAGTGTGGCTTTTATTCATAACTAGCTGAACATAACAAAGCATAGATGGGCCCCCATGGGGCTACGTTTGCTGATAATGCAGATTAGAGACTACAAGGCGGTCCACTTGGAGAATGAACCATTTCTACTGTTTTCAGGCTCTGGACCCACCAGGCACACAGCCCGGACTTGCATGCGCTTTGGATACATAGCCCGACTGGCCCGGCCCCCCTGCCAGCCACTTGACTGACGGTCCATTTAAAGAATGAACCCATTTTATTTGTTGTGGCTCCCCACACCACTTAGAGTCTGCGACCCCTAGAGAGATTTTCTTCTTACTTCCTCTGACTCCAATCTCACAAGGAGAATTCTTTTCCCAAGTTGTGGCTCCCCACACCACTTAGAGTCTGCGACTCCTAGAGAGATTTTCCCATTTAGGCCCACGTCTGGGTACCTACCTCATCACTGGCCAGGTGCATGGGGCAATGTAATCACAGCAGAAATCCGTAGAGGTGGACCTGGTTACTAAAGATGGGGGGTTTGCCCACCTCCAGCTCCCACAGCCCATACCCGGCCATTTCTCTGGAAAAACTGAAACTTTGAAATGTAGATTAAACGGTGGATGGACTGTAGCACCCCCTCTACAACATTACTTAAATTCACACAGACTTTAGATTTTGACACTACTCCATTTGTTTGTCCTAGTACAATAGGTCTCCCAAATAGTAGTCCAAATCCCAGTTTTCTTCACATTTCCCAAGCTGAAGAAACACATTCTTTGCCCTCTCAAATTAGAGCAAAACACCCTTTCGTTGCAGGTGCCCCACAGGCGAAGTACAACTTTTTCCACTTTTAAGACCAAACAGAAACTGTAAAAAGGCAGCTTTCTTCCTTTAGCAGACATTAAGGGATTGCCCCTGGAATCTACAGAGGGATACATTACTTCCCCCCCGCCCTGAGGGAGGGGGCACTGAGACCTGGACAGCGGTCTCCACCACTTGAAACTGGACTCTACTCCTTCTCCCACAGAAGGTAAACAGAAACTGACTTTGAAAACTCCCAACGTTCTATCTCACTCCCTCTGCTGCAGATTCCATTGTGGCTTATGTAGCTGCGACAGTTCTATGGTGATGTCATCTCTCAGTCTCAGCTGAGACTGAGAACAGAGTGAGACAGTGTGAAACCCATTTAACTGGAGTTTCACAAGCTGCCTTCCCTGCCTACCACTAGGTCTTACTGGGATTCTAGTAACCCCGGGTAACAAGGGGTTACACTCGCCCTTGACCAGGAAAATGACTGTCCCCAGTCATTATGCACCCGGCCTTAGGCCATCCCACCCTATGTGCTACCTGCGGAGGGGGGTGATCAGGCCCCCTCCTACCATGTGCAAGCACAGGCAGGCAACACTAAGGGCCTAGAGGCCTGTAGCTGACATATCAGCCTCTACACTATCCACTTACTATGGATACCTAGTGGCTCTGGTAGAACTATCTAGAGCATAGCCCTGATAGATCAGTACTGCAGTTCCAATGGCCACTCAGGACCACAGCCTGTCTATCCCCCCTAACCCTCTAGGGAAAACCTATCTGCCTCTAACATAATATTCCAAAACAAAAATAAAACCTGGGGACCTCCCCAACCTTGGGCAACCTACAACCACACACCATTAAAATACCAAATTACTGCCTCCTCCCTACCCCCACAACCACACCTATGGAAGGAAAGAGTTAATATAGTAACAACCATAACAATAACAACACAGTACTTTAAATTTCTACACAATAAAGCACTGACGAGGAACTCCGATGAGCCCCTCCTCCTCCTCTTGTCTTCTCTTCTGTCTTCCCAGGAACACCTGTAAGAAAAAGAAAGACAAAACACACTCCTAATCTGCATACACAGTCTATCTAAAACCCTTACCATGCAAAAACACTGAACAATCCCAAAAAAGATTTTTTTTAGAAAAAAGGTAGAAAAACAGTATTTACATTAGAGTACAGCAATGACATTATTTACAATACACATTTAGGGGGATGGAGTGCCCTAAAAGTCCCAACTAGTGACCACAAGGCCCGAAGGCTAGTCCAATAAAGAGCCTCTCCTGGGCCGGAGCCCAGTGAAGCACAGTTCTAACAGGCCAGAGTCCCGAAGGGGAGAGTCTTTGCGGACAGTTCACACATTTTTGAAGTCTGTAGTGTAGGGTGTGTACTGCAGTGTCATAAAGAAAGAAAAGTTTCGGACTTACCAGCCATTTGTAGTACAAGAATCTGCACGAACCTGCTCTGTGGCCGAAGACTCTCCCTGGCAGCATTTCTTCTGATACAGCTGGGCGGACATCTTCCGGGAACCACAGGAGGGCACATCTGGAAACAGCTGGGTTGATGTCATCTGTGGAGAAGGAACCTTAGAACAGGAACAAAAAGAAAAACAGCTGGTCCGACGTCATCTGATTACCAGGCAATGAACAGGAAACAGCTGGGCTGGTGTCCTCTCTGGATCTGAAGTCATCTGGTGGGCCAGTAGATGGCTGCCGGACAGGACATTACACTGTAGACTGATGAATGTGGAGCACCTGAGTCCTTGGTTATTCATACTGGCGAATCAATAAGGGCACTTCACAGTCTGGTGTGGCAGTATTGACTACCACTGCTCGGCTCTCCATTTTGTAGGCATGGGCTTAATTACTGGGAGGTCCTTGCACTGAGGCCAATAGTACCGGGGGTCAGGGGCTTGAATTATTACCCCGTCTGGGCGCACATAACTCACACAGTGGGAGATTTCACGTCCCTCTCCGTCCACTATTCTCACTCTGTCCATAAACAGTGTTCTGCCTCTCTTCCACTAGGTATACTTTTCGTGGAACAGTCTATTCTTTACATGCTGGTTGGCCCCAGGATGCACATTTTTCATTGCTTCATCCCAGATCCAGGATTTCCTGCAGTCCTCAATCTCCTCCCAGACTCTCCGAGGAAAGGTGGGAAAGGTCATACCATAGATCTCATTTGCCTTTCTACGAACCAGTCTCTCCTCTTTACTTGCTTTGGTCAATCTGAGACCGCTGGCCTGGCTTGGGGGTGGCCAGTCCTGGTTCTGCCAGCTTCGCATTCTCAAAGAAATTAAAAATGGATCCCTGACTTCTTCCTCTTGTAAAGCCAGGGCAGGCAGTGGCATCACCACCTCCTTCAATACTTTCCTCCAAGGCAAGATCTTGAGGCTGTGTACCCGTTCCTTTTTCACAAGGCCACGTAGGTTCCCCCTCATCTTCCTCTTCACCGAGGATCTGAGCCCAGGAGTGAGCAGTCGTTCTCACCCCTGAGACTATCCATTCATCACTAGGTGCGGAGGTCGACACCTCCCATTCAAAGGCCTCCCGCATCTCATCTTCACCTAAGAGACTTGGGCTAGGCCCCCCCACCCAGGAGTCTATTGATGCTTTATCCGAACTTTCTTTCTGAGATCCAGCATCCAAAACTTCAACTTCAGGTTCAGTCTCTAACTCTGCACCCTCTAGCTTTGCCACACTCCCCGAGTGTTTGCTCCACAGGCTCCGCCTGGTGCTGTGTGCTGCCAACTGCAGATTCCTGAATTTTTGTCCATGTGGGGGCCAAACGAATTGGAGGCGCTTTATACAAGCCATATTTTTGAAGGCATCCAGCACAGTGAGGAATCATAAAGACATCCCTTCCAGCACTCAAGCATATTTGGCATACACGCACTGGATAATTAGGAATTGCCACATCACTAGGCAGTTGCCCTCCATAGCACCACTTTTCAATATCTCTCAGTCTATTTACTGCTGCTGTTACTGCAACCCGGGCATGATCCGAGTAACCAGCTGGTCCTGAGGCCATAACTGCAGAAAAATAAACAAAAGTTCACTGTAACTGAAAGTCCCACTTTAATGAACACACTCTGTAGCTTTAAAATGGCTCCTCTGCTGCTGTGTTTACTTTACTACCCCACCCTGTAACGGCGGCGGCAGCACTCCTGTGCATCAACATTTAGAATCTGGGTCAAACCACTGCACACCCGATTTACACCAGCTACTGATAACTTTTACTCAAACTGCACAACTTGCTCTGATCTGGCTTTACACACATTTACAGGATTTTCCTTGGACTTTTCACGTGCTGGTAACATTCACTTTATTTCACAGTCCCTTAAAAGCTTCAGGTTTTAGCACAGGATTGCCTGCTTCTACTAGTGTTGCATTTTGCTACAACCCACAGTCTCTCTCTGGCTGCAAACTTTAAACTGAGGCTATTTTCACTTCCATGCACACATTCAATGGCTTTACAGACTTGCACTTGTACAGACTTGCACTTGCTGGCAGGACTTCACACAGTCGTTACTTGCAAAGTGACTACACTGCTGCACACGCATTTTATATGTCATTACTGAAAATCACTGATTGAGCAGTTTTATGAAGGTTTACTCACTGTGAACAGTAGCAATTTGCTGCGATGGGGTAAAACGGCCTGCAGCCAGTTTTTTAAGGCCTCTGAACACAAACGGGCGGGCAGTCTTAGCGATCGTCGTTTTAACCACCAAATTCACTATTTCCACGATCGATTTGAGGGTTGAGCCCGATTTTAAACTTAAAAGTCTAGTTTTTGAATGTTTACAGCACTTTGAATCCTCCGCGATGCTCCTCCACTGCCAGTACACGCACTACACTCTGTCTCCATCTCAAATGCTGAGGCAGTCTCTGTAGAGCTGGCTGAGGGGCGGGACTAATGGCAATCTGACCAACCACACGACGCCATGCAAATGAGCCTCTTCTTCCTCACGAGGGCTCCTCTCCTCACGGCGATCGTCGAGCAGGCAAATTTAAACTGTAGAATGCATTTTTTTCCCCCCCAACTGACTCTACGTCGGGAGCCCATTTCAACCATGTAACATTGCCATTAACTCTGCAGTCTCTCCATTTACACAGAAAGCATTTCCAATGTCCAGGGCATATTTTCTCTGTTGCTACCCCTAGTTTTCCACACTTTCCTTCACAGAATTCATTTTAAAAGCATTTCAAACATCCAGGGCATAATTTCTCTGTTGCTGCCCCTAGTTTTCCACACTTTTCTTCACAGAATTCATTTTTAAAGCTGACAAAAACGCTGTAAACAATTTTGATGATGCAGGACAAGGGCACACTCTTTGGCTTTACAGCTCCTTGGTAAACAGTTGGCATTTTTTAAACAGCAGCACAAGATTCACAGCACACAGCAACACACTAGGGAAATTGCTTCAGCTTTTTGGGCTACCCACTGCCAGATAGCCAAAACGCTAGCCCCCTTGCCCAAGCACCTTCCTTCCCGAACAAATCCAAAGCAGTGCCTCCATTTTTGTAACCCCTCACCCCTGCCTTTTTACCAAAACGACAGGTGGCATGCTGTTGGCGCTAGCAGCAATACCTGGTGGGGACCTGGGTTTGGGGAGGATGAGGTTACCTGGCACAAGGGGACCTAGGTTTGGCTACTCTGCACAGGAGCACCCAAGTAAATCTGAACACAGGAAGCAATAACTGCAATGTCCAGAACCAGGATTGGGATTTTTCAGTGTGGCTTTTATACGTAACTAGCTGAACATAACAAAGCATAGATGGGCCCCCATGGGGCTACGTTTACTGATAATGCAGATTAGAGACTACAAGGCGGTCCACTTGGAGAATGAACCATTTCTACTGTTTTCGGGCTCTGGACCCACCAGGCACACAGCCCGAACTTGCATGCGCTTTGGATACATAGCCCGACTGGCCCGGCTCCCCTGCCGGCCACTTGACTGACGGTCCATTTAAAGAATGAACCCATTTTACTTGTTGTGGCTCCCCACACCACTTAGAGTCTATGACCCCTAGAGAGATTTTCTTCTTACTTCTTCTGACTCCCATCTCACAAGGAGAATTCTTTTCCCAAGTTGTGGCTCCCCACACCACTTAGAGTCTGCGATTCCTAAAGAGATTTTCCCATTTGCGACTCACGTCTGGGTACCTACCTCATCACTGGCCAGGTGCATGAGGCAAGTAGCAATCACAGCAGAAATCCGTAGAGGTGGACCTGGTTACTAAAGATGGGGGGTTTGCCCACCTCCAGCTCCCACAACCCATACCCGGCCATTTCTCTGGAAAAACTGAAACTTCGGAATGTAGATTAAACGGTGGATGGACTGTAGCACCCCCTCTACAACATTACTTGAATTCACACAGACTTTAGATTTTGACACTACTCCATTTGTTTGTCCTAGTACAATAGGCCTCCCAAATAGTAGTCCACATCCCAGCTTTCTTCACATTTCCCAAGCTGAAGAAACACATTCTTTGCCCTCTCAAATTAGAGCAAAACACTCACCCTTTCGTTACAGGTGCCCCACAGGTGAAGTACAACTTTTTACACTTTTAAGACCAAACAGAAACTGTAAAAAGGCAGCTTTCTTCCTTTAGCAGACGTTAGAGGATTGCCCGTGGAATCTACAGAGGGATACATTTCCTTGCTGGAGGGGTATCTGAGACCTGGACAGCTGTCTCCACCACTTGAAACTGGACTCTACTCCTTCTCCCACAGAAGGTAAACAGAAACTGACTTTGAAAACTCCCAACGTTCTATCTCACTCCCTCTGCTGCAGATTCCATTGTGGCTTATGCAGCTGCGACAGTTCTATGGTGATGTCATCTATCAGTCTCAGCTAAGACTGAGAACAGAGTGAGACAGTGTGAAACCCATTTAACTGGAGTTTCACAAGCTGCCTTCCCTGCCTACCACTAGGTCTTACTGGGATTCTAGTAACCCCGGGTAACAAGGGGTTACATACACATAAACATGGATTCACAACATCATACACAATTAAAATATTAATAAAATCAGTACAAATCATACTTCATAAAAGGCCTTTCCTATAGTCCGGAAGAGACCAGATTAAATAGGTGGGTTTTTAAAGATGTTTTTAAACCCTCTATGGTCAGACTATCTCATATCCGACGAAGTTGAGAATTCCACAGGGTCAGAGCCATAAAAGCAAATGCTCTTCCTCCAGATGTCTTCAGACAGACCCTGGGAATCTCTAGCAATCCCCCGTCACCACCTCTGATGCCTAAACTGACTCCAGGTGGCTCGGACTGCAACTTCATCAAACGTAAGGGCCGGGGTCGTCATTCCCCCTCACGCTCTCCTTCTTGTCAGGACAGCAGATCCAGGGACCGTAGTTCTTGGGTTCAGAGCAGGTCGAGAGGGCACCACTCCCGACGTCGCAGCAGATCCATGGACCATCTGTCGGATTGCTCTAGGCAGGGTATCTAGCGACTCACCTTTCACTTATTTTTCTTTGCTGGATGAGTTCCCTCTGCCCTCCCTGGATACCAGGAGGGACTCTCCGAGGTCACCACTCGACAGTCCTAACTTTTCAGAGGTCATGAGACATGTACAGTTCCTCAGTCAGTGGGAGATTGAGGATTTGGATCCGGAGAGATGCAGCTTCATCAGATTCTTAGGTGCCTCTGACCCTAAGCTGCTGGTCTCCCCCCCCCCCCCCAGTGGAACTGTTTCAGGACGTCACAAAGCTGGCATGGAAGCATCCAGTCACTACACAGGCAGTACCCAAGAAGGTGGACCATCTTTATGGAACTCCCAGAAATGAGTCTCACATCAGTGAGCACCCTAAGGCAGACTCCATAGTACTGACGGCAGTATATGGCAGGTCACAGCAGCCTTGACACACCAGTTCCCAGCCTCCTGATAAGGAATCCAAGAAAATAGACCAGGTGGGGAAGAGGGTATATGGCTTGTCCACCTGTACCATAAGGTCCCTAAATTTCCTGGCTCACATGGTTATGTATCAGAAGTGCCTGTGGCAAGAAGCTATGGACCTTGCCAAGACCCAGCCAGACTCATCAAACAATTCTGAACTTTTAGCAGTGTTACAGTCCAGAGGAGATGTTGGCAAGCTCGTACTCCGCAGCTTCTATGACGCGGCTGATGCTGCAGCCCGGGTGGCTGCCTCAGGCGTTACTCCTGGCTGAGGTGTCTGGCTTTAGGCAGGACCTCCAGGATACCATCTTGGACCTGCCCTTCCAGGGCCCGGTTCTTTTTGGGCAAGAGGCCCAAAAGATTATTCAAGGCCTACAAGAGTCAGGCAAGGCAGTGTCGGAGGTACATAAGATGTACAAATCAGAACCCTACCCTCCTAGGTGCAGACCCTTTCGGAGGCAGCAAGGGCAACAGGCAAAGAAGCAACCACAAAGAGGTGGATTTAAAAGGAAAGCACCCCTTCAAGCAGCAGGCTGTCTGGGCCAACGCACCGCTAAGCAGCCCAGAGCCCCCCTTCCTACGCCTTCCGCCTCTGCCTGACTCCTTATCCGCCCCCCCTCCAGCAGAGCTAGTAGGGGAGGCAGTGGGGGGGGGTGACGTTTCTCCCTTTACCTCGCAGGATGGTCAATATCACCACAAACCAATGGGTGCTGCAGCTCATAGAAAAGGGCTATGCTCTAGAGTTCTCCACGTTACTGCCAGACAACCCACCGGTCCTGTCAGCCTGCTTCCCCTTCCACGCAGATCTCATCTGGTCAGAGATTCAGGCCCTCCTGTAAAAGCAAGCCATTCAAGTAGTGCCAGAATCCCAAAGAGGCAAAGGGTACTATTCTCGCTTCTTCCTTATCCCAAAGAAGATGGAAGACCTGCGTCCCATCTTGGACCTCAGTCAGCTGAATCTATTTATAGAATACAAAAGGTTCAGGATGGTGATACTCAAAGGTCTTCTTCCCTTGCTGCATCACAGGGACTGGCTTTGCTCTCTAGACATGCAAGACGCTTACATGCACATAAAGATCCTGCCATCCCACAGGAAATCTCTCAGGTTCACATTCGACGGCCAGCACTACCAGTTCCAGCCCCTGTCCTTCAGCCTGTCCTCGGCACCTCTGGTGGTCAAGTGCCTGGCAGTGGTAGTGGCAGTCCTAAGGAGGCAGGGGCATTATATTTACCCCTATTTAGATTTTTGGCTACTATCGGCATTCTCCAAGGAAAAACTTTGTCACACTCTGGAGTGCACCTTCAACATGTTTCAGAACCTAAGGATTATGCTGAATCTCCCGAAGTCCACGCCATGGCCATCTCAGAGGCTCCAGTTTATAGGAGCCATCCTGGACACAGTTCAGGAGAAGGCTTTTCTCCACCTGGACAGGGCAGAGCACCTTCAGGCTCTGGTGCGGGTTGGACTCTGTGCAACAAGCTCCAGCCAGAATGGTACTGCAGCTCCTGGGACACATGGCCGCTGTCATTGTGACAGTACCCCTTGCTCGTCTGCACATGAGAACGCTTCAATTGAACCTCAGTACAGAGGGATCAGTGCAGCGACGATCTCGGCCAGAATGTCAGGATCTCAAAGGTGGTTCACCAAACCCTCTCATGGTGGCTGAAACCCTCCCGCTTATTGGTAGGGGCCCCTTTCAGCAACCCCCCGCCACAGACACATCCCACTTGGGATGGGGTGTCCACCTTGGGAACCACCAGACCAGGGGGTCCTGGACTCAGGCAGAAGGCTCTCTCCACATAAATGTACTGGAGATGAGAGCTGTGGTTTATGCTCTGCAGGGATTCCAGAACAAACTCCTCCTGATTTCCATGTTAATACAGACGGCCAACATGTCAGTGGTGTTTTATGTCAGCAAGCGGAGGGGGGGAGAAGACACATTCTTACCCCTTTTGCAGATAGGACATGAGGGTTTGGTATTGGGCGATGGACCATGGACTGCAGCTTCTGGCAGTACATGTTCCCGGTCTTCAAAACATGCTCGCAGACAGCCTCAGTCGCTCGCACTCCCAAGCTCACGAATGGAAGTTGCGGCAGGACATAGCAGAAGACCTTTTCGACAGATGGGGCACGCCAGAGTTGGACCACTTTGCATCCCCACTCAATGCCAAACTGCCAAATTTTTGCTTCCTGGAGCCAGGGCATAGTGTTTTCTGGCGAGACGTGTTGTCCGTCTCTTGGATGGGGAAGTTTCTTTACACCTTCCTGCCCTTTCCACTTCTGCAGAGGGTTCTGCTCAAGTTACAGTCAGAACCAGCAACCCTGATTCTGATAGCACCCTTCTGGACCAGACAGATCTGGTCCTCACTTTTGCAGCAACTGGCAGTGGAACCACCTGTTCCTCTCCCGCTGTCCTTTCACTTTCTCTCCCAGGAGTGAGGCACCCTCTACACCCCAACCTAAAATCTCTGCATCTCCATGCATGGCTCCTGCAGACATAGTTAGGAGCAGGTTTGGGGTGTCAAAGGGGGTAGCGGCAGTGTTGGTGACCACAAGGAAACCGTCCACTAGGGCCACTTATGCCATGAAATGGAAAAGGTTCAGCCTCTGGGTGGCTGTCTGTGATCTGGACCCATTTTTGTGTGAGGTGAGTTGGGTCCTGGAGTACCTTTTGTCCCTGTCGGACTTGAGCCTTAGATATTCCTCCATTAAGGTACATCTCTCGGCTATTTCAGCCTATCATGTACCGGTGGAAGGCAAGAACTTGGCTCAGCTTGACCTATCACATACCTTTTTATGAGGTATCCTACATATTAAGCTTCCAATACGGGACCCTGTCCCTTCTTGGGAATTGTTGTTCATGCTGGAAAAGCTGATTTTGCCCCCCTTTGAACCAGCCGCGAGTTGCAAGCTTCGCTTCCTCTCTTGGAAAGCATTATCTTTAGTTGCTGTTACTTCAGCCCAGGGATTTCCGAGCTCCAGGCTCTCATATGTAAAGAGCTATACTTGGTTTTTCACAGGGACAGGGTGTCCCTTCGTACAAATCTTAAGTTTCTTCCAAAGGTGGTGTCTGAGATGACTCTTTAAGACATCAACCTTCTGGTTTACTACCTGGAGTACTCAAACAAAGGGGAGGCACTATTACGTACCTTAGATGTACGTAGAATTCTTCGGTACTACATTGATCATACAAGGTCGACTAGGAAATCTGACCAATTTTTTGTTTCTTTTACCCAACGGATGTTGGGCACACCAGTCACTAAGCAAACCTTGTCAAAGTGGTTGGTCAATTGTATTGTTTTCTGCCATGGCAAATATGGAAAGCCCCTACCGGGTTCTGTTAAGGGCCACTCCACCAGAAGGGTCTCTGCTTCCTTTGCCTCACTCTGAAATGTGTCTGCAATGGATCTTTGTGCCGCAGCCTCCTGGAGTTCAGTCCACACCTTTATCAGGGATCGAAATTAAACTTTGCGGCCATTAGCCAGCAGGGCTAGCCACTAGAAAAATCCATTAGTCCCACAGACTTTTCCACTGGCCCAGCCACTGTACTTATTGAAATGTTACCTTCTCTAGTGCTAGCCCACAGGGCTGGTTAAAGGAAAATCTTACTAGCCTGATTCAAAATCTACCAGCATTTGGCTAGAAACGCCGCCCTATGGGCCTTCAGAGCAGTGACCAACAAGCTCCCCTCATATGTCTCACTATTCCACGGAGTGTGTTAGGCACCTACGCTCTAAGGAGCTATTCCCTAATTGCCCTTCAAGTTCCAAGGATCAACACTCGTTTCGGCAAAGCTGCTCTAAGCTTCTCTTTATCCACATTGTGGAACGGTTTATAAAGGAACTTGAAGCTGAGCTGCCATGTTAGCCTCAATATCTTCAAGGTGCTCTACGATCGCTACATGAAAGCACCTTGCAAATGTTTTCCTCACCACTAGCCCACTAATTCAGCAACTCCCCCTTTCCATCCTGACGCTCGCCATGTTTCTACCCCTGGCTCTCACTCTTTCCCTATTAACTCTTCCTGCTGCTCCCACCCTTCCCTGTCCACTCCAGCCTGGCTAAAGTCCCACCCCATCCATAGTAGTGTCCCAATTATCTACCCCTCCTCTGTCATTATCATAATAAACAAGTACACGACAGCCATCGTCACTTTCTGTGGTTTTAGCCCAATTTTTCCCCCAGTTGTCGGTAATATGTCCCTCCTCTTCTTTACCTCTCTAACCTGCCACCCCATACACGGCCTCTTTCCCCTATGTGTGTAGTTGCCAGCTGCCTCACTCGGAAGATCTCTGCTTATAACCCCTGTATGCCTACGGTTGATTGTACATCTGCTGACTTCTTCAACTGTAAAATAATGCTGTTTTTTTAATTTTTTATTTATTTCAACCTTGTACTGTACTGTATACACTGTATATACTTTTCTTCCTTGTATATTATTGCTTTTTGTATACCTGCTTCTGTACTGTACTTCGATGTATTCATGACCAGGTCCGCCTTGCTCAATGGTGCCCGTCTGGATAAATAAAGATTTTGATTGATTGATTGATTGACCCCTGCTTTATTCGGCATTACAGTCTGGACATTGCTTCCAGGCAGAGGGCAGGCTTCAGCCTGGCAGTCCTCCAAGGGCTTCTCTCCTGCTAGCACAGGGACCTTACTTTCTGTTCCACCGCCTGTCTGACTTGGTGGTATTTCAGTACTGCTTGGAACTCAGTCCTATATGTAATGACTTGCTGCAAGAGCTTGGCACAGGGTCATAATGTTGTAAGACATTATGCTGCATGCATATATTGCGCTGCTAAAACAGTGCAATATATGCCATGTGGCATAAATCTTTTTACTTTGGGGGGCTCTGCCCCCTGAACCTCCCCAACTAATATAACTAACT
The DNA here is from genome assembly GCA_016271365.2 of Neoceratodus forsteri. Lineage (NCBI taxonomy): Eukaryota > Metazoa > Chordata > Ceratodontiformes > Ceratodontidae > Neoceratodus > Neoceratodus forsteri. The sequence continues at coordinate 272,593,205 of CM028133.1, forward strand.
CGGGTGGGGATTAACACAAATATTGCATAAAGTGTGGGGAAAAAAAAAAAAAAAAAGCAAATTTCCATGTGTCTGGGACCGGGAATCAAACCCAGTCCCAAACGCATTGCTTCGTTTCTTTGCTGCCAGTGGCTCACTGCATTGAACCACGGCAGCTGCTCAGCGGAACCCCATCCCAGCAGAGGTCTTATCTTCTGCGTGGGACAGTGAGAGGGTGCAGTACCACGCACAGAGACATTCGTGGTATTGCACCCTCTTGCTCAGTTGTACTGCGCTGTTGCAGTTACGGGGTTTTGTCATACACTATTAAGCGTACAAAATATTGACCTGGTAGGCAAGAACTCTATCTCGAAGTGAGAGAGTACAGTTACGTAAGAACTTGCCGTAACAGTAGATCTTCGAGAAGAGCTCTTGCAGCAAGTATGTTTCCCTCCTTCCTTCCCCCAGTACCTTTTCTCCAGTTATCCCTTTCGGGATAGCAAAGTCTCCTCAGTTTGCCCAATCCTTTAAGCTAGCCAGGTCTCCATCGGGTGAACTGAGGTGGTGCCGGGGGACCGCCCCCTTTATACAGTGGCTGACATCATGGGTGGAGCCGACATCGGGGGCATTCCCCCGCCTTGGACTGCTAGCTAGAAGTTTTCCGTGGGGTCCTAGTGCCTTGCGGCATAGTCCTATGTGTAATGACCTGCTGCAAGAGCTCTTCTCGATCTACTGTTACGGTAAGTTCTTGCATAACTATACTTTTTTGAGCTACAGTGGTGTATTTCACATAAACAGAATGTAAATAAACTACTGTGTCTGTTTTGTTTTGTTAATATATTCACTGTACGACACTTTTTTTATTTTGTTTGACAGCCTGAACACAGATGAAACTCTCCGCATTCACTGCCCGCTCTGACAAGCTTTCTACATTGTTCAGACATGACAGTGTTTTCTTATTATATTTTTTTTTTTAATGCTCGGCCACGAACAGGCTGACCACGAGCATGTGCATCATCTGTGTTGTCAACAGCACTGAGAATCAAGCGCTGTAAAAGCAAAACTTCTGGTCAGGCACTGGTTTCAGTCTATAGCTCAGTTTTAAAGGTAAAACTGTCACGGCAAACTGTGAACGAACCATATTCTGTTTCAGTAAACTAATAAACTAATAGTTAAACCAAGCTTGAGACTGAAAGCAGTGCTTGAGCAGAAGTTTTGCCTTTGCTGCTCTTGAATCTCAGTGCTATTGATGAAACGGATAAGGTGCACGCTCATGGTCTGCTTGTTCCCGGTCGAGCATTCAAATTAAAAAAAAAAGAAGGGAAAAAAGCCACCACTGTCACATCAGAACAGTGTAGAAGCTTGTCAGAACGGGTTGCGGATGCGCCAAGTTTCATCTGTGTTCAGGCTGTCAAATAAAGTGAAAAATGTGTCGTGGAGAAAACATATAGAAAAAGACACAGGCACAGTTGCTTAACATCAGTTTTACATTCAGTTTCTGTAGCGCTCCACATTGTCAATGGGTAATTAATTAATACATATGGTACAGCCTAGAGCTATGAACAGCATAGAACCCTGGTCACATGAAGATTCCGAAGAGCAAGGGATCTCCAGTCCATGCTGTACCACCATTTAGGGTAAACAGCACAGAAGATTCCCTCTGAAGAACATACTGTTAATTTTATTTTTTTTTAATCAGGATTGCATAACTGTGAGGAGGTTGGGGCTACCTAGTGATAGGGAGCACCCCTAAATTTAGAAGTCATGCCTTCTAAGCTGTCACTTTCAAACTGATAACCTTCTAAAATGTTCCCCATTTTCCAGTGCTTGTGTACATGGCTTGGGGACCACATGCCCTGCCATAATAAGGTGTTGTTTTCAGGTCTCTGTTTCACTACTGGTGACCAGGTACTGTAAGTGTTTTACTTTTTTATTTTTTTGGGGGGGGGGGGGCTAGTTAGTCAGGAGAACTTTCTCTTTTAACTCTTGTCTTTCTTTTCACAGCATTCTTCTGGAACAATGGACCCCTCCCCCTCTGTTTTTCCCCTTATTGATCTCCTTCAAACAAGTACAGACGCAGTGTACTGCATTCTTTATGTGTAGGGGCTGTATTTGATTCTGGGCTGCCTGCATTATTGTTTAAATACTGAGAACCCAGAGTCTTTCTTATTTTTATAGACTCGGGTGGTCTTTACTGTTTTTCTTAATTGGATGGCCTTCCAATCTCTGTTTTAGTGCTTAAAAGTGCTTCATTGTTAACCGTACCTTCGAGCACGTTTTTCCAGGTTTTGCCGAGTCGTACTGGGAATTGACCATTGCTTGCAGTTAGCAGGAGGATCTTGCATTTTCCCCAACTGTCAGGCGATGTCCAGCACTGTTTTTCGTGCCCTTGGCCCTGAGCACACCCATGATGTTATGGTGACGTTACCAGATCCTGGGTGACATCTCCCCATTCTTGCTCACTGGCTCACACATTCTAGAGGCTTTCTCCTGTTCTGTGCTGCCTTTGTGGGTGAGAGTTTTGGACTCTGCAGAATTGGAACGTTTTTGTTTTTCCATGCTGGGGGAGAGTTTCTGAATCCGTTTTCAGGAGTTTTTTTGCTTCGTGCTTCAAACTTGAAGTACTTTCTCCTGGGGATTTCCACATAAATCAAACAGCAATTTTTCAGGTGATTGTCAGCTTATAATGGGGATTCTGGAGGGTTGCCATGGTAATTCCTCCCTATTCAGATAATCACATAGAAAAGGAGTTACCTGCATGTCCATATAATTTGGTGACTATTCTACATTTATGTGTGTGATTATATTGAAGCCAGTGGCACCATGGCTTATCTGATACCTGTGGTATTCAAGCGATGCAAGATCTGCAGAAGGGTGATGAAACCATCTCCTTTAGTCTCTTATTACCATAATTGTGTAATGCAATCTAATATGTTTGTTTCAGTCCCTATAATTTGTACCCCCCAAGCTGGGGGAGGATGCACCTGGGATACCAACTGGCAGTGGCAAGATTTAGTTGCGCAAATCCCTTTTGTCGCTCCTAAATGAGCTACTGAATCCAGATGTTCCACAGGACATCCCCAGTAACATACGTGAACTGAAGGAAGGCCCCTCAGGTTGGGGGAGGAGGTCCATACAGGCACGCCCAGGTGCGCCAGAGCTGGACAAGACTGCTCACCCTGATCTGCAGGCTGACCCCGACCTTGACTATATAGAGGGTCAGAATGATGATACGGGGGTGAGGGGTCATGGGCAAAATCCTGACCTGAGTGTACTTTTTAATGAGGAGGAGGGTGAGTGGACAGAGCCTAAGAGAAAGATTCCAATCTCTTCCCCCTGTTCAATACAAATTCTGTGTACTGCCTTATAACATGTGTGTGAAGGATGTTGCAGCTGAAGGAGGTGCAAACCATGGAGGCACTTGATGTGAATCTGATACTGTCCGCATCTCCCTCCACACCAAAGAGCTTTCCAGATTTTTTGCACTGTGACCCGGATTATCGAACAGGAATGAGCAGGCACAGACCAGTACAAACATCTACCCAAGTCACAGATGAGAGCTTATTCTTTTATGGAGGAGAACTCCTACAAGTGAGGAGCCCCACCCCTGACAGATAAGGCTGTACATAATTCTTTTAAGCACACAACTGTACTGACTGAAGGATCTCTGGCCTTAACCGTTAGTTAGGATACTGCACGATGAGTAAGTGGACACCATGTGCAAAAGAGCTTTTGTCTTGAATGGCATAAATCTTCGCACCGCTTATGCATTTTTCGTTGTTTTCTGAGCCCTGTATTCATGGATTACAGCTCTAGGTAGTTACATTCTTTTGGACTCTGAAGTGGCAAACATTTTACAGTTGGTATCCATGGCTTCTGCCTTTATGGGGGATGCCACAGTGGACAATTTACGAATGTCAGCAGTGCGGGGCATGTGGCTCAGACACTGGGTTGTAGACCAGGTGTTGTTGCTCAAATTGTTTAACTTGTCATTTGAGGGAGGACTGTTATTCGGATCTGGCTTGGATGACATCTTAAAAGATATCCAAGGTAAGAAGGAATACCTCACTGTGTCCGGACAACAACAGAAAGCAAGCTTGACACCAAGGGGTCGAGGAGGTGTCCGCCAAAGGCAATCTCATGGCAGTTTTCATCCCTTATGGAATTTTGGAAACCAAAGGAATAAGGGAGCCTATTCCAGATTTATGGGCAACAGTAACAGAGGATCTTTGCCCATAGGCATAATGGGGGTGCAGAATGAAGAGTCAGTAACTCACAATGAAGGTATGTGGGCCCATCTCTGGGCCCTCCCCGGTGGAAGATAACAGAACATTTATTCGAGATTGGCCTAGATAACATGAGACACTTGGGTACTAGAAATTCTGGCATTAGGTTACGCAATAGAATTTGCGACAGTACCCACAAAGGGATGTTTCTTGATGCCCCATGTACCAGAAGACCCAGTGAAGAGATAGTAGGTGTATCGAGCCTTGGATCACCTCAGATATAGTGTGGCAGTTGTACTGGCGTGCCCCCCCCCCCGCCATGAGGAAGGTTGGGGATTCTACTCCATTTACTTTATAGTCCCCAAGAAGTGTGTGTGTGTGGGGGGGGGGGTTCAGATTAGTTCTCTACTTGAAGCACCTAAACAAATTTGTCTGCCACACGGCCTTCAAGATGGAGGCCCTATATCAGTCATAAGGGCTGTCCAGCTGGGGGATTCAAACAACATGAAAGTCTTGCAGTTTTCTGACATATGCAGTTAGCCCCAGCACTTGAACTACCCTGCAGAGGAAAGAGTGACTTTCTATGCCAGGCATAGAACGTTGAACTCAAGCTCGGTCTTCAAACCTCTGTCTGTGGTGCCTCAGAGTGTAACCATCAGATCTTCCTGGACATAAAGTCTCCACCACTCATTCACACTGATGGGATCTACGCCGGAGGCACTAGGGCCCAGCAGGAGCAAACTTTTTGCAAGAGGCCTGGCGCCAGAGATGAAGCCGTGAGGAGTGGTGCCGCGAGCCTCGGCTTGTGCTGCAATGACTTTCTTGGCGTCAACCCTCCAACCGCCTCATTTCCTTTTTTCCCCCGCCGTCGAGCGCACTTCAGTAGCGACGTTGTTCGCCCGACGGGAGTCAAACTTCAAACTAACAGCATAGTTTTCAGTTTATCGTTCTGTAATATATCTTAAAATAAGTACAGCTTACTTTTAACTATACTTATTAAAGAAAAAGAAGTCTTTAGCCTACATTGATGGAGTCAACCATGAGTGGGTCAGGTGATGGTAGGGAGACTTCGTCAGAAAGCATGAAAGCTGTTCAGTCAGCCGGGCTGGGTCCGGTCCACCGCCCTCTCTGGGGCAGGGGGGGGGTCTGACAGCGGACAGTCTGATGCTAGAGGATGGGTGGTTCCCCGAGCTTATAAAAGGCAATGTCGCACTCTCAGCACTGTTCGACCTTGAACTCTTCTTTGGCCTACAGGTCAAAAAAGAGAAGGCATCCCTCCAGAGGTCGCCTTCTGGTATTTCTGCACGTTGACGGTCAGTTATTGGGGTCAGGTGTCGGTCTCCTCCTCCGGAGTCACCAGTTTCTGTCTCCGGTGACCGAACTCTTCAACATCGGAGCCCTTCCCCACCTTTTGGAGGAGCTTCCGATGAGCAGTTTCATCAGTGGGCTGCTCTTATGGAGCAGTGGGCTCGGAGGTTGGTCCAGCTGCCTTGCCTGGTCACTCTGAGGCTCTCGGGCCTTTCGAGGGATCGGGTAGGGCAGTTGGACCTCCCTAGTAGCGCAGCACTCTCTTTGTTGCCATTGACTCCGCGCTCAGGTGTTTCCTCCCCTCACATGGCTGCGGTGCCTCTATCTCCCGGTATTCCTCCTACTTTTTCTTCAAATCGCAGTTTTCGGAGCCCTGGATTGCTTTCAGAACCGTCGATGGTTCTCTTGGCGCCGATGCGCCTGTTGGCACCGTCTTCAGCACCTCTTGTATTGCTGTTGGGGTTGTCGGCGCCGCTCTTGGCGCTGCGGGCCCTGTTGGCGCCGTGGCCTCTGTCAGCGCCATGTGCTGGGCTGTTTCAGATGGCACCGACTTCCTTGCCTTCGGCTCCGTGTTCCTCTTCGGTGCCGAGGTTTGGTGTGTCGTCGTCCAGTCTTCAGGGCTTCTCGACTCCGATTCCTTTCTCTTGGAGTCGATGGCACATTTATAAGGTAGAAAAAGAAATGGGCAGACTGGATGGGACTTGTGGTCCTTATCTGACGTCAACCTCTATGTTTCATTTCCTACTGACTTTCACTCCTTTCCTTTCCATGCAGTCCCTCCTGGGCTATCAGGAGATGATATTGAGCCTGACCCAGACCTTCGGCTGTGTGATGATGATGTTGAAGGAGCAGGAATTAATCCGGTTGCAGAGCCTGTGGTCGAAGACCTGTCATTTAAGTCTCTGCTGAAAAATTTTAATTCTTCTCTTTCTCTTCAGACTACAGATATCAATCCTGGGAAGCTCTTAAGATTCCAATACCTTCATGTCCCTATGTATTTAACCCCCCCTTCCCCGTACAACCATCCTTTGAGACGCTTTCTCAGATGGTATGGAATTATACCGCTCTCATTCCTTCTGTGGCTAAGTCCATAGACAGGAAGTATGCTGCTCCCAAGGATCGACCTATTTTGGCCTCCCAGACCTTTGTGGACCCTATTGTAGTCCTGGCAGAGAAAGATAAGGCCATTCTTTCTCAGGCTTCTACAGCCTGACCTATAAACAAAGAATCTCATAAGATAGACACCTTAGGTAAGAGAGTTTTTGCTGCCTCTACCCTGGGTATGCGTACTGCCAGCTACCAGGGCTGTTTCTCTCAATATGAGTGTGTTCTTTGGCGTTCGCTCAGACAGATGGTGGAAGCTCTGCCCGAGACGGACACTAGTTCAGAGCTACTTCAGATCATAACCAGGGGTATCGAGTCCAACAACCAGCAGGTTAAAGCAGCTTTGGACGCTTTCGATACTGCTTCCTGAGTGGCGGCGGCCATTTGTATCCATTGGCACTCCTGGCTACACACTTTGGGCATCACGAATGATGCCCAACAGCAGGTCATGGCATTACTTTTTGACGGTATGTATCTGTTCGGACCTCAAGTAGAGCAAGCTGTAGAGGCCACGCAGAAGACTAGGTCGGCCATTAAAACAGTTTGACCCGCTCCCACCCCTTCTCGGGAGGGGGGGTTGACAAGCGTCAGTTTCACAACCGTCAGTCCTTTCGGGGCAAGGGCAGTTTTAACAAAAACCAAGCCCCCCAACCTCAAAAGAAAATGCAACAGAAGGCACTAGGACCCAAAGCACCCAGTGCCACCTTCTGAGTTTCTGGCCCAGGTCCCACTTCAACTGCCCGAGGAGGACTCTTCCTCAGCAGTGGGAGGACATCAGGACTCAGTTCTACAACCAGTGGAAGTCCATAACATCAGACAAATGGGTCCTCTGAATAATCCGCGAGGGGTACTCCATCAACCTTTCAGTAACCCCTCCAGATCGTCCCCCCAAACGACAGCCTAGGCTGTCAACAATGCAGTCAGACTTTCTTGCCTCCGAGGCACAAGGCCTTCTGAACCACAGGGCAGTAGAAATAGTTCCACTGGATTAAAGGAACACAGGTTTCTACTTCCATTACTTCCTGGTCCCAAAAAAGACCGGTGGCATGCACCCCATTCTGGACCTCAGTAAGTTATAAAAGTTTCTTCTCAAAGAAAAGTTCAAGATTATATTGCTGGGGACCCTGTTACCCTTGCTTCATCAACATGATTGGCTAGCTTCCCTGGACATGCAGGATGCTTACCAACATATTCCTGTACACCCAAAGCACCACAGATACCTAAGGTTTGTAGCACTGGGCCAACATTATCAGTTGAGTCCTGCCCTTTGGGCTGTCCTTGGCGCCACAAGTTTCTACAAAGTGTTGTGCAATTCTCACAGCACATCTCAGAAAAATCGGAATACAAGTGTTTCTATATCTGGACGACTGGCTTCTAGCAAGTCCTTCCAGACAAGGAACTCTCGAAGCCGTAGCCACGGCCTCAGACTTTCTCACGTCCATAAGAGTCCTGCTAAATCTCAAGAAATCGCAATTGCAGCCCTCCCAGAAGCTCATTTTTATAAGAACTCATCTGGACACTTCCTGTAGAAAACTTTTCTCCCAGAGGACAGAAGGAGTGCTATCCTACAGATGGCCCGATACGTCAGAGAGAGCAGCTCAGTTCGAGCTATCTCGATGCAACAGATGCTGGGTCTCATGGCATCCTTGGTGTTCACTGTACCTCTAGCATGTCTCCACATGAGAACCTCTCAATGGATGCTCAGTACTCAGTGGTCCCCAACCACTCACCCTCTGTCCTTTCTCATCAAGGTGACAGAACCCCTGAAGAGGTCACTCACCTGGTGGTCGCAAGAGGCCAACCTTCTGGAAGGGTATCCCTTTGCTCCACTGGATCATCAGATTTCCATTACCATGGACGTGTCCCTGACAGGGCGGGGAGCACACAGTTAGAATCTCCACACCCAAGGTATGTGGACTCAGGACGAATCCCAGCTTCACATAAATGCCCTAGAAATGAGAGCCGTCCTTTATGCAGTCCGGGCTTTGAAGGACATACTCTTTCACAAGAACATTCTCCTTCAAACGGACAACAAAGCAGTGATGTATTACATCAACAGACAGGGAGGTGCACACTCTTACCCTTTATGTGGGGAAGCTATGAGAGTGTGGGAATGGTGCCTAGAGCATAAGGCTCTAATTCAGACGGTCTACCTGCCGGGAGTAAAGAACAAACTGGCAGACCATCTCAGCAGAATAGAGACAGATCCTCACGAATGGTCTCTCGACTCAACCGTAGTTCAGTCACTTCACAGAGTGGGGAACTCCAGACCTGTACCTTTTTGCATCCCCGCTCAACACAAAACTGCCTCTCTTCTGCTCCAGAAATCCAGGGCCTGTCATTTTCTGTTAGGATGCATTCAGGCTGCAGTGGACAAAATGCTTTCTATACGCCTTTCCTCCTCTTCCACTAATTCAGAGGGTACTTCTCAAATTTGAGTCCCAGGGGGACAAAATGATCCTCATTGCCTCCTTCTGGCCTCAACAGATATGGTTTCCTTTACTAACAGTATGTCAGAAACCCCTCCGAAGGTACTTCCCCTTCAGATGAACCTTCTGACCCAGGGGTCTGTGGTCCATCCCAATCTGAGATCGCTTCACCTTCACGCTTGGCTCCTGAAGAGATAGAAGTGAACAAGTTCAATGTCTCTCTGAGAGTTTCAGATATTCTTTGGCTACATGGAAGCCAGTCACCAGAAAAACAAATGGAAGTGTTTTTCTCTCTGGTGTGCAAAATCCTCTTTGAATCCTTTTTCCTGCCCACCAAATAAAGTTCTAGTGTACCTTTTAGACCTCTCAAATTTAGGTCTGCAGTACTCTACAGTCAAAGTTCACCTTTGTGCCATTTCAGCTTATCATGAGCCAGTACTTTCCTTGTCACTGGCTCAGGTACCTGTAGTTAAGAGGTTTTTTAAGGTTATTCTGCATACCAGACCTCCTATCAGATGTCCAGTCACAGCCTGGGACATTAATCTTGTGCTAGACATGCTCATTCGAAAACCTTTTGAGCCTCTAGATACCTGTGAGCTGAAATTTCTCACTTGGAAAATGGCCTTCCTGGTGGCCATTACCTCAGCCCGCAGGGTTTCTGAAATACATGCCTTGGTCACAGACCCTCCGTATACTGTATTTCATAAGGACAGAGTAGTTCTTAGGTCCCATCCTAAGTTTCTTCCTAAGGTTGTTTCAGAATTCCATCAAAACCAGCCTTTGTTCTTACCTACTTACTTTGCGAACTTCCAAAATGAAGGAGAGCATACCCTCCATTCTTTGGATGTCAAAAGAGCTCTGCGTTTCTATTTGGATAGAACAGAAGGAATTCGCAAAGCTCAACAACTGTTTGTTTCCTTCAGCGAGACCTGGCTGGGTGAACCTGTCACTATCAGATGCATTTCGGCATGGCTGGTGGCATGCCTTCGCCACTGTTATTCCATCACACAAGTTAAGCTGGAGGGCAGAGTGTATACTCACTCTACTAGAGCAGTCGTGGCCTCCCTGGTGGAAATCCGCAACGTGCCCATTGCAGACATTTGCAATGCAGCTACCTGGAGCTCAGTGCATACTTTCGTCAATCACTATGCCCTGGATGTCCATGCCAGGTGACATCTTTTGTTTGGTAGGACTATCCTTATTGGACTGCTGTCCTAAATTTGTGAGCTCTTGGTTTCTCCTGCCACACTCTTGGGGGATTATTAGCTCTGTACTCTCCCATCAGTGTGAATGAGTGGTGGAGACTTTATGTCCAGGAAGATATGGAAATTAGGTACCTACCGTAATTCTTGATCTTCTTGGATGAAGTCTCCACCACTAATTCACACGCTCACCCGCCATCCCCCAAGCTCACCTCTGTCATTGTTCTTCACTCCCTCAATATTTAGGCTGTGAAGACTTATTTGTTGACCCTTCTTATATGGGTCGTTCGGACTGTCTTATGTCCAGTTTTTATTAGGCTATCCTTCTAAGTTGGTTACGCTGCACCTCCTTGGAAAAAAAGGTACTGAGGTGGTTGGAGGGTCGACGCCGAGATAGTCATTGCTGCATGAGTCGAGGCTTGCGCCACCGATCCTCGTGGCTCCATCTCTGGCGCCAGCCCTCTTGCAAAAAGTTTGCTCCTGCTGGGCCCTAGCGTCTCCAGCATAGATCCCATCAGTGTGAATGGGTGGTGGAGACTTCATCCAAGAAGATCAAGAATTACGGTAGGTATGTAATTTCCATATTCTTTACTCCTCCTAACTGTGAAGTCACTCCGGAGATGGCTCCTTCACTTCTGTTCTGTAAAGTTTAAAAACGCATTGGTTTTTCAACCAATTTTTTTTTTATTATTATTTTCGGTTTCAAGCCTCTGTCTACAGTACAGTAAGTAGTGTCGATAGGTAGTGAACTGCGATTTTATGTTTTTCTTCTATGGAAATTGTAAACTTTGGTTCCTTCTTGGTCGGTCTGGTTGGGAACCGACCTTTTGTGTTTAAATTTAGTTTCTGGGATTTAGTAGTGGTGTGCCAGTTCCCAATTGGTTTAAAAAAAAAACAAAAAACTCTTTTTGGTTTCTTTACACAACCCGTGACACGGTTGGTAACCAGTAGGAGTGTATTATCTGGCTAAAAGCTGTAAAGGGTAATTTTTTTGTAGTCTGGCCATGTCTGAGAAACCCAAGAAAAAAAAATTGTCCCACTGGGTTTCAACACTGTACAGAGTGTGGGGAGACCTTTGCTAAAGCCAACCCCCACGTCATCTGTGTTTATTGTCTGGGGTTTGACCACCTCAGAACAGACTGCCAAATCTGCAGACATTTTCCCAAGGCCACTCTGGAAAAAAGATTGGGTAGGCTAAAGGAAAATGAGGCCGATATGTCCGCTGACCCAGATGACCAGCCCGGTTTGGTTCCTACCGAACCTGAGGAGGTGCGCAGTGACCTGGGCGAGACGAGCTCGGGCAAAAGGAGAGTCGACCCTGAGGGGTTGATTCCGCAAACGATGAAAAAAGTCACCCGGTTCTGATCCAGCATCCCTTACTCCAACCAAATAGCCAAAGCGATCAGTATTGTTCAATCGCTTCGTCCGGTTCCATCCGAACTGGCGCTGTCGGTTAGGCATTCGGTTCGGTCAGATCCAGCTCCATTGGATTATGATCCAGATGCTTATTATGAATTGGAGCGGGAGGGGGACGAAGAGTTACCAGATGATGATGATGATGATGATGATGATGATGATGATGATGATGATGATGGTTATGAAGGTCTGGATGTGCCCATTGAACTGGACATCTCCCCAGACAGACCCTCCAATGTCTCCCCTTCAAGGCTTTCTGAGTCCCCATGTCACTTTTTGTTTTACAAAAAGGTGGCTGAAACCCTGCAGCTCCCTATGGTTGAAGCTGTTGAGGAGGAGGAAGAGCCTGATTTTGTGGAGATGATGGACATCCCAGAGTCCAAGAGGTTGTCTGTTCCCCTCCATAAATCCCAGGGGAAACAGACACAAAAGATTTTACAGACACCAAATTCTTTACCTCCTGTGGATAAGAGAATGGACAGGAGGTATTTGCTATCAGGCTCAGGTACAGAGTTTTTATTCAGTCATTGCAGCCATGTTGGGGTAGTGCAGGCTGCAGCCTGAGACAGGACTAATATACATTTGGCTCCCCAGATAAAGACTCCAGGAAGGTGAATGCTGTGGTCAAGAAACAATACTTGGCATCCTCCTTGGGACTCAGGCAGGCTAATTATATGGCCTGCTCAGACAGATACCAGAAGTCCAGGTGGTATATGGTTCTGGAACTGGCTAAACAGGCTTCCCCCCAGCTAACCAAAGAGCTGGATGAGGTGGCTGTTGATGGGATTGAGGTATCCAAAGTGCAGTTCCATGCTGCTGTAGACTCTAATGATGTGACATTGAGAGTCATGGCTACATCTGTGTTTCTCAGGAGATTTGCTTGCCTCAGATGCACTAGCCTTTCTCAGGACACCCAGGCTAAGGCCATGGATTTCCCTGTGGTGAGTAACTCTTTGTTTGGGGAGCAGACAGAGGCTTACATGAAGAAGATGGATGAGTACAGGGCCACCAACAGGAGTGCACAGGCCAAGGAACGGCAAGCCACTCCTCAAAAGCAGCAGTCTGTTGGCAGGGGCAGGCCCTTTCACAGGCCTTTCTACCAAGCCCAGGCCTCCTCTCCCTTCCCACAGAGGGGGGTTCTTTCGAGGGAGAGGCAGGAGGGGGATGAGCAGAGTTGCATCCTCTTCCCAGTCCAAGGCTCCTGCCAAGCAGACACCCTGATGTGTCAGCCCGGGTCGACTCCCCAATTCCAGTAGGAGGCAGGCTGGCTACTGCTTCCAGGCCTGGAAGTCTGTTACCTCAGACATGTGGGTCCTGGAGGTAGTAAGCCAGGGACTGGCCCTCAGTTTGAAGAAGTTTCCAAAAATGAGGGTCAGGTCTTTTCCACCTGCAAACATCTCCGAAACCATTGCTGTAGAAGCAGAGGTTTTCTCTCTGCTGGCTCTGAGCCGTGGAGAGAGAGTTCCTACTCTACACAGGGGAGGGGCCAGGGTCTGTACTCCAGGTATTTCCGTAGCCCAGAAAAGACAGGGGAGTGGTGACCCATCCTAGACTTAAGGTATTTGAACAAACACATCTTAAAACCAAAGTTGAAAATGGTGACTTTGGGAGTAATTCTTCCCTCTCTGAGGTCAGGAGATTGGTTAGCATCCTTGGACCTCAAGGATGCCCATTTCCGCATTCCTATCAGGTGCTTCCACAGAAAGTACCTCAGGTTCGAGCTGCCTTCAGGCCATTATCAGTTCAGAGCCATGCCTTTTGGCCTAACATCGGCTCCAAGAGTGTTTACAAAGTGCCTTGCAGTAGTAGTGGCCTTCCCAGAAGGCAGGAGATCTCTCTATTCCCATACCTGGATGACTGGCTCACTGTAGGATAGTCTTCCAACCAGGTCAGGTCAGCTCTTCAAGTCATTCAAGATTTGCTCAGTTCTCTGGGATTCCTTCTCAATCTGCCAAAGTCAGTTCTCGAACCAGTACAACTCCTCACTTTCATAGGGATAGAGTTAGATACTGTTCAAGCAAAAGCCTTCCTGCCACTAGCAAGGGTAAAGGCCCTTACAGATCTTCCTTCCTCATTTCTTCCTCTGGTTTCTCGCCCAGCAAGACATTTTCTTCAGGCTCCTAGGCCTCATGGCAGCTTCCACTGCAGTGGTGCAAGGTGCCAGGTTCCAAATGAAGGGACATTCAGTTTCACCTAAGGTCTTTTTGGTCTCGGAGAAAAGATTCTCTCACCAAATTGGTTCCATTGACTCAGTCTCTGGTCCAAGCTCTTCAGTGATGGCTGGATCAGGACAGTCTCAGACAAGGTGTCCTATTCCTCAGTCAGTCTCATTCAGTGGTACTAACCACAGATGCTTCTCTCCTGGGCTGGGGAGCCCACCTAGGAGCCCTCACAGCACAGGGTGTTTGGTCTCCACAAGAGTCTGCCCTTCATATCAATCTTCTGGAACTCAGGGCAGTATTCTTAGCCCTTCAGGCTTTCTTGAACTCAGTAAGGGACAAGTTGGTTCAGATCAGGACAGACAGCACCACTGCCATGTGATACGTCAGCAAGCAAGGGGGCACTTGGTTTATGGCCTTGTGCATGGAGGCCATGAAAGTATGGTCTCTGGCCTACTCCTTGCAAACTTCCCTAATAGCAGTCCACCTCCCAGGGAAAGACAATGTGTTAGCAGATGCTCTGAGCAGAATCTCCCAGGGCCATCACGAATGAACCGTGGATCCTCTCATATTGAAAGTAATCTTCACCAGGTGGGGCACTCCAGAGATGGATCTCTTCGCAGCCCCAGACAGTCACCAACTTGCCCTCCTCTGCTGCAGACCCCCAATCCTAGGGACTGTTCGTCTGGATGCTCTGATATTGAACTGGGAAGGCAAGTTCCTTTATGCCTTTCCTCCCTTTCTCCTGTTGTTCGGGGTTCTAGTCAAGAACAGGACACAACCCTGCACAGTGATTCTGCTGGCTCTAGACTGGGCCAGACAGCCTTAGTATCCTCTGTTGTTGTCTCTAGCAGTCTCACTTCCCCCTGTCTCTTCCCAAAAGATACAATCTCCTAACCTCCTCTCAGAGGAGGATCTGGTATCCCAATCTCCAGTCTGTCAATCTCAAGGCCTGGCTCTTGAAGTGTTAGAATATGCAGGCCTGCATCTTTCTCAGGGAACTTTGGACATCCTTAAGGTTTCTCGGAAACCCTCTACCAAGAAAAGTTATAATTCCAAATGGAAAAGATTCAGCATTTGGTATTTCCATAAGGATATTCTACCAGATGCTGCTGGCATTGCTATACTTTTGGATGACCTGGTTCACCTTAATGGCTTAGGCCTCAGACCAGTCACTTTAAAGGTTCATTTAGCAGCTGTGTCTGCATTCTTCTCAGCAGGGAAGGGCTCTTCCCTGCATCTCACCCTGTTTTTGGTAAGTTCTTTAAAGCTCTGGTTCATATCAATCCTCCTTTTAGAGAGCCTACTCCGGCCTGGGATCTCAATATCTGCATCGCTCAGCTTATGCAGCCACCCTTTGAACCTCTGGCTTCGGCCAAGCTTAAGTACCTGACCTGGAAAACTGTGTTTCTGGTAGCCATCACTTCTGCCAGGAGAATTAGTGAATTACAGGGCTTGTTAGTTGAACCTGATTGTATCTCATTCCGTAAAGATAAGGTGGTCCTCAGAACCAATAGGAGGTTCTTACCAAAAGTGGTCTCAGATTTCCATCTGAACCAGTCCATGTCTCTTCCTGTGTTTTTCACTCATCATTCTTCTTCAGGAGAAAGAAGATTACATAGTTTGGACGTTAAGAGGGCACTTAGCTACCACACTGAGCACACTAAGGCACACAGGAATGACTGTCTTCAATTGTTTCTCACTTGTGGCGAAGTGGGAAAAGGTAGGCCTGCTGCTAAGAGAACTGTTGCCAGGTGGATTGTCTCTTGTATACATTTCTGCTATGCCAAGCTAGGTAAAACACCTCCCTCAGGCCTGAGGGCTCACTGCACTAGGGGTACAGCTGCTTCTTTGGCTGCTGCCAGAGATATACCCTTGCTAGAGATCTGCAAAGCAGCTTCCTAGAAAACAGTCCATACTTTCACCAAGCATTACTGTCTGGCTATCCAGGCTAGGAGTAGTGCTAGATTTGGTACAGCAATACTGCAGAGCCTATTCCCAAAATAGGTTCGGTACCCTCCTCCATGGAGGTACTGATTGGTAATCTCCATATGTGAGAATACAGCAAGACTTCATGTTGTTTGAAGAAAAAATTACTCACCTTAGTAATTGTGTTTCTTCTAATGGAGTCTTGCTGTATTCTCCCCCCCGCTCCCTTCTCAGAACGTAGTTTTGGGATGTGGGCTGGCAGATACAGTGTTGCACCTCTGGGCTGTACTTTGCACCCCTCCTCTTCAGGGTGGGGTGATTGTTGTTGTTATATTTTAACTTAGATTGATATATCTTGTTCACTACCTGTTTTTTCTCTTGGGTTCTCGACTTGAGTCTTCTGGGCCCAAGTTTTGCCTGTTGGCTTATATGTTTTACAATTTCCACACTGGTAGTGTAGTTCGTTAGTTTGCTCATAAGAATCTGATGGTTACACTCTGAGGCACCACAGACAGAGGTTTGAAAACCGAGCTCGAGCTCAACGTTCTATGCCTGGCATAGAAATTCTTTCCTCTCTGGGGCAGTTCAAGTGCTGGGGCTAACTGCATATCCCCGAATACAGCAAGACTCCGTTAGAAGAAACACAATTACTAAGGTGAGCAATTTTTTTCTTATCTAGCATCCATAGACTTGAGGGATGCATATCTCCTCATCCCCATTTGACAGTCTCACCAGAAGTTTCTCAGCTTCGAGTTTGAGGCAGCACTTCAGTACAAGGCATTCCGCTTTGGGTTGGCATCAACACCCAGTGTGTTCTTGAAGGTCCTCCTAGTTCTTGTGGCACAACTGAAACAGGAGGGACATCACATATATCCCTACCTGCATGACTCTCATCTAAAATCCGTGCCCAGGACCCTAGAGATACTGGAGACACATCGTTGGGTAATCTATCGGGTGAAGAGCTCCTTCAACCCATCACAGAGCCTGGAACACTTGGGCATAGTGTTCAGGATGAGCGGCAGGAAAGTTTTCCTCTCTGCAGCCAGAAAGGGGACCCTGAGATGAGAGGTTCAGTCGCTGAGCAGCCAGTAATCAGCCTCTGCCCACAGGCTACTCCAGATTTTGGGACTGATGACTGCAGCGCTAGAACTAGTGCTTTGTGCCCGCTTGCAGATGCAGCCCCTTCAGAATGGGTTGCTAGCAGCCTGGTACCTGACCTCAGAGGACTGCTAAGCCCTGATTCCACTTCCTTAGTTACTTCAGTTGTTGCTGACTTCGTAGGAGAGTCCTGAGAGCCTAAGCAAGGGGTCCCCATTGGAAACCCCATCAGAACTGATCCTAATGACCGATGCCAGCCGGTTTTGGGCATGGTCCTGGACCAAGTACCAGTCCAGGGTATTTGGGCTGTGCAGGAATTACAGCTGCAGAGAAACATCTTGGAGATGATCATCAGTGATCAAGATCAAGATCATCAGTGTCAGTGGCTCAGTAGGTAGCACACTCTCCTCTGAGTCCAGGAGATCAGAGGGCTGTGGGTTCAATTCCCACATCTGGCACTTGGGTTAATATCCCAATATTGACACTGTAGTGCAGCATGAAAGGGGTGCTGCACTTCTGAGGTGCCGTCTTTCGGATGAGATGTTAAACCGAGGTCCCATCTGCCTGGATTGGTGGTAGTTCAGGTGGATGTTAAAGATCCCATGGCACTTATCGAAAAGACTAGGGGAATTTCCCCGATGTCCTGGCCAAATTTCCCTCATTCACTAAAAATACCACCAACAGCTTAATCTGGTTCAAGGTCAGTTAGCATTCATCTGTATCCCCCTCCCCCGGGTCGTGCCTGAAAATAGGCAGGATTTGTCTAGTGCACTTACCCGGTCAACAAAAAATAAATAAATAAATAAATGAGGGCAGTATGGCTTGCTCTTCTTCACTTTCACAATCTGGTTCAGTCAAAGACCGTAAAAGTAAGGTCTGACAATGCTACCATAGTGGTGTGTATAAACAGTCTAGGAGGCACAAGAAGCAAGGAGATGGCTCCAGGAACCTCTATTTAGCCTTCGTGTTGAGCGTATGATTGCAAGCTTGAGGCACAGGCTTCCCAACTATAACGAGATGGGGCAGATTGTATACTC
Organism: Neoceratodus forsteri; assembly: GCA_016271365.2. NCBI lineage: Eukaryota > Metazoa > Chordata > Ceratodontiformes > Ceratodontidae > Neoceratodus > Neoceratodus forsteri. Next base: position 272,611,092 of record CM028133.1, read on the forward strand.
TCGTCATGGTCTGAGGATTTGCTCATTATTGTGGACGTGTATAAATATGACTTAGCGGGTTGGCTGGTCCCTGTTAATTGTTACCGCCTAGTTGATCTTATATGGTTATGGTTATCCTTTATTTCTTTTCTGTGAATTTTTATTATGCAATAGATGTTATGGGGAGTTCCACTGGGGTGGGGGCAGAATTTTAGGGGTTTATATGTTTCTGGTTGTGTTGTTTTCTGTATTGTGATTTTGTCTTCAATAAAGTTTAGTTAATTTAAAAAAAAAAAATTAAGAAGCAGGGAGATGCTAGCAGAAGCACCCGAAGGGTTACCTTCGGCAGAAGAGAATCTTCTCCCTCTCTCAGCAGTTCATCTGGCTGTCCGATTGGCTGAGTCGAGAGACTGTTCATCCAGGGGAATGAATGCTAACTCTGGAAGTGTTTGACCTTCTTTGCAGAAGATTTGATCAACCTCAGATTGATCTATTTGCCTGAAGTCAAGATGCTCAGGTACTGAGGTTTTTCAGCCAGTACTGGTGTCCACAGGCGGAAGCAGTAGTGGATGTTGCGTCTCAGGCGTGGGATTTCTTCCGAGCATATTTTGTTTCCTTCTCTGCTGCTCCTCCCCAAGGTCATTTGCAAAATAAGACATTCAGAAGGAAATTTTCTTCTGATAGCACTAGAATGGCCAAGAACGCTGTGGTTCTCTGATTTAGTGAATCTAGCTCAACATGTGCTATTCCGGCTCCTACTCTGGGGGAACCTTCTCTCCCAAGGACCCATTCTGCATCCAGACCTAGAGGTGATGCAGCTGGTGGCTTGGGTTCTGAAAGGAAGAGATTGTTAAAACAAGGGTTTTCCAGAAAACTTGTGGATACCCTGATGACCATCTGGAAGGTCTCTGTCTGCAGCTTATGATCAAGTTTAGAACACCTTGTTGGTTTTGGTCAGAGAGAGAGAGAGGTAGGTATCAGGCCCTCTAAAGCTACAGTTCCATTGATTTTGGATTTTTTATAGACAGGAGTAGACAAAGGACTTGTACTGAATACGCTGAGAGGTCAGATCTTGACATTGAGAGCAGGACAGGGAACCACTATGGGCCAGGGACGAACCGGGCGGTTATTCGTTTTCCCCGCTGTTTCGATTGCTGGTACCCCCGTTGTACCTACATCTGGTGTTGAATGCCCTGCGTAAGGCACCATTCGAACCTCTTTCAGCAGTACTGCTGGACATTTGGTCATGCAAGGTGTGTTTTTTAAATGCGGTGTGCTCAGCCAGAAAAATTGGCAAACTGCACACGTTGTCTCACAGGGAACCTTACCTTATCATCCATGCAGAAAAGGTAGTCCTGAGGACGGTTCCATCCTTTGTCCCTAAAATACCTACAGCTTTTCATTTGAATCAGGAAATCTGTCTACCATCCTTCTGTCCAAGGCTGAATCATGTGAGGGAGAGTGAGTTGCATAAGTTAGACTCGCGCAGGGCAGTCATATATATATATATTATACATACAGTTACAGCCTATTATCCTCTAACCAGCATGGTTTTCGGAAAGGACATGGAACGGAGACTGCCTTGGTTGAGTTCATGAACACAGTCCTATAGGGAATGGAGAGAGGGTTGTTTGACTGGGGCCGTGTTTGTGGACTTGGCCAAGGTTGACCATGAGTTATTAATAGTCTGTTTAAGTTCCTTGGGTTAGGTGATTCTGCTTTATGTTGGTTCTCAGATTATCTTCATAATAGGTGTCAAATGGTAAAGTTTAGAGGAGCTATCTCTGAAAAAGCCTTTGTAAAGTGTGGAGTCCCTCAGGGCTCCATACTTGATCCAATATTATTTTATTTTTTGATAACATTTCTTCCGTCTTACATGCTGCTAAATCAGCTCTCTATGCAGATGACGCAGTAATTTATATTCATCGGTCAGCAGTAACAGAACTAAATTTGGAGTTAACAACTGCAATGTCCAGGCTATGTCATTGGCTTGCCTCCTATAAATTGGTGTTGAATAGAATAAAAACTAAAACTATGGTATTTGGAACTATGGCTAGATTAAGGGATATGGGAGGTTCTTTAAAAATTCTGGCCCCTGATGATACAACATATGAGAATGTTGCAAGTTTTTATTATTTGGGAGTTACATTGTATCCCACTTTGACTTATGACCTGAATTTGGCTAAAATAACTTCAAAGATTAATTCTAAAATTGCACTCTTACATAGATTAAGGTAATTTTTGATAAGTGAGACCAGATTGGCAGTTGTAACAGCATGTCTATATCCATTAGTTAACTATGCTGCTATAATCGCAGATAATACTTCTGTACAAAAAAAAAAATCTGTCTTTTTGTAATCTGTCGGCAAGTTTGCACTTTCAGCCGATAAGCGCACACATCATTGTGTGATTTTACATTCTATGGGTTGGTTACCCATTCAGATAAATCATAAATTTTTGTTAATGAAATTTGTACTTAGGCTGAGGCAGGGAGGTGCTCCTCAAAGCTTGTTAAATCACTTTCTGTTATATCAGTCCCAATATCATTCTAGAGCTAGAACGGTTAATAATGTATTTAAGCTTCCTTTTATGAAAACTTCTTGTGGGTAGCGGGCGTTTGCTTATGCTGCTTCTAATAATCGGAATGCTGTTCCCATTAATATCAGAAATATAGAATCGTCTGCACTGTTTTCTAGAATGTTGTTTCAGTACTAGTTGTCTTTGTATGAATGTAAGTGTTATGAATGATTATGATTCATTTATTTTTATTATATGTTATGTAGTTATTGTTGTATTTTGTGTAATAGGTATACCACTCTGAAGTGTGCGGTCACGCTCTGATATACGCACGGTTATGTGATGCTCATCATCCAATAAAACAACAACAATTTCCCTACCCATTTTATAAGTATATTTATATGATCTGTTTTGTCTGTATTTGTTGGATCGCACCTGTAAATGGATTACATGTCCAGTGTGCTTACCCATTAAGCATAATTAACAAACAAACAACAAAGAAGACATACCTCAAATGAACTGCAGAGTTCAGAAAATCTGAGAGCCTGTTTGTTGTGTATCACCAAGGTCTATGCCGTAGAAATGAAGAAAGCTCTAGCTCTCATAAAGGCTCACTCCACCAGGGCTTTTGCTGCTTCCTGGGTCAAGAGAGAGGAGGTATCTGTGTTAGAACCATGCAAGGCAGCAACATGGTCCTCCATCCACACGTTCAATAAGCACTGTAGAGTGTATATTCAAAGTTCCGCTTATGCAGTCTTTGGTCACAAAGTTTTGCAGGCGGCAGTTAGCAGATAATTTTTTTCACCGATATGGGTTTTATATATGGAACAATATTCTCCCCCTCCCAGTTGGGAAAATGGATACTGCTTCTTAGACTCATATGTATTAATTACCCATTGACAATGTGGAGCACTACAGAAAGGATAAATTCCTTCATACTTCCCATAATTTCCTTTTCTGTTAGGTCCAACATTGTCAATGGGGCCTCTTCCAGGAGCCTTGGCTCCTCTGGAGAATGTTGTCCAGTATGTATCTAATGATGTTGTTTTTCAGAAATTGTGATTTGTAAATATGGTTGACATCCAAGTCAGGGTTATCTGACAACGTGAAAACAGCAACAGTGTTTTGGATTGCAGGCACGCAGGTTAACAGGTTGATATTTCTGAACATGAGGCAGTGCCTCCCTGTTCCTGGTTAGTGCTTACGGTTTTCTACAGTCATGCTTAGTGCTGTTACTGTTACAGCTGTTAAACACTTTTATGTTAACAGCCTTACTAGTGGAATGGCGTTTCCACCAGGAAGATATGGGGCTGATACCAGTGCAGCAGGAGAGCAAAAGGCCAGAGATGGCTTTGCGCATTCCATTCTACAGAGTGAGGTAGGCCATAATTTGTTGTGTTTTCCTTTTTCTTGAGGCAAAATTGTTTTTGTATGTATTTTGTGTTGCTGTTAATACCAAGAGGGAATAATGTACTTTGGAGCATTACAGATTTTTGCTTACATACAACTGGATAGGTATTACGAGGACAAAGATGACTGGAGAATCTTTGCTCTTCGGAATCGTAATGTGCCCAGGGTTCTATATTACTCACAGCTTTGGGCTGTACCAGTATCCGTATTAGGGGTGCACATTACCCATTGACAATGTTGGAGCGAACAAAAAATGAAATTATGGTAAGTATGAAGGAATCTCTCCTTTGTGTGAAATGCACTGATGTAACTCAAATACAACAAATCACAGTTGCCATTGATTATTAAGGTAGGATGGTTCTGGGAGCGTGGATATGTTGTCCATCCACACTTCTTGACATGTCCCTTTCCCTTTTAAATCTTGCCGGAAGTCTTCAGACTGGCTCCTCCCACCCACTCGGGTGGTAAATACCTCGGCTCCGCCCCATGATGCCAGATCTTCCTTTCTGCTGGAAGATACAGGTTCCCTCGTGCTCTTGCAGCAATTCGTAGGCCCTGGGTTCAAAACGCCGGTATTTTCTGAAGTTACCTTTAAAACTCGTTGGAGTTAGCGATTGCGATTCTACCGCATGGGATATGGAGGAAAAATCTTCCCCTGGATTTCGCCGGTGCCCCTGCGGCCAGAAGGTGTTGTGCACCGATCCCCACCTAACGTGCGTTTACTGCCTAGGTGCCGTGCCGGATATGACAACTCGACATGTACTTTTTGCTTGGCCTTCCGTCCCAATGTCCTGGATGACCGCATGGCACGTTTGAAGCTGAGGAGACCGGAGAAAAGGAACTCTCTGGTGAAATCGAAGGAGGCGAAGTGGGCGGTTTCCGTGGGCGCGGGATCCGCCAAACAGCTGGAACAAATGAAGGCATTTGAGGAGGAAGCAACTAAAGCTTCAGCCAATTGAAGCTTCTTCGTTCTGCTGAACCTTGGCTCCACCTTTTCGGGCTCCTTCAAGGAGTTGTGCCAGTCTCTTCCCACCCGGGGTGAGGTGCCCTCAGGCTTGCACTCCTCCCGCTCTCAGAAGAGAGAAAAGGACCCGATGTCTTCGTCCCAACGAAAACATTCCTGGGACCGAGAAAGGTCCGAGTCCCAGGAAACCGCGCTCTCTACTTCAGTTGAGATCGCATCCTCAGCCACCGGCTTTACAGACCTTCCGTCTGGCCAGGGGACCGAGGGTACTGAGGAAGCGGTCAACAAGGTAGAAATTGTCCTCGATCTCATCGACCCTTTATCGCCGGCTCTGCCTGACGATTCCTTGGAGAGGACTCCTGTCCTCGTTTATCCTGATGAGGAGACCCAGCCTGTTGGTGTCCCCATCAAGTTACCGGTTCCAGACCCTCGGGTGTCACCGATTCCAGTGTCTCCTGATCGACCAAGTCGGCCTCCCCAATCTCGATCGAGGTCTAGAACCCCCTCGGCCGAACAATCGAGGAAGAGCCATAAACGCTCTAAAAAGAGGTGACGCCACAGATCGTTCTCATCCTTCTCGGACAAGGAGAGGCTTCGGCGGAAACTCCATCGATGCTATGAGGACCTCATGTGGCAACAGCTTGTTTTGACCTGGCAAATGCTGACACCGCCGTCCACCCCAGCTATCACTTGGCTTTCACCTCCAAGGCCAAAGCCAACCTCTTCGGAACCGACTCCCTCGGTTCCCCTGCCCGTGGGGCCGGCTCGTGTTCCAGTTCGGCTAAAACTGGTTTCTCCACCTATCCTGGTGGAACCACTGCCTAAGCAGCCTCAGGGAGGGGCGCCCTCGAAAAAGGATCTGCCAGACACCGGGCTTCCCCGGCACCTGTCTATCACTGTCATCCCGGATCACCCTCGGCGTATCGAGGGTGACCTAGGCGGTAAACTGCTTTATCTCGACTCTTCGGACTCGGACTTCACAGGACTGCACTCACATCCCGGGGATGATGAGTCATCCGTAGCGGGGTTGGAATAAGGTCCTTCCTCCTTCCAGGGCATCTTCTGCCTCATCTCCGAATCTACCGGAATGCCCCTAGAGTCCATCCAGAAAAAGGTGAAGTATCTCCCCCCCCCCCACTGATATTCTGAAGAGAGGGAATACCCCAGCGAGGCCTTTCCATTAGCCAAGGCTGTCGTGGGCCCGGCTGTTGAACTTTGGCAGCGCCCTGCTTCCTGCCCAGCACCATCTGCCCATATGGCCCGCAAGTACGCGGTGCCCATGGGGTCCCTTGTGGGGTTCACAGAGCACCCTTCGGCCGAGAGCCAGGTGACTGCCTCTGTGTTCAGGCGTACTGGGAGTTCAGCCGACACTAACCGACCCCCGGATAAGGAGTTCAAGTATATGGACCACTCTGCCCGTAAGGTCTATGTGGCCTCTTTAGGCCTTCGTCAGGCCAGCTCGGCAGTTATTATGACACACTTCTCTCATGCCCTTCTTGGGTCATTAGATGAGGCCTTCCCTCATCTCCCAGCGGACATGCAAACTATGGTCAAGCAAGTCCGCGACCAGGGCCGTGCTGTTGCAAAACAGCAGCTCCAGATGGCCTTGGATGTGGGAATTCTTGTGCCCGCTGTTTGCTTGGCCACGGTGACCGACGCGCAGGCATTGGCTGAGGCTTTCCTCCTTCCGCAGATACCAGCACAAGCTTGTTGTTGTGCCCTTCCTGGTACCTACTTGTTCGATCCAGGAGTAGCTGGTTTCCTTCAGCATATAGAACAGTTCACTGCCACCTTGGATGCCATTTCTGCTAAGGGTTCTTCAGGCAAGAACCAGCAGAAGAAAAAAAAGAAGCCATTTCGGCATTCTTCCCCTGCGGTCAGGCAGCCCTCCTATCATGGAGGTCAGCAGCAACAGCAGCAGCAGGCTCAAGCTTGGCACGCGAGGCCCAAGCAGGGCCCTCAACAGTCCTGTAAGGGAGGCCGAGGCAGAGGGGCCTCCTTCTTCTCTTCCAAGCCTGCTCAGTGATGGGCAGTCAGGGACTGCCTCTAGAGTTTGAGCAGTATTCTCCCGGCTGAGCCCATGCCCCTCGGGAGAAAAGGATCTTGGCTTGCATCCAGTCGGCTCTTTGAGACGACGTGGCTCAGCTCCTACTTAAGGAGGCTATAGCTCCAGTGCCGGATCCTCCAACAGACCCAGGCTTCGTTTCCAGGTACTTCCTCGTGCCCAAGCGGATGGAGGATTGGCGCCCCATCTTAGATCTCCACAACCTGAATCAGTATCTCAGGTCTTGCACCTTCCAGATGGTAACACTGAACCAGATCATACCATCCCTGGAGCGCAACATGTGGTTCTGTTCTCTGGATCTACAGGATGCGTTCTTTCACGTCCCTATCCATCCGTCCCACCAGCGGTTTCTCCGCTTCAGGGTCGGCGGGACACTGTACGAGTTCCAAGCCATGCTGTTCGGCCTGTCATCGGCCCCTCGGGTCTTCACCAAATGCATTGCAGTGGTGGCAGCCCACCTTCGGCGTCGAGGAGTCCGAATTTACCCTTATCTTGAAGATTGGCTCTTGGCAGGTTCCACTCTTCAGGAGGTGGAGAGGTCCAGGGATCTGGCCCTCTGAACCTGCTTCTAACTCAGCCTGCTGATCAACGAGGCCAAGTCGGAACTCGTGCCTTCTCAGGTGATGGGCTTCATCGAGGCAGAGCTCGACTCTTGTCAAGCAAGAGCCCAGTTCCCGACGGACAGGGTGGAGGTTCTCTCCTCCTTTGCCCAGTCATTTCTGGTTGGGCACTTGCGCCCTGCCTGGGATTTTCTGCGCCTTCTGTGTTACATGGCAGCTTGCACCACTGTGGTCTACTGGGCCCGGTGGTGTATATTCCCCCTTCAGTGGGAGCTGGCCACCCAGTGGACTCAGTGCCTAGGTCATTTCGACCAGCTGATCACTGTGACCCAAAAAATGTGGGACGCTCTCCAGTGGTGGACCGTCCTTGACCGTTTGCAGGAAGGGATCCCTTTTCTCTGCCCCGACCCGGCGGTCGTTCTCACGACTGATGCCTCTCTCACGGGCTGGGGAGCCCACATGGAGAACAACAGGACCCACGGGTTCTGGACCCCCTAGGAATCCCGATACCATATCAACCTGTTGGAGCTCAGAGCGGTCAGACTGGCGTTGTCAGCATTCGCTCAGCCGCTTCGGGGTCAAGTGGTTCAAGTCCAGACGGACAATACCATGACCATGCACTGCCTAAACAAGCAGGGCGGCATGCACTCCTGGCTGCTGTGCAAGGAAGCGCTCTGCATCTGGACCCTTGTGAGCTGACTGGAGACAGATCTCCTAGCCATCCACGTGGCAGGAGCCTCAAATCAACTGACGGATGCCCTCAGCCGCATTGGTGAGACATCCCATGAGTGGTCTCTCCATCCAGAAGTAGGTCACAGCCTGTTCTCCCACTGGGGCAAACCGATGGTGGACCTTTTTGCCTCCAAGGAAAACACCAAGCTGAGGCTGTTTTACGCCTGCCCCCCTCCGCGGCGATCACTACAGGGGGATGCCTTCTTGAGACCATGGACCCCAGGCCTCTTCTATGCCTTCCCTCCATTTCCCTTGATTCACAAGGTGCTTCTCAAGGTGAGGAGGGACAAGGCGCAAGTGATCCTGGTAGCCCCAGACTGGCCCCGCCAGTTCTGGTATCCAGATCTCCTCAGCCTCAACAACAGGCTCCCGAGGCATCTTCCAGCACACCCGGACCTGATATCAGTCTATCAGGGAAAGTATTCCATCCACACCTTCAATCCCTGCACCTGACAGCCTGGTACCTGAGCGGCTAGAGTTCCAGGCTTTGGGTCTCTCTGAGGATGTACTCGCAATCGTGGAAGCATCCAGAAAGGAGTTGACCAGAAAATGCTATGCCTTCAAATGGAAAAGGTTTTCCATTTGGTTCCAGGGCAAGGGCCTGGACCCTCTGTCCTGTCCTGTGGTGAGCATTTTAGACTACCTTTGTTCTCTGTCCAAAGGGGGTCTTTGGTCTTTGACCCTTAAGGTGCACCTGGCAACCGTCTCTGCTAACTGGGCATGGGCCGGTCAGCAGACGGTGGCACAGGAGAAGGTGATCTGGCACTTTTTCAAAGACCTCAATCACATATCCCCTCCAGTGCATGAATCTCCACCTCCGTGGGATTTACTGCTGGTTTTGGCAAAGCTCATGGGCAAGCCATTTGAATCAAGGCACAAGTGTGAGATGTCACACTTGTTGTGGAAGATGGCCTTCCTGGTAGCTATCATGTTCGCCAGAAGGAGTGGGGAGCTCCAGCCGCTTTCGCTGGAGTCTCCTTATCTGGTCTTCCACAGGGACAAGGTTGTCCTGCGTCCCCATGCGAAATTCCACCCGAAGGTGGTGTCAGAGTTTCACCTTAATCAGGTGTTGACTCTGCCTGTATTCTACCTGAACTACACCTCGGATGCCAAGTACAGGCTCCATACTCTCGACCTGAGACATGTTGTCTCCTACTATAAGGAGAGGATGGTGGATGTTCGGGGAGAGGTTTGCCAGCTGTTTGTCACCTATGCTGAAGCCGCACCTGGCAGGCCTGCTGCAAAGTGGACAGTTGGCAGATGGATTACATCATGCATTGAACTCTGCTATAGGTTGGCGGGCAAGGAGCCTCCCAGAGGGATAAGAGCTCATTCTACCCACCATACCGCTTCGTCGGTGGCTGCTTCCAGGGACATCCTTATCCAGGAAATCTGCAGGACTGCTACCTGGAAGACAGCAAACTCCTTCATCACCCATTACCACATCAACTTTGAGTCACGCCGGGACGCTGGTTTTGGGGCTTCAGTTCTCCATTTTCTGTTCCCTAAGTAGGGGGTGTGCGCCTTGCCTCCCTTCTCAAGGAGAACTGCTAGGAGTCTGCCAACAAGTGTGGATAAGAACAACATATCCACATCTGTAGAAACCCAGGTTACTCACCTGTAACAATAGATCTTACTTGAGAGGGCCTTGCAGTAGGTAATTAACATAGGATTGGCTGAATGGCCTTGGGACCTGGAAAAATTTTGTTAGCAGTCTGGCGGTGACCACCCTCACGTCAGGTGACCGGCGCCTCTGACGTCGGTATAAAGGGGCGGTCCCGGACGCCCGCCTTCCAGTTCTCGTTGTTAGTTCGTGCAGCACCTCGCGGTTAAGTTCTTATCGCCAGTCCTGTTACTCGTCGTTTTTCCAAAAAGTTTGCAGTATTGTATTTTATCCTTCCATCGTCAGGTGAACGTCAGTATATGTCGTCCCCTTCAAAGAATAAGTGCGACTCGTGCGGCGCCCAACTGTCTCACAAAGACGGTCACTCCCTCTGCCTTTTCTGCTTAGGCCCCGACCACACTGTCGACAAGTGTCCGTGACTGCCTTCGCTTTAACGCGCCACCCGCAGACGACGCCAGCAGTCCCTCGAAGCCCATCTCCTCAAAAAGAAGATGTCCGCGATGGAGAAGGAGTTGAAGAAACTTCGGCAGGCGTTGACCTTCCCTGAAGGGCATAGGAAGTGGGACAAGGAAAGGCACTGGGAGAAGGCCTCCTCTTCCGCGACTCTGGCCGGAGTCGCGGCTAAGGTAACATCCCCTCCGGGGGATCGTCCGATGGCAGCCTCTAAAGGCTTTGGAGGAGGTGTCGGCCCGCCCGTCGGGTTCGTGTTCGAGCCTGCCGGGTGCCTCCGGGCAAAAGGAGGCCCCAGCCCCCAGTACCGCCGCAGGCCTGAGGCCTACTGGTGCGGGCACCTCCCTTAAGCCGGACGTCGGCTCCTCTGACGTACGCCGGGAGAAGACCGCTAAGATGCTCGACCCTTCGGGCGGCGCACGGCAGTGTCCCCTTCGGACCGGGCCTCCTTTCATCCTCGGCCCGTCTCCGACGAGGGACCCCCGAAGTCAGATGTCGGCTCCTCTGGCGCTCTGCCGGGACCTCGGCCCTAAGCCACACGTCTGCTCCTCTGATGTGCACCGGGCCCCGGAGCCTACGGCAGACCCTGCTTCGTCTGTCGTACCAGGCTCCCCGCAGCCTTCGCTGCCATCAGGGGAGCCTCAGTCCCCCCTGCCCGACCCCGGGGATTTTTCCCCTCCGTCCCCGGACGAGACTCGGGATGCTGGGCTACCGTCCGATCCTCTTCCTGAAGAGCCGGATCTGATGTCGGCTGCCCTGACGCCAGCTCCGACGCCGGCCCCGCCGACGCTGGTTTTAACACCGGCCCTTCCGACGCCGGCGGGGGATATTCCTTTTCCATCGGGTCCTCCACCCCATGGGCCTATCCTGGCTGATCCGCCCGTGGAGTACCCGGCTGGGCCGTCTGCTCCAGCAGCTCCTCCAGTGCTTGGGTATCCGCCGTCCTATCTGACGCCGGTTTTCCCAGGTCCGCAGTATCCTGCGCCGCAGTACCCAGCACCGACTCCTTCGACGCCGCAGTACCCGACGCCGCAATACCCGCCTCCGGTATATCCACAGCTGGGCTACGGATACTCTCCCTACGGATTTCCTCCATACAACTATCCCCGTCCTCCTCCTCCACCGCCTCCTAGGCCGCCAGTGGATCTTCAGGAGACTCTTGCCTCCTGGTGGGCTGAGGCCAAGGCTCAGCTCACCAAGGAAGTCGAGAGCCATCTTACGGCAATGGTGCCACCCCGGCTCCCGTACGCCCCAGGCGGCACACTCCCTCTCCTCCTCTGGATTCCCAGGCTTTACCCTCCGGATCCAGAGAGGGGCAGGACACGCGTTCTGGGATCCCTTCCAAGGAACCCGTTCCTCCCCCAAACGAGTTAGGGAGTCTTACTCTGCTTCAGATTCTTCCTCCCCTTCTCTCTCGGACTCCTCTGAGGCTTCCGATGGATGTTCTGAGAAAGACGACGAGCCACGCTCTCCGTCCAAGCCCCGGCCGAGGACTCCTCCGGAGGACCCTTCCTTCATGGAGTTGCTCAGGAAGATCCAGGAAGTTCATCAGTGGCATTCCTTAGAACCAGATCCTCAACGGGTAAAACTCGACGAACATCTGGACTTGCCCCTTACGGCTCCTACCTTAGTGCCACCCTGGGTTGAGCCTCACGCCCACCTTGTTTCCACTATTTGGAAGCAACCATCGGCTTTAGCCTCACTTCCCAGGAAGTCGAACAGGCTATACCAGGCTCCGGAGGGTGTAGACTTTTTAGACTCTCACCCCCGCGCAGACTCGGTTGTGATTAGCGCCGCTCACGGCCGGTCAGCACATCCGAAACACTTGAGCTCGTCTCCCCCGGATAAGGAATCTCGCCTTCTGGATCAGTGTGGAAGGAAGAGCTACGCTTCTTCTACACTGGGAATTAGGGCCCTGAACTATGTAGCTCATATAGGGGATTACCAGAAGGCCGTCCTTACTCAGGCGGAATCCAAGATTGACTCTTTGCCTGACTCCCAAGTCAAGCAGGAGTTGGCCGACCTGGTCCGTTCTGCACGTTCGGCCAGTCGTCACATTCTGAGGATGACCTACGACGCAGTGGACACTGCAGGAAGGAGCTCTGCATTCGCCATAAGTCTTCGGCGTAAAGCATGGCTCCGTGTGTCAGGTCTGGTCCCGGAGGTGCAGTCAGCAATCCAAGAAGCACCTTTCAGGGGTTCTGTGCTTTTCGGTGGTGATGTCAAGGACATCATCACTGATTTGCAGGAGAAGGGGACGTCCCTCAAATCCATTGATTCAATGTACCGTCCCCATCTCCCACAGCGCCGTCCCTTTCGCAGACGCAGCTGGCCTCAAGCGAAACCTCAGGGAAGACGGGCCACTAAACGTCGGGCCCCCACAGCTGCTAGGCCCCCGCCGCCCAAAAAAAGCAACGGATGCCCCAGCTGCGGCGCTGCCTCATACCACCTGACTCCTTCCCTCTCCCACTGCCTCCGGACGCCCCGGAGGAACTGGTAGGAGGGAGGTTCTCCCTCTATCTTCCGGGATGGGAGAGGATAACATCGGATTCATGGGTGCTTCAGATCATAGCAGAGGGGCACTCCATAGAGTTTCTACAGAAACCTCCACGTCACCCCCCTCTGAACTCCGCTTACTCAAGGGACCATCTTCCTTTGGTCAGGGAAGAAATTTCGGCACTCCTTGCGAAACAGGCTGTAGAGCCCGTCCCCCCTCACCTCTACTTGACGGGTTACTATTCCCACTTCTTCCTTGTACCAAAGAAGACGGGAGATCTCAGACCTATTCTTGATCTCAGCTCTCTGAACCTGTATGTGGAATACAAGAGGTTTAGGATGCTCTCCCTTCAATCCCTTTTGCCCCTGCTTCGGCCGGGCCAATGGCTTTGTGCACTAGATATGCAGGATGCGTACCTGCACATCCCCATTCGCCCTTCGCACCAAAAGTACCTCAGGTTTGCGTTCCAGGGGGTCCACTACCAATTCCGGCTCCCATTTGGTCTTTCTCGGCCCCAGTCTTTACCAAATGCCTGGCGGTGGTAGCGCCCACCCATGCTCTTTGGGAGCCCAGGTTTTTCCCTACCTGGACGACTGGCTTCTGGTGGCCTCGTGCAGGGAGGAACTCCTGCATTTTCTCTCCCTCACCCAGCAGGTTTTCACTGGCCTGGGTATTACCATCAACCATTCCAAGTCTCACCTGGATCCTTCACAGAGGCTCCAGTTCATCAGGGCAGTTCTCGACACAACATTGTGCAAGGCCTTTCTGCCTCCGGACAGGGAGGCCTCCCTCCAGTCACAGATTTCCCTCCTATTAGAGCACAGGAGGGTCCCGGCGAGGTCAATGCTCCGTCTACTGGGGCTTATGGCAGCGGCCATCCCGACGGTTCCACGTGCACGCCTCCACATGAGAATCTCTCAGTGGACTTTTCGATCTCCAGGGATCAGCGAGTGAGCGCCTAGATCATCTGGTTCTGATCTCCTCGCCGATGGTAAGAGACTTGCAAGGGTGGATGGTTCGAGAACCTTTCCGGGGGTCCCTTTTTCATCTTCCCCGATCAGACTCTGATCACAGACGCCCAGGCGAGGTTGGGAGCCCATCTGGGCCCTCACCGAACCCAGGGCCTTTGGTCAAAGTTGGAGATATTTCTCCACATCAACGTGCTCGAGCTTCGAGCAGTGCTGTATGCTCTCCAGGCCCTTCACCAATACATCCTTCCCGGTCACCTAGCTGTCCAAACGGACAACATGTGTGTGGTGTGGTACATCAACAATCAGGGTGGGACTCGGTCCTACCAGCTGTGCAGGGAAGCGATGAAGGTTTGGGATTGGGCAATGCTTCACAACCTTCACCTCACGGCGATCCATGTTCCGGGAGTCGACAATGTCCTGGCAGACAGACTAAGTCGCTTGTCGGCTCTACCACACGAGTGGGAATTGGACGAAAAAGTTCTAAAAAGCATCTTCCAGATTTGGGGGACTCCTCAGATAGACCTGTTCACTTCCTCCCGAAATGCAAAGCTTCCAATCTTTTGCTCGCTCGCTCCAGAGCGAGGCGCTTTCTGGAGCGACGCTCTGTCTCTAAGCTGGAAGGACAGATTCGTCTATGCTTTTCCCCAAATTCCTCTGGTCCCTCGTGTACTACAGAAGCTTGCTTTAGAAGGAGCGAGAATGATTCTGATCGCTCCTTTCTGGCCCAGGCAAATCTGGTTCTCTCTTCTACAACAATACTCAGAGGTTCCTCCTCTTCCTCTTCCTTTATCTCCAGGATTGCTGACCCAGGATCAGGGGACCCTGGTCCATCTGGGACTCAAGTCCCTTCAGCTTCATGCATGGCTCCTGCAGACCTAGCTCAATCTCGTTTTGGCGTTTCTCCTAAGGTGTCCGAGATTCTGGTGGAGGCTAGAAAGCCCTCCACTAGGTCCACCTATGCCATGAAATGGAAAAGATTTTCTATCTGGGCTGTGTCCAGGAACGTGGAGCCCTTCTCCTGCCCTGTGACCATTCTGCTTGAGCACATGCGTCATCTTTTTGACCTGGGTCTCAGTCACTCCTCTTTGAAAGTCCATATGGCGGCTATTTCAGCCTGTCATGTCCCTTTCACTGATAAGGCATTTGCCCAGCTGGAGGTATCCAAAACTTTCCTCAGAGGGGTCCTTCATCTCAGGTCCCCTGTCCGGGCTCCAGCTCCGCCTTGGGACTTAAACTTTGTCCTCAAGAAACTTACCCTTCCTCCCTTTGAGCCTGCGTTTGAAGTTTTTATCGTGGAAGACGCTCTTCTTGGTGGCCATTACTTCTGCTCGCAGAATTTCCGAGCTCCAGGCCCTGATGTGCAAAATCCCTTATTTGATTTTTCACTAA
Source organism: Neoceratodus forsteri (assembly GCA_016271365.2). NCBI lineage: Eukaryota > Metazoa > Chordata > Ceratodontiformes > Ceratodontidae > Neoceratodus > Neoceratodus forsteri. The sequence goes on from CM028133.1 coordinate 272,626,250, forward strand.
GAACGAGTAGCTCTTCGCACAAATCCTAAGTTTCTTCTGAAGGTGGTAGCGGAATTTACCTTAAATCAGTCTGTTGAATTACCTGCTTTTTTCACGCAGTACTCCAATCAAAGAGAATACGTGCTCCATACCATGGATGTTCACAGGATTCTGAGATACTACACCGATAGGACGAAAGATCTCAGAAAGACTGATCAGTTGTTCGTCTCTTTCGCTCACAAAAGAGAAGGCAATGCTGTCTCTAAGCAATGCCTATCAAAATGGTTGGCCCATTGCATCACTTTCTGTTATGACAAGTACAACAAGACCCTCCCGGGTCAAATCAGAGGTCACTCCACTCATGGAGTTGCTGCCTCTGCGGCTTGTTTCAAGAACGTGTCTACGGCAGACATCTGTGCTGCCGCCACTTGGACTTCTGTCCATACATTTACTAAACATTACAGTTTGGACATTGCCTCTCGCCAAAGAGCAGGCTTCGGGTTAGCGGTCTTGCAGGGCCTCCTTTCTTGAGGTTTGCAAGCTTTCCTACTACTTATTGGAGTAGTTCCTCCTCCCGGTGCCTTTTCATTTGTTCCAGACTGCTTGGGATTCTGTCCTATGTGTAATTACCTACTGCAAGAACCCTCTCGAAGTAAGATAGTACAGTTCGTAAGAACTTACCGTAACAGTATATCTTCGAGCTCTTACGTAGGTAGCTCCGCCCTCCATCCCCTAGGCTTTTCAGCTCCTTTCCATTGAGGAAATATCTGCTTCTCTCTTGTCCGGGCCTTCCGGGCCTGTGGCGGGAAAGAACTGGAAGGCGGGCGTCCGGGACCGCCCCTTTATACTGACGTCGTATGACGCCGGTCACCTGACATGGGAGCAGTCCCCGCCAGGGACTGCTAGCTAGAAATTTTTCCGTGGGGTCCTGCTGCCGGCCGGCATCAGTCCTATGTGTAATTACCTACTGCAAGAGCCTCTCTCGAAGATCTACTGTTACGGTAAGTTCTTACGTAACTGTACTTTCTAGGAGTGGTATATGTTGTTCATCCACACTGACCCACCTGACCTCCCCATCTGTGATGCACAATCTGGCTTCCAGTGGGCTAAGATTTGGTGTCATGGGGCAGAGCCAAGAATTATACCACCCGGGTGGGTGGGAGGAGCCAGCTTGAAGACTTTCCGGCAAGATTTAAAGTGGAAAGGGACATGCCAACAAGTGTGGATGAACAACATATACCACTCCTAGAACTGCTGTTACAGGTGAGTAACCTGTTTATTCCGTCCTTAGAGTGGGACATGTGGTTCTGTTTTCTGGATCTTCAGGATGCCTCCTTCCACATCCAATCCATCCATCCCACCAGCAGTTCCTGCAGTTCCATTCAGAAGGGATATTTAAGAGTTCTGGGCCATGCTGTTTGACCCTTCCTAGGCCCCCAAGGTCTTCACCAAGTGCGTAGCAGAAATGGTAGCATTTTGGCAGCACCAAGGAGTCGGGATGTATCCTTACCTGGATGACTGGCTAATCACCAGCTCCTCCAAGGTGGAGGTGGAGCAGTCCAGGGATCTGACCCTTCAGACCTGCTCGGCCTTGGGCCTCCTGGTCAGTCCCGCCAAGTTGGAACTCAGCCCCTCACAGGTCATCCACTTCATTGGGGCAGCGCTTGAGTCCCTTCGGGCCAAGGCCCGACTCCCAGTGGACAAGGTGAAGGATCTTACCTCCTCTGCCCGATCATTTTGGGTTGGCAATCGCACCCTGCCTAAGACTTCTGGCGACTGCTGGGGTACATGGCATCCTGCACCAGCGTGGTCTGGTGGGCCTGCTGGCAGATGCGCCCCTGCAGTGGGAGCTGGCCTGTCAGTGGTTTCAGCACCTTGGTCACCTCAACCAGCCGGTCACGATGTTGCAGCCTATGTGGGATGCCATTCAGTGGTGGATCATCCCAGAACGTCTGCAGGAAGGAGTCCCATTCGTCTACCCAGAGCTGATGGTCATTCTCACAACCCACTTCTCTCTGATGGGTTGGGGAACCCACCTGGCGGACCACAGGGCCCAAGGGTTCCAGACCCCCAAATAGTCTGATGTTACGTCAGCCTGTTGGAACTCCCCGCAGTGCATCTCGCTCTGACGACCTTTGCTCCAGTTGTGAGGGGTCAGCTCATTCAGATCCAGATGGACAACACAACCATGTAGAACCTCAACAAGCAGAGTAGGACGCATTCCTTCCCATTGTGTCGGAAAGTTCTCTGCACCTCGTCCCTTGTACATCAATCTTCTGGTGATCCATGTGGCTGGTGCCTCCAACCAGCTAGCAGACGCCTTCAGCCAAGAGGGTGAGGTGTCTCACAAGTGATGTCTTCACCAGGAGGTAGTCGATACCTTGTTTCCCAGTGGGGCACTCCCCTGGTTGACCTGTTTGCCTCCCAGGAGAATGGGAAGCTCAGGCTGTTTTATGCCTGCCCCCCTCCGTCTGGGAGACTGCTAGGGAATGCCTTTGTGAAGCCCTTTATCCCGGGCCTCCTGTACACCTTCCCTCCCTTTCCCTTGATCCACAAGGTGTTGCTTAAGGTTTGGAGGTACAAGGCATGGATGATCCTGGTGGCTGTGGACTGGCTGCCCTAGTTATAGTACCCTGATCTCCTCAGCCTCAGCAGCAGGCCTCCATGGTAATTGCCTCTCCGCCCGGACCTGCACTCTTGCTCTCGGGGGAAGGTCCTCCACCTGGATGTTCAGTCCCTGCACCTGGCAGCCTGGTTCCTGAGCGGCTAGAGCTCCAGGCTTTGGATCTCTCCGACGAGGTCTTCCATGTCATTGAGGCCTCTTGCAAGGCGTTGACTCACCAGTGCTACACCTTCAAATGGAAGAGATTTTCCATTTGGTGTCAGTGCAAGGAGCTAGACCCCCTGTCCTGCCCAGTGGCAAGCATCTTGGTTTACTTGTGGTCCATTTCTGTCAGGCCTGAGATAGACGACCTTCAAGGTGCATCTGGCAGCCATCTCTGCATACTGGGCAGGGGCTAGTATTCCGCCTGTGGTTCAGGAAAAGGTGGTTGGGCACTTTTTCCAGGGCCTTGACCAGTTGTCCCCACCGGTGTGTAATCCACCACCACCTTGTGACTTGTTGCTGGTTTTGGCAGTGCTCATGGGCAAGCCGTTCGAACCTCTGCAGAGGTGTCACATCTCCCACCTTTTGTGGAAGACTGCCTTCTTGGTGGCTATCGCCTCCTGCACAAGGAATAGTGAGCTCCAGGCGCTCTTGGTGGAGTCTGTTTATTTGGTTTTCCACAAGGACAAGGTTGCCCTCCGCCCCAATCCAAAGTTCCTCCTGAAGGTTGTTTCGGAGTTTCCCCTGAGCCAGATGATTAACCTCCTGATGTGTTTCACCAACCCAACCTTGGAGGCTGAGCACAGGCTCCATACATTGGACACAAGCTGAATGCTTGTTTACTATAAGGAACACACAGCTGGAGTTTGGGGAAAAGATTCGTCAGCTCTCTGTCACCTGTGCTGAAGTCACACCTGGCAGACCGGCAGCTAAGTAGACGATTGGCAGGTGGTTAGTCTTCTGAATCAACCTCTGCTATAGGTTGGCTGGTAGGGAGCCTCCCGTTGATCTCTTTTCACCAGAAGTACCGCCACCTCGATGGCTGCTTCCAGGGACGTCCCAATCCAGGAAATCTGCCGGGCTGCTACCTGTAAGTTGGCACACACCTTCATCTCCCACTACCACATTGACCTTGAGTCACGCCAGGATGCTGGTTTTGGGGCCTCGGTTCTCCAGTCTCTCTTTACTAAATAGGGGTGTGTTCATTGCCCCTCTCTCACAGAGAACTGCTAGGAGTCTGCCAGAAGTGTGGATAGTGCCCCATATCCACGTCCCTAGAAATGAGGGTTACTCACCTGTAATGGTAGTTCTTGGAATTGTGTGGTGCATATCCACACAACCCAACCGTCCTCTCCTGGCAAGTGGCACACTGATCCTTGCTTCCAGTATGCAAGATCTGTTGTCACAGGGCAGTGCTGAGGGGGGATACCACGTGGGTTGGTGGGAGGAGCTAGCTTGAAGACCTTCCTGCAAGTCTTAAACGGAAAGGAAGTACTACCAGAAGTGTGGATGTGCATCATATACTACTAGAACTACAGTAACAGGTGAGTAACCCTCATTTTTTTCCCCTTACATCTCTTTTTGTTCTTAGTGGCAATCCCTCTGTTAGGACTTCTCACCCTGGACAGTGTAGCTGTGACGCAACTGTTCTGACTGCCCCTCACTCTGCTTTGTCCTTGTGGCAGGCTCTTTATGACGTTTTTTCCTTTTATCAAAACTGGGGTCTTAAGGTCTGAGAACCAGTTTAGTACCTGGTGTTTTCTCCCCCACCTCCTTGTGAAGGTCCTGTGTCTTGTTTTGTCCTCCTGACATTCTTTGGCATTATCAGTGGCCTGACCACCAGGGTTTGATGGCTTTTCCTATGCTTTCTATAGTCTTCCTTTCACTTTAATAAGACATATTAATATCTATCTATCTACAGTATTCGTATCATAGTTTTGATAATACAGTTGTCTTGTTAACTTGAGCAAGGTGTTCTCAGAAGCCCCTCTGCACACTCTTGTGGTTGGTGAGGCAGTGATACATACATACATACGTACAAAGTTGCCAGCAGATTAGGCCTAACGATCTATTTTGTCCGCCTGAGATGCAGCTCCCAATTAAGTTTCTGCTGCAGCCCCCTCCTTTTTTGTGTTCCTTTCTCGGACCCCCCAGAACCTTGCTGTTTACCTTGCCCATGTACCTGTCCCATCCCATCTTGAATCTCTCCACTGTTTCATTTGTCATCGGCTACCCTGGTAGTGCATTCCAAGGTGCCACTACCCTCTCTGTGAAGTAGTGTCTCCTCACCTCCTCCCATACCGCCCCTCTACTAGTTTAAGGTTATGTCCCCTCATGTTTCCCTCCCCTTCAACTTAAACAGATCATCAGTGTCTACCCTATTGATCCCCTTCACATATCTGAAGGCCTCTATCATGTCCCTTCTGATTACCAGGGAATACATGTTCAGATCCCTACGTTGCTCTTCGTAGGACATTTCCCGCAGGCTGTGGATCATCTTTGTGGCTTTTCTCTGGAGTCTCTCTAATAGGGTAACATCCTTCTTTAAGTGAGGGTGCCAGAACTGTACATAATACTCCAGATGTGATCTCACTAGGAGTTGTACAGGGGCAGTATGACCTCCCTTCTCCTTGTTATCCCTCTAGCAATACACCCAAGCATTTTATTTGCCTTAGCCGCTGCTCTCCTTCACTGTTCTGAGCTGTTCATTCTGGCGTCTGTTACCACTCCCAGATCCTTACCGTCCTTGGAAATCATCAGCTGTTCTCCCCCCAAAATGATAGTTATATCCAGGGTTCCTAACACCCAAATGTAGTATGCTGCACTTCCGAGCGCTAAACCCCAGCTGCAAAGTGTGTGCCCACATTTCCAGCCTCACCAAGTCTTTCTGAAGTGCCCTCCTCCCCTCTTCGCTGTCCACCTCCGCTCCTAGTTTGGAATCATCGGCAGACAGGCTCATTTTGCTCCTAACTCCCTCCTTGATGTCTGCAATGAAAGCATTTAACAGGACTGGGCCCACACAGATTCTTGAGGGACCCCACTCATAACCCTCCTGTGAGTCGAAGCCTCTCCTCCTACCACCACCCTCTGCTCCCAGTTACTAAGCCAGTTTGTAATCCACCCCACCATTTTCCCCCACCCCAAGGTTCCTTAGTTTACATATCAGCCTTCCATGTGGGACCGAGTCGAAAGCCTTGCTGAAGTCCAAGTACAGGATATCAACTGGCCTTCCACGTCCAGGCATCTTGTCACCCAGTCGAAGAATTCTACTAGGTTAATTTGACATGATCTCCCCTGGACGAATCTGTGTTGGCTTTCATCCTGAAAGCCATTAGACTCCAGGAACTCCACTATCCTTTTCTTAAAGATGGCCTCCATAGGCTGGCCTGGTGGCACTGAGGGCTGAGGCACTGGATGCCACACTTCGCGCCACGCCATCGACCCAGGTTCGGGAGCGAGCTCGGGTGCCGGGATCGGCAGGGGCGGGATCGAATTGAGTGCCCGCTGGGCTGCTCTCCTATCCCAGGGGGAGAGCTCTGGGGTGTCTGGTGCACCAGCGGCCTCTGTCGGAGATCGGGGGCGCTGCTGTGCACCAGACAGCACGCGATCTCCATGGCCTGACATCGGCAGGGTTGCCATGAGCCGACCAGGACATGCATCACGCAGGGGAGGGAGGGGGAGCACAGAGAGTAAGGGGAAAAATACCCCCTCCCGCAGGATAGGCGACTGCTTCTCCAGTGCCACTGCCGCCACACTCAAACGCTGGTTCCCTGCCACTGCCCTTTGACCTCCCGGGGCCCGTAGCTCCTCCATTGCCGCCGGGTGGGGTCGTAACGTCCTTGAAGATGGTGGGGAACACAGTGGGTGGTAGAGCGGTCACGGCGAGCTAGGCAGCCCAAGAGAGTTCTGGTCGGGAAGGTGAGAAAAAGGATTGAAAAAACAAACAAACAGCAAAAAAAAGATGGCCTCCATCAGTTTCCCCACTATGGACGTCAGGCTGACGGGTCTGTAATTTCCCAGTTCATCCCAAGGTCCACGCTTGTGGAGGGGTGCAATGTGCCGTCCTACAGTCCAAGGGATACCCATCCTGATTGGAGGGAGGAATTGAATAGTTCCATCATTGGAGCAACCAGGATATCTGCCAGTTCCTTCAGAACTCTGGGATGGATTCCATCTGGGCCTGGGGCCTTATCAGCCCTCAGGGACTTAAGAGCCTTCCTCACCATCCCTACTTGGATCACACCATCTGTGAGTGCCTCCTCATCCCCAGTCCCTACCTTGCCTCCCCTCTGTGGTAACGAGCCTTCCCTTTCCCTTGTAAAGACTGAGCACAAGTACTCATTAAGTACTTCAGTTTGCTCTACCATCCCTTCTGCCCAACTCCCCTTCTTTTTCAACCTATTAATCTGCTCCCCCTTCCTTCTCTCCCTGACATATTTATAAAATTCCTTCTCCCCTCCCTGATCTCCTGTGCTAACCTAAGCTCCTTAGCTGCCTTGGCCGCTTTTACCCTTCAACTGACTTTGTGGGAGATTCTGTGGTACTCCTCCCCCCTTCTGCTTTCCTGCGAGAACACTTGTACCTTCTAAAAACCATCCATTTTTCCCTCACCCCCTCTTGCACTTCTCTGGTGATATTGTTGTAACGCTCTTCCTCTTTGCAAAATGGATGCCTCCACTGCATTTTTTAGGAGCATTCATTGTTGCACATGAATACCTTTTTACCTTGTGCACATAACTTTTTATTCGATTTCAAGTTGTCCATTTTCCTTACCTTGGAAGATTTCTTGTTTTCTGTTTTGACTTTGCATACTTTTTAAAGTATGGCTGACCCAGTGGTGCTGTGCTCCAGAAGGGTGAACAGGGCTTGCTATTTAAGCAGATTCCTCCATCTTGGGTCAGTCTGGAGAGCACTGCAAAGGCTTCACTCTCAAACTGGAGGAAGTGTCAGTAAGTCTGCAGTGCATGAGCAGATCCTGTAGTGGGTTTGGGGGGTGACCTGGGACAGTGTGGGTGACCATGTGACATCATCTCCCCTTCCCCCAGTTCAGCATAATGTGAAACATCAGTAGAAAGAGGGCAAAAGGTGGGAATTTACAAGAGAACAAAGTCCCTGATCGATGGATGGCAATGCCTCTTCCTCTTCCAGTGTTTCTGCCCCAGGTACTCCCCGTTTCTACCCCAGGTACTCCCCAGTGGTTGCAAAAGCCAAACACATTTGGTAGCCAGGTGCCCGGTGGGACTCCCTTGAGACAGGGAGAGCACTGGTACCACTGTATTGGTGTGTATAGAGCACACACCCTTGAGGGTGGTGTGATCAGGTCAAGATGGCTGAAGTGGAGGCATGATGGAGAACAGTCCCGGGGGGGGGGGGTTAGAAAGTATCCTAGTTTCAGTGCTGTTTGTACCCCTGTTTTATCCCTTCCTCCTCATACATGGCGTGAAGGAATCACTTGCACACTATGTCCTGCGGTGGAGTATGCTTGCTGGCCCTCTGCAGTGGTTGTTGTAGTGCCAATAACCTGCCCTTGTTGAGCTAAGGTATACTGCTGTTGACAGCTGTCTGAGTGCCAGCCTGACCCTCATGCTAACGACTTCAGTTTGCTTTTGAAAGCAACTTGCCTACATTTGCAACGCCGCTGGGCCATCTGAGCATCCCTGGAAGTTAACCTTTTAATATAGACTGCTGCTTTTCAAGTAGTTTTGCCATCTGATCAGGTCCTCCTTCAGTTGCTGCCAGTGTGCTTCCATCTAAGCCTTGGAATTGTTTCTCTCTTGGCACCCCTGGGACCACAGGACACTGTACTGTCGAAATACCCCTCCCCTCGATTTTCCCTTGGGAAAGGACCCTGTCATTTAGTGCTTAGGTAAGCCATCACTTTTATTCAGTTGCCAGCATTTGGGGACGGATGTGCTTGATATCATCCCTTGGGCAGAGGGGAGGAAGCCCTTATGGATGTAGAGGCTGGGTCAGAGCATCATCTGTCCAGTTGGTCCCAGTTAACATCCCATTCCACGAGAACGCAGGTATGCTCCTGGTCTTGGCACTGCCATATGTATTGTCCTCTCCTACAGGCTCTCCTGAATTGCATCACGTTCTGTGGTCGTACAGGTGGTGGTAATGCAACAGGAGCCCCACCCCCGCCCCCATTTCCGAAGGAGGAGGGAAGTGCCCTGTGGGGATACTCGATCCTTCCGTCTGCCTACTGGGCTGGGTCAAGACTAAATCTCCGCCTGTCTACTGGGCTGGGTCAAGACTTAATCTAAAATAACCATCCACTTCTAGGATCACTTGTAAACTTTTAAATAACCAGTTAGAGGTTTGTATGCTTTTTTCTTTAAAGGGAAATGTCCATGTCCTGTCGGGCCCCACCTGTGTGTGAAGTGGGGCCCGATTAGCAAATATAAAAACAGTGGTAAATGTGGCACTTACAGTATAGTATTTTATTTAAATCCATATCTGGTTGATTCTGCGCCCTCTCCGCTGGCATTTTAAGTGCAAACACCCTCCCCGTCGCACCCACAAGCACCCATGGCTATCACGTGATGACATGGCAGCCGGAGTGTCTCAGTAGGCTTACAATAGCTCAGGACTGCTAAATGGCTCCGGTTTGGAGCCCGTATAGTTCCGTGACATAAGGAGACCAGGTACAGACAGCTAGTGTGCTTGTTAGTCTGTACCTGGTCTTAGTATTGCAAGAATACCGATAGACTCCAAACCGGAGCTATCTGAAGCTACCGCAGTACAGATTATATGTATTGTGGTATCTTCAGATAGCTCCGGTTTGGAGTCTGTCGGTATTCTTGCAATACAGAGACCAGGTACAGACAAACAAGCACACTAGTGGTCTGTACCTGGTCTCCTTATGTCACGGAACTACACGGGCTCCAAAGTGGAGCTGTTTAGCAGTCCTGGGCTGTTGTAAGCCTATGGAGACACCCGGCTGCTCCCCGCCTGCCACGACATCACAGGGAGAGCCGCGGGTGCTTGTGGGCGCGACGGGGAGGGTGTTTGCACTTATTATGCTGGTGGGGAGGGCGCAGGATCAACCAGATACGGATTTAAATAAAATACTACACTGTAAGTGCCACATTTACCACTATTTTTATATTTGCTAATCAGGCCCCACTTCACACGCAGGTGGGGCCCGACAGGACATGGATGTTTCCCTTTAAATACAGACTGATCTGCCTGGACATAAAGTCTCCGCTACTCATTCACACTAATGAGAGTTCGCCGGAGGCGCTAGGACCCAGCGGGAGCAAACTTTTTCAAGAGGTCCGGGGCCTGAGATGGAGCCGTGAGGAAGCGGCATTGCGAGCCCCGGCTCGTGCGGTAATGGCTATCTCTTCGTCGACCCTCCAACCACCTCGATTCCTTTTTTCCCCCACTGTCGAGTGTGCTTCAGTGAAGACGTCGCTCGCCCTCCGGGAGTTAAAGTTCACTAGCAGCAATAGTTGTTTATTGTTTTGTAGAATTATTTCGAATCAGTACCGATTATATATTTTAATTGTACAACAGAAGTCTTTAGCCCTCCATTGACGGAGTCGACCATGAGCGGGTCAGGTGATGTTAGGGAGACTTCGTATGAAAGCTGTTCAAGTCAGCCAGGCCGGGTCCGGTCCGCCGCCCTCCCCAGAGGGGGTCTGTCAATGGTCAGTCCAGTGCTCAGGGGACTGGGTGGTCCTCTGAAAGCATAAAGGGAAACGGACCCATTCTCGGCGCGCCGTTCAGCCTCGAGTTCTTCTTCGACACATAGGTCGAAGAAGAAATGGCATTACTCGAGGTCACCCTCTGGTATGTCTGCGTGTAGACGGTCGATTATTAGGGCCAGCCGCCGGTCTCCACCTCTGTCGGAGTCGCTGGTTTCCGTCTCTGGTAGCCGACCTCCTCGACACCGGAGCCCCACCCCACCTATTGGAGGAGCTCCGATGAGCAGTTTCACCAGTGGGCTGCTCTTATGGAGCAGTGGGCTTGGAGGTTGGTTCAGTTGCCCGGGCCGGTCAGTCTGACGCCAGGGCCTTCAGGCCGTTCAGTTTCAGAGGGACGGGTAGGGCGGTTGGGCCTTCCTAGTCGCGGGCACCTTCTTTGGTGCCATCGACTCTGCGCTTGGGTGTTTATCCCCCTCACAGGGCTTCGGCGCAGGGGTCCACACTGACACCTCTGTCTTCTGCCATTATTCCCTCTTTCACCTCAAATCGCAGTTTTCAGACCCTGGGACTCTCACGACCCCGTCCGCAGTGCCGCAGTCTCTCTCGGCACCGTCTGCGGCGCTGCTGGCGCTTGTTGGTGCCGTGGGCTCTGTCAGCACCTTGTGAGGTGCCGGCTGCTCTGGGGGCTCTGTCGGCAGTGTGTGCAGCACCGCTTTGGCTACTGCTTTCCTCCTTGTTCTTGGCACCATATTCCTCTACAGCGCTGGGGACTGGTACGGCGCCAGCCGGTCTTCAGTGTTTCTCGACTCCCGATTCTTTCTTTCTGTTCTTCCTCCAGATTTTCACTCCTTTCCTGTCTATACAGTCCCCCTTTGACTGTCAGGAGATGATTTTGAGCCTGACCCAGATCTTCGCCTGGGTGATGATGTTGATAACACTTCCCTGGGGGCAGGGATCAATCCTTCTGCAGAGCCTGTGGTTGAAGACCTTTCCTTTAAGTCTCTGCTCAGAAATTTAAATTCTACTCATTCTCTCCAGACTACAGAAATCGATCCTGGGAGGCTTTTGACACTCCAGTGTCTTCATGTCCCGGAGATCCCTTTGGATTTAACCCCTCCGGTACAGCTCTCTTTCGAGACCCTCTCTCAGATGGTGTGGAAGAATCTTCATTCCTTCCGTCGCCAAATCCATAGATAGGAAGTATGCTCCTCCCAAATGATTTTGGCCTCACAAGCCTTTGCTGATGCCATTGTGGTCTTGGCAGAGAATGATGAGGCTGTCCTTCCTCAAGGATCTACAGCCTGACCAATGAACAAAGAATGTCACAAGATAGACACCTTGGGTAAGAGAGTCTTTGCTGCCTCAACCCTGGATATGCACATTGCCAGTTACCAGGGCTATTTTTCTCAATATGAGTATGTACTTTGGCATTCCCTCAAAGAAATGGTAGAAGCTCTGCCCGAATCGGAATTTAGCTCAGAGCTACTCCAGACCATAACTAGGGGTATCAAATCCAATAACCAACAGGTTAAAGCTGCAATGGATGCCTATGATACCGCCTCTCGAGCTGCGGCAGCTGGCATCTGCACCCGCCGCCACTCTTGGCTACGTACTTTGGGCTTCATGAACGATGCCCAGCAGCAAGTCATGGCTTTACCTTTTGATGGTCTGTATCTGTTCGGGCCACAGGTGGAGCAAGCTCTGCAGGCCATGCAGAAGACTAGGTCTGCCATTAAGATGGCTAGACCTGTACCTGCCCCCTCCCGAGGGGGTGCAAATAAGTGTCAGTATCACAACTGTCAGTCCTTTCATGGCAGAGGCAGAGGAGGTTTTAACAAACACCACAACCCTCAGCCACAAAAGAAAGCGCAGCAGAAGGCACAAGGGCCCAAAGCACCCAGTGCCACCTCCTGAGTTTCTGGCCCAGGTCCCACCTTAGCTGTCCGAGGGGGGTCTCCTCCTCAGTGGTCGGAGGATGACTGACTCAGTTCTACCATCAGTGGAAATCCATAATATCAGACGAATGGGTCCTCCGGATAATCCGCGAGGGGTACTCTCTTAATCTTTTGGAAATCCTCCGGATCATCCTCCCAAACAACAGCCCAGTCTGTCGGCAGTACAGTCAGACCTTCTTGCTTTCGCGGTACAAGGCCTTCTGAACAACAGGGCAGTAGAAATAGTTCCGCTGGATCAACGAAACACAGGTTTCTACTCCTGTTACTTTCTGGTCCCGAAGAAAACCGGCGGCATGCGCCCCATTCTGGGGCTCAGAAAGTTATAAACAAGTTCCTTCACAAGGAGTAGTTCAAGATGATATCACTGGGTACCCTGATACCTTTGCTCCATTGACACGATTGGCTAGCCTCCCTGGACATGCAGGATGCCTACCAACACATCCTCATACTCCCAATGCACCACAAATGCCTAAGGTTCGTGGCATTGGGTCAACACTATCCACTCAGAGTCCTGCCCTTTGGTCTGTCCTCGGCGCCTCGAGTTTTTACAAACTGTTGTGCAATTCTCGCGGTGCACCTCAGGAAAATCGGAATACAAGTGTTCCCATATCTGGACGACTGGCTCCTAGCAAGTCCCTCCAGGCAAGAGACTCTGGAGGCCGTGGTCATGGCCTCAGACTTCCTCACGTCCATGGGGAATCCTGCTGAATCTCAACAAGTCGCAGTTGCAGCCCTCCCAGAAACTCCTCTTCATAGGAACTCTTCTGGACACCTCCTGTGCAAAGGCTTTTCTTCCAGAGGACAGAAGGAGTGATATCTTACAGATGGCTCGATACATCAGAGAATACAGCTTAGTTCGAGTTATCTCGATTCAACAGATGCTGGGCCTCATGGCATCCTTGGTGTTCAGCGTACCCCTAGCTTGTCTCCACATGAGAACCTCTTAGTGGATGCTCAGTACTCAGTGGTCCCCAACCACTCGCCCTCAGTCCTTTTTCATTAAGGTGACGGAACCTCTGAAGAGGTCACTCACCTGGTGATCGCAAGAGGACAATCTTCTGGAAGGATATCCCTTTGCCCCTCTGGATCATCAGATCTCCATTACCACGGACGCGTCCCTGATGGGTTGGGGAGCCCACTGCCAGGATCTCTACACCCAGGGTACGTGTACTTGGGACAAGTCCCAGCTTCATATAAATGTCCTGGAAATGAGATCCGTCCTCTATGTAGTCCGAGTCTTGAAGGACATAAAGTGTCACAAGAACATTCTCCTTCAAACGGACATCAAAGTAGTGATGTACTACATCAACAAACAGGGTGGCGCACACTCTTACCTATTATGTAGGGAAACAGGGAGAGTGTGGGAGTGGTGCCTGGAACACAAGGCTCTGATTCAGGCGGTTTACCTGCAAGGAGTACAAAACGAACTGGCAGACCATCTCAGCAGAACGGAGACTGATCCTCACGAGTGGTCTCTCGACTTAACCGTCGTTCAGTCACTCTTTAAAGAGTGGAGAACTCCAGATCTGGATCTTTTTGCCATCTCCACTCAACGCAAACTGCCTCTCTTCTGCTCCAGAAATCCAGGACCTGGTATTTTCTGTCAGGATGCATTCAGGCTGCAGTGGACAAGATGCTTTCTATACGCCTTTCCTCCTCTTCCCCTAATTCAGAGGATACTTCTCAAATTGGAGTCTCAGGGGGGCAGAATGATTCTCATTCCCCCTTCTGGCCTCTACAGATATGGTTTCCGCTACCCAACAGTCTATCAGAAACCCCCCCGAAGACGCTTCCCCTTCAGACGAACCTTCTGACCCAGGGTCCTGTGGTCCATCCCAACCTCAGGTCGCTTCACCTTCATGCTTGGCTCCTGAAGAGATAGAGGTGAATAGGCTCAATGTTTCTCGTAGAGTTTCAGATATTCTTTTGGTTGCGTGTAAGCCGGCCACTAGAAAAACCTACACGCCAAATGGAAGCATTTCTCTATCTGGTGTGCAAAATCCTCTTGGAACCCTTTTTCTTGCCCACCGAATAAAGTCTTTAGAGTATCTTTTAGACCTCTCAAATACAGGTCTGCAGTACTTCACAGTCAAAGTTCATATTTGTGCCATTTCGGCATAACATGAGCCAGTACTTTCCATGTCACTGTCTCAGTTGCATATAGTTAAGAGGTTTCTTAGGGGCATTCTGCATACTAGACTTCCTATCTGATGTCCAGTCGCAGCCTGGGACATTAACCTTGTGCTAGACATGCTCACTCGTAAACCTTTCGAGCCTCTAGCTACTTGCTACTTGGAAGTTCCTCACTTGGAAAACAGCCTTCCTTGTGGCCATTACTTCGGCCCGTAGAGTTTCTGAAATACATGCACTGGTCACAGACCCCCCGTACACTGTATTTCACAAGGACAAAGTAATTCTTAGGACTTATTCTAAGTTTCTCCCTAAGATTGGCTCAGAATTCCATCTAGACCAACCTTTAGTCCTTCCTACCTACTTTGCGAACTTCCAGAATGAAGGGGAGCATACACTTCATTCACTGGATGTTAGGAGAGCACTACGGTTCTATCTAGATAGAACAAAAGAAATTTGCAAGGCTCGACAACTGTTTGTTCCCTTCAGCGAGACCTGGCTGGGTCAACCTGTCGCTATCAGATGCATTTCAACGTTGCTGGTGGCATGCCTTCGCCACTGCTATTCTATGGCACAGGTCAAGCTGGAAGGCAGAGTATACGCTCACTCTACCAGAGCAGTCGCGGCATCTCTGGTGGAAATCCGTAACGTGCCTGCAGATAGTTGCAATGTGGCTACCTGGAGCTCTGTGCATACTTTCATTAAGCATTATGCCTTGGATGTCCATGCCAGACGACATCTGTCGTAGGGCAGGACCATTCTTAATGGAATTCTGTCCTAAGCACATGAGCTCTTTATCTCCTGCCGCCCATCTCGGGGGATTATTTAGCTCGGTACTCTCCTATTAGTGTGAATGAGTGGTGGAGACTTTATGTCCAGGAAGATATGGAAATTACGTACCTACCGTAAATCTTGATCTTCTTGGATGAAGTCTCCACCACTCATTCACACACCCACCCACCATCCCCCCAGCTCACTTCTCTGTTTATGGTCTTCACTCCCTCAGTGGCTGGGCTGTGAAGACTTTATTGTTGACCCTTCTTACATGGGTCATTCGGGCTATCTTATGTCCGATTTTTAAGCTAGTCCTTCTAGGTTAAGTGCGCTGCAACTCCTCGGAAAAAGTACTGAAGGGTGGTTGGAGGTGAAGCCTTGAATAGTCATTACCCATACGAGGCGAGGATTAGGTGGTGCCGATCTCGCGGCTCCATCTCAGGCGCCACCCTCTTGAAAAAGTTTACTCCTGCTGGGTCCTAGAGCTTCCCGCGAACTCCCATTAGTGTGAATGAGTGGTGGAGACTTTGTCCAAGAAGATCAAGAATTACGGTAGGTACGTAATTTCTATTTTTTCTGTTAGTTGACCATGGTAGTTCATTCTACAACAAGTTATGAAGCGATTAATGTTTTAAAAATGACTTGCCTTTTGGCTAGGAGGACATAAAGGAGCATGCAGTCTATATTTTAGTCCTTTTGAGGTTGTTTTAAGTCCTTGGTTTAGTCTTTGAGAAATGTGATCTAATTCAGTTAGGGAGGAATGACACAAAAATTTAAGTTCTGCCCAGGCTTTATCTGATTTATTTCACCAGGAAAACACACTGAGCGACAAGTCGCTCATCTCCTGGTGCGACCAGGGGGGGAAGTGGTACATTAGGAATGAGACATTAAACATTCAAGTTATAAGTTCATCATTAACATACAGTAGTAAGGTAGATGTTACAAACAGTGTTATGACAGTGTTGCACATGATAGGTAAAAAGAGTGGACAATAATACGTGCTGGGTTAATAAGTAACAAGTGCTTACTTGAAAGAAAACGGGAAAAGAGTGGCTGTGGTGAGGTGGGTGGAGAGGGGGAAGAGTCATGTCCCTGAAGACCACTTCAGGATGCGAGGACCCTGCACTGCACTGATCAGAGAGAAGAGGATAAGGAAGTGTCCCAGAGAGACCCCTTCAGCATGGTGGGGGAAGGGGGTAGATGAGAGATATAAGCCCCTTTGGGGGGGGTGGGAGAGGGACCCATGGAGACCATATGGGGCCCCTTATATTCTGTGAGAGATCAAGGGAGGCCAGTAAGGGGAAGCAATTTGGGGGAAGGGGAGGAGAGCTAGGAATTTGGGTTGGTGTGCACATGGTAAAATGAAGGTGGCGGTAGAGGTGTAGGGGTAGGTAGGTAGATAGAGGGGGTAGGGTTCGTCCACGGCTTGGAGGAGGGAGTTAGGCAGGGACATGGCAGGAACAGCTAGGAGCAAGGTAATTATTGAGGGCAGAGCTGATGGAGTAGGCAGAGGATGAGTGCCGGATTTGAGGGAGGAAATTCCAGATTTTTGGGAGGCGGTGAGAGTAACTGGATTGGCCAATTTGGGTGGATCTGTGGGGGACTACCAGGGTGCGAGAGTCGGTTGATCTAAGGGAATGAGAGGGTTGGGGGGGTTATAAAGGAGGAGGTGAGGCAGGAAGGGAGCTCACCCAACCAGTGCTTGGAGGTGAATTTAACACAGTGGGAGAGCTGCCTGTTTGCAAGAGAGGGGAAGGATAAGGCATGATAAAGATTGCAGTGGTGGGTGTGTGTGTGTGGGGGGGGTGCATCCATGGCAAAGTGGCAAAAGGAATTGAAGAGGGTGTCCAGTCTGGCCAGGGAGGACTTACGAGCAGCACCATAGACTATGTCACAGTAGTCAAAAATGGGCAGTATCATCTTCTGAACAAGTTCATGCCTAGCAGTAGGAGGGATGAAGCTATGGTTCCTGAACAGGGCACCCAGCATGGGGTGCAGTTTTTTTTTGGATGACGTCAGTATGTCCAGAGAAGTTTAGGTGTTGTTCCAACCAAACACCTAAGTACCTGAAGGAGGATGTGTCCTCAAGTAAAGTCCCGTCAAGGGGGTGGAAAATGGGTAGGGATGGAAGCCTTGATAGTCTCTGCCTTGTGCCAGAGGTCATGGAGACCGTCTTCCTGGTGTTGAAGAAGAGTTGATGGTTAGTAAACTAGAGCTGAATCTTGTCAAAGTCTTGCTGTAAGCTGATTGTAACCTCATCAGGACATGAGCCAGATGCATACAAGACTGTATCATCGGCATACATACATATGTATAGAAGAGGATGGGTAGCAAACAGAGGGAAGATCATTTAAGAAGATGGAAAATAGGACGGGGCCATAATACAGAGCCCTGGGGGACTCCAGTGCTATTCGGGAGGGAGGGAAGTGGCGTCCAAGATCTTAACTGATTGGGTTCTGCCAGTAAGGTAAGCCATAAACCAGTTTGTGGCAGAGGGAGATAGGCCAGCAGCCGGGAGTGAGTCGAGGAGAAGGGAGTGAGAGACAGTGTCTAAGGCCTTATCTAGGGTGACAAAAATGGCAGAGGTAATTTGGCCATTGTCCATCCTGGTTAGGATGGAGTCTGTGAGCCATAGGAGAGAGTTGGTGGTTGAGTGTTTTTCCCTGAAACTTGACTGGAAAGGGGTGAAAAAGGAGATGTCGGATAGAAAACAGATGAGTTGGGAGAGGACAATGTGTTCCTGAAGCTTGGCAAGGGTAGGGAGGAGAGAAATGGGGTTATAGTTGCTGGGGGATGAGGGGTCACCCCCTTTGGGTAGAGGGAGGACCACTGCATGTTTCCATGAAGAGGGGACCGAGGTAGTAGAAAATGAGAGATTTAAGATTAGTGAGAGGGGGTAGGCAGTGGCCGGAGCAGAGAGGGAGAGGAGTTTTGGGTCAAGGCCGTCAGGGGAGGCACCTTTAGAGGGGTTGATGGTGAGGAGGGCACATATGCATCGTTTGGGGTTACAGTAGCAAAAGAGAAGGGGAGTTGGGAGGGTGATGACAGGGGCACACCGGTAGAGGGTGGGAATGGGTAGGAGAGGAGGGGAGGGGAAGGATTTCAGTAATTCAGTGGCGCAGGAGGCATAGTAGGAGTTAAATTCTGCAGCTACAGCTGGTGGGTCAGACATTAGTGAGCTATTTACTTTTAGTATTGGGGGTAGTGGGTGAGATGAGAGGTAAATAGGGCATGGACCACCTTCCAGAACTTTGAAGGGGCATTTATGTTGGTGATGAGGGCAAATTTGAAATATTTGGACTTGGATAACCTTGTAGCCCTGGTGCAAGCATTTCAGAGCATGCAGTAGTTCGCAAGGTCACTAGAATGCTGGGTAGCTTTATGACGCTTCCAGGCTTGATCTCTAGCCCTGAGGCAGGCCAGAAGTTCAGGGGTTATCCAAGGTAAGTGGTTAACTCTGACTCTGGGTTGTTTGAGAGGGGCAAAGGCGTTCCAGCTTGCAAGAAAGATTTCTTTGAAGTAGGCAGGGGCCTTATCAACCGAGGGGAAGGACGTTAGGGGGGATCAATCAGAATTGGCAAGGTTACTCAGGAGAGGTTCAAGGTCAAGAGACTTGAAAGAGCGTAGTTGTATGGTTTTCCGAGGTGATTTAGTTCTGTGGACTTTCCTAATTGTGTATATTGGGTTATGGTCATGGTACTTGTATTGCAAAGAATAAAGAAATGAGATGTCTACTGGTCTTTTTTTACAGAAGCACTATTGGCTAAGCTTGAAATCTATGAGGAACAGCAGAGAAAATTGCAGGCCGACCTTGAGCAAGTTACAAAGAGGGCTGCTTCACAGGTCAGTCACTTTTGTATGCTAGTCACTGCTGTAATAGTAATTAGAGCACAGAGCTGTGAACCTTGGAGATTGCAGATTAATATACTATCGCAGAGTCACTGACTTGCTGTGTGAACTTGGCCAAGTGACTTGAACTCCCTTAGGTTCAGTCCTTCTGACTGTACAAGTGGGTACAGGCAGGACTCCACTGAAAACAAGATGCTCCATCTTACCAGGACTAACGTGGGTAAAGAGTAAAGAAATGTAATAATTTAACCAGTGTACACAACAGAGATGCTACTTCATACTGTAAGGTGTGGTCCTTGACATAGCCCAGTGGCAACTGAGACACATGCTTCACAGATCATGTGTTTGGCTGCTTGAAATTTGTGCACCTTTCTGTTGCTGACCATAGAATGACATTGGTGTCTGTAGCAAAGAAGACCATCAAGGGCAAAAGGGATGGGGTGGGGGTGGGGGCTGGAAATGCTGTGGACGGAGCTGGTGATGGAGGGGTGAAGAACATCAGGAGTGGTTTACAGGCCTTTAACCCAGACTTGGGCTGAGTACAGGCTCCTTGAATAGGAAATCAGGAGAGCAGTGACGAAGGGGGTTGTGGTCCTGAGAGGTGATCTAAACAAGAGAGATGTCGACCTGGACATACCTGGAACAAGGATCGCACACAGTCAGGCATTTGTGGAACCGTTCAGGGCTACTTTCTAGTGCAGTATGTTAGGGAATACACCAAGGAAGGAGCGACCCTACATCTGGTGCCCTCAAATCAGAATTCTGTCATGGAAGTGCAGCTGGAGGTCCCCCTGGGGACCAGCAATCACAGCATCATATGGTTTAGCATACCTTTTGGGGTTCAGCATCTCACAACCAAGACACAGGTGCTTGCCTCCCAGAGAGTGAATTTTGGGAGGATGATTGAACTCCTACAGATTCAGCGTGAAGAAAAGAGTAGATTCAAGGGAGAGCAGTTATGAAAGTTTCCAAGTGCTACATTGAAACATTTAAGTCCAGGAAGAACAGGAAGCCTGTTTGAGTCTCCAAGGAGGTCAGGTTAGCTGTAAGAGAAAAGAGCTTGGCCTTTAGGAAGTATAGCAGCAGACAGGAGAGAATAGAGAAGTTTATCAGGATAGGCTGAGAGCAACGTGGACAGCAGCGAAGAGGGGCAAAGCTGAGGTGGAACTCAGAACAGTGGAGGATCAAAAAATAATGCCTTTTTATAGCTATGATAGGGAAAGAAAAAATGACCTAGAAAGGTGGAAAACCAGGGAGGCTTGAGTGGTTGAGTATTATGGGTAGATGAACCTTTTTTTTTTTTTTTTTTTTTTATTTTTTGTCTGGTTCCCCTATCCTCGGACCCACTCTGCCTGCCGCCCTCATGCCCAGGATTCCCCCCCCAGTGGACACTGTTGGAAAGCCCTGGTTTACCCCTCCCCCGAGTCGGGGCCACGGGAGTGGGCTCCCCCCCCCCCCGGCGGACGGCAGGGTACAGCAGGTCATCATGCCGGGGGGGGGGGTATGGGAAGGCTGCTTTGTCTCGTGGTTTATGGTGAACAAGGTGGGGCCCACTTCAACAGTGCACTAAAAAAACAAAGGAGGGCAATGGGGAAAAAGTTAGAAATCATGCTTATTATTAATCAGGGAGAACTACCTGAAGCTCTAAGAGAGGGTGGGAAGAGGGAGAGGGATGGAGGGATCAGGGTTTAGGCCAGAGACACAACATCAGGGAACTAGCATAATTAAGGGTAATAATAGAAGGTACCTTAGCATGAGGGCTACCACATGCAGATTCATGGAGGCTTTAAGAAACCTCTTCCTTTCTGTGAAGTTTGAGTGGGAGCCTGGGTTGTAGTAGTTTTAAGAAAGGGACACCAAATCTCCTGATAGGTAGAGTATGACGAGCAAACTGGGATATTCTCACCATTGAGGTTAGGACATGCATTGCCTCTAGCCCTTTGGGTGTTTGTGATATACCATCACCTGAGTATAAAGTGCTTAGCTTCCAATCCAGCTGCCAAAAGCAATAATAGAGCAGAGGGAGTTAGTATCTCTTCTTTTAGTTCTGCCCCGCTGCCTTGGGGAGTATCTGTGTGGCACATGCTGTAGGGGGACCTTTGGCCTTACCTCCTTCTACTGACATCCCCTGCCCCCTTTGTTCAGGGAAGGTCAGGACACTTGAAATATTAAGTATGGCACCAGAAATATAGTAGAAAGGGTATAATATATACAGAAATAGGTGGGGGAATGTGCTTAATGTGAATTTAATGGTTGCCCAAGGTGTGGGATGCTACATTGCCCTCGGCAGAGCCGGTTTAAGACCTAATGGCACCCCAAGCAGAAATACTTGTGGTGCCCCCTACACTGCTTCACATCACCCCCCATCCTCCCTTCTTCCCCAATCCACATCCAAAAAGTGATAATAATTCTATGAATTAAGGGTGATGACAACAAGAAAAAATTACTTACCATAGTAATCTTGTTTCTTCCACAGTATTCTTCTGTAGTCCTAACTCTCTGCAGTCAGCCTCCTAAGTAGAACTGCCCAGAGATAGAATGTTATGCAAATGATAAAACCTATCATTGGCTCATGCCACTTATTCAAACTTCTGCCCTTATCAGCTGCAACGTTCCACCAACGTATCAGATATCTAAGGAGCCTGCAAGGCAATTTTAACTATAATTATACCTACCTATCTACAACAAAACTATACTGTCTAGTAGCAACTACAAATATTAACATAAACCCAACACCCCCCTCCCCGAATGCCAGAATCACCTGGAAAAAGAAGGGAAGGAAAAACTCCACCCATTAGGGTTTAAACAACGTATGTCAGTGTTTGGGACTCCATATTTAAAAGCTCAGTTAGCAGTGCAGAGGCTTTGGTTCTGGAAGGGGAGGCAGGGTGGGAGAGGTAGAAATATAGAAGAATACCCTGGAAGAAACAAGATTACTATGGTAAGTAATTTTTTCTTCTCACCCCAGGTATTCTTCTATATTCCTAACTCTCTGCAGACTTCAAAGCAGTACCTTTGAAAGTGGGCACAGAACCTACTTTTTTGGAAAGAGGCTTTACAGGATTACTGTGCCAAACCTGGCATCACTTCTGGATTAAGTGTCTAGACTATAGTGGTTAGTAAAGGTGTGTACTGTCCTCCAGGTAGCTGCTTTACAGATCTCCACTAATAAAACATCTCTGACTGCTGCTATGGTTGCAGCTGTGCCCCTTGTGGAATGAGCTCTCAGCCCTGCTGGGCTCCTTATAACTTTCGAATAGCAAAACTGGATGCATGGATTGTCAGTGAGAGTGGACACTCTTTGAAGCTGGGTTACCTTTACCCACATCCCCATAAGTCAGGAACAACTGTTTGTCTTGCCCATGATCTCTGGTGTGGATCATGTAGTAACTTAATGCCCTCTTGACATCCAGACTTTGGAGTCTGTGCTCACTTGAACTAGTATGTTCAGTGAAGAAGACTGGCATGGTAATGGACTGGTTCAAATGAAAGTCAGAGATCACCATGGGGAGGAATTTTCTATTTGTTCATAATACTACCTTGTCTCTGAAGGAAAGATTATCCTTCTAGACACACAAGACCTGAAGCTCACTAATTCTTCTAGCTGAGGTGATAGCAACCAGAAAAATAGTTTTCCATGTAACGTACTTTAGGTGTGCTGAAGCCATGGGCTCAAATGGGGGCCTCATGAGCTGGGTAATGCATATGTTCAGGTCCCATGCTAGTCCTGGTTCCCTAATAGGTGGGTGGTAATGGCACAGACCTTTAAAAAAACTTTTGAAAATGGGACTGGATGCCATGGAGGTGCTCCTTCCAGCAGAAATGTAAGCAGATATTGAGGCTAAATGCACTTTAAGGGATGTATGTTGCAGACCCTGGGAGTGTAAGTAGGTAAGATAATCCAGGACAGCTGGTATCCCCACATGAGAGGGGGAGGTACCTTTGGAAGCACACCAAACAGAGAACCTCTTCCATTTTGAAGCATAGGTCTTCTTAGTAGAAGGCTTCCTGTAGCCCTTCAGGATATCCAGGACACTTAGAGTGTGCAAACTCTTAAGTCCTCAAGAGCCATGCTTTGAGTTGAAGAGATCTAAAGTTCGGGTACAGGATCCTGCCCTGATGGGAGATCAGCAGGTTGTGCCTCCTGGGTAGATGTATTGGTTTAGCTACAGACATGGAGAATCATAGGGGGTACCATGGCTGTCTGGCCCAGTCTGGTGCTATCAAGATCATTGATGCAGGTTGTGACCCAAGTTTGATCAGAACTCTGAAAATGAGAGGAAAAGGAAAAGCATATAGGCTTCTTCCTGACCAGTCCATTGTCAAAGTATCCAGTGGGATTGTATCCTTGGCTGGTGGTCTACAGCAGAAAAGAGGCAGATGATGATTCGAAGGATGCAAAGAGATCTATCTCTGGTGTGCCCCACCTCCTGAATACTGCCTCCAGTATCTGCTTGTTGATGGACCACTTGTGGTGGGCCGGATTGATTCTGCTCAGGGCATCTGCTAGGGTACTGTCTTTCCTGGCACATGAATGGCCTGTAGGGAGGCCTTCAGTGTGTAAGCCAAACTCCAGATCTTCACTGCTTCAATGTACAGGGGCCTGACCTTGTCCCCCCTTGCTTGTTTATGCAGTACACTGTTGTGGTGTTGTCTGTCCTGACCTGCACCACTTTTCCTTGCAGTAGTGGTGCACATGCCTTCAGTGCCAGGAACACTGCCCTCAGCTCGAACAGATATATATGCTGGAGTGATTCTACGCTGGACCAGGTTCCATGAGTGGTGTGTTCCCCTAAGTGGGCACCCCACCCTAACAGGGAGGCATCGGTTGTAAGAATGGCTGATGGGGTTTCCCATTGAAAGGATACCCCCCCCCCCGCAGTTGTCTGCTTCCTTCCACCACTGAAGGGCTTACAGCAATGTTCTTGTTACTGAAATTGGTTTTGAAAGAGTGTCTTTCCTTTGGCACTAATGTGCACCAAGGTGAAACTGTATGTCTCTCTTTTGGAACCTGGCACCCAAAACTGTGCCTGTTGTTGCAGCCATGTGTCCCAGAAGCTGTAAAAACTGTCTTGCTGGCTTTGGCTCGTTCAGCCTGAAAGAAGCCGCTGTTTGCCAGATGCGTTGCACTCTGTCCTGAGGGAGGAAGGCTCTTCCCTCTAAGGTGTCCAGTTCTGCTCCTATGAAGTACAGAACCTGTACTGGAGTGAGAACAGATTTCTCCTGATTTACCAGGAACTCTAGTGAGTGTAACAGATTTAGTGTTACCTGCAGGTGATCTTGCACATGACTGGGTGAGCTTCCCACCACCAGCCAGTTATCGAGATGGGGAAGACTGATAACCCTAACCTTCTGAGTTGTGCCACCACCACTGCCAGATGCTTTGCAAATACCCTTGGGGCTGAGGAGAGACTGAAGAGTAGGGTTGAAAATTGGTAATGTCCTGATGGAATTCTGAATCTGTGATATTTTCTGTGAGATTCTCTTATGGGAATGTAGAAATAGGCATCTTTCAGATCCAGAGATGCTAGCCAATCTCCCTTCTGAATGACTGGCAGAATAACTGCCAATGTGACCATCTTGAACTTTGGCTTTACTAAGTACTTGTTCAGTAGACTGAGTTCTGGAATAGGTCGCCACTCCCCATTTTTCTTTTTGGTGAGAAAGAATCTTGAGTAAAAACCCCTTCCCTTCTGCTGAAGTGGAACATGTTCTACTGCTTTTAACAGGAGGAGGCTTTGAACCTCCTTCTCCAGTAGTTTCTTTTCCAAGAGGGAAGCTGGTTTTGAACACCCTTGTTCTCAAGAGAGGGAATTACTTGAAACTTAGGGGCAGACCCTGACTCACCACTTCCAGGACCCACTTGTCTGTGGTAATGGACTCCCAAGCCTGGAAATAGTGAGCCAGCCTGCCCCTTACTGGGACAGGGCCGGGGGAGACAGCCTTGACCACTGAGTCAGAGATTCTGTTTTGCTTGGGGCTGGGTCTGGGTAGTCTGGAATCCTCTCCCGGAGCGCCTTTTACCCCTGTCTCTGAACTATCTTGTCTGCTGTGGATATTGCTGTTATTGAGAGACAGCCTGGGCCTGATTTAAAAGGTCTGGTGTAGGCTGCTCCACCTATGCCTCCCCTTCTGTATGACCTGTAGGAGAAGGAGGGTCTCTCCTTTGTCGAGTTGCTCTTATAGGTGGCCTTGCACTCATCCACCTTCTTCATATAAGCCTCAGTCTGTTGGCCAAATATTGAATGATTCCCCACAGCAAAATCCATAGCCTTGGTTTGGGTATCCTGTATAAGATTAGTGGTCCTAAACCAGGTCAACCTCCTAAGAGCTATGGTAAGAGTCATCCATCTGGAAGCAGTATCACTGCCATCTGCTGCCATCTGAAATTGGCATTTTGCTGCTTCCAGCCCAAACCTGGCTATCTCAGCTAAATCATCCGAGAGGCCCGAAGGAGCCTTATCTACCACGGGCAATCCTGACTGCCACAGTGACTTTTGACACTGTGCAGAATAAGCCTGGTAAATAGCTTGTCTGATTCCCAGTGAGGATGCCAGGTAGCCCTTCTTGGCCATACTACCTATTTTGCATGAATTTTTCTCAGGTGGGTGTGATGCCACTGTCACCCTTTCCTTCTCACAGGCTGCTTGCTGGATTATCCCTTGATGGTCAGGGTGAGAGAAGAAGAACAAAGCCCCCTGTCTGTCCAGCTGGTACTTTTTTCTGCCTTCTAGTCTGGGGGGGGGACAGAATTTGAGTTTCAAAACCTTAAACAAGTCTTTTTGAAAACTTGTTGATAGGAGTAATATCTTCTTTGTGGGTGTTAACCCCATCATTTCACGTGTTGGCCTCTTCCTCATCCCCTGTAACCTCTGTGGTAGCCAAATCAAGGGCTTCCACTATTTTCCTTATGAAGGGAAAATGAGAGGAAAAATTCTCTGCTCTAGGAGGAGACCCAAGTTCCTGTTCAGGTGAGATCTCAGCCTCAATAGGTTGACCCTCATCTACTTTAGGCAAATCATACTCCTCAAACTGCATCTGCTCCTGGGATGGAGTTGGGACAGAAGAAGATCCAACCAGGACTTGAACCGGTGTTGGAGGAGTTGGAGCAGGTATAAGACCCTGCAAAGCCTGTATGGCGTTCATGGCCTGGGCAATCTCTTCTGAGGATGGTAGGCTGTGAGGCACAGATGAAACCCCCTTGGTTTCTCAGTCAGGGGTTCAACGTGCTTTGTTTT
This sequence comes from Neoceratodus forsteri, assembly GCA_016271365.2. Classification (NCBI taxonomy): domain Eukaryota; kingdom Metazoa; phylum Chordata; order Ceratodontiformes; family Ceratodontidae; genus Neoceratodus; species Neoceratodus forsteri. Next base: position 272,652,432 of record CM028133.1, read on the forward strand.
CTTTGTCTTTTTGGTAGGAACTGGGGAGTCAGCCAGTTCACCCACCTTTTTACTGGAAGCTGCGTCACCCTTGTCAGGGGTGCTCAGTTTGGACAGTGAGGTTTCACCCGCATGTTTAAAGGGTGTGGGTTGGTCAGAACCTGTAGCACCCTTCTCAAGTTTTCTTTGGAGCTTTTCCAGCCTCTTGTCAGTTGTCTTTTGTGGAAATGATTAGCAGATTTCACAGTCTGCAGAAAACTGTTCATTTCCAAGGCAGACCATGCATAAGCCATGCTTCTCTGCCTTGGCAAAAACATCCCCACACTTGTTTATTTTGCTTTTATCTTTCTCCCCCCTGGCCCTGGTCATCTTCTTGTCCAGCTGCCATCCCCATGCTTTGCTCCTTCAGGCACTCACCCCTGCAACTCCCACGGCTTACCCCCCATGGCGGGGCTGTGGGGAGCCCCCTACTCACCTGCCAAGCAGGATTCAGTTCATGGTGTTACCGCCAGAGATGAAGTGCCAGGGGACAGCCATCAAGCCACCACGACCAGCCAACAGGGTCTTTTTCCTACATATTTTCTCCCTTATGGGCATTCGCCATGCAGTGACACCAGCAGTGGGCACACGCATTCACCCGAGCGTGTCCCCACCAAGCATCTGCTGAACTCCCGTCCCACTTACTTGCGGCAGCGTAGCGTCAAGCCCCTGCCTCCGCCAGGGGTCAAATGCACGCCAACCGCAGATCGACCCCCCCCTTCCCGGAAGTGAAGAGCAGTCCGTCAGACGCTCAATCCATCTCCTCCCTGCCGACCCCTGGTGGCCCACACTCATTCCTGAATGCGGATCACTGGCGTGGCGCAAGGTGTGGCATCCAGTGCCTCAACCCTCAGTGCCACCAGGTCAGGCAATGTCCCCACACTTAAGGCAGTTTTTAAACCCTGGGGGTCCAGCCTTTTTCTTAGGTTTTTCTGCCATCATCATACTGATTAAGAAAAACAGAACCGCAAATAAAGTAAACTCTTTTTTTTTTTTTCCGGTTGCGGTCGGTTCAGCAACTGGTGAAAGTTCCAATACTGAACCGAGAACCGAACAACTTGAACCGGGTTAGCGGTTCACTGAACCAGCTTGGCAGCTAACGAAAGCAAGAATTTATTTAAAATAAAATACTAGAAATAACTAAACTGAACTGGAGATAAGGAAATAAAAGCTCTGGAAAGGGATCTCAGGCTTGGTTCCCCAACAGTTATACCGAACCATGAGGAACCGAGAAAATTAAACCAAAAACACTAAAATAAGCGCTAAACTAACAGTAGGAATTTAAACAGAAATAAAGGCAGCAGTAGGAATAATTAAAATACTTATGTTCAGTGAAGAACCACCCAAGGAACGACTGAGAGGGAAGTCTCCGAGGCATCTTGACTTGTCAGGCAGAGAAAGAAATCTGATATGTTGGTAAAACGTTGCAGCTGATAAGGGCAGTAGTTTGAATCAGTGGCATGAGCCAGTGATAGGTTCTATCATTTGTATAACGTTCTATCTCTGGGCAGTTCTATTTAGGAGGCTGACTGCAGAGAGTAAGGAATATAGAAGAATACCTGGGGTGAGAATTATGGTTTTTAGATTGACACTTTTTGCATTTCAAGATGATTTCTGCTTATATGTTTCTACTTCAGTCGCCCTTCTGCTTAGCGCTAGCGGCAGCAGTTCGCTTAATGCCTAAAACACCACTGGCCCTTGGAGTTTATTAAAGCATCCCACACCGAGGGCAACCATTAAATTTGAGTTTTAGCAGACTTCCCCATCTTTTATTTTTTATAATTGCTGTTCAGCGGTTTTTTGCCACACTGATTTTACTAGTCACACACACACACATGCACTCTCTCTCTCTCTGACAGTCTTTCCTTTTGTGGTTTCGATTTTTTTATTAATTTTTTTAGCATCATTTTGTATTTATTTGGGTTCCGATTTGTCTCCTCCCGGTGGTGCTTACCTCTGAAGCGCGTCCGAGCCATTCCCAGTGGCAGTTTTTCTTTGGTTCAGCTCTGAAATTCCCAGTGCAGCTTTTGAATGGCGGAGTCAGCCAGATACATCATCATGGAGTTTAAATAAGGGAGAAAAGTAATATTTAAAACAAACAAACAAATTACACGTGTTCTTGGTGTGGCATCTCCTCGTTAAGCGGGATGGAGGAGTTGCCATGTTTCTATAACTAGTAAGCCTGCCCAGGAAGAGTAAAGAGCCAATCAGGATGCATCTCTTGTTTGAATGACATGGCACGTGTTTGCCATTATAACCTGCGGGTTATAACAGCAAATTATAACTTGGTCAGACAGTGGAAAAAATTGCTGACCAGTTAATATAAATGATTTATATGACATAAAAGTGAACAACACATGGTCCATATAATGGGAACGATAAACTGTTTCCTGGTTACTGTTGTTAAATGCTGTAAATGGCTGTCGGCTGATTAATTCAAAGTACACTTTAAAATACGCTACACTGATTTTTTTACTGCCTGTTTTACCAATCAGGACTGCTGCAGCTGTTCATTATGTTGCATTTATGTATTCAAACAACATGAAGTCTTGCTATATTATAGACATTAGCAGTTTGATCCAGCTCTAGAACTGCCCCGGAGTGAAATGGTTAAAACCATTCCAAAATAGAATTTTGCAACAAGAGCAGCTCTATCTGTGTCATTTCAAACTTGAACTGTCAGATTCTTTACTCCGCCTCAGTGAACAGTCGCTCCGGAGATTTCTCCTTCTGCTCGGTTCATTTCTCGGTTTAAAAAGTGTTTTCTCGGTTGGATTTAACCGAGAATAGTTTTATTTTAACCACAAAACCGTTCAGTTCAAGCTCTATCTGTGGTAACCGTAAGTAAATGAAGGTTTTGTCTGTATGGAACTTATAAGTTATCGGTTCGGTTTGAACGATCAGTGGGTTAAAACTCATTTAAAACTAAAGTTACTATTTTAGAGTCACGGTTCCGGTTCTTACTCGGTTCTAAAAAAGCGGTTTATTCGTTTTTCCAATACCAGTGAACGGTTGGGAACCGATAAGGGTGTCTTGCCTGGCACTGCCGTTAAAGAGGCAAGTTTTTGGTTAGGCTGGCATTATGTCTGAGAAACCAAAAGAAAAACCGGGCCACTGGGTTTCAACACTGGGATGTTTGTGGGGAAGTCTTTGCCAAGGCTGATCCACACACCCCATGTGTTTGTGTCTAGGGTTTGACCACCTCAATTCAGACTGCCAGGTATGTAAGAATTTCCTGCAGCCACCCTGGAAAAGATTGGGCAGGTTCAGGGCGAGAGGCCAAAAGTCCTGACCGGATGGCCAGCCCGGTTCCGCGCTAACCGAACTAGAGGGAGTGCCCTCTGACCAGGCCAGACTTCCTCGGTCAAAGAAAAGCTGGTTCTGAGGAACCAACCAGTAAAGAAAACAAGAAAATCAGCAGGTCTGGGTCCAAAATTCCTTCTCCAACTGCTGCAGAGATAACAAAAGCCATACAAATTGTCCAGTCACTGTCTCAGGGTCCGTCCGAACCACCACTATCTGGTAAAGGTTGGTTCGTCCGGTCCAATGGTTCAGGATTATGATATTGAGGAATTTTATGAACCAGAGGAGGGAGGAGGATTATGAACAGTATGAATGTGGCTGGGAAGGTCTGGGTGTGCCCATTGAACGGACATCTCCCCAGACAGACCTTTAGAATCTCCCCTATGCTGTCTGAGTCCCCATCTCATTTTATGTTTTATAAAAAGTTGCTGAAACCCTCCAGCTTCCTTTGGAAGAAGCTGTGGATGAGCAAGAGGAGCCTGATTTTGTAGAAATGATGGATATTCAGAGTCTAGGAGATTGTCTATTCCTTTACATAAGTCTTTTAGGAAACAAACAATTAAAATTTTAAAGCTCCTAATTCTGTGCCTCCTTTAGATAAAAGATGGACAGAAGGTATACATTGTCAGAGCCCTGATACAGAATTCCTTTCTCAGCAATGCAGTCATGTTGGGGTAGTTCAGGCTGCTGCCTGTGATAAAGCTAATATTCCTTGGCTTCACATCCTCCTGACAAGGATTCCAGGAAGATTGATGCCATGGCAAAAAACAGTATATGGCAGCCTCTCTGGGACTCAGGCAAGCAAATTATATGGCTTATGTAGCTAGGTATCAGAAATCTAGATGGGATACTGTTATGCAATTGGCAACAGGCCCATGGCCAGCTGGCTAGTGAACTAGAACAGGTGGCTGCTGATGACATTGAAGCCTCAAGGTTCAGTTTCATGCTGCTGTGGATGTTAATGATGTTTCCTCTAGGGTCATGGCCACATCTGTAGCTTTTCGTAGGTTGGCCTGGCTCAGGTGTACTAGTTTGTCACAGGATACCCAGACTAAGGCTATGGATTTTCCTGCGGTGGGAAATTCTCTGTTTGGAAACAGACAGAGAACTACATGAAGAAGATGGATGAATATAGGACTACTTACAAAAGTGCCCAGGCTAAGGAGCGGCAAGCCACTCCTCAAAGGCATGCCCCAGGGGTAGGGTAGGCCTTCACAGGCCTTTCTATCAGACTCAGGCCTCCTCTGCCTATGCTCAGAGGGGCTTCTTCAGAGGCAGGGGCAGGCAGGGTGGGCAGACCTGTTCCCACCCCCCAGCCTAAAGCTCCTGCGAAACAGGCACCCTGATGGGGTGCCCAGGGCCGATTCTCCTGTACCAGTGGGGGGCAGGCTGGCTTACTTCAGTCAGAATTGGGCTTCTTTAACCTCAGACAAGTGGGTTCTGGAAGTAGTAAGCCAGGGTCTGGTTCTCAGCTTCAAAAAGTTTCCCAAGTTGAGAAGCAGACTTTTCTACTACAAGTGCTTCAGAGACCCTCGCTCTGGAAACAGAGGTCTCATCCCTGTTAGCTCTCAGAGCGGTGAAAGGTTCCTCCCTGCATCAGGGCAGGGGTCTGTATTCCAGATACTTCCTTACCCCAAAAAAGACAGGAGAGTGGCGGCCCATTTTAGATCTCAGATATCTGAACAAGCATCTTTTGAAACCAAAGTTCAAAATGGTAACTCTGGCAATGATTTTACCTTCCCTAAGGCCAGGGGACTGGCTAGCCTCCCTGGACCTCAAGGATGCCTATTTCCATGTCCTAATCAGAAGATCCCATCGAAAGTACCTCAGATTCGAACTGCCCTCAGGTCATTACCAGTTCAGAGCAATGCCCTTGACCTTACCTCTGCTCCAAGGGTATTCAAAAGTGTCTAGCAGTGGCAGTGGCCCACTTAAGGAGGCAGAGGATTGCTGTTTTCCCTATCTAGACGACTGGCTCATTGTAGGCCAGTCCCCAGAACAGGTAAAATCTCACCTGCAGGTCACCAGCAGCTTCTCACCTCCTGGGTTTTCTGCTAAACCTACCAAAGTCGGTTCTGGAACCAGTCCAGGTACTCACCTTTATAGGGGCAATTGGACACAAGCTAGCCAGAGCCTTTCTTCCCCAGAAAGGGTAAGGAATTTAGTGGCTCTGGCCTCTTCCTTCACTCTGCAGGTCTCTCGACCAGCAAGACACTTTCTGCAGCTCCTGGGGCACATGGCTGCATCCACAGCTGTTGTGCAGGGAGCCAGATTTCAGATGAAAGACATTCAGTTTCACTTGAGAACCTTTTGGTCTCAGAGAAGAGACCCCTTTCCCAGTTGGTCCCAGTGACTCGAACCTTGATCCTAGCTCTCCAGTGGTGGCAGGATCAGAGCAATTAGGCGGGGTCCCTTCATTTCCCCTTCTCACGACTTGACTCTCACTACAGATGCTTCCCTTCTGGGTTGGGGAGCCCACATGGCGACCTTTCCACTCAGGGAGTTTGGTCCCCAGGAATCTCTGCTCCACATCAATTTGCTGGAACTCAGAGCTGTCTTTTTAGCTCTTCAAGCTTTTCTGCATCTGTCCACGACAAGGTGATACAAGTCAGAACAGACAACACCACAACAATGTGGTACATCAACAAGCAGGGGCACTCGGTCTTCGGCCTTGTGCACCGAGGCAATGAAGTTGTGGTCTCTGGCCTATTCCCGAACACTTCCCTCATGCAGTTCATCTTCCAGGGAAGGACAATGTCCTAGCGGATGCCCTCAGCAGGATTTCCCAGGGCCATCACGAATGGTCCCTGGATCCTCAAGTGCTGGGGATAGTTTTTGCCAGGTGGGGCATCCCTCAGATAGATCTTTTTGCAGCCCCAGACAATCACAAACTTCCTCTGTTCTGTTGCAGGCCTCCAGTGCTGGGCTCAGTTCCCCTGGATGCCATTCTTCTGGATTGGGAGGGGAAGTTCCTCTATGCTTTCCCCTTTCCTCTCCTATTCAAAGTACTAGTCAAAATCAGATCTCAGCCTTGCAGGGTGAGTCTGATTGCCAGATTAGGCCAGGCAGCCTGGTACCCACTCCTTCTGTCTCTGACAGTCCATCTTCCCCTGTGCCTCCCCAGGAATCACAATCTGTTGACTTGTGCCCAGGGAAGGGTTTGGTATCCGGACCTCAAATCCCTCAACCTCAAGGCCTGGCTCTTGAGGAGTTAGAGTTTGCTGATTTACACCTCTCTCAGGGTGTTCTTGAGATCCTAAAGGCTTCCAGAAAGCCTTCCACTAGGGCTACTTATAGTTCTAAGTGGAAAAGGTTTTCCATTTGGTGTGCTGTGAAAAGTATTTCCCCAGAATCTGCTGAATTGCCCATTTTGTTAGATTACATGGTACATCTTAATTCCTTGGGTCTCAGACCAGCTACCCTGAGAGTTCATTTGGCAGCTGTGTCTGCTTTTGTGTCAGCAGGAAAGTCATCCCTCTTTCCTCTCATCCTGTGTTTTCCAAGTTTTTAGGGATTACTCCATACTAATCCTCCCTTTGGGAACCGGCCCTGCTTGGGACCTTAATGTTTGCATTGCCCAGTTAATGCAACCCCTTTTTGAACCTCTGTCTTCTGCAGAGCTTAAGTACCTAACTTGAAAACTGTTTTTCTAGTGGCTATCACTTCTGCCGACGCATAAGTGAATTGCAAGCCTTGTCAGTGGAGACTGACTTTATTTCTTTCCACAGGGATAAGGTAGTCCTAGGACTAATAGGAAGTTTTGCCTAAGGTGGTTTCAGATTTCCATCTTAATCAATCTATCTCCCTTCCAGTATTTTTCACTGATCACTCCTCTTCGGGTGAGAGGAGGTTGCACAGCCTGGATGTTAAGAGAGCTCTTAGTTATTATATAGAGCGTACCAAAGGTCACAGGTTTGAATCCCTCCAACTTTTCCTTACCTATGGTGAAGTTGGGAAAGGCAAACCTGCCACTAAGAGATCAGTAGCCAGGTGGATTGTCTCTTGTATCCAATTTTGTTATCAGAAAGTGGGCAGAGCCCCCTCCCCTGGTTTGAGGGCTTATTCTACCAGGGGTACAGCTGCGTCTCTAGCTGCTGCCAGTGATATCCCTTTATTAGAGATTTGCCAGGCTGCTACTTGGAAAACGGTACACACTTTTACCAAGCATTACTCCCTGGATGTCCAGGCCAGGAGAGATGCTCGGTTTGCACAGCTGTTCTTCAGAGCCTATTCCTAAGTAGGTTCTGCCCTCCTCCATGGAGGTACTGCTGTGTATTCTGCTAATGTCTGTAATATAGCAAGACTTCATGTTGTTTGAAGAAAAATTCTCACCTTAGTAATGTTGTTTCTTCTAATGGAGTCTTGCTATATTATAGACCTCCCAACCTGCCCTCTCAGAACCTCTACTTGGTGGGGGTGTGGGCAACTTAGTGTAGGCACTACTTATGTCCTGTTAGCATTTTGTCCCCTTTGGGACTTTGGGGTGTGTGTGTATGCGCGTGTGTGTATTTTATTATACTTATGTTCCATTTTCATATTATTAGAATGGTGTTAGTATTTCTGGTCCCTGACTTGAGTCTTGGGTGTTGGGACCATCAATGGTTGTTATTATTTAGGTAGCCATTTGGCTGTGTGAGTTACAGCTTCCACACAGACCTTAGTGAGTTTGGCTCGTAAAGATCTGACAGTTCAAGTTTGAAATGACACAGATAGAGCTGCTCTCGTGCCAAAATTCTATTTTGGAATGGTTTTAACCATTTCACTCCGGGGCAGTTCTAGAGCTGGATCAAACTGCTAATGTCTATAATATAGCAAGACTCCATTAGAAGAAACAACATTACTAAGGTGAGTAATTTTTTCTTACTGTATATATGCAACCGTTCCATTTTTATGTATACTTTGTATTTGTCAGGTTGAACAACAAATAAAAAGAACTGCAAAAAAAATTAAATCTTGTATATTATAGGGAACAGTGTACTGAAAGAGCTAAGGCGTTTAAAGATAAGCAGGGTACCTTGGCCAGATGGGCTTCACCCTAAGGAAGTGGGGGTTGCACTGGTGACATCACTGGCAGATCTGTTTGCAGGGTGGCCCTGGTGATGGAGGGTGGCAGACATAGTCCCTCATCATGGCAGGGGGGCATAGGGAACCCAGTAAACTACAGGTCTACAAGCCTACCGTCTGTTGTTCAGAAACTGTTCAAGGCCATCATCACGGAACAGATGGCAGGGACTTCCGGTGACATCATGCAGTGAACAGCAGCGTGCGTGAGCCCTGACTGGGAAATTATCAAAAACCTCTAAAATCATTCAAACTTACATGAAAACAACTATTTGGAAATCCTTGGAGGTTTTCTCTAATATGCCACATACCAGTCGGGCCCCCTCACCCTCTGAATTGGTGGATGGTGACCGATACCGTGTTGGGGGTTCTGACAGCAAGGGATCGCAGACATTTTGCACACCAAATGCCAGACCCGCAAGTGAGCTGCTTCTGCCAGCAATATCGTTTTACAGAGGCAAATGGACATAATGATAAATGAACAACGTTGCTTTCGCAATAAAATGACGTTAACAACCACTGCCCTTAGAATGGACATGAAATAAAATAGAACAAATATTCTCCGGCCTAGACGACTAGCTTTCTGAGCAAGATGTCCTCTTGGATTTGACTGAAAGGGGCCCCTCTCCAACTCCACATCAGTGTAAAAGCTCTCCAGGACCACGTGGAGGATGTGGAATGCAGAGCCCGGCGAAATAACCTGAGGATACACAATCTTCTGGAGGGGAAGGAGGGACAAGATCTACTGACATTTTTTACCCCCCAGCCTTTCTTCGTTCCTTACTCCCGTCACCCCCTGAGTTCACTCTGGAGCTGGAGCGAGCTCGCCAAGCCTCGGGCCAAATCCAGTGGGACCTGAGGCCTAACCCAATTCCATCATACTCCATTTTCTGCACTACATGGAGAAGGAGAAAGTCTTGCGTCTAGCCTGGCAATCGAAAACAGTAGACTACAATGGCACCAGTCTTTATTTTAATAGTGATTACTCAAGCACAGTCATGAGAGATGAGCATATATCCCATTGATGAAGGCCCTACGCTCTAACGACATCAGATTCCATATGCCCTACCCTGTGAAGCTGGTCGTTTTCTTACTTGATGGAGTCTAGGTGGAGTGGATTAAAGTTTAAAAACAAAACAAACCAAAAAAAAAGTACACCTTGTCGGCCTCAGGGAGATGGGGATGAGTGGGGAGATAGTTTCGGGGTAGTAGCCTTGGGCGGATTAGGGAGGCTGGTCCTCTGGGGGGGAGTGCGGATCCTCTACCCTGGACTGGCAAGACTTTATTAGGGTTGTATCATGCTGAAAGGGATAACATGGACTGTAGCATGTTTGTTCCAGTCTAGGGATTGCCTTATGATGGTGGTACATGAATTTTCTCGGGCTAGACGTCAAACTTTGCTACTGCAACACTGCAAAGTCCTCAGACGGGCATACTTGGAGGGGAACTCTGGTTTGTTGCTAGTACTACTACAAAATGTTTTTGCCTTACTGCCTGTCTCGATTACATGTAGCTGTTGTTGGAAATATACAGTTGCAATTCCTATTAGGGCAAGGTGGAATTTGCTGCAGTTCTGTAACATGCAGTTTGATTTTGGATTTTGTACTACCAAGTTGAGACAGACAGATAATTGGCTGAGAGATTAAACAATCTTACTTCAAGAGGGTTCTTGCAGTAGGTCATAACATATAGGACTGCACCCCCTGGCATCAGAAACACATGGAAAACTTTAATTAGCAGTGTCTGGCGGGGGACCGCCCACCCGCCGTAACATGGTGACGTTAGCATGACCCTGTATAGTGGGCGGTCCCCACGCCCACCCTCCAGTTCTTTCCCGCCGTCTGCCTGCACACGTCAAACCTCGCAGAGAATGCTGCTACTGTCAACAGCTGTTTCAGATGAGTATTTATTTTTCCTTTTTTTCTTTTTATTGGAAAGTTCGATTACCTTCTGTATGTCTTCTCCGATGTCTGCTCCGCATAAGAAGTAGTGCGACTCCTGCGGAATGCAAATCCTGCACAAGAATGCCCATACCCTCTGCCTGGGCCCAGTGCACAACACCGAGGGCTGCACGGCCTGCAAGGACTTAAATCAGGCCACTCGGAAATGGCGCCAACAGGCCTTGGATGCCCATCTCTTGAAGATTAAGATGGCCACCATGGAGAAGGAGTTGCAGAGGCTGCGGGATTCCTCTTCCTACCCTACTTTGGAGCATAAAAAGAAGAAAAAGGACAAGGAGAAGCACTGGACCAGAATCTGTTCCCTTCCCGCCCTTGGTCACTTTTGGGGACCACGGATGGTGAGAAGTCTTCTACTAGCTCTGGAAGTGCCCCTCCGGCCAAGCCTCCTCTGCTGCGGCGGATCAGATCTTGGGGGGGGCCCCCCCTGCCTGAACTGGTAATGGTCCAGCCGGGCTTCTCCAGTGATGCCGAATCTCTTGCCGCCCTTAGGCCCCTCAAAACCTCCAGGTCTGTGTCGGGCAGCAAGGCCACTAAGTCGCTTCCTGGCTCCGCTGGTGAATACATGGCCCTGACTGGTAAGTTGGACTCTAGCTCCGCTGTTGCCTGCCTGGTCACCACCGGTAAGTCAGACACCAGTGCACGGCCACCGCGGGTACTTCAGCCTTGGCTGATAAGTCACTCGTCAGCTCGACTGACTAATGCCCAACCATGGCACTCCCGTCGGGGTCCTGCGTCACACCCGATGTCTAGTAACGCCTGCTGTTGCCTCTACAGTAGCCTTCCCCAGAGGGCTTTACCTTTCGGGAACCTTCCTCTCCACCTCCCGAGGCTCTCCATCTCCCGAGGTGGACCCTCCGGTCTCCGTAGCTGGAAGATAAAGCTAATCCTCTGGACGGGGTCATCTCTGATCCCATGCCAGAACCTTTAATGACAGGCACGCCCGCTGGGCCTTTGGCACCCCAGACTGCTCTGAACCCCGTGGACTCTCAGGTTCCTCCATCTGAGCCTCATGAACCCCAGATGCTAGTACTTCCTCCGTCTGGTCCTATTTTTCCCCAGATGCCCGTGGATCTGATGCCTGACTCTATCCCAGGTCTGTCGAATGTCCTGGGAGGTCTGATGCCAGGCCCTTCAGTCCCTCCTTTCGGACCCCCCGCAGCCTCTCTGTTGGGCCCTAATCCCAGCTATCCTCAGCCGCGTTACCTAGTTTACCCGGCACAGGGATATTTGACGCCAGGGTACCCGTCACCTTACTTACTGGGCTACCCAACGTTGGGCTATCGTTTTCTGGGGTACCCCCTTACTTACCAGACGCCAGGATACTTGGTACCTCATTACCAGACACCCAGATATCTGCTCTACCCGCCCCCACTGCCTCCTCAGTTTCCACCTCACCCTCAAGCTGACCTGCAAGCAGCTTTCCAGTCCTGGTGGCAAGAGCCCAGGGCTCAGTTGGTCTCAGATTTGGACCGTCAGGCAGCTAGTGGCAGCCTCCGCACTGTCCCTCTCTTGGCAGACTCGTAGGTCCACGTCGCCTGTCGACTCTCACCTTTCCTTGGTGGGACAGTCTCACCACTCTTCCACTGTCCACATCATGTGATGGATAACATCCAGGACAGTCCCCTTCCCAGAACTCAGTCGCTGGACAAGGCCCTTTCGTCGGACTCCTAGTCTGACGCTTCCTCGTCCGCTAGCGCTAGCTCTTGTACCCCTTGTGTTGAGCCACAGCCAAAGGAGTCACCTAGGTCTTCTCCTGAGGATCCCTCTTTTCAGATCTCCTCAGAACAATCCAAGTGGCCAGTGGATGGACCACTGAGGAGCAGGACCCCAAGAGGAAAAGGCTAGCAGAGCATCTGGATATGGTGGAATCTTTGCCTATGACTATTCTGCCCTGGACTGCTCCTCATGAAGACCTCGCGTCCACTGTTTGGCAGCAGCCTTTTTTTGTCCCCTCGGTCTCCAAAAAGGCTGACAAAGTGTACCACACCCCTGATGGGGTTCCTCATTTGGTCTCTCACCCTGCAGTGGACTCCTTTGTCATAGTGGCTGCCCAGGACCGCTTGACATGGCCTAAACACATGACCTCGCCTCTGGATGAAGAATCCAGGCAGCTGTATCAGTTTGGGTGCAAGGTTTATTCCTCATCCACTTGCGCCCTCAGATCCCTTAGTTATGTGGCACACATGGTATCTTTCCAGAACTCCACTCTGGGCCAACTGGAGTCCAAGCTTGAGGCCATCCAGGATCCCGAACTTAAGGCCGAGATTGCTAAGACAGTGAGTATGGCTTAGATCTCCTGTCATCATGCCCTCCGAGCCACTTATGACTTCGTAGACTCGGCTCAGTCTACAGTCACTGCTGTCTTGCCTTCAGAGACATTCGTGGTTCTGGATTTCTGGCTTGGTACAGGATGTCCAGTCTGCCATACAGGATGCCCCTTTCAGGGAATCTGTATTGTTTGGTGGAGACACCAAGGACATTATTACAGAGCTCCAGGACAGCGGGAAGGGTTTGCACTCTGTCCGCTCTAGGTATCGTGTGTGCTTAAGTCCAAATGGCCTTTTCATCAGCAACAGTGACGTCAGACAAAGCAGGCTCCAGCCAGACACCAGGCCAAACACCAGGCTCCAGCATCAGCAATCTCCACCTCCCTGGCCGAGTCTCAGAGGTCTTCTGGGGGAGCGCTGCCCTCCCATACCTCGACCTCCTGACTCATGAGGGACCCCACTGCCACTGCCTGACACTCCGGAGGAACCAGTGGGGGGAGTTTTGCCTTCCACCTTTCAGGGTGGGAGGACATAACCATGGACTCATGGGTCCCTGCGTTGATTGCAAGAGGTCACTCCATCAAATTCCTGTGAGGCCTCCAGACAATCCTCCAGGCCTCTCCCATTACCCTCAAGGGCATCTCAAGGGTCACTAGCTCTATGCACTGGAGATACAGGATGCTTCCCTGCATATCCCTGTCTCCTTGGCCCACCGCCACTTCCTTGGGTCTGTCTTTCAGGGGAGCTTTTTCAGCTCAAGGCTCTTCTCTTTGGCCTCTCCTTGACACCCAGGGTTTTTACCAAGTGCCTTGCAGTGGCGGCGGCGGCTCTGCGCTGCAGAGGGATTTATGCGTCTGTAGACCTCGGCAGTTGTTTTTTCTCAGCTCCATCGAGGAGCAGCCTGGAGGACTCCCCCTCCTTTACCTTGGACCTCTTGGCCAGGCTGGGTATTACAGTGAACTATTCAAAGTCGTACGTTCCTCCCAGCACCTCCAGTTTATTGGAGAAGTTCGGGATTTGGTCCCGGGCAGGGCCTTCCTTCCTGAAGGCAGGGTGACAACGTAACAGGAGCAGGCCAGTATGGTAGCTTCCTCACTCTGGACCACAGCCCTGGCGATCCTTCTCGGGCTGATGGCGGCAGTGGTCTCTACTGTCCCCTTGGCCAGGCTGCATATGAGGGTCACCCAGTGGACCCTTTGAGTCCAGTGGGATCAGTGTCTGGACGATCTGGATCACAAGGGCCTTGTGTCCAGCTGCATGTAGAGGGGTCACCTTTGGTGGCAAGAGCTCTCCTACTTCTCCAAGGGAGTTCCCTTTCATTCCCCTGCTCCTTCCCTGACCCTAACCACAGAGGCTTCGGGACAGGGTTGGGGGACCACAGGACTCAAGGAACTCGATTGTCCCCCTGTACAGGGAGGCGATGCGAGCTTGATACTGGGCAGTCCAACATAATTTATATCTCTTAGCAGTCCATGTTCCAGGCATCTACAACGTCTTGGCGGACAGTCTCAGTTGCACCACAGTCCAGGCTCACAAGTGGGAACTAAAGCAAGAAGTGATCGAAGATATCTTCGACCTGTGTGGTTGTCTAGAGATAGATCCATTCGCCTCCCCATTTAGCGCAAAACTACGCTACTTTTGCTCGCTCGTTCCTGGGCGTGGTGTTTCTGGTGAGATACGCCATCTCGCTGCTTGACAGGGAGGTTCTTGTACACCTTCCCTCCTTTTCCAGTGCTTCAGAGGGTCCTTCTGAAGCTCCAGGCGGAAGGGGCGCACATGATTCTGATCACCCCTTATTGACCTTGGCACATCTGGTTCCTTCTGCTCCAGCAGCTGTTGGTGGAACCACCAGTACCCCTGCCTCTCTGCCGTGACTTTCTAGCCCAGGAGCAAGGCAACCTGGTTTATCCAGGCCTTAAATCCCTTCACCTGAATGCGTGGCACCTGTGGTCATAGCTGCCTCACATTTTGGAGATCTTCCCTTGTCAATCTTCACCATTCATTACTGCTGGGTGTAAGCCAGAAGAGTGCACCCACTATGGGAGGTTTTTTTTGTTTGTCTTTTTGGAGGTAGGAGTCGGTGCCTATGGCGCCACCTGCGAGAGTGACACACTACATGGTGTGTGAGGGGCGGCCGTTAGGCGCCGCAGACTCCTCCTCCATCCCAGTTCTGTTTCTCCCACTGTCAAGGCTACACCTGCTACGTGAGTGCAACAGTCTGCTGCTGCGCCATTGGGCTTTGTGTCATTTTTCAATGACTGTTTCGATCTCTCTCATCCCGGTTCGAATTCCCAATGCCATCGAAACCAGTAATACTGTTTTATTTTTTATTCTTGATGGTGCTGGGAGCTTTTCTGTTTGTCCGGTTCGGGAGCAAAAAAAAAGTCGAAAGCAGGCCGTACCCCCATGCATCGGTGCTCCTGTGGCTGGCATTTCTCCGTGATGGACCGACATGTTTTACTTCAGTGCCTGGGACCTAGCCATGATATGGATAGATGCGACACCCGTTTTTCCACGGATCACCACGTTCTCGAAATCTCTGCATTCAAAGTTGGCAAGGCCCCAACGACTTTTGGAGGACGGCGTCGTTCTCAGGCTTTCCAGGCCAGGTCTTTAGGCCCTTCCTCCAGGTTCCCTCCCAGGCCTATGTGGTCTGGGGAGGAGGAGGCCTCCTCATCTTCAAGCCTAGCTGAGGAGGAGGAGGCCTCTTTTGCGGTGTTGGAGGAATGTTGTGGCCCTTCCCAGGGTCACATTGTTGACACCGCCTCGGCAGTCGCCTCTCCTGAGGTGCAGGCTCCCCCAGTGTCACTGCCCAAGGTTGCTGGGTCCGGCACTGGTGGACCCTCGACTCCACCTTCTGGCGCCGTCTCGGATCCTGGTGCCATTCGCGGTGCCAGTGATTGGGGCGGTGCTGCATGTGGCACCGGGTTGGTTCTCGATGCCACTCGCAGCACCGTTGACCTGGTCGACTCCATTGGCTGCGCCGTGTTGGGTTCCAGTGCCGTACGTGGCACTGGGGATTCGACCGGGGCTATAGATGAGTCAGGGCCAGGTTCTGGAGCCATGGGCGGTGCGCTGGGAACGACCGGTATTGCGGGTGACACCGGCGCCGTTTGCAGCGCCATTTCTCAGGGGATTCTCAGGGTGGCCAGCATCGAGGTCCTCCTGGTCGACTCCTCTTCAGAGGGGGATAACTTGGATGTGAACCCGGTCTGGCTCTCTTATTCTTCGAAATCAGAATCCTCAATGGGACGTGGTGTCAGGCAGTCCAGCGCCCCCATCCTTGAATCTCCACAGCGGTCTTCCTCTGAAAACTCCCAGGCTTTTGGTTGCCTGGGGTCCATGGGGAGGGTGGCTGGGGGTTAGAGGACTGTCCCCAGAGGAGGCCGGCAGCCAGCCTTGGTGCTGCCATGCCCTCTCGGGAGGGGATTGGGAGTCCCATCTTCGGGGCCTCCCTCAGAAGGCTCCAGGATCGAGGAACCCCTTTGCTGGGGTCGAGGAGGAGGGCATCCTCAGAATCTGAGGGGTTGAGGGATCAGGGTGAGGGGTGTCGGCACTCCTCTGCCACACCTCTGGGTGCAGGGAATAGCCATAGCGCTGAGTCCTGTCTCTCCTTCTTAGGTTCAGGGGTCCCTTCCAGTGGCGCTGCCATGGGTTTCCCTTCTGGACTCATGCAACCCCATGTGTATCACAGGGGAGATCCCCCATTTGGGCTCTTCCGGAGTTTGCATTCCCAGGGTTCCGTCATGCGACCCAGTTTTATTTCAGGGATCCCTCCAGCTCGGGCTCCGTTCCCTGGATTTCAGAGCCCTGGCAGAGGACAGTAGCCTTCTTATAGGTATCCCTCTCCCCAGGCCACGTGGGTCCTACGGGACCGTTATACCAGGAGCCGTTCAGAGGCACTGCAGTGGCCTTCCCATCATACGTTCGGTACATGCACAAATGGGTCTTTCACCTGTCCCCATTGCCGCAGGAGTCTTCTGGACATTCGAGTTCCCCATCCTCCTCGGCTCCCTCCTCAGAGGGAGAGGAACCTACTGCTCACATTTCTTCCAGTGCTGATCTCATTGAATATCAGTACTTCCTTTCGAAGATGGTTGGGGATCTCCGTATTTCCTATGTTAGATGGGACAATACCAAGCAGGAGATGCGCAAATTCCTCAGCGAATTTAGCGCCCAGCACTTGGTGGTGCCATCCTGATCTATTCCCAGGCAAGGCGTTCTAAGAGTCCCGTAGGTTGGCAGGCTTTCAGAGCAGCCAGGAACGCATGTGTCAAATGCATTCGTGAAACTAAATCTAGTTACTGTGTCTGTACCCTAGAGCAGGCTAAAGGGAATTCCTATAAAATCTGGAAGACCCTCAAGTCTATTGAGGGTAGCTCAACTACACCATCTGTTCCAGCAAAGATCCTTATTAATGGATCATCTATTGAAAGTTCACATCAAATACTAGAAGAACTTAATTCCCACTTCATAGCCGCCAGCCTAGCATTTGATACTTCCCCGCATGCCTCCCAAATTAGGAACATCGATAGCATGTATTCAGCACCGAACACACCAGCCTGTTCATTCCAGTTGCTCCCTCTTAGCTATAAAGAAGTAGAGGAGTCACTTATTAACCTGGATCCCAAAAAAGTGCGGGAGAGGATAATATAGATCCATCATTTCTAAAACTTGGATACCCCTGTCTTACCGGCCCAATACTTCATATATTCAATCTCTCTCTATTTCAACCACCACAGTTCCCTCGTGTTGGAAATCCGCCCATATTCTCCCCCTATTTAAGTCAGGTGACCCATGTGATCTCAATAATTATAGACCTATTTCAATACTACCTATCCTCTCAAAAGCATTTGAAAAACTGATCTACGTCCAATTGAAAAACCATATAGCAACGCAACATATTCTTAACCCTCTTCAATCTGGCTTTTGCCCAAACCATAGTACCATTACAGCTCTAACCAAAGTTACTAACGATTGGGTATCTGCAATGGACTCTAAGAAAACTACCGGTGTGGTTTTTTGATCTGAGTAAAGCATTTGATACAGTAGATCATAATTTACTAGTTCTCAGCCTTACTAATCTTGGCTTTTCTCCATCTACTACCCAGTAGTTCAAAAGCTACCTATCGGGCAGGACTCAGAAAGTCAAATCAAGAAATTTGTTCTCATCCTCTCTGCCTACTGTCAGGGGAGTCCCACAGGGATCTATTCTAGGTCCCGTCCTCTTCTCCTTATATATAAACAACCTCGACCATCAGATTACCAAGTCTCAGTTGCACTTCTTTGCAGATGACACTGTCCTGTATACTTCTGGGCCATCGTTAGAAGCAACTAGGGACATCCTTCAAGTTGACTTTACGCAATTAGAAAAAAACTTAATCAATGCAAAGTTACTCCTTAATGCCAAAAAAACGAAAGCTATGATCCTACGCCCATGCTTCTTGCACGCTTTGCCCAATGATTTCATAAATACTACCCTAGGTGAGCATCTGGAAATAGTTTCAGAGTTCAGATATCTCGGCTTCTGGTTAGATAACAGGCTTTCTTTTAATGATCCTATCGATGACTTGGCTAAAAGGGTCAAAACCAGGTTAGGTTTCTTCTTCCGCAATAGATCTTTCTTTCCTGCTGAAATTAGAACAAGATTGGTACAGGCCACTTTCCTCCCCCTCCTTGATTATGGCGATGTAATCTATAATTCCTCAGCTTCTACTAATCTCCATAAACTAGATGTTCTCTGTCACCGCTCCCTACGATTCATAACAAACTCCCTCCCTCTAACTCATCATTGTGATCTATATGCCTTAGTTGGCTGGCCCTTGCTCTCTGTTAGACAGACAGTCCATGCAGGTGCATGGACTTTAAAACTTCTTCGGAACAAACTACCGTAATACCTGTCTTCTTTAATACATATAGCGTGCAGTGTCTACTCACTTAGTAAGTCAGAGTTTCTCCTACTTGATGTACCTAGGACCTGCACTTCCTTTGGGAAACGTGCTATTTCATGCTCACTGCCAACTATTTGGAATCGACTGCAATCATTTTTGAAATTAGCCAGTATTGTCCCTGTTAACTTTTTCAAAAGGATAGTTATGGCTAAACTAAAAGACACCTGCAACTGTCTTTAATGAATTACTTTCACTAGGACACAACCTAGTGACTCCACGATATCCCAGGTTCCATTCCTACACTTCCTCAACTCTGTTTTGCACCACTATCAGTGTCTTAGGTGGAATCTTTGTTGAATTGTTATGCAATTACTGTTATTTTCTAATGTATGCAATGTATTGCTTTTACAAACAGTACAAACTTCTCGTCATGAACCGAGAGCATCCTGGGAGCTCTTTATCATTTTGCTCACTGCGTATTATGATGTAAGCGCTTATTATTATGAATTCTGTTCTTTTATGATGTAAGCACTTAACTTTTTCTTTGTAAGTCAGTCGCAGGACGTCATTGTGAATGTATGTATGTCTCAGGACCTCCTTGTGAATGAGCTTGCTCAACGGAGTTTTCCTGCAATAAACTTGAACTTGAATTCCCTTCCAGGAGGAGTCTGTCCTCATCTGGCAGTCTCCAGCCGACCCTCTCCAAGCCCCAGCAGACTGCAAGAGTTGATATTGTGCTCCATCTGAGTCCCTAGGCTCTCTCCCTAACCGCCTTTGGGCTTGGTGTTCCTAGAGACCTCTTCCGGGTGCCTGCACCTCGCACACGACTGACCACCAAACTCGGATGCCCTACGGTTAGACGGGTGGGGGCGAAGAGTGTTTTCTTCTCGTGCGATGTTGTGCATTGCATCACATTAGGCACACCATGCTACCTATAACAGGCACTTGTGGTCGATGCTGGCTCAGGTGCTAGCATCAATGCCTGATATGGACCAATCTCGAAAGGCCATTGCCCTCTCTACTATAGGTCTGGAACTGGCACGGCACCAAGCAAGGGCATCTTACGACACCGATGAGGTGGCTTCCAGGCTTGCGGGGATAGCGATCTTCATTAGGCAGATGGCATGGCTTCGTCTATCAAGATTGTCACCCCTGGACCAGTGTAGGGTGATTCGCTTTGCCTACCGAGGAACCCACCCCTTTTCTACCAGGGCTAGAAAGCTTCTGCAGGGGCTACCTCCATCCCCTCGACTTCAGGGGACACCTTCTAGCTGTCCTCGGCCTTAGGCTTCCATTCTAGTACGGCCAGGGTCTTTTCTTCGTATTTCTCACCAACAGGAGACTGAAGGTCTTGTTCCCTCAGGGTTATGTTAGTCCCCCTCTGGGGGGGCTTGGTACTCACCCAGCAGTAATGAATGGTGAAGATTGACAAGGGAAGATATAAAAATTATGTACCTACTGTAATTCCTGATCTTCTTTTGTATCTTCACCATTCATTACTGAATCCCGCCAACCTTCCCCTCATGGGCCTCCTTCTGAGCCGTCCACTTCACCCTGCTCACTCTCCCTCTCCTTCCTCCTTTCATGGCTTTTAGAGCCTAAATCCCCTAGCCTTAGGGTCTCCATTCTTCTCTCAGAAGAGGTAACAAGCCTGGAGGGGGAGGAGAGAGAATAGAGCTTCATCTCGCTCCCCTGAGGGAATTCTTTCTGATTAGCCTTGAAGGTGTCCCTACTGGCACCTTTTTTCTTAGGCCAAGTTAGTTCAATCACCAGTTAACAGGAATAGTTCTTGAACTGTCCTTTCCTTAGTTCTTGGTCTTCGCTGGCATCTCTGGATCTTGTCCTGTGTATGCCAGTCTGTTGCTAGTCAGAGTCTTTCTAACACATTTTCAAAATTGCCTTCAGGAACTGGTGGTTTGATTCTTTGGCCTCTTTCCTCCCAGGGAGTCTGAACAAGTTCCCTTCCCTGTCCACTTTTCTCATGGGTGTGCCCCCTTTAGGGCTTCAATCCTCCCCACCACCTGTATTAACACATGGTAATGTGCTAGTGGGGTCCTTTTTCCCCTTTTCTAAGTTGGGCACTCTCCCTCTGGAACAGATTGTGTGCCTTGGCAATCTGTGAGTTCTCAGCTTGAGTGATGGGCTTCGGGACAATGGGAGGTGTAGGCAATCTGCCTTTTGTGCATCAAGCTATGCAAACGGTTTGGTCGAACCTTAGGTCAGTTTTGTTTGATGGGATCCTTGCTTCCTTTCCCTCTGGTTCCGAGCTGATAACCCTTAAGCCAATTTAACTTACAACTTGGCAGTATTTTTCCCTCCTCCCAGCATCCCCCCCACCTTTTTCTTCTTCTTCTTTTGTGCCCTTTCTTCCTCTCCTTTATCTGTCCTCCCCCCTCAGAATTGCCCCAGGAGTGAGGCCTTGCGGTCCGTCAGGGGAAGGTTCTCTTCTTTCCTGTCCTCTATCGTCTTATTCCTTTTTCAGTTTATTTCCTTTCCTTTTATTATCCCTCGGTTCTCTTGTCTCGCTCGTATTCTTTTATTCGCCTCTCCTGCTTACAGAACTGGGATGGAGAAGGAGTCTGTGGGGCCTAACGGTACCCCTCGTGCACCCGTGGTCGTCACTAGGCGCCGACTCCTCCTTCAAAAAAAAAACTCACTGTAGCGGTGCGGCGCTTCCGGCTTACATCCAGCAGTAATGAATGGTGGCGATACAAAGGCGATCAGGAATTACGGTAGGTACGTAACTTATTTTCCGCCTGCGTGGCTCCAGTTCTGGTGGAGGCCTGTAAACCTTCCACCAGTTCAACCTACACCATGAAATGGAAAGGTTTTCCATCTGAGCGGCCTCCAAGGGTTGGGATCCTTTTTCATGCCTGGTGACTCGGGTGATGGAGTACCTCTTGCACCCTTCAGATCTTGACCTTTATTATTCTTCTCTGAAGGACCATTTGTCCGCGATTTCTGCGTGCCATGCTTTGGTGGAGGGCAAAACCCTGCCTCGGCTGGAGATAATCTAAAACCTTTCTGAAAGGGATCCACCACCTGAAACCTTTGCTTCGTAACCCTGTCCCCTTGTAGGACCGGGGTTTTTAGCTTGGAGAAACTTTCCTTGCCTCCCTTTTGAACCGACAGCAAGTTGCTATATGCACTGCCTTTCTTGAAAAGCGCCGTTTTTAATTGTGGTTACTTCTGCTCAACGGATTTCCGAGCTTCAGCCCTAGTGTGTCAGGAGCTTTATTTGATTTTCCACAGAGTCCTGGTGGCTTTGTGTAAAAATCCTAAATTTTTAACCAAAATGGTTTTGAGTTTACGTTGAAGCAGACCATTCAACTGCCAGGGTATTACTCTGAGCATTCTTATCGAGGGAGGCTCTTCTGCATACACTGGACGTACACAGAACTTTGCATTACTACACTAACCAGACAAAGGTTATCTGCAAGTTGGATCTGTTCATTTGCGCCCAAGTGACAGAGAATGTCTCTGAACAGTGCTTGTCCAAATATTTGGTGAACTGTATTTTGTTCTGCTACCAGAAGTGCAACAAGCCACTTCCGGGGGAAGTTAAAGGACACTCAACCAGAGACTTGGCTGCTTCTATTGCTTGTTCAGGAATGTGTCAGCCACAGAGATCTGTGCAACAGCCACTTGGAGTTCTGTCATAATTTCACTGAGCATTTTGGTTTGGACATTGCTTCTGTGGTCAGGGCTGGCTTTGTACTAGCTGTCCTTCAGGGCCTCCTGTCTCACTAATCTTCCCTTGTCAGTTTTCATTCATTACTGCTTGGTGCAAGTCGGAAGCACGCACCCACTATTGGAGGTTTGTGAGGTGTGTGAGGGGCGGCCATTAGGCGCCGCAGACTCCTCCTCCATCCCAGTTCTATTTCTCCTGCCGTCAAGGCTGCACCTGCTGCGCTAGTTCAGAGGTTTGCTACACCATTAGGCCTTGTTTTGACGCTGAGTTTCTCGACACCGCTCCTTCATCCTTCATCCTGGTTCTTCATTCCGATGCCATTGACCTGGTAAGACCATTCTTTTTTATATTTCGACTTCCTTTGGCGACCACCAAGAAGACCATTGCCTCTTCTCATCCACAGGGCAAAGAATCTTCCAGCCATGGGTGTTCGTCCGCCTCTGTATCCCTAGCACTGAGGCCCCACAAGCCATCGCTTGGGTCTAAACCAAATGGGCAGGTGTCATCTTTGGGCCAGAAGTCTGATTCTTCCACCCATAAGACTGTTGGGTTGTCTGACAGGCACAAAGGGTCGAGCAACTCCTCCAGACGCCAGGACGCTGAGCATCTACAAAAGAGCTGTTTCTCGAAGTAAGATCTCCAAAACAGATCCTCTACTACCTCCTGGAGTAGTTCCCACTCGTGGATTCTGGTCTGAGAGCGACTCACGCTGTCTGCGATGACATTGTCCACCCCTGGGACATGAACAGTAATGAGGTTTGCGCCGTTTTGTAAAACCCAATCCCACACCCTCATGGCTTCCCTGCAAAGTGGGTAGAAATGGGTGCCTCCTTGTTTGTTGAGGTAATACATCACCGCGGAATTGTCTGTTTGTAACAGAAGAGTACCTGTGGGATCTCCAACTGGAACGCCTGCAGGGTGTAAAGAACTGCTCTAATTTCCAGGATATTTATGTGGAGATGAGCTTTTTGGGCTGTCCATAGGCCCCGAGACCTGACACAGTCAAGACGTGCTCCCCAGCCGAGCCCTGAGGCATCTGTGGAGAGCGTCACAATCTGAGACTGCCCAATGAAGGAGACCATTGCCAATCCTGGATTATGGCATTCGTGATCCGAATTGGAAGCTGCAGATGGTCTTGCTTCTGATCCCATTGGACCCGTAACATCCAATGGGTCACCCGCATGTGGAGGCGGGCTAGTGGGACTGTTGCAAAGGCTGCAGCCATATGTCCGAGCAGGCAAAGGACCTGTCTGACTGGGACGGTCCTCTTTGCCAAAAAGTCCCTGATGAGAGATCTGATGTGTTCCGCTCGGTCCCGGGGTAGAAAAGCTTTCCCCTGGACGGTGTCCAGAACTGCGCCTATGAACTGCAGAATCTGTAACGGAACCAGGCGTGACTTCTCCTGATTGATAATGATGCTCAACCTCTCGAACAGAGACTGAGTACAATGAATGGCGGACATCAGGGCCTCCCGAGAGGGCGCCATGAGAAGCCAATTGTCCAGGTAGGGGAACACGTAGTGGCCTTGTCTCCTCAGAGTCACCGCTACGACCACCATGCACTTCGTAAATACCCGAGGTGTTGATGACAGTCCGAAGGGGAGGGCTCAGAACTGATAATGGTGACCTTGAAACTCAAAGCACAAAACTTCCTGGCAGCAGTGGGCCTTATACAGGTAAGCATCCTGCATATCCAAAGACGCTGGCAAGGCGCCCTGCTTGAGCATGGGTATCAGACCTGGAAGGGTCACCATGCGGAAGCGTTTGTAGAGGACTGAAGCATTGAGGTTGCTGATATCCAGTATTGGACGGAGGTCCCCTGCCTTCTTGGGAACCAGAAAAGAAGTGAGAATAATAACTTGCACCTGTTTGGTTCCGCGGTACGTGCTCTATAGCTTCTTTTCCGAGAAGCGCGAGCACCTCCTGCTGTATGAGCAGGGCGTGCTGACCCGAATAACGGGAAAGCAGGGGAGGTCTTGACGGTGGGCGGTCGAGAAATTTGATGAAGTGACCTTTCTTGACCATTTGAAGAACCCACTGGTCGGCGGTAATCGACTTCCACCCTGAAAAGTGGCAGGCGATGCGACCCCTGATCTTTTCTGCGCGTTGATCCAGAGGAGGGCCGGGAAGGAGTTGAGCTGTGGCAGCACTGGTTCCTGCAGGCTGGGCCGGTTTGGTGTAACACTGGCCTCTGCCTGGGGAAGACTTAGCCTGGGCTTTACGATGGAACGTGCCCCTTTGTTGCTGGCCGGAACATGGCTGCTGCTGTTGTTGCCGGCTGCAGAAACGGTTCTTGTTCCTACGAAAGGAACCAGGTCTTGATCTGTACATGGCTTGTACGGATCTAACTGCCTTCCCGGTGTCCTGGAGCTTGGTGATAACCTTCTCAGAGTGTTCACCAAGTAGGACTTCGCCATTATATGGGATGTCAAGAATGTTCTTCTGTACGACCGGGGTAAAGCCGGAGACACGGAGCCATGAGTGTCTCCGGAGATAGACGCCTGAAGCTGCAGCTCTGGCAGGTGAGTCCGCAGAATCGTATGTGGCTTGTAGCACTTGGGTTCCCACATCAGACCCTGTGCAGAGGAGGTTTAGGAGCTCTGCCTTCTGATCGCCATCCAGTAATTTGTCAACAAGGTCCTGGCCCTTTTCCCACAGGGCATTCTGAAACTGAGCCATGTGAGATAGGTAGTTCAGGGACCTGATGGAGCATGTAGCAGCTGCATACATGCGCCTCCCCAGGGCATCCAACTGTTTGGATTCCTGGTCCTATGGCTGTGTGCTCATATTCTGCGGTTGTTGGGACCGGTCATGAGAGGCCGTAATGACCAGGGAGTCAGCCAGAGGTGGTTGTGCCAAGTACTGGTCCTCTTTCAGGGCCTTGGACAGGCAGTCAGCTTTCTTTGGCCCAGCGGGGGTGGAGTGCGGATGCTTCCACGCAGCCTTGGTGTCATCCGCGAAAGTGTCCACCAAGGGTGGTACTACCACAGGCTTGGGATCTTTCTGCTGAAGATAACAGGCAAGGTGCTGTCTCTTGGGGTCGAGATCTTCAGAGTCCCATCCCATGTTCTCCTGGATGTGCCTCATAATCTCTGAGAAGGAGGGATCATCTGGAGGTGACCTCTGTAGGTCTTGTGGGTCAGGCAATGGGATACTGAGTGGAGAAGGAGATCTGGAGATTTCCAAGGTATCCAGTCTAGAGTCCTCCCCTGACGGAGTGTATCGACAATGTCTGGGTCGCTTGGGGCTGGGAAACCCTGAGGAAGATCTTGAGGGAGGCCTTCTCTGATCCTTGGATCTACCTCTAGGAGGTGGAGTATGCACCTTAGGGGTTGGTGGTCATCCTGCTGGCCCTTGTGGTGGATGAGGGGGAGTAGGAGGTGAAGGAGTAGGAGGAGGTTTTACAGGGATCACATCTTTCCGGATTGTGTCCCACCAGAAAGTGAAGAGATCCTTGACCTCTTGAATGTTCATGCCCGACGACAGGCTTGTTGTCGGTAGTCTGTCGCCGGGGTTGGGTGTCGAGTCCGCAGGTGTCTCCGGGGTGGGCGAAGGTTCCCTTGGAAGCCCAGTGTCCTCTGTGTGGCCTGCCTGGTCCTCAGGCAGTGTCGTGTCCTCCTTCGTGGAGTCCCTGCGACTGGTGACTGGGGGTCAGTCTTTGGCTCCGGCGTGTGAGAGGCCAATGTCGGTCACTTGGCCGACATCTGCAGGTCTGGCGAACGCCTGGCCAGCGTCTGGTGTTTGGCCGATGTCCTTGGCTCAGTGACATGTGAGCTTCGGGTGCTGGCCCGTCCGGGTCCGTCGTCTGCTTTAGGGACGTTAGGTCTTTTGTCTTCCTGGGTGGGTGATCTGGACCCCTGGGAGGCTGGGAAACCGATCTGGAGTCAGGATCCCGACGTCGGACAGAAGAGGAAGACTTGTGACGGTCAGAAGACTTAGATGAGGCCTGGGAGGGAGTGGAAGAAGCCGAAGGCCTGGAAGTCTTTATGGGGTGAAGCGAAGCCAAAGAACCACCTGTAGCCTTAACCTTGACCGGAGGGGGCTGAGAACGAGCCCTGGAGGGAGAGTGGTCAGAGCTTGTGGAGCCTGAGCTTCGCGAGTCCGAGGCCCGGTTAAGGGATCTGGACCTTGCCTTCTCCCGGTGCTTGCCCCAGTGTTTATGGGCTTTCGAGGAAGAGTCACCCCTGGAGGAAGGTTCTTTATCCATTCTGCTAAGTTCTTCTTCCAAAATGTACCCATGAAGTGCCTTCTGACGGTGGATTATGGTGCGGCTGTTGAACCCCTGACAGAAGGAGCAGGCCTTGGTGTCGTGGTCCGGGCCTAAGCACTGCAGGCAGGATGAATGAGTATCCTTGAAGGGGATCTGTTTTCCGCAGGCACACTTGGAAGGGTGTCCCTCAGAAAAAGGAGTTGGAGATGCCTACATTAGTTTAATAAAACTATTGAGAGAAGTTCTTAGTCGTCGTGCGCTAGAGTAGAGGCCGATGCTGGTGAGTCGACGGCGGGAAAAAACTGGGGATTCTGGGGGACCGCCTCCTTATGTACTATGCCTGACATCAGGGGCGGGACTGACGTTGGGGGTGGTCCCTGCTGAATACTGCTAGCTAGAACATATCCGTGGGGTCCTGGCAACTGCCGGCCTCAGTCCTAATGGTGTAACCTACTGCAAGAGCTGTTTCTCAAAGATCCACTGATCCGTAGTGATGATGAACCATCCTCTGAGGTAGAGAAGCACTCTGAGCCGAGGCTCATTTCCAAGTGCGACCCGGGGGATGGAGTAACAAAGAAGGACACTTGGTACAGTAAGAGACAAAATACAGTTATACACAGTGTGTAAACTTGGGTGGTTACAGGAAACTTGCAGGGTCATTGCAATGTGAGTAGAAACATTATGCATTGACAATCATATTTGTTTGTTGACTATGATGGCGACGATCTACTGCCCGGTCCCTGAGTACTGTGCTGATGGGGAATGGGATATGTGGGTACATGAGTGGGGGGGGGAGGCGTAAGTGCTGCTTGAAGGAGGGAAGGTTCCAAAGCTGGGGCGGCTGCAGATTCCTTAAAGCTGGGAATCTGTAAGGGAAGGCAGCTTTACCAGCAGATGAGAAAGGGCTGGGGATGAAGAAGATGCAGGCGTCCCTATCATGTAGGTCATATGGTGAGATTGCTACTGGGGATAGTATTTCTGATAGGTAAGGTGAAATTAGGCTGAACCAGTATTTGGCTGCGAGTGAGAGAGAATGGATAACTGCGTCTATGTGATAGGGCTGCGAGGTCTAGGGAGGAGTGAAGGTGGCAGTGATGAGTTTGGGGGGGTTGGAGGCGAAGTGGCAGAAGGAATTTAGGAGGGTGTCATGGCAGGAGAATGATGAGGCTGGGGTTGAGCTGTAAACAACATCGGAATAGTCAGAAATTGGGATAATTGTTTTTGAGACTAATTCGCGATGGGTGGGAAGAGGGAGGTAGTAGTCTTTATTGAGGTACAGCATGTTGAGTTTAGGGTGCAGCTTAGAGATGATGGTGTCTATCTGATTTGAGAATTTTAGGAGGGATTGAGCCAGACCCTAGATATTTGTAAGCTGAGATGTAGTCTAGAGAGGAACCGTCTAGGGTAGTGAATTCTGGGGCGGAGGGGGGAGAAACTTTGCCAGTTTTTGGTTGAACCGAACATCATTGAAATGGTCTTGGAGGTGTTTATTCTTAGTTTTTTTGTTTTGAGGAACCAGGATTGCATCATTAGTAAGTCTTGCTGTAGTGTGGTGTGGACATCAGAGACGGCAGGTCCAGAGACAAAAAGAATGGTGTCATTTGCATACATATGTATCCTCGTGTTGGAACATATTGAAGGGAGGTTATTTATGAAGGCTGAGAACAGGATGGGGGCCAATGATAGACCCTTGTTGTACCCCTGCTAATATGGGGAGAGGGGAGGATGAGGAATTTGCCACCATAGGTGTCTGTTGCCTATTTCTGAGGCAAGACGTGAACCAAGATACTGAGAAGGGGGCTAGGCCAGCTTCACATAGCTTGGTGGGGGGGGGGGTGGTGAGAGAGTCGAATGCCTTGGCCAAGTCCACAAAGATTTCAGCTGTCAAGTGGCCATGGTCCATGGCTGAGTGGATGTATTCTGTGATTCGAAGTAAGGACGAGATAGTAGAATGGTGTTTGCGAAATTCAGATTGGAATTTAGATAGGAAACTGATGGAGGTTAGGTATTCTGACAGTCTGGAGTAAACTAAGGATTCTTGCAGTTAAGCAAGGGCTGGGAAGAGGGAGATTGGATGGTAATTACTGGGGACTGTAGGGTCCCCCCTCCCCTTTGTGGAGAGGAATCACCGTAGCAGTTTTCCAGGCCTGGGGGACTGTTCCAGAGGAGAATGAGAGATTTAGTATGTGAGCTAGTGGAGCAGCAGTTTCCGGGGCCGACATGTGTAAGAATTTGGGATGTATCCTGTCTGGGCTGGATTTGTTTATATTAAGTGATAAGAGAGCAAGTAGTGCTTCTTGTGGAGAGACATTTGAGAAAAGGAAATTGTTTTGTGAGGATGAGGGTGCATGATGGAGGTGGTGGTGGTGTGGTCGGGGAGGGCACAAGTTGTAAAGAAATGATTAAGAATGTCAGCAACACTTTGAGGGTCTGAGATAGATTGGCCATTATGTTTTAGGACCGGGACTGTTGCTTGAGCCGGAGGGTCTATCAGGGCGTGGGTCGTCTTCCAGAAGGAGGCGGTGTTTGTGGTCTGCATCTGCTTTTTGAAGTATTCTGCCTTGGCATGATGGATTGCCTTGGTGCAGTTGTTCCTAAGAGAATTGCATTGTTGCCGTGCATGAGGGGACAGGGGGGATTTGTAGAGTGACCAGGCCTTGTCAGGAGCCTTACACTGGGTAGTCAGTGCTGCAGATATCCAGGGGTGGTGTCATTTCTTAACTCTGATTTTGACCAGGGGGGCGTGATAGTCTCAGATCTGGGTTACAGTGGATAGGAAAGTGGAGAGGGCAGAGTCCACGTCGGGTGCAGTGTAGCAAGGGGTTTAATCTGCAGTGCTCAGGTAGTGTAGGAGGGCTTCAGTGTTTATCGAGCGTATTGGCTGGATATTTAGGTATTTGGGGGCTGAGTGAGGGAGATGGATTTTCCTGATGCAGTATTTAACACAGTGATTGCTTAGGGCATTGGACAGTACACCAGCAGAGGAGATTCTATGGGTGTGGGAAGAGAGGGTCCAAACTAAGAGCGAATGGTCTGGGGAATGGGGGTTACATTGTGTGGGTTCCTTGATTATATGGTTAAGGTTGAGGGCTTCATTTCTGGTGAGGGAGGTTTTGGAGGAAGGTGAGAGCCAATCCAAGTTATAGTCTCCTAGAAGAATTAGCTCATCCTTGGCAGATTGTAATAGAAGAGTCATCAGGCAAGATAATAGCAAGTCTGGAGTGAGCCAAGGGGAGGCATATATAACTCCAACATAAATGGGTAATGTAGATGGGAGGGTCATTTGGGCAAGGATTAATTCATAGGAAGTGGGACAGGATCACGCTTGAAGACGGAACATGAGAGTGAGTGGCAGATGTAGAGTGCAACACCTTCTCCCTGCTAACGTGGTCTTGGCGAAAAATACAGTATCCAGGGATCAGTAGAGAGCAGTCAGGGGTCTTGGCTGAGAGTCAAGTTTCAGTAATACATCTTACATCTGAGGAGTGTTGCTTTACCCAGCATAAGACAAGGTCCAGGTTTGGTAGGAGGCTTCTTATATTCATGTGGAAAATTTTTAGTCTGTTTTGGGAGTTGGCTGGTTGAGAGGACACATCTTAGGGGCTTCTAGAGCAAGACTACTTCTGCCATTCCTTACCCTGTGTGCCAGCTTAAATCATGCTTTTCTTTTGCAGACGATATTCTACTTCATGTCTCAAACCCCGAAAAGTCTGTTAAAGCGACTCTTGACATTATACAAGAATACAGTACATTTTCAAATTATAAAGTCAATCTTAATAAAACAGAATTTCTGTACTCTTAATAACATGGTTTCCAAAAGTGAAATTACGCAGCTGGATCTTACTTGGGTTTCTATTAAATTAAAATACTTGGGTATGTACTTAACCCCAGACAAGTCCCAATTAATGAAATTAAACTTGGATAACATGTTACTTGCAATTACACAAGATGTGAAAAGATGGAACAACCTCCCGTTATCATTTTGGGGGAAGGGGAGTATAATTAAAATGAATGCTTTTCCTAGACTCTTTCACCCAGTGAATATGTTGAATATATTCACTCCCTTAACTTGGTTTAATAAACTTCACTCAGAAATCGCAAACTTTCTATGGGGAGGTAAGTCATCTACAATAGCTTTAAAGAAACCTTTTCTTCTAAAAAACCAAGGAGGGGGTAAAACTACCAAACATTATGTACGATATGTCCTCTCTTGTTAATAAATATATAAAATGGTTATTTACACCAGTCGAGCAAGGGTACTGTAACCCTATTTGGGTAGAACTGGAACAGGCCTTGATGGAAACACATCATCTCTGCCCGGAAGCTATACTGTACTGCAAACCTTGCACCATGCACAACCCACCAGCATGCCCCGGCGCGATATTCAAGGGACATTTCGTAGCGCAACTCCCGATGGTGCATCAGTAATGTATCTCTGCAGCGCTAATCACGAGGGTGTGCCCATGCATATGTGGCACATACCGATATTCATCCGGGATATGCGGGCGCATATGCTGGCACAACCCACTGTGCTCTGCTCGGGGGGGGATGCAAAGATGGCCACCCACAGGCGAGCTGCTGTATTGCAAGGCGCAACACGGCAGCTGCTGGCTGTGGGTGGCCACCCGACCACCCAGGACACAGGCCACAAGCCCCCTGCCCAGGGGGCGTCGTGCTCCCCCGACCTGAACGTAGGCATGTGTAGAATTGCTCCCTGGTGGTCCAGTGGACCGCCAACCAATGCCCGATTGCGGGCAGAAGTGAATCCCATCCCTGGTGGTCCAGTAGACCACTATCCAATGCCTGATCGTGGGCAGTAGTGAAATCCATCCCTGGTGGTCCAGTGGTAACCCCCCTCCCCATCTGCCTACAGGGCCACCTCCCCCGTCAGTGGTGGGCGGCAGCGCCCGCGCCAAGCACGCCGCCATTGACAGCATGCAAGGGCTGTATGCCTGTTGGTCCTGGCGTGGGCCAATGGACATTCGAACCATACTGTACTACGAGCCCGAACTGTGAATGAATGCTCATTCACAATTACAGGACTGTGTAGTACAGCTATGGTCTGCATGTGTCCCATGCTGTGGACCACCAGGCTCAGCCCTGCCTGCGCTGTCGGTCGGTGGGCAGCTTTGGGGGCGGTGCTGCCACCCGCCAGCGGCAGAAGTGCAGGGTGGCGGGGGTCTCCAGTGGGCGGGTGGGGAGGGTTACCACTGGACCACCAGGGATGGATTTCACTACTGCCCGCGATCGGGCGTTGGATTGGTCCACTGGACCACCAGGAATGGGATTCACTTCTGCCTGCGATCAGGCATTGTATAGCGGTCCACTGGACCACCAAGGATTAAATGTACACATGCCTGCGTTCAGGCGGGGGGGGGGATCGGTCCACTGGACCACCAAGGATTGTTTGTACACCTGCCTGTTCTCGGGCGAACAGGACCGGAGTCCGCCATGGGGCTGCAGGGCGTCGGTCCCCGATGGCTGCAGCCTGGCAGGGCGCCAGGCACAAGTCGCCAGGGATCGGCGCACCCCATGCTTGTCATTATGGCCCCATTTGTGCCTTGCATGCATAATGGCCTCATTTGCATGCCCACGGCTGAATATCGCAGTTGCTGCACCTAGCACAACCGCACTTGCGCTGGTGCAGCCCCCTGCTCCCCTTCTTCCATTTGCGTTGGCGCAGTGCCACTGCGCCATGCACAGTGCGTGCACCCACAGTGCCATATTCAATGGTGCTGAGCCATGGTGCAGCACTGTTGACTATCACCTGGTCCATGCCCTGGCTCAGCCCAGTTGCACTGCGCCCAGGCTTGCGCCCCTGCCTGGTGCAGTCTGAATATCCCACCTCTCGTGTTCTACCTTCAGATTTAAAACACTCAGTTACAGGTACTACTCTCAGAATCCATCAAAAGATTTTAAGCTACTTAGGCATAAACTTACAAAAGTGTGGTAACCAGCCTTTGTTAGGTAACCTTAACTTCAGAATAAACAAACCGATTCCCCTTAAATGGTTTCCTGAATCCAGATACCTTAAGGTTAGCTTATTTGTACAAAATGCAACTTCAATAACTCCCAAGGATGGATTTATTAATCAAGGAAAATATTAGCAAAAAATACCTAAAGCAATTACTTGTAAGAATAGCTCTTAAGGCTCATTTGGGAGTCAACCTACAGACCACAGATCCTAATGATATTTTAAGAGACATGAAGCAGATAATTTCAAAACACATTTGATAGCTAATCTCTATCAATTGCTATTAGATTTGAAATTTTCGTCAGATCCCGTAATCCCATTTTATTGGTTTACAGAGACCAAAAACAACCCACAGAATTGGACCCTTCTCTGAACCAATGTTTACAAATATATCCCCTTAGATAATTTGAGACTGATCCAATTTAAGCTTTTACACAATGCATATTTGACTCCACAAAAATTATGCAGATTTTGCCTAAAGGACTCAAATAAATGTTTAAAGTGTGGGCTAGCAGAGGGATGAACTATTCATATCTTTGGTCTTGCCCAAATGCACAAGAGATTTGGAACAAGGTAATAAACAACTTTTGGGCTAAGCTATCCTTACATAATATGTTGAACTTTGAAACATGCATGTTAGGTAATCTTGGAACAGTTAAAAACACCTCGGATAAGGCAGTTTTAACACTGATGGTTATCTCTACAAAACAACTTAGAGCAAAACATTGTTTGGACCAGCATGCCTTAGGTCTGAGGGAATGGACAGCAAATGTTTAATTTACAAATTATAAGATTAATATACTTATTTTACAATAAACTCAAAACATTTGAGACTAAATGGGGTAGAATTTACAAATTAATAGTTTAGACTATTCAGTAGTTAGATGCACTTCATTGTTCAATTTGAGAACCCTGAGATTGATTGCTTTACATTAATGTAGTTAATTTGTTTTTTCAAGTTTCTCTAAGAGCCCTGGGTAAGCTCTAACTATAGTGCACCAGATGGCTAGCTGGGGGGGCTGCTTATAGTAGTATGGAGTACAGGATATTTGACATAACATGTATATGCTGTGTCTTACTACCAACCTAGCAATATTGTTAAGTGTTCTTTTGTTTTTGTTTCTTGTTTGCACCAAATAAAAATGTTTCAAAGAAAGTTAAAAAAAAAAAAAAAATCCTGCTTTTCTTTCTACTCTCACTGAGCAGAATAATTTTCTTGCAGGGGAAAGTTCTCAGTCTACTCTGGCAAGGAGGCTGCATGCTCCTCCTTGCTTAGAACTATGGAACTCCATTCCTCTCTCTCTCTCTCTCTCTTGTTCCTCCCCTTCCTCTCTCTCTCTCTCTTTGGCCTGTGCAGGGGTGTTGGTCACACTTGCCCAGTACCAATTTAAGGTCTCTCTTCCTTCCCTCCAGTGGCCGGCCTTAAAGTTTTTTGTTTAAATCCTTTTCTTTTCCTATCCCTTGGGCCCCTTGCCCCACCTTTTCCCTTTCTCTATTCTTCTTCCTCTCCGGTGAGCAGAACTGAGGAGGTAGGGGAGTTGGCGTTGGTTTCTGGCCAGCCCGCGAGCGCCATGTTCCACATGACGCTCGATGGTGGCTCCACCCCGATGTCGGCTCCCCTCCTCAAAGCTTTTTAAAGCTACACGCTCCCGCGGGGTCCAGCTCTTCCGGCTTGAACCCACCAGTAATGAATGGTGACGATATCTTGGAAGATCAAGAATTATGGTGAGTACGTAATTTTCATATGTTACGACGTGATGAGTGCAGACTAGCAGGAGGCAAATTGAGGAGGGATGTAAGGAAGTACATAAGATACACAGACATAAGGCATGATGCCCATACTTCTTCATGGAGAGGTTGGTGGACAGATTTGATAGATTGCCAGGTGGTCAGGGTAACAACAGTGCAGGGCTTCAGGGGGTGGTGGGACTGGTTTAAGGTGCTGGTAACCATGGGAGTTGGGGGAGGCTGGGGACACAGCTTCAAAACTGATTATGCTGCCAGTAGGGGGCTTGGTCTAGGGCCCACCCAGGAATAGACTGGAGTGGAAGGAGGTAGGGTCAGATCAGACTGGATAGATCCTTTGCTATTTTCTGCCTGTAAACGTTTCAGTGTTTTTATGCATTGTAATAATTTTTATGCTAGTAATATATAGATTGTAAATTTTATTTGACTGTTTCAGACAAGCGATTCGGGCAGTGTGGAAGAACTGCAGAACCAGCTGTTTGAGTGGCAGGAGATGAGTCCAGATGCAGAGATAGCTCAGAATCAGATGAGAGAGCATAAATCCAGCATGGCCCTACGGAGGGAACAAATTGAAGAGGAAAGAGAAGGTAAACTAAAGCATTTATACAACACCCAACAAAGGTCTTTTTTCCCACATGATGGAATCCATTTCTTCCCTCTTCTCTTTATTGATTCCTTGACATGATTGGGTAGGTTTTCATCAAGGATAGTTCCTCCATTAGGCCACACCTTTGGAATTGTAGCAGTCAGAATCAGGACCATACAGAAACTTTTTGCTAGCTGGGGGCTGCCCACAGTGATGTGCAGCATCGATACGTATATAACATGGATGGCCCTATTACTCCTTGATTCTTCCTCCCCCTGTCAATCATCCTTGTTTGACCTACTGAATGAAACAACATTGAAAAAGTTGTTTCTGTTTTTTATTTTCTCTAACAAAAAACAAAAACTCCAGAACATCTTGGCAGTTAGGTTAAGCAGGTCACAGTTCATGGTTCTTGAATGGGAACTGCTTATCTTCATAATAATTTACCTCTTCGCAAGACGAGGTTATCCAGAGCTGGACCTTTCTGCATCACCACACAATGCAAAACTGCCACATTTCTGTTTGCTCGCTCCGGGGCCTGGAGTTTCTTTGCGAGATGCTTTGTCCTTCTCTTGGATAGGGAAATTCCTATACGCATTTCCCCCAGTTCCTCTAATACAGAGGGTTCTGTTCAAAATAAGGGTGGAGAGTGCCACTGTCATCCTCATTGCTCCATTCTGGCCTTGCCAGATAAGGTTTCCACTCCTTCAACATATGGCAGTGGAGCATCCTGTTCCTCTACCTCTGTGTTGGGTCTGTTGTCACGGGGCAAGGGGTCCCTGATTCGTCTGTATCTGAGGTCCTTTCATCTACATAAATGACTCCTAAAAACAATGCCATTGCATTTTTAGGTATCCTCTAAGATTGCTGATGTCCTGCTTGTGGCTAGGAAGTCTTCTACCAGACGTACGTATTCCTTCAAATTAAAGCATTTCACTAAGTGGTCTGCTTCTTGGAATACAGACCCATTTACAATTCAGTGCTGGAATATTTGCTTTCCCTATCCAACTGAGGCCTGCAGTATTCCTCTCTTAAGGTGCATGTGACTGCTATATCAGCTTTCCATGCGCCCTATTGATGGTCCTATGGTTGCCCAGTTAGAGGTGTCCTGTACTTCCCTGAGATGTATGCTTCATACAGAACCTCCATCTGTAATCTAGTCCCACCTTGGGACTTGAATGTCAAACTTGAGAGACTGAAGTTGGCTCCCTTTGAGCCTGCCTTGAGTTGTGGCCTACTTTTCATGTCATGGGAAATGTTGTTTTTAGTTGCTATGACTTCTGCTTGGAGGATTTCCAAGCTTCAGGCTCTAATGTGTGAGCCTCCTTATTTGATTTTTTACAAAGACAGTCTCTTTGCGTATGAATGTCAAGTGTCTGCCGAAGGTAGTATCAGAATTTACACTAAACCAAATGATACACCATCCTCTTTATTATCCTCTGCATTTCAACCAGGGTGAGGTGCTGCTGCATAATTTAAATGTGCATAGAACACTGAAGTATAATGTTAATTGCACCAAGGACTGCAGAAAGTCATCCTCAGCTTTTTGTTTTGTTCATCCCTGGGAAAGAGGGCGCTCCTGTGTCTAAACAATGCCTGTCCAAATAGCTAGTACATTGTATTGCATTCCATTATAAGAAGTATGGTAACCTCCTGATGCTGTGTGTGGTCGCTCCACAAGGGGTATGGTCACTTCAGTTGCTTGTTTCAAGAATGTCCTTCCTGCTGACATATGTGCTACAACCACGTGGAGCACTGTGCACACTTTCACTAAACATTACAGTCTGGACATCATCTCTTGTAGATGTGCTGGTTTTGGTCTTGCTGTACTGCAAGGCCTCCTGTTTTGATCACATATCAGACTGTACCACCCTCCCAGTTTACTTTGTATTGCTTGGGAGTCATTCCAAAGGTGTGGCCTAATGGGGAAAGAACAGTTACATAAGAGTGTACCATAACGATAGATGTTCAAGAGACACTTCTCTGTTAGGCCATACCATACCCTCCCTCTTTCCCCCTTCCAGTATTCTGAGGGTTATATCAAATGCTATGCCTAAAGCTTTACTCCATGTATCATGTTTCCAGTCGTGTGCCTCCCCTTGTTTCCTGGTACTGGTATAATCAACTGGTTCCTCACTGTAAGAGTCCCTCCGAGGCTGTGGAGGACCGAGGAGTGATGGGGCTGCCCACATTATATATGCATTGATGCTGCACATCATTGTGTTTAGCCTTCAGCTAGCAAAAGGTTTCTGTGTGGTCCTGACGCTGTTGGCTTAAAGTTCCAAAGGTGTCGATTAATGGCGGAGAGTCTCAAAGATTTACTGTTACAGTAAGTTCTTACATAACTAATCTGTCTTCTGGGCGAGCCATGGGAAAAAGCTTCACTGGTCTCAACCCAGAACTTGTGACATCACACCTTCCCCATCAGTTTATAAAATGGGAGGAGCCCCTTACTCTCTTATTTTAATTTCTCAAGAAAAAGAGTAGGTTTAGAATGAAGTCTTAACCGTTGTTTCTGGGTTTAACTTTTTTTCTTTTGGAGTTGAGGTTATGAGTAATTCAATAAAGTCATAGCAAGTTTTTTGTAAATCAGTACTGTAGTAATGTTGACTCTGGGTGCCGCTGCTTTTCTGGCACATGCAAGTTGCTTTTGGCTGTCTGAATTGTGAAAATCTGTAGCAGAACTGAGAAGGACAGGATAAGAACACAGGCACCTTAAAAGTTTGCAAAAACTCCTGGGGTTAGAAAGTTAAAACATTTGGTTGCTTCATCAAAATTTAAAACCCTTTTTGGACAGGAAAAAAGCTAACCAGTGTATCCAAGAAGATTGTAAGGAATTATGGCTTTAAACTCTAGTGAGATCCTTAGAAATTCTGGGCTGGCATTTGTTCTGCCAAAGAAAGGCGAAACGGTTAGGTCCTTGTTCCCTTTCATAGAAGGTGGTGGTGTTGAAGTTTCTACATTGTGTCTTATATGAACTGCAATCACACTTTAGGATTAGATGTTCTTGTCTTACATTTTTCATTTTGAAAATAAGAACAGTCATTTGACCTTCAGTGTTGCTTTTCGCTTTGGTATTTACTTTGAATATTTGAACTGAAGCATGTTTCCACTGTTTGCAGTATTTGCGCAACTGTCTGTTAGGCTTAGGCTGTGCACTTAATTTAACTGTCCCTGTTTGTTTTGGAGCTAGCCGCTCTGTAAGTGCACGCTAGTCCCTGCACCATGTGCATTGTCCTGTGTGTGTGTCTCAACATTTTGTTCTA
Source organism: Neoceratodus forsteri (assembly GCA_016271365.2). Lineage (NCBI taxonomy): Eukaryota > Metazoa > Chordata > Ceratodontiformes > Ceratodontidae > Neoceratodus > Neoceratodus forsteri. Next base: position 272,690,405 of record CM028133.1, read on the forward strand.
CCTAAGGTTGTGATTAGCATGAGCAAATGTTTGGAATATTTGCCTCCTGGAATCTCTGCTACACTTCCTCGATTTGAAGAGCTAGCAAGCAGCATTCTAATTTTGATGGTTGAGTGGATTGGGGGTCCAGTACTAATGGGAGTTGGTGCTAGTGCATTGAATCCCACAGAGTGCACTGCATCAACTCCACCTTGGTCAATAGCACACTGTGGTCTACAGTCTTAACAGTGGTTGTGTCTCTTCTGTCATTTTTCCTGTATTATTTTAGGATGTTTGTTAGATTCCGGTAAAAGGCTTGCTGGCCTTAAAGCTGCAACTAGTCATTTTTACATTAAGCAGTAACATTACATTTCAAGTAAGCATATATTTGTATGTTATTCCTGCCAAACAGTCCATGTTTTTCATTTAGACTGCTCTTTTTTTCTGTTTTTCTGTGCCATCTTACTTTATCAAGTTCCAGATCGCAGAGTTAAGCAACCTTTCTTGTCCTTTCTGACATCACACTTTGAACACACTGCTTTTTAACAGTCTATATGGCACTAGTGGGGGGGGGGGGGGTTTGCATGAGCAGTGGCTCTACACTCTGCTGGAGTGATGTTTGTTGAGGTTGAAAGTATTAAGAATTTCAGAGGTTTTCACCAAGAGGTGTGGGCCTTGTAAGCAAAGATTTGTCAAACTTTTTCAGTCCTGATTACCTGCTAGTGTATACACTGACATAATACTAAGATCATAGGAGTTTACAGTCAGTGTGACAACTGTGTGTGGTAAACCAGGTGCATTGCATTAGTGCACTTACATAGTAGACTATACTATTGGAGCTTTCTCTTTGCAGTGAAGATTTAGACAGGTCAACTGGTAATACAGGTATAGTTTGCTGTGTTGTGTTCTATGGTGGGTATGAATCTGCAGTGATTTTAGCGCTTAAAATCAATATGTTCAGCTTTTATCTCCCCCCCAAACACAGCAGTTTTATGTCCCACTTATTACCATCTTATGTGGGAACTATCTATGTCCGCACTTGTACTGCCTTTTAGGTGGGGAGACCTGCAGTGTGTGGGATGCATAGTTCAAAATCCTGACCAGTTCATCCCAGAAGGTGGGTCTTAGTTGGCCCCACTCACAGGCTCCAACCAATGGACTCTCTCATGGTTCTTGAGAAAGTCCCTCCAGACCTCCTGCTGCCCAGACAGACCTGACAGTTAGTAGGACATCCCATGGCTCCTTCAAAAGCCAATGCTTGTTTACTTAACATAGAAACATAAACTTTGGCGGCAGATAAGGACCAATTGGCCCACCTAGTCTGCTCATTTCCCTACCTATTGATAAGCTGCAGATCCTAGTTAACAAACAGCCTACTTCTTCCTACCCGCCTCACCAGAATTGCCTTATGTATGTCTCATGCATTCTTGAATTTCCTCACTGTTTTTGACCCCACAGCTTCCTCAGGAAGGCCATTCCATGCGTCCACCACCCTTTCTGTGAAAAAATACTTCCTCACATTGCCCCTGAGCCGTCCCCCCTCTATCTTCAAATTGTGTCCCCTTGTTCTTGCACATCTGTTTCTGAAAGATGCTACCCTCTTAGACTTTGTTGATTCCCTTGAGGTACTTGAAAGTTTCTATCATGTCCCCCCTCTCCCTCCTTTCCTCAAGGGTGTACATATTAAGCTCCTTTAGTCTCTCTTGTATGGTTTCTGTTGCAGACCCTGCACCATTTTAGTTGCCCTGCTCTGGAATGCTTCCATCCTGTCTATGTCCTTGTGGAGAGAGGGTCTCCAGAACTGGATGCAGTACTTCAGATGAGGTCTCACCAACTGTCTGTACAGAGGGATAACGACTTCCTGTTTTCTACTTGTGATACCTCTCCCTATTCATCCCAATATCCCCCCAGCCATCCTTACTGCCTTCTCACATTGCTTGCTTACCTTTAGGTCATTTGATATGACTACCCCCAGGTCCTCTTTCATTTGTATTATTGTTACTACCTCCCCCCCATTGTGTACTCTTCCCCTGGGTTTTTGTTTCCCAGGTGCATTACTTTGCACTTCTTTGTATTGAATCTAAGCTGCCATACTTTTGACCATTCCTCCAACCTTGCCAAATCCCTTCTCATCCTTTCCACTTCCCCTTGTGTATCAACCCTGTTGCAGATCTTTGTGTTGTCTGCAAAGAGGCATACTTCTCCTTTCAGTCCATCTGCAGTGTCACTTATAAAGACATTAAAAAGGACTGGACCCAGCACTGAACCCTGCAGTACCCTGCTAGTAAACCCCCTTTCTTTGGAGTGGACTCCGTTTACAATTACCATCTGTGTCTTGTTGTCCAGCCAATTTTTTACCCAGGCTACCACCCTGGGACCCACTCCCAGGCTGGCTAATTTGTTTGGTAATCTTTTGTGTGGGACTGTGTCAGATGCCTTGCTAAAGTCTAGGTAGGCCATGTCCACACCCCCTGCCTGGTCTGCTACTTTGGTCACCCAGTCAAAAAAATCTGTTAGATTCGTCTGACATGACCTTCTCGCTGTGAATCCATGCTGCCTTGGGTCCTGTGCCTCGCTGGTCTCTAGGTACTCAACAGTTCTTTCTTTCATAGATACATATAGATACATAGATACATAGATACATAGACAGTGTCGGCAGATAAGGGCCTATGGCCCACCTAGTCTGCCCATTTCAGCTTGTAAGTTCAGTTTGTTTTCCTAGAAGTCTATTTCCCCTTACCCCTGACCTCTAGAATTCCTTTATGTCTATCCCATGCATTCTTAAATCCGTGATTGTTTCAGCCCCACCACTTCCTCTGGCAGGGTGTTCCACTTATCCACCACCCGTTCTGTGAAGAAATTCTTTCTCATGTTTCCTCTGAATCGTCCTCCTCCAACTTCATCCCATGCCCTCTAGTCCTGAAACATCTTTTAGCTTAAAAATAGTGTTTTCCTGCACCCTGTTCCTCCCTGTAAGATACTTGTATGTCTCTATCATATCCCTCTCTCCCTCCTCTCCTCCAGGAGTACATGTTCAGTTCCTTCAACCTGTCTTCATAGGACTTGTGATGCAATCCATGCACCATCTTTGTTGCCCTCCTCTGAACCTTCTCTACCCTGTCTATGTCCTTACGTAGGTATGGTCTCCAGAACTGTACACTGTACTCCAGGTGGAGCCTCACTAGTGTCTTGTATGCGGAATTATGACCTCCTTTTCCTGCTGGTGATGCCCCTGCCTATACATCCCAGCATCCTATTTGCTTTACCTGCTGCCTTGTCACACTGTTTCCCTACCTTGAGGTCATCAGAGATGACAACCCCAAGATCCCTTTCCTGCTTGGTGCATGCTATATCCTCACCCCCAACTGATATATTGTGCCAGGGTTTTTGTGCCCCATATGCATTATCTTGCACTTCTTTGCATTGAATTTCAACTGCCAAACCCTTGACCATTCTTCAAGTTTCTGCAGGTCCCTTCTCATTCTGTCTACACCCTCTGGTGTGTCTACTCTGTTACAGAGCTTTGTGTCATCAGCGAACAGTGAAATTCTGCCTTCTATATCCTGTGCAATGTCACTGATGAAGATGTTGAATAGGATCAGAAGTGATTCCATCATTTTCCCTACCACAGAGGCCAAACTAACAGGTCTGTAGTTTCCTGCCTCTGCTTTTCCCCCACTTTTGTGATGGGGGATCACATCCACCCTCCTCCAGTACTTGGGTACCACACCATGCTCCCATGATTTGTTAAAAAGGGAAGTCAGTGGTGTCACTAGTTCTCCCCTTAGTTATTTTAGAATTCTGGGGTGAATCTCGTCAGGCCTCATTGCTTTGAACACCTTCAGTTTTAGGAGTTCTTTCAGAAACCTTTCTTCCGTGAAAGGACTGGTATCGATCCCCCTATCCGGAGTGCTACTATTGATTGGATTAGGTACCTCCCCCTCCTCTTCTTTTGTGAATACTGAGCAGAAATATTCAGTATCCCTGCTTTTTCACTGTCCCTCTCTGCCACCCACCCTGCCCTTTATTAAAGCCTCACTATCCCTCCCTCCTTGGCTTTCTTTGCTCCCTAATGTACTTGTAAAAGGTTTTATCCCCTTCTTAACTTGAGTTGGCTGTCTTTTTCTCGGTTTGGGCCTTTGCTATTCTGACTGCCTTCCCCACTTCCTTCTGTTTTAACTGGTACAGTTCTCTGTCCTGCTCCTTCTGTGTTTCCTTATACTTCCTGAATGCTGTCTTTTTCTCCCTAACCTTCCCTACCTCCTCTTTTGAGAACCATAGTTTTTTTTCTTTCGTTTCAATTTGTTTGTTTGCTTTGATATTTCCCCATTGTTTCTCCACCCCTCCTTCTTGCCTATTTGCTAGTGCTTTTCTGAGACACCCTCCCATTTTGACAAAGTCAGCCCTGCTAAAGTCCAGTACCCTCACTTGTGTATGGCTTGACTTTGTGGCTGTGTTTATCGTGAACCACACTGTCTGGTGGTCACTTGTTCCCAGATGGCTACCCACTTCTAGATCTGTGATCCTCTCTCTATCCCTGTTTGAGAGTACCAGGTCTAAGATTGCTCCCTCCTGAGTGGATTCCAGCACTAGTTGTCTGAGGCATGCACCTGTAGGGCATCGAGAATGACCCTGCTCTTGGATGTGGCTGCAGCAAAGCTGCTTCAGTTAGCATCTTGTGCAGAAGCATGGTACCAATGGGTTTCTTGCCCTCGAGGGAGGGTTGTTCCACATGCTGCCTTCTATGGAAAGCCTCCTTGCCGGAGGAAATGAGAACCCCATCGTACCGTGATGCTTCCGCACAAGACTCAAGACCAATCTGCTGTTAACGAGCAAATGCCACCGTACCTGACACTACAACAATGACCCTGTTAGCTCACTTACCAAACTAAAATCTCCATCCCCTGAACAGGTAGCACTAACTCCTCCTCCCCCTCACAGAACCTATCCTATGGCTCTTAGAACTATGTTACCTAAAGAATCTACAGTACTGTCTCTCTCATGTGTATGACTGATGTAGGATTAAATGAACAACAACTTACTAATTAGATATACGAAACCCATAGAAAATACTGCTATGTGTAAACTGCCGAATACTATATACCCATGACCGGTATATGTATCACTGTCTATAATTTCATGTACTATTATTCCTGGGTCGCCCCTGAAAAAAGGACCTCCGGGGAACAGTGGGTCTACCCGGTCATCAAAATTCAACAAATAAATAAATAATATTCAGGTCCCCCAACATCTCCCCTTTTTCTGTCATCCTAAGGATGCCTTCTATCATTTCCTTGTCCGTTTCCTCACCCTGAGACAGGGGTCTGTATACAACCCCTGTGTGGATTGTGGTGCCATTTCCAGTCTCCAGGTTGATCCACAGCGTCTCCTCTCCTCCCTGTTTACCCTTTAGTTCCATTGCTTTGATCCCTTCCCTTATGTAGAGAGCTGCTCCTCCATCTCTTCTACCCTCCCTGTCCCTCCTGTAGATTGTGTACCCTGGTATGTTGACATCCCAGTCATGATTCTGTGTGTACCATGTTTCTGTGACTACCACGATATCCAGGTGTCCCTCTTCCATTAAGGCCACCAGTTCAGGGAGTTTGTTATCTAGACTCCGGGCATTAGTACTCATTACCCTCCATGTTTTGATGGCCTTACCCCTTTTTGGCCCATCCCTGTCCTTACTGCCTTTGCATCCATTTACCCCTGTCCTATTGACTTCGCTATCTTGGTGTTTACCTCACTAACTACCCTGATTTTCTTTGGGGGGGGGGGGCTAGGATTTTCCTGCTCCTTTTCATTGCCTCCTCCTTGGCTAGTTTAAATGCTTGCCAATGAAGCATTTAAACCTATCATTTATTTTATTTATTCATTTCAGATCGGGTTTACAACCTTTGAGTCAGAGACTCATTTACAAAGGCACTCGCTATGGGGGCAGGCATCAAGACAGTTATTACAGTGCAGATTAAAACAGAGGATAACATTATAGGTGCAGTAAAAGGAACATTTAACATAGAAACACTTAGGTTACATAATGTAGTAGTTTGTATGTTACTTAGGTTACATAATGTTACAAAATTGTGAGTTACACTCATGGATATAGTAGGTCCTCACAGAAGACAGTGGGTTACATCTCTGTTTGGACCTAGTTGGGAAGGAGTGGGTCTGGGGGGAGGGAGAGGCTGTCCAGTGGATGTTGTCGAGCCAGGGGGCAAGGTGGGTGGGTACCACAGGTTACAACAGGGGGGTTAGTTGCACCTACAACATCAGCTAGGATCAGCTATCAGCTAGGATCCTGGTTCCCCTCCTGGACAGATGCAGACCATCGCGCCAGTATAGGCCTGTATCCCTCCAGGTGGACCCCCAGTCTCCAGTGAAGCGAAAACCCTGAGCTCTGCACCAGTTTTTCAACCACTGATTAAATCCCATGGTATGGAGTACCCTAGCCTCACCCATGCCATAGACAGACAGCACCTCCGAGAAGGTTACCATGCATGCTACTTAAGGCCCCTCCCCAACTCCATGAGCTCCTCCTGCACTGCTCTGATCCCTTTCTCAGGTAAATCATTTGTCTCTAGGTGGACAGTGACATCCAGCTCTGTCCCCCGTGCAGCTGCTCCCATGATCCTGAGGATTTGCTCCTTGTCCCTCCAAGCCATGGCACCAGGCAGGCACCTTAACCCCCTACACCCCAGTTCTACCCTCCTAACAGTGGAGTCCCCCACCAGGAGTTGTTTCCTTCCCCTGTGGGGTCCCCATGCCACCCTCCTATGGATCTCTTTTGTGGAGGTTCCTAGTATCCTCCTTGGTCTCCACTGCAGGTGCCTCCATAGAGGAACCATATTCTGCCAGAACAGCATACGAATTGTGCAGAGGTGCAACTGGAGGGATGCGCCTCCGTTCCACTACCCTCACCCTCCCTGAGCCCACTGTGGTCCGACCGCTACTCTTTCCTGGTAACCTCTGAGACAGTGGCAGTGGCTCTAGTGGTCCCTGGGTGGAAGAGGAGGTCCCCTGAATCCTGGCCAACTCGGCCTGGAGATGAGCAGCCTCCTCCCTCAGCTCAGAGAGAGGTGCCTGCAGATGGGAGAACATTGCATCCTCCAGAACGTCTCCCAGAAGACTGCCGCTCCACAGACATTGCTCTGCACCACTCCCATCATGTCTTATTTGTGGCCCCTCAACTGTCTTGTATGCTTACTCTTTCCTTTCTCTGTTTATTTATTTATTTATTTTTTCCTCCCTACTTTCTTACTGCCTCCATGCCCTTAAAGCTCCTGCTCTTCCTGTTCTGTTACAGGAAGTTCCTGTATTCTTCTGTAGTCTCCTCCTTACTTGCTTAGAGTCAGACCTCCAGCAGCTGGGGGTAATGGAGAGCTACTCTTTTCTTTCTAGGATGGCGAGTCTTTTGTGCCTCTGTGATCACTCCCTTCCGTCTCCCAAAAAGGAAGTTCCTGTTGTCAGTCAAATCTTGTGCCTGTAAAAGTGGAACTAGCTAAGGGTGGGGAGGGAAGGCTATATAGTCCCGGTAGAGTAGTAAAGTTCTAACAGCACCTCCTTCCTCTTGCTGTTCTCTGTCAAAAGCTATCTAGGGCAGTTTTAAGTCCAAACACCTGGCTTCCTGCTGCCTAAGCCACTTCCCCTAATTCACATTTCACTTCTTCACCTAGGTAGCTGCACAGATAATCGTTCCCTTCACACTGAACTTAGACAAACACACTAACTTTTGTGGTTTTTTTTTTGTTTGTTTGTTTTTACCCTAAATTGAAGGTCCCAGTAGTAGAGTTCTAGTTCTTAAGTCCCAGTAGAGTAGTAAAGTTGTAACAGCACCTCCTTCCTCTTGCTGTTCTACTTCTTCTCAGTAGATTTATCCATGCGCAATCTCTTGTAGCTCCCAAGAGGCTTATCTCGTCCCCTTTGTACTGTTTTTTGACCTCCACTTTCCCGAGGAGATCATGTTGAGTTCACTTCCATACCCCTGTGCCTCTATGGTAGGTACTGTAGGACTGGTCTGTCTTTAGCTGTCATGAAGATAGCTGTCTCTGCCTGTTAAAGTTGTTTTTGCACATGCCCCATTTCTAGGGTGCTGTTTATTAGTTTAACCCAGTAGTTTAGAGGGTGGTGGATGAGTGAAAAGGCAGACTGAAGTTCTTACCCATAGCAGGAGTCCCTGTTTCATGTTTCAAGTCTGTCTTGTCTGCCTCAACATGCTCTCTACTACTTCTCTCTCCGATTCACAGTCCATGATGTTTTTTCTGGTGCCTTTTTGTTCTCTTAAATGGATATAAGTTTTGAGAGTAAGGGAGCTGTAGTCTAGTGGTGTAGATGTCACAGTGCAGGGGTGTAGTACTCCAGCTGTAGTTGACTCCTCTTTTTGACTGACTGGAAAAGGATCTGCCTGATGGTGGGAAGCTAAGTGAGGACCCCTTGCTAAAGTGGGTAGCCCCACCACCTAACATTTTCTGCTGAACAGCATGTACAACAGCGAGACCAGTGGAATTTACAAAGGTGCATGATACATGTAACCATTTCCACCTTAGGAAAGTCAGAAGGGTACATCTCCAGTATCTGTACACATACCTACAGTAGTTAGCAGGCTGATGTCTAGTGCAACTGACTCTAGATTTGGGACATAAAACCCTTGTCCAGTTAGTCAAAAGCTATTGAAGAGTGCCATCATAGGTGTTTAAAAACAATGCTTTTTGAAACTTCAAAAATAAATAACCCAAACCTTAAGCTGAATAGAATGGTTTTATCCTTTGGATGACCACTTAGGGTTTTCATAATAAAATTTCCTTAAACATGCAAGGAAAAACAGTAGTAGTTGCTTTAAATGAGATCTGTGGGTGAAATCTTTGGTTTTGTTATAAAAGTCTGGTTTTCAATGCTACTCTCAGATGAAATAATGGCAGACACAGGGCTTGAATTTAATCTTCCCTAGTGCTCCAAAAGGCCACTTTAGATACTGTAAGAACTGATCTTGAAATTCACTGTGTAGATTGATACTAAATCAGACATGTAAATGTGTATTATTTCTGCATTGGAGTAGTAAAATTGCAACTGCTGTCCCCAAGATGGAGGCAGTTTGAAAAAAAAGAAAATTGAATACAAGATCCCAGGTCTGAATTGACAAGTCTGGGATCACGGTAGAATCTATAAGTTCAAGCCCTGAGAAATTTGTAAACTTGTCTTGTTAAAATTTGATTTTGCAGTTTTTTTTCTCTTAGTCTGAGCATGATCTTTATGTTGTATTTCTTTTTCTTCTGCCATTACTCTCCTGACGAGCACTCAGTGCCCTTCCCCCTCCACTCCTACCCCCTCACACTGCGATTGGGTCAGCCATTGAGAACATAGTTCCCATCAGTTTTGTGCATGCAGGTTCCTCAGAGCCATGGCAGCACGTACTGTACTGCTGGGTATTTTCTCAGCTAAAACTTCACCTTTGGGAAAATCACCAGTAGTGCAGTATGGGACCTGTGGTGCTGTTGGTTTTTCTTTTCTTTTTTTTTTCACTTTGTATCGCATGTTACTGAATACTAACTCATAATTTTGCTTTACCAGTGGCCAGTATTTCTGCATTTATGTTTTGCACCATCATCTCGCTTGCTTATTTTGGACTAACAGGTGATTCCATGTTTTTCTAGAAGAGGATCCTTAAGTGAATAGTCCAGCAGTAGTAGTAGTAGCATACAGGGTGAAATAGACATAAAGCAGGGCCCACCAGTGTGGCCTTGAGGGGCCTTGTAAAAACAAAATGGCCCCAGAGAGGAGTCTATTCCAGAGAAAACCAAAGCATAAAATCAAAGGCGAAAGAAACAAGGACTTAATCACCATATAGTGCTCATAACAAGTAGAAAAAGGGTGTGATGTGTTTCTACTTTACATAAAACCAATAATATCTTCTGAAGACATTTGTAGCATTCTTGGCACCAGAGATACTGCCTTATGAAGTTGCATAGGTATTGTTCATTGTTTCAGATACGTTGAAGTGTTCTATTCACGTTGATGTATAATAAATATGTAACTGCAAATATATTGACATTGCTTTTGAACTGTTTTAACACGTCAGCCTATTTAAAACACTGACAATACCTACAGAATGCAACATTTGTATTTGTATTTAGCTTACCAGGAAATAATAAAAGCACAGCTGAGCAATGCCCAGTTACAAGGACAGGTTAGGACAGATAACATTATAGTAGATAAGGAGGCAGATAACATAAACACAGGGATTGATAAGAAATGTATGCATTTTTGGAAGTCAGGCTAACGTGTAAGATCCAAAATGAGTTCTAGAAACAACAGAAACATTTAAACAAAGGACTGAAAGTTGAGTCAATGCTTATGGAATGATTCTTGCATTAAAGGACACTTTTATCTACAGTTTTACAGGCTAGAAGTGTGTGCTACCCAACATTGAAAAGGGAAGTGCAGACGCATTGTTTAACTGTTATAAATACATTTGCTGTGTTTGGAATACTTTGCCAGCAGCATTGAAAGCTGTGGCTACTTTTTCACTAGCGTTGCTAGAATTACATCCCAGCCAGGGCAGACTGTGACTGGCTCAAAATGGAGGGTGGTGGTTATGGACAACACGTTAACATATTCAAAACTGTTTGACTACACTTATGCACGTATGAAGGACAATGTCTGTACACACTTACATGCTAGGAGTTCAGACAGTACTCTACTGGAAGACTTTACACTTTCTAAGGATGAAAGCATAAAATTCTTAAGGGTTACAGGAATATTGTTCATGAAATTTGCATAGGCAGTGTTAGTGTTTTAAATCCTGTGTTGCGGTTCAGTAGCAACATCGATATGTGTAAGATGGTGGCATGTTTAAAACACGTTGATGTTACTTTTTGGAGATAATATCCATACAACCTGTTATGCTAGCACTTCAGGTTATACAATGTTAGACAGCTGAGGTGCTGCCCTTTTCTGCAGTGTATTGGAAGAACTTCTAGCATCTAGGGTAACAGACATGTTGTTTTTTTAAATTATGTAGGTACAGTATTGTCAAAGTGTTTTACATATGTTGACATGAGGGCTGCCCGATGGCCTGGTGGAAGGGCGTCGTGCTGCCATGCCCATGACCTGGGGTTGGGAGGGCACTCAGGGAGCTGGGATTGAGTATGCCCAAGGTTAGTAGTGCTGACTAGAGTTGCGAGAGCCAGCTGATTAGTGGCATCAGGAACCATTGGTACAGCTGTCAACTGTGGCAGGCCAGGGAGCCTGCTTCCTCACGGGGGAATTGCCCATGTGCATGTTGTACTGCTTGAGACAAGGACAGCAGAGGCTAATGCCCAACGAACTCCAAGCTGGGATTCATCAGAATGATGGTCCATAACTCTCTCTCAGGTCCTGCTGTGTGTGGCTTACCACTGGTCTAGCAGCGGGGGTTGGAGGAGCCAGTCAACCTCAAGCCGCAATCCATCAGAATAATGGTCACTGACACTCTCAAGTTCCGCTCTGTGTGGTTCACCACTGGTTTAGCAGCCCGTTTTTTTTTTTGGGGGGGGGGGGACACAGACAAACTCCAAGTCACAATCTGACAGAATGATGGTCGCTTACACTCTCAGGCTGTGATCTGTGTGGCTCACTACTGGTCTAGCAGGGGTGGAGGGCCCAGACAAACTCCAAGCCGTGATCTGTCAGAGTGATGGTTGCTAACACCCTGAGGCTCTGTTCTGTGTGACTCTGCACTGGTCCAGAGTTTTGGACGGGGGGGGGGGGACAAACTCTAAGCTGCAGTCCTTCAGAATGATGGTCGCTGAAGCCCTCAGGACCTGCTTTGTGCGGCTCACCACTGGTCTGGAGGAGAGGTGAGCCAAGACAAACTCTAAGCTGTGGTCCATCAGAATGATTGTTACTGATGCTTTTGGGCCCCTACTTGTGGGGGTCACCACTTTTCTGGGGGGGGCTGCTGATGGGGTTGGGAGGTGGCTGACAGTAGGACCTGACGGAAGGGAAATGACAGCGGGCTTCAGGGTGAAAGGCTTGATTAAAAAAAAAAAAATGCTGACGCGTTTAAAATACTGAAACATCTTTACAGGCCCAGACATATCTCCCTGAACCCAAACTTTTGTTGGAAAAAGATTTACTGTAAAATGTCAAGCTCTAACACTTTCAAAGTTAACCTTTTTTAAAGAAATTATATTTAGAAAGTGCTAACTTTTTAACCTTTTGGGCTCAAAACTTAATTGTTTTTTTTTTATTGGAAGCTTGGAGTCTTGTCCCCATGACTACAGTATAAAGATGCTGAATTCTTTTAAACACATTGATGTACATTTTTATAGATTTAAAATATTTTTTAAGTGTTTTATGCTTTTTTTGTACATAGGGAAAATAAATGAGATTGGAATGATTTTCGATATTCAAAAAGGCTTTATAAAATAGTGTAATTGCATCACGAAGAACACAACTTCACTAAACATTAGTATCCCCATATATTGCTGTTTCTTAAGAAAACCGTCATAGCAAAGTTTATATATTTCACCAACACAGTTAGCGATTAAGAAAGGGTAAAAAGCTGGCCCGGTGGCGCTGAAGATTGAGGCGCTGGCTGCCACACCTCACGCCACTCCAGCGACCCAGGTTTGGGAACAAACTCAGGTCATTTGGGGTCAGCGGGGGGAAAGGATCGAGCAGCCACTGGCCTGCTCTCCTCTCCTATGGAGAGTTTCCATGGCTCCCGGTGCAGCAGCTGCACCCAGTAGTAACTGTGAGCCTCTGCAGCTGGGACCACTCAAGAAGGGTACAGGAGGGGGCGGAGGCCTCTGGGAATCGTGCAGGAATGCGCGACTTGGCATGCTGGCATCATTGCACACTCTCCTCCTTGGGGCACAACAGTAACAAGTGGAAAAACACCGGCAGCTAGGAGGACGACGGCAGACCCAGAGGGAGCGCCACACATGCCCATCGCCGGTCCCCACCTGGCCAGCTCTCCCAGATCCTCTCCTCTGTCTGGGGCTGTGGTGGGAGGGGATTCTGTCCCCGATTTCCTGGTCAGAGGGATTCGGGCAGGGCAGTAGGAGCTGCTCGGGGAGCTCACCTGAGGGAGTTCCTGGCAGCCGGCGACTGGAGCAAAAAGGAGTTGGGAAAAACAAAACAAATGGGTAAAAAAAGGGGGTTGAATGAATGGAAGTGGGTGGCACTTTTGTTGGTGAAATATGTAAATTTACTACTTTCAAAGATTTTGATGCAGTAAAGATGAGTTCATGAAAAGAGGGATGACAGCACGGGGGGAAGTAATCATGCCACTTTACAAGGCCCTGTCTGTAATACAGTGCAGTTCTGGGCTACCCAATGCAGGAAGGACATTGAGGCACAAGAGAGTGCAGTCCAGGAACATAAAAATGATCAATGGCATTTGGAAGATAACTACAAGGAGAGACTAGAGGCCCTTTGCATGTTCATCCTGGAGATAAGTAGGGTGAAACTGGGCTTATCATATACTGAAGGTTATGGACCAGGTTAAACAGCTGGGAATGTTTGCTCTGATGTGTTCCAGCAGCATGCAGGAACATGCCCTGAAGCTCAGAGTTAGTTAATTCATGGGTAACATTAAGAGGCATATCTTCTCCCAGAGGTGCTGTACCTGTGGAGAAGATGGACATGAAGATAGTACAGGCCTTCAAAGTAGACCTGGACAATTGTCTGCTTACCAAGGGAATCACAGGGTACTCTGAGTAGTAGGGTGGGTTGAGTGATTGAAAAATGTATTAATTGTACAAAGAAATTTCAATTTTAGGGTGGGTTGGAAATTACTACATGTTCACAGCATACTTGATGGTCCTTGATTATGAATTGGGTAGGGGCAGTATAATGATGGGCCTGGTGTCTCTTCTGACCTTTACTTATTAATTTGTGTATATTAAAAACATGATTGTTATGAGCACTATTTGGATGAATTATATGTAAAATGAATCAGTCTGTTGCTAGTCATTCAAGAGATTGACACGGGCTCGAGTCACAAAAGGTTCAGGACTCTGTCCACAAATGCAGAGGGCTGGCTGAGCTGTGACATGCCCACTCTGTGCACTCAGAGCACCCTGTGACACCCATAGCTTGGATTACACTCGTCCTCCTCACCTAATCCCACCGTGTCCATGCATCTACATGAGTGGGCTTGAATGTGTATGTTTGCGCTCCGCACTAACCTCAGCATGTTGGCCACACTGTGCAGAGGGTGCCAGTGCTGTGCGAGGGAGAAGCCCTGCAGTAGTACTCACAGCCTCTCAAAACATGGCTTCCATATGTAGGGCCTGATTGATGCCCTACACTTTACCCGCATCCCTCCGAGACAGCATGGAGGGCTGTGGGTGTCCCTGTGTGGGGATACAACTGCCCTTGGTGGACTGCCGAGGGATGCTGTATCCCACAATACTCTGCCTCATGCAGAGCAGGGGGATTCACTGTAGAGCCAGCTGGATCTGATTTGATGTACGGTGTCAACCACACTTTGTTCCTCCCTAATACCCCTTTCGCCTGCACAGTTCTCTGCACGCAGTACTGAGAGGGATGAGGGCTGTAGATTGTGCTATCTGCGGCCGTATCTGCAAGTGTGTAGCACCATGTCCTGGCCATTTCTGTGGATCGGCCCTTAGTCTGACACCAGCAGTTTAAAGCCATAAAACGGTATACAGCATAAAACTGAACTTGGATTTATAGAGTGCATTTTATGCACAAAGTATGGAAAAGTGCTTTATGAATCAGCTAGTTTGGTATTGGTAGTGCAGTGATCACATGTACACAAATGCAGCAGCCATTCTGTGCACACCATCATTCCATAAATATGCACATTATCAGGCTTGAACAGTTGCATCGGAGAGCAGAAATGTCCAGGACTCTGAAAGAAAATGAGGGAACTAGATGGCTTAGTGGGTTGGTAGTGGGTTACAGAGCCTTTCACCTCTAGATCACTGGTTCAAATCCAGCACAGGTCAGTAGTGGCCAAAAGCTATTATCACCTGAAGGTTGTTCAGTGGCCTGTGTGAAATGAGTTGTGGTGGTCTCAGTCCAGTTTGCGGTATGCAAGTGTCTACATCACAAAAACACCAACACAGCAATAATTGGAACCCCTTGTTGGCAGTCTCACATGAGAGGCCAAGGACTGAGTGGGCGTGAGTCTGAACTACCCTCTCACCTACTTGGTGGCCCTTCCATGGCAGGGTTCAGGCACATTGGCGGGGTGGTGTGGAGAAGCTTATACTGTGATCGCCAGCCTGGCATGTGGATAAATAGAGGACTTTGGATTCAAGTGCTGTTAATCCAGTACCTTTCACGGGCACTAAATTCACACACAGAAAAGCAAATCTTTAAAGAAAACGGCCATGACATCCTTGGTTTTTACCTGGGTAACCATCAGAAATGGGAAGAAGTGACTGTGGTTTCCCATTAGGAGACAAAGGCAAAAAAATGTAACAATTAGTATTACCACTCAAAGTCTGAAAGGGTATAAAAGTCTGATAAAATTGGTGGGCTCTGGGAGGACAGTTCAAAGAGAGTGTGATAGACCACGGAGAAAGCTTTGTGGTAGATAGATGATGTAGTCCAGTGATTTTGGCCAACTTTGGCCCAGTGTCCAGTAATGTAAAGATAGAAGTCTGACTTGTACTTAGTTGCTATAGAGGCGTTAACACAAGAACTTTTTTCATTAATTTTATATTTGTTATTTTTGCATTAGGCTTACAAAAATGGCTACCCGCACCCTTGATGTGGCTCTGCCAAAAGACCACATTGTGGGTAGAGTTCACAATGTGCTCTTTGAGCATCATGAGAGAATGTATGTGGGGAGCCATATTTGTGATTCAGTTGCTGACAAAAGAAAAAAAAAAACTTCATAAGAAAATCTAGGCCTCATTTTAATGTCTTCAATAGGAGGCAATTACAAGTTGGATTTATATTTTTGCATTATTAGACAGTGTTAAAAACTGAAATCATTCCAAAACACTGGCAGTGTCTCTTTAAAAGCACTGACCTTTTACCACCAGCGACTGGGGTTTGAGTCTCGGCAGAGCTTACAAGTGAAAGAGAATGTGGTGGTGTTCTTCTAGGATATTTTCTCCATTATGCTACACTTTTGGAACTATAGCCATCAGTGCTAGGACCACACAGAAACATTTGCTAGTCGGGAGCTGTCCAGAATGATGTGCCATGTCTACATGCATATAAGCATGGGTGGCCTCATTCAGATCTGCTGAAGGAAATGTCAACCTAGCCATTGCCATTTATTCTTTTATTTTACTAAATGTTTATTTCGTCATCTCTACATGTCACTAGAGTCAAAAGAGCCTTTATTTCAGTATTGTAAGTGCTGAGATAAAATTCACAAAGAAGATACACACGCAGTCTATGTGTGCTGTCTGGGCATGCCTCACAGTGTGAGGATATCTGAGATTTGCCAGAACGTTAACCAGGCTACAGGGCGACGCTGTAAGAAAGCTCTAGAAAATTTCCTTCTCAAAACTTTGAAAGCCATGGAGAAGGAACAGGGCCCAAAGTATGTGTCTCCCTCACTGTCAGCCGAGTAGTGAGTGCTGAAGTCGAAGGGTCGGGAAAGGGAATGGTTATCGTCGCGGCCCTCCTTGTCCTCCAGCCACAAGCAGAAACACAGAGAAAAAGAAAAACCTGCTTTGCTGGTGAGGTCCTGGTCACCATTGAGATGAGGCAAATCTGCATCATTGCACACTCTTGCAGCATTGACTACAGTCCTCCCAACTGTCAATGAGACACCAAGGTCAGGGCTTGGCTTAGGCACTGCCGTACCTGCCATGGATGGTAGGACTCCATCATCATTGGGCCAGTGTCTGTTGATAGCAGTAGTCCTGGCCCCTTCACAGCGCGCCATCGACTCTCCGGCTGTGCCGGAGTCGTTCTCAGAAATGATCAGACGCATTCTGTCTGGACTACCAATACAGGCAGTTATTCAACTGATGGGGCCTCCTGGTACTTGACGCTTGTCGACGAATTCACCTAGCAAGCTGCAGGTTCCTCCCTCTCGGCCACCACCGGTGTCGCCGGGGCATTCTGTGGCTCCCATCGTCGATAGGGACATCAGTGACAAAGTAGAATACAATCGTGACCTCAAGGATTTAGAGGAGGACTGTGAGGGAGAACAATTTTAGCACCTCATTGTAGTTCTGCCCTCTCATACTGCAGTGAGGACTTTGTGGTTTGTATCCTGAGGTCTCCTCCTGAGGATCCAACTTTTCAAGCTATGGTGCAGCAGATGCTTTCTGCCGTTTGCTTTGCTGTGGAAGAGAAAGATTCTACAAAAAGAAATCTAACGGACTTTCTGGAGGTGCCCTGTTCACCCTCCATTAAAATTCCACTTATATGTCCTGCATTGGAAAATGCTGCTTTTGCTGCATGTTACAGACCAAACTTGCCTTGAAAAAGCGTCAGAGTGATGCAAAATGTTGGTAATGTGTGTGGGCGCTGCTGATTTTTTAAAATGGATTAAAACTTTTTAACTAAGGTCAAGTGCTTGTGATCTTTTACTTTAATAACTCTGAGCCATGGTAGCCCTGCTTCTCCTGGCTTACAGACCAAACTCACTGCCTGCAGTTCCCAAAAAGGCTGATAAGCAGTATCCTCTACTATCTGCTTTGCCTTATAATGCTAACCGCTAGAAAGTGACTCTGTAGTCATCATGGCTGCTCATGATAGGCCTAGGACACCTAAACACATGAATACTGTGCCTCCTGATAAAGAATCTAGGAGGCTGGATGTGATGGGCAAGCGTATATATGCCTCTGCCTCATTGAGCCTCAGGATTACAGACTGCTAGGTCTGTATGATAAAATATCAGAACAGCCTCTGGAAAGCTGCTTGTACTTCAGGCCAGGCTTTGCCCGAAGGCTCTGCCAAGAGTGATTTACTTAAAGGGAAACAATGGAAAAGGCACAGCTTTACCCAGGCACTACAAAAATTCCTGATTAGTGCTTTCAGACAGTAACATTTGTAAAAAAAATTATTCTAATTGATTTTTTAGTGATTTAAGCAGTGGCCTTCAACTTTCACTTTCTGTTGCTGGCAGCCACCATTTCATGAGTAGCGGAGAGCTTCCTGAGCTCACTTTCTGCTAATATGTCCTGCCAACCAATAGCTGAGGTCAAACAGGCATATTAGCCTACAGTGAGCTCAGCAAGCTCACTGCTGCTCATGAAATGGCTGCTGCCAGCAATAGAAAGTGGAAGTTGTGGGTAACTGTTCTAAATAAGTAAATAAAGTTGTTACTGTCTGAAAGCACTAATTGAGAGTTCCTGTAGTGTCTGAGGAAAGCTTTGTCTTTTCCATTGTTTCTACTATGACAGAGCGGTAGATGAAATTTATGTCAGCAGAAGAAGAGACAAAGCTCTGTTCCCTTTTTAGAAATGCTGAAAGGGTCAAACACTGAAAGCTCTGGAAGCATCCATGTAAGGAATCGAACACAGCTGCAGTCACTGTTGATTAGGGGGAAGTGTATAAAACCCACCTAGGCAACACAGGAGAGAGAGAGAGAGAGGCCTTGGGGAAAAGCTGGAAGCTGTGCTACAAATGGCGAGTTCAAGCTACACAGAACTTTGGAAAGGGCTATGAAGTTTGTGAGTGGACTTTATGATACTACCTGGATGCTGGAAACCAGAGTAGCTGGTAACCAGAGGTAGTGAGGGTTTATTTTGTTTAAACTCCAGACAGGAGTAGGATTTTGTTTATGTTTGTTAAAGGGGCCCCAACCCCAGTCAGTTGGAGGCAAAGATGCCTTAAATAAACTGCACTGTTTTATTTGACCTCGGACTGTGCATATTCTCCTTGGACACACCTACACCAGTCTACCCCAGGGAAATAACGGAGGTCACACAACCACAAGCACCTTTACTCCTCTTTTTGAAATTCCCTCCTTCAAAACTCTGAAAGACCCTTATTCCCCCCCACCCCAGTTTATATGCTGATAAATATAAAAATTTAATGTGCCTCAATTTAGGAAGCAAAAAGCTGGACTGCCGGTACAGCGGTAGGGCTACTATCTGCGGCTCTGATGGCCCATGTTTGGGAACGAGCATGGTGCATCATGGGTCAGCCGGTGGGGTAGGATGAGCATCCCACGGACAGCTCTCCCGGGGGGGGGAGTGTTGTGGCATCCTGGCATGCCAGCAACACCCAGTGGAAACTGGGTGTACAACAACTGTGACCACTCTTCAGTGCGTGGAGGTGACAACGGATGTCTGTAGGTCAGGTGTGGGAGTGCGTCCGACCCGCACGGACGTCATTGCACATCCGCGCCTCCGGGGGAAACTCGCAGAAAAACCCTTGGCTGACTGCTCCGTGAAGCCCCTGGACCTCCACCCAAATGACACCCCAGGCATAGGGAGCCTCACCACAGGGTGCAAGCTCACGGGTCTTCCAGTCCAGGCAGCATAGGGGGATGCTGGGCATGAGGTCCAGGCACTGAAGAGATGGGTACATCCCCTGCCTGGAACCAGGAGACAAAAAAAAAAAAAAAAAATTAGGAAGGAATCATATTTTGGCTGTGTGGAGCTAATAGCCTGATCCCTTCCACTTCCTGGTTCCCCCAGCGCTGCACCCGCATTACCACGTTTTGTGATGTAAGTATATGGAGAGTGCAGGGGTGTGCTCTATAGAAAGTAATGGGACTGCTTTTTTAACTTTGTTTTTTTTTTTTATAGTGTAGATTGTCATTCCGAACAAATAAAGGCCACAGCTCACCTAAAAAGGGCCTTTGCATGAGGAGATATTCTTGGCTCGGAATTGCTGACTTTGCCAATGATGTGCAGCAGGTAGTTTTAAATGCTTCTTTTTATAGGGAGAAAACTGTTTGTCTGTGACGTTGAAGAGGCCCTACGTGGCCATTGGACCTCAATGACTTTAAGGTCTGTAAAGACCCTGTATCCTACTCCTGTTAGGGGTCATGGGGGGGTTCCTTTCATCAGCTTGCTGCCCCGAGGTAGTCGTACCTACCGTCAGCAAGGCTGTGGTAAGGGAAGTGGCCCCTTGCCAGGTCCACTTCACCACATGCCCATGGGAAAGCACCCAAAGCAGTTGGTTCTGGTAGCTCTGTCACCACCAGTTCCTCCTCACTCTCTTCTGTCTCCACCCCATAACTCCTCTGTTACCTACAGGAGTGGTTGTGGGGGGGGGGGCAGGATTTCCATGAAGTGAATCAGTGGCAGGGGATCACTACGCTCCTCCAGATCATCCTCCGCCTCCTTCAAGTTATCCTCCAGGCATTTGTCCCTTTTGAAAGAAGTTCTGTCATTATTCCAGAAATGAGCTAAAGAACTAGTTCCTCCTCGGGAGAGGAACAAAGGGTTCTGTTCCAGATACTTTGTAGTCCCAAAATGGACAGGGGATCTGTGTCCTGTGTTGGATCTTAAAAGGAATTTCAACTTCTACATTGAATACAAAAAGTTTTGAATAGTATCTCTGCAAGCTCTGAATCTTCCTGGACATAAAGTCTCCACCACTCATTCACACTAACGGGAATCCGCCAGAGGTGCTAGGACCCAGCGGGAGCAAACTTTTTCAAGAGGGCCAGCACGCGAGATGGAGCTGCCAGGAGCAGCACCGGAAGCCTCAGCTTGTGCGGTAATGACTGTCTCGGCGTCGACCCTCCAACCGCCTCAGTTCCTTTTTTCCTGCCATCGAGTGCGCTTCAGTGACAACGTCTCTAGTCTGCCGGGAGTTAAACTTCACTAGCAGCAATATTTCAGTTTATTGTTTTGTAGTTTTATTTCGAATCAGTACCGATTATATATTATATGTTTAAATTTTACATCAAGAAGTCTTCAGCCCTCCATTGATGGAGTCGACCATGAGCCGGTCAGGTGACGGTAGGAGACTTCGTATGAACTCTTTCAGTCAGCAGGCGAGTCTAGTCCAACAACAGACTGTCCAGTGCCCAGGGGATGGGCGGTCCCGAGAGCATAAAGAAACGCCCCATTCCTAGCGCCATTGCTCGAGTTCCTCTTCGGCACATAGGTCGGCAGAGGAAAAGGCATCACCGAGGTCACCTTCTGTATGTCTGCGTGTAGATGGTCAGTTGTTGGGGCCAGGAACTGGTCTCCACCTCTGTCAAGTCACGGTTCTGTCTCCATGGCCGACCTCTTGACGCATAGGCCCTCTCACGCCTTTCGAGCTTCTGATGAGCAGCTTCACCAGTGGGCTGCTCTTATGGAGCAGTGGGCTTGGAGTTGGTCCAGTTGCCGGGCTGATCACTGTGGCCTTCGGTGCCGAACCCATTGGCTCCCGGAGGACAGGTAGGCGGTTGGGCCTTCCAGTCACACACGGCGCTTTTTCGTGCCGCCGACCGCGCGCTCCGGTATTTATCCCCCTCACATGGCTGCAGTGCCGGGGTCCACACCAATGCCTCTTATCTCCTGCCATTTTCTCTCTTTTACCTCAAATTGCAGTTTTCTGACCTCTGGGAGACACTCGGCGCAGTCTGCGGTGTCATGGGCTCATTCGGCACCGTGCATGGCGCCGCGGGCCCTGTTGCCGCGTGCAGCACCGGGGCTCTGTGGACACTGGGGGCTCAGATGGTGCTGTGCGAGGCACCGTGGGTGCTGTCGGCACTGTGTGTGGTGCCGCTTCAGCAGGCGTCTCCCTCCTTGTTCTTGGCGCCGTTTTCTTCTTCGGCACCAGGAGCTGGTGTGGTACCGACCGGTCTTCGGGGGTTTTCGATTCCGATGCTTTCTCCTTCTATTTTTTCCTTCCTGATTTTCACTCCTTTCCTGTCTATGCAGTCCCCCCTGGATTGTCAGGATCCAAAAGGAAGGTCCTGTCAGACTAATTAGGCACAGGATCTAAGACAGCATGGGTTTACAAAAGGAAGGTCCTGTCAAACTAATCTCATAGATTTCTTTGACTGGGTAACCAGAGTGGTGGACCAAGGGGGAGCAGTTGACGTCGCCTACCTTGACTTCAGCAAAGCTTTCGACACTGTTCCACATATAAGATTGATAAATAAGCTGGGTAGGCTCGGGGTGTGTCAGAAGTTGGTCAACTGGGTGGCAAACTGGTTGATGGGCAGAAAACAGAGAGTGGTGGTAAATGGTATACCGTCAGAAGAGGTGCAAGTCACAAGTGGGGTACCTCAGGGATCAGTCCTTGGGCCAGTCCTCTTCAATATCTTCATTAGTTACATTGCAGATGGACTAGAGGGTAAGGCTTGTCTGTTTGCAGATGACACCAAGATCTGCAACAGAGTAGATGATCCAGATGGGTGGGCAGAATGAGAAGAGATCTGGATAAACTAGCAAAATGGTCAGAAGAGTGGCAACTGGGATTTAATGCAAAGAAGTGCAAGATCATGCACATGAGGAAGAGAAACCCTGAAGCCACCTATAGTCTGGGAGGGGAGTTGCTGGCAGTCACAAAGGAAGAAAGAGACTTGGGCATCATCATCACCGATGACCTGAAATCATCCAAGCAGACCTCTAAAGCAGTAGGTAAGGCTAGGAGGATGTTAGGGTATATTAGTAGGGGTATCACAAGTTGTAAGAGGGAGGTAATAATCCCTCTTTACAAGACACTGGTTAGGCCCCATCTGGAGTACTGCGTGCAGTACTGGAGGCCACACCTTCACAAGGACATTAACCAAATTGAGGCAGTTCAGAGAAGGGCAACCAAAATTGTGCAGGGACTGCATCAGAAGACATATGAGGACAGATTAACGGAGCTCAATATGTATACCCTTGAGCAAAGGAGGGACAGAGGTGATGTGATCGAAACATTCAAACACCTTAAGGGCATTAACAAGGTGAAAGAGTTTAAAATGTTTAAATATAAGAAAATAGCAGGACAAGAGGACACAGCCGGAGATTAGAGGGAGGCCGATTAAGGGGGAATGTGAGGAAATTTTTTTTCACAGAAAGGGTGGTGGATGCATGGAACAGCCTACCTCAGGAAGTGGTGGCTGTGAATACAGTGCAGGGCTTCAAACATGCATGGGGTAGGCATAAGGGAACAATACAGATGAGTATGAATAGATAGGCCACTGACAGAGCAAAGGCTGATGGCACATTTATAAGGTAGAAAAAGAAATGGGCAGACTGGATGGGTCTTGCAGCCCTTATCTGCCATCAACTTCTATGTTTCTATGTTCTGTTTTGAGCCTGACCCAGATCTTCTCCTGGGTAATGATGTTGATGACACTGCCCTCGGAGCAGGGATCAATCCTTCTGCACAGCCTGTGGTGGAAGACCTCTCCTTTAAGTCTCTGCTCAAAAATTTAAACACTACTATTTCTCTACAAGCTTCAGAAATTGATCCAGGGAAGCTTTTGCGACTCCAATGTCTTCATGTCCCGGAGATCCCTATGGATTTAACCCCTCCATTACAGCCCTCTTTCAGGACCATCTCACAGATGGTATGGAAGAATCTGGCTCTCATTCCTTCCGTGACTAATTCCATCGATAGGAAGTATACTCCTTCCAAGGATCATCCTATTTTGGCCTCACAAGCCTTTGCTGATGCCATGTGATCTTGGCAGAGAATGATAAGGCCATCCTTCCTCAAGGATCTACGGCCCAACCAATAAACAAAAAATCTTGTAAGATAGACACCTTAGGTTAGAGAGTCTTTGCTGCCTCAACCCTGGGGATGCACATTGCCAGTTACCAGGGCTATTTTTCTCAATATGAGCATGTACTTTGGCATTCCCTCAAAGAAATGGTGGAAGCTCTGCCCGAATCGGAAGCTAGCTCAGAGTTGCTTCACACCATAACTAGGGGTATCAAATCCAGTAACCAACAGGTTAAAGCTGCAATGGATGTCTGCAATACTGCCTCCTGGGTGGCGGCAGCTGGCATCTGCACCCGCCACCACTCTTGGCTACATACTTCGGGCTTCACGAACGATGCCCAGCAGCAAGTTATGGTCTTACCCTTTGACGATATGTATCTGTTTGGGCCTCAGGTGGAGCAAGCTCTGGAGGCCACGCAAAAGACTAGGTCTGCCATTAACACGGCTAGACCTACACCCACTCCCTCCAGAGGAGGTGTGAACAAGTGTCAGTTTCACAACAGTCAGTCCTTTCAGGGCAGAGGCAGGGGAGGTTTTAACAAAAACCACAACCCTCAGCCACAAAAGAAAGCGCAACAGAAGGCACAAGGCCCCAAAGCGCCCAGTGCCACCTTCTGAGTTTCTGGCCCAGGTCCCACCTTAGCTTTCCGAGGGGGGATTCCTCCTCACAGGTGAGAGGATGTCTGACTCAGTTCTACAATCAGTGGAAATCTATAACATCAAACAAATGGGTCCTCCGGATAATCCGCGAGGGGTACTTTCTCAATCTTTTGGAAACCCCTCCGGATCATCCTACCAAACGACAGCCCAGGCTGTCGGCAGCACAGTCAGACCTTCTTGCTTCCAAGGTACAATGCCTTCTGAAAAATAGGGCAGTAGAAGTAGTTCTGCTGGATCAAAGAAACACAGGTTTCTACTCCCATTACTTTCTGGTTCCAAAGAAAACTGGCGGCATGCGCCCCATTCTGCATCTCAGAAAACTAAACAAGTTCCTTCACAAAGAGAAGTTCAAAATGATATCACTAGGTACCCTGATAACTTTGCTTCATCAACATGATTGGCTAGCCTCCCTGGACATACAGGATGCCTACTAACATATTCTCATACACCCAAAGCACCACAAATACCGAAGGTTCGTGGCATTGGGTCAACATTATCTGTTCAGAGTCCTGCCCTTTGGACTCTCCTTGGCGCCTCGAGTTTTTACAAAGTGTTGTGCAATTCTCACAGTGCACCTCCGGAAAATCGGAATACAAGTGTTTCCATATCTGGACGACTGGCTTCTAGCAAGTCCCTCCAGGCAAGAAACTCTGGAGGCCGTAGCCACGGCCTCAGACTTCCTCACATCCATGGGAGTCCTGCTGAATCTCAACAAGTCACAGTTGCAGCCCTCCCAGAAGCTCCTCTTCATAGGAACTCTTCTGGACACCTCCTGTGCGAAGGCTTTTCTTCCAGAGGACAGAAGGAGCAATATCTTACAGATGGCCCGATACATCAGAGAACGAAGCTCAGTTCAAGCTATCTCGATGCAGCAGATGCTGGGCCTCATGGCATCCTCGGTGTTCACTGTACCCTTAGCTCGTCTCCACATGAGAACCTCCCAGTGGATGCTCAGTATTCAGTGGTCCTCAACTCACCCTGAGTCCTTTCTCATAAAGGTGATGGAACCTTTGAAGAGGTCACTCGCCTGGTGGTCTCAGGAGGACAGTGTTCTGGAAGGATATCCCTTTTCCCTCTGAATCATCAGATCTCAAGTATCATGGACGTGTCCCTGATTGGTTGGGGAGCCCACTGCCAGGATCTCCACACCCAGGGTACGTGGACTCAGGACGAGTCCCAACTCCACATAAACATCCTGGAAATGAGAGCCATCCTCTATGCAGTCCGAACCTTGAAGGACATACTCTATCACAAGAACTTTCTCCTTCAAACGGACAACAAAGCAGTGATGTACTACATCAACAAACAGGGCAGCGTACACTCTTACCCATTATGCAGGGAAGCGATGAGAGTGTGGGACAGGTGCCTAGAACACAAGGTTTTGATTCAGGAGGTTTACCTGCCAAGAGTGCAAATCGAACTGGCAGACCGTCTCAGCAGAACAGAGACGGATCCTCACGAGTGGTCTCTCGACTCAACCGTCGTTCAGTCACTCTTCAAAGAGTGGGGAATTCCAGACCTAGACCTTTTTGCGTCCCCACTCAACGTAAAACTGCCTCTCCTCTGCTCCAGAAATCCAGGACCTGGCATTTTTTGTCAGGATGCCTTCAGGCTGCGGTGGACAAGACATTTTCTATATGCCTTTGAGCCCCTTCCCCTAATTCAGAGGGTACTTCTCAAATTGGAGTCTCAAGGAGGCAGAATGATTCTCATTGCCCCCTTCTGGCCTCGGCAAATATGGTTTCCGCTGCTCAACAGTCTATCAGAACCCCCCCCCGCCGAAGACACTTCCCCTTCAGACGAACCTCCTGACCCAGGGTCCCATGGTCCATCTCAGCCTGAGGTCGCTTCACCTTCACGCTTGGCTCCTGAAGAGATAGAGGTGAATAGGCTCAATGTTTCTCATAGAGTTTCAGATATTCTTTTGGCTGTGTGTAAGCTGGCCACTAGAAAAACCTACACAGCCAAATGGAAGCGTTTCTCTATCTGGTGTGCAAAATCCTTTTGGTACCCTTTTTCCTGCCCACCGAATAAAGTCTTAGAGTATCTTTTAGACCTCTCAAATACAGGTCTGCAGTACTCCACAGTCAAAGTTCATCTTTGTCCCATTTCGACATATCATGAGCCGGTACCTTCCATGTCTCTGGCTCAGTTGCCTGTGGTTAAGAGGTTTCTTAGAGGTATTCTGCATACTAGACCTCCTATCAGACGTCCAGTCGCAGCCTGGGACATTAACCTTGTGCTAGACATGCCCGCTCGTGAAACCTTCAGACCTCTAGCTACTTAGACTTGAAGTTCCTGACTTGAAAACGGCCTTCCTGGTGGCCAGTACTGCCCCTAGAGCTCCAAATACATGCACTGGTCACAGATCCCCCCCCCGTACACGGTATTTCACAAGGACAGAGTAGTTCTTAGGACTCATCCTAAGTTTCTCCCTAAGGTTATCTCAGAATTCCATCTAAACTAACCTATGGTCCTTCCTACCTATTTCGCGAACTTACAGAATGAAGGGGAGCATACCCTTCATTCACTGGATGTTAAGAGAGCATTGCGGTTGTATCTAGATAGAACAAAAGAAATTTGCAAGGTTCAACAACTATTTGTTTCCTTCGGCAAGACCCGGTTGGGTCATCCTGTCGCTATCAGATGTATTTCAGCATGGCTGGTGGTTTGCCTTCGCCACTGCTATTCTATGGCACAGGTCAAGCTGGAAGGCAGAGTGTACGCTCACTCTACCAGAGCAATCACGGCATCTCTAGTGGAAATCCGCAATGTGCCCATTGCAGATATTTGCAATGCAGCCACTTGGAGCTCCGTGCATACTTTCATTAAGCACTACCCCTTGGATGTCCATGCCAGACGCCATCTGTCGTTGACGGGACCATTCTTAACGGACTTCTGTCCTGAGTATGTGAGCTCCTTATCTCCTGCCGCTCGTTTCGGGGGATTATTTACCTCGGTACTCTCCCATTAGTGTGAATGAGTGGTGGAGACTTTATGACCAGTAAGATATGGAAATTACGTACCTGCCATAATTCTTGATCTTCTTGGATGAAGTCTCCACCACTCATTCACACGCTCACCCCACATCTCCCGAGCTCACTCTCTGTTTTTGGTCTTCACTTCCTCAGTGGCTGAGCTGTGAAGACTTTATTGTTGACCCTTCTTACATGGGTCATTCGGACTATCTTATGTCCGATTTTTAGTTTAGTCCTTCTAGGTTAGTTACGCTGCACCTCCTTGGAAAAAAAGGTACTGAGGCGGTTGGAGGGTTGACACTGAGATAGTCATTACCGCATGAGCCAAGGCTTGCGGGGCAGCTCCTCGCGGCTCCATCTCGGGCGCCGGCCCTCTTGAAAAAGTTTGCTCCCACTGGGTCCTAGCACCTCCGGTGGAATCCCGTTAGTGTGAATGAGTGGTGGAGACTTCGTCTAAGAAGATCAAGAATTACGATAAGTACGTAATTTCCATTTCCCTTTGTGTAAACAGGGGAATGGCTTTGTTCTCTGTACATGAAGAATGCATACCTTCATGTCAAGATCAGGAAGTCCCACAGACAATACCTCCACTTTATGCTGGAGGGAGAACACTACCAGTTCAGAGTTTTGCCCTTTTGCTTGTCTTCTGCATCACGAGTCTTTATCAAATGCTTGGCATTAGTGGCAGCAGCCTTTCACAGGGAAGGTCTGTATGTGTTCCCCTGTCTGGATGACTGGCTTCTAAAGGCCTGCTCCAGGGAAGCTCTGCTGCATACTCTGTCTCAGACACTTAGTTGTTCGACTTGGGGGTCACAGTGAATGTTTCAAAGTCTATTGACTCACTGCCAAAGTCTGCAGTACATAGGGACAGTCTTAGGCACAGAAGGGATGTGCTCTCCCACCACAGGACAGAGCCAACAATCTGGTTGCCCAAGGACGGTTGGTATACAGGAGCCGCTATGTCTCTATGAGGACAGTGTTGCATCTCTTGCGTCTCATGGCTGCAGTCATAGTGACTGTGTCACTGGCTGGTATGCCTTCATATGAGAATCCCTCAGTAGACACTCAGGGTCCAGTAGGATCAGTTGATGGACGAGCTGGACTAAATGGTTCTCATCATGTCTCCACTTGCAGGGGCATTGCTATGGTGGATGGATCATGAAAACCTGTTGAAGGGGGGTTCCATTCCTTGGACCAGCTCCTGTACAGATCCTCACTATGGATGCCTCGGGCTCCGGCTTGGTGCTCATCTCAGCCCTTACCAGATGCAGGGGTCATGTACCAACATGGAGGCCGTGCTGCATATTAATGTCCTGTAAATGAGGGCTATCCTGTAGAACCTCCAGGCATTTCAGAATCATCTTTGTCCTGGTCCTCTGTTAATCCAATGAGACAACATCAGTGTGATGCATTACATCAACAAACAAGGGGGTACTCACTCCTATCCGTTATGCAGAGAAGCAGTGAGAGTATGGTACTGGGCTGTGTCCCTCGACCTGCAGTTATTGGCCATGCATCTCCCAGGTCTCCAAAATGTCTTGACAGAGAGGTTTAGCAGATCAGTCATGATTCAAAAATGGGAACTGCTGACCTCCGTTGTAAATGACCTCTTTACAAGTTAGGGTCATCCAGAGTTGGACCTTTTTGCATCTCCACACAACGCAAAACTGCCAAGTTTCTGCTCGTTCGCTCCAGGGCCTGGAGTTTCTTTGAGAGATGCGTTGTTGTTTCTTGGAAAGGGAACGCATTTCTCCCAGGTCCTCTAATATAGAGAGTTCTACTCAAGCTTCGGGTGGAGAGTGTCACTGTAATCCTCATCGCTCCATTATGGCCTTGCCAGATATTGTTTCCATTTCTGCAGCAGATGGCAGTGGAGCAGGAGTGTAGCCAGAAATTTCCATTTTGTACACAATCTCCAACAGTTACATCCCACCAATTAAAACATTTACACATCCTTTCCAAATGGCACCCCCTTCCAAACAAATCAGATTGTTGTCAGATGACTCCTCTACTCTCTAAAGAGGTTATACATGTATCGGACACTCCTCAGTGGCCTACACTAACGCAAATAGTACAGATTAGAATGATAATATTAACAAAGTGGCTTATGGTTTGTGACAGACACTCAACAAAACTGTATACAAATGTGTACAGTGAGTATGCCTGTCTACACCCTTGCAGTGGAGACTCTTGTCCCTCTACCTCTGTGCCGGGGTCTGCTGTCACAGGACAAGGAATCCATATGCCATCTGGTCCTGAAGTCCCTACATCTATGTGTATGGCTCCTAAAGACATTGCCATTGCACAGTTTGGGGTATCCCTTAAGGTTGCTCATGTACTGATTGCAGCTAGAAAGCCATCTAACAGAGGTACTTATTCCTTGAAATGGAAGCATTTCACTTTGTCGGTGGCTTGCCCCGGAATATGCATGCATTTACATGTCTGGCAGATGCTGTGTTGGAGTACTTGTTAGACTCTGGCCTACAATATTTCTCACTTGTGCATTTGGCCTCTATATCAGCTTTCCATGCCCCTGTTGATGGTTGTATGGTTGCCCAATTAGAGGTGTTGTATACGTTTCTGAGAGGTATGTTCTGTATGAAACCTTTCATCTGTAATCCAATTCTGCCTTGGGGCTTGAATTTTGTGCTTGAGAAACTGACATTGGCTCTTTCTGAGCTGGCTACAAGTTGTGGCTTACATTTCCTATCATGGAAAATGTTATTTGTAGTTACATTGACTTCTGCCCAAAGATTTCCACGCTTCAGGTTTTAATGTGGGAGCCTCCTTGTTTGATTTTTCACAAAAGACAGTCTTTTTACATATGGATCCTAAGTTTCTGCCAAAGGTGGTATCAGAATTTACACTGAATCAAATGATACACCTCTGTTTATTACCCTGAGCATGCCAATCAAGGTGAGGCACTGCTCCATACTTTGGATGTACATAGAATACTAAGATACTATATTACCCGCACCAAGGACTGCGGAAAGTCCTCTCAGTTTTTTGTTTCGTTCACTCCTGGAAAGGAGAATGCCCCCTGAGTCTAAACAGTGCCTGTCAAAATGGCTGGCACATTGTATTATGTTCTGTTATAGGAGGTGTGGTAAGAAAGTTCTGGTGTTGTTGAGGTCACTCCACGAGGGGTGTGGCCACTTCTGTTGCCTGTTTCAGAAATGTTCCTGCTGCTGACATATGTACTGCAGCCACATGGAGCACTGACCACACCTTCACTAAACATTACATGGACATTGTCTGTCATAGAAAATGGTGATTTGGGGATTGCTGCACTGCATGGGCTTCTGGCCTAATTATATATCAGACTGTACTAGCCTCCTAGCTTTACTTGGTACTGCTTGGGAATCGTTCCAAAGGTGTGGCCTAATGGAGGAGATATCCTCGAAGAAGATAGATCAGTTTACTTACCATAACAGTAGATCTTTGAGAGAATCTACTCCATTATGCCATTCCATCCCTTCCTCCTTTCTCCTTCCCCCTTCTGCTTCATTGAGGGTTACTTCAGATGCATGCCTAAATCGAACTCCGTACTACCTGTATCCAGCCCATGTCTCTCCTTGTATACCTGGTGCTGGTCTTATCTCCTGGTTCCCCACAGTTGGAGGTCCTCTGAGGCTAGTTTCCTAATCTCCAGTGGGGAACTGAGGAGTGATGAGGTTGCCCACACTTACATACACGTAGACATGGCATATCATTGTGGGTGGCCCCCAGTTAACAAAAGTTTCGGTGTTGTCCTAGCACTGATGACTGTAGTTCCAAAGGTGTGGCCTAATGGAGATTATTATCTCGAAGATCTACTGTTACGGTGATTTCTTATGTAACTGTTCTTTTGCTTGATGCCTAGTGGAAAGGAGTTTGCAGCAGCAGCAGGGAGGGCCAGTGGCATGCTGAGGTGCATAGGCAGAGATATCACTAGCAGAAGGTGGGAGGTGGTGATGCCATTGTGTAAAACACGGGTGAGGCCTCACCTGGAATACTGTGTGCAATTCTGGAGGCTGCACCTTCATAAGGACATTGACAGGGTGGAGGCGGTCCAGAAAAGGCGACAAAGATGGTAAAGGGCTTGCACTAGAAATCATATAAGGAGAGATTAAAAATCTCAGTATGTACTCGCTGGAGGAGAGGAGGGCTCAGGGTGACATGATAGAAACATTCAGGTACCTTAAGGGCATAAATAACGTGCAGGGGGAAGACATCTTCCAATATAGGAGTAGTACAAGACAAGGGGGCATGATATGAAATTGGAAGGTGGCAGGTTGAGGGGATGTGAGGATGTTTTTCTTCAGAGAGGGTAGTGGACACGTGGTATAGTCTGCCACAGGAGGTGGTGGGAACGAGGACAGTGGAGGGATTTAAACATGCTTGGACAGGCATACGGGAACCTTAGAGGTGGGAAGGAGAGGTGAAAAGCCATTGACCAGGTAGGGTTATAGGCCACATACAACGTCTAAGACTTGCGGGCAGACTGGATAGGCCTTGTGGTCCTTATCTGCCGACAATTTCTATGTTTCTAAAAATCCCCACATCCCCATTTCAGCACAGTTGGCAGTAGCTGCTTAAAGAAAAGAGGCCCCGGGCTGAATAGTCATTGATTTCTCCAGATCAACAGTACTGCTGGTGGGCAGTGGTTGAGTACTGTGGAAATCTTGAGCTGCGCTTCAGCTGTGGATAAATGCTGGAGCTGCCTTTCCTGCACCCCGAGTTTATTAACTTTCTTGAGCAGGGACTTCATCATTTAAACTTAGAACTGAAAGGGAGTAGGGAGAGAGACAGAACTTTTGCAGAGGGCATAATGTGGCACCACCTTTGTCCTTAATGCTATCATTATAAGTTGCTTCATTCATTATTTTGATTGCTTTGCATTTAACTTAAATTTTGTTGAACTCGCTTTAGACCATTTTAATGTGCATTCTTCAAATCACAAAACGGATGGGAATATAGTTTGATTAAGTGATAGATTTGATGATTTTAACAATGCACAAGATAAGTATTTTATAGCTTGCAGATTTAAATTTATTAGCAGTGTGATCATTTTACATTGGTTACTCAATCTGATATTTTTCTTCTAGTCTAAAAACCAAATTGGATGCCCTAAGATGGTGTGATGCCAGTTTGCAGTGTAATTCCTTCTTGTGGATTTCCTGAGATGTCTTCTGCTGTGTGGGAAGATTAATTAGGTCATAATCTTTGGTTTACTTTAAAATGTTTAAGTTTTCAATGGAAATACTTACAAAAAGGACAATAACTACTTAAATACTGCTATGTAAGCTGCTCGTATTTATAACTGAGAAAACATTATTTAGTTATACAGTTATTGCCACCCACAGCATACATCTCAGGATAATCACAAAGTGATTGGTACCGAGTGTTCTTGTGAGCCTTTGTCATGCTGTCTGTCTGTGAGTCTCCCGCAAGCTGCAAGTCTCCTGTAAGCTGTGTGTCTGTCTGCGTCCTGGTCACTCTGTGTGAGGTTGTTTTTCATTTCTGCTGTTACACATTGTATAATCTGTGTCTGAATGAATTTGCTATCCTGTGGCACAAAACTGATTGAGGATGACTGGTTCTTTCCTGGCTGCTCTGATCCAGCCATAGTCTCAGGGCAGCAGGAGCTGGAGGAGGAACTGGCCGCAGTTCGAGGCACCAAGCAGCAGACTAGAAGGAAGCGGACCAGGATTGTGAGACAATTTGAGGTTGGTTCACTTAATTATTTCTTTCTTTTAGTTATTTTTAAAACATGCTGTTTGTTTCAGTGTTGCATTACTCCTTCTGAAATTGTTTTTGAGAACAAAGTCGGTGACAGTTTTTATTTATATACCTATGATCAAATCTCTTTTGCTGGGCTTGGTTGGGGCTACTCAGGTTTTTTGTGTGTGTGTGTGTGTGTGGCATGCACACACGCACTAGTACCTGCATGCAGATTAGGGGTTGGGTTGTGATCTAATTTTTTTTTGGCTTTGTTAAATGGAGGGTTCAGGCCTGAGGCTGAGTGTTGCTGGGATGCGGGATAAAGTTTGACAGTCCTAGTGGCTGGAGCAGGGCAGACTTGGAACAGAGGTTGGCAGTACCAGCCTTTGTTGTTTTTATGTTTCAGAGCTACTTGCACTGAATTGGGGGATGAGGGGCAATAGATGCCTTTTTTTTTATTTTTTAAATTGACATTTATTATAAAAAAACTTGTGCAGTCCATCAGAAAGCATGATACAGAATAGATGGTAATGCAGTACCTCCATATGGTATTTTGCTCATCTAGTATCATAGAACATGGTGTCTCAGAAGTAGCAGTCTGACCAAGTAAGTGACTTTTGTTGTATTACTTTTGACTTGTTTTTGTGTGTTGTTTTCTTGAAATGTATTTCAGAGTTTCATCTAATAGTCATCTAAAATAGAATGTCGCAGTTTGTTCTTTTTCTGTAACTGCCCCCATCCACTAGATGGGTGATACAGCCAAGTAGAGTTAAGGAATAGCTGGGCATTTGGCTGGGTGGTCCCTGGATTTAAGTGGTGTAACAAGGGTTCAGTGCTGTCTGAGGCCTCCACCTATGGGGATGTTTTGACACTGTACTGCCAGGGTGGTGCTCCATGTAAGCAGTAAGATACAGCAGGGTGTGCATTATGCTGATACAGTATAACCTCACTCCCAGGGGGCATAGTGAGTCACAACACGGGGAGAGTGTCTTCAGCCCCTGGAAGTGTGGTTAGAGCAGAATGATTCACACCCTGAAGTGCCTTATTGTGCTTGCAAAATTGGTAAACTGAAAACA
Source organism: Neoceratodus forsteri (assembly GCA_016271365.2). Lineage (NCBI taxonomy): Eukaryota > Metazoa > Chordata > Ceratodontiformes > Ceratodontidae > Neoceratodus > Neoceratodus forsteri. The sequence goes on from CM028133.1 coordinate 272,724,336, forward strand.
TTTAAAAAACCAAAAGGCCATTTTTTTTAAAGCAGGTATTTAGTTTTGTTAAAAGTAACTAGTAAAAGTAGTCCCTCTCCAGCTGTCAAGCATCTGTCTGCCCACATATTCAATAGATGGAATGTTTATCATGGAATGCAGGAATTCAAACTTAAGCAGAATTCTGTTTGTTGAATGTTCACCTGTCTCCTACACAAACACACACAACAGAAGGCCTCATTAAAGCCAGGGATTCAATTTATACGTTTTGACCATTTTAGCCTTTCATGCCCTCTCATAGGGGAAGACTGTGTTCCAGTTGGAGGTGCCCTACATGTTCCTCAAAGGACTACTGTATCTGTGTCCCCCAGTCCATAGGCTGATTCCGGAGTGAGTCCTTAACTTGGTTCTGGAGTCTCTTACACAGACTCCTTACAAACCTGCTGCCACTTGTCAGATACATTTCCATTCATAGAAACGTTTTTTCTGGTGGCCTTTACCTCATCTTACAGAGTTCACAAGCTGCATGCTTTTGGTTGCAGATACCCTGTACCTTGTTTTTTACCATGATCATATTTTGCTGTACAGCTATCCTCTGTTCCTTCCTAAGATAATTACTGAGTTCACATTGAACTAAAGCATCCATCTTCATGTATTTTTTCCTTCCCCTCAGAATGCGGGAGAGTTGTAACTGTGTTTCCTTGATGACATTTCCTTGGAATTGCTTACTTCTATCTGTATAGTTTCCCTGTAACTCTGAAAGTGATGTGGAACCTTTGTAAATAAGCACTTGTGCTCAAAGGTACTTTCCGAATATCTCAGTCTCTTAATAAATAAATAACTAACTAAATAATAAAATAATTAAAATAAATATGGTTGTCCTGCATTTTTTGATGTTTATAGAGCCCTACACTTCTGTTTGGATACCATGAAGGACTGCAGAAAGTGCTTGCAGGTTTTTGTTTGCCTTCAGGATGGTGGGAGCTCCTGTTTCTAAGCAGTGCCTTTTCAGTGGGTGGCCTCCTACATTTTTTTTCTTACCAGAAACACGGTAAGGAGCTACCTGGTCCTGTCCATTGACATGTTATCCATGGCATGGCCACTTCCGTGGCTTGTTTTCATTCATTCTTGGCATCCGACATCCTCTATTATATTTGCCTTATACGTGTTGAACTGCTAGTAAAGATGCTGCATGTACATTTAGACATAACCCCACTCCTCGATCCTATTAATGTAATATGTTATAGAGGCACAGCTGCTCCGTTCCCTACATCACATCATCTTAAAGCCAGCCCGCTCAGCTCATACATGGAAGTTATGAGGCAAGCATATTAAGGCACATATTACTTCCTGTACTGAAAATCTAATTCAAAACCCAGCGAAATTAGCACCACAGTCAAGCAACTCCTTGATATGAGTTGCTTGCCCAGAACATGTCAGCTGCTCTTTAAATAGTCAAGCAATGTTCCATTAAAACACCTGCTTGCATTAAGGAGGACTAGAATAAAGCCAGTGTTTTATATGGCATCTGTTTTCTAAGTGTTGAGTGGGTTGTATCAGCCTTCATCGAGGATATTTCCTGAATGTACATCACGCTTTATGGAAACCTTTGCCTAGCGGGGGCCACCCATGATGAAGTGTAACATCTACACCTATAAAGCATGGGCATCCCCCACACTCCTCAGTTCTTTCTTCTGCCATCAACACATTTGTTGGACCAGCAGAGAAACAATGCAGTTGCTTTGTTACATCACTGTTTTTTGTTTTCTAACTTTAGTTTCATTTCTGTCAGTGTTGTCCCTGTATGACACCAAAAGAACCTTTGTTTAGGTTTTGTACCTGTGATTACAAGATCTACAAGGATGATGCTCACCGTGTGTGTGTGTGTGTGTGTGTGTGTGTGTGTGTGTGTGTGTGTGTGTGTGTGTTTGAATCTGTCCCATAATGTGAGGGCCATCAAGATCTGCCAGGGATTTAACCAGGCCACAAGGAGATGCTGGAAGAAGGCCTTGGAAACTTTCTTTGCCAAAAAAGTGATGGAGGCACAAATAAAGGCCGTGGGATCCAAATCGGGTTCTCCCTCTTGACTGGCCACTCAGGGTAAGAGAGTGCCCTGGTGGTCATTGCTTCATTGCCACTTTGGTCAGTGAGAATGACAGAAAAATCCAAACAAAACAGTAAATCATCATTGAGACCCTCCTCTTCTTTCACTCACCATAAGCATAAAGAGAAACATGCTTTGCCGGTGAGGTCGAGGTCTCCATATTAGGAGGGTACATTCTCATCGGCTTTCGCTCCAGAGACATCAACTACAGCTTCCCTGACCATTGTTCAGATACCAAGGTCAGGGCCTGGTTCTGGTGCTGCCGTACCCACTATGGACTGTATGCAGCCGTTGTTGATCGGTTCCATCCCAACAACATCAGCAGTCAAGACTCCTACAATGGGTTTCATTGGCTCAGGTCATGCTGGTATGGTTTTCGGAGATGCTGACTGACTTTTCTTGTCGCTGCAAGCTGTGGTGTTTGTTCCATCAACAGGGCCTTCTCTGTCAGCACAGGTGTTGTTGAAACCAAAAAAAAACATTTCTGTAGCACCAACTGTGCTGCCGCTGCTTCCCTCGCCAGCTCCATTGATTACCTGTGTCGTCTTACAAGATGACAACGAGGTAAAATATAATCCTGACCTCCTAGAAATGGAGGAGTATTTGTGAGAGGAAGGTGGAGATGAGGAACCCTATGAAGGAGGTTTCCCTTTCAGCTCATTCTTATCCTCATATAGTGAGCATTCTGTGATGTATAACCCCAGATTTCCTCCAGAGGATCCCCCTTTCCAAGCTTTGTTTAAACAAACACAGGGTGTGATGGAATTTGAGAGTGATGAGGAAGACTCCAGTAAAAGAAACCTAATGGAGTTCTTGGAGGTATCAGCTGCTCCCAGTGTTGTTGTGCCCCCTTGTATGCCTTGCCTTAGAAGATGATACATTTGCTGCCTGGCACAGACCTGGCACTCTGCCAGCAGTCCACAGAAAAGCTCACAAACAGTATCCTGCTCCGTCTGTCAAGCTCAGTTATGCTTCTCGGCATGAAACTGACTCTTCCATTATCATGGCTGCCTGTGATCGCTCTAAGGCCTGTAGAGTGGTGAGCACCCTACCTCTTGGTGAGTCCAGGAGGTTGGATGTGATGGGCAAGAGGATTTGTTCCTCTTCCACTTTGGGTGTTTACATTGCAAACTGCCAAGCTTATATGATCAAATATCAAAATAACCTCTGGAAGTCAGCCATAGCAGCAGCACAACAATTGCCTGATAACCCTGTCAAAACAGAATTGCTGAAGGCTACCTCTGTTTGCCTGGATACTGACAATCATTTACTAAGGTCTGCATATGATGCCTCAGATGCTGCTGCTGCAGGATCAGCTTCCTCTGGTATCTGCCTTAGGAGGTACTCCAGGCTCAGAGTGGCAAGATTTGCTTCTGACATACAACAGGCCATGGTTAGTGCCCCCCTTTAGAGGTTCTAAGCTGTTTGGGCAGGATGTATATAATGCTTTAAAAGACATCCAGTTATCCCAAATGACCCTGAGTTCTGTTAAGTTCATGATGACCCCCATGTATATAGGGGTCGTGGTAGGGGTGCTGTTCGGAAGCCTACTGGCTGAGAAGGCTGTGGCTACTGTCAGCCCTGTCGTGACAGAGGTGGATGTCCTCCAGGTGGATCTGCTGCCCAGGGTGGCCACTCCGAAGACCAGAAAGCTTCTGTCCATGGCACCTTCTGACTCACCACTTCATCTACCTCGATGACTACCGCCAGGGTGTAAATCTCCCCTTCACCTGCAAAAATGGAGGGAGATCACCTTAGCCAGATGGGTCCTGGCAATAATAGACAGAAGGCAAACACTGGAAGCCATAGAGTCTGTCCTCCAAAAGAAAAGCACTGGGGTTTTTCCCTGAAATACTTTCTGGTCCTAGAGCCACAGGAGACTTGCTTTTTGTATTGGATCTCCGAGCCCTGAACAAATTTGTTGACTACAGAAAGTTTAAAATGGTGTTACTTAAGGCTTTTATTCCCCTTCTGCAAAAAGGAGACTGGATATTTACCCTGGATGTGAAGGATGCTTCCCTTCATATCAAAATCAGACAGTGCTACAGTCAGTACCTCAGATTTACTCTGGAAGACTGCCATTATCAGTTATGAGTCTTGCTCTTTGACTTTCCTTCGGCACCGTGGGTATTTACCAAATGCTTTGCTGTTGTGGCAGCAGCCTTCTGGAGGGAAGGGTTCTATGTTATCCTCTGTTTGAACAACCGCCTCCTTCAGGGCCTATCCAGTGTAGTTATCCAGTACTCAAATCAAATCAAATCAAAAATCTTTATTTAACCAGGCAAAACACCGTTGAGAACAAGTTCATTTTTGAGGTGGACCTGGACAATATACATATTTAGTACACAGAGTAAGTTATATATACATGTTCATGATCAGTACACAGATTAAATTTTACACACAATATACATGAAAATACACAGAGTAAATTAGTGCTCACATCAGTATACAGAGAGAACCGGATCCAATTGGGGAATATGACAAGGGACAATATAACGGTGGAGTAACACAGGCAGGCACCTAGAGCAGCATATACAGTACAATAACATGGAATTTGATGAAATCCTTATGGGGTAAGAACAGAGTGGGCTAATGTGGAGGTAGACTTGTAGCATTTGCAATGGGGGAAGGGAAGGCAAAAACAAAGGTAATTGAAGAGGAAAGGGACCTGAATGGTGAGCCTCTGAAGGCAAGGGACAAGTGGAAACGATTGGGGGAATATTTACAGGCTCTAGGGCGGTGCATCTGTTGAACATTTTTGGATACTGATAAAAAGGGAGGAGGTAAGAGGATACGGTAGATTGCATAAACCAGGAACTCTGTGATTCTGAAGCATGGTGACATGGCACTAATCAGGGGGAAGCAGCTACAAGACTCCTTGATGGAGCGTACTTATAGCATTTTGAATGCTGAGAAATTGCTAGGGAGGATCAGTTTCAAGTTTTTTTGCAAGTTGTTCCATAATAGAGATAGCGCAGAGCTTATGAATGATCTGCCAAAATGCAATTTGACTTTGGGTACAGTGAGGGAGATATAGGAGGCACTTCTTCAGGCATACTTACCTACCGTACTTAGAGGAAGACAATCCGATATGTATTGAGGTAGTTTTTTAGTGATTACTCTGTAAGTCCAGTTTGCAGCGTTTCTCCTATCTTCTGTAAGCAAGAGATGGCCATCCTACTACAGCATATAAGGAGCAGTGGTGTGCAGAATAGGGGGCACCAGTGATGAATCTTATAGCTCTGTGGTATAGTGTATCTAGTTTGGCTAGTGCAGAAGCAGGGCCTTGGCAGTACAAGAAGTCTGCATAGTCCAATAATGATAGGAATGTGGTAAGTACCAGTCTCTTCTTGGCATCCTGGGTGAGCAGATGTTTGATCCTGTAGAAGAGGCCCAGCCTCTGCCTGAGTTTTTTCATCAGTTCTTCAGTATGCTCGAGGAAGGACAGTCTGTGGTTGATCCAAACCCCCAGGTATTTAAATTTGGTTACAAACTCAAGTGGCTCGCCTAAAAGTGTAGTAATCTGGGGTATGGTTCTTTGCGAAGCAGAGTCGTTAACATTAATGAAGGGTGAGAAGAGCATCGCCTTCGGTTTTTTTTTTGCATTCAGAAGTAGGGTCTGTTTCAGTAATTGTAATTGCAGTTGATGGAACTCCTGATCTTACTTCGAGAGGGCTCTTGCAGTAGGTAATTACATATAGGACTGATGCCAGCTGGTGTCAGGACCCGACAGAAAAATTTCTAGCTAGCAGTCTCTGGCGGGGAACCGCCCCCACGTCAGGTGACCGACATCATGCAGTGTCAGTATAAAAGGGCGGTCCCCCACACCCACCTTCTAGTTCTTTCCCGCCGTTAGCTCATGTCAGCTCCTCATGGTAAAGTTCAACGCTCGTCAGCTCTGTCGCCGGTAGTTTTTACCGTCATTTTTTCAATATTATTTGACTTAATCGTCAGCCTTTCGTTGGTGTATGTCGTCCCCTACACCCTCCAAGCACAAAAATAAGTGCGACTCATGCGGCACCCAGCTCCCGCACAAGGACGGCCATTCCCCGTGCCTCTTCTGTCTGGGCCTGGACCATCAGGTGGAGAAGTGCCAGCACTGCCTTAAATTTAACTCCATCACCCGCAGACGGAGGCAGCAGTCCCTGGAGGCCCATATCCTCAAGAAGATGATGTCCTCCATGGAGAAGGAGTTGAAAAAGCTCCGGCAGGTGTCCACTTCCCCCGAAGGCTATCGTAAGAAGAAGGACAAGGAGAAGCATTGGGACAGGAGCTCCTCTTCCACCGCGACTCCAGCTGGAGTCGCCGTGCTCCAGGTAATGTCCCCTCCAGGGGACTGCTCCACGACGGCCGTCTTGGAAGTTTCCAAGGCGGCGTCAGCCCGCCCGTCTGGCTCATGCTCGGGCCCTTCGGGCACCTCCGGTCTGTTCGAGGCCTCCGCTCTCGGTAAAGCCATCATTGTGCGGCCTACTGGTTTGAGCGGCTCCGGTAAGCCAGACGTCAGCTCCTTTGATGCCCGCACGGAGACGGTCGATAAGTTGCTCGACCCTTCGGGGCGGCGCACAGCCACTTGCCCGCCCAACCAGCCCGCCCCTCCTTCACGACCGGCATCGGGCGATGGGTCTGCTAAGTCGGACACCAGCTCCTCCGACGTCCGCCCGGACTCCGCTAATGAGTCTGACGTTGGCCGATCCGACGTCCGCGTGGTGACTGAGCTGACGTTGGACCCCTTACGTCCGCCGTTCCTGGCTCCCCGCAGCCTTTGCTGTCCTCCGGGGACCCTGGGTCTCCTCAGCCTGACCCCAGGGATTCCCCCCATCCCTGGGCGATGCCGAGGTTCCTGCTGCGCACCCGTCAGGGCTCCCTCCCGCTGGGCCAGATGACCTGATGTTGGCTCCCCAGATGCCGGCTCCAACGCTGGTCCATCCGACGCCGGGCAACATCCCCTTCCCAGATGCCACTCCAATGCCCTGCCCTCCGCCCGCTGGGCCTCCTGCGTCAGACTCCCAGGCATCCGTCTCTGTCTTATCCGGCGCTGTCTTCGCCATCTTACTCAGCTTCACAGTATCCGACGCCCCAGTACCTGGCGCCGGCCTACCTGACGACGCAGTACTCGGTGCCTCACTACCTGACACTGGGTTACCCACGTCGGGTTACGGATACACACCCTATGGGTACTCTCAATATCCGTTTCCCCCCCCCTCCTCCTCCTCCACCGCCCCCTCAGCCGCGGGTGGACTTGAAGGAGACTCTGGCCACCTGGTGGGCTGAGGCCAAGGCTCAGCTCACCAGAGAGGTGGAGAGTCGTCTCCCGGCAATGCTGCCGGTTCCGGCTCCTGTACGCCCCAGACGACAGACTCCCTCCCCACCTCCGGATACCAGGGGCGAGTCTTCTAGTTCCAGGGCAGGGCAGGACACGCTTCCCAGAGGGCTTTCTAAGGGGTCTGTTCCTCCTCCACACCGGGAGAGGGAGTCGTCTTCTTCTTCCTCTTCCTCTTCGGACGACTCCGACGGTTGTTCCGACCCGGACGATGAGCCACGCTGTCCGACCAAACCCAGGCCTAAGACTTCTCCGAAGTCGTCTCCGGAGGATCCTTCTTTCTCGGAGTTGCTGTGGAAAATCCAGGAAGTTCTTAAGTGGCGCTTCTTAGAGCCGGACCCCACAGTGTAAGAAACTCGCTAAGCACCTGGATCTGCCCGAGACCGCTCCGACCTTGGTGCCACCCTGGATTGAGCCTCATGCCGACCTTGTTTCCACCATTTGGAAGCAACTGTCGGCATTAGTCCCTCTTCCTTGGAAGTCTAATAGGCTATACCAGGCTCCCGAGGGTGCTGACTTCCTTGATTCTCACCCTCGAGCGGACTCGGTTGAGATTAACGCCGCTCATGGCCGGTCAGCTAATCCAAAGCATTTGAGCTTGTCTCCACCTGACAAAGAATCCCGTCTTCTGAACCAGTACGGCAAGAAGATCTATGCTTCTTCCACTCTGGGTATTAGGGCCCTGAACTATGTCGGTTACATGAGGGATTACCAGAAGGCAATTCTTAGTGAGGTGGAATCCCAAGTTGGACTCCCTTCCTGACTCTCAGGTTAAACAGGAAGTGGCTGACCTTGTCCGTTCTGCTCGTTCGTCTAGTCGACTCATGCTTCGTGCCATGTACGATGCAGTGGACACTGCTGGTAGGAGCTCGGCTTTCGCCGTAGGCTTATGGCGTCATGCCTGGTGGCTCCGTGTGTCAGGTTTGGCCCCGGAAGTGCAGTCCGCTGTTCAGGAAGCGCCTTCAGGGGTTCGGTGCTGTCCGTTGGTGATGTCAGGACATCATCACCGATCTCAAAGAAGGATTGCACTGAAAGTCTGTGGACCCATGTACAATCCCTCCAGTGCAGCGTGATCCCTTTCGCAGGCAGAATCGACAAAGGGCGAAACCACAGGGAAACCGGGCCAATAAACCTCAGGCCCCTCTGGCTGCCAAGCCCCCACCGCCCAAAAAAGCAGCGGGAGCTTCAGCCGTGACGCTGCCCCACACCACCTGACTCCTTTTCTGTCCCACAGCCTCTGGCGTTTCCAGAGGAACCGGTAGGAGGGAGGTTTTCCCTCCATCTCCTGGGTCGGGAGAGGATAACGTCAGATTCCTGGGTGCTCCAACTCATTGCAGAGGGTACACTCAGAGTTTCTTCAGAAACCCCCTCGACACCCTCCCCCAAGGTCGTTGTACTCGCAGGAGCATCTTCTTCTGGTCCAGGAAGAAATTTCTTCCCTTCTCTTGAAGGAGGCGATAGAACCCGTCCCCATTCCTCTTCAGGAAATGGGGTACTATTTCCATTTCTTCCTGGTCCCAAAGAAAACGGGGGACGTGAGGCCGATTCTCGACCTCAGCTCCCTGAACTTGTTCGTGGAGTACAAGAGGTTCAGGATGCTCTAGCTGCAGAGCCTCCTGCCCCTTCTCCAGCCGGGACAGTGGCTGTGCGCTTTGGATATGCAGGATGCTTACCTGCATATCTCTGTCCACCCTTCCCACCGCAAATACCTGCGTTTTGCATTCCAGGGGGACCACTACCAGTTCAAGGCCCTCCCATTTGGTCTTTCCTTGGCGCCCCGGGTGTTCACCAATTGCCTTTCGGTGGTAGCGGCCTACCTGCATACCCAGGGGTGCAAGTTTTCCCATACCTGGACAACTGGCTTCTGGCAGCCCCATCCAGGGAGGAACTCCTGCGCTTCCTTTCCCTTACTCAGCAGGTCTTTGCCTGCCTGGGTATTACCATCAACGAGGCCAAGTCCCATCTGATCCCATACCAGAGGCTTCAGCTTATCGGAGCGATCCTGGACATGACCTCTGGAATGGCCTTCCTGCCACCAGACAGGGCGGCCAGTCTCCAGGCCCAGATCAGCCTGTTGTCCAGCGGCAGGCGGGTCAGCGCCAGGTCAGTCCTTCGCCTCCTCGGGCTAATGGCGGCTGCGATTCCGACAGTTCCTCGCGCTCAGCTCCACATGAGAATCTCTCAGTGGATGCTTCGGTCTCAGTGGGATCAGCTAGTGGACGACCTAGATCAACTTGTCCTGGTCTCCACTTCCATGGCTCGGGAATTGCAATGGTGGATGGTTCAGGAGAACCTCTGCTGTGGAGTTCCCTTAGGTCTTTCTCCCCCCTCGCAGACACAGACTACGGATGCCTCCGGCGAGGGTTAGGGAGCCCATCTTGGTCCTCACAGGACCCAGGGCTCCTGGTCCAAGCTCGAGAAGTCCGTTCACATCAGTGTGCTCAAACTAAGGGCAGTGCTGTATGCCCTTCAGGTTCTGCATCTTTATCTGTCCCCCGGTCACCTAGCTGTACAGACGGACAATATGTGTGTGGTCTGGTACATCAACAAACAGGGAGGAACTCGTTCCTACTCCCTTTTCAGAGAGGCGATGCGAGTCTGGGATTGGGCAGTGCAGCACAGCCTTCACCTCACGGCATTTCACGTCCCGGGGGTTGAGAACACGCTGGCAGACGGACTCAGCCGGTCTTTGGCTCTAGCTCATGAATGGCACTGGATCAGGGGGTCATAGAAGACAACTTCCTGTGCTGGGGAACTCCACAGGTAGACCTGTTTGTATCCCCTCAAAACTCAAAACTTCCCGTCTTCTGCTCGCTCGCTCCAGGGCGCTACATCTTTTGGAGAGACGCTCTGTCTCTAAACTGGAAGGGCAGATTCATCTGTGCCTTCCCTCCGATTCCACTGATTACGAGGGTCTTGCAGAAACTCGGTTCGGAAGGAGCTCGAATTATTCTGATCGCTTCTTTCTGGCCCAGGCAAGTTTGGTTCTCTCTTCTGCAACAGTACTCAGAGGAACCTCCTCTCCCTCTTCCTCTGTCGCTATTTTTGCTGACCCAGGATCAGGGGATCCTGGTCCATCCAGGCCTCAAGTCCCTTCAGTTGCATGCATGTCTCCTGCAGACGTAGCTCAAGCCCGATTTGCCCCGAGTAACTGAGATTCTGGTGGAGGCCAGGAAACCCTCAACCAGATCTACTTATGCCATGAAATGGAAGTGGTTCTCTATTTGGGCTGCCTCCAATGATGTTGAGCCCTTCTCGTGCTCTGTTGGACGACTTATGGATTACCTGCATCACCTCTTTGATCTGGGTCTCAGCCATTCATCCTTAAAGATTCACATGGCGGCCGTTTCGGCCTATCATGTCCCCTTTGCAGACAGAAAGTTTGCTCAGCTGGAGGTCTCTGAGACCTTTTTGAGAGGGGTCCTTCACTTACGACCCCCTATCCGGGTTTCTGCCCCTCCTTGGGATCTGAATTTCATTTTACAGAAGCCTACTCTGCTTCCTTTCGAGCCGGCAGCTTCAGCAGACCTAAAGTTCCTTTCTTGGAAGACTCTCTTCCTAGTGGCCATTACTTCTGCTTGACCGATTTCCAAGCTCCAGGCCCTGATGTGTAAAATCCCATATTTGATTTTTCACAAGGAACGTGAGACTCTGCGTGCCAACCCTAAGTTTCTCCCTAAGGTGGTAGCGGAATCAACGCTGAATCAATCCATAGAGTTGTCTGCCTTTTTTACGCAGCACTCTAATCATGGAGAGTACCTCCTGCATACTTTGGATGTTCACCGATTTCTGAGATACTACACCAAAACGACGAAGGATCTCAGAAAGACTGATCAACTGTTCGTCTCTTTTGCTCATAAAAGAGAAGACAATGCTGTTTCTAAGCAATGCCTATCGAAATGGTTGGCTCATTGAATCACTTTCTGTCATGACAAGGCAAGGCAAAATTTATTTAAAAGACTCCCAATCCCTGAGGCTCTGGGCGCCGTACAATCAATTAAAACAAGCATTTTAACATAATAAATATAAAAATATACACATGAATACAAATCATTTCAAAACTAAACATTTAAGTATAAATCTATGTCGAACCATAAATTAAACTAAATTAAATGCCTTAGAGAAGAAAAAGGCCTTTAATTGGGCCTTAAAAACAAGTACAACAAGACCCTGCTGGGTCAAGTTATAGGCCACTCCACCAGAGGGGTCACTGCCTCGGCAGCTTGTTTCAAGAATGTGTCAGCGGCTGACATTTGTGCAGCAGCCACTTGGACTTCTGTCCATACCTTTACGAAACATTACAGTTTGGACATTGCCTCTCGCCGGAGAACAGGCTTCAGGCTGGCTGTTTTGCAAGGCCTCCTTTCTTAAGGCCTTCACAACCAGAGGGTCTACTTCTGAGTAGCTTTCCTCCTCCCGTTTGCTTCTCCTTGTTCCAGACTGCTTGGGACTCAGTCCTGTATGTAATTACCTATTGCATGAGCCTTCTCAAAGTAAGATAGTACAGTTACATAAGAACTTACCATAACAGTAGATCTTCGAGAGAGGCTCTTGCAGTAGGTAATACCTTCCTGCCCTCCATCCCCCTAAGCTTTTTCAGCTCATTTTCCAGGGGGGGAAATATCCGCCTCTCTCTCGTCTTGCCTTTTGGACTTCTAAGGAAAGAACTGGAAGGGGGCATGGGGACCGCCCCTTTATACTGACGCCGCAAGACGTTGGTCACCTGACGTGGGGGCGGTCCCCCACCACAGACTGCTAGCTAGAAATTTTTCCGTTGGGTCCTGACGCCGGCCGGCATCAGTCCTATATGTAATTACCTACTGCAAGAACCTCTCTTGAAGATCTATTGTTACGGTAAATTTTTACATAACTGTACTTTGTAGATCCACACATGCTGCTTCAGGAGTGGGTCTGCCAGTGTACAGTACCGTATCATCGGCAAAGAGATGAATGTTGGCAGATTTGATTCCTACATCAATTCTATTAATATAAATCGTGAAGAGCAGTGGACCCAGTATGGAGCCTTGCGGAATACCTCTCAATAGTGGTTTCAGTGGTGAGAATTCCCCTTCAGCTTTTACCTGCTGCTGGCGACCTGAGAGGTAGTTTAAGAACCATCTGAGAGATGCGGTGGGGGGGTCCATGCCAATATTACAGAGGAATACCAATAGCAAATCATGGTTGACGGTATCAAACTCCTTGCTTAAATCCAGAAATACTGCGCACACGAAGTTCTTGGTATCCAGGGCCTCCTGCCAGTCATTGGTGACCTTTGCAAGGGCCGAGATGGTGCTGTGGCATGGCCGAAATCCTGATTGTAGAGGGTTAAGCAGATCTGTGGATTCTAAATAGTTTCTAAGCTGTATACTTACTATTTTCTCCAGCATTTTGAATAGTATAGGGAGTAAGGAGATTGGTCTATAGTTATTGAAGACACTAGGGTTTCCAGATTTGAATAAGGGAATCACATGGGCAGTTTTCCATGTGGGAGGAATTTCACCATGCAGGAGAGATGGATTGAAGAGATGCGTGATTGGCACAGCCAGGGCTTGAAGACTTTTAAGAAATATGGATCTATGAGGTCTGAACCAGCAATCTTCCTGGCATCCAGGTGTAAGAGTAGATCTTACTTCGGGTGGGTTCCTGCAGTGGGTCGTAACATGTAGGACTGCACCCTCTGCCATCAGGACCACACGGCAAACTTTTCCAGTAGTGTCTGGCGGGCGACCGCCCACCCGACGTCACGTGATGGACGTCAGCGTGACCCTATATAGTGGGCGGTCCTCGCTTCCGCCTTCCAGTTCTCCTGCCGGAGATCCAAGGAGGTTGAGACAGGAGAAAAGGATGTAAATCCTGGAGCTCAGATCAGAATAATCTGAAAGAAATGCAGAAACTGGGGGAAGGAGGGAGGGAAAAGGTGACCTACTGCAGGGTTCCTGCGCTAGGTCATAACATGTAGGACTGAATCCCAAGCAGCCACTCTCAGAGAGACCGAGAGAGTCATGGGAGGAGGAGAAACTGACAACACAGAACAGGACTGGCCTAAGACAGTACGCCCTGCAGAACTGTGAGGCCAAACCTGGCCCTATGCCCAGAGGCAATGTACAGACTGTAATACTTTGTGAAGGTATGGACCACGCAAATCTCTGCTGCAGAAACATTCCTCAGGAATGCTGTAGAGGTAGCCATGCCTCTAGTAGAGTGACCTCTAACCTCTCCCGGAAGAGGTTTGTCATACTTCTGATAACAGAAGCGGATGCAATTAGTGAGCCACTTAGATAGGCATTGCTTAGAGGCTGCCAATCCCAAGGATTTGGGGGTGAAGGAAACAAAAAGCTGATCAGACTTTCTGTGTTCTTTGGTTCAGTGAACATAACACCTCAGAATTCTATGACCATCCAAAGTGTGAAGGAGAGCCTCACCCCTATTGTTCCTGAGTTGGGAACGAAGGGCATTGGCAGGGGAAATATTGAAGGCTAACCCTTCGGTAGCGAAATTATTATTAAGCTGTGCGAGGAGTGACTGTTTATCTATAACTATGATGCCACCATTAGAGACTTTAGCAGGTAAGGAGTTGGAGGACGCATGACCTTCAGTCTCCTTGAGGGTTTCCAAAATTTAGCTGAACACCTGGAGGAAGAGTCAAGTTCAGCCTGGAAATAACTAGACTTGGCGTCTCTGACCATTTTAGTACAATGATTCCTAGCCCTTCTAAACAAATTCCAGTCTGCTGAAAGCTTGGTTCTCGGAGCTTTTTTCCAGAGTAGATCTCTGTTAAGTAGTGTGGCCTTCAAATCTGCCATAAACCACAGGCATGATTTTTTCACAGTACAGTTTTTAACCAGGGGTGCATGCTTGTCTAAGGTCTCTAGCCCAATACCATGGAAAATATCATATGCTGTGTTTACTGATTTTGCTAGATAGAAATCCTGCCCTCTCAGAGTTCCACAGGTAAGATAGAAATGCACGAGGGTCGAAATTACGACAATTCCTCTTTGACAGTAAATTTGGATGTAGAGGCTGATTTAGTAGCAGATCTCACATAAGCGACAAAACAGTGGTCACTGATGTTGGAGAAGAATACGCCAGCACGGGAGAACAGGTGTGTCTCGGATACAGCAGTTGTTCGAGGACCTGGGTATCACAGTCAGTGTACTAAAATCTGTTCTCACTCCATGCCAATGCCTCCAGTATATTGAAGTGATACTGGACACGGCAGCAGGCAGTACCATCCTACCCCAGGAGAGAGCAGAGGCCCTGATTGTTAGGCTGTCTTGTGCACAGGAGTCAGTATGTGTCCGCCAGGACTGTGCTCCTCCTCCTGGGCCTGATGGCAGGAGGCATTGTAACTGTCCTATTGGAAGGCCAGCCTATGAGAATCCCGCAGTACATTCTTCAGGTGTAGTGGGAGCAGCTGACGGACAGGTTAGAACATATGATCCTCATCACTCCCCCACTAAGAAAGTCTCTACTGTGGTAGATGGAACTCGTGCACTTGCTGTTGGGGGGTGGGGGTATTCTTCTTTTCCCAACTCCAGAACACATCCTCACAACGGATTCCTTCAGGAGGGGATAGGGTGCCCACCTGGGCCTGTACAAGACCCAGGGGTTGTGGACAGACCGGTATTCTGACCTCCACATCAGTGATCTGGAGATGAGGGCTGGTCTTCATGGGCTTCAGGCCTTCAAAGAGCATCTCTCCCCAGGTCCCCTTTTGATAAGAACAGACAGTATTAGGGTGATGCATTGTATCAGTAAACAGTGGGGCACTCACTCGTATCCTCTGTGCAAGGAAGCGATGAGAGTATGGTAGTGGGCAACCTCTCACATCTGCAGCTGACAGATATTTTCCTTCCAGGAGTCCAAAATGTCTTATCAGACAGGTTAAGGTAATTCTAGTCTCTGGCACACGAGTGGGAACTGCTGATCTTTGTGGTAAACAATCTCTTTGTAGGATTGGGTTATTCGGAATTAGACCTTTTTACGTCCCCACACAACGAAAAACTGCTGCATTTCTGCTCGCTCACTCCAGGACATAGAGTTTTTTGGTGAGATGCATTGTCCCTCTCCTAGAGGGGAAGGTTCCTCTATGCATTCCCTCTGATCCCTCTCATTCAGAGGGTTCTTCTGAAGTTGCAGGTGGAGGGGACAACCCTGATACTGATTCCCCTTCTGGCATTGTCAGATGTGGTTTCCACTTATGCAGCATCTGGCAGTGGAACCGCCAGATCTTCCTCGAGGAAATCTCTTGCAGCAGGTCTCACTTATAGGAATATCCAGCAGCGGGCATCATTCCATCCGGATGATTTATCAATTGACCTGGGGCTGCCCCCTGACGACACACATGTGTTATGTCCTGGCAGGTATAAAAGGGGGTGGTCTCAGAAGCTCATCGGTTCTTTTCCAACCGTGACCTGCATGCTGCACCTTCTCCGTCCGGAGTCCAGCTTCAGTCAATGAGGAAAAATTCACCTTTGTTTCACCTGTGGTGTTGCCAGTATTGTTGTGTTCCCTTCCCCATGTTGTCTTTGGAACCTCTCTTCCGAAAATATTCTTGTGGCCAAAAACTTGCGACTGAGGACCTGTACGAATTCTGTGTTAGGTGTTTGGGTCTGGCGCATGATACCCGTGCTTGTGTCCTGTGTCAGTGGTTCAGTAAGGCTGCTAAACAACAGCAACTCCAAACGCTTCGAGAGCATCTCATTTACCAGAAAGTTGCCCTCCTGGAACGTAAACACTGCTCGCAGTCCTTGCCGTCCTCCTCTGGGTCCCACCATTCAGGTAAGGACCATTCGTCAATGGGGCAGGCTGACACTCAGTAGAAGCCTAACACTCTAGTAAGAATAAATATGCTGCTCCTGTTTCCTCTCCATTGACGACGAGCCTGCCTTCTTCCCACTCTGAAGAGCAAGAGCTACTTAAAACACAAGTAGTTTTGGCAGCCCTCTCAGAGGCATTTGCCAAGTCATCTTCCACATTGTTGATGACCTCTGGCCCTCCTTCAGCCTATTCGTTGATGGCTCCTCCAACAACTTCTATGAGCTTTTCTAAGCTGCAGCTCCCAACGCTGCCACCTTCATCGCATAGATCTCATTACCGCCCGTCGACAGCTGCTTTGGGGTCATCGACATCCCTGCCTACTAATATTGATCAGATTGTTTTGAGAGCCTCCTTACATTCTTCGATGGCTCTTCCATCGTTGATGCTGTGTACCTTTGTATACCTATCGTCGACTGCCAAATTGGTACCTAATCCACAACCAATCTCGTCTATTATTCCCATATAATCAGTTCAAAATGCTATGCCAAGCTCTGCTTCTTCTCCTCAGCTTGCCGTGGGGGATGTCCAAGGTTTGGTGCAGACTATTCTTGGCCTCATGAAGTCCACTTGTCTTCCTCCAGGGGCTGTCTCTTTGGTTCCGGTGTCTGTGCCTTCCAGATGTTCCTCTGTCTCTGACGGCCAGTTCCTCCCTGGCTTCTCCAGAACCTATTAACCGGGACATTGAGATGGAGGACCCTGATTTGCAGGACTGACTGGGACCAGGAGGATTAAAGAGAAGATGTTGATCAGGAACTGTTGTCACCGTTATCTGTTTCTTCGGCCTCCTCTTTACAGGATGAGTCTACTCCTCCCCTTCCTTGTTCCCCTTCTGATGATCCTAGTTTTTCTGATGTCATGTTGCATCTTCAGAAAACTTTTGATTTTCAGGAAATGGAGCAAAACACCTCCCGGTGTAAACTGGCAAGTTACTTGGGTCTCCCAGACTGCCCTTCCTTTGTCATTCCTCCTTTGGTTGATGCTTATGAAGATGCGATCATGGCTGCTTGGAAACAGCCCTTTCCTATCCTCTTGGCTCCTTGAAAAGCCAATAGGATTTACCAGGCTCCACTAGAGCAGCCTTATTTTACTTCCCCACCGCAAGCAAACTCTTTTGGTCATAAATGATGCTCATGACAGGTCGGTACGACCAAAGCATCTGAGCGCTCAGCCTCCAGACAAAGAATCCAGGAAGCTTGATGTGATGGGAAAGAAGGTGTCCTCTTCTTCTACTATGACCCTCAGAATTTTAAATTAAACAGTTCAATATTACAAGGTTGACCAGATCAAGAAATCTGCATTCACATAATATGTAATTACAAGTTCAGCATGCAAGAACCAACAAAAGGGACAATTTTTTTTACGGTGCGGGCATCTAGAACATGGAATATGCTACCGCAGGAATTGATTAATATCAAAGTCTTTAACATATTTAAGCATGCACTTGATAAATATTTGTTCTAGGAGCGTGGATATGTTGTTCATCCACACTCTTTGGCATGTCCCCTTCCGCTTTAAATCTCGCTGGAAGTCTTTAAGCTGGCTCCTCCCACCCACCCGGGTGGTATATACCTCGGCTCCGCCCCATAATGCCAGATCTTCCTTTCGCTGGAAGATTCAGGTTGCCTCCCTCATGCTCACGCATTTTGTAGGCCCTGGCTTTCAAACCTTTGGTTTTACCGAAAGTTCGCATTGTTCACGTTAGCGATCGCAAGTTTGTCGCTTGGATTATGGAAGACAAGTCTTCCCCTGAATTTCATCAGTGCCCTTGTGGCCAGAAGATGTTGCGCACCGATCCCCACACTGCATGCGTCTATTACCTCTGTGTCAACCATGACACCTCTTCATACAGTCTGTGTGTGGCTTTTCATCCCAAGGTTCTTGATGACCATCTCACATGCCTGAAGCTGGGGTGGCTGGAGAAGAGGAACCCTCCGGTGAAATCCAAGGAGGCTTGGTGAGTGGTTTCCGTGGCTGCAGGATCTGCCGAGCAGTTGGAACTCATGCCAGCGTTCGAGGAGGAAGCGGCTCGTGCTGCAGATTCCTCTCAGATCTTTTTCGTTCCACTCAACCTGGGCTCCACCTTCTCGGGTTCCTTCTGGAAGTTGTGCCAGTCTCTCCTGACCAAGGGAGAGGCGCCTATGGGCTTGCACTCCTCTCAATCCCGTAAGCAGGAGAAGGACCCGGGAGTGTCTTCGTCTCGACGGAGACGTTCTTGGGAGCGGGAGAGGTCTCGGTCCCGAGAGCATGTGATCTCGACTTTGGTCGAGATCGCTTCTTTGGCCGCTGGCTTTTCGGCTTTGCCATCTGGTCAGTCGACCAAATTATCTGTCAGTGAGGTTGAGATCGTGATCGATCCGATATCGCTGACTCCGGTCGACGATTCCTTCAATCGAACAATGACGAGACCCAGCCTGCTGGAACTCGAATCGAAGATGTGGTCCCTGATTCCGGGAAATCACCAGTCCCACCGGTGTCTCCCAAGCGACCGAGTCGGCCCGCCCGATCTCGATCGCAGTCTTGGACCCCCTTGTCCGACAGGCCAAGGAAGAGCCATAAGCATGAGGTGACGCCATTGGTCGTCCTCATCCTCCTTGGATGAGGAGAGGTTCCGGCTGAAACTCTGGCGCTATGAGGACCTCATGTGGCAGCAGCTGATTTTGACCAGGCACAAGCCCACTCCGGCTTCTACACCAGCCATTACTTGGCTTTCGCCTTCTAGGCCGAAGCAGACTCCTTCAGAGCTGATCAAATCAGTTCCTCAGCCCGCGGAGCCGGCAAAACTACCGGTTCAGCCCAAAACGGTCTCTCCACTGATTGTGGTGGAACCACCTCCCAAACTGCCTGTGGGAAGGGCTCCCTCCAAGGGAGACAGACCAGACACCAGGCTTCCCCGACGATTGTCGGTCACGGTCACCCCGAACTGCCCTCGGTGGGTCGAAAGTGACCTGGGTGGTAGGCCCTTATACCCGGATTCATCTGATTCGGACGTCACTGGCTTGCATTCACATCCAGATGATGATGGATCGACCGTTGGCTTAGAGACGGCAGAATGGCTCTCATCTTTTCAAGGGATCCTTTGCCTCATCTCTGAATCTACAGGGATGCCCCTGGAGCCAATCCAGAAAAAGGCAGAGTACCCTCTTATGGACATCCTTAAGAGAGGGGATACCCCGGCGGAGGCCTTTCCTATGGCTGAGGCCATTGTTGCCCAGCCCTAGAACTTTGGCGTCCTGCCTCTTGCCCAGCACTATCTGCCCACATGCCCTGCAAGTACGTGGTGCCCATGAGGTCCCTTGCGGGGTTCACAGAGCACCCTTTGGCGGAGATCCTGGTGACTGCCTCTGTGTTCAGGTGTACTGGCGGTTCTGTTGACGCTGACTGACCTCCTGATAAAGAGTCCAAGCTTTTGGACCATTCAGCCAGGAAGGGCTATGCGACTTCCTCCTTGGGCCTTCGACAGGCAAGTTCGGCCATCATCATGGCACACTTTCAAGCCCTTCTGGAGTCACTAGATGAAGTCCTCCCACATCTCTCTGTGGACATGCAGACCATGGACAAGCAAGTCCGGGATCAGGGCCGAGCTGTCGCCAAACAGCAGCTTTAGACGGCCCTGGACATTGGGGATTCTTGTGCACGCTCGATGGCTGCCGCAGTTGCCTCTCATTGCAGGGCTGGGCTGAGGCTCTCCTCCTTTCCGGTAGATACCCAGCACAAACTAGCTGACATGCCCTTCCTCGGGACCGACTTGTTTGGCCCAGGAGTGACTGGTCACCTTTAGCGCATCGAGCAGTCCAGTGCCACCTTGGACGCTACTTCTGCCAAGAGTTCTTCGGGCAAGAACCAGCAGAAGAAAAAGAAGCAGCCTTTTTGGCATTCTTCCCCTGCGGCTCAGCAGTCCTCCTTTCAAGGTGGACAGCAGCACCAGCATCAGCAGCAGGCTCAAGCTTGGCGCCCTCGGCCCAAGCCTGGACCCCAACAGGCCCGAAAAGTAGGCCGAGGCTCAGGTCCTGGAGCCTTCTCCAAGCCTGCTCAGTGATGGGGCTGGGGCTGTCAACTCCTCTCCCATCACCTCACCTCACTTATGGGTCTTCCCGTGGGGGACTGGCTCCACCCCTTCCTTTCTGCCTGGTCCGTTGTCACTTCAGACAGGTGGGTTCTCGAAGTGGTCGGTCAGGGACTGCCTCTGGAATTCAAGCTGAGCTTGCGCCCCTCGGGAGGAAAGAGTATCCGCTCAGACCCAGTCGGCTCTCTGAGACAGCGTCGCTCAACTCCTCTTCAAGGAGGCAGTAGCTCCAGTGGCGGATCCTTCAGTAGACCCAGGCTTTGTCTCCAGGCACTTCCTGGTGCCCAAGCGGATGGGGGGGCTGGCGCCCCATTCTAGATCTGCATGACCTGAATCAATATCTCAGGTCATGCACCTTTTGGATGGTCACTCTGTCCCAGATCATACCATCCTTGGAGTGAAACAAGTGGTTCTGTTCACTGGACCTGCACGGCGTGTTCTTTCACATCCCAATCTGTCCATCCCATCAGCAGTTCCTCTGCTTCAGGGTCAAAGAGACCCTGTACGAGTTCTGAGCCATGCCGTTCAGCCTGTCATCTGCCCCATGAGTCTTCACCAAATGCATTGCAGTAGTGGCGGCCCATCTCAGGTGTCCGGGGGTGGGGTGGGGTCAGGATTTATCCTTACCTTGACAATTGGCTCCTAGCAGGTTCCACCCAACAGGAGGTGGAGAGGTCCAGGGACCTGGCCCGCGAAACCTGCGCCCAACTCGGCCTCCTTATCAACGAGGTCAAGTCAGAACTCGTACCTTCTCAGGTGACGGGCTTGATCGGGGCAGAGCTCAACTCTTGTCAAGCCAGAACTCGGCTCCCAGCGGACAGGGCAGAGGTTCTTTCCTCCTTTGCCCAATCATTTCTGATTGGGCACTTGCACCCTGTCCAGGACTTTCTGCACCTTCTGGGTTACATGGCGGCGTGCACCTCAGTGGTCTGTTGGGCCCAGTTGCACATGAGCCTCCTCCAGTGGGAGCTAGCTGCCCAGTGGGCTCAGCGCCACGGTCATTTTGACCAGTTGATCACTGTAACTCAGAAGATGTGGGACGCTTTCCAATGGTGGACCGCCCCAGACTGACTGCAGGAAAGGATCGTGTTTGTCTGCTCCAAGCCGATGGTCATCCTCATGACTGATGCCTCTTTCATTGGCTGGGGAGCCCACATGGGGGACAAAAGGGCCCACGGGCTCTGGACCCACGAGGAGTCCTGATGCCACATCAACCTGTTGGAGCTCAGAGCAGTCAGACTGGCGCTGTCAGCTTTCGCTCCTCAGCTCCGGGGTCAAGTAGTTCAAGTCCAGATGGACAATACCATGACCATGTACTGCCTCAACAAACAGGGCAGTACACACTCCCATCTGCTGTGCAAGGAGGCGCTCCACATCTGGACCCTCGTGAGTCGTTTGGAGGCAGATCTCCTAGCCATCCATGTGGCAGGAGCCTCAAACCATCTGGTGGATGCTCTTAGTCACTTAGTCCAGACATCTACGAGTGGTCTCTCCATCCAGAGGTAGCTTACAGCCTGTTCTCCCACTGGGGCAAATTGATGGTGGACCTGTTTGCCTCCAGGGAAAACACCAAGCTGAGGCTGTTTCATGCCCGCCCCCAGCAGGGTTCACTGCAGGGGGATGCCTTCTCGAGGCCGTAGATAGACCCCAGGCCTCCTCTACACCTTCCCTCCATTTCCCTTGATCCACGAGGTGCTCCTCAAGTTGAGAAGGGACAAGGCGAAGGTGATTCAGGTAGTCCCAGACTGGCCACGCCAGTTCTGGTATCCAGATCTCCTCAGCCGCAGCTGCAGGCCCCCGGAGCGACTTTGCACACGCCCGGACCTGATATCACTCAATCAGGGGAAGGTATTCCATCCGGGCCTTCAATCCCTGCATCTCACAGCCTGGTAGCTGAGCAGCTAGAGTTCCAGGCTTTGGGTCTTTCCGAGGATGTCTACACCGTGGTGGAGGCATCCAGAAAGGAATCGACCAGGAAATGTTATGCCTTCAGATGGAAAAGGTTTTCCATTTGGTGTCAGGGCAAGGGCCTGGACCCTCTGTCCTGTCCAGTGGCTAACATTATAGGCCATCTTTGGTCTCTCTCCAAAGGGGGTCTGCGGTCATTGACCCTTAGGGTGCACCTGGCAGCCAGCTGTGCTTACCAGGCGCGGGTCAGTCAGCCGACAGTGGTGCAGGAGACAGTGGTCGGGCACTTTTTCAAAGGCCTGGATCACATATCCCCTCCGGTGCGTGAACCTCCATCTCTGTGGGATCTACTGCTGGTACTGGTAAAGCTCATGGGCAAGCCATTAGAACCAATGCACAAGTGTGCCTCGTCACACTTGTCATGGAAGATGGTCTTCCTGGTGGCTAGCACATCTGCCAGAATCACAGGGGAGCTTCAGGCGCTTTTTGGTGGACTCCCTTTATCTGCTCTTCCACAG
This sequence comes from Neoceratodus forsteri, assembly GCA_016271365.2. NCBI lineage: Eukaryota > Metazoa > Chordata > Ceratodontiformes > Ceratodontidae > Neoceratodus > Neoceratodus forsteri. The sequence continues at coordinate 272,747,048 of CM028133.1, forward strand.
GGACAAAGTTGTCCTATGCCCCCACCCAAAATTCCTTCCGAAGGTGGTGTCAGAGTTTCACCTTAACCAGGTGTTGACTCTGCTGGTATACTACCCTATTTACACCTCGGAGTCTGAGTACAGGCTCCATACTTTGGACCTGAGACGTGCTGTTTCCTGCTGTAAGGAGAGGGCGACGGAAATTCATGGAGAGATTCACCAGCTGTTTGTCACCTACGCTGAAGCCGCTTCTGGCAGACTTGCAGCCAAACAAACTATTGCAAGATGGATCACATCATGCATAGATCTGTGCTATGAATTGGCGGGCAAGGGGCCTCCCAGAGGGATAAAAGCTTATTCTACCCACCATACTGTTCCATTGTTGGCTGCTTCTAGGGACATCCCTGTACAGGAAATCTGTCTTGCGCTGCTACCTGGAAGTCAGCAATCACCTTCATCACCCACTACCACATCAACCTTGAGTTACGCCAGGATACTGGTTTTGGGGCCTCAGTTCTCCAGTCTCTGTTCCCTAAGTAGAAGGTGTGCGCCTTGCCTCCCTCCTCCCGGAGAACTGCTAGGAGTCTGCCAAAGTGTGTGGATGAACAACATATCCACGCTCCTAGAAAAACAGGTTACTCACCTGTAACAGTAGTACTAGGAGTGGTATATGTTCATCCACATGGACCCACCTGACCTCCCCGGCTGCGGATGCACACAACCTGGCTTCCAGCAGGCTAAGATCTGGTGTCATGGGGTGGAGCCAAGGTATGTACCACCCGGGTGGGTGGGAGAAGCCAGCTTGAAGACTTCTGGTGAGATTTAAAGTGGAAGGGGACATGCCAAAGAGTGTGGATGAACAACATATACCACTCCTAGAACTACTGTTCCAGGTGAGTAACCTGTTTTTCCGGTCTGGGGTAAATACACCCACTGAGAGTGGGAGGTAGCCTCGATGGGTCTAGAGCCTCCTTCTACCTGACAAAAAACGATTAAACAGAGTAATATTGGTCATCTCCTAAAATATCAAATGGAGATTCTGAAGGCCACCCAATCCCTCCCAGATACTGCTCCTAAGGAAGATTTTATTTTTTTTGAATTTATGTTTATTCATTTTAACATGAGCATGTAATGCACATTACAATTATGGAGGCCAGGAAAGTCACATTTTACACAGAAATTGTGATACATGTTTGTTTGCTTCAGTATACTTTCAGTCCATTAATTTGTGATACCTCAGGTGGGGTACCTATGTATAGTCCATGAGCCCCGCCCCCCCAAGGGTAGGCTTCTTCTCATATTCAGAATGCTGGCCACGCAACGACCTATAGAAGAAAACAGGAAATAATTGTGGTATTATAACCACACAATATTTAACATGGCTCTATAAGACACTATTCCTACATCTCAACTTAAAACTTTATAACCTGGTGTTAACTGGAGTTAGATACGGAGCACTGAACCATAGTAATTAACATTGAAAACTGTTTTTACCTCTGACTTTAGTTTCCTTAGTATTTTACTCTATGCTAAAGATCAAGGTAGCAGATGCAAAGAAAAGGATTTTTAACAGCAAATTTAAACATGCAAGGGAGGTCTGTGCTACTTCAACAGCCTTTATATAAAAAAAAAAAAAAAGGAAGAAAATCGTCTTGCCGCCTCTAAAGTGAGAACTCTCACCTCATGTACTCACGGTAGCAAATATGGCTGGTCAGAGCATGTTTAGAATCGAAATGCCTCATGGGTAGTGCCATTTTGAAGTACATCTTTCACCAGCCCCCCCTTCCTATAAACTTAGCTACCTATCGATTAATAAAGCCGGACTTCTAGTTTAAACAAACACTTTAGTTGCATACCTATACCTTTGTTCTCAGGGTACACACATATGAGAGAGAAAAACATAACAAAAAAGGATATGTTCATAAACAGTATGTCAACATTTAGAAGAGAGAGTCCTGTGGATACATCACTCCCCTTCACTGGCGGTGTCCTCATGTCACATCTCCTGGGGTGAGCCGGTCTGGAATTCCGCAGCGATCTTGTCCACCTGTTTCTTTGCCTCCTCTGGACCAGTGAATTGAAAGGTTTTTCCACCGTAGGTTATCTGTAATCTTGCTGGAGCAAGGAGCGAGTGAGCCACTCCAAACCCCTGCAGCCACTGCCTTAAGGGATCAAACAACTTTCAGCTTCTCCGGGTGACAAAGGACCAGTCAGGAAAAACTCTGATCTCTTGATTGTCCACCTTTACAGGGTAATTTGTTCTTGCCCAAGCCATGATCGTATCTCGTATTTCCGAACCAGTTGTGACCAACAGGATAGTGCGACATGCCTCCCGATTCAGTTGTGCCCTCTGAAAGTTCACTCTGTATGCCGTTTCAGAGAATCGGGGTCAGGACATTGATTCTCTGGCATCACCGATGTTATCCAGTGCTTTAGAAAGGTAAGCAGATTGTCGCCTTCTGTGCCCTCTGAGAGCCCCACCAATGTGATGTTCATTGCACTTATTGCTTTCTTTGTGGTTTCTAGTGAGGCTCAGAGGTGGTTTACTTCAGCTGTCATTTTTTGCAAAGGCCACCTGGGTCCTTTGCGATCTGTCTTGTGCTTCATTTGCCGTTTTTACTGCACCCTCCTGGGTGTTCAGATGATCTAGTTTTTTTCTGCTTTTTGGTCCATATCTCTCACAGCCTTTAGGACCATATCTAAAGCTGGGTACTCCCCTCCACCGCTAGTTCCAACTACGGTGGATAACTCCCCTAGACCATGCTGAGACAGTGGCTGTTGGGATGATTGCAAGGTCTTTGGAGCCTGCCCTCCCACCTGGTTCTTTGGTTGCTACCATTATTGATTTTGGTATCTACGGACTCCTTACAAGATAGTTTATCTAGTGCTGTTTGTAAAAATTAGTTTAAACTGTTTGGTGTTTGTTAAAGTACTGATTTAGTATGTGTTCGATGCAGAGCCAATCCTACCCACTTCCAGTCTCCAGCATGGCCCTCTAGCGCCCCCTCCTAAGGAGGATTTGTCTAATAAGCTAACTACTGTCTTGGCTGTAGGTGGGCATTTATTATGGGCCGCCTGTGATGCAGTGGACTCTACGGCTCGGGCTTCCTCAGATGGCATTCCTGGCTCAGAGTTTCTGGCTTTGCATCAGACTTCCAGCAATCCATACTAAATGCTCCCTTTAAAGGGGGATAAACTGTTTGGACCTCAAACCCAGGAGATCTTGACCTCCTTACAGGCCTCGGATCGTACTTCACAGTCTGTATGATCTTGTTACCATATCCTGAAACCCTCTTATGGGGGAATTTTCGTAGGCCTGCCAGCGGATAATGATCTGCTCCAAACAGGCAGCAGCCCAATAATAAAAGGAAAGCTCAGGTTTCCCTGCCTGGCCCACGAGCCACTCCCAAAGCACCCTGTTACACCCCTTCTTTCCTCCAGCAAGGACAGCCTACTGCCTGAAGTTTCCTTCTCTCCTGTGGGATTCGAGGCCCATCCCACAGCTGTTAGGGGCAGGTTCTCCCTACATCTTCCAGGTTGGCAAAACATCACCTCGGATGCATGGGTCCTTCAACTAATACAATCAGGCCACACCTTGGATTTAATTGGAAGTTCCACCCAATATGCACCCAAGGGCCTCTCATTACCCTCCCCCGACCAAGAATCAGTACTGGCCCTGGTGACAAAAAATGCCATAAGAGCCTGATCCCTTTCCCCAGAAGGGCAGAGGGTTTTACTCCCATTTCTTTCTTGTCCCAAAATGGACAAGAGATCTGCAACCCATTCTTGATCTGAGGAACCTCAACCTCTATATAGAGTACAAGAGGTTCAGAATGGTTACATTACAAAATTTCTACCTCTTCTAAACAAAGGGGAGATTGTCTCTGTTCCCTGGATATGAAGGATGTCTGCTTCTATGTTATGATCCACCCTGCTCACAGACATTTCCTCCGCTTCTGTTTTCAGGGCTGTCATTATCCATTACAGTCCCTCCCTTTCGGTCTCTCCTCTGCCCCCTGGGTTTTCACGAAGTGTCTGGCAGTGGTAGCAGCTGCCCTCCACACTAGAGGGCTATATGTCTTTCCCTACCTGGAAGATTGGTTTCTGACGGCCCCATCCAGCTCTCAGCTGCCACACTATCCCAAACTCTTCCAGTGTTCTCCTCTGTGGGAATCACGATCAACATACCCAAATCCAAGATGGATTGCACCCAATGTCTTAAATACATAGGGGCTGTTCTAAACACTTACAAAGGGTTGGCCTTCCTACCCAGGGATGGGGCGAACAAACTAATCCTATTAGCATCTCAGATGGGAGATGGTCAGTGTGTCTCAGCTCGGGACTACCTCCGCCTTCTGGGACACATGGCGCCTGCCATTCACACTGTCCCTCATGCCATATTACACATACGGGTCCTCCAGTGGATGCTGAGGGTCCAGTGGGACCAAACAAATTATTTCAAAGCTGAAGACTTTATCTCTTCTCCAGTCCTTTGCGAATTACAATGATGGATGTCTCTGGATCACCTTCTGTGTGGTGTTCCTTTCCAGGCTCCCATTCCTTGCCTCATTTTTATCATGGATGCCTCCCCCACGCGTTGGGGAGTCCATCTAGGGGCAGTTCAAACATAAGGGAACTGGAACACACTGGAAACATGCCTACATATCAGCATTCTAGAGATGAGAGCTGTCCTGTATGCCCTACAGGCTTTCCAGACTCTTTTCCCAGGGTTGTCTACAAATACAGTCAGACAGCTCCACCGTTGTTCATTATCTGAACAAGCAAGGCGGTATTCATTCCTATCCACTGTGCAGGGAATCAATGAGAGTGTGGTATTGGGCAATCCAAAGAGGGAAACATCTCACAGTAGTGCATGTCCAGGCATAGTAAACACTCTAGCAGACACACTAAGCAGATCAAAATTTTGAAAACACGAATGGGAGATTCTCCAGGTCGTTCTGGATGACGTCTTCCTCCTGTGGGATTGTGCAGACATGGACTTGTTCCCCACTCCACACAATGGCAAACTGCCTCACTGTTGCTCACTAGAGCCCAGTCCTGGAACTTTATGGCTGGACATGTTATCTCGTTTCTGGACAGGAAGATTTCTTTACGCCTTCCCTCCCTTCCCTGTCATACAGAGGGTTTTACTCAAACTAGTCAGAGACGAGGCTTCCATGATCCACATCACGCCTCTGTGGCCGAGACCGATTTGGTTCCCATTGTTACAGCAATTGGCTGTCCTGGACCCTCATCTACTTCCCATTTGCCCAGTCCTTCTGTCCCAGGCTGGGGGTATCCCTTCTTCACCCGAGCCTCAGATCCTTGCATCTGTATGCCTGGCTTCTGGGGACATAGTCCTTTCCAGGTTTCAGGTCACCCCAGGGATAGCGGAAGTTCTCCGTGCGGCCCACAAACCATCCACTCGAACTTCTTATTCTGTGAAGTGGAGAAGGTTTTCCATATGGGCTTAACATCATGATTTGGACCTATATTCCTGTCCCCCACACAGTGTACAAGACTATTTACTATCTCTTTCAGATGGTGGCCTTAAATATTTCTTCAGTCAGAGCCGGCCTTAGCATGCTGCGAACTGTGCATTCGTACAGGGCCCCAAGACCAGAGGGCCCCCCAAAAGCCTAAGCTGTCCAGTTGACCTTCTTTTTTCTTGATCCTTTATGTTCTAATTCATGTAAAGTGCAAAAATGACACAAAACTAGCTGAAAATGAAGATATAGGGAGGCCATGGTATGGATAAAAATATTCCTTGGGACTTCACAACTTTTGAAAAGGAGCCCCTGCAAGGAGGTTCGCACAGGGCCCCAGGATGGCTAGGCCTAGTGCTGCCTCCAATAAGGTCCATCTGTCGGCCATTTTGGCTTTCCATGATTTTGTGGAAGATAAACCTTTGACTCGACTACAACTTATAAAAGCCTTTTTGAAAGGGATTCTTCATCTCAGGCCCCCTGTTCGGGACCCAGCCCCTCATGGGACTTGAATTATATTCTTGAAAAACTTATGTCCTTTTGAGTCTGCAGCCACATGTGAGCTGCGATTTCTGTCCTGGAAAACTATATTTTTAGTTGTGATTACGTCAGGTCGATGTATTTCGGAGTTACATGCATTGCTGTGCAAGGAACCCTACCTGACTTTTCACAAGGACAGGGTGTCCTTACGCAGTAATCCTACATTTTTGCCAAAAGTGGTATCTGAATTTGTTAAATCAGGTCATACACTTACCTGTATATTATGCGAAGCCTGCTAATCCAGGAGAATCCTTGCTCCATATGTTAGATGTACATAGAATGTTACAACATTACCTTTTTCATACCAAGCCTTTGCGCAAATCAACGCAGCTTTTTGTTTCTTTTGGCCCTGGAAAAGAGAGCATTCCTGTCTCCATACAGTGCTTGTCCACTTGGCTGGCCAATTGCATTACCTTTTTTTATAGTAAATACAATAAGCCACTCCCGGGGGTGATGAGGACTCGCTCCATGAGAGTCATAGCACCTCAGCAGCATGCTTTAGAGGCGTTTCAGCAATTGATATTTGTGAAGCTGCTACCTGGTCCACTGTACGTACCTTCATTACTGCCTAGACATTGCATCTAAAAAGCGACCTAATTTTGGCAGAGCCGTCCTTCAGGGACTCTTGTCCTAAGTGATCATGTTTCCTGCCTCTTCCCCATTTACCTCCCAACTGCTGGGGGCTCATTCCTATAACTGTGACCTGCTGCAAGTGGTTTCCTCTCGGAAAATAGTACAGTTGCGTAAGAACTTACCATGACAGTAGCTCTCAGAGAGAATCTTGCAGCAGGTCATGTTGCCCCTCCCTCCATCCTCCTTGCTTCCTGTTTCAGGAGGGTGACTTGCTCCTGCTTTTTTGCAATACAAAATTGTCTCTAAGGGTTCCCTGCTTCTCCTTGGATGACCAGCCAACTCATTTGTGTCGTATACGGTCCCAAAGGGGGAGAAGAACGGAGGAGTTTCTGGGACCACCCCTTTTATACCTGACAGGACACAACACATGGTGTTGTCAGGGGGCGGTCCCAGGTCAACTGCTGATAAATCATCCGGATGGAATGATGCCTGTGGCTGGGTATTCCTATAAGTGTGACCTGTTGCAAGAGATTCTCTCAAAGATCTGCTGTTACGGTAAGTTCTTACGCAACTGTACTTTAAGGTGCCCCTGTGTCAGGGTATGTTGTCTCAGGACAAGAGTGCCCACGTCCACCTGGACCTCGGGTCCTTCCACCTGGGTGCTTGGCACCTGAGGATGTAGCCATTGCACATTTTGGGGTTTCTTCCCAAGTGCCTAATGTTTTGCTGGCAGCAAGCAAGCCCTCTACTAGACATACATTTTCACTGAAGTGGAAGTGTTTCATTATTTGGTGTGCTTCCCGTTCTGAGGACCCTTTTCGTGTCCTGTATATACTATACTTGCATACCTCCTGGCTGTATCAGACTCAGGTCTACAGTACTTATCTGATATGGTACACTTGGCTGCTGCATCGTCTTCCCACACCCCTATTGACGGACGCACCATGGAAGAACTGGAGGTGTCCCTTACCATCTTGAAAGGCATTTTACATGTATCCCATGATTCCTAAACCGGTTCCACCCTGGGACCTTAATGTTATTCTTGAGAAGTTGACTTTGGCTCCTTTTGACAATTTTGATCAGATATTAGGCACTTCACACAGTCCAAACACTGTTCTGCCTAAAAAGGTTTTAAATGTACTTTAATGTGGCAGGTTCAAAGTAGCCGACTAGAGTCCTGAGCATTGGTGCTTCAGCCCTATCCAGGCCTTCGTCGGGGTGGATCTCGCTGTCACTGAACTCTTGTATCCCACTCGTGGCTTCGTCACTCACGGGATATCAAGTGTTCAGTGACAGCTCTTGAAGATATTTGTGCTATCTCACTCCCACCCATGTCATATCCCATATATGTCACATCTCATTTAACCAGGATATTTTTTCAGGCATGGTCAAAGGATAGAAGGCAGTAGCATAGGTTAGGCAAGGGGACTCCTTTAGCGAAGGGGTAGTCTGGCCTCCGAAGTAAGTATGTGCCTATTTCTGCTGGCTATGCCAAGCATAGTATTAACTGTCTTGTAGATGGAGGGCTACATAGGGAGAAATCCAATGAAGGGTCAAGAGTGACCCCAACATATTTGAACTGGTCAACCTTGGCAAGTAAGGAGCCATCTGCACAAGTGACTGCTAGGGCATCTGTACAAGACCTAAGCTTGGTATTAGAACCAAATTCCATAGCCGCTTTCTTTTTGGCATTAAGAACCTATTTATTTTTTCTGAGCCAGTTCTGAATATTCTGAAAGTCACACCTAAGCTGAAAGTTAATAATGGCCTACAGTCCTTAAACTAAAATAGAGAGCAAGGTCATATGCATAAACTTGGGAGAGCAGGAGACAGACACATGAGGAAGACAGTTAAAGACAGAAGAGAGCAGTGGGCCGAGAATAGAGCTCTGGGGAACACCAACTTCAGTAGAGGCCATATTATGTAGTGTCTTGTTAAGATTTACAAATTGGAGCCTATTCGAAAAGTTGTCTTTGAATGATTTGTTTAATGAGTGTACTGTGTAGAACATTATTTCTCTTCAATGCTTTTACTTTTTGGTCTGTTTCCTTTGTAGGAAGGGGAATATGAATTTGATGGAAGGCAGAATTACGCAGATTCCAGTAACATGATGGAAAGCACGGATTCTGGAGAAGGGGAGAATATGGGAGGTTGGTGGCCAGAGTACACTTCTCCTCATTCAGGTGTGATACCCACTAGACAGTTTGTTAAGCATGCACAATACATGTTTGTGTTGTGTGTCAAATTTTTAAGTTCACAATTTTTATTTTGACTAATGAACAATTTTTTGTTGTGTATTCTAACCCTTTATTTGGATTTTTATATATTTTTGTTCACTTTGTTTTTCTAATTTCATTTTTTTAAGCATGTGCTTGCTGAATGAACTGCCTAGTTTTTGGTTCAGAATTTGAATGTGGTTCCAGTTAAAGCCCTGTAACTGTGTCATTGCTGGTGCGTTTGGTTAAATATGTAATGTTGTACGGTAAGACCATTCAATTTAATAAATACTCCTCCTTCCTCTCAAACAGATCTTACCTCAGATTCTAGAGCCTTTCAGGTTTACAAAGTAGATTTGGAATGCTCCAGATTTAGCAAAGATTACAAAGTTGTTACAGATTTGATTGTTTCTCTTAAGTATGTATTTGTTGGAGTTCCATAACAAAAATGGAAATGAGGTTTCTGTGGTGGAGGGACTATATAGTCATTTAAAGAGCTATTATTGTATCCATTGATATTACATTTTTAAAAGTATACATTTGTTACATTTTATATCTGAAGCATGTCATTTTTTGCCTTTGCTTGTTAGAACTTTTCCTGTTCTGCAGCACAAAGTATGATATATGCTATAAATTGAAGACACTGATTCAACCTTGATGTATTTATACTCAAGAACCTCATAAAGCCACTAGCATTCCTTATGCCCAGGTTTTGAAAAAGCATATTATTACACCTTAAGAGTTGAACATTTTTTATCTTAATTTTCTAACGTATTCATATTCTGTAATACTGGCATCGAGGTGTGTCTGCACTGTTGAAGAGTATCACCTCTTGCGTCTTTACACTGCTAGAACAATTTCTCACCCAAATGCCATGCATTCCTGCATGCTTTCAAAAAGTATCAGTGCTTACATATAGACAAGTATTCTGCCTGCAGACTGGTATATCTAGTTCTAGTCCCCTTCAAACCTCAGTAGCATTGTGACCTCATTGATTGTGGCAAAAGAACCATTCAGGGAGAACGGCCCCCTTCTGCCATTTTGTTCATGTGTGAGGTCACAGTCGGTTGCAGTGCTTATGAGATATGAGAGGAGCAGCACTGGATGTGTCAGCTTCTTGGTAGAGTACTATTATACACATCATATGTTGTACTGTGAAGTTGATAGTCAACTAACTGGCAAAGCGAAAAAGAAAAATTTACAGAAGTAAAACGCAACAATTGGCTTCTTTAAAAACTAATATTCTTTCTGCTATTTTTGGCAATACATGCCCTTTAACAAGGGATGCATCCTTGCATGTTAGAAAATGGTTAGGGAGCAATCTGGCTGCTGATTGGCTAAAACAACCAACCAGACAGTTGGGTATGAGGCAACAGATATCTGTAAATAATGAGTCCATGTCTCTGTTGCCCCATATTTTGTTCCAATAATAATGAGTACAATAGAATTTTGAAAAAGCAAATACTTCCATGTTTGATTTCCCACTTAGCGAGACCGCCACCCCGACTCAAACTAACCATAACAACAAAAAGTGAAGCAGGTATCTATATTTTTTGTTTTGTATAAGCTAATGAAAAAAAGAAATGTAAACTGTGTTTTCAGTGAAAACAGCCGCAGTGCTCACCTTACTGCAGAACAGCACCATGACTGCACTGACTGAGCCGTTTATCCTGAGTTCCCGAACCACGAGCCTGCAACTGTCTGGTCAGATGATTTTTTTTTTTTTTTCACCGAGTGACTGAACACCCCCCACCGCCCCCACCCTTCACACACATACTGCAGCCTCTGTAGGGAAGTGGCACACACTAGGTAGTTTTTTGTTACATTTTCTCCTTGCAGTACATAAGAAAACTGTAAATTTTTTTTAAACTCCTAAAGCTATCACAGACATGCAGCGACTTGCTCATTTGAGAGCCACACAGGACGTCTTTCTTATCACTTGCTCGCTCCTCATCCAAAGGACCCTAAACAACACCACACACAATGTAAGACTATTATTTGTTGTCGTTCTGATTATTTAAATTTAAAACAGGCTATCGGCAGTAGTCGGGGTGGGTTGCATGCTTACCTTAGAACTTAAATAGTCTTCTCCTGCTCTCAGCTCCCTACTTCACTTTCCCCGCTCATCATACCTGGCTCATGGCACATTAAACACATCAAAAACAAACAAAAAAAAACTATACCAGAAGGTTGATGTACAGTACGTTCATTCAGCGGTTGTTCAGAGCGCTGAATGCAGATCACCGATTGCTGTCATGCTGCGCTGTTCCTCACGTTACTCTGCACCCACGCCCTTGCTCATCCCTACTGATGATGTGTCAGTGCTGGGTCTGTTATGATGAATGGACTGCTGCTGGTGGGACCAGACTGCATTTTTAATCAAACAAATAAAAAAAAAAACAGTAAAGAAAAGCATTTTAAGTACAATTTTAAGCCGTGTGTGTTGAAAAAAAGCTTTCAAATGCAGGCGGAGGAACTATGTTATTACAAAATAAATTAAATGCCTTGGAGTTTTAACATTTAATAACATAAAAAAAAATTTCAAACAAATATAATACAGTGGTCCATTTTCTAGGCACAATAATACCCTCCAGGGTGGGCGGTATTGGGCTATTCTGGACCTTCCAGGGACTATAATGCCCTCCGCCTGTGGCATCAGGCCTCATTGCACCCCTTGGCGGTCCGGTATAGCCTAATACCGCCCACCCTGGAAGGTATTATTGCTTAGTTTGAGGTAATAAGAGACACTTTTAATTATTCATTTATACACGCAGATATCTTTTTTCCCCTTAGCGGTATCTAATCTGCTTTGTGTGGAGGTGTTTTTCTTACTGCCACTTAAGTTTGCTTTCAGTTCCCTTCACTTGTTAACTGATGTCATTTTGTAGGTTTTCTTGCCATTCTGTGGTGTCGGTTCTGTGTTCAGTGCTGTTCACTCAGTAGCGCTGATCGGTGGAACTGACATCATTTAATGCTCTGGAAGGATAGAAACAGTCAACAGTGAAAGTGACGAGGGAGACCATGAAGCAGACCCAGTAGCATTTAAAATGAAATACATTTCTTTAAAACAGAAGGACTATCAGAGGAGCAGATACCACTGAACTGAATCAATCCAAAACACTCTTCTTACTAGTGAAATACCTTAGACATCAACGATGCATACATGTCTCAGGGTTCCCCACTCTCTGAAAATATAGGGTGGTGGCAGTGGTGATTGGGTCAAATGGTGCGTTATTTTTCTGGACCTCTTATATGCACTGCACATGTGCATAAGTAGCTTTTAAGTAACATATAGTGTGCTGGTATTAAATGGGTAGTAGTGCAATAAAAGATGTCAATAAAAGACAATTTTGGAGGATTTTATAAAAAAAATGGATAAAAATATAGGGTGGTGGCAAAAAAATATAGGGTGGTGGTAAAAAATATAGAGCGGTGGTAACAAAATATAGGGTGGTGGCCCACCGCGCTAAAACAATGAATGGAGAACACTGTGTCTATATTTATTTATTCCCTGTAGAGAAGTTACTGAGCCTAAAATGCTGTTTGCTACCTGAGAGTCTTAATAGTACAGCATGGTATTCTTTGCTAAGCTGTAACACAGAAATGTGCACAGTTGTTGACAGAAATGGACCATTAGACTCACCCAGTCTGCCCAAGGGTTCCCTGCCTGTTGTACAATCACAGAGCCTCAACCAGTTCCTGAAAGCAGCAGTGCATGTTAGTAAAAAATGTTGACATTTATTCCATGTTAGAATGCCTCTTCCCTCCTGTCCTGCACAGTTCATTTCTCTATTTTGAGTCTGCTTTAGCACTTTTTATTACATTTGACATAATAAAAGGAGTGCTCCATTTGATGTGACTCAGTCTCGAATTTTATAAGTATTCTCTGTTGTTTTTGAAGACCCATAGTTTAACATACCTTTTCTTGTGCCTAAAATGAACTAGCAGACAGTACTCATGGACCTTAAGGAGTAATAGGTGTGCAAAATCAGCTGAGAGTACTGATGAAAACCTGGTCCAAGCCATATTAAAAAGAGCACTCCCTGTAGTATTTCAAATGTTAAAAAAAAATAAAATAAATAAAGGTGCTAAAGCAGACTCAAAATTGAAAATAAAAAGGGTAGCATACAAGACAGGACATAAAGGGCAATAAAATGTATTAAAAAAGTATAGATGAAAATTTTCACCATGAAATATACAGCTGTATGTTATTACCACTACCAAGACCACTCTTATGGTTGTAAGAGTGGTCTTATTTGCATTCTTAGGGTATGAGAACCGTGAACAGAATGTGAGCAGTTGTGATACCCTAAGAATGTGAGACCACTGTTACCTAACCTTTAAGAGTGGTATCAGTGGTGGTATTAATATATTATTTATTTTTGATTGCGCTTGATCGGTAGTATATTAAGTTTTGGTATTAATATATTATTTATTTTTGATCACGTTTGATCGGTAGTATATTAATTTTTTTTTAAAAACCTTACTCAAACATGCAGCTGTGCATGAAACACTCTTCACTAAATAAGAGTGTCTCATGCATAGAGGAAAGGAGTGCACCGATAGGTCGGAAGCACTTCTTAGATTTGTAGTACTTTAAAACATAAGCCGATGGTCACTCCATGACTGTAACTTTTATCTTGAGGTGTATATAATGTCAGTTACCGGTCAGAGTTGAAAGACACTTAAAATTTGGAAACAAACAGCTGACTGTGTAACAAACACAAATTTAAACCTCTGATGATTAGTTACATTTGTACTTTTTGCATCATTTAAAATATGCTACATTTTTTTTTAAGTTTACTAAGATTTGTATATTTTATAAACTTTTTATAGTAACTGGCATTCATTTTTTATCTACTTGGAATGTGCTAACTGTAATATTCTAGTGCTTATTGCAGTTTGCTGTAGCAGATGTAACAGAAAAATACATCATCAGGTGCCTGTTAAACAGTAAAGTGATAACTGTTAAGTAACTCCAGGTCTACAAGGGCATAAACATATTCCTGCCCTCGTGTGGAGGTGTCTCTGGGAATATATTTATTCCTGAGATCACTTGCATATCACTTGCAGCAGCAGTGTGGGTTACCCTAGTGTAATTCAGTGCCAGTCCCAACCACATTAGTTCCTTTTTCTCCCCCTAAGTCACAGAGCTATGATCTCAACAGGTACCAGGGCTTCTCATTGCCCTGAGAAGTGTTCCAGTCTAGTTCATTTTAGTCTTCATTGCTTGCTTCTGTATTTAACTGTACTTGGTAGTTCAGCATAATTTTTCACTTATTTAAATCAATTATTTTGGTTCTGAGCAGCTGCTGGGTTTTGTCGCTGTGACTGTAGTGTTGCCATTTTTTCCCCCTCTAGATGTTGCCATCGTTATTTTCAAAAGCTTTTTCTAACTACATTGTTTTCATCTGCTTTACCTTTTCAAGCAGATAGCATTTGCATGCTCTCTGCCCCAGAATGTTTGGATAGTTTAAACCAATTTCTGCGCTGATCACATGAGCACAGTACCTTAATTGCCTGATCATTTTTTGCTGCTGACAAGACTGGATGCACAGAACATCGCTCTGCATACATTTCCTTCCATAGAACCACACCTTTGGATTTGTAAGCCACTGGCATCAGGACCACCAGGAAGCTTATGCCTAGCTGGGGCTGCCCACATTGATGCATGTCGGTGCTGCCTATATACTGTGTACAGGCAAATACCTCCTCAGTCAACCACTTGTCAGATTGTGGAACATACCTAACTAGATTTTGGTAGATATCTTTCTTTTTTTGTGAGTTTAGTTCTCTAGCATTGTTTCATGTAGTTCTTGAATCCCTTGACAAAGACTCAACCACATTTTTTTTGCTTCTTTTGGTGCAGTGTGGAGATCGTCAGAGACAATGCTCACACACTTTGTGTTAACTGCCTGGGCCTATCATAAGGAATGAATAATTAAGCTGTTTACCATGGCTTTAACCAGGCCACAAGGAGACATTGTATAAAGCTTTGGAGAGTTTCCTGCAGAAAATGGTGGACACTAAACCATCAATTTCACCATCAATTCCAGCATCTACCTTGGTATTGCTGTCTCAATCTACAGTTACAGTCTGGGAGAATGTTACTGTCCTCCTTGTCGGACGGCCACCCTGCCACCTTCTAGGGAACATTCATTGACGCTGGGCTGTTACCGCAGCAAGCATTCTAAGGAAACCTCTCCCTCTAGATCCCTGTTGCTGCTACATTCCGGTGAAGAGAAGTCGTCTATGGCCATATCAGTGACCTCCTTTAAAGCTGTCTGAGTATCTTTCAGACACCAGGGTTGAGGATTGGCTCTGACTCTACCACTAACAGTGGTGTACAGCTGTCAAGTGGCACTGTCCATCATTGACTTTTTTAAGTGGGTTGGTGCCTTCAGTGCACATATGGTTGGCCTATCTACTGTATCCGAAATGTTTCAGTGCCTACTTCCATTGTTGCTGTCGAAGATTACCACACAGAAAGCCCTGCCTTCCTAAACGTTGCTTCTAATGTTGTCAGCAGTTGGCTCTATAGGGGTTTTCCATGTCGTTCCTGTGCCTCCATTGCTGTCTAGGCAGCCTCTGGATTCTGGGATCCACAGGAAGAGGATGAATGTAATCCTGGCCTTTTGCATGTAAAGAAGAGGAAGAGCAGCCTGCATTAAGCAATGACTCCACTTCCACTGTCACTTTCGATGGTGAGGACTCTGTAGGGTATACTCCGAGGTCTCCCTCTGAGGATGCCTCTTTTTAAGCTCTGTTCTGCCTCATACAGGAAGGCTGGGCTGTGTTGCTGAGGAGGGCAGTCTGTTTGAATTCCTGGAGGTCCCCTTCTTGCGATCTGAGATTATTTCTGCCATTTATCCTACATTGGAGGATGGGATGGCTGCTTGGCATAGGCCTAGTAAAGTACCATCTATCTCTTGCAAGGCAGGCAAACAATTTCCTGCCCCTTCTACAAAGACTTTTTATGCCCCCCCAGCCTGAAACTGAAGCAGTGGTAATTATGGCTGCTCATGACAGATCCTGGACACATGAGCTCTTTTCTTCCTGATGAGGAATCCAGAAAATTGGATGTTAATGCACAACTAGACTTAACCCTTTGCTACCCTAGGTCTCAATATTGCCAGTTACCAGCCATCTATTATAAAATATCAGAATAGCCTGTGGAAGTCCCCATCTACTGTGCTTGACAAGCTGCATGAGGAAGCTGTTAAAACCGAGATCCAGCAGTGTGTTAACCATGGTCTAAATGCTGAAAAGCATTTCTAGGGATGTGGATATGTTGTTCTTATCAACACTTGTTGGCATGCCCCTTTCTCTTTTAAATCTTGCTGGACAGTCTTCATGCTGGCTCCTCCCACCCACCTGGGTGGTATAACCCTCGGCTCCGCCCCATGATGCCAGATCTTCCTTTCCGCTGGAAGATTCAGGTTACCTCCTCTTTGTTCACGCTTTTTGTAGGCCCTGGCTTCAAAACTTTTGGTTCTTCTGAAACTTGGGCTTATTCGAGCAAGCGACTGTGCTCTTTGTTATTCGTTCATGGAAGATCAATCTTGCCTTGGATTTCGCCGGTGCCCGTGTGGCCAAAAAATGTCATGTGGCAATCCGCAGACCACGTACGTGTACTGCATGGGTGTTGGCCATTACACCCAGACTTGCGAGATGTGTCTCATGTTCCACCCGAATGTCCTTGACGATTGTCTCGCATGCCTTAAGTTGGGCAGGCTCAAGAAATTGAATCCTGTGGTGAAATCCAAAGAGGCCTGGTGGGCGGTCTCTGTGGCTGCGGGGTCCACTGAGCAGCTGGAACACATGCAGGCCTTCGAAGAAGCAACACGGGCCGCACAATCCTCTTCTCAATCGTTTTTTTGTTCCCCTCAACCTGGGCTCCACGTTTTCAGGTTCCTTCCGAGAGCTGTGTTAGTTCCTCCCCACTAAAGACGAGGGTCCTGTGGGCTCACATTCCTCTCGGTCCCGTAAAAGGGAAAAGGATCCGAACTGTTGTTCATCTTGGCGAAGCCACTCATGGGATTGTGAGTGATCTCAGTCCCAGGAGCTGGCAGTGTCGCCCGGGTCGAAACTTTCTCGGCCCCGGGTCAGTCTGGCCAGTTGACCAAGGTCTCAATCGACGAGGTTGAGATCATTCTCGATCCCATTGTCTCCCGATGAGGCCAACAACTCTTTGACAAGGACTCCGGTCCTGCCTCTTCCTGATGAGGAGACCCAGCCAGCTGGGAATCCCATCGAGTAACTGGTCCCTGATCCAGGAAAATCACCGGTTCTCCCGAGCAGTTGAATTGGCCAGTCCAATCAAGGTCGACATCTTGGACCCCCTTGACCGACAGGCCGAGCAAGGCTCATAAGTGCTGGTCATCCTGGTCCTCCTCGGATGAGAGGAGGCTTCGGCTGAAACTCCGTCGACACTACAAGGATTTGATGTGGCAGCAGCTCATTTTGTCCAGATAGAAACCAGCCTCGGTTTTACTCCAGCCATTACTTGTCTTTCGTCTCCTAGGCTGAAGCTGATTCCTTTGGAACCAGTCATATCGGTTCCCCCGCCCACAGAGCCGGCCAAACCGCTCCGGTTCGGCCAAAATCGGTCTCTCCGCCGATTGTGGTGGAGCCGCCGCCTAAACAGCCTTTAGGAGGCCTCCTACAAAGGATTCTCAGGTGGTTCTGGGACTCCCAAGTAGGTTGCTGGTCACCCTTACTCCTGATCACTCCAGGCGTGTTGAAGGAGACCTTGATGGCCGACCGATCTATCTGGATTCTTCGGATATGGAAGACACTGACTTACACTCTCACCCGCGGGACGATGAGTCTATCGGTAGTCTGTTGATGGAGGAGGGCCCTTCTTCTTTTCAAGGGATTCTCCACCTTGTCTCCGAATCCACGGGGATGCCCCTGGAGCCTGTCCAGAAAAGGGCGTAGTACCCTCTTACAGATAGTCTTAAAAGAGGGAGTACACCCACGGAACCGTTTCTGGTGGCTGAAACCATTGTTGGTCCGGCCTTGGAGCTCTGGCAGCATCCTGCTTCCTGCCCAGCGCCATCTGCCCGGATGGTCTGCAAGTATGCGGTGCCCATTGGGTCCCTCTCGTGGTTCACTGAACACCCCTCAGCCGAGGGGTTGGTGACTGCCTCAGTGTTCAGGCGCACAGGCAGCTCCGCTGACACTGATAGACCTCCTGACAAGGAGTCTAAAAAACTGGACCACACCACCAGGAAGGTCTGTACAGCCTCCTCTTTAGGCCTCCTTCTGGTGAGCTCGGCCATCATCATGGCGCGCTTCTCTCATGCCCTGTTGGGCTCCTTAGATGTTCTACTGCATCTCCCTGCAGATCTTCAGACTACGGTCAAGCAGGCCCGGGACCAGTACTGTGCTGTTGCCAAGCAGCAGCTTCAGACAGCTTTGGACCTTGGAGACTCTTGTGCGCATTCGGTGGCAGCCGCGGTTGCCTCACTCCGCAGGGCTTAGCTGAGGCTTTCCACCTTCACGGCAGACACTCAGCATAAACTCACTGATGTTCCTTTCCTGGTTACTGATCTCTTTGGCCCAGGTGTAGATGGTCACCTTCAGCGAATCGAGCAGTCCAATGCCACCTTGGACTCAGCCACTTCTGCTCAAAGCACCC
The DNA here is from genome assembly GCA_016271365.2 of Neoceratodus forsteri. Lineage (NCBI taxonomy): Eukaryota > Metazoa > Chordata > Ceratodontiformes > Ceratodontidae > Neoceratodus > Neoceratodus forsteri. The sequence continues at coordinate 272,765,485 of CM028133.1, forward strand.
CTGGTGCCAAGGAGCAGCAGAAAAAGAAAAATCCTTTTGGCATCCTGCTCCTGTGGCACAGCAGCCCTCTTTTTGCGGTGAGCAGCAACAGCAGGCACAGACTTGGCACCCTCGACACAAGTCTGAGCCTCCACCGGCCCGCAGACGGGGAGGTCCGGGTTCAGGCCCTGGACCCTCTTCCTCCAAGCCTGCCCAGTGATGGGATAGGGGTGGCCACCCCTATCTCTGTCACGTCCGCGCTGGTTCCTCCCGTGGTGGGTCAGCTTCACCACTTTCTTTCCGTCTGGTCCGCTGTTACCATGGACAGGTGGGTCTTAGAAGTGGTCAGCCAGGGTCTGCCTCTGGAATTCGAACAGTACCCTCCCAGCCGAGCCCGCGCCCCACGGGAGGAGAGAGAATCAGCCCACACTCGGTCAGCTCTGAGAGACGACATAGCCCAGCTGCTCCTCAAGGAGGCAGTGATTCGAGTGGCAGATCCTCCAGTCAGCCCAGGGCTTGTTTCCAGGTACTTCCTGGTCCCAAAGCGGACGGGGGGGCTGGTGCCCCATTCTAGATCTGTACGACCTGAATCAGTATCTCAGGCCATGCACCTTCAGGATGGTAACTGTGTCCCAGATCATACCATCCCTGGAGCAAAACATGTGGTTCTGCTCACTGGATTTCCATGATGCGTTCTTTCACGTCCCGATCCGACCGTCACACCAGTGGTTCCTCCGCTCCAGAGCAGAGCGAACTCTATACGAGTTCCAAGCCATGGCATTCTGCCTGTCATCGGCCCCAAGAGTCTTCACCAAATGCATCGCAGTGGTGGCAGCCCATTTCAGGCATCAAGAGGTCAGAGTGTACCCCTACCTCGATGATTGATTGGCTCTTGGCAGGTTCCATTCAGCAAGCAGTGGAGAGGTCCAGGGACCTGACCCTCCAGATCTGCTCTCAGCTTGGCCTCCTGATCAATGAGGCCAAGTCAGAGTTCGTGCCTTCTCAGGTGATGTGCTTCATTGGGGCAGAGCTTGACTCTTGCCGAGCAAGAGCTTGACTATCAGCAGATGGGGTGGAGGGTCTCTCTTCCTTTGCCCAGTAATTACTGGTTGGGCACTTGCACCCTGCCCCGGGACTTTCTGTGCCTTCTGGGCTACATGGCGGCCTGCACCACCGTGGTCCGTTGGGCTTGGTGACATATGTGCCCCCTTCAGTGGGTGCTGGCCATCCAGTGGACTCAGCACCTAGGTCATTTCGACCAGCTGATCACTGTGACCCAGAAGATGTGGGACGCTCTCCAGTGGTGGACCGTCCTAGACCAGTTGCAGGAAGGGATCCCGTTTTTCCGCCCCGAGCCGATGGTCGTCCTCAAGACCGATGCTTCTCTCACGGACTAGGGAGCCTGCATGCAGAACAACACGGCCCAAGGGTTCTGGACCCCCGAGGACTCCCAATACCATATCAACCTCTTGGAGCTCAGAGCGGTCAGACTGGCATTGTCAGCATTCACTCAGTAGCTTCGGGGTCAAGTGGTTCAAGTCCAGACAGACAATACCACAACCATGTACTGGCTCAACAAACAGGGCGGCATGCGCGCTCCCAGCTGTTGTGCAGAGAAGTGCTTCACATCTGGACACTCGTGAGCCGACTAGAGGTGGATCTCCTAGCCATCCATGTGGCAGGAGCCTCAAATCATCTGGCAGATGCTCTCAGCCGCAAAAGCGAGACATCCTACGAGTGGGCTCTACATCCAGAGGTAGCTTACAGCTTGTTCTTCCGTTGGGGCAAACTGACGGTGGACCTGCCTCAAGGGAAAACACCAAGCTGAGGCTATTTCATGCCCCCCCCCCCAACCGGGGATTGCTGCAGGGGGATGCCTTCTCGAGGCTGTGGACCCCAGGCCTCTTCTGTGCCTTCCTTCCATTTCCCTTGATCCACAGAGTGCTTCTCAATGTGAGGAGGGACAAGGCGCAGGTGATCCTGGTAGGCCCAGACTGGCCCCGCCAGTTCTAGTATCCAGATCTCCTCAGCCTCAGCAACAGGCTCCCGAGGTGTCTTCCACTATGTCCGGACCTGTTATCAGTCAGTCAGGGGAAGGTATTCCATCCAGACCTTCAGTCCCTGCACCTGACAGCCTGGTACCTGAGCGGCTAGAGTTCCAGGCTTTGGGTCTCTGAGGATGTACTCACAGTAGTGGAAGCATCCTGAAAGGAGTTGACCAGAAAGTGCTACGCTTTCAAATGGAAAAGGTTTTCCATTTGGTGCCAGGGCAAGGGCCTGGACCCTCTGTCCTGTCCTGTGGCGAGCATTTTAGACTACCCTTGGTCTCTGTCCAAAGGGGGGGGGTCTTCAGTCTTCGACCCTTAAGGTGCACTTGGCAGCCATCTCTGCTTACTGGGCGTGGGCCGGTCAGCAGACAGTGGTCTGCGCTTTTTCAAAGGCCTTGATCACATATCCCCTCCGGTGTGTGAACCTCCACCTCTGTGGGATTTACTGCTGGTTTTGGCAAAGCTCATGGGCAAGCCATTCGAACCAGTGCACAAGTGTGGGATGTCACACTTGTCATGGAAGACAGCCTTCCTGGTGGCTATCACACGCTTTTGGTGGAGTTTCCTTTTCTGGTCTTCCACAGAGACAAGGTTGTCCTGCGTCCCCAACCGAAATTCCTCCCAAAGGTGGTGTCAGAATTTCACCTTAATCAGGTGTTGACCCTGCCAGTGTTCTACCCGAACTACACCTCGGACGCCGAATACAGGCTCCATACTCTGTACCTGAGATGTGCTCTCTCCTATTATAAGGAGAGGACAGAGGACATTTGGGAATAGGTTCGCCATCTGTTTGTCACCCACACTGAAGCTGCACCTGGCAGGCCTGCAGCAAAGCGGATGATTGGCAGATGGATTACATCATGCATTGATCTCTGCTATAGGTTGGCGGGCAAGGAACCTCCCAGATGGATAAGAGCTCATTCTACCCGCCACACCACTGCATCTGTGACTGCTTCCAGGGACATCCCTATCCAGGAAATCTGCAGGACTGCTACCTGGAAGACAGCAAACACCTTCATCACCCATTACCACATTGACCTTGCATCACGCATGGATGCTGGTTTTGGGGCCTCAGTTCTCAGTCTCTGTTCCCTAAGTAGGGGGTATGCACCTTTCCTCCCTCCTCCCAGAGAACTGGTAGGAGTCTGCCAACAAGTGGGGATAAGAACAACATATCCACATCCCTAGAAAAACAGGTTACTCACCTGTAACAGTAGTTCTAGGAGTGGTATATGTTGTTCATCCACACTGGCCCACCTGACCTCCCTGGCTACGACGCACAACCTGGCTTCCAGCGGGCTAAGATCTGGCGTCATGGGGCGGAGCCGAGGGTTATATCACCGGGGTTGGTGGGAGGAGCCAGCTTGAAGACCTTCCGGCAAGATTTAAAGGGGAATGGGACCAGGGTGGGACAAATAGTGTCGCCAGGTCGCCAAATGCGACCTGGCTAATCATTCTGGCCAAGTATTTTTGTTAAAAAGTTGCCATTCTGGTGATTAGTAACCACTCGGTCGGCGCGCATGCATGGTAGCTTAGCATGCCTCCCATTCATTGTTTTGCTGAGCTGCCGTCATCGTGCATGCGTGACATCCATTTTTTCCCCTTCTCCGGAGTCCAAATGTATGTGCGGCCACGTCCGGGAATGGAGACGCAAGGAGCGTGATTTCCAAGCCACCCAGATGCCAAATGTCAGCTCTACAACCCCTACTAGAGTCTACGCACATCAAGGGCCAGAATGGGTGAAACCATGAGGTAATACTTTGTGCGTTTACATGGTCGGTTGGAGGGGAGGGTGCTGCATTAAGTACACAGGAGAATTCTCTAGCCCGCCACTTTGATTTCGGTGAAGATCGAGAGGATGCTTTTGGCTCTTGCTCTCTAAGACATACTTCTTGTGTATCGTAGTGAACTTGCATCAAAAGCTCTTTTAAGGGCTGAAAAACGTTATACCGATTACAGATATCTACTTGTTAAATACTGACCTGGCTGGAATTAAAGGCTAGAAAATACATCAAAATACATAGATCGACGATGACTTGCTGACTGAATAACGGAAGGGGGGGGGCGTGGTCGGTGTTCAAACTTCAGACTGAATTGAAGAATTGCCTTGTACTGCTGTCTGACAGATAGTAAAAAAATATATAATATTGCAATTGCTGTGACTGAGTTTTCTGACTGGGAGTCTTGTTTTAAAAAAAAAAAATCTGTGAGAGTCTGAGAGCTAAGTACAGTGGGAGTTGGGACACAAGTTAAACTCACAGTTTGTGAGATTGCAGTTCTTTTTTCCCCCAGAGAGAGCGTGTTTCAAAAAAAAATCTCAAGGTCTAATCTGAAAACCTTGTAAGCAGAGCTGCATTTTTCAGTAGAGAGGTCTGACTTAGCAGGACTGGACAAAAAAAGTTAAAAAGCATTGTATTTGTTATATAATTGTATTGAAAGTTAGTAATGGTAAGGTCCTGGTGGGAGCTTTCTGCTTCTGATCTGACTTCCTGTGAGGGGGGAACAACGTAAATATATAAAATATATATATAAATTAATATTGCTGTTGGTGCATAAGCTTTATAAAAAAATGTATGTGTTGAGCTACTGGCACTGCTGATACTACCTGCCTGTGCCATATTTACTAAAGTGATTTAGTATGGGCTGCTTCTGGGCAAAAAATAAAAAGCCTGCAAAAAGTACCTGATCCCTGGTTCCTGATAGTACTGACAAAGGACGGACTAGGTTAGGTTTTGTTAAAACAGCAGGTCTTCTACTGTGTGTGCCTACTGCCTAGTGGTGACATCAAAGCATCTTGTGAAAGTCTGTCCGTAAACTCCATGTAGTCGTCTTCTGTGGTTGTGTGTCAGTGTGTACCTCTTGTTTGTTGTAGAAAAGAACAGCTTGGCATAATTATTTGAAACAAGTCCAGAGGACTGTCAGACTACCTGCCTAGTATTAGTTTTGACAGCATTTCATTACAATCTATCTCATCCTCCAGTTGTTGGAGAGAAAAAGTATATAAAAGCTTGTTAAAATTAAGTCCATACCCATATAGGACAAGCTGTGTACCCCTTTTAGTGACAGGCAGCGTCTTGTTGTAGCAGTCCATTTGGGCTTTCTCCTCCTTCCAGTAGTTGTGTCAGGCGCTCATGCTTTTTTGGGGGTGTCTCATTCAAACAAAGGAAAAAAACAATAAACAGATATAGAAGTCTGCTGAACTTAAGTCCATAGGACTACCTGTGCTGTGTGCCCTTTTAGTGACAGTGTCTTGCTGTGATAGTCCATTTGGGCATCTCTCATCTTGTGGTTGTCAGGCTTTTGTTTTGAGGGGAACCTAAATAAATTAAAGCTTGTTATAAGTAGTTCAAAGTCCAGATAGGGCTACCTGTGTGCATATTAGTGACAGCGTCTCTGTGGTTGTGACATCAGTCTGTCTGTCTCGTCCTCTTGTGGTTGTGTCAGGCTATTTAGGGGGAGACCCAAACAAAAAAATAAAACTTGCCAGCCTTGCCACAATTAATGAAAAGTCCATACTAGCTACAAGTGTGTGCATATTATTGGTAACTTCTGTTGTGTTTGACAGTCCACCTGACCTGTCTAGTCCAGTCCTGTAGTGGTTGTGTCAGGCTTTTTTGGGTGAGTCAAGAAGAAAAAAAAAAATACAAACTTGCTACAGTAGTTAAAAGTCTATAGTACAGTCAACTACCTGTGTCTGTGTGCATATTATTGACTGCGTCTCTTGTTGTTTGACAGTCCATCTGTCTTGTCCGGTCCTCTTGAGATTGTGTCAGGTTTTTTTTTGGGAGGGGGGGCAAACAAAAAAAAAAAAAATAAAGCTTGCCACAATTAATTAAAAGTCCATAGTGCTATAACCTGTGTGCATATTAGTGACAGCATCTGGTTGTGTACAAACATCAGTCTTATCCAGTCCTCCTATGGTTGTGTCAGGCTTTCTTGGTGTGGAAGGGAGTGCAGACACCCAAAAACTTTCTGCTGCTGTGCTGTCATCACCAACCACTTATTCTTCTTCATATTGTTTTGTAATATTGGAGTAATAAAAAAAGTCTGGAAAGAAAAACAACAGCCAAATTTTTTTTCCTTTGGTTTTATTAAGCCCGGTCTATCAGCTGTTGAAGAATTACATAAAACCATCCTCTAAGTCAGTGGCACTGACAGTAACATTGCTGATCAGGTGAATATAAATCCTCCTATTGCTAACCCTAACCTTGCTGCTGCTGTTGCGTCTTCTATATTGGGGCCAGGGCGACGGTCGCGACCATATTGACCCTCACATGCATGTTCATAGTGTTTCTGCTTCCACTACTTCCAGTAGTGTTTCCGTCGTGGGTACTTCTTCTTCCTCCAGCTCTCTGCCCAGAGTAAATCCTGCCAACAGGAAAAAAGATTCAGTAAAACGCAAATTCAGGGTTGAATGGTCACGGGAATTTGACTGGCTTCAGTATGAGAAGCAAAGCAACACTATGAGTTGCAAGATGTGTAGGAAGCAACCCCATCTGTCAGATCATACATCTGTGTTTTTTGTTGGTAGCAGTACTTTTAAAATGGAGTCTATAAAAATTCATGCTGCAAGCAGTTCCCATGTAAAATGTATTTTGGCTGAAGGGTCTCAAAGGGCACCAGCATCCACACCTATGGCCTTTTGTGTTCAAAAGATGAATGCTGCAATAAGGGAATCCATGCGGTGTCTTTTTAATGTTGCCTACTTTTTGGCATCAAGGGATAGGCCATTCCGGGACTTTCCATTTCATAACTCACTGTTTTGCAAATGTAATATAAAAGTGATTGAACAATACACAAATCATAAAAGGTGCTGAGAGTTTGTGCATCACATTGCAACAGCAATACGCACAAACAAAACTGAAGCAATGAAAAAAAATCTCCAGCTGTTGGGCTGTTAATAGACTGAAGCACTGACAGAAGTGTAAATGAATTTGTGAATGTGTTTATCAGTTATATTGGTGATGATGGTACTCCAAATACTTCCTTCATTGGTACCGAGCTATTAGGGAAAGCAGATGGATACATTGCAGCATTAGATTTACTCTTTAACAATCTTAACATTTCTTCATGTAAAACTCTTCAATGGATTTCTGGGATGGCCACTGATGGTGCATCAGTCATGCGAAAACAATGTAGCGGAGTCACAGCCAAGCTACAAAGCAGTGGCCTGCCTTGGTTAATTGCAACTCACTGCATCGCGCATCTTTAACAGCTTGCCATTCTGGATGCCTAAAAACATATGCCTGAAGTTCAAGAAAACGAAAATGGCTTGAGGGCCCAATATTCATTTTATCATGCTTCTCACCGAAGAATGAGAGCCTTGGAGGAGGCCGCTAACACCCTTTTCATTGAGCTGAAAAAACTGGTCAGCATTTTCACAGTGTGCTGGGTCAGTTCGCACCACAGTGCTGTCTCAGCTCTTCTCCACAACCTGTCAGCAATAATTGCACACTTAGAGAACACTGCATCACAGCACATTGGGAGTCCTGATGCAGACAGTGCTAAAGGACACTTGAACTTTGTAAAAAAAAAAAAAAGAAGAATGTGGTTCTTGGCCTTTCAACAAGATTATTTGTCTGTTCTTGGAAGGCATCTACAAATTTCCAGAAAGAGGGTCTGCTTCTTACTCAGGTACAGCCACGCGTGGAGAGCTGCATTTTGGAGCTCATGAAGCTGAAGACCAGTGCAAGCCCTGCTGAGGCACAGTTTTTAGAGTATGCAAGTTCGGAGGGCACTCTCTTTACTGGTGGTGTGGATGGTAGCACTTCTAATCCTGTAGCTCCTCCTGTAGATAAAAAATAGGAATAAAAGGCAAAAAGAACCAGGCTGCTTCAGACCAAGCAGCCGAGGAGATTGTTTCCAGTGAAAATGCCCGCAAACTGATCAAGGAGAACATATACGACAGTGTGGTTGGAGTCTTACATGACAGATTTGATCCCATGTGACAGTCAGAAGACTACAAACAATTTTCAGTATTTGACACAACTGTTTGGCCTTCTCCATGACCCTCTCTTTCTAAATTTTGGTCAGGAATCCATCACGGGGCTTTGCCGGAGTTACATGCCATTCCTGAAAAAGCAATACAGTTCAGGGCAACTATTATCTGATCCAGAGCTGGATGCCGAACTTGAAAGAGAAATTACGCAACAACTTTTGGAAGAGTGGCAAGATTTCAAAAATGCTGTAAAAAATCAAAATACAGAGCACGCATTAAGAAAGGTTCACCAAAATCTAAAGAGATTTGGTCTGTTAATGGTTGTTGGTCACAATTTTTCAGGTAATGCCTGTGAATACAGCTGCTTGCTAAAGGGGATTTAGTATTCATAACAGGATTAAAACAATATCTCGTAGCAATCTTATTGATAGCACTATGGATGATCTGCTGATGATCAGTTTAAATGGACCCACTATTGAGGACTTTAATCCAGACCCATCAGTTGATCACTGGTACTGTCAACACCTGGATATCGGCATCTTTCTGGGCATAAAGTCACACATCCGGATGTAATGGACTTGGAAGCGGAAACAGATGAGGAGTCGGACTCAGAGGAGATGACTTAAAAGTGGAGACAGAGACAATGGTTGGAGTAGGAGGTGGACCCATTTTGAAGACAGCAACAGAAATACTATTAGCAATCTGTCAGCCATAGTTTTAGGAATCATTTAAAATTTATTTTCTACCCTTGCCCTCACAAATTTAATTTTAGTGACCCTACAGTGGTGGTAACAGCACAGCAGCAGCGCAGGCCTGGCCATGTCATGAAAACAAAATAAGTTACAAAAAAAAGTAACCCCCCCCCCCGAAAAAAAAGAACACTCAAGACATTAAGAGAACTACAACATCTATTCTGAAAGTTTTATTGCTTTATTAAAAAAAAAAAAGTGTACACTTTTAGGACTTGTTTCCACTTGTAAATCAGCATGATCTGGTCGGACTTCAGTCCAGTTATGGTGTTTCTCCGCAGTCCCATCTTCAGTAGTTATCCTCTTGGTGATTTTTGTCTAATTTTTTCTCATAGTTGTGCCGCCCTTCCCTTTTTGGATTCGGTCATGGTTTTTCTCCGATGGTCCCTCCCATCTTCAGTAGTTAGTTACCCACTTGGTGATTTTCATCTCATTTTTTCATTGTTGTGCCACCCTTGCTTCCCTTTTCAGATTAGACAGGCAGGCCAGGACTTTGAATTTGTACTTCATAAATTCTTCCTCCTGTGTAATACTTAATGCTGTTCTGGCAGGCTAATTCTCATCAGGATCTCTGGTAAAGACTTTCCCAAATGTAGGTTAATAGACAGTTCCTCGGCTGAAAGGCAAGTTAAAAAAATGGCCACCATATTTAATAGTATATTGGGCGTAAAACAATTGGCCACCTAAAAAAAGATTTGGCCACCAGATTTGAGGTATGGTGGCCAAACTGGCCACCAGGTCAATATGTGATTTGTCCCACCCTGAAAGGGACATGCCAGCAAGTGTGGATGAACAACATATACCACTCCTAGAACTACTGTTACAGGTGAGTAACCTGTTTTTACTGCAGCTAGCTCACTGTGCCTCTGATGCTTCTTCTCATGCTACCACCTCAGGTATATCTGTCTTTGTAGATATTTTTGGCTGCAGATTGCTGGTTTTGCAACCAGTGTTCAACAATCTGTTCTTAACTCACCTTTTCGGGCCAAAGACTAGTTGGCCACAGCGTAAAGTTATCACTTTAGAATCTGCAGTCCTCAAAAATTACTCTTTGCCCCATGACGTCATTATGTTCCAGCTGTCATGAAGCTGTGGCCATGGTTCATTTCATAGGGGGCCCTTGCTCCTCCCTTGGACCAGTTTTGGGATAGGCTAATCCTAGGGCCCACTACTTCAGCCTTCGTGAGCCCATTTCAGGATCCCTAAATGTCCGGGTGCTGGCAGTGCCCTGCCACTTTCCGACTCCCTTTTTGCCTCATTAAACAGCACAGGTATTCAGGTAGGGGGCATGGTGATGAAATGGCAGGAGAGTTTGTCAGTCAAGTGGGTCATTGAGATAATTTGGACAGGTCATGCGTTGGAACTACTTGCACCACCAAGCACTTGTCATTACCCTCTGAGCCACTTGTCGGTCTTACTGACAAAAGACCAGACTCTTTTAGACAAGTGAGCCACTCAGCCTGTACATCTGGTCAAACAAAATCAGGGTTTTTGTTCCAGGTACTTTCTGGTTCTCAGGGAGATGGGTAATGTATATCCTGTCGTGGACCTCAGGGTCCTGAACAAGTACATTGCCTACAAAATGTTCTGAATGGTCTCCCATCAGTCTCTTCTCCCTCTACTTCTGCAAGAGGATTTGCTGTGATCCCTGGATGCATTTCAAGATTCTATGTAGTCAACAGTACCTGTGTTTCCTCTTGAAGGGGAAGGTACTGTCATTTTCTTGTCTTCCTATTTGGCTTATGCTTGCTGCTGGTTATCTTCAGTCAAGTGTTTAGCTGTGGTGGTCACAGCCCTTTGCCAGGCAGCCTTTTTAAACGTTTCCATATCTGGACGATTGGCTCCTAAAGACACCATCTTGGGATGTGGCTTTACAGACAGTGTTTCAGACTTGCCAGTTGCTCAATTAACTGGGACTTTTGGTCAGCGAACCCAAATTGGTTCTGAACACCTGTCAACACCTTCAGTTCACAGGTACATTCTTGAACACAACCAAGGCATGGGAGTTTCTCTCAGATCCCTGTACCGACACAGTTAAAGCCCAGGTGTCGCTGTTTGCCTCCAGCTTACAGGTCTCTGCAGGTTGTCTGCTAATGCTCCTGGGCTAAGTCAGAATGGCTAGATACACTCTAGATGATTTTCCAAATGTATCACATTTACTAGAACTGTTGTGCACAACTTTAGTCTCTCTTACTAGAAAGGGTCTTTTTATTGTAATGCCCCCAAACCAGATTCCTGTGTCCTTTCTTTCTGTGAGCAGTCACGTGACTGCCTCTTTTTTCTAGTTGCAAAGGCAGTCACCTGTTTGGTTCCACAGCTGACATTTGCCCAGGGTGGAGTGGGCTACTTTTCAGTCAGCAGATTATTCCACACACTTGGCTTCTAAGTCCAGAGACGAGGGTCATACTGTAAAACTTTACATTTTCATTGATAAATAATTTTCACTGTTTTTGCTGAAACACTCCTTTTGTGGTAAAATAAATTTGCGCTAGTAGTGTTAGTAACATTTTTTCCGTTATAGGGAATGTGAGGCTAATGACTTAACTATAAACTTAATTTGCGTGATCATGGTTGCATTTGTGTTTGCGCTAAAATTCCTTTGCATGAAAATAACTCGTTTTACAGTATATCTGGTCTCAAACCCAAATCTCCAAGCTGACCATGCAAGGCAGCTCCATTTTCTATTTTTCTGAACCCGTTGTCAGATCTTTAAGTGGTTTTCAGTTTACCTGGGAAAAAAATTACAGATGGCACCAGCATGACTCAAATCTCGTATACCATTGTACAGTGTTTGAATTTCAGGACATTCCATTCCTTATTTCTGTAGACATTTGTGTGAAAACTCCCTTTTTAACTCTTAGATTTCACCTGTTCCTGCTGTATTTCTTGCACTGCAGTCCTCATCTTCAGCTTGTGACAACATAACAATTTATGTGGGAACAGGTTGTGATGTCATAAGCAAAGCAGAGGATCGTGTCTTTATGGCAGTCAGTGTCTTGTGATACAAAGTGAAAGGCCCTAAAATTCTAATTTCAGGAGACACTTTTTTTAAACTGAGTTCTGCTGTTGCCAACTGACTTTCTTTTACTGGAAACCTGAAACCCTCTGTAAATAATCAGCCCAAGTTTTTTTCTTTTTTAAATGGTGCAAAAACAGATTATGTATGTGGCATTGCTTCTGCTTTTTAGATTGAGTCATGTCTTGCCCTTCTGTTACCTTCAGCAAATTATTTTTCTGTGTAAAATTCATTTCCATTCCCCCATCCCACATAATCCTCTTGCATTATGAGCATTTCAGTATAAAAATGAACAAATGTTATTACTAGGAATTATGAATTGATTTCTTTTGATTTGCTGGCATCTCACTGAGGCATCTATGCAAACTGCTGATTAATCTACACTGCCCTAATTCTTCCATTGCACCTTGTATTTATGTAATGTATGGACAAACTAGTGGGAGAAACATGAATTGTTTTACTTAATTCAGTTTAATAATGAATGCTACAGCTACAGCTACAGCACTTGTAGATACCAGTTAATATCCTCGCCCCTTCAGGAAGGCACGTTGCTAAAATTAATGCTAGTAAGGATTTACAGACCTTAGAATTGGAGACATTATCCATGACACACTTTTAAGAACAATATCCTTTCACCTAAACAGGACTACGGACTGTGGTAGAGGAGCTGGAACTGGAGAGGAACAGATTGCAGGAACAGATCTTGGCATTAGAGGAACACTGCCAAGACTTGGAGGATCGATTGCAGCTCCAAGCTAGAATTGAGTCACTCCAGGTAGGGTTTTTTTTTTTTTTTTGCCAAGTATGTGCTCATTCAAACAGCAGTATTTGTTGGTCATCATGTGGTATTTTTCCTCAGTAATGCATTTCTGGGAAAGACCTCAGTATACCAATTTTTCTTCTAGTTTTCTTGCATTCGTGAACTGATGTATGAGATGTTGAAGTTTTTTTTTTTTAAAGTACCTTCCCTACCCGCCATGAAAAAAATTAAGCTTCTTGATGTGGTGCTGTGCTGTTAACCATCAATAATGTGTGCTAGCACCATTCTTGTATAGCAGTAAAGCAACAGTATATGGATCTAGTATGTACAGTCCGAGTTTTAACTTCCCGCGGAAGAGATTTGTAAAAATTCTGAGTGTGCGCCATTTTTAATAACTTGTCATTAATTACAAAATTAGTTATTAAAGTTGTTTTAAAAATATCTGAGAGAATTAAAAATAATTAAAATAAAAATGTAATCTGGTTACACATACTTGTTAGTACTTTTTAATTAAGGTGTTTTTATGAGACATTGTATTTCCTGTGATTATTAGTCACCAATAGCTGCTGTGGTGGCTATTTAACAGCAACAAAATCCCCGTTTCTCCCTTGCTGCATTCTTAATCCCTCCCCACCCATGTCTTGCACCATTATTGTAACCAAAACAACAAGCCAGGCTGAGAACAGCCTTACCAGAAAAAAAGTCATATGTTGACCATTAAGTAAGTATAGAGATTATTAAAATAAATTTCAAGTTTTTTTTTATATCGATTTGGCCCTCATAGTCCAGTACCTTAAAGAGCAACTGACACCTTTAGGAGAACTTTAATAAAACATGATACTTAGACACAGTTCAGCTTGTATTTCACATTAGTTCTGTATTTCTAATCACCATTATTTTTCATTAAGGTAATTTGCATGAAAACAGGATCTTTGCTTCTAAATAGTTCATCTATTCATGTTGCTTTCTGCCTACCTGAGGTCACAATACAGTGATTGTGGCATCACAGTTGCTCCCATGGCAACAGATTGTGACGTCATAACAGAAGATTATGACTTGAAGTAGGGAGTAAGCTATACAGACAGATGAACTCTAAGGGATAAAGATCATGTATTCATGGAAATTTCCTAAGTAATAAATAATTGGGAGGAGAACCCTATACCATATATATGGAATGCAAGCTGAATTGTACCGAAATATCATGTTTTTCAAAGTTTTCTTTGAGTCGTGGGCAGCTCTTTAAGATCACACTAGCACATTTTGGGCAAAAGTAGAATTTTTAAGCAAGTCCTTTTCGGGAGGGAAGGAATGATAACTAGAGTCAAACCCATAGCCAGCCGATCCCTTCCATTTTCTGGTCTGCTGGCCTCACCCCTATGCTCAAACGTTTTATGATGTTTAAGCAGGAGAGCAGTAGGGACACACTTATAAAGGTCTATAGTCATTTTTCAAAGCATATTTACATATTCTTTTTAAGTAACCTTGGAGAAAAATGAAAGTCACTGCTCAATTAATATGGACCTTACTGCTCAACTAATTGGGGTCCTGTTAGTTGAGCAGTGCCTTTCATTTTTCTCCAAGGTTGCTTGAAGGTATATAAATATGCTCTGAAAAATATCTCCATAGACTTGTATGGGATGTGCCCTGCACTCATCCTGCTTAGACATCACAAAACATCTGAGTGCAGGAGCAGGGCCAGTGGACTGGGAAGTGGAAGGGGTCGGCTGGCCGAGGGTTTGGCTCCTGTTATGATACCTTCCCTCCCGAAAAGGACATTCTTAAATATTTGACTTTTGCCTGAAATGGGCTAGTGCTACCTTAAGGTAATGGGCTATGAAGCCCAACTATGAATCTTAGAAAATTCCTTTAAGTACAAGCAGTGTGCAAGATGGGAGACAAGCTCCTGATGTTTCGCTCCTAATCCAGGTACTTAATCATGGGAATGCTGCCTTCAGATGGTGAAGAACATTTATGCTGTCAGTTTTAAGTGACATATACCTTTTAAAATTGGTATACCCTGAGCACAGGAGATTCTGGAAAAAGTGCAGAAGGCAGTTAAGACACCATAAAGAAGCAGTGCTACAAACCACTATATATACAAAGAAGCAGAAACATTTATAAAAGCATTGAAAAATACATCTTCTATAGGCGTGAATATTGTTCAGTATCCACTCTCTGGCGGTTCCACTGGAACGGTCTAATTGGCCGGATGTTTAAGTTAAGTCCCTCCCACCACGTGTCTGGTAAATCCCCTGACTCCGCCCTGTGACATCAGATCTTTTTTCCCGCTAGAAAACAAGTTACCACCTTCACAGCTATCGCTTAGGGTTTGTGTGCCATAAGCAATCCCTTGTCTTCAAAGTTTTTCGAGTCCTTTTCAGTTATTTCCTTGGTTCCTTCTGCCGCCCCCCACCATGACCACACCACCGTCATCTTCAATGGAGCAGCAGAAGCTGGGGTTCAAGTTCTTGGTTGGGTGCCAGCAGAAGATAACAGCCAACTACCCTCATGACACGTAATTGTACTGCCTGGGTGGGCAACACAATGTGGCCAGGTGCAGCCTTTGCTTAAGCATTCTTTCTGAGTCCCTTGAGGACAATAAGCTCTGGCTGGGTTGGCCTTCAGAATGGGATTTGAAGGACCACCTCAAGGGCACAAGAAGGCCTCGGCTGCGGCTGGGTCTGCTCAGAAGCTTGCAGCCCTTGAGGCGGGAATGGCAGCAGCCGCAGTGGGCACCTCCTCAGACTTGGTGCTGTGCCCAGCTGGGGCCAGCATCAGAGGGTCATTCAACGTAGGCTTCTGGGATATGTGTTTGGCCCACCAGACCCTGGGGGAGAACCCTGCCCACAGTGGTGCTATGCACAAGCGCCGCCAGTGCTGGTCATGGGACCAGGAGAGATCAAGGTCCTCGTGGTCCCTCAACTCATGCCACTGCTTGATGGGTGTTGAGTTCCTCTCGGATGAGTCGCAAGTTGGGAAGGCTGAGGGTTCTTTGGTTCCCCTGTCAAACCAGTCGACTTTGACTCCAGTTGAGTAGGCCACAGAATTTTCTTTGAGCCCATCGACCAGTTGTAGAGCGAGGTCAAATACTTAATCTCGTAGACCTCAGTGCTCCCGGTCCTTACCCAGGAAGATGTGAGTTGGGATGTCTTTGTCCGGTCCTCAGCAGGAGCAGCCTCCACCAGCATTCAAGTCTTCTGTGCCTATGCTGCGGTACTTGCTATACCAGAGTCAGCTGGAAGCCTCCCCTCGTCGTCGACTGGCTGGTCAGTGTTTGTGATCTCAGTTGAGGTGTTCCTGCTCTCGATTCTGCTTGACAGGGAGGCATCTCTGTGGATTCTTCATGACCTTGTCATCCTCTGGTGAGGAGAGACACTGTCACAAGATTCTCTGGTGTTGTGAGGAGCTCCTCTGGCAACAGTGGACCAGTCGCAAGTCAGCGTAGGGCTTGTACTTATACCCTGTGGACCTCTGATCACTTGGCCACCCCATTTAGTGGTCCACTCCATGCAGGTGCCCCTTGCACCTGCTTCTCCACCTCTTTAGGTGGAGCCACAACCAGAGGTGGGCACTCTGGCCAAGGAGGCCTGTTCGGCCACCGGCTTGCCAGGCTGGTTGTCAAGGAGGATCATCTCAGGGGAGGATATCTGAGAGGTCTGTGGCAAGAAATGGCTGAGGGTCATTATCGAGGAGTCCTTGGATGGCTCACATCACAAGTCGGTATCCTCTTCTGGGACTCTAGTCCTGGACTGTAGAACTTAACACTGAGCATGCCCCTGTGTCCTTCAAAGCGCTTTTCTTTTTTTTTTCTTTTCCCCTGTATGTAGTTTTATGTTTTTTTCCCGTTTTTGCACCCCAGACCACAGCAGACACATGCGTGCATGGAGGCGCACACCGGGTGCCATCTCGGCCCCTTCCTTCCCACCCCTGGCATTTGCCGCCACTCCCTCTCGCCTACGCTTCCCACCGGACCTCCACCTGGTGGGAGCGGAACTATGGGGAGAGGGGAGAGCTGCCTATGGCAGCTCAATCTTGCTCCACCCCTAGGTTGTTCCCGAACCCGGGTTGCCGGCACAGCATGAGGTAAGGCATCCAGCGCCTCAGCTCTCAGCGCCACCAGGCCTTCGTAGCGCTTTTTTGTCTAACCTTCTGAGTCCATGTCTGTCCTGCTTCAGCCAGTCCAGAAGAGGGTTAAGCATCCCTTTACAGTCATTTTGGACCGGTACGGATCCCTGGAGGTTGCCTTCCCCATGGCTGAAGCTATTTTGGCACCAGTCCTGGAGCTTTGGCAGCATCCAGCATGGCACCCTCTTCCCCATATGGTCCGCAAAGGATGCAAACCCTACAGTCTCTTTCTAGTTTCTTAGTCCACCACTCTGTGTAGGGGTTTGTCATGGATTTGGTGTTCCTCAAGTCTGGACACTATGGAGATGTCTGGACACTAGGGAGATGTTGAAAAAACTCTGGACAAGGAGTCCCATAAGATTGACCGCACTGCTAAAACTGGGGGTCTTCGATGCAGTCCTCCCTCATCTCCCTGCTGATTGGAAGTGATGGTCATCAGAGACTAGGGTCAATCGCTGGCTAAACAGCAGCTTCAGATGGCCTTGGACATGGGTGATTCATGTGCCCATGCTATGGCCAGCGGCCATCTCCATGCATCGTGGGGCTTGGCTGCATCTATCCACCTTTGTGGCAGACACAGTTAAAGCTGGCTATTGTCCCTTTCTTGTGCACCACCCTATTTGGCTTTAGGGTTGTAGGACATCTTATGTATCTAGAAGTCCACTGTCACCCTGGATTCTGTGGTGTCAACCCAGAAGGACACAAAAATCCCTAAGAAACAGGCTTTGCAGTACCGGTCCTTTCAGCCACTGCCTCCACGGCCGCAGCCCCAGAAGAGGCAATTCCAGACCTGGCACCCCATTCCCAAGTCCAGGGACCAGGGTCCCAAAAAGGGTGGGGAGGGCAGTGGTAATGTTGCCCTCTGGCTGCAGCCACTAGTGCACCCACAAAAGCTGCCCAGTGATAGATCTGGGGCATTATCCCTCCACCTGTTATGTCCCTGTCTGTACTCCCCATTGGAGGACAGCTACATCACTTCTTGCTATATTGGTCCACTATCACAGCGAACAAGTGGGTGCTGGATTTATCTATTTATTTATTTCAGCTTGGGAATTAACAACCTTTGAGCCAAAGGCGCCTAGTCTTTTACAGAGGCTCCAAGTCAAAGAACAGGAACATTATAATACAGATGACATACAGTTAGGAGATTCAACAGGATGGCATTATTACAACTCTGAATGGGAGAGGTAGTACAAACACATGCTGATACACATTACACAATATCATAACATACACTATGTTACAAACAGGAAATTATACAAAACAGGTAGTCTTATAGCAGTAATTTGCAGTAGTCAAATTGTTACATTGCTAAGTGCAGTTGGAGAGGCAGTAGCAGCCAATAGCGGCATTGTCAGGGGGAGATGGGTAGGGGTAAGTGGAGTTGGTGTGAGAGGGAGGTGTGAGGTAGCAGCCAAAGTTGGCATTGTCACGGAAGAGTGCAAATGGGTAAGAGGGGTGGTGAGAGGGGGTAGGGGTATAGTGATCAGAGTGTGGACAATCAGGATAGTCATAGCAAAGGGGGGTGGTGGAGGGGAAATGATTGGCCCGGGCATCTAGGGAAGAAAGGGGGATAGGGAGGGAGGAAGAGGGAGAAGACAGTGGTAGATACTGGATGTAATGAGCAGAAGGTTTCCTCTGGACTTTGACGCTCTCCTGGCTTACCACCTTCACACACATTGGGGTTCTGGGTGCCACAGGATATGCCCGTCCACCCTTCAGAAGGACATTGCTCAACTCTTTGCAAAAGGAGCAATAGCCTGTGTCCCAGATGCCCTGGCCTGTCAGGGTTACATGTCTAGGTACTTCTTGGTCCTGAAACAGATGGGGGGCTGGTGCCCTGTACTGGATCTGCACACTCTGAACCAGTTCATAGGGACATGTAAGTTCTGGATGGTCATTTTGAAGCAGATCATTCTGTTGCTGGAGCAGAATGTGTGATTCTGCTTGCTAGACCTCCAGGATGTGTTTTCCACATCCCCGTCTGTCCCACCGCTGGTTCCTCTGGCTCCAAGCAGAAGGGGTTCTGTACTAGTTCCAGGTCATGCCCTTTGGCCTCTCCTCGGTGCCCAGGGTCTTCACCAAATGCATGGCTGTGGTGGCAGCCCACCTGCAGCACCTAGAGTTGGGGTACCCCTACCTGGACGACTGGCTTGTTAGCTGCTTCATCCAGAGGGGCTGTGGAGAGGTCCAGAGATTTGACTCTCAAGATTTGCCAAGACTTGGGCCTGTTAGTCAACCTGGAAAAGTCCGAACTGGTACCGAAGCTGGTGATCAAGTTCATCGGGGGCCCAGCTAGACTCCTTGTGGGTCAAGGCCTACCTCCTTGTGGACTGGGCACTGGTTCTTACCTCTTTATCCTCATCATTTCATGTTGGGCTCCTGCACCCTGCCTGGGATTTCCTGAGGTTGCTGGAGTACATGGTGTCCTGTACCAGTGTGGTCCTTTGAAACTGCTGGTAGATGAACCACCTCCAGTGGGAGCTGGGTCATCTGTGGTCCCAACAACTAGATCACTTCGACAAGCCGGTCACCGTGATCCAGCCAGTGTGGGATGCCATCCACTATTACTGTAGTGCTCCACATTGTCAATTGGTAATCAATACAGCTGGGTATAGTGCACCCCTACCAGGGGAATGGCACAGCCCAAGCTTTAGAATGTTGGGCACCTGAGGATTCCATGCACTAATAGCAATTCCACAGTTCTGCTGTGCCATTTAAAGGGGACAGAGCTACTTTTCTCTTCTTTGAAGATTTCAAGATTCAAGACTTCAGTTTGGGGCTGCAGTTGTGTTCTGCAGGTTGGGGATACCTGTTTCAGTGAGCACCCCTAAATTTAAATCGTGCCTGTTAAGCTGCAGCTTTCAAATTGAATAACCTGTCTTTTTTCCCTCATTCCCAGTGTGGATTGGGAGCCACTATTCCTTGCTAGGGAGGTTTTAATGGACTTCTGTTAAAAAAACTTTTAAAAGGAAGAAAAGGTGCTATAGGTAGGTACAGATTTAAATTACTGGGAGCTTAGGGTCTCTGAGGGTCACTCATCTTTGGCGTTGGTTCCTTGCCTCCCTTCAGTTTGAGGTTTTGGTGGGGTTTTTTTTTGGTTTTTAACTGTTGTTAAGACAAACTTGTGTGTTTGGGACAATTTAGAGTTTTTTGGTGATTTCTCAACTCAGCCTCTGTTTTAACCATTTGTGCGGCAGCCACTAGGGCTGGTTGCATGCTTCTTCATCTCCTCAGCTTCCTGCCAGTGTCCCGGGTGTGCGCAGCACTAATTGCCATTGGGACAGTGTGCGCATGCATAAAACGGGCCCGGGTTGTTCAACCGGGGGACTTCTTAGCCTCAATATATGACAGATACTTACTTTCACATCCCCATCCGTCAGCCCCTAGCAGTGTCAGTGGCTCAGTAGGTAGCACACTCGCCTTTGAGGCCAGGAGATCAGAGGGCTGTGGGTTCATTTTCCACACCTAGCACTTGGGCTAATATCCCAATTCTGACACTGTAGTGTAGCATGAGGGGAGGTGCTGCACTTCTGAGGTGCCATCTTTCAAATGAGATGTTAAACCGAGGTCCCATCTGCTTCTATTGGTGGTAGTTCAGGTGAATGTTAAGGATCCCATGGCACTTATCGAAAAGAGTAGGGGATTTTTTTTTATTTAAACAGAATCATGAAATATCACATTATACATCCATATTACATAGTCAGAGAGGCAAAAAAATAACAAAAAGACAAAAACCAATAATTACATGTAGCTATGCAAGAATTCAAAGTGTAACAGAAAAAACACAGACCATTCCCATTGAATAAATGTCCTTATTCAATATAATCAGAAACAGACTGAGAGTTAATAGATGCTAAGAAGCCTCAGATTTCTCGTGTAGAATACAGAACCTTCCCAGAACTAAACAGTTAATGAAAGCCTCTTCGTACATCACGTAGAGATCATAGCTTTGATTGGCAGGCAAATCACATAGTTAATCCTCCAAAATCCAAGCACATAATGCCAAGTATTTACAATGCTGTGCCCCGGACATACTTTTCTGTTCAGAGAAATAAACAGATCTTAAATCTAGTAAAATTTGTTTCATCACTTGTACATCTGTATATATTTTTTGCTGCAATAACTGGGCACACCTAGTTTGCCACAAGAAGTATCTGCAGAGGGCAAATATGAGCCTTAACATACTGGTGTGATACCGCATCATTGATGCCGGGAAAATTCCATAGACTAGTGTCTCATAAGTGATGTAGGTGCTATAGGGGCATTCTAATAGAAAGTACCTCATTGTTTCCCTTTGAGCAAAGCAAGACTCTCTAAAACACATTCTATCCTCTCTAGATTTGTGTTTATGATTATCCCGTACCCCAAGTCTCCCATGGCATGACAGCCAAGTAATGTCCCAGAGTTTTTTAAGGAGTCTAGTGTCTGTGAGTTGCAGAAATACTATGGTGTTGTCTACTGCTAGACCCTGGGAGTCTAATAAGGCTTGGGCCTCCGAATAACTAGTTTGTAAAATATGGGAGTAGAGCTGCTTTCGAGACAGTGCCAGTATCATAGTACCATCCAAATTCCACTGTTTAATTTTAAGCAGGATAGGCACTAGAAATCTTGGTGGCTCTTGTTTCCTAAAATTTCTTGGCATTTCAGCCGGGGTTCAAAACCATCCTTTACATATAGGGATAATTGGAACCATTAGCACAGAGGTCCATGGGGGGGGGGATGTAAAAGGAATGGAATTCAAAATTTCAGAAAGACACTGTGAAAAAAGACTATAGGGTGAATCATCCGTACACCCCCGAAACAATCTGTGTGTGATTACATTTTATGGGGTTCAGCTGGCTACCCCAGAAGCCTTGGGGGGGGGGGGGAGACATTGTTGGTTCTTGCTTCTAAACTAAAGGGCAGTGGATACACTGAAGCTGTATGTAGAAAAATAGGAAGCACTAGAGTTTTCAATAATAAAACCCGCTTCCTTTTAGCAGTAGTCCACCCTTTCCAAGATGCGACCGCCTTGTCAGTTTTATCCAGCACTAAAGACCAGTTAAATACTGAGTCATCTGGACTTCCATAAAAACGTCCTAAAATTGTAATTGGCTCTAATGTAACAGAAATATTGGCCACAAATTGTAAGTCTGGGGGGAGTTAGGAAAGTACTTAGCTGTGCTTTTATGATAATTCAGTTTTGAACCAGAAAATCTCTCAAATTCTGTAATTACAGAAGTAACATCAGAGGAATTTAGTAAAGGGGTGGAGCAAATGCATAAGTTGCCTGCATAAGCTGAGATGATAGTAACAGAAAACCCTTTCATTATTAATCTTGGGATATTAGGACATAGCGATAATTTCCTCAGTAATGGTTCAATTTGAAATGTGTAGAGTAGGGGGCTTAAGGGACAACCCTGTCTAACCCCTTTTCTTCCCAAAAAGGCTTCCCCAGTAGAATTATTAATATTTATTTATTTATTCAACTGGGTAGACCCACTGAGCCCCGGAGGTCCCTTTTTCAGGGGCAAACTGGAATTAGTTACAGAAGGATACAAGTACAATAATGGAAACAAGGTCACAGTGCAGAATAACATGAGAGAAAAATCAAGTACATAGATAAACAGTGCTGACATTGTGCCAAAATTAGTTACAGGAGAAGACAGTTACAGGAATAGGCAAGGGTAGCAGTGTTGCAATCAGGAGAGAAGGTAATACATAACACAGCAGTGCATGGCTTAGTCTAGTGAGGGCCTGGCCTTTGAGTTTGGGTATGTTCTCTCATTGACAGGAGCAGACGCTAACTTCTAGTAAGTGAGCACAGAGTCCCTTACAGAATGATCCAAGGGAAGGGGCTTCCTGAAGGAGGGAAGGAAGCTTATTCCAAAGGGCAGGGGCAGTAATGGCAAAGGATTTACTGCCAGCAGTTGTTAGAACCCTAGGTTTATCTAGAAGGTTACGCCCAGAGGTTTGGAGGGTATGCGTTGAGTGCTTTGGAACCAGGAGACTGGCCAGACTATCAGGGGAATTGATCCAAGCTGTACAATAAATAATTCTATCCATGAGATAAATTGTTTGGGAATATGATAATACTGTAATACTTGAAACAAATAACTGTGTGTCACCCGATCGAACGCCTTCTTCTGATCTAGGGAGAAATAAAAGTATATAGCATGGACCTATTAGGAATAGCACAAGTCTGTTCCTTAGAAATAACTTGTGCTGCAATGGGAAGAAGGATTATGGCAACAATTTTATAATCCTCATTCAGGAGACTAAGTGGTCTCCAATTTTTTAACTCTGCCCTATCCCCTTTTTTAAATACTAATACCATAACAGCGTCTGCAAAACGCTTGGCAATAGAATGAGTGTCAGTAATGCTGTTGAACACGCAGGTCAAGACTGGGCCAAAATGGTTGCAAATGTTTGGCATAGTTCAGCAGTCAGTCCATCCGCCCCAGGAGTGGTGCATCTTTTTTGGTTTTTAATGGCCTGAGTGGTTTCTTCTAAGGTTATAGAAGCAGTTAAGGTCTGTAATTGCTCAGCAGAAACTGCAGGAACATCAAGT
This sequence comes from Neoceratodus forsteri, assembly GCA_016271365.2. Taxonomy (NCBI): domain Eukaryota; kingdom Metazoa; phylum Chordata; order Ceratodontiformes; family Ceratodontidae; genus Neoceratodus; species Neoceratodus forsteri. The sequence goes on from CM028133.1 coordinate 272,788,653, forward strand.
TCTGCTAAATAAGGGGTAGCATCCAAATTTTCAGGTGTGGAACTGAACATGCCCTCTAAATGGGACTGAATGATTCGCGTTATCTGATGAAGGGAAGAATAAGCTACATTAGTTACGGGGTCGTTTATGTATGTATTCAATTTTTGTGACCGGGTAGGCCCACTGAGCCCCGGAGGTCCCTTTTTCAGGGGAGACCCGGGATAACAGTTCATGTTTTGATGCAGAGAAAAGACATTAAGTTACAGAAAACATTTTCAGGTTTGCATGGAGGTTACAGCCATGGTTATCAACATGACACAGTTTTTACCAAGTAATTACCTGGCGTGGATATAAACATGACTAACAATTTGCAGTTTTCAGGTGAAGCACTATCTCCAAGACAAAAGCTGTCTATAGGACAATAACAGAACCAAGGTGCTTTGGATCTTGAAGGGTGTACCTCGGTAGGCTCACTTTTGGAAGGGTTGATGTGGATGGGGGGAGACAACTTATGAGCCGTGGCAATGGCATGTCCTGCAGTCAATCATATGAGCCTTAAGTCTGGTGCAGAAGTTCCTAAGTGAGGAGGCCTGCTGCACCAGAGGAGGGAACTTGTTCCACAGGTAGGGGGCTAGGTAGGACATTGACATTGAGGGGGTTTAACCAGGAGTAGCACACTAAGCTGAAAGCTTTTTTACAGGAGCGACCTGGTAGCACAGGGAAGTTAAGTGACTTGCTCAGGGTCACACAGTATGCAAGTGGAATCTGTGGGATTCAAACCCAGGTCTGGTCTGCTGGATGTCACCAGATTTGCAGCTCAGAGCCTTAAACCACTGCGCTGTACTGGTAGGAGAAAGATCTGCCACCAGCGTTAGTCCTGACTCTGGGGACTTCCAGTAGAGTTCACCCTGACGTCTGTAGGCTCCTGGGGTTATGTTTAATTGCTATGGTTCCTACTATGCTGGGTGGAGCGGGCAGCCTGAGTAGCTTGAATGCCATGCCGAGCAAGGGGTATTGTAGGCGAGCGATCAGTGAGGGCCACCGTAGCTGGGCCAGTGTGTCACAGTGGTGACTTCACGGGTGGTCCTGGGTAGCGAACCGTGCTACCTTGTTGTACAAAATTTGCATCCTGGAAACCTCTTGCTTAGCCATGCCCTGTATAATTGGTGCAACATAGGTCAGGGTGGGGAGCAGGACACTTGTGGCAATAGAGAGCCTGGCCTCAGGGAAGAGCTGGTCCTTGAGTCTGTACAGGGTACCAAGTTTACTGTGTAAGGTCTTGGCAACCTGATCCATATGGTTCTTGAAGGTAAAACATTGGTCAAGTGTTAGTCCTAAGTATGTTAGGGAGGGCACTACTTCGATGCCACTTCCAGAGAGTGTGGTGAGTTGCAAGGATGAAGTCCTGTCATGACCCAGGGATCTGTGCCCAAATAGCACCGCCTTGGTTTTGTCTGCATTTAGTACCATTCTGTTTCCACTCAGCCATGCCTGAAGTGATGTATGGTCACCTTGAAGGAGGGGACCAAGAGCTGCCATGTTGCCTAAGGATCGCTAGATGACGGTGTCATCCACATACTGAACGACCAAGCTACCCCCACAGTGGGTATTTAGGTCATTGGTAAACAAGGAGAAAAGGAAGGGGCCAAGGATTGAGCCCTGCGGTACACCCTGTTTTAAGGTTTGTGGACCTGATATGGCTCCCTTCCAGGTGACCCTCTGTGTCCGGCCAGATAAGTAGCTCCCAAACCACTTGAGGGCAAGGGGGTCTAAGCCCACATTGTTCAGCTTCTGTAGCAGGAGTTTGTGGTCAACAAGGTCAAATGCCTTGGACAGGTCTATAAAGACAGCACCTGTGGGTATCCCATTATCCATTGCTCTGAGTACTTCTAGAAGTTGATGAGGGCTGTGTCAGTCCCGTGGTTAGCTCTAAATCTGTGTTGTGAGGGAGCTAGGAGCTGATGAGCCTCCAAGTAGTCACGGAGTTGGTCATAGACTAGCCTTTCTTGCAGCTTAGCAAGTGTGCAGAACAAGGAGAGAGGCCTGTAATTGCTTATATTTTCCCTGGGGCCACCTTTGTGGATTGGGGACACGTTGGCCTGTTTCCACTGGTTGGGAATGATTCCTTCCTGTAGAGATCTGTTTAAGAGTCAGGTCAAGGGTCTGGAGATGGAAGGGGCTCCAGCCTTGAGTAGCTGAGGGTTTATCCCATCTGGTCCCCCTGAGCCTCTGACTTTCAGTGCCATTAGCCATTATTTGTTCTATGAATGTAGCAGAAACTCTCTGAACAACTTTTATAAATATCTAGGGATGATTTGAACATTTGGGTTCCGTACTGAGCTTCTAGCTTCAGAGAGAATGCCCTATTATAGTGAAATGTTGCAATTTTAGATTTTAGTTTCTCTGAGCATAATTTACCCTCGTTTCATATGCTAGTGATATTGTAATTAACAGCAGCTGGCATAAAAGAGTATATTTGAAATAAGCTGACAATGATCTATGTTTAGCAACCTTTAGAAAAAAGACCTGAAGCTCATGTTTGGTGTCCTCCCACCAGGCTATGGGAGAGTAATAAGCATCTATAATGGAGACTCTAGCCTGTAGTAGATGCAAGCATTTCTCAGAAACCATGGTATTTAGGAGCAGGGAATTGTTTAACTTCCATCTAGATGTAGGAATACAAGGGAAAGGTTCTCCCACAGGAGAACATACTAAGGATACGGCCAAGTGATCAGATGTTTCACATGGAATTACTGTGGCTTGACAAACTTTAATATTTTTAGAGACAAAGATATAATCAATACAGGTGGCAAAGATTCTTCTGTGGTATGTCTTAGCACCTCTAGGGTGGATGACTCGATACCCATCCACTAACTGGGCAGTCTGAGTCAATTTCATTAAAGTGGCAGGGCCCCTGAAAGTTTTGTGGGCGTTGCTCCCCCTATCCGCAGAAGTGAGCCCGCAGTTAAATTCCCTGCCAAAGTAGGCATAATGAGTGGTGACTAGGTAGGGCTTTATCTGAAGGAAAAGTGATTATCTTGTTGCTATGCTTTGTGGAGTATATACATTAATTAAATGAAATTTTAGTGACCCATATGTACCATCAACCAATAATGCTGTCCCCGGGAATATATCAAGCACTTTAGATATCGTAAATTTAAACCCTAAGAAAATAATTCCCACCCCATCACAAGTGTCCTCCCCGTGTGACCAGAAGGATGGACCAGACACCCATTTACCCTTACCTTGTGCTAGTTCATGCCTGTTTTTTATCCTAGTGTCTTGCAAAAAATTAAAATCATGCTTCAGGGTTTGTATTAAACCTAAAGTGATGAGCTGTTTTCTAAATGTTTTGATGCTACACACATTGTGTGCAGCATCGTAGCTGAAAAGGGTTAGACATCATGTAATAGTGTGAAAAGTTGGAGAAGCAACAATGCAAATATCAAATAAGAAAGTTCCTTGCATTAAACTAAAGTATCCATTTGAATACTGAGCCCCTTGGGGTTGTTCCGTATGCATGTCCCCTTTCCTGGATTCCGAGGAAAAATCCATTTTAGAAGAAGAAGCCACAGAAGAGTGAGTCAGCATCTTCTCCCTCCATGTCCCCCACTGTCTTCTCTTAGCCAGTGCCTGGAATTTATTCCTTATTAATATGGTTTTAGTGGGGGTATGTGAATCAGACTTTCTTTTCCCCGTTTGGGTGCTGGAACTGGGGTAAAGGGGTCTTCGGCCCCGGGGGGAGGGAATGCTCACTTGTCTAGCAGACTTTAATACACAAGAAGAGTCCTCTTGGGGCTGTGGAGTACCTGAAGAGCTTGCTGACTCTGGTTGAGCATTATGCATTGAGGAATGAGCCACTAAAATCTCTCGGGTGACTGACTGGCGTGTCTGCTGCAGCTGTGGTGGGCTCAAGAGGGACTGTAACAAGTGAAACCTCATCTAATCTGGTGAGGGCTTGTGCCTGTGACACAATAATTCTAGTATGGTCTTTGGGAACACGATCTGCTCTATTATGTTCGGCCCAGGGGCATTGTGGATAAGTGTGGCCATGTCCGTCGCATAAATTGCAAATCCGTGGGTTAGGGCAACCTAAACTAACATGCCCATAAGCAAGACATAGAGTGCATCTTGATTGGTCACAAGTATAGCTTAAGTGAGTGCGGAAGCCGCACTTATGGCATGTCCGGGGTGAAAGCATATGTCCCTATCCCATCCTATGTGAAAGCTACCAGGCAGGTGCATAATTTCTTCTTCGGTCTGTCTCAGTTGTACTTTAATTTTCCACCCTCCCAGTTAGACAAAGTCTTCATCTACTAGTATGGGGCATGGAGCATTTAGCAACTCACAGATCTGTTTTAACTAATATTGGATGTCATTTATATTGACTCCCTCACTCCTAAACAGTAAAGTAATAAATTTAACCAGAGGCTTAGTGAAAGGAATCAATAAAACTGAGGTCCATAATGGAGAAGACTTTACCAATTCATATTGTACCCCAAATCTCTCGAGTGTGCCAACATTCGTAAATCTTATGTCATAGATTAACTTGCCTTTGACGTGGATGAAGGCAAAAAGTTCCCTAGGGCTGATCCCTAAAGAGTCCTTAGGCATGTTATGCAGGACTGTCCTGCGTGAAGGGGCCGAAGCCACATCTCCTAAATACTTAAGGTGAACTGCATTTTGCCGCTGAGCTTGCTCTCCTACAGCTTTAAACAAATCACTCATCTTAAAATTAAGAGTCATTTCTATCCTGAACATTTGTGTTAGACTCATTATTTTCAGTAGAAGTCGATTCCTTGGGGCCTATGAGTTGATCAGAGGTTCTAGGCAGCCAGCCAGTATTCGAGTTAATGATTGGTTGCTGGTTGAAAACATTCGGGGGTTCTCTAGATGCATTAGAACCTTGAGATATAGTTTGTAAATCTGGAGAAAAAGTACCTTTAGCTGCTGAAATAATGTCCGCCGCTCTGACCAGTCCAGGAGAAGTCCACGCAGAGCCATCCATAGCTTGCCGCCAACCTGCAGCTTTCAAGGCAGCATCAGGAGACCAAGACCCTTCGGGTTCTACAGAAGTTCTAGCAGTAGGTTGCAGATGCCGCTGAGACATTGGTAAGGGTGCAGAGATATTGTCGTTTTGATTTACAGGCAGATGTTCAGTATTATTTGCAGAATAATCAGCTTCAGGGATAGAGTCCTGTGAGTTTGCTTCATCTTGAATAGGTTTTAGCTAAAAGTTCTTATGCTGCTGAAACACCTGTTTAAATTTCAGTTCTGAAAGTTCGTTCTGGGTAGTACGCACCTGGGGTTCCATAGCTGTTTTAAAGTTAGATGGCAAATAATCTTCAGCAGGTAAATCCCGTTTGGTATTAGGATGTAAAGAGCCTTCTGCAATCTTCTGAGGAACATTAGGATTCGTGTCAGAGATTTTATTAGCAACCTTTGATGAAAATCCAGAATAGGTAGCAGGAGTATCACTTCCACCTTCTCCTCCGCCATCTTGGGAGTTGGCCATCATGCAGCAGGATGGCCAGGGGTTCCCCCTACAGCATAGTAGGGGAATTTCCCCGGTGTCCTGGCCAAATTTCCCTCATTCACTGGAAATACCACAAACGGCTTAATCTGGTTCAGTCTCACTTGGCATTCATCTGCGTGTGTGTGTGTGTGGGGGGTAATAGTGAAGGAGGGGCAGCTGCAAAGTGGGGTGCTAGCTGCATACTTGAGCAGGATTGATAGACCGTGTGGCCTGTGTCTGCTAGCAAGTAAGTAAGTAAGGTGCACGCACGATTGCGCATGTGCACTAGCACCTCCACAAGCCCGGGGGGCCCGCACGCAGATAAGGTATTTTGAAGCTCCTGACATTATCTATGACAGTTTGTAACTGTCGTGGGGGAAAACATTTATAACAGATTTCACAGTTAGTCTCTGGGGATTTTTTTATAGAAGATTATAAAAGCACAGTTAAAAACCCTGGGTTTTTTCCTGTCATTCATTTCAGTTTTTGGCACCATGGCTTACAGGAGACCATTAATTATGGAAAGATGTAAGCCCTGCAGAAGGGTGATGAGGCCCTCTCCTGTGAGTACATATTGCCCTCTTTGTGTTGCTCAGCATAATATTTCACTGCAGGCACCGCCAGCCAGTCCTCCGTGATGGGGGCACCTGGTCTGTCTTGGCCGTGGGAAAAGTAGAATTATGATAATCATATGCTCCTCAGTGAGCTTGAATCCCGGGTCCCACAGGACATCATGACAGAGGCACCCAACCGCAAACTGGGCCCCTCAGGTTGGAAGGGGGCACACAGGCACACCCAGGTGCGATGCAGCATGAGCAGGCTGCGGATTCAGTTATGCAGGCAGACCCCAACCCTGACCTACGTGAAGGCCAGGATGTTGATTATAGGGATCTTGGGGAAACTCCTGATCTTAAAAAATTACATTCAGACGAGGAGGACGCTTCCTCTGAGGAGGTGTTAGAGGAAGGAAAGTGGAGGGATTCCAAGATCAGGATTCCTATTCTACCCCTCTTTGATAATAAGTCCTTGTCATTTTTGATAGCTGAGGCTTGTAGATCCTTACAGCTAAAGGAGGAGCAGTCCGTGGAGACAATGGATGTCAATCCACTTCTGTTGGCATCCTCCTCCACTCCAAAATGTATCCCAGGTTTTCTACATTGTGACCAAGTTGTAGAACAAGAATGGGCAGGTGTGGAGGACAGGAAAAGCCTTTCGAAAGCAAAGATTAGGAATTATCCTTTTTTAGTGAAAAGGTCTCTCAAGCGGGGAACCCCCAACCTCTGGTAGACAAGGCTGTTTTATAATTCTATAGAGCACACCACCATTCCAATGGAGGGTGCTCTAGCAGACACACCACCATTCCAATGGAGGGTGCTCTAGCACTATCAGATTCACATGACAAGCGGATGGATACCGCATGCAGGAGGGCTGTCGCCTCTACAGGCACAAACATTCGTACCTCCTATGCTTCATGTACTGTTGCCAGGGCCTTAAACATCTGGGTCACTACGCTGACCGACTTTATTCCTCCTGATTCGGAGGTTGCAAGCAGTTTGCAGTTGGTGCCCATGGCATCTTCCTTTCTGGAAGATTCCACAGTGGACAGTTTACGCATGTTCACCTGCACGTCCCACAACATTGCGTTGGCAGTGATGGCCGTGTGTCTCGGACACTGGTCTGCTGATCAGTTGTCAAAGACAAAACTGTTTAGTTTTCCTTTTGAAGAAAATGTATTGTTTGGATCTGGCCTGGATTCTATGTTGCAGGATGTACAGGATAAGAAGGGTCACCTCCCGGTGTCAAAGCAGCAATGCAAGGCCACAGCACCTCAATGAGGCCAGGGTGATGGTCATTACAGGCAGTCCCGGGTAGGGTATCATCCCTTTCGGAACTTCGGTACCCAAAGAAACAGAGGTGCCTATTCAGGCAATAGAGGTTACGGCAATAGAAGATCCTTTCCCAGGCACTGTGGAGGAGGACCAGCACAAAGGCCTGGTACCTCTTAATGAAGGTATGCGGGCCCATCACTGCTCCCTTTCCTTGGTGGAAGACTACAGGAATTTCTTGCAAGATGGGCCCGAACAATGATAGATGCCTGGGTTCTGGAAATCCTTCAACTGGGCTATGCCATAGAATTCTTAACGGTTCCCTCAAGAGGATGTTTTCTGCCATCCCTGGTATCAAAGCAAGAGACAAAACACCAGGTGATGTCGGACAATCTGACCCATCTCATTCAAATTGGGGCCATTGTTCCAGTTCCACCAAGCAAGCAGGGTCTGGGGTTCTACTCTGTCTATTTCGTAGTCTCCAGAAAGTCCGGGGGTTTCAGGCCCATTCTGGATTTGAAGCATCTGAACAAGTTTGTTCACCACAGGACATTCAAGATGGAGTCTCTGAGGTATATAATCCAGATTTTTCAACCGGGGGACTTCTTAGCCTCAATATATCTGACAGATGCTTGCTTTCACATCCCCATCCGTCAGTCCCACCAGAAGTACCTCAGGTGCGCGATACTGGGCCAGCATTTCCAGTACAAGGTGCTTCCTTTCAGCCTTGTTACAGCCCCTCAAGTTTTCTCAAAGGTGTTGATAGTTCTGGTGGTTCAACTATGACAGGAGGGCCATCATGTATACTCTTATCTGGACGACCTGCTCATCTGGGCACTGACATGGTCCCTTGCAAGGAAGTTGGTGTCCAGGACCCTGGAGATCCTGGAATCACATGGCTGGATAGTGAACAGGGAGAAGAGCTCCTTCGAGTCATCTCAGTCCTTGGAGCACTTGTGGGCAGTCTTCGACACGAAAGTAGGGAGGGTGTCCCTATCAACCTCTCAGAAAGAGATGTTGCTGTCGGAGATAAGGTGGCTCCGCAGTCAGTCTTCAGCATCAGTCCACAGTCTGCTGTAGATTCTCGGCCTCATGGCGGCAGCGATAGACCTAGTTCCCTGGGCATGCTCCCACATGTGACCCCTTCAGATGGAGCTGCTGATGGCCTGAAATCCCTCGTCTGAGGACTATCAAGCCAGGATTCTCCTCACCCCTCAGCTGCATCACTCCCCAAGTTGGTGGAAGAATGTGCAGAATCTCAACAAGGGGGTTCCATTGGAACTACCACTGGAGGTTGTTCTCCCAACGGATGCAAGTCTGCATGGGTTAGAGGCTGTCCTGGACCAACTTCCCACTCAGGGGATTTGGTCCCTGCAGGATCAGCATCTCCACATAAATGTCCTGGAGATGCAGGCAGTTGACTTACCTCTGCTTCATTTTCAGTCTAGACTGAGGAACACTGCAGTAAAGGTATGGTCAGACAATGCCGTCACAGTGGCATACATAAACAACCAAGGAGGCCTCCTTACTCCTGAGTTGGGCAGAGGAGAACCATGTCTCTCTGTCGGTGGTTCATCTGGTGGGGGAATTGTACATCAGGCAGACTGGCTAAGTCATGAAAGTGTTCACCCTGGAGAGTGGCAGTTGAACCCAGAAGTGTTCACACTATTAAGCAAACGGCTCAGACAACCACAGATAGATCTGTTTGCTTCAAAACACAATGCTCAGACTCACAGGTTCTTCAGTCGGTATTGGTGTCTACAGGCAGAGGCAGTGGATGCTCTAACTCTGGTGTGGTCCTTCCACAAATAATATGCCTCTCCTCCACTGCCTCTCCTTCAGAAAGTCTTAAGAAAAATAAGACACTCAAGTGGAAGCTTTCTTCTGATAGCTCTGTAGTGGCTAAGAAGACTGGTTCTCAGATCTAGTGAACCTAGCCCAGCAAGTACCCTTCCGTCTTCCAGTACGAAGGGACCTCCTGCTGCAAGGCCCCCATTCTCCACCCGAACTTGGGTGCAGTGCAACTCTCAGCCTGGCTCCTGAAAGGAGGAGGCTCCTAAAATTAGGTTTTTCACCAAAGGTAGTTGAAACCTTGATAGCGGCAAGAAAAACCTCTACCTCAGCTGCTTACGCCCATGTCTGGACAACCTTTTCCTCTTGGTCCAGAGGAAAAGGATTAAAACCTTCTAAAGCCACCATTCCTCAAATCCTGGACTTTCTTCAGCAGGGCATGGATAAGGGTTTGGCATTTAGCCAAAGGTAGTTGAAACCTTGATGACACCGAAGGTAGTTGAAGCTTGATGGCGGCAAGAAAAACCTCTACCTCGGCTGCTTACGCCAGAGTCTGGACAACCTTTTCCTCTTGGTCCAGAGGGAAAGGGTTTAAACCTTCCAAAGTCTCCATTCCTCAAATTCTGGACTTTCTTCAGGAGGGCATGGATAAGGGTTTGGCATTGAGCACTCTGAGAAGTCAGGTCTCCACCCTTGGAGCTTCCTTGGGGTTCTCCCTAGGAACAAATAGAGAGGTTATTCATTTTTTGCATGCGGGTGACAGGAGCCGACCGCTGTTTCGATCCCTGGTTCCCCTGTGGGATCTTAACTTGGTTCTGAATGCTCTTTTTGTTGAACCCTTTGAGCTGTTGACATCTGTGCCACTGAATGTGTTGTCCTTCAAGGTCTGTTTCTTGGTGGCGATGTGTTTAGCCAGAAGAGTGGGCAAATTCCAGGCCTTGTCTCATAAGGAGCCTTACCTTGTCATGTATAAGGACAAAGTGATGCTCAGAACGGTTCCGTCCTTCATCCCTAAAGTTCCAGTGGCTTTTCATGTGAACCAGGAAATTTGCCTTCCATCCTTCTGTCCACATCCTTCTCATCCCAAAGAGAAGGAGTTGCATAAACTGGACCTGAGGTGGACAGTTAGGCTCTGCCTTAAACGTACATCTGAATTTCATAAGTTAGAAAGTATTTGTGCTGTTCCGGGAGCCAAACAAGGACAAAAGGCATCTAAACCCACCCTGGCTAGGTGGGTACGAGCCTGTGTTTCTAAGGCCTATGTGGCGAGAAAGAAGAGGCCTCTGGCTCTTAACAAGGTGCACTCCATCAGGGCGATGGCAACTTCCTGGGCGAAGAGAGGCAAAGCCACAGTCTTACAACTATGCTAGGCAACTACGTGGTCCTCAGTCCACACATTCACGAAACACTATAAATTGGATGTTCAGAGTTCTGTTGCAGGCAGCAGTTTGCAAGTAATTTTGTAGCATCTGGCACATGGGATAATATTCTCCCCCTCCTTTTCTTTGTCTAGGTACAGCTTCTTAGAACCTAGTTTTATTGATTACCCATTGACAATGTGGAGCGCTACAGAAAGAAGTTGTTAATTTCATACTCAATCATAATTTCCTTTTCTGTTCGCTCCAACATTGTCAATGGGTCACACCCAGGAGCTTGGCTCCTGAGGGAGAATCTTATCCTGCATGCTAGGAGAGAGGTCTATTTTCTGTTAAAAAAAAAATAAATATATATATATATATTTCCCTACTTGGACCTCTCTCTGTTCTGTTGGGCTGTACTCTGACCATTTATCTGCGACTGCAGTTTAACAGGTTTTGTTGATTTATTTGAGGTGTGTTTTCTTGTTGCAGATTAGTTTCTCTGCTTTTAGGGGGAAAAGGGAGATAGGACATGTCTCATTGTGTGTTAGCTTCAGTTCACAGACTGATGATTCTCATGAGGCTTGCTGCAGCTCCATGGTCTTCTCTACACGAAGAACCGAATACTGCAGGTTTCCTTTTTGGGTCCATAGAAATTCATCCTTCCCGAATGATGGATAGGAAGGTAAGGTAAGTTTATTATTATTACAAATGCGTGCTTTTTATTGTATATGTGTGGCTCATGGCACTCTTATACGGGTAACTGGGAATTGCTGCTTGTGCATGGAATCCTCAGGTGTCCAATATTCTAAAGCTTGGGCTGTGCCATTCCCCTGGTAGGGGTGCACTATGCCCAGTTGTATTGATTGCCCATTGACAATGTTGGAACTAACATATGAAAATTGCCAGCAAAAATTAGGCCTCTAGATTTATTTAGTCTGCTTGAGTGTGCAGCTAACCCCTACTTTGCAGCTGCCCCCCCACCTTCCCAAATACCCCGCTTCCCTGTCCCAACCCTTCTTGAAACTACCCACCGTCCTACATGATACCACCTTCTCCAGTAAAGTGTTCCAAACTGCCACTACTCTCTGTGAAAAAATGCCTCCTCATTTCCCTCTTATACCTACCACCTTCCAATCTAAGTCTATGCCTGCTGTTGTCCCTCCCTTTCTACAGCTTGAATATCTCTTCGGTATCAGACTTATTTATTCCTTTTAAGTACTTAAAGGTCTCAATCATATCCCCCCGATCCATTCTCTCCTCCAGGGAATACATGTTCAGTTCCCTTAATCTCTCCTCGTAGGGCATATCCAGTAGTCCCTGAATCAACTTTGTCGCCCTTCGTTGTACCCCCTCCAACAATCTCGCATCTCTCTTCAGATACGGGCGCCAGAATTGCACACAGTGTTCCAGGTGCAGTCTGACTAGTGACTTGTAGAGTGGCAGAATGACTTCCCTGCTTCTGGAAAAGATGCCCCTCGCTATACAATCCAGCATCCTGTTGGCCTTTGCTGCTGCCTTCCTGCACTGCTCTGAATTGTTCATATTCACCGTTATTACCACCTCTAGATCCCTTTTCTCTTCAGTGGTACATAACTGCAGCCCCCCGTTGGTAACTCTTTATAGGATTCTTTGCACCAAAATGTAATACTTTCTACTTTTTCATACTAAACCCCAGCTGCCATGTCTCTGACCACTTTGCCAGCTTAGTCAGATTATCCTGCAACCCCTGCCAACCTTCTATAGCATCCACCACTACCCCCAACTTGGTGTCATCAGCAAACAGACTGATCTTATTTTTGACACCGTGCGAGATGTCCGCAATGAAAATCCCAAACACTGGCCCCCACACCGATCCCTGCGAAACCCCACTCATCACAGCTCTCGGAGATGAGAGTTCCCCCATCACTTTTACTCTGCTGTCTGTCTTGCAGCCAGTTCACAATCTGATTAACCAATTTAGCACCCACCCCCAAGTTACTTAGCTTACCACCCAGTCTCCCATGGGGAACTGAATCAAAGGCCTTACTGAAGTCCAAATAAATCACATCCACAGCATGACCCTTGTCCAGCTTGCTCATAACCCAGTCATAATACTCAGTAAGGTTAGTCAGACAGGCTCTTCCAGAGATAAACCCATGTTGATTAGTATCTTGGAGCCCATTGACATCTAAGAAAGAAACCAGCCTCTCAAGTATTGTCTCCATCAGCTTTCCCACAATAGATGTTAGACTTACTGGTCTGTAATTACCCAGCTCGTCCTTTGGACCACTTTTATGGAGAAGCACCATGTAGACCGTCCTCCAGTCTTGTGGCACACACCCTGTTTTCATGGAAGTATTGAATAGATCCGTCAGTGGTCCAGCCAATACATCCGCCATTTCTTTAAGCACCCACAGATGTATGCTGTCCAGACCCGGTGCTTTATCCACCCTCAGAGCCCTTAGACTGTTCAATACCCTGCCCTCAGCAATCACACGATCTGTTAACTCCTCACCCCCCCTTGCCTACCATCCCCAACCCCTTTGGAAGTAGCCCGCCCTTTCCCTTCATGAACACAGAACAGAAGTATTCATTTAGAGCCTCTGCTTGTTCCAACCCACTTTCAGCCCACACCTCTTCCCTTCTGATCCTCACAATCTGGTCCTTACATCTCCTTTTCTTATATGTATCTTGAAGAAATCATTTTCTCCTTCTTTGATACCCCGCGCCAGCTTCAATTCCTTGGAAGCTTTAGCAGCCCTGACTCCCCTGGTGACTACCCTGGACTTCTTCACATACTCATCCCAATCCTCCTTATTTTCTGATTTTCTGTATCTCTTGAATGCTGCTTTTTTAGCCCTCACCATTTCTAAAACCTCCTTGCTCAACCAACTTGGTCTCTTTGCCCTTCCCTTTTTGCTCTTTACCTTGGCACATGTCTCAGTGGCCTCCACCAGCCCTAATTTGATTTTTTCCCATTTCTGGTTTGCATCCACTTGAGGATGAATTCCTTTCAGGTGACCCTCTACTATTTCCTTCATAATGCCAAAATCAGCATGTCTGAAGTCAGTTACTCTGATCCCTGTGCCCACTCCTCTCTACTCATGCTAATTGAGAGCCACATGAGTGATGATCACTCCCAGCCAGTGGTTCCTCTACCCTCACCTCTGTAACAGCCTCCCTGTTGGTCAGTACTAGATCTAGTATATTCCCCAACCTAGTCGGCTCACTGACCAACTGTGGCAAGAAACAGTCCTGGAATGCATCCAAGAGAATCTGCTCCCTAGCATTTGAGGTGGCTGACATACCCCAATCCACCCCTGGAAGATTGAAGTCCCTCACTATCACAGTGTTACCTCTTCCACACATTTTCCTGATTTGCCGTTGGCTCCCTGTCAAGATCTTCCCCTTGAGACGGTGGTCTGTATACTACTCCCAGCCTGAGAATTATATTCCTTGTGTCTCAGAATTTCCTCCACAAGACCTGTGTCCTACACTTGTGCCCTTCTTCCCTCTCACACATTATCCCTTCCTTCACGTATATCGCCACCCCCCTCTTTCCCATTGTCTCCATCCCTCCTGTAAATCCTGTACCCTGGGATCAACAGATCCCAGTCCTGGTATTTGTTGGCCCATGTTCTGTGATGGCCGCTGTGTCTGCCATCCCCTCCACTAAAAGAGCCTGTAGTTAAGCAGTTTTGTTCCCCAGACTTCTCACATTAAAGGAGACTACCCTCCAAGAACTACCCCATACTATTTATTACTCTTCTTCACCCACCCCTCGACCCTTCGATGACCCTTTCCCTGTTAACAGAAAAGGAAATTACAGTAAGTATGAAGTTAATTTCTTCTCCCTGATTCCAGAATACCTGGTGGAAGGAATCCCACTTGTTCACCCAGAACCAGCCATCACGCTCATGACAAATGCCTCTCTGATGGGTTGGGGAGCACACCTGGGAAACCCCAGAGTACACAGATTCTGGTCACCTTGGGAGTCCCGTCACCACATAAACCTACTAGAGCTCCATGCCGTGCATCTGGCGCTGATAGAATTCGCTCCTCTGTTCAGGGGGTCGTGTAGGTCCAGATGGACAGCACCACGACCATGTTTCACCTCAAGAGGCAGGCCTGAACTCACTCCTTTCCTTTGTGTTGGGAAGCCCTCCATACCTGGACCCTCGTGTGTAGCCTGGGTGCAGATCTCCTGGTGGTACATGTCACAGGAGTGAACAGTCTGCCCGCAGACATTCTCAGCTGGGTATGAGAGACGTCGCATGACTTGTCCCTGCATCACAAGGTCGTGATCCAACTGTTCTCCTGATGAGGCCCTCCTCTTGTGGATCTGTTTGCCTCCTAGGAGAATACTAAACTGAGATTGTTTTGTGCCCACCCCCCACAGTCCGGGATACTGTTGAGGGAACCCTTTGCGAGGCTCTGGACCCAGGTCTTGCGTACACCTCCCCTCCCTGCCCCTTGATCCACAAGGTGGTGGTCAAGGCGCCGGAAAGGCAAGGTGCGGATGAGCCTGATAATTCCAGATTGTTTAAGGCAGTTCTGGTACCAGGATCTCCTTAGCCTCGGCAGCAGACCTCTGTAGCAGCAGCCTCCCTGCCTGGATCTGCTGACCAGCCTTCAGGAGTTCAGGAGATGGTCCTGAATCCAGACCTGCAGTCCCTGCACCTCACTTCTTGACTCCTGAGTATCTAGAATGCCAGGCCTTGGGGCTCTTGGATGCTGTGATCCACATTATTGAGGCCTCCTGAAAAGCGCTGACTTGCAGATGCTATGCTTTTAAATGGAAAAGATTTTTCATGTGGTGTTAGGGCAAGGAGCTTGATCCCCTTGCCTGCCCTTTGGCTAGCATCCTGGACTACCTCTGGTCCCTTTCCCAGTTGGGACTGTGACCCTTGAGGTGCACCAGTCAGCCATCTCTGCTTACCAGGCATGGGCTAGTAAGCCAGCAGTGGCCCAGCAGAATGTGGTTGGGTGCTTTTTCAAGGGCCTGGACCAGCTGTCCCCTTCAGTGCGTGAAACACCCCCACTGTGGGACCTACTGTTGGTGTTGGCTGTGCTCATGGGCGAGGCCTTTCAACCAAGATGTCACATCTTGTATGGAAGACTGCCTTCCTGGTGGCCATTCTGTCATCCAGAAAGACTGGGGAGCTCCTGATGCTCTCAGTGCAGTCTCCCTATCTGGTCTTAAGGAGAGACAAAGTCAGCCTTTGTCCCAACCCAACGTTCCTCCCAAACGTTGTATCAGAGTTTCTCCTGGGTACATCTTTGGGGGCCAGTCGCAGGTTCCATACCCTGGACCTGCAAAGGGTGCTCTCTTATTATGTTGAGTGCACGTCTTGAGTTTGGGGAGAGGCTCACCAGTTGTTTGTCATGCTGAAGCCGAGCGTGGCAGACCAGCAGCTAAGCGGACAATTGGCAGGTGGATCACACTCTGCATTGACTTCTGCTGTAGATTGGCTGGTAGGGATCCTCCTGTAGGACTTAGGACTTATTCCACCCAACATACTGCTATCTCGGTGGCTGCTTCCAGGGACAGGACATCTAGATAACTGAATGTCCTGTCCAGGAAAACCTGCAATGATGCTACCTGGAAGTCAGCACATTTCCCACTACCGCATCAACTCTTGTCACACTGGGATGCTGGTTTTGGGACCTCAAGTCTCTAATCTCTTTTTGCCAAGTAGGGGTGCACTCCTTGCCCCCTCTTCCTGGAGAACTGTTAGGAGTCTGCCAGAATTCAGATAGTGAACCATATCCACACCCTTAGAAAAACAGGTTACCCGACCGGCCGGATAACCAGGACGCTGGGGTTCTGCCCCCAAAGTCACCTGTTCAACCTCCGGAAGAGTGGCGTAAAGTGTCTCAATCCTGCTCACCCCAGTGACCAGGTCCCGGTCCAGGTCTCAGGGCCGCCGGTGGCACCGCTCACGGTCCTCTAGCCATCGCTGGTCCCAGCCCAACAACAAGTCTTGCAGCAGGCATAGATCTCCTTCTAGGCATGGATGCTCTACCTGCCATTGCCGTTCCTGAGACAAGCGCTGGTCTCCACTTTGTCGTCGGTCCCCAAGCCAATGTCTGCCCCACAGCTGTCATCGGTTGGATAGTGACAGATGTTCTCGAGAGGGATGTCGCTGCAGGCATGGTTCGGCCTCCCTTCATCCCAGTAGGAATCGGTTCTCATCATCCTCTTTTTCAGACCACCCCCCCTCTCAGGAGTTGGAGGTTCTCCTAAGGATTAGGATACACCTCGTTCGTCACCCGACGATCCGACCTTTATGGACGTCATGTGGTATATCCAGGCCTCCAGTGAATGGGAGACAGAGGACCTGGATCCGGAATGACAGAGACTGGCTAGGTACCTGAGGCAAAAGGAGTCTAAGCCAATAGTAGTGCCTCCTTTAGTGGATACATTCCAAGACCTAGCAAGGATCACTTGGAAGCATCCTGCAGTTCCCCAAAAATCAGACAGGCTATATAGAGCACCAAGGGATGAGCCATTTTTGACGAAAAACCCTCAAGCTGACTCAATGGATATAGCAGCTGCTCATGACAAGTCTCGACAGCCCAAGTACCTAAGCTCCCAGCCTCCTGATCAGGAGTCCCGTTACCTGGACCAGGTGGGCAGAAAGGTGTACTCTGCATCCACCTGCTCCATAAGGTCCCTAAACTTTCCTTACGCATATGGTCCAGTAGCAAAATGCATTATGAGAGAAGGGGCTGGAGATAGCCAATGCCTTACCAGACTCCACGCAGAAGACGGAGCTCCTGGAAGTTTTAAAGTTGGGCTCGGATGTAGGCACACATGTTCTGCGTGCCTTGTACGACGCTGCTTGTACGGCATCGAGGGCGGCAGCATCAGGTGTCTGCCTGAGACACCTTGCCTGGTTACGAGTCTCAAGATTCTCTCAGGATCTGCAGAATGGGATCAAGGACCTTCCTTTCCATGGTTCCGTACTGTTTGGGTTGGAGATCGAGGGTCTCATCTCTCATCTCCAGGAATCGGGGAAGTCAGTTTGGGCCGTCTGACACATATATGAGGGGGTCCAGAAACGATTTCGCAAATGGCCTTTTCGGAAGACTTCAGGCCAACCTGCCCGTGGCAACCAAACAGCGCAGAGAGGAGGCTTTATAAGGAAGGCCGCAACCCAGGAGCTTGGGGGCGCTCCCTTTCGAGGCCCCAAGTCCTCCCAAGCCTCTCTGCCAACCCCCTGTTCTACCCAGTGACTCCCTGTTGACTCCCCCTCCTCTGGAGGAAACGCAGTGGGAGGCATTAGGGGGTTGCTTCTTCCTCCACTTGGGGGGATGGAGCAAGATCACATCAGACCTTTAGGTTCTCGATATTATAATGAGGGGACACGTACTGGAGTACACTCAGATCCCCCCGGAAACGCCACCAAGGTCCTCAAGATATCCTCCTTCTCGCATACCTCGCATAGAAGGAGAGATTCAGGCCCTCTTGCTAAAAAGGGCAATAGAACCGGTCCTCCTGCAGCAGCAGGGAAAAGGGTATTACTCCCACTTCTTCCTGGTGCCAAAGAAAACTCAGGATCTTTGGCCCATCCTGGACCTCAGTTCCCTCAACAACTATATAGAATACAAAAGGTTCAGGTTGGTAACCCTCCCAGGTCAAATTCCTCAGCTGCACCAAGGGGAATGGCTCTGCTCCCTGGACATGCAAGATGCTTGTATACATATCGGGGTCTTTCCTCCTCACTGGAAGTACTTGAGGTTCCACTTCCAGGGGAGACATTACCAGTTTCGGGTTCTGCCATTCGGCCTCTCCTCTGCTTCTCGTGGCTTTACCAAGTGCCTAGCAGTGGTAACTGCAGCTCTAAGGTGAGAGGGACATTGTGTCTTCCCGTACCTGGAC
The DNA here is from genome assembly GCA_016271365.2 of Neoceratodus forsteri. NCBI lineage: Eukaryota > Metazoa > Chordata > Ceratodontiformes > Ceratodontidae > Neoceratodus > Neoceratodus forsteri. Next base: position 272,806,989 of record CM028133.1, read on the forward strand.
GACTGGCTTCTGTTGGCCTCATCAAAAGCACGCCTTCTTCACACTCTCGGAGACACCTATATGCTGTTTTGAGAGGTGGGGAGTGCCCTGAATCTTTCTAAGTCATCCCCAGAGCCCAGCCAAAGACTCACCTTTATAGGTGCGATCCTGGACACGGTCCAGGGCATGGCCTTCCTCCCAAAGGAAAGGGGAGATTGCCTGTGGGAAGTGGCCCAGATGGTCCTAATAACCCCCCAGGTCCAAGCTAGGACCTTCCTCAGGCTTCTGGGGCATATGGCGGTGGCCATCCTTGTAACTCCCTTAGCTCGCCTCCACATGAGGGTTCCACAGTGGATGCTAAGGGTGCAGTGGGACCAAAGCTTCGACGGTCTAGACCATCTGGTCAGGATCTCCAAGCCAGTCAGAAGGACCCTTCTTTGGTGGCTGGATCCTCCCAATTTGGAAAAAGGAGTCTTGTTTCAGCAGGAGCCCCCTAGTCGGACCTTGACGACAGACGCCTCCGACCTAGGTTGGGGGGCTCACCTAGGGGACAGCCAGACTTGGGGCATTTGGTCCCTAGATGAGTGAAATCTCCATATCAACGTATTGGAAATGCGGGCAGTCCTCAGTGCCTTGCAGGCCTTTCAAGAGGACCTAGCAATAGGCCCTCTCCTCATTTAATCGGACAACACGACCATTGTCTTCTACATCAACAAGCAAGGGGGAACTCGCTGTTACCCCCTGTGCAGGGAGGCGATGAGAGTCTGGTACTGGGCACTGGAACATCACATCTTTCTGACCGCTCTGCATGTTCCAGGCATCCAAAATGCCTTGGCAGACAGCTTAAGTCGGTCTCTGTCCAGACACATGGGGTCTTCCAGAGCTGGACCTCTTTGCGTCCCCATACAATGGCAAACTGCCAAGTTTCTGCTCGCGAGAGCACGCGCCTGATGTTTCAGACAACATGAAGTCTTGCTGTATTCTGACAATTGCAGCGATTCCCAACCTTTGAACTGCCCTGGAGAACAAAGAGTTAACTTTCTATGCAGTGCGTAGAATGCTGCGCTCGAGCTCGGTTGAAGTCTCTGTCTGGAGTGTTTCAGACTTAAACTGTCAGATTCTTTACTCCGCCTCACTGAACGGTCGCTCCGGAGATTTCTCCTTCAGCTCGGTTCGAAACATACCTCTCAACTGTACCACATTACGAGGAACGCCTCATTTTACTTCACAAAAGCTCCCTGTTCCACATTGTGAGGACTTGTCCCACATTCAGTGTTAACATTTTAAAGCAAAAATCTATAGTAAATGATGCAAAAAATATATCATTTAATTAATAACAGATTTTCTGAACATAAATGCAAACATTTTAACAGTGTTGTGAGCTTCTAATGTAAAGATTTGATTAAGTGTTCCACATTTTGAGAGGCAATGTTCCACATTTGGGGGACAAAAGGTTGAGAGGTATGGTTCGAAAGTCTTAGTTTCAGTTTTTGTCGTTTTTTTAAACCGAAAAAGTTATCTGCATAGTCGGTTCAGTCTCTGTCTGTGGTTCCGTGAGTACTAGATAGGAATTGTTCTGTTTTTTCTGTGTGGAACTTGTAAAAGTTCAGCTCGGTTTGACTGAACCGGCCATTTGATAGTGAAATATTGTGTTTTGTGTTGTTTTACTTAGTGTGCAGTTACCGGTTCTTATCGGTTCTAAAAAAAGCATGTTTTAGTAAAGTTTTTTTCAAATACCCATGACACGGTTAGGAACCGATAAGGGAGTCTTGCCTGGCGGCTGCCATAAAAAGGGTAAGTTGGTTAGGTTGTCCATGTCTGAGATACCCAAGAAAAAAAACAGGCCCACTGGGTTTCAACACTGCAGTGAGTGTGGGGAGGTCTTTGCTAAGGCCGATCCCCACACCACCTGTGTTTATTGTCTGGGGTTTGACCACCTTGATTCAGACTGCCAAATATGTAAAAACTTTCCCAAATCTACCCTTGAGAAGAGATTAGGTAGACTAAGGGAAAGGAGGCCGAGAAGTCCACTGACCCGGATGGTCATCCTGGTTCGGTTCCGACCGAACCAGAAGGAGTGCCCTCTGACCAGGGTGATACTTCTTCGGGCAAAAGGAGAGCTGATTCCGAGTGATCGGTTCTGAAAATAAGAAAACGCAAAGACAAATCGACTGGTTCGGATCCAGAGGTTCATGTTCCGACCGCCGAAGACATAGCCAGAGTGATTCAGATTGTGGAATCGCTCCGACCAGTTCCTACCGATCCGGCTCCTTCTGGCAGAGGTTCGGTTTGGTTGGTTTCCCCGGTTCAAGATTCTACCCTCGAAGATTTTTATGAAGAGGAATTTGAAGAGGAAGGGGAATTTGAGGATGATGATGGAAGAGAGGGTCTGGATGTGCCTGTGGAACCGGACATCTCCCCAGACAGACCTTCAGGTGTTTCCCCTCCTAGGCTTTCTGAGTCCCCTTCTCACTTTACGTTCTACAGAAAGGTAGCTGAAACTCTCCAGCTTCCTATGGAGGAGGCTGTGGAAGATCAAGAGGAGCCTGATTATGTAGAGATGATGGACATCCCAGAGTCCAGGAAACTGTCTATTCCCCTCCACAAATCTTTTGGGAAACAGACTCAAAAAATCCTAAAGTCTCCAACACTATACCTCCTGTGGATAGAAGAATGGACAAGAGGTATACGCTTTCAGGCTCAGACACAGAGTTCTTATTTCAGCAATGCAGCCATGTTGGGGTAGTGCAGGCTGCTGCCTGTGACAAGGCAAATATTCCCTTGGCTTCACACCCCCCTGACAAGGACTCCAGGAAGATTGATGCCATGGCAAAGAAGCAGACAAGCTTTCAGCTTAGTGTGTCTCACCTGGTAAAATAATTGGTTAAAAAAAAAAAGATTGATGCCATGGCAAAGAAGCAGTACATGGCATCTTCTTTGGGACTCAGGCAGGTGAATTACATGGCCTATACAGCTAGGTACCAGAAGTCCAGGTGGGACACTGTACTGGCACTGGCTAAACAGGCCTCCCCCCAGCTAGCCAAGGAGCTGGAGGCGGTGGCTGCAGATGGGATTGAGGCATCTAAGGTTCAGTTTCATGCTGCTGTGGACTCTAATGATGTGTCATCAAGAGTCATGGCTACATCTGTGGCTCTTCGGAGGTTGGCTTGGCTCAGATGTACTAGCCTCTCGCAGGACACCCAGGCTGAGGCCATGGATTTTCCTGTAGTGGGTAATTCTTGTGTTTGGGGAGCAGACAGAGAATTACATGAAGAAAATGGATGAGTACAGGACCACTTACAGGAGTGCTCAGGCCAAGGAGAGGCAGGCAGCTCCTTAAAGGCAGCAGTCTAGGGGCAGGGGCAGGCCTTTTCAAAGGCCTTTTTACCAAGCACAGGCCTCCTCTTCCTTTTCTCAGAGGGGGTTCTTCAGAGGGAGAGGCAGAAGGGGGGATGAGCAGGGCTGCATCCACTCCTCAGCCTAAAGCCCCTGCCAAGCAGACACCCTGATGGGCCTGCCCGGGTTGACTCTTCTATTCCAGTAGGGGGCAGACTGGCTTACTTTGTCCAGGACTGGATGTCTGTTACATCAGACAAGTGGGTCCTGGAAGTAGTAAGCCAGGGACTGGTTCTCAGGAAGAGAAGGTACGGATGATTCTCATCGCCCCTCTCTGGCCGAGACAGATTTGGTTCCCGCTGCTGCAACAGATAGCGAGAGACCCACTGGTTCCACTTGCAATGACTCATGATCTCTTAACCCAGGATCAAGGCCAACTTGTTGATCCGGGGCTCAGGACACTGCATCTTCATGCGTGGCTCCTGTAGACGTAGCGGTTTCTCACTTTGGGGTTTCCTCTTGAGTCGCTCAGATCTTAGTAGAGGCACGAAAGCCTTCTACTCGTTCCACTTATGCTGTGAAGTGGAAACGTTTTTCCATTTGGGTGGCTTCCAAAGATTGGAACCCATTTTCTTGTTCTGCCCTGCAAGTCACGGAATACCTCCTCCATCTTTCAGACTCTGGTCTGTCGTATTCTTCTTTGAAGGTCCACCTTTTGGCAATTTTGGCTGGTGGATGGTAAACCCGTGGCTCAGGTGGAAGTCGTGAAAACCTTTCTGAAAGGGATTCTCCATCTGAAACCGCCCATCCGTAGCCCTACACCCCCTTGGGATTTGAATTTTGTGTTGGAGAAGCTTACTGACCGTTATTTTGAACCAACAATGAGCTGTGATTTAGGCTTCCTTTCTTGGAAGACGTTATTTTTGGTTGCTGTTACTTCAGCTTGAAGGATTTTGGAGCTTCAGGCTCTAGTGTGTAAAGACCTTACTTAATTTTCCACAGGGACCGGGCGGTCCTCAGGACAAATCCTAAGTTTTTACTCAAGGTGGTGTCGGAAGTCACACTGAACCAATCAGTGGAGCTTCCAGTTTTATTTCCATCCACTGCGAACAGAGGTGAAGCACTCCTGCACATCATGGATGTCCATCGGATCCTTCTGTGTTACACACACTGAACAAAGGATATCCGTAACAGTGATCAGCTCTTTGTTTCCTTTGCCCCAGGTCAGCAGACAGAGCTGTTTCTAAGCAGTGTCTTTCTATTTGGTTAGGTAACTATTCATTACTGTTACCAAACGTATGACAAACCTCTGCCGGGTTCCATCAGAGGTCATTCTACCAGGGGCATGGATGCTTCTGCTGCTTTTTTGAGGAACGTTTCTGCAGCTGATATCTGCGCTGCAGCAACTTGGAGTTCTGTCCATACCTTTACCAAACACTATAGTCTGGACATTGCTTCTAGGCGGAGGGCAGGCTTTGGCCTAGCTGTTTTTCAGGGCCTTCTGTCCTAGATTGGATCCATTCTATTTCCCAGTTTTGTTGGAGTTTTTCTCTCCTCCTCCCTTGTTTCTCTTGATCTCTCCTCTGTGGGACTGCTTGGTATTCAGTCCTGTATGTGATGACCTACTGAAGGAACCCTCTCAAAGTAAGATAGTACAGTTACATAGGAACTTACTGTAACAGTAGATCTTCAAGAGAGGTTTCTTCGGTAGGTCATATTTTTCCCTCCCTCCTTCCCCCTTTTGCTTTATATACAGGGACTCCAAATACTGTTTACTCCTGCTCTCAGGCCTCTTCTAGGCTCCGACGGGAGACCTGGAGGGTGGGTGTGGGGACCGCCCACTATATACCGTCATGCTGACGTTGGGTGGGTGGTCCCCCATCGGGTATTGCTAGAAAAGTCTGTTGTGCGGCCCAGATGCCAGGTGGTGCTAGTCCTATATGTGATGAGCTACTGAAGGAACCTCTCTCGAAGATCTGCTGTTACGGTAAGTTCCTACGTAGCTATACTTTCTAGATGTGTGGATATAGTTCACTATCCATACTCTGGCAGTTCTGCTAGAATTGCTGATTAGTCGGACATCTTGAAGCTAAGCTCCTCCACCACCATGCAGTTCTACCTCTGACTCTGCCTAGTGATGGCAGATCCTTCTGCTGGAAGAACAGGTCACCTGCTTCCGGCTCCGGCAGAGGATTAGTGCCCCATAGGAGAACCTTACCTTTGAAGTTCCTCAACTTTAATGAAATTAATTCCTCAATATCCTCCACTACTTTCTACGTTTTGATGATGAAGCACTGGAAGCCAAGGTTCAAGTTTTGCATTCGGTGCCAGCAGGAGATGTGCCTGTACCTCCTGGGCAGGCAGCACGACATTGCTGGGTGCAGTCTCTGCATGTCGATGTTACTGGAATCTGTAGAAGATAGGAAGCATCGCTGCACCCTCAGATGGCCTTCGGAGAGAGATCCTATGGACCATCCCAAGGGCTGCAAGAAGGCCTCGGCAGCTTGTGGCCTTTGAAGATGAAGCAGCGGCTGCTGTGGCAGGCCCCTCTTTGGCCTTGGTGCTGTTCCTGGCTGGGTTCATCACTGGTGGCAGGGGGTTCACTGGGGAATTACGAGATATGTGTTTGTCTCTCCAGACCTTAGGGGAGAGCCCTGTCCACCGCAGCAAGAAGCAGAAGCGCTGCCGATATAGGTTGTAGGACTGGGAGAGATCAAGGTCCCCAGCACCCTTGACTCCCCTGATTGCTTGACTCTGGTTGGGACCCCTCCAGTTGAGGGTGATGGTCAAGAGCTCTTCGATACCCCTGTTGGGCTTCTCATCCTCTACTCCAATGGAAATTTTCCTTGAGCCTGTTGACTGGCTATCACACAAAATTGAGGAGTCGATCTTGGAGACCGCAGTGCTCCCATTCCTCACCCAGGAGGACGTGGGTCGGTGTCCATGACCGGTTCCCTTCAGGAGCCACCTCAGCCAGTGATCGAACCTTCCAAGCCTGTCCTTGTTAACATGGCTAAACATGTCATTTGCTGCAACGAGACGGAAGGCTTTTCTCCTTGTCGAGGGTGAGATCTCAGACAAAGCACTCACATTCTTGAACCCACTAAACTAGGAGGCATCGCTGTCCGTGCTCCTCATCCTCAGGAGAGGAGAGGCAAGCTCCTCTGGCAAAATTGGGCCATTGCAGGGCAGAGTAGGACTATACCTATGGGACTTCCGGGCTTCTGGCTGCCACCAGTGGTGCCTTTGCTGGTCCACTCCATGGAAGTGCTTACCGCAACTGCTTTGCCACCCCTTTGGGTGGAGCAGCCACTACTGCAGCTGAAGGTGGGTGCCCTGACCAAGGAGACACATTTATCCGCTGGCTTGCCAGGCCAGTTGTTGGTGCAGATCACCCTGGGTTAGTAGAGCTGGGCAGAAGAACTGAATTCCGCTTTAGCAGAAGTTTTGCAAAAGTTTACCAACTTTCGTGGAATTTTCCGAACTGTCACCTGTGGCAAAATCGGAAATCTTCCGAATGTTTGGAGAATTTTCAGCCTGTTCCGAGGAGTTTTCTTGCTGAACTGTGGAATAATACACATGAACTGTGGAATTAATGCATTAATCCACAATTCATATAATTATTCAGCAGTTCCGTGCTGTCCTGGTACAGAAAAAAAACAACCTTACCTCATATCAAGTGTCCCCCCCCCCGATCGCCGGCCCCCTAACAATTTAACATTTCCCTTGTGTCTAGTGGCACCATACTCCCCCCACCTTCCGGTCGCTGACCCCTTAACATTTCCCTGGTGTCTAGTGGCACCCACCACCCTCCGATCACCGGCCTCGTATTTGTGGAGTGATGTGTTTCCATCCATACTGCTTACTCAAGTAAGTGCCTGTCAAAAGTTTGCAACTGCATGCTCACTCCTCAGTCTTTACTTCATGCAGTAGTCGTGGAGACAGGTGCACCTGGCAGGCATCTCTATATACCAGGCATGGGCTGGTATGCCAACTGTGGCCCAGGAGAAGGTGGGCAGGTGCTTTTTCAAGGGTCCAGATCACCTCTTCCCTCTGATGCATGAATAGTCACCCCCCTGGGACCTACTGCTGGTGCTGGCTATGCTCATGGGCAGGACACTGGAGCCTATGCACAGGTGTGAGATGCCACACCTCTCATGGAGGGTGATCTTCTTGGTGGCCATTACGTCAGTCAGAAGGATCAGTGAGGTTCAAGCACTCTCAGTGGAGTCTCCATATCCGTCTTCCACAGGGACATGATCGTCCTTTACCCCCACCCAAAGTTCCTCCCGAAGGCTGTATCGGAGTTCCACTTTAACCAGGTGATGAACCTTCTGATATATTTTACCAACCCATCTTCGGAGGCTGACCACAGACTCCATACTTTGGATCTGCGGCGGGTGCTTATTTATTATAAGGAGTGGACAGCTGGAGTTCAGGGTGAGGCTCGCCAGCTGTTTATAACACATGCTGCAGCTGCACCTGGCAGACCAGAAGCAGCCAATCTCAACCTCTGCTATGGTTTGGCTGGTAGGGAGCCTACCATAGGGCTTAGGGCTCATTCCACTAGACATACCACCACCTTGGTGATTGCTTTCAGGGACATTCATCTGCAGGGCTTGCATCTGGAAGTCAGCACACACCTTCATCTCCTGTTGCAGCATTGACCTGGAGTCTTGTCAGGATACTGTATTTGGAACCTCAGTTGTCCAGTCTTTGTTCATCAAGAAGGAGTGTGCACCTTGCCCCATCCTCACAGAGAACTGCTGGGTGTCTGTCAGTGTGTGGATAGTGAACTGTACCCATGCCCCTAGAAAAATAGGTTACTCACCAGCAACCGTAGTTCTAGGAGTGGTATATAGTTCAGTTCCACACTAGCTAACTGGCCACCCTTGACAAGAATCACATGGATCTCTGCTTCCAGTGTGAAAAAACTGACATTGGGGCAGAGCCAGAAGATATTTTTTTTTTATTTCTTTGTCCCCCACTGACCAGCCCCCTTCCACCACCGCTCCCCCCCATCACTGGACGACATGCCGGCCATCATCTCTCGCAGATTTGAGGCGTCAGCTGGCCTGGAGACAGGTTTCATCCTGCCCGTTAGCTTTTTCGCCTCCGGTTTTTGTCCCGCCCTGAGCGTGGAGCCAACACATGCAATGACGCCAATGGCCGAGCCGCGCACGCTTCCATATGCAGCATGCCGGGCATCTAGCTCAGCTCTGCCCCCCCTTGTGTGGGTCCTGCACCAGACCTCAGCTATCACTAGGGGCCAGTCAAGCTGGACTCCATCCCCGCCCCTCTCGGAAGAGAGGGAGAGCGTCCGGATCGCCGATTTCCTCTCCTCCCTGCCGACCCGCTCGCACCGCAAACATGGGTCGCAGGCGTGGCATTAGGTTAGGCATGGTACCTCAGCCCTCCACGCCACTGGGCCGGCAAGATCCAGAGGACATACTGCTTGGGTGGTGGGAGGAGCTTTGCTTGAAGACATTCTGACAAATCAGCACTTTCAGTGGAACTGCCAGTTTGTGGATGTGAACTATATGCCACTCCTAGAATGACGGTTGCAGGTGAGTAATTTATTTTTATCCTTTCTCCTGACACGGCTGCTTACCAGGCTGCCTCACACCAAACTTTGCATCAACCGAAAAATTGGTTATCCTTTCCCTATATCCCACTACATCTTTCTTCCCCTCCTCCATACATGGCCCCAAACATAAAAAGAAAATAATTATTTCTTCCTTTGCTGCTACACTTTCCTGCCTAACCAACTGATAAATCACTTATATCTTCGCTTGTCCTGCTGCATCCAGTTCAAATTCAAAACCCCCACCCAGACCCCCCAAAACATCCAAAGTACTCTCTGGTGTTTAGTGGCTTCCCCATCCTCCTCCTCCGATAGCAATTAGAACAGCTCTCCACTTGCCTCTGTTGCCAGCTGCTGTCAGTTGTGTATTCTGTATTGCAGAACCACATTAGTAATGAGCTGCTTGGATGATTGCCAGCCTCGGTGGTGAGTCGAGTGCTGTGCAGATTGCCATTTTGGGGGGGGGGGGCTGCTGCTGCTGGACACTTGAGAATACTTTGGAGGTGTTGGGGGACTAGGACTGGGTGAGAGAAGGATGGATTGTCACTGGACACTAAGGAGTGCTTTGGATGGAAAGGAGTGGTGTTACCTAACTCTGGTGGTTGTGTGTGTGTGTGTGTGTGACCTTTCTTGGCTTAAAGTACAGTGCCAAAGTTAGAGTAACACCAGCCCTGCTTTGAGCAACCATTCAAATCCTAGGAACTACACACCATACAGTATTAGTATTCAGATGTTGTATTTCCCTTTTTTATGGCTCCATAGTGATAGCTATGCAATGTTTTGCTGACTAGAGGAGAAGGAGTAGGGTAGACAGGAACAGTAACTGCCATTATTACCTTCTACTTCCCTTCCACAGCACTTTTAGCAACTCATTGATGTGCATGAGACCCTGCTTTCCTATGTCTGACTTTGTCCCCCACCCTCTCCCCTTACTCCATCTAGATCTGCTTTATTCATGAATCTTTTGATCTTTTGTTGTGGTAATTTTTTTCTGTTTTCTGTACCAGCTTTGCAGGTTGAAGCATGCTGTTGAGTACACAAAATTCTTAGCATAGCAGGGGCAGGTGTCCATGACTGAAGAACATTTCTGTCATCAACTAATGTACATCTGACATAGCACAAACATTTTTTACCTCCATAGTATGGATTGAGAGAACAGATAAATGGTGTAGGGAATGAGACAAGCACAAGTAGTTATTGTGCTAATGATCCAGTTTACATAGGTATGCAGAGTGGCAATGTAAACTGAAATCTGAGCTTTGGATTCCTCTGCTGCCTATGTGATTACCAAGGAACACTACCACTTTCAACTAATATTGATCAGTTACAGCTATGATTTGGAACTATGATCCCCATCTTCAATGAACTGTAGTAGTCCAAGACCATGATTCAGGTATAATTGCAGTACCTTGCATTAGAATAGATGAAAAAAGAATACATAGTACGTTACATGTGGATGATACCTTTTATTGGACATTTAACTCTGGAAAGCCAGTCTCAAAAACTGTTTTGTTAGTCCAGTAAAAGGTATAACTTGCAACATGTTTTCATTTTTTCTTTTACATCATAGACTGGAGGTATACTGTCAACACAGCGTTGGAATAATCGCACAGTGAAATGCACATCATGGAAATAGCGTGAGTGAAAATAGCTACATGTACAGAAGAGTGTGGGGGATATTATAGCGCTGTACATGTAGCTGTTTTCACTCACATTGATATTCAGTTGGTCACATTCGTTCCACCACCACCACCACACACAATTTGTTCCTCCCAGAGTTCAGAATAGCAAATCTCCCCAAAAAACGTTATCACTCCCCAGAGTTTAAAATAGTAACCCCCGACATTCACTCTCCCGGAGTTTAGAATAGCGCCCACCGCTGTCTTCCTCCCAGAGTTTAGAATAGTAAATCCCCCCCCAACATTTTTCCCTCCCTGAGAGTATATCGCGCCCTCCCCCATTACTTTGTGCTGTATTAGTTACACATGGTTCTTGCTGTTGGCATTTTGTCTGCGCTGTAATTGACCACAGCATTTTTGTTTTTGCGGTCTTGTGGTGGACCTTAGACTGGACTAACATGGCTGCCACATTTCTCCATCAGAATAGACCAAAGTAGAACCACGTTGTTATGCACAATATCTTCTGCATAAACCAGTGACGGTGGGGAAGGGGCGAAGAAAGGACAACAACGTAAGTGTGATAGCTTTTTTGGGAAAGTGAACTTCAGTACCTGCTTCTCAATAGAAGCAGAGCAAACCCCAGTTTAACCTGTTGCAAAAACACCATACTAATTCCTGATATCCCATGAACCTTGCTCTTACACTTAGCTACTGTAGCTTGCACAGGATAACAGTGAATAAGCAGCTCTGCTTGGATTTGAACCTAAATTTGCTGATTCCCAAGCCTGTGATTTAACTCCTAGACCCCAGTGCCCTCCATTACATTTTTAAGGCTGCTTAGTGAAGCTTAAAGGTGACAGTAGTGGAAATGGTAAGGAACCTGTAGAAACTCAGTTCTGGGAGGGAGATTAAGAGTCTGACTCTGTTCGAGGAGTAAAATGGGGAAGGAGTGTTTCTATTTTATTTATTTGAGAAATCTGAATTACAATCCTTTGAGTCATAGACTGGTTTCCAAAGGCTCCACGTCGGTGTGTAACAACAGATATACAAACAATATTACTCTTGCCCGAGGGAGGAGTTGTGGGTGATGGTGCGTGAACAGATAATGCAAAGAAAGCTGTACATAAACACTGGATAAATTACCTATACAAGTGGTAGCTAAACAGTGGCTGTGTTACAGTCGAAGAATACAGCAAGGAACAGTGACCAGACATGGGGTAATGACCTATACAGTTGGTAGCTAAAAGGATGTACAGTGAGTAAACGTAGGGTATTGGCCTACACAGTTGATAGCTAACAAGGCAACTTCACATGTAAAACGAACTTGCATTAAGCATCCCCCAGGGGGCTTTGTCTGGTGTGTAATATAGTAAGGAGCAGGTGGTAACTAAGGTAGGCAAGGAGCCTATAAGGATGGTATGGTGATGGCTTACATGAAGGCCTTTGTCAAGGGCAACTAAGTGACCTATGGTGGTAGGGTATGCTCAAATGAGGGTTAGCAGTTAAACAGTTACAGTTTCTCTGTAAAATGCACCCCCTAAAGGCATAAACCTGACTAAATAAACTGCAAAAGTGCAACATATAATGAAAGACCATATCCTCGGACCACTTCCCCTAACCCGTGCCAGTTATGTCCAATTCTAGATCATGGGTGATGGGTTCCCACAGTGAATCCTTTTTATTTCCAGCACTGAAAGCAGACTTCTTGTCAGTGTTCTGCCAGTTACTCCTACGTAAAATGGAAATCAACAACTCCACCAATCCGTAGATTACTGGTTTTAACCTGTTGTTATAATGGATTTATAAATGCATGGCTTAACAGGTGGTTTTGGCCATAAATAAGAATTCTGGGAAATACTTTTTAAAAGGTGCAGGAAAGATGTGCTAGAGCCGAACACAATGCACATTCATGCTGTTTTTAGTTTGCTTCTGTATATGTTATAATCAGTTTACCCAGGACAGTCCAATAGAGTATGCTTTGTTTCATGTGGCTTCTTTTACAACCATTTGGACTGACGGCACAGAGTTGTCTTTGACCCGCAGTCTCCTGGTTTACAATGCTGTGCTTGACCCACAGGAGTACACTGCCTCATTTGGTTTAATTAACCGATGCACTTTTTCATGTACCACACTCGGTCCAGTTTCACAAGAGTTGCAACCTCGCAAGCATTCCATAGTCTCAGGGAAATAATTTACGTCTACTGACTGTTAATCTGCTTGCCAGAGTTTCTTTTCTAAGGATTGTTTAAAACCCCATTTCCATTTGAAGAAGAGAACTCCTTGGATGTACCAGTCCTGAGAGTACCTCTGAAGGTTTCTCTTCCTCAGTGGTATAGAGACATACAGATGTGGCAATAGTACCACAGTAGGTTGGAGAGCCTGAAATGCTATTGTACATTTCCCTGGTATGTTAGTTTTAGAATAGTATGCACAGTACAGGAGGGTGATTATTTTTTTTTTTTAGCTTGGAGAGAAATCAGTGTGATACAGAATCTAATTGGGAGTATTTGTAACAGAGCCTTTTAATGCAGGTGACGTTTGGTATAAATGAAGAGGGGCAGCCCTTGTGGGTTACACAGGTGTGTTCTATTTCTTCCCCCATCTCATCTCCTTGTGTACTAACAGACTTCCTCTAGAGGTGATGCATATGATTTGCAATGTTTCTCACATAATGGTGTTTGGCTTACACAGTGTATGTATGGATGTGTTGTTTGAGGTTCTCACTGTATTTCTGCCAGTATTATTTGTCTGTTTTACACAGCAGGAACAAAACAAAATGTCTTAGTACATTTGCAGTGTCTGCTGTGTGTAAGAAGTTTACGCTGTTCATGAAAAAATGCCTAAATCTGATAATCTCTCACTCAAATTAATCTTGTAGCAGGTATAAAGCTCTCGTCTGTAAATTATAGTATAATAGAAGGTTAGTTTGGCACTTTAAATGGGATCCCAAAATTGCACTAAGCAGAATATTGTTCTAGCAGCATTATCATCAAAATAAGATTTTCAGTAACTCCAAAGAAATGGAATCGGAGACATTTTTTCTCACATTTGTTAACTCCTTTCACACAGTACGTGGGTGTGTACAGGTTCGTGTTTTGATTTTGGTTAAGTGCTAGTGTAAAGTTCAGATTTTCTTATCACAAGGTTGACTGGAATGGCTTTGAGTTAAAACAAAAAAAAATAGTTTAGTTTGAACAGTCTTGGAATGTAGCCAGAACTAAAAAACAATCCTCTTTTTATGTCCTGGGTGCAATCTTGGATTGGTTAACTTTTATCGTGGCTGCACCACGAGCTTTGACATTCCAGAAATGATGCAAAGTAACCAAAAAATCTATATTTTGTTAACTATTAAAAACTGCGACTTCTTAAGCTCTTGAGTTTTTTATGAAAGGTCTTCATTTAGAGTTGTTTCCCCCACTCTAATTCTATATTATTAGAAGCCACAATTTATATTCATCTCAGTAAAAACTAAACTTACAAATGCAGTGGGATGATGGCATTTCACTTTTATTATTGCTAACTACATAGTTGCATATTGAAAGATTGCACCCAGGAACTTTCTATGTTGTGTTTTTGGGTTTACTGCATTTTATGCTGCTTAAAGTTGCACTGCAGTTTACCCCATTCCAGTTATCTTTCTTAATGTGCCAATTTAAATCTTACTGTAGAGTGAAAATGAGCGTTTGCAGACCCAGCTGGCTCAGCTACGTAGCCAACAAAGCCGAGAATCAGAGAAGCACCAGCAACTGGTTATCAGCTTAAATGAACAACTGAGAGGGTAAGAAGATTACTCATTGTCTAAATTGTGATGTCAGTATAGCACTGGACTTATATGTGCCATCAAGTTGCAGCTGTCTCACATGGTGATGTCACTGGGACGTCTGATCTGTGTAAGCAATTCAACAAAAACTAGATCACAGTACAATTTATTTTGCTTTTAATATATCTATATTGTCTGACGTGGAAAGACATCCCAAAACGTGTCACAGTATGCTATAAAAGTTTGAAGTAAGATTAAGAAAGACGCCCCACGACTGAAAAACTATGCCGGCTTTTCCCCTCTGCTCATTGCTACCACAGACATATCTCCCTAGAAATTCCCAGTGAGTACAAATATTGGGTTTCTGGGTCGACTCGCTCTTCACAGGAAACACCCACATTGACAAACTTGTCAGAAGCATACGTCCAAGAATTGGCTTCTGTAAGTTCAGAACCCAGTCCATGCTGCTCTGGGACTATAGCGAGACAATCAAATCTATGATACTTCCTTCTTTCGACTACATGGACATCTTCCTCTGTGGTGCTCCAAGTCCACATTTGCCAGATTAGATGTGCTTTACAACAGGTTAGCCAGGCTGATACTAGACTGTCCTTATGACACTCTCCATTGTAAGATCTGCTGGCTTTCCCGATCTCCCTGAAGTGTACTAGGAGTGTTGTCCCTTCTCGTTTGCACTCAAGCCTGTCCTAGATCCTTGCACTCCACTGCATCACTCAAGCTGATGGTCCCGCTCATAAATACAACTCGTGAGTGCCTTGCCGTCAGTCACAGATGCCCAACTACATGGTAGTCCGTGTGAGATTCGCTACACCTGGTAAACCACACCTTGCCCTCCAGTACAAAAGTCACAGAATGTTTTTTTTTCGGTCTTCTCTGGGTATACCCCCTGCACTGCACCTTCAAACATACACTGCCTTATAAGTTGTACATTGTATCTGTTTATGTCTGTAACAAGTTCTCTTGTTATCAGACATTTTGCTTTAGCAGGACTCCATTGTAAACAAGATATGCTCAGTTGTTTTTATCCATCCTTTATTTGTGCTTATAGGCCGTTGAGGGGCAGGCTTCTTTCCAGCCGACATCACCCTCCCCTCCACCATTAACAGTCCTCCAATCCCCTTGTTTCAGGTTCAGGAGGGGGAGGGCTATCCTTCTCCCCTGAGGTCCTCATTCAGTCGTTGCCGCAGGCTCTGGTGACGTGGCAGGTGGAGGTGTGGTGTGCGGGCTTCATTGACGTGGCGGTCGGAGGTATGGTGCATAGGCTTCATTAATCCCTGCCATGCCTTCCATTTTCCACCGTACTTTTTCTCCCCAGCGTGGAGTTATGGCATGCGTTGTGGGCATGTGCATGGAGGCGTGCATATGCTCCCAGCCCACTTCCCCATCCACCCACCCAACATTACGTCAGCCTCCCGATGTCCTTGCTCTGGCACCTGGCCTCCACCAGGTGTCAGCTGTGACAGGGAAACCTACCACTCCAGCCTGGGATAGAAGAGTTGCCTGGCGGCTAGCTCAGTCCTGCTTCTGGCTGACCCCCAGCAGCCCAAGCTCATTTCCAAACTCTGGTCGACAGCGTGGCATGAGGTAAGGCGCTTCTCTGTGCCTCAGCCCTCCATGCTACCAGGCCGGCTTTGCTCAGTGGTTTTTCTGTTGAATAAAATTGAATTGCATAAAGTCGAATTGAACTGAATAATCTTGGTTATTAAAATCAAGGGAGAATAATGATGAGATTTTAAAGCGAGGGACAGAGTCAAGCAAATGGAGATGGGTAGGGAGGCTAGTTCAGATTGCAGGTACAGCAGAGGAATGTGATCTACCTTCAACAGGATGGCAGTATAGCCTAGAGGTTAGAGTAATGAGCTTGGTACATCCAGCAGACATCGGTTTGATTCCCACAACCTCCACTTTCAGTGCTGTGTGACTCTGAGCAAGTCACTTAAAGGTGACCGGTAAAGAAATACTGCAGCCCGCTCCCATTCCCACATACCTTAAAATGTTGCTGCGGGAGTCTGGGGCTGCAGTGAATAATTACAATCCAGCGTGTTTTTGTAATATAATGCGAAACTTTCGGCCCGAACCTGAGCGCCAGCAGGTTCCCCATCTGACGGGCGCCAGAGGTCATGGGGATTACACCTATTAAGTTTTGCATTATATTACAAAAACACACTGATTGTGTAATTAAGCCTACTGCAGCCCCAGACTCCCCGCGGCAGCATTTTAAGGTATGTGGGAATGGGAGCGGCTGCAGTATTTCTACAGGTCACCCTTTAACCACTCCCTAGTGCCTCCTGGGTTGCTCCTGAAAACAGGCACTTTGTGCCTAGTGAGCGTTACCCGGTTACCAAAAGAATCATTCAAAAAAAAAAAAAAGTGAAAAGTTTCATTGTGGGAACTTCAGAAAGGTGAGTATTACAGGAACAAAGAAGACACAAGGCAGTTGTAGTGGGGGGTGGCAAGAAGTAGGCTGTTGGTTAACTAGAATCTGCAGCTTATCCAGTAGGTAGGGAAATGGGCAGACTGGGTGGGCCAAGTGGTCCTTATCTGCCGTCTAAGTCTATGTTTCTATGTTTCTGTGTCTTGTAGATCACAAACAAAAGAGTTTAGCAAGGTAGTTTGGTGCACTTCTAGGAATGATTTTTCTTCACTGTGTTTGTTCTGCTTAGTTACCTGTGTTGTCCTCTCTCTGTTGGGCACCTTCCAGCCCTGTCCTTACATTCTCTGTCTCTTACTGTAGCCTCCAGTCCCTGTGCCCTCATGGTGGGGGCTTTGGTGACCCTCCCCCCCCCGGCAGGTCATTTTATTGTCGGTGGAGGTAATGGGTAGATGCTGTTTTAGAGCCTGAGTGTGGTAGGCGTATTCCACTCACTGTAGGTTTTTCTGATATGCTTACTTGGAGTGTTCATGGGATGCTGACAGCAGGGGCTCCATGATCCACACTTGCATGCAAACCCTTGCATGGAGCCAGCCAGTGCCCCCTCCCCAGCTGTTCCAAATACACAGCCACATGTGGTCACCCAGATGGCAATATACAGTCTTGCTTAGTGGCAGATTCCAGCTGAACTGAAGATATCCTAATACAGTATTATTATAACAATGCATTTAGTTGTAATTAGTTGTAACACGTTGGGATCAGTATGTTTTCAGTAGGTCCAAGTAAATTCATAGGATTAACCTTTGTTAATTGGAGTTCCTGAGAGTTACTGATGGACATACTGCAACATGACAGAACTCGTCACAGAGCACTAATGTAGCAGCAACTTCTACTGCCCACCCCTCCCCAGAAGAGGTGAGCTCTATCTTACTGCCTCCCATGTCCCAGGCTAGTTCCTGGTCCTGGGTTGACCATGTCGCAGGAAGCACCACTACCACTGCACCAATGGGCCTGATAACCTAAAGGATTTAAAAGACAAAAAGATAACCTAAAGGATTAGGCTGCCAGAAGATTTAGAACCTATAGATTTTAAGGACATGTATACACATCAGCTGCACAGCAAGGGTTAAAGATAAAAAGTGCTATTTTTAACATGTATTCTGAAGTGAGTTGGAAGTTAGACATTTGAAAATAGGTACAATTTTAGGAAGACTGTAAACATTGCAGTAGTCAGGAGATACAGTATATCAAGAAAATGTTGAATTCTAGCCATGTTTTGTAGCTATATTAAGGCTATTTTCAGATGTTATGTGTAAAGAACAGGTTAGTTCAAGATCAAGAATGACTCCCAAGATTATGGACGTTGTTTGCCAAATTAGAGTCGGGAAGGGGGAGAGACGGGAAGGGAGGGAGCTCAATTTCAAGAGGAAAGTAATTGTGCCAGGTCCTTCACATTCTGAAAGCCCATGAAAAGATCTTTCAGAATAGCTATTGTGCTTCTCTATAGGTGTCAGCAGTCTTAAAATATCAATATCTAAATCATGCCTAAATTAAAGAAAGCCAGCAGTCATTTCAGGGAATCTTAAAATAGAAGGCAGTGTCATTGAGGGGCAAGCTGTGTGTTGTGAAGCACAACTTCCCCCTCAGTGACATCACTGTCTGTTACAAGATTCCATAAAATGGCTGGTGCCTTGATTTAATTTACAGATGGTTTATATACTTATGTCTCAGGACTGCTGACATCTACAAGTAAGCCCAAAACTAAAACAAAAAAATGGCAAGGCATTCAAGACTCTAAAATGTCTGCTGAACAAAACCAATAATGGTGAAACATGAGGGGAAAAGATATTTAGCACAGTCAGTTGGCAAATACAGAATAACTATTTATTGAAACTCTGTGTCCAAAATCACAGACGTAGCAAGGCATCTCAAAGTTTTTCCGACCGAGACTTCCACAAGTGGGCTACCTGTGGAAGTATCAGTCTGATGTGAAATGTTAGGGTGCATTGCTGTGTCTGTAATCTTCAGTATTGATTTAAAATAAATGATTATTCTGTATTTGCCAAATGACTGCGCCGAATTCCATTTTTTTCCCTCAAGCCCAGTACTTCATTTGAAAAGATATTTTCATGGACTTTCAGAATATGAGGCCTCAGAACACTCATTTACCCTTTTAAAAGAGTTTTGCTTCTCGAGGAGGACTTTTGTTTTGGAGACAAAAGTAGGTAAGTAAACCTTTGTTTTTATAGTGCCTTTCCAAAGCCAAGGTGCTGAACAGGTTTAAAATGCAGATTCACAACAATAAAACAATAAATACAATGAATTAAAAACAATCAGGGAAGGCTAAGCTAAGTAAATAAGTTTTCGGCATGGACTTGAAACTATTGACAGTCAGGCATTCTCTTAACCAACAAGGTAGAGAATTCCATAGGGTTGGTGCTGCAAAAGAAAAAGCACGAGCACCAGAAGTCTTTAAACGAACCCTGGGAATCTCTAGCAATTCTGTGTCGGCAGATCGGAGAGGACGAAGGGGGGGGGAGTAGGGAGTCAGGAGATCTTTCAGGTAGTCGGATCCCTGTTTGTGTAGGGCTTTAAAGGTTAGTAAGCCAACCTTATAGGTGATCTGCCACTGAACAGGCAGCCAGTGCAATCCATGCAGCACAGGTGTAATATGACTGGTCCTTGATGTACCAGTCAATAACCTGCCCACAATGTTCTGCACCTGCTGCAAGCGGCGGATATCAACCCCAGGAAGCCCTAGGTAGAGGGCATTGCAGTAGTCAAGACTGGTGGTAATGAAGGCATGGACCTTTGTTGGAAGGTCATCCGGGGGAACCAGATGTTTCACCTGGGTGATATTCCTCAGATGGTAAAATGAGGATTTAACGACGGCTGACACCTGAGATTTCTGAGTCGAGCTGTCGTTAAAAATAACACCCAGGTTACGCACCCTGTCTGAGGTAGTGAGCTGAACACCATCAAGCCATAGGCCCGATGACTGTCCAGCCCCCAAACCTACCCCCGGACAACCAGGGTCCACCACCAACACTTCATTCTTGTCCGGATTCAGTCTCAGCCAGCTAGTGCTCATCCTGTCTTTGATTTCGGCGAGGCAATTGTTAAACACTGAAATCCTATCAACCTGTCTGGGTAAAAAGGGCATATACAGCTCAGTATCATCTGCATAGCAGTGAAACTCATGCTGTAATGCCTAATGATGTCTCCCAGTGGCAGCATGTACACTGTGAAAGGCATGGATGCCGATATGGAGCCCTGCGGGACCCCACAGGACAGAGGGAGGGCGTCAGAGGAATAAATTCCAGTGACCACCCTTGAGATCTGCCCACGAGGAAAGATCGAAACCAGTTGAGGACTGTACCCGACAGCCCACAAAGGACCCGCAACGACTCCAAAAGCACACCATGGTCCACACTGTCAATAGTTGCTGAGAGATCAGGAAGGACCATAATGGTACAGGCCTTTCGATCTCTCGCCATTAGGAAATTATTTAATACCCTGACAAGGGCAGTTTCCGTGCTGTGTCTCTTCCTAAATCCAGACTGGAGAGCTTCATAGACATTGTGGGTTACAAGGTGATCATCCAGTTGCAGCGCAACCACCTTCTCAATAACATTACCCACAAAGGGCAGGTTAGAGACAGACCAGTAGTTAGCTGGATAGTTGGAATCCAAGGAGGGCTTTTTAAGGAGTGGTCATATGACTGCCTCCTTGAGGGGATCAAGAAAGACCCCCCTCTCCATGGACCTCCAGACAATTTCCGCTAGGATCGGGCAGATAACATCTACACATCCCACTAAAAGGGAGGGTAGGGCCCGGATCCAAACTACAATTGGTTGGGCGCATAGCCTGGATGAGCGTCATAATGTCTATGAATTCTGGCTGGCTGAAATCCATCCAGACAGACCGAGTGCTCACCACTTCCCGTCGACCTCTGCAGTCTCTCATAGGAAGAGCCGAGCCAATACAAGACCTGATGCTGGCAACCTGATCTGTGAAAAATCGAGCAGCTCCTCACACTTAACCTGTGAAAAGGCTCTTCTGGATTGGAGACAGATTGGATTGCACAGTCTGTCAGCAGTTCGGAAAAGCTGAGCCGGTCGATTCTTCGCCGCAGAAATCTCCCTGGACAGGAACTCTTGTCTTCTTACGGGTGATTTCTGATCGATAGTCCCTATAATGTTCCATCAGTTTAAGCCTGTCAGCATCTAGGCCGGATTTCCGCCATGCTCTCTCCATCCTTCAACCAACTCGCCTCAACTCCTTCAAGGAACCATTAAACCAGGGGGACCTTGGGTGAAGAGTGAGTGGCCAAACACAAACGGGAGCAGTCAAGCCCAGGGCATCTCCCACCGCCTTATTATAGGTGAGCAAAAGATCCCGCGGACTCATGCATTCACCCAGCAATCCCGATAGGTCCATGACCGCTGATAGACCATCTGGGGTAACTCCCCTTAAAGGGCGGTACTGGACCATCTCAGTAAAGGTAGGTCCATTGGGTGGAGCCCCGAAACTGAACCCTATGGTGTGATGATCAGACCAGCTGACTGGTTCCACCCCCAAGTCTGAGATCTTCATCCCCAGAAGGAACACCAGATCCAACGAGTGACCTCCCATATGGGTAGCAGAGGTAACCGCCTGTGTAAGGTCCAGCATCATCATTTGCTGGAGGAGAATTTTGACCAAATTGTGAGAGTTCATCGTCAACCCAGGCATTGAAGTCCCCCAGAACAATCCATCTGGGGAACTCCAGTACCATGTCAACGATGAAGTCGCTATCTCCTGTAGGAATTCTCTACCATCACCTGGTGGACCTTAATGAGGAGTATCCTACAGCCTACAACCTCTCCCATGATACACTCAAAGGATCTGGTGGGCCCCACTGGAACATCCACAAGGCCCAGTTCGGTCTTAAAAAAGATGACTACACCCCCTCCCCCCACGATCCAACCTCAGGTTGTGAATCACCGAGAACCCAACCGGAGCAGCAGAGGCCAATACAGGGCCTGCATTTTTCATCCAGCCAGATCTCGGTGATGCATGCCAGATCCGCTGTTCCAGCATGATCAACTATAATGACTGTCTTGTTCCTAATGGATCTGGCATTGCATAGCACCACCAGGTTGGATGAGACGCTGAGGAAGACTTCAACACTTGTCCAGCAACTGCTGGGCCCTTGGGTATGGGAACAAGACAGGTAGTACCCCTGTCCTGATCCCATTTCGCCCCAGGGCATCTCCTGGTCCCCACTACCCCAGTTTGCAGGAAGGTTGGATGGAGCCTGTGATTGACCTGTGTTAGACAAGAAATGAGGCGTGGATATGGCATGATCAGTTGAAGGAGTCAAAAAAAATAAGTATCGTCAGCATAAAATTGATAGGCAAGGTCACTAACAAACTGGTGCTACCTGTGTTTTACTACCTGTGTTTTTTTTTTTTTACAGTTCTTTACTGTTCTTAATTATGATATTTATGGCTGCTATTTTGATCCACTTTTATTTATTAATCTGTAGTTATTGTATTTTGTAAGGAATTCTGAGACCCCTGGGAATCGACGCTTGATAAATAAAGCTTACTACTATTACTAAATTGAGAAATATGGAGACAAGAGATAGCAGATAAATCAAGAAGAGACTATGGCCAAGGCAGGACCCTTGTGGAACCCCATAGCGGAGTCATTTGAAGGTAGATGAAAACATACCTCAACAGACTGTGAATAATCAATGAGAGAGGTATAATTTAGCCAAGCTAGAAAGGAGCTAAAGACACCTGCATATTTTTCAAGGAAGGGAAAAAGAATCAAACTAGAAACTACTGCAAAAGCAGCACTGAGATCAAGTAAAACTGAGGCGTAAGAACCATTGACAGAAGCAAGGAGGATATTGTGCACAACCCAAAGAAGCGCTGTCTCTGTGTGGGGCAAGATGTAACAAGAACATTAGGGTCCAGTGAAAATTTTTTTAATATAGGTGTAAGAACTTCTTTTTAGTTCATTGAGAAAATAGCCAAAGGAGGAGTGGTAGATGGTAGCACAGATACTGTATGAGAATCAATAGTTGGAAAACGAGAAGAAATACATTTGGAGGTAATGGGGCCAATAGAAGCTGCTGTTCTTCTTAAAGATTAGGTACAGCGACTTGGCTTACACAGTATCCACTTGATTGCAAGCTATGTTTTTGGCTGGAAGACTGCAGTTTGAGATTATAAGTGACACCTCTAAAGTGTTCTCATTGAAAATGGCAGCTTTGGGGTGGCTTCATGGTGTCGAGCAGTGAGGCACCTGTTGGTCATGCTGACAACCCAGGTTTGAGCCCAGAATGTTAGGAGCAGAGGCCAGCAGGGAGGGTGCGGACTCTCTCCTCTTGGGGAAGAGTATTGTGGATGACCGTATAGAGAGTGACACCTGGTGGTGTGAGGAGCCTTTCAGGTGTGGGTGATCACATGTCGGCTGGCTCCGCTTCCAGGGCATCAGTCTGGTGCGCATCACTGGGGTGTACAGGGGGGCCAAGAAAATGGAAGCGGCACTTGTCTCGGCCTGCTGGATGATGGCTGCTTAGTCTACCAAAGCCAACAGTCCCCCTAACGCACTGCTTCTGCCCTGCACTACTTGGAGGACCCCCCCCGCCAGGGGAGTGGGGCCCCTCCAGCAGGAATAAGCCATATCCTCCGAGGATGTGGGGATAGCCTGGGGAGCCAGGTGTCGGGAAGTGGCAGTGATGGGTTAGAGTGGCAGGCAGAATGAGAGTGCAAGATTGGCAGGTCGGGGGTGCAGGGAAGAGCAGAAAAGGAAAAAAAAAGTAACATGGCAGCTGCTTGATTATCTGGTGTTAGTGCTTGCACCATATTGTAACCTTTTCTGGGTAACAGGAAGTGTGGGCTTAGCTTGGGGAGACCCTCTATGCTTAGGGCTAAGCTGCACTGCTTGCCAGAATTTTTTCATGCACTAAACTTACTCTGTACACATTTTGCTTGACTGTGGGGTGGTCTCAGCTGGGATCTCAGCTCTAACAAACTGTCACACTGCAAGTGTGGTTTAGGTAGTAGTCATACTTTATTGAACTGTTTACAGTTACATTACACAGGAACCCAGTCCCTTAAAGCTCTCTTGGTTAGTGTCGTCGAGGCACAGGTCAGAAAGCATAGAAAAAACCAGGAGTAGTAAAATTCACAAAAAATATTTATTTATACTGGCAGTAACATAAAAAAATAAACTTGTTTAGAATAACTATTTACAAAGGAAGAATAAACAGCAGATTCATCAGAGTTTTCCTTCAATCTCTCTGTGTCCATCTGCAAGCCACTGCACTTCTGTTGTTTTATAAGTCCTTGCAATAACCCCCCTTTTTAACAAGCATCCTGCTTTTTCTAAAATGTCTTTGTAAGTATCAGGCAGGTGCTACTAGAACACAGTGTCCCAGAACAGAGGCCCCCTTTCCCACAGCTGTTGCAGAAGGCTTAAAAAATGCACTCCGGTAACCCCTTGAGTTTCCAATAGCTTTTTGCAATCATCTCAAACTATAGTTATATACATTTCAACAGTAACACTATATAATTTCTAAACAAAAGGATCCCACTATCAGTTACATTTCCACATAATGATTTGCATATATTTGTATACCTACCAGCAGATATGCAAGGGAGGAAAAGACAAACAGCAAGGGAAGACAGAGACAGTGAGAGGCAAATAACTGTGAGACTGTCAGGGTGATCAAATCCTAGGTCTCACAGGACAATTTGGTTGTGCAACCAGACAAACGAGACAGGAAAAGGAAAGAGCAGATCCTTGCATTTAAACACTTTCTCCATAACTTTCTCCCCGTCACAGTTAGCACTGTAGGGATAGGTTCCTGACCCTGGCCTGAGTCAGGACCCCTAGGTCCCTTTTGTAAAGGTTGTACACTCCTCACACAGCTGGAGCCACATGACCCCACCTTTTCCTGTCTTCCCACAGTAGTGAGTGAGGTTATACCTCAGGCCATAACCTGTGCTACTCTGCATTACTTTACCAGTTTCTCTCTTTGGTTATAAGCTTGAGTTTACACACTTGCACACACTTTATGGCACCATATTGTCTAGTTAACGGGTTAAGAAAAAGGCAGCACTGCAGGTACTTCACCCTTTCTCGGAATTCGGGTCACTGATGGCATCCAAGGAAACCCTGGTCCAGAGGGCCATCACTTTATACCAGGCCAGGCTCACTGCTGGAGCCCAGAGACCACTCCTCCGGTGGGTACCTCACATCAGCATCTTTCCACACAACCCTGCCCTCTGGCTGTAGCTTGCAATCACCCTAGCCCCTCTGCCAGAGACAGTAACTCATGTGCCCATCTTGGCTGGAGATCTCCTGTATGCAATATAGGCATAACTTCTAAGATCAGTCTTCTCCATAGAACCTTGCACTTTGATCTTGGGGCCAGAGGGGCTATGACCATGTGAAAGTAAACCTTTTAGTTAGGGCACCAGCAACAGTGCCACGTGGTATGTATCATAGCCATGAGTGGGAAAATTCCCTCTCATTGACCCTGAAAGGGTGGATTAGGCCTGACAGAGCTTCCAGTTGGACCCCTATGTGACAGGGTTGAATAAGGCCCAGTCCCAGCTGTTATGCAGAAAGAGTTTAAACACAAGGGTCTGTTCTATCCTCACTTTTTCTGTCTCTTGTCTGTCTGGTGGTGCAATCACATTTTCTTGAGACCTAGGAACTGATCACTCTGACGGTTTCGCAATTCTCTACCTCTCGCTATCTCTCTGCCTTCCCTTGCTATTGCTGTCTTTTCTTCCCCCTTGCATATCTGTAGGTATAAAAATATATGTGAAACTGTATGTGGAAATGTCACTAACGGGATGTCTTTGTTTGAAACTGTATATAGTAGTACTGTTGAAATGATTGTAAAAAGCTGTTTGGAACTCAAGGAGTTAACCTGAGATGCAGTTCTTAAGCCTTTTGCAGAGCTGTAAACAAGAGGTCAGTTCTGGGTCACTATGTTCTTTTTGTTGCACCTGCAAGGAATGAAACTGACAATAATGAGTTCCCAAAGACTTATAAAAAGAGCAGCAATGTTTTTGCTAGAGAGACAAGGCGAGTGAGAGAATGAGAGACTGAAACTTGAAATAAAAATGACGTAGTTTTCTCTGTTTACACTGCCTTTGTAAATAGTTACAGTGAATAATTTTTATTTTGCTGTTATTGAGAAAAATAAAACGCTATTTGCGAATTTTGAAACTGCTCCTGGTTTTCCTATGCTTCCTGACGTGTGCCTCGATGACTGACAGATGGTGTGAGAAGTGGGATTTACGCCGTGCATACACTAAGCCTGGAGTTTTGTTTGTTTATTGGAGATTCGGAAATACCTTTGAGTCAGAGACTCCTTTACAAAGGTTCCACGTCACAAATTTTACAAACGGAGAAAAGACAGGTTACATAGCAGTACATCAGTACATAGGTAGTTACAGTAGCAATTGTGAGGCTAACAGTGAGAGGAAAAAAAAAACTAGGGAAAAGTTAGTGCAAACACACAAAACAAAGTGCACACATGTGCAGAGCTAGGCTAGGGGGACACAGGTTGTGGCAGGGAGTGTAGGGGAAGCCGGCCACAGCCTATGCCGGCCAGAATAGTGTAAGATATTTCAGTGGCAATCACAGTGGTTCGAGGACTGTAGGAGGTCTCTAAGAGCGGTTTTGTGCGGTCCGAGTCTGCTCTCTTTTGCTAGTGGGGTGGGCAGACTGTTCATCCAGGAAGGGGCTCTGTGGCTGAAGGACCTTTGGTATTGGGAGGTACGGCAGTGGGGGACAGAGAGGAGTTGCTTACCAAAGCTACAAGTGTGCTTGAGTGTCAGGGCCAGTCTTATTAGTGGTGTGAGTCCTATGGGGCAGAGGCCTACAGCAATTTTTTTTTGCCATGAGACAGGTGTGGAACCTAATCCTGTTGTCAAGGTTCAGCCAGTTGGTATCGTTGTATAGAGAGCATGTGTGGAGTTGAGCGGTCACAGCCCAAGGTGAAATTGACAAAACTATTTAGGAACACGTGGTCTGATTGGGGCCAATGAGTTTGCCGCCCCATAGATGACTAGGCCGTAATCTAGCAGGGAGAGAACAGAGGAGGAGACAGCAAGCTTCAATGCGTTTGGGGTAAAGCAGTGTTTGAGGTGATACAGGAGCCCGAGCCGCACATTGAGGGCAGTAGATAGGAGGTGGATATGTTGGTGGAAAGTGAGTGCAGGGTCAGGTGTTAAGCCTAGGTATCTGAAGGAGTCCACTTGTTCCAGGGGGGTTAGGTTGGCAGTTTGTACTTGAGGGCAAAGTTCCTTTCTAGCATTGAGCGGGTGGGAAAAGTACATAACCTTAGTCTTGCTATAGATCAGGATAAGACGATGAGAGGCAAACCATTTTTCAGCGGAACTAAAGGAGGATTGGAGGGAGAGGTGGAGTTGTATAGGGTCAGAGTTGCAGGAACAGAGTACGGCATCGTCCGCATAGAGGAGTAGGTTCCCGGAGCAGGTACTGGGAAGGGAGTTAAGAAAGAGGCTGAACAGTAATGGTCCGAGGATGGACCCTTGTGGGACACCCGAGAGGACAGGTAGCTTACTAGATACAGTGTCTCCAGTTTTGACCTGCTGGGAACAGTTAGACAGGTAGTCAGAGAACCAGCCAAGGGCATCCTGAGAGAATCCAGTGCTGGTCAGTGCAGATAGCAGGAGCGGGTGGTTTACGCTGTCGAACGCCTTAGTGAGATCAATGAAGACAGCCCCTGTGATTTGACCTCTGTCTAAAGTGGAGTGAATGTGAGTGGTGAGTTCCAGGAGGGCAGTGGTGGTACTATGACCCTTCCGGAAGCCGTGTTGCTGCAAACTGAGCAGGTTGTATTTGTTTAGGTGGTCCGTTAGCTGATCTGAGACTATCCTCTCAAGGGCCTTGGATAGGGAAGGGAGAATGGAGATAGGTCGATAGTTGTTAGTGAGGACACAGTCCCCATTTTTAAATATCGGTCTGATATGGGCAGATTTCCAGCGGGAGGAAAATTTCCCTAGGCATAAGGAGCTGTTTAGTATATGGGTGAGGGGGTTGAGCACCTCAGGGAGAGAGAGTCGAAGGAGTTTCAGGTCTAAGGTGTCACTGCTTGTGCATGGGTACTTGACCTGGTGCCAGGGAAGCATTGAAGAAAGGTATGGCTTCTGCAGCAGCAAGCCCAGGAGTCATTACCAGAAAGATGGCAGCCAAACTAGAAGAGACAGAAGTTCAAGCTGAGACTATACAGCCAGCACCAGTCTTTGGGGAAAAAAAAGAGCAGGCAGTGACAGCACCTGAAAGCCTGACTGCCTTTTTCGAATGGTGGGTTGTACAACAACAAGAAGAGGAGCAGAAGAGAAAAGAAGACATGCAGCGACAGGAGCAACAGAGAAAAGGAGAGGACAGAACAGACCCTTGCATTTGAAGTCTTTCTGCATAACAGCTGGGACAGGGCCTTATTCAACCCTGCCATTTCAGCAGCTTCTGGTCATCCTGGCTTCAGTGCTGGTATATGTTCATGTGGTGCCAAGGGTCACTTCACTGGAGTATCTAAACCCAGAGGCCCCAGCGCCACATCAATGTCAGAGTCAAAGTCCAAGATTGCAGTTGCATTCTCAGTCTTGCTGTCGGCACTGACATTGTCAGTGTCCAGTTCTTCCTTGTTGTCTGACTTCTCCAACTAGTTTCAAGCCCATTGCAAATGGGAAAGGGCAAGGTGGTGGTAGTGAGCTTTTGGAGCATTTGCCCAGGGTCCAGGTCGACTGGTAATGCCGATAGACCTGTCCCAGGCTTGGCTATTTCTCCTGGTGCCAGCTGTGATCATGTGCCCCACTACTTGCTATCTGGCATTACTGACCATGCTGGAGCAACCAGTTCAAGTTGAGCCCCCACCTTCACAGCTGGTAGAAGTGCTGTGACCAATGATTCTATGCCAGAGTTCAGTCTTTATCATCTGCTGTCATTGGTGGTTACCCTGTTGGAGAGAATTGTCCACACCCCAAGTCGGCGATCAATGCTTTTCTATCCCAACTCAACTTCAGAAACATAGTCCATCCTGTCAGCTCTTCAATGTTGGGATGGTAGTCTGCCAAGATACAGGCCCCCCTGCAGGGGACTAGTCCTCCTTTGCTGACCTCCTGGAACAGATCTAGATACTCCATTAGAGGAGGTCAAGAAGAAACAGACCTACCCACTGATGGGCGTTCTTGAGTGAGATTCCTCACCAGGGGTAGCCTTCCCTATTTCCACTGCCATTCTGGGCCTGGCTTTCTTTATTTGACAGCACCCAGCCTCCTGCCAGGCCTCACTCTCTTGCACAGACCACGAGTATGTGGTCCCCCTGGGCTGATTGCCAGGATTGTTAGAACATTTATTGAAGGTGCCAGTTGCAGATACAGTATTCTATAAGGTAAAGGTGCAGGACAAGTCAGACAATCCACCCAAAAAGGGAGTCCAAGAAGTATGACTACCTTAGCTGAAATGTCTGTGCAGCTGCATCCCTAGGCGTCCAACAGGCCAGCTATGTAGATTTGACTGCATGGTTTAGCCATTAGCTCTTAGAGTCCTCTGACCTGCTCCCTGACGAGAGTCAGTCAGATGTAAGGGAGGTCTGTGATCTTGGGTTGATGGGGGCTGAAAACTAGTTGCAGAAGACCCTGGAGGCGACTGACTTATTGGCCTATGTGATAGCTGCATCAGTATCCATTCACCGATGTGCATGGTTACAGGTCTTACTGTTCACCAAGAAATCCAGCAGTGGGTGGCAGACCTGCACTTTACAGTGATGGATGTGTTGGGGATAGTGGTCGAGGACCACCTCACACATATTGAAAAGTTAAATGTGACCCTGGACTCGGTGATATTGTCATCAACCCCAAGTATCAGTCCAAGCCTTGGCCATCACAGGCTGCTTTTGTTGATGCCATTGAGGCATACGAGGTAAACGGCAGCAGTATCAGCAGCACCATCTGGCCAAGCCGTCCAACCGGGCTGTTAGAATCAGCACAAGGACAGTAGTTGAGGTTCCTCTGGAGGCCAGTCCTCTGGGCCACTGCTAAAGGCATAAAGTGAGAGGGCCCAGTCCCCCTCCATTCTAAAACCTGCTGCAGCTCTCTGTCAGAAGCTGACTTACCTTTTTTTTTTCTGTCTCACTAATACTTGTTTACTTTGGACAGGCGGGTCTTGAAAGTGGTGGCATCAGGGGTGACTAGAATTCAAGATCTTACCTCCTTTTTTGTTCTGAGCGCTGTAGTAGGGCACACTGTTGCTGGAGTTTCTCCTCACACTACAGAGAAAAGTTCTTTAGCTAGTCAAGTGATATGTCATGCAGCCTATGTGTGAAAACTAATCTCTGCAAGGGGGTTATGTTGTGATACTTCCTGTAACCCAGACAGAAGTGGGGCTGGCGACCCTTTCTTGATCTGCGAGTGTTGCACAAGTTCATTCACAGTTGGAAGTTTCGCATGTTGACTGAATCATATTGTGTACTTCCGCACTTGCTTCTCTAATTCAGTGGAGCACAGCACACCAATTTAAAATGAAGAAATGTCATATTTATTCAGCACACAGTGACAGTTCTGAAATGCAGCTTACTCCAAACCTTAAAAGGAATGGTAACATCCATCTAAGTGACTCCCACAATTTTGCTTACAGTTATATTGCAGTTTTCAGAGTCACAGAGTCTTTTCCTTAGTTTCTGACAGAGAAAATTTAGAACAGCATAAAGGCGGTGGACTGATCGACCCAGCACTTCGAGATGACAATCACTTTGTCAGAGGTGACAGGATCAATGTGGGACTGCTCATCGGGGTGATGAGATCAGTGTGGTACTGCTCAGCAGGGGTGATGAGATCAGTGTGGGACTGCTCATCAAGGGTAGCGAGATCAATGTGGTACTGCTCATCAGGGGTGTCGAGATCAGTGTGGGACTGCTCATCGGGGTGACGAGATCAGTGTGGGACTGCTCAGCAGGGGTGACGAGATCAGTGTGGGACTGCTCAGCAGGGGTGATGAGATCAATGTGGGATTGCTTATCAGGGGTGTCGAGATCAGTGTGGGAGGGACTGCTCATCAGGGGTGATGAGATCAGTGTGGTACTGCTCATCAGGGGTGACGAGATCAGTGTGGGAGGGACTGCTTATCAGGGGTGACGAGATCAGTGTGGGAGGGACTGCTCATCAGGGGTGATGAGATCAGTGTGGGACTGCTCATCGGGGTGACGAGATCAGTGTGGGACTGCTCATCGGGGTGACTAGATCAATATGGGACTGCTCATCAGGGATGACGATCAGTGTGGGAGGGACTGCTCATCAGGGGTGACTAGATCAGTGTGGGAGGGACTGCTCATCGGGGTGACGAGATCAGTGTGGAAGGGACTGCTCATCAGGGGTGACGAGATCAGTGTGGGATTGCTCATCAGAGGTGATGAGATCAGTGTGGCACTGCTCATCAGGTCTGGCGAGGTCAATGTGGGACTGCTCATGAGCAGTCACACACTGATCTTGTCACCACTCATCAGGGGTGACGAGCTCAATGTGGGACTGATAATCCGGTTGCAAGATCAGTGTGGGACTGCTGTTTTATTGTCAGCCACATAATTAAATTAATTCTAGATTTAACAGGTCTGCAAACTAAGACCCCCTGATTAAATCAGAATTTGATCAGCTAATTATTAGTGCTCTCCCATTTTGATACAGAGTACTGGATGGGTAGCTGTGCACAACCATTGTGTTCTGCCACAGAGGGGTTCTGATTCTGTCTGACCTCGAGAGCGAAGCTCAAGAGACCTGTGGAAATCAGAAATCTGAGGTGGCAGAACACACTAGTTGTGCATAAAGTTGCTCATCCTGTATTTTGTACATAGTATTATGTGAAATGTGCACACATCAGTTTTTTCACTTTCAAAATAAAACTGACCCCTGCAGCCTCTACAGGTTCAGAATGCTGTTGTACCACAGAAGGGTACAGTCACATTCCATGGCCTTTGAACTATGGTACAGCAGCATTTTGAAAGGGATGGAATTCTACACAGAACAATGCTTTACACTGTAACACGCTGTAAAGCTCCCAAAGATGGGACTAGTGACAAACAAAAGCAAAAATAAATAATACTAATGTAATGTGACTTGAGTGCCAAAACCACACACAAATTTATTTATTTGTTCTAGGATTACAAATACCTTTGAACCTAGGCTCTTTTACAAAGGTTCCATGTCATCAAATTTAAAAATAAAATTCCCAGTCAGTGTGTAAAGACTGCTTTCAGAACCACAAATACTTCACAATCTGAGGCTTTTTGAGATCTAGGATTCGGAGCCCTCCAGAGCCACTTTACAGTTTTTGTATTACAGCATTATCTGCTGTCTTGAATTCATACTGTTATGAAGACCTACAAAGCTGCAAAATAGATTATCCTGATGAAAAACATAAACCATAATGGCAGTTTTAATTCCAACTGCCCAACTGAGCCGCGATAACTCAGCTAGCCATGATTTTTATACATACAGTAATAGCATGTTGAAGATCGCGTTTTAAAACTATTTGTAAGGACGTCGGTATGGAACACTTATCCACACTGTAGCAGGGTCCTTTCCTTTTCAAATCTGGTCAGAAGGTCTTCAAGCTGGCTTCTCCCACTCACCAGGGCATGCCTCTCAACCTTTTCTCCACCAAATGTGGAACATTGCCTCTCAAAATGTGGAACAAATGAGCAAAATGTGGAACACTTAATCAAATCTTTACCTAGGAGGCTCAGAACACTGTTAAAATGTTTGCATTTATGTTCAGAAAGTCTGTTTTTTAATTGAATGATATATTTTTTGCATCATTTACTATAGATTTTTGCTTTAGAATGTGCATACTGAATGTGGAACAAGTCCTCACAATGTGGAACAGGGACCTTTTGTGAAGTAAAATGAGGAACGTTCCTCGTAATGAGGTACAGTTGAGAGGTATGCACCAGGGTGGTATCCCCTAAGGCACCACCTGAGACGTCAGATCTTTCTTTGTGCTGGAAGCATCAGGTTCCCTCCATCGCAGCTCCGTACTTGGTGTAGGCCCTAATCTTACCGCATCTTCGAGCTTTCTTTGAACTATTTGATTAAAAATGGAATCTGGTGCACCAAAATCGGGTCCCAGCTTTAAATGGTGACAATGCGGCCAACAGATGTCACGCACTGATCCACACACTTTGTGTTGTACTGCCTGGGTATGGAAGACGATCCACAGGATTGCGGCCTATGTTGTACCCTCCACCTTGGACGACCATTATGCCCGTAGGAACGGGACCTGCCCGGTTCACTCCAAGGATGCCCATAGGATGGTTTCTTCTGTGGCAGGCTTGGTAAGCAACTTGCCACCTTTGAAGAAGCTGTGGCCCAGGCTGCTGCAGGTGCTTCATCTATGTCTACCCTCGTTTACTGCAGCATTTTGGGACCTTTGTCAGTCCCTTCTGATCCTTTGGGTGGGCCCTTCCCATGGGTCGAAAACTTCAAAATCTTCAAAATCCTCGAAGCGGGACTCGAAATTCTCGAAGTCCTGTCACCAGTCATGGAACAGCGAGCACCCTTGGGCTTTGTGTTCCCATGCTTCTTCTAGCTCAAGAGCTGTTGAGCTGTCAGCTTCGGCCAGTACTTCTGTCCAGGCCTCTGGCCCCATGGTGTCCTTGTCAGGCCTGTTGGCTGAGACACGGGTCGATCAAGCTTTTGAGATTTTTTCTCAAACCAGTCGACACATTGTAGCTGGATGATGGTGAAGACTCCCTCTCACAGACCTAGGTCCTGCCTGTTACCTCCCAAGGGGTGCCAGATCAGTATGCTGAGCCAGACCCCTCCCTTTGGGAGCCCAACCTTTAGGGCCTTCCCAGGTGTCCTTTGCCTGCCTGAGCCTCGCCTCGCCTTCAGAGTCCTAGACAGTCGAGGTCTTGTAGCACAAGGTTGAGTGGTTGCCAAAACTGTTGGTCCTGCTCTTGGCACTTGGGTAAGAGACACCGTTAATACTGCTCCTCTTTTTCCTCTTCGGGAAGGATCAGCTCCGCCATAAGGGACAACGCTATTATGAGGAGTTCGTCTGGCATCCTTTGCTGCTTGGCGTGGGCAACAGGCCTTAGATTTTGCCTCAGCCACTCTGGCACCTCGTACGCCTACAGCCCCTGGACCCGAGTTGACCCCCGGCTTGGCCAACGCTGGCTTCCACACGCTTATCTTGCCACTTGGCTTCCCCACCAGCTGTCGGTCACGGTGACCCACACCAACGAACCCCACCGAATCAGTGGGGATACAGGGGCTCATCCAGTGCTCAAAGAGTACTTGGATTCTGAGAACACTTCGATGCACTCGCATCAGACCCCTGGCTATGACCATGAGTCCGGGGGGGAACCCTTGGCAGAGCAGTGGCCTACCTCTGTTGGAGCCTTGCTCCGCCTGATCTCCTAGTCTACAGGGACCCCGCTGGAGCCAGTCCAGAAATGGGCTTGGTATCTCCTCATGGAGATCCTTGACATAGACAACTCCCCTGGAGTCACTTTCCTAGTCACGAAGGCCATCCTTGGCCCCACTCTGGAGCTGTGGCAACATCCAGCTTTCTTCCCCATGCTATAGACCCATATAGTCTGCAAGTACGTGGTCCCTACTGGATCCTTGTCTTCGGTTTACTGACCACCCTTCTGCAGAAGGTTTGGTTCCTGACTTGGTTTTTCTCCGCTCGGGCAATATTGGGGCTGTGGATAAGCTTCCCGACAGGATGTCAAAGAAACTGGACCACTCTGCCAAGAAAATCTGTGTGGCCTCCTCCCTTGGCCTTCAGAAGGTGAGTGTAGCCCTTCAGATGGCCAACTTCGCCCATTGTTTGTTGGGTACCCTGGATCAGGTTATCCTTCAACTGCCAGCTGACCTGCAGCTGCCGGTCAAGCTGGTTCGGGACCAAGGCAATGCAGTAACTAAGCAACAGCTTCAAATGGCCCTGGACATTGGCAATTCGTGTGCCAGGTCCATGGCCGCAGCAGTAGCTATGCGCTACAGGGCTTGGCTTTGGATCTCAACCTTTACGGCTGATGACCAGCACAAACTTGTGGATGTTCCTTTCTTAGGTACCGATTTGTTCGGTCCTGGGGTAGATGGACATCTCACACATATTGAGTAGTCCAGCACTACCCTGGACTCCGTAACCTCTGCCCAGTGGGAGGTTAAGGGTCCAAAGCAGAAGAAAAACTGTTTCAGTTTTGGCACTCCTCTGCCCCTGTGATCCATTCCACTCTGGCACCAGTGGCACAGCAGCAGCAGCAGGTCTGGCAGCCTCAGATGAAGTCTGTCTTGCTGGCCGCCAGACAGTGTGATGGACAAGGGCTGGCAGCCTCCTCGGCCAGCCCTGCCTCCAACACAAAACCTGCCAAGTGACTGGTTGGGGTGCCCTCCCCTGTCTGTCTTGCTAACCTCAGGCCCTCCCTTGAGGGGTCAGCTCTGCCACTGCATTTCTACTTGGTTCACCATTACCTCAGAGAGGTCGGTACTTGAGGTGGTCGGCTGCTGTCTGCCTCTGGAGTTCAAGACTACTCTGCGCAGCCAAGCCCATGCCCAACAGGAGGGCGTGGTGCCTGTGGACATGTTGTCTGCCCTTCGGGAGGACATCACACTTCTCGTTCAAAAGGAGGCAGTACTTCGTGTCCCGGACACCTTGACCAGTATGGGGTTTGTCTCCAGATACTTTCTGATCCTGAAACGGACGCGGGGGGTGGCACCCTATACTGGACCTGCATGACCTCAATCAGTATCTTTGGCTGCGCAAGTTCCAAATGGTCACTCTGAACCAGATCATTCTGTCCCTGGAGCAGGATATGTGGTTCTGCTCCCTGGATCTCCAGGATGCCTTCTTTCACATTCCCGTCTGTCTCATCCACTGGCAGTTCCACATGGAGGGGACCCTGTATGAGTTCCATGCCATGCTATTCGGCCCCTCCTCAGCCACCAGGGTCTTCACCAAGCACATAGCAGTGGTTGTCTCATTCATGTGCCACCACGGAGTCCAGGTGTGCTCCCACCTGGACGACTGGCTGATCATGCGTCCTTCCAGGCTGGAGGTAGAGTGGTCCAGAGATCTGAACCTCCAAACCCGCTCGGCTCTCGACCTCTTGGTTCAGGCCAAATTGGAACTCAGTACTCACAGGTGATCCAGTTCATCAGGACAGAACTCGACTCCTGTCAGGCAACAGCCCGACTCCCGGTGGACAGGGTGGAGGATCTTTTCTTTGCCTGCTCATTTCTGGTTGGGCAGTTGCACCCTGATCAGGACTTCCTGTGTCTCCTGGGATTTTTGGTGGGTTGAACCAGCGTGGTCCATTGGGCCTGCTGAAGGGGTGCTCTCCCTGCAGTGGGAGCTGGCCTTGCAGTGGTCTCGGTGCCGTGGTCACCTTGACCAGTCAGTCATGGTGACACATCAGTGGGCCATCTAAGGAAACATAGAAACATAGAATTTGATGGCAGATAAGGATCACTTGGCCCAACTAGTCTATCCATTTCCCTATCTGATGGATAAACTGCAGATCCTAGTTAACCAACAGCCTACTTCCTCCTACCCCCCACCTAGAATTGCCTTATGTCTGTCCCATGCATTCTTGAATTCCCCCAATGTTGTTGACTCCACGACCTCCTCAGGAAGGCTGTTCCCTGCATTCACAAACAACACTCTCTGTGAAAAATACTTCCTAACATCACCTGAGCCGTCCCCCACCCCATCTTCAAATTGCACCCCCTTGTTCTTGCATATCTCTTTTTCTGAAAGATGCTACCCTCTTGGACTTTGTTGATTCCCTTGAGGTACTTGAAAGTTTCTGTCATGTCTCTCCCCCCCCC
Source organism: Neoceratodus forsteri (assembly GCA_016271365.2). Classification (NCBI taxonomy): domain Eukaryota; kingdom Metazoa; phylum Chordata; order Ceratodontiformes; family Ceratodontidae; genus Neoceratodus; species Neoceratodus forsteri. The sequence goes on from CM028133.1 coordinate 272,843,527, forward strand.
CCTTTCCTTGAGGGTATACATATTAAGTTCCTTTAGTCTCTCTTCGTATGTCTTCTGGTGCAGACCCTGCACCATTTTGGTTGCCCTCCTCTGGACAGCCTCCACTCTGTCTATGTCTTTGCGGAGGTGGGGTCTCCAAAACTGCATGCAGTACTCCAGATGGGGTCTCACCAACTGTCTGTACAGAGGGATAACAACTTTCTGTTGTCTACTGTTGATACCTCTCCCTATACATGTCAGTATCCCCCCAGCCCTCCTTACTGCCTTCTCGCATTGCTTGTCCACCTTTAGAAGATCATCTGATATAATTACTCCCAGGTCCCTTTCCATGTTTGTTGTTGTCAGTATCTCTCCCCCCCATTGTGTACTCTTCCCCTGGGTTTTTGTTTCCCAGGTGCATTACCTTGCACTTCTTTGCGTTGAATCTCAGCTGCCGTATATTTGAGCATTCCCCCCACCTAGCCAAGTCCCTTCTCATCCTTTCCACCCCACCCTGTGTATCAACCCTGTTGCAGATCTTTGTGTCGTCTGCAAAGAGACATACTTTTCCTTCCAGCTGCTCTGCAATGTCACTTATAAAGACATTAAAGAGGACTGGTCCCAGTACTGAACCCTGCGGTACACTGCTAGTTACCGTCCTTTCTTCACTGTGGACTCTGTTTACTATTACCCTTTGCGTCCTGTTGTCTAGTCAATTTTTTTATCCAGGCTACCACCTTGGGACCCACTCCAAGGCTGGCTAGTTTGTATATTAATCTTTTGTGTGGGACTATGTCAGATGCCTTGCTAAAATCTAGGTAGGCCATGTCCACAGCCTTTCCCTGGTCTACTACTTTGGTCACCCAGTCAAAGAAATCTATTAGATTAGTCTGACACAACCTTCCGGCTGTGAATCCATGCTGCCTTGGGTCCTGTGCCCCACTGGCCTCTAGGTACTCAACAGTTCTTTCCTTCAGAAGTAATTCCATCATTTTCCCTACCACTGAGGTCAAACTAACTGGTCTGTAGTTTCCTGCCTCTGTCCTGCTCCCACTTTTGTGAAGTGGAATCACATCTGCCCTCCTCCAGTCCTCAGGTACCACCCCATCCTGCAATGATTTGTTAAAGAGAGTAGTCAGTGGTGTCAGTAATTCAATCCTTAGTTCTTTTAGAATTTTGGGGTTAATCCTGTCAGGCCCCATTGCTTTGTCCACCCTCAGTTTCAAGAGTTCTTTCAGAACCCTTTCTTCTGTGAATGGACTGGTATCGACTCCCCTATCCAGGGTGTTTCTCTTGTTTGGTTTAGGTACCTCCCCCTCCTCATCCGTTGTTAATACTGAGCCAAAATATTCATTCAAGGAGGCGATGGAACATTCCAGGGACCTGGCTGTCCAGATCTGCAGAGACCTGGGCCTTCTTTTCAACCTCTCCAAGTCCGAACTCAATCCCTCACAGGTGATTCACTTTGTTGGGGTGGAGGAAGACTTCTCCAGGCCAAGGCCTGACTCCCTGCGGATTCCCATCAGATCTGTCCTCCTTTGCCCAGTCATTTCAGGTTGGGCACATGCACCCCACCCCACCCTGGACTTTCTGCAGCTGCTGGGGTGCATGGCATCCTGCTTCCGCGTTGTCCAGTTGGCCCACTGGAGGATACAACACTTCCAGTGGGAGCAGGCCTGCCAGTGGTCTTAATGCCTAGGCCACCTGGACCAGCTGGTCACAGTGACCCAGTCATTGTGGGATGCCATCCCGGAATGTATGGAGGAAGAAGTTGCCCAGAGCTGACCATCACTCTGACAGCCATCTCATTTCTGGTGGGATAGGGAGCACGCCTGGGGGACCACAGGGCCCATGGCTCTGGACCCACAGGGAGTCCTGTTATTATATCAACCTGCTGTAGCTCCATGCAGTGCACTTTGTTCTGATGGAGTTCGCTTCTTTTGTCTGGGGTCAGGTCGTGAAGTTCCAGACAGACAATACCACAATCATGTGCTACCTGTGCAAGTAGGGTGGAGTGCACTCCCTTCCTTTGCGTTGGGAGGCCCTCCGCACCTGGATCCTCGAGCGCCGCTTGGATGCCAGTCTCCTGGTAATTCATGTAGCCAGAGCCTCCAACCAGCTTGCAGGTGCCCTCAGCCGGGTGGGTGAGGCATCTCATGAGTGAGCGCTGCATCAGGAGGTGGTGAACCACCTCTTCTCCCAGTGGGGCACTACCCTGCTCTGCCTGTTTGCCTCCTGAGAGAACACCAAACTGAGGCTGTTCTCTGCCTGCCCCTCACAGTGCAGGACACTGGGGGAAGTCTTTGCGAGGCCCTGGACTGCAGGCCTCCTTTATGCCTTCCTTCCCTTTACCCTGATCCACAAAGTATTGGTCAGGGTGCCGTGGGACAAAGCGCGGGTAATCCTGGCAACCCCTGACTGGCCGTGCCAAGTTTGCTACCCATATCTCCTCCACCTCAGTGGCAGGCCTCCTTGGTAATTGCCCCTATGCCTGGACATGCTGTCCTGTCACAAGAGGAAGGTCCCTCATCTGGACCTTCACCTGACAGCCTGGTTCCTGAGCAGCTACATTTTCAGGCCTCCAACACCAAGCCTGGCAAGTGATGGGTTGGGGTGCCCCTCCGCTGCCCATCCTGCTAACCCCAGGCCCCTCCGGTGGGCGGGGGGGCAGCTCTGCTACTTCACTTCCACCTGGTTCCTGGGCAGCTAAAGTTTCAGGCTGTAAGTCTCCCCAACAAGGTTCTCCATGTTGTGGAGATCTCCCAGAAAGATTTGACGCATCAGTACTACGCCTTGAAATAGAAGAGGTTTTCCATTTTTGTGTCAGGGCAGGGAACTAGACCCCCTTGCCTGCCCTTTGGCTAGCATTCTGGTTTATCTATGGTCCCTCTTCTGTGGTCCCGTGGTTGATGACCCTCAAGGTGCCCCTGGCAGCCATCTCTGCATAATGGGTGCAGGCTGATATGCTGACCGTGGTACAGGAGAAGGTGGTTGGGTGTTTTTTCAAAGGCATTGACCACCTGTCCCTGCCAGTGCGTGAACTGCCACCACCTTGGGACTTGTTGCTGGTGCTGGCAGTGCTCATGGGCAAGCCATACAAATCAATGCACAAGTGTGAGATGTCACACCTGTCCTGGATGACCACTTTCTTGATGGCTATCACCTCCACCAGAAGGATCAGCGAGCTTCAGGTGCTCTCAGTGGAGCCTCCTTATCTGGTGTTCCACGAGGACAAGGTTGTCCTTCGCTCCTATCCAAAGTTCCTCCTAAAGGTTTTGTCGGAATTTCACCTTAATCAGGTGATTAACCTTCCAGTGTATTTCACCAGTCCGACCTCAGAGGCTGAGCACAGGCTCCATACTTGGAATTTGTACCTGAGGCGAGCGCTCACCTACTATAGGGAGCACATGGCTGGCGTTAGGGGAGAGGTTCGCCAGCTGTTTGTCACCTATGCTGAAACTGCACCTGGCAGACCAGCAGCAAAGCAGATGATTGGCAGGTGGATTGTGTCCTGCAATGACCTCTGATGTAGGTTGGCTGTTAGGGGCCTCCCATAGGGCTCGAGTCTCATTCCACCAGACATACTGCTGCCTTGTTGGCTGCTTCCAGGGACATCTCTATCCAGGAGATCTGCAGGGCTTCTTATTTATTTGTCTAAAAGTTTCACCAGGAAAGACATACTGAACTAACAAGAGCCTTGTTTCTAGATGTGTCCTGGGAGAAGGGAAAGGGGATTACACTTGGAAATACATAGAGTCGAAAACAACGTGTTATAGCTGTAAACAGCAGAGAAATAAATACGAAAGCAACTACATACAGTAAATTGTGTACATGGATTCAACCCATGCAAATGAATAAATAAGATTATCAAACAGTGTGAGAACTCGTAAACCATGTACCTCTGCATTGAAAATTATAGCTGCAAGCTGAATGTGTGCTAGCACCGGCTAATAGTAGAACAATACATGGTACAAAGGGGGGGGCAGGCTTGAGAGGGAACATAGAAACAGAGTTACGGTCAAGGACTAAGAGAGGTGGGTTTGGTGTGGGGAGGGAGAGATAGATGAGTGGAAGGTTTGGAGTAGGGAAAGGTGGGCAGAGAAGAGGAGGGGTAGGATGAGATAGTAGAAGGAATGGGATAGGGTTGTGAGAGGAGGAGGAGGAACAGGGAAGGGGGCTGGTATAGAGAAAGAAAGGAAGGAGGGTAAGAGATGGGGGGTGACAGATTGGATATAGGGGAAAAATTAGGTCAGGTTACAGTTGCAGCTGTGGGAGGAGAAGCTATGCAGGAGGGAGGATAGAGAGTAGGGAGGGTGGTTGAATGGATTGGGAGAGGGAAGGGGAGTTCCAGAGTTTAGGGAAGTGGTAGGAGAAGGCAGACTGGGCAGCAGTGGAGGATCTAGGGGAGACTGCAAGGGGGTGGAAGCTGCGGAGGGCGACTTCCGGTGACGTCATGCTCCGAGTAACAGCCTGAGCCAGAGAGCTCCGTCGCGATCCGCCAACAAAACCTCTCATTTACTATTAAAATCAAGTGAAAACGGAGAATAGGTGCAGAGAGAGGTGGCAACATGGGGAAAAAGAACGAGCGAGTGAAATCTAAAGCTTCCGACATGTTAGATGCGGAGAGATTAATTGATGATGGCTCGGAGGCGAGGATCGTGAGCCCTCGTTTGGATCCTCCGGAAGTAGTGGAAGGAACCAACTCCCCATCACAACATTGCAAAACAGATGACTCAGATGCTATCAGAGTTCACGAGATTTCAGGAAGGAAATTAGATTGAACACAGCAGCTACGTACAGATATTGGGAAGCTGGAGAAAGCGGCAAGAGGAGATGGAGTCCCAGGCCCACTGTCGGATCAACGCATCACGGAGACCGAGAAGGCTATTGTACAATTGCATGTCGATTACTTCCTGCAAAACGGGCGGAGGGCATGAAAGCCAGAGCAGAAGAAATAACATTGAATCTCCGGGATGCTAGAGGGCGGAGAGCGCAGATCCGGAGCTTTATTCAGAAAACACTGAGACACTTATTAGCACTTCCACCCTCTGCCTCATTAGAGATAGACAGGGCACATCGGACTTTGGGCCTGAGGCCTCCTCCAGGTGCGAGGCCTAGAACTATCCTGGTCCGGTTCCTGCGATTTCAGGAGAAAGAATTAGTGCTTCACACAGCATGGAAGGCCCGAGTGGTAGTGTGGCAGGGCAACAGACTGTATTTTGAAAATGATTTCTCTCCAGAAATTATGGCCAAACGTAAAGCTTACATCCCCCCTTATGAGGATACTCAAGGCAAAGGGAATACGCTTCAGAACACCATATCCTGCGAAACTTGTGGTTTTCTTTGAAAAGGGACCATTAACGTTTGAGAATCCTGCTGCAGCAGCACAAGAACTGCGATCGAGAGGATTTGACACCCCCCCACAGCGAGCTAACCTTGAGACTTCTTTAGCTGCTAAGTTATCCCAACAGATGTGGCAAGGACAGCGAGAGGCCAGGAGACGTCAAGGAGCTGAGGCAATTCAAATCATTGTGGCGGCCCTTAATAAGCAAGCTACTACAGGACTGGCAGGATCAGAACGGAAGGATGCGGAGGGCTGAAAACTGCAAGTAGATGATTATTGGCTGGACAATAATATACTGATATAAGTTGGGAGAGAAACTCGTCCGAAGTTTGGTCTGGGTCAATGTGGTAAACTCCAGACACAGAGACATTGGGGAGGGAAATTAATGAAGACTCTGTATGCATTTGATAATTAACTGCTTCTCTAGGGAAGGGGGAGGGGATGAAAGGTGTTACTGAGTAAGAGAGGGATAGGACCACTATAATAAGGGTGAAACTGAAGGACTATTTGGAAATGAAGGGCGGGGCTGGATAATAGGGCAACTTATGGCAGGCGATCCACAACTGAGACCTGGATTCCGAGCGGTATTAATATCGGGGATAGATATAGCAGGAGGGATTGGAAGGGAATGTTTTGGTTGGAGATTGGGAGGTGCTCACCCTATGGGGTCAATGGGGGCTGGAGTCGGGAGGGCAGGTCCGGGGCAGTAGGGAGGGTCAGGAGGGCCTCGTGGACTCGCGGCTGATGCTCGGGGTAAGGAACTGAGCGGAACCTGTGCTGTGGGGGTGCAGCAGAGTCAGTTGATGTGGATGGGAGGGTGGGGTCCCTGCTGTACTCCTCTCTGAGGCCTGGACCCCGTGGGATCCCTCGGCTGTTCTCCGGAAGGCCAGGTGCAGGCCGCGTCACACTGAGGGGGCTGGGATGGGGGAGGGCGGAATTGGGGATAGTGACAGAGTGGCGAGAAGAAATTGCGGCGGATGGGCCTTCTTTTTGATTATCACCCCCAACACGACTGGTTAGAGATCCCTCGGGAACTCAAGATTCAGGACTGCAAAGTTTGTTTTTTGTTTTTTGACACAGCATGCTGGACTGGTTGCGCTGGGTTGCTCTTTTGGGGTAGAAGGGTGAGTTATACGAGCCCGGCAGCCGCAGCCTTCGGGATGGACCACCCTTGACTATGGGTTAGAAGGGGTACAGAACTGCCCCCTGATGCATTCCGGGGAGCCACCGAGGGAGTGAGAGTTGGTACGAGATTGGTGGGGGCGCCCTATAGGGGCAGTAAAGCAGCCACGTGGCCCTCAGGAAATGTAGGAGGCGGCCTATGCATACACTTAAGGTCAGAATAAATAATACTCAGAGGGACTGGAAAAACACTCAAATATTCAAGGCTGGGTTATTCAGGGCACATAATACTGCTCCCCAAACTCAGCGGGACCTAGTGCAAAGTTTAAGTGGGAGGGATTTAGGATTATAAGGGTTGAAGGGGAGACACACCGGGAAGGGGAACTGACGGGGACACAGACGGAAGGGGGTAAGTAGGTGTAAAGAGGATATGGATATTTCTGCGGGCATAACTTAAGTATGGTAGAAGTTGGAAGGGTAAAATAATAATACCATGATGAGGCTTCCGAGGGATACAAGGAGATTAGGAAGGTTTGGAGAAAGGGGAAAAAGGGGGGTTGGACTGAGGGAGAAAAAGGGGGGCGTGCACCAGGATGAATCGATAGTACAGAAGGTAATAGAGGACTAAATAGCTACAAGGTTAAACAGGGAGCCTTGTCTCTGATTCACAACACTCGAGAGAGAAGACAGCCAGCAGAGGTAGAGGGGATGCCTCGGAGCATCGAGGCCTACCGCGGTGCCCCGCTTGCTGAACCCTAAGGTGAAGAACTCCTAGTTAGGAATGGAGGGAAGGGTTAAAAGGACTGAAGGGAGGTCAGTCTGCTCAAGGCTCTGAGGATGTAATAAACAACACAGGAGAGCTCTCCATGTCTTCCCTGTAGAGGGAGGACTTCGGAGACCGAGCGGCGCAGAAAGAAAGGACTAGGCAGGCACATAGGATAATATAGGAACACCACACTCATCGTTCCAGGAAAGAGAAGGGGAAAGAAATGAGGCGGATCAGACGTATAGGAGCAGAGGATTCGCCACCTTTTTCCCTATTCCTGAATTGACACTTAGGGTGTCAAGAGGCATCTCCTTGGATGATGAAGCCTCAAGGTGAGGTCACTCCCTCACCAAGGGATCTGATGCAGTTCCCTATAGTTGGAAGTACCAGTTTTGTATATAGTTGGTCAGTGTTTGATCTGAATGTCTGTTCTATGTATATAAGTTGGATGACAGGGTACGAGTTTGGTTTGGCAGGTACAAATCTAGCGATTACAAACAGGTCGATTGGATGACTGGGGACAACCCTCCTACCCAAGCGGGCCACCTTTGGCAGATGGCTAACTCTCCAGTTAAATTGTTGTCCTTGAATATAAATGGTATAACCTCCCCAGTCAAGAGGTCACGGGTATTGGCATACATTCGCAGAAGTAAGGCAGATTTGGTGTACCTACAGGAAACACATCTGGGTGCTGAGGAACACCTCAAGCTGGCTAAGCTCAGCAGGGGAACCATGTATAGCTCATCGGCTGGGTCCGGGAGAAGAAGGGGGGTGGCAATAATTATCCCGGCTGGGACCCCATTTCAACAGCAAAGAACTATTTGCGACCCAGAGGGTAGGTTAGTAATGGTGCAAGGCACGCTAAATGGAGTTCAGGTCACCCTAGTGAATGCATATTTCCCCCCAGCAACACCGGTCCCACAGCTGAGAATGCTCCTCGATAAAATCCTGCAAAACACGAAGGGCATGCTTCTCTTAGCAGGTGATTTCAACCTGACACAGCACCCCACGCTGGATACTACTAACTTAAGAATCCATAGGCAATCACCAGCACAGAAGTTTTTTAAGGAGATTTACTAAAGAGGTAGGATGGATTGATGTCTGGAGACACTTACATCCTCAGGCAAGGAACTACACACATTATTCAGCAGCCCACAGGACATACACGCGTATAGATCACACATACACCCAGATGGAATATCTGGGCCAACTGGGGAATGCATGGATAGGGGACATGTCTTTGTCGGATCACGCCCTGGTGACTCGGACGTGAGAGCTGGGGATTTGTGTTAAAACACACAATGGAGACCTAACCCCTATGACTAGCTCGGAGAAATTTCGAGAATTTATTGCGGATAAACTGGCGAGATACTGGAATTCAATCCTCCCGCGGACACCACACCTGCGTTGCATTGGGACACTGTAAAGGCAGTTCTTAGAGGGCATATTATACAACACACAACAGAAATGAACCGGAAAAGAAGGGAGTATAGGAACACATTGGAGGAGAATTTACACTTCCTCCAAATGGCGCATAAGATGGGAGACTCGACAGTGCTTCCTAGGCTTCAGGAGGTTAAGGCGGAAATAGACCGCTTAGCCATACAACAGACTGAGATAGCATTAACATTTCTGAGACAGAAATACTATGAGGTGGGTCCCCGGGCATCCCGCTTACTAGCGCACCAGGTTAGGCGGCAAAAGAGGGTTTCGACGATTACGTCACTTCGACACCCCACGGGAGGCCAGCCCTTAACTAAAATAAATAAAATTGCTGAAGCATTTACAAATTATTATTCTAATCTGTACACACCAGAAAGCTCTCCTTCCGAGAATATGATTTCGGAGTGTTTGAATGGGATAACGCTGCCACAACTAACAGTGGAGCAGAGTGATGCTCTAGGGGCTGGCATAGCAGAGAGAAAAATAATGGAGGCGATATCTAATGCAAAAACTCTAAAATCTCCAGGCCCCGATGGGTACGGAGACGAGTTCTATAAAGCAATGAAGCAACAAATAGCTAGCGGCTCTTACCCGTGTATAACACTATTCTGGAGGAACCCCGCCACCGTCCTGGGCATTACAAATATTTCAGTAATCCGAAACCTGGAAAAATCCCCAGCTCTGTAGTTCATACAGACCTATTTAGGTTCTTAATTGTGACTATAAGATATTCATGCACATACTAGCTGACACGCTTAGATAAAATTATGCCTCAGTTAATAGATCAAGATCAGATGGGTTTTATTAGGCAGCGAGCTACAACGGACAACATCAAATGCACTTACATATCTCTCATAGAATGCGAGCAGTAATACCCTTCGGTTCTTGTAAGCCTTGACGCCGAGAAGGCATTTGACAGGGTCTCATGGCCCTTTCTCTATAAAGTTTTGGCTAAACTGGGTATTCCCAGGACTCTAATTGGGGTCCTACAAAACATTTATGCAGACCCTCGAGCACGTGTTAAAGTAGGGGGCCATCACTCTGGTTACTTCCCTCTGAGGCGGGGGACGAGGCAGGGATGCCCCCTGTCGCCCCTACTTTTCGCGGCATTTATTGAACCATTAGCTCAGTCAGTAAGAGAAGCAAGAATCATTACTGGGGTGAACATGGGGGGTATGGAGCACCGCATTGCCATGTACACGGATGATGTGCTGCTGTATCTCTTGAATCTTGAACAGTCCATGCCGGCAATCCAGTTACTCTTGGATCGATTTAGTCAGGTTTCTGGCTATAAGCTGAACCTGGCTAAAACAGAAATTCTCACATTTCATTATACACCCTCATCATATGTTACTTCCCTCTTTCCATGCAATTGGGGCCTCACCAAACTAAAATATCTGGGAGTATATATCTCTCAGAGATATGAGGACTTCTTTAAAAACAATTATGATCCTTTTACATCACAACTTAAACACGACTTGGGATCATGGGCTACGCTACCACTCTCGCTGGGGCGCAGGATAGAGGTAATAAGAATGATCACCCTACCTCGGGCCCTACATCTATTCCGGAATATCCCTCTACACATCTCAAAGAAAATCTTCAGGGATTGGAACCGGTGCATCTCCAGGTTTGTCTGGATGGGGGGCAGACCCCGAGTCAGGATGAGGATCTTGACACTTCCTCGGAAGAGCAGGGGCTTGCACTACCTGATTTACAGTTATACTATCAAGCAGCGATGATGACACATATTATGGCGAGGCAAAATGGGTGGAGTCAGCCACACTGGCTTGCAGATAGAACAAACATTAGTACGGACGGATTATTTTCAAAACATTTATAAAATGGAGAAGAGGATGGGAACCCTAGTCTCAGACGATCCCTGGTTGATTGCACGTTGTAGGGTTTGGCAGCAAATTAAAAAAAAACAGGGGTTAGAACCTTTGTTGAGCCTGCTCTGCCCCATAGCGAATTTAGTGGACTTCCCACCTAACAGGTTGGATCATGGATTCAGGACCTGGGAGAGATATGGGCTGAAGTACCTCCCCCAAATAATGACGCAAGGTAGGATGTGGCCTTTCAGTGAAGTGCGGAAACAGTTCAATATACCAAGCAGGGACTTTTATTGGTTCCTGCAGCTTTGGCACTACCTTCAGGGGCTTCCAGAGGTGGTCTCTCTGCCTGAGAGATACCCTCCATTGTTGGAGGCCCAACTTCAATTGAATAAAGGTGGGATAGGAACAAGTAGTTTACTCTCTCTTTATTACAGGGCCCAAAATACGCAGGGAGAAGCATATACAGAAGGGATCAGAGCACAGTGGCAGAAGGAATTGGGAAACCCCCTCACACAAGAGGATTGGCAGACGGCCTGTGAGTACGCCGCCCGTGTCACATGCTCCCATCAATGGCGAGAATATGCATGGAAGAATCTAATTAGATTCTTTAAGACTCCGGTAATCACCAGACACTATTCTCCAGAGGCTTCGGCCGAGTGCTGGAGGCAGTGTGGGGAACCCAGGGCCACACACACGCATATAATGTGGTTGTGTGGGGCTTTGGATACATTTAGGGATCTTTTACAAGAGCACCTGAGGAAGATATTTGATCCGCGGCTCCACCTGACAGGGGAGATGTTTCTGTTCCTAGACACCCCGCAGGAGTTAAGGAATCCGAATAGCAGATACCTGTTACATCTACTGATAATGGCAGCTAAAAAAGCTATTACTAGACTGTGGCTGACTGATAAAAAACCCACAATATCAGATTGGTGGGATATAACCAAACGGATTTATCGGTTAGAACAAATCACACACAGCCTGAATGAGAAGAAGGAGAAATTTGCTGAAAGGTGGTCCCGCTGGGTGCTATACTACATGCCCCTGGATGACGCTTTTATACCATAGGTGGCTGTAGTAGAAGGCAGGGAACAGAGCAGGAGCTGCTCGGAAGATGAGACTGCTTTATGGTGGCTGAGGCATGCAGGCCTCTGAGGGAGACACAGCCCATAATGAGGGGCAGGCATGATTGATTTAGTGAAACTTTGCTTCATAGAGGTTATGAGTACATTAATGGTTAATTCAAGGGAGGGGGTTGTGACAAAAGGGTTTTTTTTTTTTTTTCTTTTCTCTTTTGTTATTGGGGGAGTTCTTACAGGAGGCCAGTTGGACAACTGAAAATTAAGGCCTAGGAATTGAAGTTGTGTACTCTCTAGTAAATCGATGTACTGTATGAATTATAAAGTAGCATTTAATGAGAATACCATATAATGAATCCAATCAATTCTGTAACTGAGCGATCCCGTCACTGCTGTACCTGTGGATGTGTATGTACCTGTCTGTCAAAAAGGTGAAAATTTGTGTTCTGTGTGTCTTTTAATAAAAAGGAGATTTACAAAAAGAAGCTGCGGAGGGCATAGGAGCTGGGGCGAGGCAGGGAGAGGGTAGAGGACAGGTAGGAAGGGAGGGAGCCAAACCAATACTTGGCAGCAAATGAGGAGCAGTGTGCCAGGCTTCTACCTGGAAATCAGCATACGCCTTCATTTCCCAATTCCACATCGACCTTGAGTCACGCCAGGATGCTGGTTTTGAGACCTCAGTTCTCCAGTCCTTGTTTGCCAAGTAGGGGTGTGCACCTCATCATCATCATCACCCTGCGAAATTCTGGAAAACATTAAAATCGCTACTCACTCCCTCTGCTCAGCCCCCCCCCAACACCGCTCTAAATGTAAATGGCGCCACCATCACTGAACCAGGTGCAGTGGCCTCAGCCTTTAACAACTTTTTCACAAGTTGTGCGGCTTCTCTGCACACTCCCCCAGTCCCACCCATACCTATCCACGCCTAATTCACCCTCCTCCATGTCATTCGCCTTTCGTGTGGTCACCCCACCTGAAGTACCAAAATAGTTGTGGGCACAAAACCCCTCTAAAGGTAAATGCCCCTTGGGTCTGGACTCCAGAATGCTTTACTTGTCCGCTTCAGCCATCGCCACCCCTCTGGCCACACTGTATAATCTCTCGTTCTCACTTGCCTCAGTCCCAGCTGATTGGAAGCATGCCACAGTCATTCCTCTCCCGAAAGGGGGAGATCCCTCCCCACCAGGTAACTTCCACCCTATTTCACTACTCCCCATCCTAGCCAAAATTCAGGAGCGCGTTGTGCTGTCCCAACTCTCCCCCTTTCTTGACTCCTCCTCTTACTTCACACCTTACCAATCTGGCTTTAGGAAGTCGCACTCCACCATCACCTCTCTGCTACGACTCACAGACACCGTCCTCATGGGGATGAATCACGGGCACATCACCTCAGCTATCTTTATCGACCTTGCCAAGGCATTCGACACGATCTCCCACACCCTCCTACTATCCAAACTCGCGCATGCAGTTCTCTCTCTGTAATTTGGTTCCAATTCTACCTAGCTGGTAGGTCTCAAGCTGTAAAAGTTGGTCAACATAATTCTTCCACTCTCCCTGTAATCATGGGTGTCCCCCAAGGCACGGTCCTTGGCCCGATCCTGTTCTCCATATTCTTGAATGACCTGCCTTTGGTATGTAAACACTCATCCATACACATGTATGCAGATGACACTGCACTGTATGTGTCAGGTCCCTCCCACACTGAAGTGGCCTCCAGACTTCAGGACGACTTTGCTACTGTCCAGCAATGGTTTCGCTCAAACCAGCTCTTCCTAAATCCCAAAAAAACAATCTCCCGAACCTTCGGAACCAGGCAGAGACTTGCCCGTCTCCCCGCCACCCCCTTTTTCCACACCATAGTTGGGACACCATTGGAGGCCTGCGCCTCCTTCCGGTACTTTGGGGTCTGGCTTCACCAGCACCTCGACTTCTCAGGACACATAGACTTAATCCACAAGAAACTGTACCCCAAGCTTGGTGTCTTATATCGAAACAGGGGCTGCATCCCTTTGGAAACCTGCAAGGCTATCCTACAGAAAATAATCCTCCCGATACTGGACTACGGTGATGTAGTATACAGCACAACCCTCAAATCCACCCTACTAAGACTCGACCCTCTCTTCCACTCCTTCTGCCAGTTCGCCCTAGACTGCCCTCCCTCTATGCACCACTGTGACCTCTACAAGGCTCTAGACCTGCTTTCATTCCAAGATCGGAGCTAGCTCCACGGCATGAGGCTAACTGCAAAATTGTAGACAGACCCCCCATCTCGAGTCCGCTCTCCAAGCTCAACCCCTCAGTGTACTCCTTCAGGAACACTGACTCCCGGTGTCTACATGTCCCACACATGGCTACAGCCAAAGGGCAGGCCGCCTTCAATTATCACATGCCTATACTATGGAACTTCCTACCGGCGGGCATTAGGCATACAGACAACTCACAGCAACGAAACCTGCTCCTTAGAGTGCCCCCCCCACCTGCTCCTGCCGACAGTCCCACTGCGATACCATATATCCCACTTCTCACACTGGACGTCCTAAGTGCCTTCCCAGGCCTCCAATGTACCCCCTGGTATAGTAGGTCTACACTTACCACATTGCCATTGCAATTCTTCCTGTTTCTAAAGATGTGACTGTCAAGTTCATGTAGGCACTTATACGTCATTGCTGAATTGCTGAACTCTAGACTTGCTAGCTAGTTAAGTTACTACCACACTCTGGGTACAAACTGCCTTCCCCATCACCGATGTTATTGTACATGTGTGTAATCTTGTTCCTCTATAATTCCTGTGTTGTTGTTGTAATGTACTGTAGTTACTATGAACTATTTGTTACTGTATGCATCCTCTCCCCCTCCACCCCAGGACGCATCTGGAATCGAGCAGTACTCTGCTCAGTATGCCCTCCTAGTGAAACTCTTAAATAAATAAATCATCTATTTATTGGATAGCAAATTGAGAGAAAAACTCTTGTTTACAATTGCGTCCAGACGCAGATGCAGAACAACCTTACAGACCACACATACAATTAAGTTTCAAAATGTAAAAAGAAATCAATAAAATCATCATTCAGATATTACAAATTATTGAGACAAAACACTCAGTTTGTAGAATAAACTAGCGAGGGGATCCCTAAATTGTGCACTTGGCAGTAATACATTTAAGTCACATTTATTTCTAATCGTTTTCCAATTGTGAGAGACAGTAGCAGCTAATGTTAGTTCCCCAAATTTGGTTCTACACCTAGGTATATAGAAAGATAAATGATTAGCAGATCTGAGGTTGGGCTTAGAAGATGTTCTAAACTGTAGTACATTTAGCAGATATAATGGTAACGTTTTAACAATAAATCTATAAACAAATGCATATCAGTGCATCTCTCGGCGGTCTGTTAAAGAAGACCAACCTACATATAAATGTAAATGACAGTGATGTGTTATATAAGGCAGACCAGTTACAAAACTAAGTGCACTATGATATAGTGGATCTATTGGAGGGTGCCCAGTTTATCAAAGAATGGGGCAGCTCGAGGCTGAATAAAATTGGTGAAGAAGGGAAGTAGAGTAGAAGGTGGGGAGACGGAGGGAGGAGGAAGGGGTTGAAGGACACAGCGGCATGGAAAATTGCCATCTCATATCTTCATTTTGTTTATTGTGTTACCTGTAATGTATAATGTAGTGTTCTCATGATGACTTTCACCATGTCTGTAACCTCCAGGGTCATGCCTGAAAATAGGCAATTTTATTGTCTAGCGTATCTTCCCTGTAAACAAAAACTAAATGCATAAATGCTAAGGCCTGGGAGAGGGAGAGCGGGACAGGGGAAAAAGGGAAATGGGTGGAGGGCTGGGTGACAGATCAGGAAATAGGGAGGGAAGTGGCTGAAAGGAGGTGGGGAGAAAAGGGGAAGGGGTAGGGCAAAGGGAAGGAATAAATGACGGGCTTTACACACGGGTGCAAACAGGCTAACACGGGACACAATATAGAGGTATTAAACAGGCTCTCGCTGTTGGCCAAGATGCAGGAAAGGGGGGAGCAAGAGGAGGGGACAGGAAATGAGGACCCTAAAATGAGATCCAAGAGAAACAGTGGGAGAGGGATGAAGAATGGAACAAGGATAAAGTTGGGGGGTAAGGGAGCCCGAGGAATGGGAAGGGATAAGTGGGGGAGGAGAGGCCAGCAAGAGAAAACGGTAGGGGGAAGTAAAGTAGGTGCTGAGGAGGGAAGGGAGGAGAAGAGGAGGAATGAGGTGATAGGAGGGGAAAGGGAAGGGGATGGTAATGAACAGGTGCAACTGAGAAGAGTTGGTCCGAAGGGGAAGCCAGAAAAACAGGTTGAAAATAAGACTGCGCAAGTAGGCAGAAAGAGGTCAGGAATTCAAGAAAGTAAAACAAGAAGTACAAGGAAGGGGGGACAAGACAAGGGCACTGGGGCACTCACAAGGTTGGAGAGTACTGATAAGGTCATGGTCATTGGGGACTCCATCATAAAGGGAATCCACTGGCTGAGAAAAGGGTTGACCTATAAAAGGAGGTCGGTCTCTTTGCGAGCCCAGGATGGAGACAGGAAGGGTGTTGCCACAAATAAGTGAGTATATTTGGCTACTGGGTGGTAAGCTGCACTTAGTCCTGTACCTAGGGACAAATGATCTGGCCAGGGAGGATGTAGAGGAAGTAAAAAGAATGTTCGGGGAGCTAGCAAGGAGATGTAAGGAGGAGGTTAGCTCTCTGGCTTTCTTGGAAGTCTTACCTGTTCACTTTGCTAGCACCGGTAGGTAGCTGAGAATAAAAAGACTTCAATCACTGGCTAAGGGAATAGTGCAAAGGGGAGGGATTCACATGCTTAGGGGAGTGAGGGGACACTTGGACAGGAGCAAATCTATACGCAAAGGACAGATTACATATAAATGAGGGGAGTGCTAGAGTGTTAAGGTAAACGTTGCATGGATATATAGATCGGATCATAGGAAAGGATTTAAACTGGTAGAGGAGGAGTATGAGTCTAGGGAAGGGTTGGAGGAAGAATCTGGAGGGATTTGCCTAGTTAGCAGTCCCCTGCAGGAGGGGACAGGGTATATGGGGAGAAAAAAGATTGAGAATGGGGGAAATTGGTGGAGTGGTATGCTGTTAAACACTAGAAGTGTGGGAAACAAAATGAGAGATTTAAAGGTCACGATGGTGAACAAAGGACTGGACCTGGTTGCCATAATGGAAACTTGGTGGACAGAAAATCACGACTGGGAAGTGGTTGTCTCAGGGTTCAGCCTTTTTAGAAAGGACAGGATGGGGAAAGCGGGAGTGGCACTATACGTAAAGGGTGGGACAAAGGCGACAGCAGGGCAGGAAAATCTGGGATTGGCGGAGGTTCTCTGGGTCACGTTGGTCAAACGGACTGGAGAGGCAGTGCGCCTGGGGGTGGTTTATAGGCCACCAAATCAAAGGGAGGAAGCTGACAAGGAGTTAATTAAGGAGGTACAAAGGATGGCAAGCAAAGGGGAACCTCTGCTGGCAGGGGATTTTAATCTACCTGATGTAGACTGGGAGATCCCAGCAACAGCATCAACAAAGATTAGGGAAATGCTGGAATCAATGCAGGAAGCACTCCTACTACAACTGGTCAGAGAACCAACTAGGAGAGGGGCTACAGTGGACTTAATACTGACAAATGGGGACAGTGTAGCGGAGGTCTCAGTGGGGGGAAATCTAGGGGCAAGTGACCACAGAGCAGTTAGGTTTAGACTTAGAATGGGAATGGAAGCAAGTCAGACCACCACTATGATACCGGACTTCCGGCGGGCGAATTTTAATAAAATAAGGGAGATTTTGGGGTAAATATGAAAGGCAAGAAAAAGGTGGAGGACATGGAGGAACTGTGGGGGTCATTAAAGAGAGAGGTTTTGAGTGCCACTGATCAGTGCGTCAGGAAGGTGGGTAAGAGCAAGAGAGAAATGAGGCTGCTTTGTTTTTACAGGGAGGTGGCAAGGGCAATAAGGGATTGAAAAAAGGGCTTTCAGAGAATACAAAAGATCACAGAGAAAGGAGGAAAGGGAGGTATACAGGGAAAAGCTTAGGATGGCAGAGCAGAAAATTAGAAGGGCGAAGGCGGATACAGAGGAGAAGATAGTGAGAGAGGGCAGCAGGGGAGACAAAAAGTTCTTCCGATACATCAGTGAGAGAAGAAAGAACAAACAGGGTATCATGGGACTCAAGGGAGGTAGGGAGAGGGGGAGATCTGATTGAGAGGGATGAGGAAAAAGCAGACCTGCTAAACATGTACTTTTGTTCTGTTTTCAAGGTTGAAAAGGAGGGAAGAGGATCTCAGTTGCAGAGAAAGGGAACGGAGGCTAGGGAGGTGGACATTAGCCCGTTCAAGGAGACCAGGGTATGGGAGGAGTTAGTTAAGTTGAGGATGGACAAGGCAATGGGTTCAGATATCCTACATCCCAGGGTGCTTAGGGAGGAGCTGGTAGCACCACAAACTAGGCTGTTCAACCTATTGTTGGACACTGGGAGAGTTACAGAGGACTGGAAAAAGGTGGACATAGTGCCATCACACAAAGGTGGAGGAAAGGAGGAGACAAGTAACTGCCGCCCAGTCAGTCTGACCTTAGTGACTGGGAAGCTTATGGAGGCACTCCTAAAGGAAAGGGTAGTAAAATACCTGGCAGATGGTGATCTACAGGACAACAGACAGCACGGGTTCACAGAGGGAAGGTTATACCAGATGAACTTGATTGAATTCTTCGATTTGGTGACGAGGGTGTGCGAACAAGGCGGGGGGGGGGGCAGTGGACGTGGCATCTCTGAACTTCAGCAAGGCCTTTGACACCATCCCTCACAGGACACTGGTGAGCAAGTTGGATAGCTTAGAGGTTGGGAGTAAAATAACAAATTGGGTGGAAAATTGGCTAGGTGACAGAGGTCAAAGGGTGGTTGTAAATGGGGTTCACTCCAAGGAAGAAAAGGTGACAAGTGGAGCACCCCAGGGGTTGGTACTAGGGGTTGATACTATTTAACATTTACATTAGAGACATAGCAGGGGGACTAGATGGGAAGGTGTGCCTGTTTGCGGATGATACAAATATTTCTGCAGTAGGGTGGACACACCAGGGTGGGTGGAGCAAATGAGAGAGGACCCTGAGAAAGGGTGGTCAGAGAGATGGCAGTTATGATTTAATGCATAGAAATGTAGAATAATGCACATAGGGCACACAAATCTGAAGATCACTTACACTCTGGGAGGGGAGAAGGTTTTGGTAACTGGGGAAAGGGATCTGGGGATTATCATATCATATAACCTTAAGGAGGCAAACCAGTGTAACAAAGCAGTTGGGAAGGCTAACAAAATGCTGGCATGCATAGGGAGGGGTATTGCAAGTTGGTGAAGAGAAGTGAGCATGCCCTTATGCAGGGCCATGGTTCTGCACCTGGAGCATGGGATACAGTTCTGGAGACCTCAGCTACAAAAAGACATGGATAGGGTGGAGAGAGTGTCCAGAGAAGGGTGACCAAAATGGTGCAGGGTATGCACAAGAGGACATAAGAGGAGAGAATGGAGGAGCGAAACCTATGCCCCCTGAAAACAAGGAGGAGGGAGAAGGTGGGGATATGATCGAAACCTTTAAATACCTAAAGGGAATAAACAAGGTGAGGGAGGGGAGCATCTTCAAGATGAAGGAAAACACAAAAACTAGGGGTCACAGCTTAAAGTTGGAGGGAGGAAAATTCAAAGGAAGTAGGAGGGGCACTACTTCACAGAGAGAGTGGTGGGCCCATGGAATAGGCTACCGAGGGGGTGGAGGAGGCTAACTCAGTAGAGAGTTCATGAGAGCATGGCATAGCTGCATGGGTTTAAACAAGAAATGGGAGGATAAGTACCAGAAGAGAAAAGGGACAGGAAGCTACATGGGGGCACAGAGGATAGGGGAACAGGTTGCAGGGGCAGTGATACCTTGGGGGGCAGACTGGATGGGCCATTGTGTCCTTTTCTATCGACAGATTTCTGTGTTTCTAAAAGGCTAAGTATTGTACTCGTAGTGTTTCTGTAGATACAGTCACCATAATCCAATGCAGAAATGAATAATGAGCAAACAAGCAATTTTCTAAGGGGGTAATTTAAATGAGTTTTGTTTCTATAGAAAAATGCCAAAAGCCCTTTTCATTCGGCAGATAAATTTTGTACATACGGTCTAAAAGTTAGTTGATCATCTAAGGTCAAACCTAAGTACTTGTATATGTAAACTCTAGTGATATTTGTGCCATTGATGGATTTTATAACTAGATCAGGCATAATCAAATTCTTTTTAGCAAAAAGCAGGCACCGTGTTTTTTTCTCTTTGAATAATAATCTCAGATCTTGTAGAGCTTTCTAAATATTGAGAAAATCTTTTTGTAATACGTCAGTGACTAAGTTCGCATTGTTATGTTGTGTATACATTATCGTGTCGTCAGCATACAAGTAAATGCTACTGTGGACAGAACAGAATTTGGGGAGATTGTTCACGTAGAGCAAGAACAGCAGGGAACCAAGCACTGATCCCTGTGGGACTCCCCTGCTGATAGTAGCCATACTCGAGCTGACCTCACCCACCTTAACACATTGTTGGCGTGATATTAAATATGAATACAGCCACAACAATGCAGATAGACCCATACCAGATGTTTTCAATCTATTAAGTAAGATGTTATGATCCACAGTGTCAAAACGCTTTTGACAAGTCTAAGAAGACTGTCATTATGCTATATCCCTTGTCAAAAGATGTAAAAACATCATTAGTGACCGCTGCGATAACGTATGTGTTATGACCTTTTTTGAATCCTGATTGTAAATTTGTAATTACATTGTATCTTGAAAAATATTGAGAAAGTTGTCTGTATAATAGCCTTTGAAAGGCCTTTACACATACAGTCAAGGTTGAGATAGGATGATAGGAATTGTGGCCAGCTAGATCTCCCCCTTTGAAAATAAGAGTGATGTGCGCAGTTTTTCAATTGTCTGGTAAGTACGATGTTTGTAATGAATAATTATACAAACAGGCTATGTGGTGGAAAAGTATCTTTGCCGCAATTTTATAAAAAAGAGATGATGCCCCTTTACTAGTGTCAAGCTTATGAAGTTCCTTATACACGTCACCCTCCTTAATTACACTAAATGAAAGCATGGGCCTGTTAAATTTAACTGAAAAACCCAAATCCTGGGGAGGTGAATTAAACCCTGGATGTTCCTTTTGAAAAGACAGGCCAACCTCCAGAAAAAATTCATTAAGCACCTTTACCTGATCTAAGGTATTCTATGTAGCTTTATTTTTTTGTAGTTTAAGGACTTTGGTAAAGTAGATGCTGAGTCCCCCACCCACCCCACCCCAGTGAATTAATACCCCTCTATTTCCTTTTTTGGGTCTCTAGTAGGATCAGAAAATTGATAAGTATAATTATCTGATATTGCTTTCCTTATCCTCACCTTGCCCCCTTCTTCCAGAGAACTGCTAGGAGTCGCAGAGTGTGGATACTGCACCATATCCACACCCCTAAAAAAGAGGTTACTCACCTGTAACCATAGTTCTAGGATTGGTATATGGTGCACATCCACACATCCCACCCAACCTCCCCTGGCAAGTGGCACACGGATCTCTACTTTAAGCATGCAGTATCTGATGTCACGGGGCAGTGCCGAGGAGTATACCACCTGGGTGGTTGGGAGGAGCTTAGCTTGAAGACATTCTGTCTGGAATTAAAAGGGAAAGAGAGACTGCCAGAGTGTGAATGTGCACCACTTACCACTCCTAGAACTACGGTTACGGGTGAGTAACCTTCATTTCAGTCACAGCCTCCCGGCAGCAGTCCCAATAAGGGCAGTTCCAGGCCTTGACACCCCAAGCAGAAATCCAGGGGCAAGGTGCGGGGGGCGGGGGCGTGGGTGTAGGATCCTTCAGGCAGCATTTGCTGGTGCCCCCGCAAAAGCTGCCCAGTGACAGGTTGGAGGATTTTGTCCCTCCACCTGTCCTGTCCCTGACTGCTGTCAGTCAGAGGCTGGCTACATCACTTCTTACCATATTGGTCTGCTATCACAATGGACAGTTGGGTGTTGAATGTAGTGGGCAGAGGATTGTCTCTAGACTTCAAGGCTCTCCCGCTCTACTGCCTACACACACCTTGGGGGGGGGTTCTCAGGATATTTGATGTCTGCCCTAAGGGTTTGCATCGCAACACTCCTTGGGAAAGGGGCGATAGGCTGTGTGCCAGAAACCCTGACCAATCAGGATTATGTGTCCAGGTACTTCCTGGTCCCGAAATGGACCGGGGCTGAAGCCTTGTACTGGATTTACATGATCTCAACCAGTCTATGCAGAAACACAAGTTCAGGGTGGTCATTTTGAGCCAGATTATACGATCCCTGGAGTAGAACATGTGGGTCTTCTGACTGGACCTTCAGGGTGCATTTTTCCACATTCACATCTGTCAGTCCCTCTGCAGGTACCTCCAGTTCTATGCAGGAGGGGTCCTGTACCAGTTCCAGATCATTCCCTCTGCCTCTTCTCTGCACCCAGTGACTTCACCAAATTCATGGTAGCGGTGGCGGCCTACACGTGGCACTTTGTGGTCAGAGTATACCACTATTGGACAACTGGCTGTTGGCCAGTTCATCCAGAGAGGTCATGGAGAGATCCACAGATCTGGCTCTTCAGACTTGGGTATACTGGTCAACCTGGACAAGTCCAAACTGGTACCGAAGGACTTAATCAAGTTAGTCGGGGCAGAACTGTGCTCCCTGTGGCCAAGGTTTGCCTTCCTGTGGACTGGGCACTAGATCTTCCTGCCTTTGCCTGATCATTTCAGCTTAGGCTCTCGTACATCGTCCGGGATTTTCTGAAGCTGGTGGGGTACATGGCGTCCTACACCAGTGTGATCCATTGGGTCCACTGGTAGATGCTCCACCTTCAGTGAGAGCTGGACCATCAGTGGTCCCAGCACCTTGGCCACTTGGACCAGCCGGTAACAGTTACCCCAGCCAGTGGGGGATGCCATCCAGTGGTGGCTAGTCCCAGAACACCTGGAGGATCAAATCCAGTTTGTCCACCCAGAAACGACTGTCATGCTGTCAACGGACGCATCTCTGGTGAGATGTGGAGCACACCTGGGAGCCCACAGGTTTAGGCCACCCAAGGAGTCCCGTCACCACATAAGCATACTGGAGCTCCGTGCATTGCGCGTGGATCTAATGGAATTTGTGCCACTAGTCCGGGTCAGGTCATGCGGGTCCAGACGAATACCACCACAACCATGTTCTGCTTGATCAGGCATGGTGGAACTCACTCCCTTCCCCCTGTGTTAGGAGGTGTTCCTCACCTGGTCCCTCATACACAGCTTGGGTGCAGAACCAGTTATCCATATCATGGGAGAGAACAGTCAGCTGGTGGATGCTCTTAGCTGGGTAGGAGAGACGTCACATGAGTGGTCTCTGAATCAGGAGGTGGTGATTGTCCTGTTCTCCCTGTGTGGCACACCCTTGGTGGACCTGTTTGCCAGCTGGGAGAATGCCAGACTGAGGCTGTTTTGTGCCCCCTCCATCTGTCCGTGGTACTGCTGAGGGATTCCTTCGCGATTCCCTGGACACCAGGCGTCACGTACGCCTTTCCTCTTTTTCCCTGATCCACAAGGTGGTGGACAAGGCTCGGAAGAACAAAGCGCAGGTGAATCCTTATGGTTGCAGACTGGCCACAGCAGTTCTGGTACCCAGATCCCTTTAACCTCAGCAGCAGACCTCAGCGGTGACTGCCTCTTTGCCCAGACCTGCTGACAAGACTTCAGGGGACAGTCCTGCACTCGAACTTTCAGTTCCTACACCTCGCGGCCTCTTCCCTGAGCAGCAAGAGTTCCAGGCCTTGGGTCTCTTAGAGGATGTTCTCCACATTGTGAAGGCCTCCAGGAAAGAGTTGACTCACAGATGCCATGCCTTCAGATGGAAGAGATCCTCCATTTGATAGGGCAAGGGGCTGGATCCCATTGCTTGTCTTGTGGTTGGCATCCTTGACTACCTTTGGTCCCTTTACCAGCTGGGAGTGTGGGTGATGATTCTTGAGGTGCAACTGGCAGCCATATCTGCCTACCAGGCATGGGCTGGTAAGCTGATGGTGGCCCAGGAGAAGGTGATTGGGAGCTTTTTCAAGGGCCTGGACCACTTGTCCCTCAGGTTTGTGTACCACCTCCACTGTGGGACTAACTGCTAGTTTTGGCAGTGCTAATAGGCAGGCGTTTTGAGCCAATGCACAAATGTGAGATGTTACACCTGTCATGGAAGATGGCCTTCCTGGTGGCCATCAGAGCAACCAGAAGGATTGGGGCGCTCCAGGCACTGTCAGTGGAGTCAAAGTCAGGCAAAATGATGGGACTGAATAGTCTGTCAAGCCTGCTAGCACTATGAGTGGGAATAAACTGACATTTGAATAGTCCTGCTCTAGTGTACTGCATAAAGATCCTAAGTCATCCAGAGTTGCATCCTACTAACATACACACAGAGGTATGTAAGTGGTAGTGCCATGAGAATAAGGACACGGCAATCCACCACCTGCCTATTAGCACCCATGACTTGTACAAGTTAAAGAACTTGAGAGAACGCTGTTGACTGATAACTCCCAGAGGCCTACTCGATACAGTTTGGATCAGCATCCAACTCTGTATAGTGAGCTGTGGGAGGGAGTATTTAAGGCAGCTGAATCCCAAACATTTCACCATCAATAATAATAATTTTATTTATGTAGTGCAGTCTCTAAAATCAAAGCACTGTACAATCATAAACAATTAAAAAACAGAGCATAGGTATCAAATACAATTAAAACCAAGTCATAAAAATATTAAATAAACAAGCAGGAGCATTAAACACCAAATGCCTGGCAGAACAAGAAAGTCTTTAAAGCTCCGCATGGACTGGCACTCTCTAATCTGACGAGATAGAGAATTCCACAGGGTCAGAGCTGCAAACATAAAAGCACGCAAGCCAGAGGTTTTCAGCCATACCCTGGGAATCTCTAACAACCCCTCATCAGTTGGGCGGGCGGGGGCAGTAAGGAACCAGGAGCTCTTCCAGGTAGCCCGGGCCCTGTCTATGTAGGGCTTTAAAGGTCAGAAGACCGACCTTGAAGGTGATCTGCCACTGAACAGGCAACCAGTGCAGTTCACACAGCACAGGCGTGAGCCATGCCGCAGCGTTCTGCACCAGCTGCAAGCGGTAGATATCAACCCCGGAAGCCCTAGGTAGAGGAAGTTGCAGTAGTCCAGGCACGAGGACACAAAGGTGTGGATCAATGTTGGCAGGTCACTGGATGGAACAAGGTGCTTGACCTGAGCGATGTTCCTAAGATAGTAAAAAGAGTACTTGACAACTGCACACACACCTGTGAATTGTTTGTAGAAAAGGGTTCGAGCACATACAACTCTATAGAGAAATGCGTAAAAGTAAAAAAACCTTTATTTTACAAAACTCCTGACATGTTTCGGACTGCTCCCCCAGTCCTTTATCAAAGGAAATAAAAGACAAATGTCAGAGAACACCATATATAACACATAACACACAATTAATCCAGGTGAATTCCATCAGATCAATGAGTCACTTAACATACAAATCAGACTAATTAAAGTCCTACAAAGGGACTTTCATTCATTTTAACTTGATAATTTCTACATCTTCATATCAAAAGCAGTGAAACAATAAATACATAATACAGAATAATCCTATTCTAACAAGTCCAAAGCTGAACTGTTAAACTATGCGATATAGAAACTCGGACTGAAAAACTAAAACACTAAAAAGACAAGGGAACGAGGGGAGATTGAAAAAAATAGTCAAGCCATATGACTCATACTAATTTAATGTGACCAGACTTAAATGTGATCTCTTAAATATATATATAACTATAAGGGGCCATTTAGCCCTGGACTCTTATTGCGCACTCACTTGGTATGCACACACTGTGAATGCAGTGTCAGCCTATTATCAAGGAACATACCCAGGTCACGCACCTGTTCAGAGGAAGGCAGCTGACTATTCCTGAGCCAAAGCCCAATGGGATGCCCTGCCGCCGACCCCACTATCCGGAAACCTGGATCCACAACCAACACCTCAATCTTATTGGAGTTCAATTTCAGCCAGCTGGATTTCATCAAGTCCTGGATTACTATGAGGCAGCTGTTAAAGACCGAGAGAGCACTATCCTGGTCGGGAGCGCAAGACAGGTAGAGCTGGGTATTATCAGCACAGCAGTACAACCTCAGTCCATACCACCTTACAATGTCTCCTAGAGGCAGCATATACACCGCGAACAACGCTGGGGAGAGCACCATGCCCAGAGGGACCCTGCAGGACGGGGAGACTGAGTCAGAGGAAACAACCCAGACACCACCCTCTGAGACCTGCCAGAGAGGACAGATTGGAACCATCTGAGAACAGGACCAGCCAGGCCACAGATGACCCTCAGGCACTCAAGCAACACCCCATTGTCCACGGTGTCAAAAGCTGATGAGAGATCAAGAAGCACCAAGATGCAGCGGTGCTTCTGATCTCTAGCCATCAGGAGATCATTGAGCACCCGAACCAGAGCTGTCTCGGTACTATGCCTCTTCCGAAAACCAGACTGGAGAGGATTGTAGATATCATGGATGGTAATATGGTTCTCCAGCTGCAGCGCAACAACTTTCTCAATCACCTTTCCTAAAAAGGGAAGGTGACAGATAGATCTAGTTAGCCAAGCAGTTCAGGTCCAGAGAAGCTTTCTTCAGGAGTGGTGTAACCACCGCCTCTTTCAGGGAGCTAGGAAACTCACCCGTCTCTAAGGAGCACATCACAGTCTTGGCCAGGACGGGGCCGATGGAATCATTACACCCCAAAATGAGGCGTGTTTGGGCCTGGGTCCAAACTACAGTATGTCTGCTGCATATTCTGGATAATCCGCATGATATTGACGGTCTCCAGCCAATCAAAAGAAGACCAAGAAAGCCGAGGTGCAGTGAACAAACACAGATCAGGAAGGGGCTCAGTATATCAAATTACTGTTTAATGAATTTACAAAATATCATAAGGATAACAAGCCTAATAAATGGCACTACCAAGACTATGTATCCTACCGAATAATTCCTTATGCCCGGTCTCATCTTTTAAAAAATACTTGAGCAACTCCCTCCCTTGCCGCCCCCCTGCCTTTTACTTTCTCCCACAGTGCTTCAAGGGCAACACCTATGAGACTGCAAAAATATGATAGTCCCGAGAGGTACTCGGGATCAACTGTCTTGTAAACCTAGTGCCCAGATTGAACTCTGACTTATCCAAGTGTTACACAAACCATAGTGCTCATGCTATGGCCATGCAGCTGCTGTTGGAGGTGGGCGTGGAAGCATGCCAAATCATCACCATCACACAGAGTCCAGCCTTGGAAGCTAGTGGGCTACCTCACTGGAAGACCAGCAATACTAGAGCACGATATGGTCAACAAACCATGACAGCTCTAAGAATCAGCTTGCACTACCCAAAGATACCCTGCATATCCCATCTGGTTTCAGCAAATGCAGAACAGCCATCCTGCAGCACTGTTGTGCTCTCTGTCAAGCTCTTCCCAGTGATGCAAGCACAGCTTTACCATCAACGAGCGGCACGATCTCAATCCAGCAGTCAAGCAAAATGACAACCACAAGTAACCCTTACGTTCTCCGCAGTTGTTATATGGAAAGGGGGTGTTCATTAACTTCAGCAGTTTACTGCTTATTCAAGACTCTTTAAACAAAAGTAACTGCTAAAAAATTATTTGAAATCAGTCTGTCCCCTCACCCGTTAATTTACAAGAAATGTTAAACCTTAATTTTACTTGTGTATCTGCAAAAATTTGTCCAGACCAAGATTTCAAATTTTCCACCCATTTTATAAGCGAAATAAGACACTCCGAGGTGCTGCTTGTGGCTTGATAAGAGCACTTTCCAGGTGCTAAAAGCACTTGATGCTGGCACCTCATGCCTCGTTACGCACGTGGGGCACACACTTCTCAGGCCATATCTTACACCTTGTCATGTTTTACTGCTTATGTAACCATAGTTTTTGTACAAGAATCCAATTCACATTTATTTATTTACGTAAGAGTTTTACCAGGAAGGCATGCTGAGCAGGGTACCGCTCGATTCCAGATGCGCCCTGGGGGTGTGGGGGAGAGGGAGAAATTTATTTTAATTGGTTTTTGTTAACCAGGTAAGTACACTAGCCAGAAAGACTATTTTCAGGTACGACCCGGAAGAGTACAGAAACAATAATACAAAACTTCAAAAAGAACAAACATGAATACTAAACTTTTTACATGAGGATATATGTGCATAACAATGGAAATATTGACAAAGGGTTTATAATGAGGCATAACAGAGCAGACAAAATAAATACAACAATAAAGTTACAAAAGGCCATAAATCAGGCGATTTAAAGCAATACAGACATTAAAAGATAATATAAAGTGCTAAGGCATGAATACCGGTAGGCAGAAATGGATGAAGAGGGGCTAGAAAGAGAGGTAAGTGGAGTAGGGAGCTGGCAGCGCCAATATTATGGGCCGTGTGAGATATGGGGTTTGAGGAGAGGGGAGAGATTAAGATGATACTGGAGAGGGAAAGGGAGAGATAGAGGATGAGGGAGTAATTGATAGGAGGAGAGACTGAGAGGAAGTGCACCAGGAGGGGTAGACCACCGACCCATGACAACAGAGAGGGGGGTGGGTTTGTGGAGTAGAGATACATTGGAAATAACATATTGTAATACAATCGTGACTATAGAGTTGTAAACAGCAGAAAAATAATCTAAACGTATCTACAGATTAGGCAATAGCAGAAAAAATACAATGGAGTGAGGCAAGTTCGGAGCAGTGCAGCTCAGTAAGCTAGACAAAAAATTGGTAGAAGCAGACATGACTACTTGACCCTCAGCAGTGCAAGTTGCTCGAGCATGTAGTGGAGAAGTGTGTCTTGAGTAGGGAGTTGAGATGAGATGTGCTGGGGGTGTGCCTAATATCAAGCCAGCAAGGAGTTCCATAATTTTGGCATCCGGTAGCCGAAGACAGTCTGGCTGGAAGCGGGGAACGTGGAGAAGCCGGGAATCAATGTTCATAAGCGAGTATGCAGGCGGGGGTAGAACAGCTATGGTGGCTGCAAGGTAGGAGGGGAGTGACTGTGCCCAGAATTTCGCAGTGGTTCTGGCACTGTGTATCTGTCTCCGATTGTGGAGAGATGGAAGGTCTAGGGATTGGTAAAGGTCACAGTGATGGGTAGTGGGGGGGCAGTCCAGGGCGAAACGACAGAAAGAGTGGAAGAGAGGATCAAGTCTGGCTAGGGAGGACTTGGGGCTACACTGTAGACTATGTCCCCATAGTCCAGGATTGGGAGGATTATCTTTTGAACGATTGCCTGGTGCATTGGAAGGGGGATGCAACATCCACATGACCACCCAACATCCTCTGGCAAGCTTGCTTCAAATTCCTGTTCCAGCGTACTGATATTAGTGTAAAGAGGGCGGAATTGGCAGATCACATCGTTGGATGGTAGGAGTAGTTGAACTTGAAGACTGTTCTGCTGACTGATTATGCTCGGTGGAAGACTGCCTCAGTGTGGATGTGAGCTGAATACTAGTGGTAAAACTGTGGTTACAAGTAAAATAAATTCATAAACATTAAAAATGTACTTTGTTGTCTAAGTGTAGTCTGATTGAGGCCATTAAAAGTGTTCTTCAGACTCTGCATATATCTCAAAGTTTCCCAGTTCCTTACAATAGCAACACAGTATTATGCAGGATACACCCTGTATTGCGCAGTAAAGGCCCTTAATCTTGAGGGCATCCAAAGGCCAGTACAGAACATATAGAATGGTAATTGTTTGTTAGTGGCGAATAATAAACAGGTGTTACAAAAAAGGTACAAAAAATGAATGTTTTTCCTAAATAACTTCTCATACAAGTGTTAAATTACCTTCATACTTACTATAGTCAATTTTAATTAAGTGATTATTTTTTTAATGTAAATCCATTTTTTTTTTCATTAGAATAAGTGAGAAAAAGGACCTTCTTCAGACATCTCTTGTGGAAAAGGAGCAGTCGTTGTCAGAAGCATGTGACAAACTGGAGCAAATTGAAAAACTGAAGGAGCTGCTTCATGAGAAAGAGCTTTTAAACCATGAACTTGGTGAAAACCTTTTACAGTCTGATCTAAAAGTAAGTTAATTCATTGTAGTTCATAAGAATTCCTGGACAATAGGCCGGCCCAGTGATGCAGCGGTAACGCCACCGCCAACACGCCGGTGACCCGGGATCGAGCAGTCTCAGGTGGGTGGGGTGGGGGGCAGAGGATTCAGCATCCAATGGACTGCTCTCCCATGCTGAGGTGGGAGGATTGATACCTCTGCCGAGTAACTGCCATCTGGTAGAGGCCTGGTAGGATTGCGGTTCTGGAGCAGCAATGAAGGGGGTGCGCCGAGGGACTTCTGCAGCTTGCAAAGTCCATCAGGGATGGGACAAAATCGGTAGGGAAAGAAATCATGCAGGAGGTGTACATGATGCCCTGCATGCCAGCCCAACACCTGCTACACCACCAGGACCCTGCCAAGCCTAGCACTGGGTATGTTTCTCTGGGATGGGGAGGATAGCTCTCCCTCTCCTAGCCCTGATCCCAGCCTGTATCGGCCACACGGAGGATAAAAACTCTTCATTTAAAAAAGAATTCTTGGACAATTGATGGAAAGATCCCATTATTCTAGCACTTCTAGTGTGATTAAGAAAAAAATTCACGTAGTTCTAGGGCCAAATATTTTGTTGTTTCCTTCTTTCAGTCATTCAGTCTTCTGTTGCACTTTGGCTGGATCTTCTCGGCCATGCCCCCTCCCCCAATCTCTCCAGCCATTTTCCAACCCTGACAACCCCCTTACCTGTCTTCAAAAATTACCCACTGCTCTCTCCCCTCCAAAACACAATCCATTAAGGAGCAGGCAGGGGATCTGTGGCCCAAGAGTACTGATGCTGCCATACTGACATCCACATTTCCCCTTTTTTCTCTTCACTTCCCATTCCTCCCTCCATCCATGGGTGCCTTTCACATACCCTTTGCAGCCTTACATGCCTGCAGGGTCCCTGTTGAGAAGCAATCTCCTCATCCCAGCACAGGGATTGCTCGAAGGCAAAGTGCAGAGCTACCCTCCTTTGCTTGGACATTGCTTCCTTAACCCTTGCTTGCCTGAGTGTTTGTGACCTGGGTCCGCTCCCAAACCTGTATTGCCTGCAGACTGGTGCTATTGGGTAGGTGCCTCTTCATTATTATAGTACCACAGAGTGTGCTTTTTCATATTGCCGCTTCGTGTTTTCTTTTTGTAGGATCACTTCACATTCTGTGAGGCCACTTTACATGGCTACACATTGACCAGTGTGGAATAGTGGGAGCGGACATCATAAATGTCCAGGAAACATGAGAACTGAACATTATAATCGGGGAAATGGTGTGAATCTGTGGACTCTTAGTGTTACTAAAAAAGTAAATGAAAACTGTTTTCTGAATCAGAACACATCAGACTTAGACAAAATTAATTGGAAGCTACAAGTTATTGTCCTGATTGAAATAGTTTGACTGATAAGTGTCACAAACCCACTCAGCAGGTCAGGCCCTCTACTCCCAAAGTGCCAACCTTTGAGCACAGTCTTGTGAACAGTGTAACAGACAAGGTAACCCTCTTGTCTGTTTTTGTGAGTTCGGATCAACCTTTGGTCTCACGTTCTGGAGGGATTCAAACTATGAACCTCTTGCTAGCGTATCCAGTGCACAGGCTCAGATATTTCTGTCTTCGGGGGGCCAGATATCTTTCTCTTTGGGCACCTAACCAGGTATACAGAGATGAACCCTTAAAAACTTTAATAAAGACCTCAGATTTAAAATGCTTCTCTTTCCAGTTTGGTACCACCATTCAAGCTTATGTTTAGTATCTGCAATAACCATATACTTGTCTTACAACTAAAAAGAAGTCAAAGACCGACGAAGTAAGTTCTAAAAAGAATTTTACTAAAATAGTTGAAAATATGTAAAATGCAAAATACAGAACTCTTGTATCACAAGACATGCAAATCTTTTAAAAGAACAAGGTTTAAACAGTGCAAATTCCTACTTACAATACTTAGATTTGAAATATTTCTAAATATCTGTTTACAAGTGCTTCAAAAATCTTTCCTCAGTCAGAGTCTAGGTAAAAATGTATAAGTAAAACAGTGTTCCTTAAGCAAATGTATGGGACAACCCATTTTTGAGTGAGGGCAGCTAGCTCCTCCTCTGTCAGATTATGTATAAAAAAATATATATATTATACAAAAGTATTACATTCTGCAACTTCAGCATGATTCATGTCCTTCAAATGACACTTCTTTTGATCTCATAATAATAGGGTTACCACCTTTGGATGAGGTAAAAACCAGATCCGAAACCACACCCCAAACTCCGCCTCTGGCTCCACCCCCTTTTTATGACTGGCGAGTATATCACTCCTCCTCCAAAGCCATTTGTAATGTTGGAATAGACATTACTAGTGATAGGAAATTATTTTTATACTGTTATTTATTTTTATTCTTTGGCAACCAGGATGCCTCTCATAGGCCACATAGCCCATTTTACAGGCGTGACCCAGGAGCACAAGAAGGTTAAGTGACTTGCTCAGGGTCACACAGTATTTAAGCGGAGGTTGTGGGAATCAAACTCAGGTCTGCTGGATGTGCCAAGCTCAGCCACAGCTTATTGCTCAGCCCTCTGTTAAACATTCTCCCATTTCCCTCTTTCCATGTCAGCCATGTATTCTGATTCTTTGACCAATTTTTGATAACTTAATTATCAGTGCTTGTGGTACCCTTAATACTGCCTTAAGGGTAGCTGGTCCATTCCACTGGGGTGTCAAACAGACGAGGCATACTGATGAGTCCTGGTAGGACGAAACACGTGTCTATGTCTTCTGTTAGCACCCCTTTGCAAACTGTGTGAGAGGCCTTTCGGCACCATGCAATTCTGCTTAAAGTTGGACCAGCATAACATTCTGTGGTGATTTGCATATGCAGCCCATGATGCTTTGCATTGTGGGGGCATGTGTGATTTTCTTAATACTGCACTGTGTTCCCCTTTACCTCAGCAGCTACTGCTGTTTCTTTTCATATTTCTAAGACATTCCACAATTTCAGATACACCATTCCATGCTGTTTATCTGAATGACCTGTCAAAGTGTAGCTAATATAATGGAATGTCCAGGTAATACAAAAAATTAGAGCAAATGTATTGATAAAAGCAATAAAAGTTAGATTATTAATTTAACAAAAATGGGTTTAAAACTTACCATAATATAGAACAAATAAAAAGAAACACATGAGAGCACATAAAGGTGTAAAACTGTTTCCTGTCATAGCAGTAAAAGACCATACTTAAAATTCAGAGGGAAAGAATAGGTTAATTTATCGCTAATGATCTTAATGGCCATACTTTACACCTCTCAGACAGTCTGGTTTTACAAACAAAGGCAGGTCTGAATGACTGTGACAGCAGAACTTCTTTGTAACCTGGACATGTAATGCAGCCAAAACAGTGAATGATTTGATACATCAGTTTTAAGAGTATATGAGCACTCAAAATGGCCCAAAAACCGGACTGCATGTAACCAAAACCGGATGACCGGATAAGGACCCTAAAAACCGGATTATCTGGTCAAAATCTGGATAGGTGGCAACCCTACATAATAAGCATCCTCCTTCCAGGACATGACAGCATCTTTATGATTTTCGTACTTCTATATACAGTAATAACCTGGGTTTTCCTTCCAACGTCATAAAATGGGTATGTTCTAGCAACTATGGTTGTAATTAACTCAGACAGACAGGATCCTTAATTAAGGCCTTACGTGTAACACATGGTCTCTAAAAACCGAGTGTGCGTGAACACATGCTGCCAGCATTTTCTTATGGCTTGCATCTTTCAACTAAAATCGGGGTGAATGATGTCATTCTAAGAGCATCAGATTTTTTGCAGAGACAGTCAGTCATACATTTTATATATAAAAAATGATACAGCACTCAGAGCTGGCTGTCTATGTCACAATAAGTACCTACTGTGTACCTATCACCCTAGCTGAGGGAACAGCCCCAATCTGATGGAAAAAAAAAATCATGAGCATTAAAAAGTGTTAAATTCTATGTCTGAAAACGTATTCTTACCTTTACTTACCTTCTCTCCTCCCTTCCCAGCTTACCTGATGCTTGATAGCCTCAAAATGGAGGCGAAGACACTAGCTCTGCTGCTTTTTGGCAACTAATAAAAAAATTGCACTGTGGAGTGGGCAATCAACCCTCCACAGTGCATGCATTTTTTTTTTTTAACAGTTTGATCCCAGCATTCAGTGCCTTTATCTGTGATCTTGACATCAGTGGTGCCCACATTCATGACCAAAAAAGAAGCTTACCTCCTCTGACTTAGTAGTGGGAGATGACATTAATGCCTTTACCTCCCTTTTTGCAGCTATTGGTGTCTGGGGAAGCCGGGAATAGGGTATCTTAGACATTATCTGCTGCATAGAGCCTCACTCTTTGTTCCATGGGATGTCCATTTGAATCTTTCTGAATCTGCAGAAATCAAGGGTTGGTCCTTTCTCAGAGACTGCAGTTCACAAAAGGTATGACTCAAGCCAGTCCTTTTCCCTAGAAGACAGGGTGGAGTTGACAGTCCGAATTGCCTGTTATGTGAGGGAATGCTCCCAAGTGGCAGCACATTCCACGGTGAGGATGTTGGATTTCACTGCTGCCACAGTGTTCATAGTACCCTTTGTGAGGTTGCATATGAGGACATCTCAGTGGATGTTCGGCACACAGTGGTCGCAAGCATCTCACCCTCTGCAACACCTTATGCAGGTGATGAAGGCTCGGGCTCATTCCTTCCTGTGGTTGTCTTCAAGGGAGAGCCTCCTTCAAGGCTTCTTCTTCTCCTCAGGAACCACAGGTGACTGACACCATGAATGACTCCTTACTGGATGGGGTGCACATTGCCAGAATGTTCAAACACAGGGGACATGATTGGACTCGGAGAGTCATCTCCACATGAAGTGCTGGAGATGAGAATTGTTCTTTATGGCTTTCAAGCTATGTCAGACCTAGTATGCCAGAGTAGAGGACCTCTTTCTTACCCTCTCTGCTGGGAAACAAGGGTTCTAGGGACGTGGATATGTTGTTCAGTCCACACTGTCTGGCAGGTTCCTTGCTGCTTTAAATCTTGCCAGAAGATCTTCAAGCTGGCTCCTCCCACCCACCCGGGTGGTAAAACCCTCTGCTGTGCCCCATGACACCAGATACTCCTTACCGCTTGGAAGCTCAGGTTTCCTCCTTAGCACTCTGCGTTTTAGGCCTGGGTCCACACTCTTCGGAATTCCGAAACTAATTTTAAAATGTACAAGACTTCGGTCTTCGTCTTCCCTCATGACTGCAATGGACAAATTGACTCCTGGCTTCCGTCGGTGCCCGTGTGGGCAGAAGATGTCCCAGACCGATCCGCACTCCACGTGTGTCTACTGCCTGGGGCTTGGCCACGATTTGCAGGCTTGCGATTTGTGCAAGTCCTTTTCGGCTTTGGTCTTGGAGGACCGCGCTGCCAGACTTCTTCTCGGGTGCCCTTATAAAACGGTATCTACCGGTCAAGTCTAAAGAGGCCCATTGAGCGGTGTTCACGCCGGCGGGCTCCACGGAACAACTGGAGCAGTTGATCGCCCTCAGGAGGAGGCGGCCCAGGCCGCTTCTTCTTCCTTCTCAGCCGTGGCATTTATCCCGCTGTCTTTGGGCTCCTCCTACACTGCTTCATTTAAGGAGCTTTGTCAGTCCCTCTCCACCAAGGGAGTAGGGCCATCAGGACATTACAGTTGGTCCAAGAAGAAGGACTCTAAAGTTAAGTCCCACTGTCGATGTTCGTGGGAGCGGGAGAGATCCCCTTCACCGGACCGTGGACTCCCGACTTTACTGCCCAGGTTGCGCCTGCAGCCACTGCTTCACGGTGTCCTCAGGTCAGCCGGCTGAGGCATCCTTCAACGTGGTTGAGATTTTTCTCGACCCGTCGGACGGTTTGTTGACTGGAGATGCAGACAGTCCTTCTTCACCGGTTCCCCCAGTGGTTACTGAGGACTTGCCTGTGCGGAAGTTCCCGGTCAAGGTCCCTGAACCGAAGAAGGGGTGGGTTCCCCCGTCCCCTCTCTGACCCACCCTCGGAATCCCCGAAGGTCTCGGTCCTCTTCCAGGTCAAGCTGGTCCCACCAACATCAGCGGTATCGGTCTCGGCACCATGGAAAGCGGAGTCGCCGCTCATCCTCGTCGTCCTCTTCGGAGGATAGGCTCTGGCGCAAGTTGCATCAGCGCTACGAGGATTTGATGTGGCAGCAACTTCTATTGACCGGTAGTAAGCCGACTCAGTTGCCTTCTCTGGCCATTGGAGTGGCCGAGGCAACCCCTCATGGTAATTGAGGAGCTGATCCCATCACCGGTTGTTAGGCCGAAACCGTCTGCTCCACCTGTTGTGGTGGAACCTCCGCCTCCACAACCGAAGACTGGGGCCCCGACCAAGGATTCTCGGTTGGGTCAGGGCTTGCCCCATAGGTTGTCAGTCACCCTCACTCCCGATCGTCGTCAGCAGGTGGAGGATGTCTCAGGCGCTCGGCAGCTGTTCGCAGACTCCTTAGAGTCTGATGACGACTCCTCCCTGTTCTCCAGGCCACTTGGCCTGGACTGTGCAGGGGGCCATTCAGTGGACGAGAGCCCATCCTCATTTTTAGGTTTGCTTCGACTCATCTCAGAGTCCACTGGGATGCAGCTCGAACCTGTTTCAAAGCGGGCCAAGTATCCCCTCACGGAGATACGGGACCAAGGGGATTCCCCTATGGAGGCCTTTTCCGGTGGCCGAAGCCTTTGTTGGCCCAGCCCTGGAGTTGTGGCAGCGGCCAGCATCTTGTCCTGCGCCTTCGGCCAGGATGGCTCGCAAGTACATGGTCTCCACTAGCTCACTCTCCGGTTTCTCGGAGCACCCCTCTGCGGAGGGTTTAGTGACCTATAGTGTTTTCCAGCGTTCTGGGAACGCTGAGGACGTGGACAAGCTGCCCGATAAGGAATCCAAAAAGCTGGATTACACTGGGCAGAAGGTTTACGCTGCTTCCTCCCTAGGCCTTCGTCAGGCTAGCTCGGTCCTTCTGATGGCGCATTTCTCACACGCCCTTATGGGTTTCCTGGATGAGGTGATTCCTCATCTCCTGGCTGACCTTCAGACGACGGTCAAGCAAGTGCAGGATCAGGGAAGAGCGGTGGCAAAACAACAGCTCCAAACTTCTTTGGACATTGGTGATTCTTGTGCCCAATCAGTAGCGGCCGCAGTGGCCATGCGCCGCAGAGCTTGGCTATGGATCTCCACCTTCACGGAGGACACCCAGCACGAGCTGGTAGATGTTCCCTTCCTGGACACTGACTTGTTCGGGCCGGGGATGGAAGACCATCTTCAGAGAATCGAGAAGTCCACTGCCACCTTGGACTCTGTCACGTCTGCCCAGAAGGGCAAAGGCCGCCAGCAGCAGTGTAAGCCCTTTCGCCCTTCTGCTCCTGCGGCATGTCCGGCCCACCAGCACCAGGGCCAGTAGGCTCATACCTTGGCCCTAAGGCCAGAGTCTGCCGCTTCCCGAGTAGGGAAGCCTGGAGGCAGCAAACTGGGGTCCTCAGCGGGCCATTTCTCCAATCCTGCCCAGTGGCAGGTTGAGGAATGTCGCCCCCAACCTCATCACTTCCCCCCATGGGGGGATGGCTCCGCCACTTCTTTTCCACCTGGTCCACTATCACCACAGACCACTGGGTGCTAGAAGTGGTAGGCAGGGGTCTGCCTCTGGAATTCGAGCAGTTCCCTCCCTATCGAGCTGTTGCCCCACGGGGGGGGGCTACAGGTTCCGCAGCCTATCGGCTCATCAAGCCAACATTGCCTTGCTCCTCCAGAAGGAGGTGGTCAAAGAGGTAGTGGATCCTCCTCCAGACCCAGGGTTTGTGTCCAGGTACTTCCTGGTCCCAAAACGAACGGGGGGGGCTGGCACCTCATTCTTGACCTGCACGACCTGAACAAGTTCCTAAGGCCACGCACCTTCAGGATGGTCAGTCAGGCTCAGATCATTCCATCCTTGGAACTTGGCGTGTGGTCCTGTTCTCTGGACCTTAAGGATGCGTTCTTTCATGTCCCAATCCGTCTAATCAGCAATTCCTCCGCTTCAGAGCAGAGGAATCTCTTTACAAGTTCCGGGCCATGCCCTTCGGCCTCTCTCCAGCTCCCAGGGTCTTCACCAAATGCATGGCAGTGGTGACAGCATTCCTGCGGCACCGAAGGGTCTGGGTGTACCCTTACCTGGATGACTGGCTGCTTGAAGCCCCCTCCAGGTTGGAGGTGGAGCAGTCCAGGGATCTGGCCCTCCAAGTCTGCTCTCAGATTGGCCTCCTCATCAACAAGGCCAGGTCGGAACTCGTGCCTTCGCAGGTGATTGTTAATTGGGGCAGAGCTCGACTCTCTTCGAGCCAGAGCCCGGCTCCCAGTGGACAGGGCCGAGGTCCTTTCCTCTTTTGCCCATTCATTTCTGGTTGGGCAATTGCGGCCTGCCCAGGACTTCCTGTGCCTTCTGGGCCTCATGCCGGCCTGCACCAGCGTGGTCCGTTGGGCCCACTGGCATATGCGTCCCTTGCAGTGGGGACTGGCCCACCAATGGTCACAGCGCTTCGGTCCTCTGGATCAGCCAGTGACAGTGACCCAGGAGATATAGGACGGCCTACAGTAGTGGCTCATCCCAGCTCATCTGAAGGAGGGTATCCCGTTTGTCCACCAAGAGCCGACGGTCACTCTAATGACCACCACCTCTCTGATGGGTTGGGGAGCCCATCTGGGGGAGCTCAGGGCCCACGGCCTCTGGTCCCCTCAGTAATCTTGATGCCACATCAACCTGTTGGAGCTTCGAGCGGTGCGTCTAGTCCTCACCGCCTTTGCTCCGTTTGTACGGGGTCAGGTGGTTCAGGTCCAGACAGATGACATCACGACCATGTACTGCCTCAACTG
Source organism: Neoceratodus forsteri (assembly GCA_016271365.2). Classification (NCBI taxonomy): domain Eukaryota; kingdom Metazoa; phylum Chordata; order Ceratodontiformes; family Ceratodontidae; genus Neoceratodus; species Neoceratodus forsteri. The sequence continues at coordinate 272,882,213 of CM028133.1, forward strand.
TCAGGGTGGGACAACTCCTGGCCTCTGTGCAAGGAGGCTCTCTGCACTTGGTTTCTTGTGATCAGCCTGGAGGCAGATCTCCTAGACATCCATGTGGCAGGAGCCTCCAACAATCTGGCCGATGCCCTTAGCCGGATAGGCGCTGCATCTCTTGAGTGGTGTCTCCTGCCGGAGGTAGTACACGATCTGTTCTCCCATTGGGGCACCCCTCAGGTGGACCTGTTCACCTCCAGGGAGATTGCGAAGCTGAGACTGTTTCATGCCCGCCCCCCTCAGCAGGGCTTGCTGCAGGGGTATGCCTTCTCGAGGCTGTGGACCCCAGGCCTCTTCTACACCTTCCCTCCATTTCCCTTGATCCACAAGGTGCTTCTCAAGACAAAGAGGGACAACGTGCAGGTGATTCTGGTAGCCCCAGACTGGCCCCGCCAGTTCTGGTATCCAGATCTCCTCAGCCTCAGCTCCAGGGTCCCGAGGCAGCTTCCAGCCCACCCGGACCTGATCTCAGTCGAGAAGGGGAAGGTACTCCATCCGGACCTTCAGTCCCTGCACCTGATGGCCTGGTTTCTGAGTGGCTAGAATTCCAGACCTTGGGTCTTTCCGACGAGGTCCTCAACGTCGTAAGGAGTCGACCAGAAAATGCTATGCCTTTAAATGGAAGATTCTCCATTTGGTGTCAGGACAAGGGGTTGGACCCTTCTTCCTGTACATTGGCTAGCATTTTGGACTAACTGTGGTCCCTTTCTCAGCTAGGGCTTCAGTCGACGACCCTCAAGGTGCACCTGGCAGCCATCTCTGCTTACTGGGTGCAGGCCAGCAAGCAGTCGGTGGCGCAGGAGATGGTGGTCAGGCGCTTTTTCAAAGATCTTGATAACATATCCCCTCCGGTGCAAGAACCTCCATCTCCATGGGATCTACTGCTGGTATCGGCTAAGCTCATGGACAAGCCATTCGAACCAATGCACAGGTGCGATATCTCCCACCTGTTGCGGAAGACCGCCTTCTTGGTGGCTGTTACGTCAGCCAGAAGGATGGAAGAGCTCCAGGCACTTTCCATCGAGTCTCCCTATCTGGTCTTCCGCAGGAACAAGGTTGTCCTGCTTCACCAAAATTCCTTCGAAGGTGGTGTCAGAGTTCCGTCTAACCAGGTGTTGACTCTGCTGGTGTTCTACCCCAATGCATCTCGGAGGCTGAATATATGCTCCATACTCTGGACCCTAGAAGAAAGCTCGCTTATAAGGAGCAGACGGCTGAAGTTCGGGGAGAGGTTCACCAGCTGTTTGTCACCTACGCTGAAGCCACACCTGGCAGACCTGCAGCCAAGTGGACGATAAGCAGGTGGGTCACCTCCTGCATAGATCTCTGCTATAGGTTGGCAGGCATGGAGCCTCCCAAAGGGATAAGAGCTCATTCTACCTGCCATACCGCTGCTTTGGTAGCTGCTTCTAGGGACGTCCCTATCCAGGAAATCTGCAGGGCTGCGACCTGGAAGCCAGCACACACCTTTATTTCCCATTACCACATTGACATTGAGTCACACCTGGATGCTGGTTTTGGGACCTTGGTTCTCCAGTCCTTATTCCCTAAGTAGGGGTTGCGCGCCTTTCCCCCCTCCTCCTCCCGGAGAATAGCTAGGAGTCTGTCAGACAGTGTGGATTGAACAACATATCCACGTCCCTAGAAATACAGGTTACTCACCTGTAACAGGAGTTCTAGGGGGCGGTGTTGTCTGGTCTGCCACCACCTCCCAGCTTTCTCTCACTGCAACCTGGCTTCCAGTGCCAGGTTGAACAACATATACCACTCCTAGAACTCCTGTTACAGGTGAGAAACTTGTATTTTGGGAGTGGCACTTGCAGAATAATATCCAGTTTCAGGCAACTGATCTGCCCATGGTAGAAAATATTCAGACATATAATCTCAGTGGAACAGTAGCGGATCCTCAAAAGTGGTCCTTTGACGAGCGGAGGTTGCTGGAGTGTTGGTTGAGGCACATATGGTACCCATTGCTGAACCAACAAGCAAGTTAACGGACTCGGACCTTACCCTTGAGAATGAACTTTGAGACCCAGTCCCAGGGTCAAATATTATATCCGAACCTCCAGTCCCCTATCATGCATGACTCCTAAGGAGATAGAAAGTAGGAAGATTTCAGGTGTGTGACTGGGTCTCCTAAGCTCTTCTACAAGTCTTCAACCAGGAAAGCTTATGGTGTAAAGTGGAAGTGTTTTTACATTTGGTTCTCTAAAGACTCCAAAGACCTTTCACTGTCTTTTAGAAAGAATTCTTGAATATCTCCTAGACCTTTCAAAGTGTGGTCTGCAATATTCCTCAACAAAAGTCAACTTGTCTGTCATCTTGCCATACCATAAGCTAGTGGGAACTCTTCCCCTAGCTAAACTCCGTGTCTTTAGAAGATTTCTAAGAGATGTCCTGCATACACTACCCTGTATAAAGAAAGCTGTCACTAATCGGGATCTCATCGCTGTCATTGAGACACAGGTCAGGAAACATAGGCAGGACCAGGAGAAGTCGCACAGTTCACAAGTAGCATTTTATTTTTATCGATAACATTAAAATAAAAACCAAAATTGTGCAGGATGGCTCTTATACAGGCAGTTCTGACAAAACAAAGTCCATCATCTGAAGGTACCTCTAAACCTAAATCGCAGTCTTGCTCTCTCTCTCTCTCTCTCTCCAACAAACATTGCTCTCTTTTTATAAGAGGTGTTCACCTGACAGTTAAAAATGCATTCTGCTTTCGTTTTCACAAAATGTACCAACCTTTGCCACTTTCTTTCCTGTGACCATTATATCCAGTCTTCTCAACAGGTTTAGCCAATTAAAACATTCTGGCCCGACCTAGTTTTCCTGCTGGCAGCTCTACAAACAGACTTGTAGAAGGTCAGAAGTTTTCTTAAGCTCAGCCCCCTGTGTTCCAGCTTGCTGTCTTTACTAACAAACCCAACCAGCTTTCTGCAGTTCATTTCAACGGTATAACTATATACATTTGCAAACCAAGGGATCTCCGTTTCACATAAAGATTCACGAGTGTGGTTTAACCACAGAGAAGAAAGGGGAGAAAGAAAGAACAGAAACAGTAAGGAAGGAAGGAAGGGAGACAATGGAGAAATTGTGGGACCAGTGGAGTGGCCAGTCCTGAAGTTCCACAGGGAAAATTTGATTGCCCAATTAGACAAGTGAGACAAATAACAAAATAGGAGAGGACAGAAAAATAGATATCACTTCGAGATAGAGCTCTTGCAGTAGGTAATAACCAGTAGCACTGTGCCACCAGGCACTAGGATCCCACGGAAAACTTCTACCTAGCAGTCCAAGGCGGGGGACCACCACTGACTCTGCCCATGATGTCAGCCACTGTATAAAAGGGGCAGTCACCCAGCACCACCTCAGTTCTTTTCCCGCTGTCGACCCAGCATCTCGGCTCCACGGACACCACCTGCTTTCCGTCGACTGCCATTTTCTTCGATGCTCAGCGCAGTTCAACTTACGAGTATTCGATTGCCTCTTTTATGTCTACCGAGCCTTCTACATCTACCCCACAGCAGAAGGCTAAGTGTGTGTGCAACAAACAGATTCCAGCAAAGGACAGCCACTTAGCCTGCCTCTTGTGCCTGGGACCAGTGCACAAGATAGACGACTGCCCGCACTGCCAAAGCTTCAACCAGTGCACTCGCATCCACCACCTGAAGACTCTAAAGGCCTACCTCCTGGAACAAATGGCTGCTATTCAGAAGTCACATTCTGGGAACAGCTCCTCCTCGTCCAATGCTCATGACACTTCCCCAAGAAGTAAAAGCACTCCGGGAAGCGCAAAAAGGGTAAGGAGAGGTCCAGGTCAGACTCGCGGTCATGCTCCCTGCGCAAGGGTAAGGCCTTCTCTTCTGACTGGAAGTCGGACACTGCCCCTCCTCGATCATTAGCCCTTCCAGGGGCTTCTGGCTACAAAACCTCCTGCCTCTTCCCAGACGCCAGGCGGAGTCACGGGAATTCCTTATGGCCCCATCTTCTGCTCGCTTTTGCCATCAGATCCCACAACCAGTCTATAGGCTCTAGGGCCCAGGACTTGGCCGCTTCTTCCTCCATGATGAGAGTCCGGTTGGGCTCTTCCATCGTTAAGGCCTCGTCCTCAGCGAAGTCTGATGACCATGGCAAGCGCCAGGGTGTCAATCTTCCAAGCAGAGCACCCGCGACGCCTGACCTGTCGTCTGCACTTAAGTTGGAGTGACGACAGGCTGCCATGACGTCTGCCTCCACGACTGTGGTGCCAGACGAGGCTCCTGAATCCCAGCTGCTGTCAGCACCCCAAGGGCCTACACCAGAGGACCTGACAGCACCTGACCTGATGTCGGAACCTTCAAACCCCCTGACGACAGGTTCCGATGACCAGACTCTAGCCGATCCCCTGACACCAGGACCCAGGGAATATGATAGCTTATAGTTGTCACAAACCCACTCAGCAGGTCAGGCCCTCTGCTCCCACAGTGCCAACCTCCGAGCGCAGTCTTGTGAACAGGAAACAGAGACAGGGTAACCCTCCTGTCTGTTTTGTGGGTTTGAATCAACCTTTGGTGTCAAGTCTTGGAGGGATTCAAACTGTGAACCTCTTGTTAGCATACCCAATGTACAGTCTCAGATAATTCTGCTCTTTGGGAGGGGGGCAGATATCTTTCACCTACGAGCACCTAACCAGGTGTACAAAATGAACCCTTAAAACTCTAATAAAGACCTCCGATACTCTTACCTGTTCCCAGTTTGGTATTACCATATAAATTCATGCACAGTGTTGTCACACTCTTAACCATCCACACATCACAGGCAAAAACAGAAGAACTTGGAAGACACAAATAGTCTTTTTAAAAAATGAGTTGTTTACTTAAAAATAGATAAGAATGTAAAACACAGAACCATATATTACAAAAACATGCAATCACTTTTAAAAAATAAACAAGATTTAAAAAGTGCAATTTCCTACCACCAGACAATTAGACTTGATCTATCTAATGTATCTCTTAAAGTGCTGCTAGCATGTTGTATATTTCAGTGTCCAGACATTTGTATGTAAATGGAAGACAGAATGCTGTTTAAAAACTGGCTTTGCCACCCTCTTTGCTTGAGGTCACCTAGCTCCTCCCTGTCAGAATATAAAAAATATATATCTATGCAAAACAGGATGTCTTATCAAAGTATTAAATTCTGTGACCTCAGCACAACTCATTTTCTTCACATGACTTTCTTTGATCTTATGAGCAGCTTCCCCTTTCCAGGATATCAAATGACTTGTTATGACTCTGCCAGATCTCACGGAGGTGCAACATGCTTTGTATCACCATGTGAAATTAACTATGTTTCCTCTGAACGTTATAAAAGTTTATGATCTATTTTGGCAGTTGGCAATCTGCAATTAGTCACATAAAAAGGAGATCCTAAATGTTAAGTCTCTTCTAGCCTGTAATTATCTATTGGCCTTCAGGTAACACATTGTAGCTAAAACCTGAGAGGGGTTGTCATTCCACAGGATGTCAGCATCTCTCATGAAAGACATTCAATAACACATTTTTGTATTACAAAAATCGTAGATTAATCAGAACAGCTGTCTGCGTGTCACAGTAGTCACTTGATTTGGAGGAGCAACAAGCTGTAGAAACTTAAAGGGAGTAATGAATATAATAGTCCGTAAGGAGAAATAGTGTGTACAAAATAGAGATGCATTTTATAAAGGTAATTTGGGCTGCAGGTAATATACTCTGAGAGGTTAGTTAGGCTTTATTGCATCTCCTGTATGTCTGAAGGTGCATTCGATGTGATATAGGTTTGATGAAATGTTGTTGTAAAGAATGTTAAACTGTATTTACTGTCCTCTGTCCTTTTGAGAGCATGTTCTTAATATGTTTAGTAGGAACAAAAAGCTTTAAAATACTTAAGGGAGACTAGAATATAATATTACCTATTGAGAAATTAAGTGTTTAAAATATAATATAATATAAATAAATGCACGTTTTATTTATAATGGTAATGATTAGGTTAACTTAATTTATAAATAGTACTTTGCCATTTCCATGGAGAGATTTCTTAATATGGAGTAAGTAGGAACCTGTCCATTCAGTTGGATGATTTTTTTTTTTTTTGTAAAAATGTGTTAGGATTGTAAGGCACTTTAATACACATGATTTTAAAAGTTTTTTTTTTTTTTACTGTGATTGGTTCTGGACATGTTTAAAAGTTTTGCTCCTCCAACAGACCAGCATCCCTTGAGAAAGCCAGTTAAGTTGAAACCTGGTCGGGAGTTCTGTGTGTTTGCACAGTCACAATGCATTTTATGCAGTGATTAAAATGCTCTTTCAGCTGATTACCTGGTGCCAGTTTGTTTTTGTTTCTGTCCCAGGGAAGACGACTAGACGCCAGGTGGTGGGACCAATGGCGGTTGGTCACCAGAGCTGCCTCAGATGCCAGACTGACTGTCGGCTCTTCAGGACCAATGGGCAAAGAGCCAGAGTGACCATCAGGCTTGATGGTTCCCTTGGCAGTGGTTGGCGTATTGTTCACCAGCTGGTGGAACACCATCAAAGGGGACCTCCTCCCTAAGCTGGAGCCTAAAGAGGTTCCAGGGGCTGTCCCCCCCCGCCGCAGCAGACACTTCCCCCTAGATCACTGTTGCCACCCCCAATGCTGGCCCACCTGATTCCAGGTGACTTGGACCATGGCTCAGGAAGACGGAGCCATGGACGTCGCACCTCCTCACGATCTTCCTCGTGGAGGAGAAGCAGGTCCAGAGAATGTAGCTCCTGTGGACAGAGCAGGTCAAGGGGACGCCACTCCCGGTGTCATAGTAGGGCTACTGACCGTCAGAACACTCAAGGGGCTACAGTGACTCCTTCTCCTCAACCTATGCCTCTTCGGAGGATGAACTTCCCCTGCCCTCACCAGATCCCAGAAAGGACTCACTGAGGTCACCACCTGATGATCCTAACTTCTTAGAGATTATGAGGCACATACAATTCCTCAATCAATGGGAAGCTGAGGACTTGAACCCTGAGAGGAGACACCTAGCTAAATGCATGGGGCCACCAACCCCAAGCCACTGGTCAACCCCCCTCTTGTGGAACCCTTTCAAGATGTCACAAAGCTGGCATGGAAACACCCAGCTACTACGTCGGTGGTGCCCCAAAAGGCAGACCCTCTTTACAGAACATCCAGGAACAAGCCACACCGTGGCGAGCAGCCTAATTCAGTAGGATTCAGTAGTGCTGACAGTGGCCCATGGAAGGTCGCAGCAACCTAGTCATACCAGCTCCCAACCACCCGACAAAAAGTCTAAGAAAATAGACTAACTGGGATGGAGAGTGTTTGCCTCGTCCTCCTGTACCATCAGGTCTTTAAATTTTCTGGCTCATATGGTCATATACCAGAAGTGCCTGTGGCAGAAAGCTGTAGACTTCGGAAAGACCCAACCAGACTCGCGAAACGAGACTGAACTCTTGGCAGTTTTGCAGTCTGGTTCTGATATGAGCAGGCTCATTCTCCACAGTTTCTATGATGCAGTGGATACTGCGGCCTGGGGGGCCCCCTCAGGTGTGTGCCTCAGGCGGCACTCATAGCTGAGGGTGTCCAGTTTTAGGTAGGCCCTCCAGGATACCATCCTGGACATGCTTTCCAGGGCCCAGTTCTTTTCGGGCAAGAAGCGGAAAAGATTATAACAGACCTCCAAGATTCAGGCAAGGCAGTTTCAGAGGTACATAAGATGTATAAATCGGAACCCTACCCTCCTAGGTGCAGACCCTTTAGGAGGCATCAAGGGCAGCAATCAAAGCAACAGCCAGGGCGAGGAGGGTTCAAAGGAAAGGCACCCCCTCAAGCAGCAGGCTATCGGAGACAGCGCACGTCTAAGCAGCTCAGAGCCCCCCTCCCTACCCCTTCCACCTCTGCCTGACTCCTTGCCCGCCCTCCAGCAGAGCTGTTAGGGGAGGCAGTAGAAGTACTGTTCTCCCTTTACCTTGCAGGATGGTCAGATATCACCACAGAGCAATGGGTGCTGCAGCAGCTCACAGAAAAGGGTTATGCTCTGGAGTTCTCCCAGTTAGTGCCGGACAACCCACTGGTCCTGTTGACCTGCTCCCCATCCCATGCAGGTCTCATCTGGGTGGAAATCCAGGCCCTCCTGTCCAAGCGAGCCATTCAAGTAGTGCCAGAACCCCAAAGGGGCAAGGGTACTACTCTCGCTTCTTCCTCGTCCAGAAGAAGACGTGGACCTTCAACCCATCGTAGACCTCAGTCAGCTGAACCTCTTTATAGAATACAGAAGGTTCAGGTTGGTGACACTGCAGGGGCTGCTTCCCTTGCTGTGCCACAGAGACTGGCTCTGCTCCCTGGACATGCAGGATGCATATATGCACATAAAGATCTTGTGTTTCACAGGAGATATCTCAGGTTCATGTTCGAAGGTCAGCACTACCAGTTCAGGGCCCTGCCCTTCGGCACCTTGGGTGTTTACCAAGTGCCTAACAGTGGTGGCGGCAGCTCTCAGAAGGCAGGGACATTACATTTACCCCTGCCTATGTGATTGGCTACTGTTGGCCTCGTCCAGAGTACAACTCTGCCACACACTGGGGTGCACCTTCAGCATGTTCCAGAACCTTGGGATTACACTGAATCTCCCAAAGTCCACGCCATGGCCGTCCTACAGGCTCCAGTTTATAGGAGCAATCTTGGACATGGTTCAAGGAAGAGCCTTTCTCCCACTGGACAGGGCAGATGCCTTCAGGTGTTGGCTAGGAGATTAGTCTCTGTAAACCAGACTCCTGCCAGAACGGTCCTACAGCTCCTGGGGCACGTGGCAGCTGCCATAGTGACAGTGTCTCTTGCTTGTCTGCACATGAGGACTCTCCAGTGGAATCTCTGAGTGCAGTGGGATCAGCAAAGTGTCGACCTCGACCAGAGGGTCAGGGTCTCAAAGTGCATCAAACCTTATCATGGTGGCTGATCTCCTCCCGATTACTGATAGGGATGCCATTTAGCAACCCCTCTCCTCAACGGGTAGTCACCACAGAACCGTCAGGCATGGGTTGGGGTGCCCACTTCAGGGACCACCAGACCAGGGGGTCCTGGACTCAGGAAGAATGCTCTTGCCACATAAATGTACTAGAGATGAGAGCTATGCTTTATGCCTTACAGGTGTTTCAGAGTGAACCCCTTCCAGGCCCCGCTTTAATCTGTTTCCCATTTTAATCCAGATGGACAACATGTCAGTGGTGTTCTACATCAACAATTAAGGGGGGGATACATTCGTACCACCTTTGCAGAGAGGCCATGAGGGTTTCTTACTGGGTGATAGACGACATCCTGGAACTTCTGGCAGTACATGTTCCAGGTCTTCAAAACACACTTGCGGATAGTCTCAATTGCTCACAATCCCAAACTCATGAATGGGAGTTACTACAGGATGTAGCAAACAATCTTTTTGAAAGATGGGCACTCCAGAGTTGGACCTCTTTGCATCCCCACTCAACGCCAAACTGCCAAGTTTTTGCGCGCTAGAGCCAGGGCATGGTGTTTCTTGGCAAGAGGTGTTGTCCCTCCCTGGACCTGGAGGTTCCTCTATGCTTTCCTGCCCTTCCCCTTTTGCAGCGAGTCCTGCTCAAACTATAGTCTGAGCCAGCAACCCTGATACTGGAAGCACCTTTCTGGCCCAGACAGATCTGGTTCCCATTTATGCAGCACATGGTGGTAGAGCCCCCAGTTCCTCACTGTCCTCTCACTTGCGATCCCAGGAGTAAAGCTCTCTACTGCACCCCAACCTCAAGTCCCTGCATCTCCACTCATGGCTCCTGCGGACTTAGTCAGGAGCAGCTTTGGGGTGTCAGAAGGAGTAGCAGAAGTGTTGGTGGCTGCTAGGAAACTGTCTACTAGAGCCACATACGCCATGAAGTGGAAGCGGTTCAGCCTCTGGGCTGCTACCCATGACTTGGATCCATTCTTGTGTGAGGAGGGTCCTGGAGTATCTGTTATCCCTGTCAGACTCAAGTCTAAGCTACTCCTCCATAAAGGTACACCTTTCGGCTATCTCAGCCTATCACGTACCGGTGGAAGGAAAGACCTTGGCACAGCTTGATCTGTTGCGTACCTTCTGGTGAGGTATCCTGCATATTAAGCCTCCCATACAGGATCCTGTCCCTCTATGGGATTTGTTATTCATGTTAGAAAAGTTGACTTTGCCCCGCTTTGAACCAGCCGTGAGTTGCTATCTTCTCTTTCTCTCTTGGAAAGCATTGTTTTTAGTTGCTGTTACCTCAGCCTGGAGACTGTCCGAGCTTCAGGATCTCGTGTAAAGAGCCATACTCGGTTTGTCACAGGGACAGGGTGTCCCTTCATACAAATGCTAAGTTTCTTCCAAAGGTAGTGTCCGAGATGACTCTCAACCAAGACATCAACCTGCTGGTTTATTACCCGGAATAGTGTTGCATTCCTTAGATGTACATAGAATCCTTGGGTACTATATTGACTGCACCTGGTCCATCAAGAAATCTGACTGGTTGTTTGTTTCTTTTGCCCAACGGATGTTAGGAGCACCAGTCACTAAGCAGACCCTGTCAAAGTGGCTGATCAGCTGCATTGTCTTCTGCCATAAGAAGCTTGGAAAACTCCTTCCAGGGCCTGTGAAAGGTCACTCAACAAGAAGGATCTCTGCATCATTTTCTTCGCTCAGAAACGTGTCCGCAGCAGACCTCTGTGCTGCAGCCACCTTGAGTTCTGTGCATACCTTTATCCGGCACTACAGTTTGGACATTGCTTCCAGACGGGGGGGGGGCAGGCTTTGGCCTTGAAGTTCTCCAAGGGCTTCTCTCTTAGTAGCCCGAGGGTATTACCTTTGTTTCCACCACCCTTCTGACCCTTTGACATCCCAGTACTGCTTGGGACTCTGTCCTATTGTTATTACCTGCAGCATGAGCTCTGTCTCGAAGTGAGATAGTACAGTTATGTAAGAACTTACCCAGCAGTAGATCTTTGAGAAGAGCTCTTGCAGCAAGTATGCTTTCCCTCCTTCCTTACCCCAGTGCTTCTTCTCCAGTTATCCCTTTCGGGATGACAGTGCCTCCTTGGTTTGTCCAATCCTTTAAGCTAGCCGGCTCTCCGGTGGGTGAACTGAGGTGGCGCCGGGGGACTGCCCCCCTTTATACAGTGGCTAATGTAGTAAGCGGAGCTGACGTTGGTGGCGGTCCCCTGCCTCGGACTGCGAGCTAGAAGTTTTCCGTGGGGTCCTAGTGCCTGGCGGCACAGTCCTATTGGTTATTACCTGCTGAAAGAGCTCTTCTTGAAGATCTACTGTTTCGGTAAGTTCTTATGTAACTGTACTATTTATGCTTTCAACTCTCTCCATATAACAAATGGGACAGGGTCTCATACTTCCCTGTCACATACCCCCTCTTTAAGAGGGAACCTGTTTTTTTCTTTTTTCGTTTTTCTTTTTAAAAACAGGTTTCCAACCCTTCTTTTATTTCTCTTTTAACATTACCTTATAGCATTTACAGCTCTTTGCAGATGCGGTATCCCTTTTTCATGACACCTGTTAAAGCAGACATTTCCATTAAGCACATACATTGTTTTCAGCCTTCTGAATTTTCAATTCCTTAACCATAGCGCTTATACAGGCAGTTCAAACGGAACAGAGTCCTTCATCTGAGGGTATCTCTAAATCGCTGTTTCTAAACAAACTCTTTTTGGAAGAGGTTTTCACCTGGCAATTAAATTCTGCATCCTGTTCTCGTTAAACTGTCTCTCCTGTTTTCCCACAGTGTACCAAATTTATTCAGTTTCTTTCCTGTGACTAATACATCCAGTCTTCTCAACAGGTGCAGCCAATTAAGAAATTCTGGCCAGAGCTTGGTTTCCTGCTGACAGCTCTGAAATCAAGCTGTGGAAGGTCAAAAGGTTTGTCAAGCTCAATCCCGTGTTCCTGCTTGCTGCCTTTTCTAACAAACCCCAAACAACTTACTGCACTTCATTTCAACAATATAACTACATCTGCAAACCAAGGGATCTCATTTTCACATAAAGTTTCACATATATATTTTAACCACAGAGAAGCGAGGGGAGAAAGAACACAAACAGCAAGTAAAAGCAAGGCGGTAATGGGGGAAATTATGGGACCATCAGAGTGACCAGCTCTAAGGTTCCATAAGGAAAATTTTAATGCACAAATGGACAGACAAGAGACAGAATGGGAGAGGCCAGAAAAATAGATCTTACTTCGACAGGGCTCTTGCAGTAGGTAATTACATATAGGACGGACCCAGCAGGCATCAGGACCCCATGGAAAAATTTCTAGCTAGCAGTGTCTGGCGGCGGACCACCCCCATGGCAGATGACCGACGTCAGGCCATGTCAGTATAAAGGGGCAGTCCCCCATACCCGCCTTCCAGTTCTTTCCTGCCATCGACTTGTGAAAGTTCCTCGTGGTAGAGTTCCATTGCTCGTCAGTTAGTTTTACTGAGATTTTCGACCTGTTTTTTTCCAGTTTTTCACTTCAGTCGTCCATGTATGTCATCCCCGACACCTTCCGAATCCCATAAAAATAAGTTGACTTGTGCGGTTCCTAACTGCCACATAAGGACGGACTCTCCCTGTGCCTCTTCTGCTTAGTCCCGGACCACCCCGTGGAGAACTGCCAGCACTCCTTTTGCCGGACACCACTCCAGCGCCAGGCCTGACGCCTGTGGGGTCACCTTTGCCTGGCCCACCTGCTGGGCCTTTTCCAGGGCCTTCTACTCCGCCAGAGGCCCCGGCACCTGGGTATCCGACACCGCCTAATCCGGTGCTGCCCTAGCCGGTACCGCAGTATCCAACACCGCAGTACCCAGCACCTCTTTATCCAATGCCGCAGTACCCAGAGCCTCAATACCCGACACCGGGCTTTCCGCCGTTGAGTTACGGATACTCGCCTTACGGATACCCTCGGTATCCTTATCTTCTTCCTCCTCCTCCTCCTCCACTGCCCTCACCACAGCTGCCGGTGAACTTGAAGGAGACTCTGGCTGCCTGGTTGGCTGACACCAAGGCTCAGCTCACCAGGGAGGTAGAGAGATGTCTCCCAGCACCGGACCCTGCTCAGGATTCCCTTCGCCAGAGATGGGAGACTCCTTCCCCCTTACCAAACAGCAGAGGTGAACCCTCAGGCACCTGGGGTGGGGAAGATACGCTTCCCAGAGGGCTTCCCAAAGGGGCGGTTCCTCCACGGCGTCGGGAGGAGTCTTCCTCCTCTACGTCGGAGACCTCTGACTCTGATTCAGTGGGGTGGTCTGATCCTGTTGACGAGCCTTGTACTTCAGATCGTCCCAGGCCTAGGACTCCTCCGAAGTCTTCTCCAGAGGATCCTTCTCTTTTGGAGTTATGAGAAAGATCCAGGAAGTTCACCAGTGGCAATCTCTGGAGCCAGATCCACAGCATAAGAAGCTCGCTGCTGACTTGGATCTGCCCAAGACCGCTCCGACATTGATTCCACCCTGGATTGAGCCTCATGCAGACCTTGTTTCCACTATTTGGAAGCAACCGTCCATGTTAGCCCCCCTTCTTCAGAAGGCAGATTGGCTATATCAGGTTCCTGAAGGAGTAGAGTATTTGAATGTACACCCCAAGGCAGACTCGGTTGTGATTAGCGCCGCTAACGGACGTTCTGCTAATCCCAGACATCTCAGCTCATCTCCACCTGATAGGAAGCCTCGACTTCTGAACCAGTATGGGAAGAAGGTGTACACTTCTTCTACTCTGGGTATTAGGCCCCTGAACTATGTTGCTCATATGTGGGGCTACCTGAAGACGATCCTGACTCGGGTAGAATCAAAACTGAACTCCCTTCCTGAGTCTCAGACCAAACAGGAAGTGGCTGACCTTGTCCACTCTGCTCGTTCAGTCAGTCAGCACATGATTCGTGTCACCTACAATGCAGTGGGCGCAGCTGGATGGAGTTCGGCTTTCGCCATGGGTCTCCGGTGTCATGCCTGGCTCCGAGTGTCAGGATTGGTCCCTGAAGTGCCATCTGCCATTCAGATGTGCCCTTCAGGGGTTCAGCGCTGTTCAGCGGTGATTTCAAGAACATCATCACCGACCTGCAGGAGAAGGTACTGCACTCAAGTTCATGGACTCTGTACAGGCCCCCTCAGGGACAGTGTCTCCCTTTTCTTCGACATACTCGACCAAAAACAAAACCACAGGGCAAGTGGGCCAACAACCGTTGGGCCCCTCCGGCAACTAAGACTCCCCCACCCAAAAAAGCTGCGGGAGCCTCGTCCGCTGTGCTGCCCCACTCCTCTTGACTCCCTCCTTCTCCCACAGCCTCTGGACTCTCTAGAGGAACCAATAGGAGGGAGGTTCTTCCATCTACTGGGTTGGGAGAGGATTACATCAGATGCTTGGGTGCCCCAACTGATAACAGGATACTCAATAGAGTTTCTTCAGAAACCACCCCGAAGGCCACCCCCAAGTTGTCTTACCCCCTGGAACATCTTCATCTGGTCCTGGAAGAAATTTCCTCCCTTCTTGCGAAGGCGGCAATAGAGCCTGTCCCCACCCACCTTTGGAGGACACGTTACTACTCCCATTTCTTCCTAGTTCCAAAGAAGATGGGAGACATGAGGCCTGTTTTAGACCTCAGTTCCCTGAACACGTTTGTGAAGTACAAACGTTTCAGAATGCTCTCCCACAGAGCCTTCTCGCTTCTTCAGCAGGGACAGTGGCTGTGCGCTTTGATATGCAGGATGCCTACCTGCACATCCCCATCCGCCTTCCCACCGCAAATTCCTCCGGTTTTCTTTCCAGGGGGACAACTACCAATTCAAGACCCTCCCATTTGGTCTTTCCTCGCTCCCCCAGTGTGTTTACCAAATGTCTGTCTGTGGTAGCGGCCCACCTAGGGGGTGCAGGTATTCCCATACCTTGATGACTGTCTCCTGGTGGCCCCATCCAGGGAGGAACTTTTATGCTCTCTTTCCTTTACCCTGCAAGTTTTTACCAGCCTGGGTATCACCATCAACCAGGGTAAGTCCTATTTGGTCCCTTGCCAAAGACTACAGTTTATAGGGGCAATCCTAGGCACGACTGTTGGCAAGGCCTTTTTGCCTCCGGACAGGATGAACACCCTCCAGACTCGAGCACATCTGTTGTCGAGTCACAGAAGGATCTGTGCCAGGTCAGTTCTTTGCCTCCTTGGGCTCATGGCAGCTGCTGTCCCGACAGTCCCTCGCACTCTGCTCCATATGAGGATCTCTCATTGGACGCTTCGGTCTCCATGGGACCAAACATTGGTGACCTAGACATAGACCAGGAGGTTCTAGTCTCCGATCCCATGGTCAGGGACTTGCAGTGGTGGATGGTGCAAGGGAACCTTTGCCAGGGAGTTCACTTCAATATCAAACCCCCTTCCCAGACATTGACAACAGATGCCTCAAGCGAGGGCTGGCAAGCCCATCTGGGGTCTCACTGGACTTTGGGCACCTGGTCCAGACTCGAGCAGATTTTACACATACATTTGCTTGAACTCAGAGCAGTCCTGTATGCTCTCCAGGCTCTGCACTCCTCCATTCTTTCCAGTCACCTAACAGTCCTGATGGACACCATATGTGTGTAGTCTGGTACATCAATAAGCAGGGAGGAACTCATTCCTACCCTCTGTGCAGGGAAGCAGTGAGAGTTTGGAGTTGGGCCGTTTAGCACAACCTTCACCTGACGACAGTTCATGTTCCAGTAGTAGAAAACATGCTGGCAGACCACCTCAGTTGGTCTTCAGCTAGAGCCCACGAATGGGAACTGGATCAAGAAGTAGTAGACGACATCTTCCTGTGCTGGGGAATCCCTCAGGTAGACCTATTCGTGTCTCCTCAAAATGCAGAACTTCCCACCTTCTGTTCGCTCGCTCCAGGGCGAGGCACTTTCTGGTGGGATGCTCTGTCTCTCGATTGGAAGGACAGATTTGTCTATGCCTTCCTTCCATTTCGCTTAATTCCGAGGGTCTTACACAAACTCAGTTAAGAAGGAGCCTGGATGATTCTCATCGCTCCATTGTGGCCCAGGCAAGTTTGGTTCTCTGTTCTGCAGCAATTTTCAGAGGAACCTTCGCTTTCTCTGCCTCTGTCACAGCACTTGCTGACCCAGGATCCGGGGAACCTTGTTCAGTGGACCCCGGGGACCCTTGTCCAGTAGACCCCGGGGACCTGGTGTTAGCGTGGCACAGCACATCCGCCTTTGGACCAGAAAGTTGTGGGTTCTCGTCCCACACCGGGATGGACTTGAACCTAAAAATCACTGGCATCCGAGTGCAATATTGGGGGTGCTGTACTGCTGGGGTGTGTCATCCTTCGGATGAGACGTTAAACCAAGGTCCCTTCTGCCCATCCTGGTGTTGTCCTGGTGGGTGTCCAGGTGGAAGTAAAAGAACCCAGGGTACTCTTCGTAAAGAGCAGGGAACATTCCTGGTGTCCTGGCCAACATTCCTCTTCCCATAAACCGGTTCATGCAATTATCCAGGCTGTGTGTGGGTGATGATGTGCGATATGGCCGCCACCACACATTCAGTCACTTCACTACCAGTCTAGCATTGCTTGTAAAGCGCTTTGGGATACTGTGTATGAAAAGCACTATATAAATGCTGATTCTTCTTCTTCTTCGTCCAGGTCTCAAATCCGTTCAATTGCATGTATGGCTCCTGCAGACATAGTTCAAGCCTGGTTCAGGGTTTCTCCGCTCGTAGCAATATTCTGGTGGAGGCCAGAAAGCCTTCCACTAGATCCACCTATGCTATGAAGTGGAAACGTTTTTCGATTTGGGCCTCATCAAAGGACTTTGAGCCTTTCACCTGCCCAGCTGAAAGAGTCCTGGACTACATGTGTCATCTCTTTGACCTGTGTCTCAGCCATTCCTCTTTGAAAGTCCACATGGCAGCGATTTCGGCATACCATGTCACTTTTGGAAACAGGACTTTCGCTCATTTGGAAGTCTCTAAGATATGTTCCTCAGAGGGATTCTCTATTTGAGACCCCCTATCTGCATTCCTGCTCCTCCTTGGGATCTGAACTTTGTTCTCGATAAGCTTACTCTTCCTCCTTTTGAGCTGGCAGCTTCAGCAAACTTGAAGTTCCTCTCTTGGAAGACTCTCTTCCTGGTGGTCGTTACTTCAGCTCGACGTATTTCCGAGCGTCAGGCCCTGATGTGCAAAATCCCTTATTTGATTTTTCACAAGGAACCTGTGGCTCTGCGTCGTACCAACCCTAAGTTTCTCCCTAAGGTGGTAGCGGAATCTGTGCTGAACCAATCCATTGAGCTACCCACTTTCTTTACGCAACGCTCCAATCAAGGGGAGTACCTGTTGCATACTTTGAATGTTCACAGAATACTGAGATCTAACTTCAAGGAGAAGCTCTTGCAGCAGGTTTCACATTGAGGACTGGCACCACCTGGCGGCGGTTCCGGCAACTTTTTCTCTAGTAGTACCGACGTGGGAACGCCACCCCCTCACCAACGTTGGCTCCACCCCTGACATCGCCCTTTATAAGGGATGACTTCCCCACATGCTCCAGTTCTTTCCCGCCACACGGTCAGGGTTAGTTCACTCGTTTCAGCTTAGTACCGGTTGCTCTTTCTCCACCTAGAATTTTGTCCTTTTTCGATTTTTCTGAATCTATGTCATCACATCTTAATAAGTGCACTTGTGGGCGACAGATTCCTGCCAAAGACGGACATTCGGCTTGCCTGTACTGCCTGGGGCCTGACCACAACACCGATGCCTGCCCTCATTGTAAGGTCTTTAACTCACGGACGTGATTCAGGCGCCAAAAGTCTCTCACAGCCTTTCTCACCGAGATGAAACTAGCCGCCATGGAATGGACCTCCTCCTCGGGAGAATCTGATCCTCAGCCAGCCCACAAGCATCATAAACACTGGGAGCAAGACAGGGGAAGGTCCCAGTCTAAACTCAGGTCTTCGGGATCGAAATCCGGGTTGTCAGGGCATGATTCCCACCTCACGGCCCTACGAACATACGAAATTTGCCAGCAGATAAAGGCCTAGAGGTCTATCAAGTCTGCTCGAATGCAGCTAGTCACCCTTATCTGCAGCTGCCCCTCCTTCCACCCTTCCCTTCATTAACCTCCCCATGTCCTGTCCCATCCTCGTTTGAAGCAGTCTACTGTTCTACTGCATACCACTTCTGCAGGTAACGATTCCACCCAGCCACCACCCTCTCTGTAAAAAAGTGTCTCCTCATCTCCTCCTGAACCTTCCTTGCTCCAGTCTCATATCATGGCCCTGGTGGCCCTCCCTCCTTACTTTGAACAGCCCTCTGTACCCATCTTGTTTATTCCTTTCACGATTTAAAGGTTTCAATCATGTCACCCTGTCTCTCCTCTCCTCCAGTGAGTACATGTTCAACTCCTTCAACCTCCTCTCATATGATAAGTCCCCAGCCCCTTGATCATCTTTGTGGCCCTCGCTGCACCCCTCCAGTAACTTAATGTCCCTCTTCAGATATCGGATGCCAGTACTGCACGCAGTACTCCAGGTGTGGTCTAATGACCTATAGCAGCAGAATCACCTCCTCCTCCTCGAGGATATACCCTTGCAATACAACCCAGCATTTTGTTGGCCTTTGCAGCTGCCTTCCTCACATTGTGCCGAGTTGTTCATTGACCCTGTAATGAGCACACCCAGATCCTTCTCCTCCTCTGTCTGAGCTAGCTGCACTCCCCTAGCTGGTAACTCCTCCTTGGGTTCTTCATCCCAAAATGCAGCACCTTGCACTTTTGGCATTAAACCCCAGTTGCCAGGTGTCTGACCAGGTTTCAAGCTTTGCCAGATCATCCTGCAACCTCTGCCATCCCCTAGGTCATCCACCACCGCTAACCTTGGTATCATCAGCAAACAGACTGATCTTGCTCTTGATGTCCCATGATATGTCTGCAATGAATATCCCAAACAACACTGGTCCCAACACCGAGCCCTGTGGGACACCGCTCGTCACTGCCCTTGAGTGTGAGGGTTCCCCACCCACCACCACCCTCTGTTGCCTTCCCTGCAGCCAGTTTCCTACCCATCTCACCAGCTTTGCACCCGCCCCTGTGCCTACTAACTTCCTTCCCAGCCTTCCATGTGGCACTGAGTCGAATGCCTTACTGAAGTCCAGATACAGGGCATCCACTGCATGGCCCCTGTCCAGTTGCCTAGTTACCCATTCATAGAACTCAACCAGGTTGGTTTGGCAGGATCTGCCACGTATGAAGCCATGCTGTCTGCTGTCCTGTAGTCCTTTGGCCTCTAGGAGGGCCACCAGCCTCTCCTTCAGGATAGTCTCCATTAGCTTACCCACGATGGATGTGAGGCTCACTGGTCTGTAGTTTCCCGGTTCATCCTTGGGGCCACTCTTGTGGAGGGGCACCACATGAGCCATCCTCCAGTCCTGAGGTACACACCCCGAATGTAGTGAGGCATTAAATAGGTCTGCCAAAGGTCCTGCAAGGACCTCTGCCAACTCCTTCAGTACCCTGGGGTGGATTCCATCTGGGCCTGACGCCTTGTCCACCCTCAGTGCCTTCAAACCCTCTCGAACTCTGCCCTCCATTCTTCTGCTGTCTCCAGGCCTGCTTCTCTTCAGCCGATTAAAGTTACTCAGCCCGCTGAGAAATCGAAAGGGCATAGGTAAGATCTCCTCCTGCTCAGCCTCCTCTTCAAAGTCTGACTCCTAGGAGTCGAACAAGGCCTCCGGGTATTCGGCCGGCAGGGCTTCTTCCTTGCCACCTAAATCTTGGGACTCCGACCCATGCCAGCCTCGGCTTCTGACCAGCGTTTGGCCGAGAAGTCCTCCATCCTCAAGGTCTACTGTCCTAAGGCTCAAGCCGCTGAAGGACATCCATCAGTCCGTAAGGAGAAGCGGACGCCGGACCCTCGTCCGCCCGTGACGCCCCTGGCCTGGCGCAGGTTCTTCTGCTGCTGGTCGTAGCTCGCCTGGCGCCGGTCCTTTCACCCACACCCGTCAGCTCTGACACCCCCCTCTCCATAGTCGCCGGTCCGACTGACGCCGGACCGTAATGACGGTGGTGCTGACGCCGCCCTGACGTCCCCCTTAGGCCAACGCTGGTTGGCAAGGGTGCGGACCTAATGCTGGCATGGGCTCGGGTGCTCCTCCACCTACGCCTGAGTCCCTCAAACTACACCTGTCTCAGGTGAAGGAGCATTTCACCCACTGGTGGGATACAGTAAAGAAAGATCTGCTGGCGGGTGCGCCTCCACCCACTCCACTACTGGTTCCAGATCCAGTCGAACCAGATGGTGGGGGGGGGGACGAGGTGCCCCCTCCGAAGAAATGCACCAAGAAGTCCAGGAGGGACAGGTCCAGTAGCTCCTCTCACTCCCCCTCTCCTCCTCCGGACAAGAGGCACAAAAGGAAAAGGTATAGCCCCTCCCCCTTCCTCTCCAGACTCCTACGTAGACTCGGATTCTTCTTCCTCTGATGCCTACTCGGAGCCAGACCTAGGGGACACGGAGGGTCTACCTAAGTCCCCTTCAGATGACCCCAGCTTCATGAGGCACATCCAGGCAACATGGGTTGGGACACTGAGGCCTTGGTCCCCGAGCGACTGCGGCTGGCTAAATACCTCCGCCAAAAAGACCCAAAGCCGGTGGTCATCCCTCCCAAGGTTGACACCTTTTAGGATGTCACCCGGACGACCTGGAAGCATCCTCATTTCTCCTGTACCATGCCCAAGAAGGCTCACCGGCTCTACCGGGCACCTGCGGACCACCACTTTCTGGCCAAGCTACCTGTTGCAGACTCTGTGGTGATTTTGGCCACTCATGATCATTCGCAGAGGCCTAAACATCTGAGCAGCCAGCTGCCTAACAGTGAGTCAGAGCAGCTGGATTCCATGGGCCATAAGGTGTACTCTACTGCGACCTTCAACATCAGGAGTCTTAGCATCCTGACGCATATGGGCCAATTCCAGAACACCCTTTGGGAACAAGGATTGGACATTGTGCAGAGCATGTCCGATTGTCCCTAGCGGACAGAGCTTGCCAAGCTGCTGCAGACCGGCTCAGACATGGGTACCCACGTTCTGCGGTTGGCTTATGACTCTGCAGACACCTCCTCCAGGGCGGCTGCCTCTGGCATTTGCCTCCGATGCCATGCGTGGCTCGGGTTTCTGGGTTCGATCCAGACATCCAAATCAATCTTCTGGATGCTCCTTTAAAGGCTCCGTGCTCTTTGGCAAAGACACGGAGCAGATTAGCATCAGGCTGCAGGACTCCAGAAGGGCCATCCGTTCTGTGCAGTCCATGTGCCGCCCGAAACAGGGGTGAGCTCACAAGCCTCGTTTTCATGGCCGTGAGGGACATCAGCCATAGCAACCTCGTTTTCAGCAGCATGCACAGTGAGGGGGCTTTGGTCGTAGAGGCGGAGCCATAGGCAATGCGGTTGCAGCCTCTAGACCACCTAAAGCAGCTGCTGCCACCCTCCTTTCCCCCCAAATGCCTGACTATCCTGGCGATCCCCCTGCCCTGGTCTCTCAACCAGAGGAGCCAGTCGGAGGCTGCTTTTCACTCTACATGGATGCGTGGGGTCAGGTGACCTCCGACCAGTGGTTACTGGAGCTTGTGGAATTCGGGCATTCCATAGAGTTCGAATTTGTTCCTCTGGACAGGCCACCGCCCCCATCCCGATACCCAAGAAAGCACAGAACTCTGATCCGGCGGGAGATCTCTTCCCTGCTGGACAAAAGGGCCACTGAGCCGGTTCTACCAGCCGAATCAGTGAAAGGGTTCTTTTCCCACTTCTTCCTTGTTCCAAAGAAGTCCGGGGATCTCAGACCCATTCTGGACTTCAGCGATCTAAACATGTGGGTCTCCTACAGGAGATTCAGGATGGTTTCTCTTCCTACTCTCCTTCCTCTCATATCAGCAGGAGATTGTCTGGTGTCTCTGGACATGCAGGACGCTTACCTGCATATTCCCATCGCCAGAAGCCATCGAAGGTTCCTAAGGTTCAGGTTCAAAGACGAGGACTTTCAGTTCCGAGTCCTCCCTTTTAGTCTTTCCTTGGCTCCCAGGGTCTTCACCAAATGCCTGGCGGTTGTGGCCGCAGCACTTTGAAGACAGGGCCACTTTGTGTTTCCTTACCTGGATGACTGGCTTCTCCTGGCCTCCTCCAGGTCTTGCCTGTCGGAAACTATCCCTGGGATGAGGTGAATGGGATGGGCCTTGCGGTCCTTATCTGCCGTCAACCTCTGTGTTTCTAAGTTTAACTATCAGGGATTCCGTCTCACTTTTCCAGAGTCTCGGAATCACCATAAACAGGGACACATCTCACCTGTCCCTACTCAGATTCTCCAGTTCATCAGAGCTCTTCTGGAGACCACTCTTGGGAAGGTTATTCTTCCCTCTGACAGAGCGGATCACATTCGGATCATCGTGTCCCAGACCTAGTCGGCCTCAAAGGTGCCGGCTCGGTTCCTCCTCAGGCTGTTGGGACTCATGGCCGCTGCCATAGTCTCACTCCCTCTGGCGCGTCTGCACATGAGGACCATCCAGTGGTCCCTGAGAATCCAGTGGGATCAAACTTCAGATAGCCTGGATGCCTTGATCGGAATATCGGAGCCAGTCCGCCGAGAGCTTCGCTGGTGAATGTCATCAGAAAATCTGTGGGGGGGCATACCCTTCCAATCCGAGGTGCCGTCCCAGTCTCAGACCATGGATACCTCGTTCCAGGGATGAGCGCACACTTGGGGAACCAGTAGTACCCAGGGTTCCTGGTCTCCCACAGAAGTGAACCTCTACATCAGTGTCCTGGAAATGAGAGCTGTGCTCTATGCACTGCAAGCCCTGGCCTCGGTCTCAGCACCGTGCCATCTCTTGGTGCAGACAGACAACACTTTGGTGATGTTCTACATCAACAAACAGGGTGGCACCCATTCCTATCCCCTTTGCAGGGAAGCCATGCAGGTTTTGGACTGGGCTGTGGAACATCCTCTGTTTTTGACAGCAGTGCATGTTTCCGGGCTTCAAAACGTGCTAGCCGACATGCTCAGCAGGACGCAATCGCAAGCCTATGAATGGGAATTGCTTCAAGAGGTCACATCTTCCGTCTATGGCGGACACCAGAGGTGGACCTTGTCACGTCACAATCCAACGCAAAACTGCCCAATCTTTGCTCGCTAGGTCCAGAGCCTGGAGCTTTTTGGCAAGACGCGTTGTCCCTCTGTTGGAGCGGGAGGTTCCTGTATGCCTTCCCTCTCTTGCCCCTCCTTCAGAAGGTCCTCCTCAAGGCTCAGTCAGAAACTTCTACCATTATCTTGATTGCTCCGCTATGGTCTCGTCAAATTTGGTTTCCATTACTACAGCATCAGCGGCAGAGTCGCCAATACCTCTTCCTCTCTTCTCGCTCCTGCTATCGCAGGACAGGGGGTCCCTGCTGCACCCAAACGTACGTTCTCTCTACCTGCATGCCTGGCTCCTCAGGACTTCACTAAGGTCAGTTTCGGAGTGTCTGATTAGGTCTCTCAGGTGTTGGTTGAGGCACAGAAACCTGCCACCAGGGCCACTTACGCTATGAAGTGGAAACGCTTTTGCATTTGGGTCACAGCTAAGCAAGTGGATCCATTGTTCTGTCCGGTTAATACCGTCCTAGGATACTTGCTTTCTGTCTATGAGAAAGGCCTCAGCTAATCCTCCATCAGAGTACACCTGGCTGCCATCTCCGCTTACCATTTATCTGTGTCTGGTAAGACGGTGACTCAGATGGAGGTTTCCAAAGCCTTTTTTCGCAGTATTCTCCACATCAGACCTCTCATCAGGGACCCTATTCCTCCTTGGGATCTCCTGTTCATCCTGGAGAAGCTTTCTCTTCCTCCGTTTGAGCCAGCTGTGAAGTCGGAGCTCCGTTTCCTTTCCTGGAAAACTCTGCTTTTGGTAACAATTACTTCAGTGAGGCGCATTTCAGAGCTTCAGGCACTCATGTGTAAAGAACCCTACCTTGTTTTCCACAAGGACAGGGTTGATCTCCGCACCAATCCGAAGTTCTTACTGAAAGTGGTTTTGGAACTCGCTTTGAATCAGTCGGTTCAACTCCTGGTCTATTACCTGGAGCATTCCAACAGGGGAGCGGCCCTGCTTCATTCCTTGGACATACACAGGGCTCTCAGATGTTACCTAGCTAGAACCAAGGCGGACAGGAAGTCTGATCAGCTCTTTGTGTCCTTTGCCCAACGGTCCGTAGGTCGCCTGGTCACCAGCGGACGCTTTCACACTGGTTGGTTCACCGCATTTCCTACTGTTATGAGAAGCATAATAGGTCGACATCAGGGCTGATTAAGGTGCTTCCTTTGCAGCATTAAAGAGGGTACCGACAGCAGATATCTGTGCTGCCGCTACCTGGAGTTCTGTCCCTACCTTCATCAGGCACTATAGCTTCGACATCATTTCCAGACGCAGAGGAGGGCTTGGCCTCGCAGTTCTGCAAGGCCTGGTTTCCTGAGGGATCTTCCCTTCTCTTGCTGTCCTTTTCCTGCTGCTTCTTCCCACTCCAAGGGGTTGTTAGAAGTTTATACTGCTTGGGACTCAGTCCTCAATGTGAAACCTGCTACAAGAGTTTCTCCTTGAAGTAAGATAGTACAGTTACGTAAGAACTTACCATAATAGTAGATCTTCGAGAGAAGCTCTTGCAGCAGGTATATTTCCCAACCACCTTCCCCCAGGGATCAGGCCCTTTTCAGGGTGGTATTTTTCGTCTTTGACAAGTTGTCCGTTGACAGTCAGTTCCTATTTTGCCTGTTGTTTGCTTGCCTGACAGGGCGAGGGCGTTCAAGAACTGGAGCACGTGGGGAACTCCTCCTCCCTTACATAGGGTGACATCGGGGGTGGAGCCGATGCTGGCGGGTGGGGTGAGGAGGGTACATCCCACGTCGGCACTACTAGAGAAAAGCTGCCGGAACCGCCACCAGGTGGCGCCAGTCCTCAATGTGAAACCTGCTGCAAGAGCTTCTCTCGAAGATCTACTGTTATGGTAAGTTCTTACGTAACTGTACTGTACTACACTACTAGGACTAAGGATCTCAGGAAATTGGATCAGCTTTTCATCTCTTTTGCTCACAAAAGAGAGGGCAATGCAGTTTCCAAGCAATGCCTTTCTAAATGGTTGGCTTATTGTATCACCTTCTGTTACGACAAGTACCACAAGACCCTGCCAAGTCAAGTCAGAGGTCACTCCACAAGAAGAGTAGCCACCTCTGAAGCTTGTTTTGAAGAATGTGTCAGCGTCACACATCTGCGCAGCCACGACTTGGACTTCTGTCCATACCTTTATGAAACATTACAGTTTGGATATTGCCTCTCGCCGTAGAGCAGGCTTCAGGTTGGCTGTACTGCAAGGTCTTCTGCCATAAGACCCGTTCAGCCAGCGGTTATATTGGTTGGATAGTTTTCCTCCTCCCTAGTGCTTTTCCTTTTTTCCAGACTGCTCGGGATTCAGTCTTATATGTAATTACCTACTGCAAGAACCCTCTCAAAGTAAGATAGTACAGTTACGTAACAACTTACTGTAACAGTAGATCTTCGAGAGAGGCTCTTACAGTAGGTAATGCCTTCCTGCTCTCCATTCCCCTTAGCTTTTCAGCTCCTTTTCCAGGAAGGGAAATATCCGCTTCTCTCTCTCGTCTTGCCTTTTTTGGCCTTTGGCAGGAAAGAACTGGAAGACTGGTGTGGGCGATTGCCCCTTTATATAGATGTTGCCAGACGTTGGTCACCTGACATGGGGGCAGTCCCCCGCCAGAGACTGCTAGGTAGAAATTTTTCCGTGGGGTCCTAATGCCTGCCAGGTCAGTCCTATATGTAATTACCTACAGCAAGAGCCTCTCTCGAGGAAGACTTCCGGTGATGTCACGGAGCCAGCACTAGCACACTGAGATGGGCTCTCCTCCCAAACCTCCCCAGAACAATAAATCTTTGGAAATGTCCCCCCAAAAAGCTTCAAACCACCATGCTAAAGCCTCCTAAAGAAAGCAGGAATCGTCTGAAACTGAAATCATCCTCTAAGAAATCGGATGTGGGTGGATGCAAGACAACCTTTCGTGAGGCAAGCCACAGCCCTTCCCCCGCCAGCCTGCTGGACACAGATGAGGAGCAAGAACACCTAACCAGATCACAATTTGACAGATTGTTTAACGAACTTAAGGCAATGAGAGCTGAGAATAAAACCGAATTCAAAAATTTCAGTCAACATCTACAAAACCTTGAGAAGAGAGTCCAGGAAACGGAGAACAGAATTAGCAACACTGAAGGCACCTCGGCCAAGATGAACCTTGCCCTCCAAGCCTTACTGCATTATACAGAGCAACTCCAAAGCAAATGCCTCGACTTAGAAGGGAGATCGAGACAGGAAAACATACGCATTCATGGACTACCGGAGGGCTCAGAAACAGGCCGGATAACTGAATTCATTTCTGACTTAATCAGTGATGTACTAAACTTGCCTGCAGGCTACAAACTGGGGATAGAACGAGCACACAGAGCTCTACAGTCGAAACCTCCACCAGAGTCAAGACCTCGAGCAGTTATTTTAAAATGTAATAGTTATAAGTCAAAGAGGAAATCCTTTCAATCGCCTGGCAACAAAAGGAGGTCAAGTGCTTAACACACAGGCTCTATTTCGACCATGACTACCCACCCGAAGTGCAGAAGCAAAGGTTACAATACACCCCCTTACTGAAGATCCTAAAAACGAATAATATCAGATTCAGTACTCCATACCCAGCTCGGCTTAGAGTGATGTGGACTGAAGGGACCCAGATATACGAAACGCCTGAGGAAGCAAGTAAAGCCCTAATATCGAAGGGCCTCATGCAGGCCCCACTGCAACCAACTGGAGACTCCATTTCCCAGCAGAACAAGCGGGCGCTTAGTGACTGGCTAATTGCGTCAACAAAAAGGAGGCGGGGGTGCATCCTTACAATGTCATCTCTGAGCCCACTAGCGGTGATTCGTACAGCACTGTCTGATATGCAGCCCACGAAGGAAATACAGCCCGAGGACACGCAAGACTGATTGAAAGGGGATAAGTCTTGTTTTTTTCTTCTTTTTCTGAATGGTTATCTCACCGTCTGACTCTGTGCCTATCTGATTCCTCTTGTTAAAGCAAGCTAGGTCCAACGCGACCTGTTGTGAACTGGGGAGCCTACAGAGAGGTTGATCAAGCACCCTACACCTACTGCTTCTTAATTAAGGAGCCTCAAAAGATATATCCCTCGTCAGAAATGTTTGGACCTAGATCATTACTGTAATATAGGGGAGAATAAAAGTGGAAATGAGAAGTGGGGAAACTGAGACCATCATAACTCTCAACAAACCAATATATCAATGAAAGACTGGCCAGTGCATGGTCAATCCAAAGCTTCTTGTTTTGCTAAGGGGCATGGACAATTTAACCAAATAGGTTTTGGGGTATATCCAAGGTGGAGCACGCTATGGGGAGGGGGGGCGGTCGGTTACTAAGTGCCTGGAAAGCATTGACAATAAACAGCAGCTTATGCTGGCATACCTGAAGCGTACAGACGTCACATAGAACACTGGACTGCACCTTGAGCGTGTTTTTTCCACTTTTTTCTGTGCGGTCTTAGTGCTACAGAGCCTAATAAAGAACTTGGCAGGCTCGAGGGAGGATACACTAGAAATAGTGTAATTGGGGGAAATATTTTTTGCTTTTTCTTTCCCTTACTCCCTCTGCCAGGTGTATCCCCGTATTATTAGGGGAGGATACTTGGCTATTAGAGATTCATTGGGAATTTTAGTGAATCTCCTGATTTGGAAGTCACTTGTTAACATATAGTACTTAGTGATGTGTTTACTACAATCTTGTTCAAGTTACCTGTTGATGTTGTTGGTTACAGAGAGAGAAAAGTCACTGTCATTTTATCTAGTTGGAGCATTTGCCCTTGAGTGCAGAGTAAATACTACGTCGGGGGGGGGGGGTTATTTACCTCATATTTATTGATATAATGGCACGCCCAGAAGTGAAAATTATTTATTTTAATGTAAACGGTCTAGCCCACCCTATTAAGAGAGCTAGAACAATTTCATACTTAAAGAAAACATAGGCAGCCTTCTTTTTGTTGCAGGAAACTCATATGAATAAAAAAGAACATGAGAAGTTAGGGAAATTTGGCTTCAGGGAGGTGGTTGCCGCGGATTATCTTGGGGGGTGTAGACGGGGAACGGCCATTTTAATTCTGCATTCAACCCCATTTGACCTTGCAGACTCGCTGACTGATAAACAAGGTAGATACTCTGCAGTCAAGGGCCAATATAATGGTTCTAAGCTTACTCTTGTTTCAGTGTATGCTCCCCCCCGCCCGGGGCAGATAAATCTTTTTACAGGGATCTGTTCCTAAAAGTATTGCAGTGGGCAGAGGGTTACTTGATCATGGGGGGGGACTTGAGTTTAAGGTTAAACCCAGCATTGGATGCCTCTGGGCAGTTTGTAAAAGCGGAGAATACTAGGGCTAAGAAGGTTAATAAGCTCCTACAGGAACTAGGCCTCATAGATGCCTGGCGAGCACACCACAAGACCACCAAATAATATACCTATTTCTCCCACTCACACCAAGTCTATTCTAGATTAGACTATTTCCTATTGCGAACAGAATCTATGGAAGTATGTGCTTCGGTGGATATGGGAGCTTCCTTGCTCTCAGACCACGCCCCCATTCAGATAAATTTAACAATAGGTCCACCCAAACGTTCCACCTTTTGGCGCTTAAATCTATCCCTGCTCCAAACTAAAGAAAATCGGGAAATAATAAAGGAAACCATAAAACAAACCATACAGGATAATAGTACACCCGACATATCCCTCAGTACTGTATGGGATACAGTTAAAGCCCTAGTCGGGGGTAAATTTATAGAGATATCTGCAAAGGCAAAGAAACAAAGGATTAAAAGACAAAAAGATTTACAAAGTCAGATTGGGGGAACTGGAAAAACAACAGCAACATAGCTTAAATAAAGATAGAGCCAGATTACTTAAATCATTGAAAGAGGAATATTTGAAGATTTTAGATTATCAAGTAGAACAGAAATTAATCTACTTAAACCAGAGGTTCTATGAGGGAGGGCTGAGGGCTCTAAAGCTTCTAACCAGCAGACTGAGGCAATATAGGAGTAAAGCAACCATAACCAAGATCAGGGACCCTATCAAACACACGCTGCAGTTTAAAACTGAGGAAATAGCAGAGTCCTTTTGAATATATTACCAAAACCTATATGCTAAGGGAAATCTGTTCCCAACCCAGGTTATTAGAGAATATCTGGCCCCTCTAAATCTTCCGAAACTTACGGAAGAACAAGGGAAACCTTTAATCGAACCCTTTGCAGACAGCGAGATTACCCAAGAAATCCGGAACCTGAAGACAGGATATTGCCCGGGTTCAGATGGGCTACCCGCTGAATTTTTCAAATGTTTTAAAGAGACCCTGGTACCAATACTTAAAGAAACTTACAATTATGTAAACATAGCAAAAGTCATCCTGGTCCCAAGCGATAGTGTTGGTCATTCCAAAGCCATCCAGAGACACCACTAACTCTGCTTCTTACCGCCCCATTTCCATATTGAACACCAATTACAAAATTCTGATGGCCATTTTGGCCAGGAGAGTCCAAAAAGTTCTTCCCAGCCTAATACATGTTGACCAGTCGGGTTTCATCCCAGGTAGACAAACAGTAGACAACATTAGAAGGACTATCAATATTATAGACCGAATTCAAACTAAATCTACCCCAGCGTGTATAATGAGTTTAGATGCAGAGAAAGCATTCGATCAGGTCTCTTGGGAATTTCTTCAGGAGACTCTGGGCGGCTTTGGATTTCCCTCACTGTTCTGCCAATTGCTAAAATATATAAAAACCCAATTGCATACATACGAGCAAATGGATATATATCTCACCCTTTCACGCTATATAGAGGTACACGTCAGGGGTGTCCCCTATACTATTCGCTCTTTATATTGAGCCACTGGCTCAAACCATACGACTAAATTCTGATATACAAGGCATACACGGGGGAGATACGGTACATAAAATTACCTTGTATGCAGACGACGTACTATTGTATCTATCCAACCCAGAGAATTCCATTTCCAAAGTTTTTCAACAATTGGAGGCATTCTCCCAGATATCAGGTTACAAATTAAATTGAGCAAAAACAGAAATTTTGGGCTTTAATTTCTCCCCATCACAAGGGCTAAAGACTAGATTTCCCATGAAATGGGACTGCCCCACTATTAAATACCTTGGAGTGAAATTAGGGAACTCTCTCGGATCTTTATTCAGAGACAGCTGTCCTCCCTTTCTGAAGAGCATTTGGTCAGACCTACAGAGATGCGCACTCCTTCCTCTTTCTTTTTACTCGAGACTACAAGCTATTAAAATAAATATTTTACCAAGGTTATTATATCTTTTTCAAACAATTTCATGTATAATACCAGTAGTAGAGATAACACAATGGCAGAGGAAAATTATGGCATTCCTATGGGCACGTAAGCGCCTGAGAGTGAATGTGCATACTTTGTCTCCCAAGACAGGCAGGGGGGAGGGCATGTCCTAATTTGCAGAACTACTGGCTTGCAGCCCAAATAAAAATGGCCCCACTATGGGCTCACCCATCATACATATACCACTGGAAAAAATGGAACTTTATAGCCCTCCAAATGCGACTTTATCAATGAATATATTTAATCAGTCCGCCCTAGTGGAGTGTGCTGCTTTCCAGGGACACGCCCTGAAAATAACATTGCAGGCATGGTTTTGGGGCACTAAGAGAGGATATACGGCTAAAAATATGTGGAGG
This sequence comes from Neoceratodus forsteri, assembly GCA_016271365.2. Classification (NCBI taxonomy): domain Eukaryota; kingdom Metazoa; phylum Chordata; order Ceratodontiformes; family Ceratodontidae; genus Neoceratodus; species Neoceratodus forsteri. The sequence continues at coordinate 272,913,093 of CM028133.1, forward strand.
TACAGGAATTGGTGCTTCAATTCGGAGTTTAGACCACCGAGATACCATAAATGGTACATGTGTCAATTGAAGAGGGGCATTTATGCTCCTCGGCAGATCCTGAAGGGGCAGGATGTTAGGCCATTCGAACTCCTAAAAACCCAAAACAAGTGGGCTAATTCTGACTGCTTATATTATCAAATAAAAGATTATATAAATAATAAACAGAAACGGATGCAGGCTTGGCAGGACGAAAGACCCTTTCCATATGCCTTTGAGACAATATGGGAGAGTACCAATGGAAAGAGAGCAATAACCATGCTTTATAATGACATGATAGCAGATAGGGGCTACAATATACAGAAGATTCAACAGAAATGGTCATTAGAGCTAGGAATCACCTTGAACTCCCAACTTTGGGAGAAAATCTTTAGAAATGCCTGGAAAACTACCTCATCTCCAGGTTGGCAAGAGTTTACCTGAAAGCTTAGAATCAGATTCTTTCATACCCCAATGAGGCTAGCTAGTATGGGACTATTGTCACAAGGGGTTTGCTGGAGGGATTGTGGGAGCAATTCAGCAGATTATTCACATGTATTTTGGTTTTGTGGTGAACTCCGAAGCTTCTGGAACCAGATTTGTGTTCACCTGTCTGGTCTCTTTGGCTTATTATTAACTAGTATAGCTCCGGAGCACTGTCTGCTAGGCCTCTATCCAGAGGGGGTTGAGGGAAGGGAAGCGCAGTACCTTTGGGCCATTCTCACAGTGGCCGCTATGAAAGCGATAACAAAACATTGGCTGCAACCAAAATCCTCCACTAATAAAGGATTGGCTGGCAATAATCTCCCAAATTCAACACATGGAGGACATTACTCATTCTATAAATCATCAAAATGAAAAGTTTATTAACAGATGGAATAGATGGGCTAAATATCAAAGGGAGGCCTTCCCAGCCAATTGAGGTTCTGTACAGAATTTTTGAATTACTAACTCTAAGTACGAGGTTCCTGGGATAAATGATGACGACATTAAAATGGGCCAGGCAGACGGTGCTTGTAGCTCTACTATACATTCTAACTTCCTCCCCTAGCCCTCCCCTCATAACCTAGATGAAATAAGCTGGACAACCTAATCAAGTGCTTTAACTTGGCAGTGACACCTAGTTGTTTGCTCTCTCTCTCTTAGTTTTGTTAATTTATAATGTTAAAACATTAATTGGTTTTACTGAACTAATGTCTCTTTAATTTTGTATGGGAGACAAAACATACTCAGTAAATACTGGTTAAATGTATTTAGCCCTTATCTTTAAGTAGGCTTGGACATGACATAATAGAAGATATTTGCTGTAATAGTTAAAGCTGAAATTTCTGGATTTACACAACAAAAAGGTAGTATATTTTAATATACACTTGTGTAAAACAAGGATAAAACAATAAACAAGTATTAAAAAAAAAAAAGAGCCTCTCTTGAAGATCTACTGTTACGGTAAGTTCTTACATAACTGTACTTTCCCTGTTTTTAACTCTCTCTGCATAACAAATTGGACAGGGTCTTATACAACCCTGTCACAATCCTTGTGCTGGACATGCTCACTCGTAAGCCCTTTTAACCAGTGGCTGAATGTGACATGAAATATCTTGCCTGGAAAATGGTGTTCCTAGTGGCCATTACTTCTGCGTGCAGAGTTTCTGAACTGCAGGCCCTAGTTATGGATCTGTTGTACATGGTTTTCTACAGTGATAAGGTGGTACTCCTCACACATCCAAAAACTTCTGCCAGAGATGGTGTCGTAGCTTGAACTTAACCAAACTTTTGTGCTTCCATCTTACTTCCCCAAACCAGTGAACTCGGGGGGTGGGGGGGGGAGTAATGCTGCACTCTCTTGATGTTGGAAGGATCCTAAGCATCTGCCTTGATAGATCTTGGGACACAGACAAGCCTCTTAGCTTCTGTCTCTTTCAGTCCCAACCGAAACGGACTTTCTGTTTCCATACAGTGTCTTATGAATTGGATTGTCACTTGCATTCGGTATTGCAGCACAGTAGCAGGACAGCAGTTGGATGGTTCTGTTTAAGCTCCTTGATATTGCCTCTGAATCACTCTAAGGAGCTGCTCTTGTACACCCCTCACCCTCCTCCCTATGCTAGGATGGGTCTATACCTCCCTGGCTTCAGCCCTGCCTCCTTGAGCACTTTTACTATAGGTCCCCCCTCCTCCCCTACCAAAATCCTGTCCTTACTGACCCTTTTCCCAACCTAACCTAACCTCTAGTGCCTCTGTACCTTACCTGCACTTGTAATCAACTAAAGTTCATATCCATATGCTGTATAGTGTTTTAAATGACTAAGAAACTCTGTAACCTTTTCCTGATTGTTGTGCTGTTCAGTGTCTCAGATGTCCTAAAACTCTGTAACCTTCTTGATTGAATGTCTGTGCTCTGTTCACATGACGTGGAACCTTTGTGAAAGAGCCTTGGTTCAAAGGTTATTTTCTGAATACCAAATAAATAAATAAAAAATAAATATAAACTCAATCCACCAAAGCAATGGCTGCTTCAGCAGCTTTGCTCCATCCGGTCCCTGCTTCAGAGATTTGTGGGGCCACTACCTGTAGTAATGTACTTAATGCTTACCTGTCACTATGCTTTGGCCATTAACTCCTGAAAACCAGTAGGTTTCAGATTGATTGTCCTGCAAGGCCTATTCTCCTCCTGAGTCCTTGGTCTCCAGCATCCCTAGTTTGGGGGCTTGTTTCTGGCTGCATGTTAGTCATGACCAAAGAGTGGGATTCTAAGGGGAAGATTGATTCTTGGAAGGTAAGAAAGTTACCATAACTAGAGCTTCAAAAATATCTACTCTGTGAAGTTACCATCCTTCATCCCCCCAGACTCACTTCAGTTTTATTTATTCTGCCACAAATTAACTAGGCATCTTTGCTGAGACCACCCAGTGGCTAATGAACTACCTGACAGACAGAACCCAAGCGGTAAAATGCCGTGCGTCCCTCTCAGACTATTGGTCGGTAACAGTGAGTGTCAGTGTCCTCCAAGGATCTATCCTTGGTCCCTTTCTTTTCAATCTTTTCATCAATGACCTTCCAGTAGCTTGCAATTCAACTAAACTCCTCCTGTATGCGGATGATGCTGTTATCACTTCAATGAATAGCAACCTAGCCAAACTGCAGCTTAAGCTCCAAACTGATTTCTCAGCAGTCCAAGACTGGTTCACTGCCAGTTTACTTGTCCTAAATACAAAAAAAAACCCAAATCTGTGCTCTTCTCCACCCAGAGTAAATCCTTTACCCCCATCTTCCTTAAAATCTACCTTTGCCTTAGTCAGCCCCTATTGAGCAGGTGTGCTCCTTTAAATATCTGAGGCTAACCCTAGATACTGGATTAACCTAAACTGGGCATGTGGCTGCTCTAATTAAGGCAGCCATCTCCAGACTCGGCCTGCTTTACAGGCACAGGAATGCGTTCCTCCCTGAAGTAAAGCATCTACTAGTCAGATGCTGCATCCTCAGTCTCATCAATTATGGCCTCGTTGTCTATAGTGCTGCTTGCGACAGAGTGTTGGCCAGAGTCAGAGGCTTGCTGAATAGAGCCTGCCGCTATGTACTCAACTTAAGGCATGATTTGCATATATGTACATTATATAATAATCTAGGGTGGCTGAATCTAGACTCACAATTACAATATGGTACCCTAGTCACAGGCATAAAAGCCTTGCAGGGACTGTTATCCCTTGGGGTCCTGTCCCTGGGCCCTATTGACACCAGTTACCTCGTGCAAGGTGTTGAAAACTGTTCCTTGGTGCTCCCTCACAGGAAAACCTCACTGGGACAGGCTTGTTTCTCCTTCAGATTACAAAATGATGGAACTCCCTTATGTCATCCCTCAAAGTTACTGACTTCCTAACCAACTTTAAAACCCATCTGCTATCATCACTCTCTCCCTGTACCCCATGTGCCTGCTATTGGTGATCACTTGACCTTCCCCCCTCACCCCCCCATGTTCCCGTATGCCACTCCGGCCTCTGAATCTTTCACCAGTAGGCCCTGTTTCTACCCATCATTATGTGCATTTATAATATATCCCGCTATTTATTTATGCCTGACCTGGTACATACAGCTTATTTAAATCACAAATATCTTATTCCTATGTACTTACCTAATTCTCATTTGTACTGTGAACTTTATACCTTGTATTTGCAAATATGTTGAATTTCCTTTGTATTACTTCTTCTGTCCTTACGACCTTTGAAAATAGGCTCAACCTAAAGGATCTTATGCGTAACAAATAAATAAAAAATATTGTTGTCCCCCCAATAGATATGGGCTGTGACGACACTCATTGTTGCTGTGGTTTTCACTTCTCACAGAATTAATGAGCTGTCTTATGTTCCTAGTTTTTTATTTGTTGCTAATAGTCAGAGAGGTATTTAGTTCTTCCTCTTTAGTAAAAAAGGTAGTTAGTGGTTGAGGCCGGCACCACTACATCCAGTGTGACTGACAGCGTCCATTGCTGGTTCCTGTCAAACCAGCGTTCACTAAATGTTCATAAATTGGTCTTTTGCCACTAGACAGTAACCAAAAAAGTTCTAGTGCACTACAGAAATTCTTGCCCTGCTGTCCACAAGGCTTCACTTCCCAGTGCTTGGCTCAGAGCTACATCAGAGGGCTCATCTGCAGACCAAAGTTAACCACTTACATAGCACATACACTGAACATTCTCAGTACATTACTTATTAGTGGATTTACACGTCCTTAAAGCAGACCTGTGCTTTTAGAGGCTAATTTTTAAGAAATGACAACCTCAGTGAAACAAAATGCTTAATTAGAAAAGTGTGTAAATAGACAAAGTTCATATAAAGGAATATTTTATGATACTTTTTGTAAATTTTTTTCTCCTTAAACTTTATGGTAAATAAGAATATCAGAACTTTGGATGATACTAAGGGGCTTTGGTAGGACTAGAACTTGAAACCATCTGGGCCCAGATTACAAAGGTACCCCATGATAACATGTTACATATTTAACAGTTAACGTGCCATGAGATTCACATTTTTATAAAACTAATAGTAGAATTAATCACAGTCAGTTCCCTGCCAGATTTAACTTAAATAATTCATTAACAAACGTAAGTATTGCCACTTGCTGGAAGCCAGGTTTGAAATCACGGCTACCTTATTTTTAGAAATTGTAAGAGAGGTGGAAAAACCTGCATATTGCCAGGTTACCATACAGCAGCCATGATCACTCAGAATAATTTCTTTTCAGGTCTTCTGGCTTCATGGGAATCATAATGGCCGTCTATACCTGAAGTGTTGGTTGTAGTAGCTGGGTGGCGAAGAAACAGTTAAAAATACTGATTCATGTGTAAATTTCCTTATCACATCACATCACTACATACATTTGCTTTTTTATGCCTTCCAACACTGTAGAGCAATATCCCTCTTCTCATCTGTCTCTCTTCCTTCCTGCACACTCAAACCACTCTTAATGGCACATTTCTCAACAGCATGCACCGGCACCTAGACCTCTTCCTCTTCTCTCCACATTACAACAGCCTGTGTTCTGTTCACCCCGCTCCAACTATTTACACATTTTGCCTCACACTCCATTGTACAGCTTAAAATTCACAGTACTCTGTAATTTGAATTTTATGCCACCATGATTCTGCTACAGATATCTTGCCAAACGTTGGTGGCATGCTCCTCTGTCTCTCATCCTGGCTACCCCAATAACCGACATACATCATATACTTTTTACATTTTGTTTTCATTCTCTGGAATTCTTTACTTGTACTTTACTTTTATTGTTCATGCATCTGTTGTCAGTTTTTTGTTCTTGCTGTTTCACTCCCAGCTGTATCCCTTCCCCCTGGTTGCACCTGGAAGTAAGCTCTAATAAAGTCTATCCTGGTCATTACATTTTTTAAATAAAGAACACTGTGAGCACACAGATAATGCTGTGCATTGGTGGCATGCACTGATGCTGCCTGCCAAAATGTTCAGTTTCCCGTGGGGTCCTGTTGCCTCCGGCTCTGTGACCAAAGAGGAGTACTCTACGGAGAAGATATTCTTAAGATCTAGTGTTACGGAATATATTATTTTTTAACAGGAGTGTGGTGGTTCCTTTACTTAGGCTGATAGGCACATAGTAGTTACTTATCAACCTAACTTTTATAATCAGGACAGTAGCTCTTTAAGTTTACTACATTCTACAAGTACACGTTGAACTCGATAAAAAAAGTGTTTTTTTTATTTTATAGGTAAGTGAATCAAATTTCTAGGGGCATGGAAATAGTTAACTATCTACACATTGGCAGTTTCACTGGAAGTGCTGAGTCCTCAGAATGCCTCTAAGCTAAGCTCTTCCTACCACCAATGCAGTATATCCTCCTGCTCTGCTCAGAGACGTCTGATCTTCCTTTTTGCTGGAAAAAGTTCAGTCTTCTCCTTTGCAACTCTATGCATTGTTAGTAACCTAAAGTGCACCATTGGAGAGTTATTACTTTTCTCAAAGAGTTTCTTCAGCGATTTTGATTTTCTCAGTTCTGCTCCAGCCTGGTTGGTGGAAGATGGACCTCAAGGAAGCAAAACCTGCTCCCGGCTTCAAACTCTACATCACGTGCCACCAGAAAGTGTTGCGAATGGATGCACATGTGTCTTGTGTCTACTGTTTGGGGGCTTCACACAGTGTTTCAGGCTGTGGCCTGTGCAGGATGATGGTCCCTTCTTCCTTTCAGGATCGCATGGCCCGGCTTCTCCTTGGCTAGCCAGCCAACCGGGACCCATAACTCCGGACGAAGGGCCTCAAGAAGGCCTCCACTGTGGCAGAGTCCGTGGCCCAGCTTGCGGCCATGGAAGAGGTAGTGGCCACTGCCACAATGAACATATCATTGGCCTTGATGCTGCTTCCAGCTGGGGTCAGCATCGGAGTGTCCTTCACTGATGAATTACGGAAGATGTCTTGGGCCCTCCAGGCCTTCAGGGAGAGCCCTTCCTGCCACAATAAGTAACACAAGCGCCGACGATCTTGGGACCTGGAAAGATCACACTCCTCCTGCTCCCTCAGTGCAGCTGACAGCTTTATGCAAGTCAAGCCTTCTTTGGTCAAGGGCCAGGTCGCTAGCTCGATGATGCCCCCGTCAGAATTGTCGATCTCTACACCGGCCAGTCAGGCAGTTAAGATTTTTCTCAACCCTATCAAACAGTTGTCAGAGAAGATCGATGAGGAGTTGGTCTTTAAGACCCCAGTGTTCCCGGTCCTTACTCAGAAGGACGTGGACCAATCGATGTCCCCGACTGGCTCCACTCGGGAACAGCCTCCACTGGAGGTCATTCCACCAAAGTTGGGGCATATCATCTACAGTGCCCTAACGATTGCTTCTCCTCAGTGTCAACCCTCAGGTCAACGGTCGAGGACAAGGTTGAGATCTAGGTCAGGGCGCCACTGATGCTCTGTCTTGACTGGGAGGTTTCGCTGTCGATTCTCCTTGACCAATGAGGAGAGGTTCCACTGTTGTATGTAGTGTTACGACGAGGAACTCCACTGGCAACAGTGGGTCATGGCGGGACAAGGTAGTGCTCTACCCCTGACTCCTGTGGTTGACTGTCCAACGCTAGTAAAGCCCGTGTCAGTCTATCTACAATATTTGTCACTGACGCCTGTCTTCCCCACCCTTGCAGTGGAGCTGCCTCCACCGCAGCCTTTGGTGGGAGCCCTGACCAAGGACTCGTGCTGTGGCTGGTTTGCCAGGCCTGATGTCGGTAAAAATCATCCGGCTGGACAGCTCTTGGGTGCTTATGGCACAAACGGTCTCTGTTTTTTGAGGTGCCCTCAGAGAACTCGGTTGGCTATTCCATGCAGTTGTGGAAGATGCATAGCTTCGACCTCGGGTCAGTTGAAGAGATGACTACCGACCATAGGCCGCTATCATTCGGAGCTCTGCTACTACTAATCTTGGAGTTCATCATGTCTCTCCATGTGAAGTCTGTTCACAGAAAAGGGCCAAGTACCCTTTAACAGACATCCTTTATTGGGACAAATCCCCATGGGTTGCCTTTCCCATGGCTGAGGCTATTTCGGGACTGGCCCTGGAGCTTTGGCAGCATCCAGCTTCCTGCTTGGCACCCTCTGCCCTTATGGGTTGCAGATACACATTCCCTGTTGGGTCTCTGTCCAGGTTCTCGGACTACCTGTTGGCAGAGAGTCTGGTCTCTAATGTGGCTTTCTGGAAGTTCAGAAACCAGAGGGATGTGGGTAGTACCCCCCCCAAGACATTGTTTTGAAAAAGCCTGATCATGTGGCCAACAAGGTCTACACTGCTTCCTCTCTCGGTCACCATCAGGCAAGCTACGCCATAACTTGTTAATGTCCCCCCTCACCTCCCTGCTGAGAAGCAGCTATTAGTGAAGTTGGTCAAAAACCAGGGTCAAGCACTGGCTAAACACCTGCTCCATATAACCTTAGACGTGGGAGAGTCCTGCACCGTGCCATGGCAGCAGCTGTCACAATACATTGCTGGGCATGGTTGAGGGTCTCCACCTTTACGGTGGACACTCATCACAAGCTGGTTGAGGCCCCCTTTTTGGACACTGACCTCTTTGGCCCAGGCGTGGAAGGTCATCTTGCCAGCACTGAAAAATCCATTGCCACCCTGTAGTCTGGTTCTGTCCCAGAAGGACCGGAAGGCCCTGAAACTGAAAAAGAAAGCTTTTCAGTTTCGATCCTTTCAGCCACAGCAGCCTTGGCTGCAGCAGCCCCAACAGGGGCAAAACCAAGCTTGGCACCCCAAGGTCAAGTTCTCTGGCTAGGTGCCCAAGAGAGGTGGTGGTAGGGAAAGTAGTGCTCCTCCGGCCCCAGCGACAGATGCCCCCATATAAAGCTGCCAGGTGATGGGTCGGGGTGTCTACCTCCCACCTGTCCAGTCCCCTAAACAGCTGCCTGTGGGGAATCGTTCTGGCCCCACTGGTCCATCATTGCTACAGAAAAGTGGTTTCTCGAGGTGTTAGGTAGAGGGCTGCCTCTAGACTTTGAGGCTCTCCTGCTTTACTGGTCCCACATGCTTCGGGAGTCTTCAGTGTCACAGAACATGCTGCCTGCCCTACAAGAGGATATCGCTTAGCTCCTTACGAAAGGGGCTATAGCCCATGCTCCAGATGCCCTGGCAGGTCAGGAGTACATGTCCAGGTGCTTCCTGGTCCCAAAACAGAAGGAGGGGGGCTGATACCCCATATTGCATCTGTATGATCTCAGTTAGTACATGCTGAAGCACAAGTTCTGAATGGACACTTTGAACCATATCATACCATCCCTGGAGCAGGGTGTGCGGTTCTGCTTCCTGGACCTCAAAGACTCGTTCTTTCACATCCCAACCCATCCCTCCCAATGGCAGTACCTCTGGTTCCATTCAGAAGGGGTTCTGTAGCAGTTCTAGGTCATGCCCTTTGACCTCTCATTCTTGTCCAGGATCTTCACCAAGTGGTGGCATCTTTTTCATTTCTGGTGCAAGGGCATCAAGGTATACCCCTGCCTGGATGACTGGCTGATTGCCGGTCCATCCAAAGGCGGCCATGGAGTGTTCCATGGATCTGGCCCTCCAGACTGCAGAGACTAGGGCCTTTTAATCAACCCCGCCACGTGCAAACTGAATCCCGGGCAGGTGATTCACTTCATCAGGGCAAAGCTAGGCTCCCTGTGGGCCAAAACCCTCCTTCCTGCATACTGGGGCACTGGATCTCACTGCCTTTGCCCAATCATTTCAGGTTAGGCACTCTTGCCCTGTCATGGACTTCCTGAGCTGCTCGTTTTTGAGAGGCTGGAGTTCCAGGTCTTGGGTCCTTAGGAAGAATCGCTCCATGTTGTAGAGACCTCCTGAAAAGAGTCGACTTACCAGTGCTACGCCTTAAAATGGAAAAGGTTTTCCATTTGATGTCCGGGCAGGGAGCTTGATCGCCTTCCCTGCCTTGTGGCTAGTACCCCTGATCCCTTTCCTAGGTGGAGCTGCAAGCGGCAGCCCTCATGGTGCACCTAACAGCCATCTCTGCATGCCGGGTGCGGGCGGGTATGTTGACAGTGGCTAGGAGATGGTGGTCAGGTACTTTTTTTTAAGGGCCTGGATAATCTCTCCCCTCTGATACATGAATCACTACCACCACGGGACCTACTGCTTGTGCTGCTTGTGCTCCTGGGCAGGCTGCTTGAACCTGTGCACAGGTGTGAGATGTCACACCTGTCATGGAAGACTGCCTTCTTGGTGGCCATCATGTCAGGCAGACATATCAGTGAGCTCCAGGCGCTCTCAGTTCTCCAGTCTCTGCTCGCCAAGTAGGGGCGCACACCTTGCTCCCTCCTCCCAGAGAACAGTTGGAAGTCTGCCAGTGTATGGATAATGAACTATATCCACGTCCCTAGAAAAATAGGTTACTCACCTATAACCATAGTTCTAGGAGTGGTATATAGTTCACATGCACACCAACCACCCAGCCTTCCCTGGCAAGTGGCTCACGGATCCCTGCTTCCAGCATGCAAGATATGACATCACATGGTGGAGCCAGAGGATATACCACCTGGGTGGTGGGAGGACCGTAGCTTAAAAACGTTCTGACAAATCAGCACTTCCAATGGAACTGCCAGTTTGGTGATGTGAACTATATACCATGCCTAGAACTATGGTTACAGGTGATAACCTATTTATACGGTTTCCATGAACTACTCTTCATACTGGAACTTTTTTTGCAAACTGTATTTTAACTGGAACATCTGAGATGATATATGTACACTTTATTTAGGGGATCATCAATATACAAAAAAAATAGATCGGCAGTGGATCCATAAGGTGGTGTAAGGTACAATTAGTTATTTGGCTTTGTAAAGTTTAGTATGTTCTTAAGACGCCGTCGGCCTATAAACAGAGCTCCCTCCTGGAGCATGCAGAACAGCGAGTGCCTTAAGAGGTAAAGCATACAGTACATCTCCCATGTATCTGCATCTTGTGTGGGGGTGTTAGCCCATTGACGCTGCGTGTCGACTGCCCCACCTGCCCCAATCGCCCTTCCACCCAAGCTCGACCCTTAATTTATTGGCATCTTCCTATGACATCACTTCCTGGCTGCTCTAAGACTAAATCCCCACGTTTTCATTTGCAGGTTATACCTGTCAGCCACTAGAGGGACTCTCTGCCTGTCCCCTGCTTTTCTACCTACCTCCTCTTACGCCTACTTCCTAGTATCCCCTCTATCCACTTCTACTACCCCTCTTCCTTACACCTATCATTGCTTGACCCACACCTAGCCCCCACACCGCCCCCCAATCATTTGACCCCCCACCCAGGCCTTTGTTACTCCCAGTGACCACTAGGAGTCGCTGTTTCCACCCTTTTTCGGCCTCTAAGCCTGCCCTCTCAAAGCCCCCTTAGTGTCTGATACGCCATCTCACCCAGGACCCAGGCCACCTGCCCCAGAAGGATTTTGAACTGTGCACCTTGAGCACCAAAATACGAGACCATACCACTACTCCAAAGTGGTACCCACGCTTTCTGAAGGGCAACCAAGATACTTATAACATCCGCCTCTATTGCTACCATAGGCGCCATGTTTGTTTTCCTCTTCCTAAAATGTCTCCCCCTTATAATCTTGCTAGTGCCTACTTCCCATCAACCTAGCCCCACCCCAGCCCCTTCTGTGACCACACTTATGCCTCTCCCCTGCCTGGCTCGACCCCGCCCCCCACACTACCCATGTACCCTGGACCCTTGCACCCACCCCCTAGCAGTGCCCCCCTCACCGCCAACATTTACTCCCAGTGGATGCACCACATCCATGTCGTCCCGACCCTTCGTACCCTGCCCATCCCTTGCGCCTCCAAGGACTCCTCCTCTTTTCAGTGCTCACCCAAAAAGTTAACATGCTGCTACCCCATGATCAGAATCTTGGTTCTACTACTGCTCCTTCTTTCCGGGAATATCCATCCTCATCCTGGCCCTGACCCCACCAGCCCACCGACTAGACCGGCTGGCCTCCGCATTGCCTCTTTGAACGTATGTAGCCTGTTGAAAAAATGTGCTGCCCTCCAGTGCTGGGTCATGCTATATCAACCTGACATAGTTGCCCTAGTCGAAACCTGGCTGTCCAAGCCCACCCTTGACTCCTATGTCTCCCTCCCAGGCTACATCCTATACCAGGAGGACCGAGCAGGTAAATGCGGGGGTGGTTGTGTGATCTGTACTCGTGACACCATCATTGGCCAGGTACTCCCTGCCCCTTTGCTTGTAAATGGTGCCCAGGCCCTTACCCTCAAACTCACCCCTGACCCCTCCAGGGGCCCACTATACCCTACAGTTTCCTATGTTCCCCCAAGGAACCAGAATTCAGCATTGACGTCTCTTACAGATTATCTCACCACCCTCCCCCATAAGGCTGATCATGTACTAGTGGGAGACCTCAATGTGAACTGGCTCAGCTCCTCTACCTCCCCAATAAGGGATATCTTCGCTGCCTAAGACTTGACACAACTCGTTTCCCAACCCACCAGAATTAACCCAACCAGAGGAACTTGCACCCTCCTGGACATCATTATCACCAACCGCCCTCTGAAAATTCAAGACATTCGGGTCCTACCTGACTCCTTAAGTGACCACTCCCCTATCTTATTCCTGTGGTCTGCACCTAGGCCCAAACCTGTTACCCAAACTACCCAAAGCAGGCGCTTTCGCCCTGGAGGGCTGACTAAACTCAAACAGTACCTTGCGCAGATTAATTGGTCATCCATCCATCATGCACCGACATTGATGCCGCCCTCGCACTCTTCTCACAAGCCTTTAATAAGGCCTGTGACCTCTTCGCACCCCTCACCACACTCCGTTCCAAAAAACCTAATGCACCTTGGATAATCCCTGCCTTACTTCAGATGCTCAAAGTAAGGGATAACCTTTGGCACCTAGCCACTGATACAGGCCGGGCAGCAGGTAGACAGGCCTACAGTGCTGCATGGAATAAGTGCACCTGGGCTATACATAAAGCCAAGGCAGACCATTACCTGACTACCCTCACCTCACCTTGGGGGAATGCCCGGACCTTCTGGGACAATATTAAAGAGCTCAATGGGAAGTCACACATCTCCCCCCCCCCCCATTCCAGCTCACCATTGACAGCTCCACCTCCTTGCGCCCAGCCTGCATTGCCATCAGTCTTAATTCTTCCTTTACGGACCTCAGCTCAGTCCTCCCTAGTAATTTCTTGCTCAACCCTGATCAACCACTCCCAGTCCTACAGCGCCCCTGGTTCCACCTTCACAAGATATCCACGCAGGAAGCCAGTCCTCTAATACTTTAAAGCATTAAAAAGTAACAGTCCCAGCAGGGATTCCCTGGACCCTAAAATACTCCGGCTGGTCCTGGATGAAGTCCTCACCCCGCTCACCGATCTACTTAATTGGTCCCTCTGCCTGGGACACTTCCCCACTGCGTGGAAAACAGCTGTAGTTACACCTATCCATAAAGGGGGTGACAGGTCCTCCCCTAGCAACTACCAGCTGAACTCCATCCCCCCCCCCCCCAAAAGCCCTAGAAAAAGTGGTGGCCATTCAAATCACTGAATATCTGGCTAAGTACAATATCATGTGTCCAGAGCAACATGGCTTCCGTACCAACCACAGTACTGGCACTGCATTAATGGAATTCTCCAACTTCCTGCACTCCTCCCTTGATCCTGGCTCCTTAGCCGGTGCAGTTTTCATTAACCTCTCAAAGGCCTTCGACACTGTCTCCCACCCCCTTGTACTTGACGTCGTCTGCCACACTGGCGTCTCCACTGGTCCCCTCGCCTGGTGCTCGAGCTACCTGTCCGCTTGCACTCAGTGTGTCAAAGTCAATGAGACACTCTCAGAAACCTGTCCCATCTGGTCTGGGGTTCCCAAGGGCTCAATCCTGGGTCCTCTACTTTTTAGTCTCTATCTAAACACCCTGCCTGTTGCCTGCTCCTGCAATATGCTTCTGTATGCGGATGATGCCATCATTTTTGCCTCCCACAGAAATCCTTCCTCCCTCCAGGACTCTCTCCAACACTCCTTCAGTGATGCCGAAATCTGGTTTAGGGAACGTAGACTCATCATTAATCTCAAAAAAAACAAGACAATGCTGTTCGCCCACCCCAAAACAAAGCTTGTAATAACTCTCTCCGCATCCTCCCTAGCACCTTACAACCAGTTGAACAAGTCGACTCTTACAAATACCTTGGGTCACTTTCGACTCAGCCCTCATCTTTCACCCCCACATTAATGCCCTTGCATCTGCCACTAACACATGGCTTGGCATCCTATACTGTCACAAGGACTGCCTACCACCTCAGTACTTTCACTTATGGATTACGGCCTGCCCGTTTATGGTGCAGCAGACACCACTTCCCTCAACAAAATTCACCTCACCCTAAATAAGGCCTGCAGACTAATAATCTGTGCCCCCAGGCTCACCCACTCGTCAACTCTACGACCAGGCCAATCTCCTTAACCCCGACAAGCGACTCCATTACCAAACCTGCCTCCTAACCAAGAAAATTTTTCTTGGGCTCTCCCCGCCCAGGGTGACTGCCTCCATCCTTCATACCCAGCCCCACTATCTTAACCCATACCGCCAGCAAAACCACACTTTTGGTTCCCAGAACCAGGGCCACCAGGGCTCAGAGGTCCTTCTGCTACAGAGCTCCATCCTGGTTTAACTCCCTTCCTGCATCTATCACCAGTGCTCCAAAAATCAGTGCCTTCAAAGCAGCCCTACACAACCAACTGTTTAATGCCCGCAGTTGCACCTGTAACTAATCAGCGCTCTGCTACCATCTCTCACACCTGACAAAGCCTGCTGGGCTGAACCGCCACATCACTCCAAAAAAATCTCCCCGGTACCTTGCCCTCTGATGTATCACATGTGCTAATATTTTGCACCACAAAATATGTAACTATTTATTGTAAGATATTCAACTGTGTAAATCTATGTCACTCAATGTCCAGTGTTTTCTGTAACTGTGTCCTCTGTATGTCCTCTCTGTGACAAGGTACCTTAGTAAATGAGCCCATGGCTCCAAGGTTGTAAATCCGATTATATTCAAATAAATAAAAATAAAAGATAAAAAAAATAAGATTTGTAGAAACAGTTGTATATAGTTATTATTACTACTTTTTTTTTTTAAGATGGATGAAGCTACCAAAAAGTGCATTGCGTATGAAGGAGAGTGTGCTGCACTGAAAGTTACTGTTCTTGATTTGACTGAGAAAGTAACAGCATTTAAAGAAAAGGTAACATTCTTTGTAAAAAAAAAAAAAAAAAATTGCTTGTGTTTTTTTAATCCATTGCAAAGCCAGTTTAAAGTTTTTCTCTCTGGTATAGCCTTATGAGATTAACATCTTGTTTTCATGAGGTTCCAGGGGGACAGCAGGTACACCATCCATATAAGTATGACATTAGCATACGGAATAATGAAAGAAAAAGGGATATGTATAGGAGATTATTGATAGGTAAGAAATCATTCACAGTGACAGGGTTTAGTTAAAAAAAATGTGGTAGTGCCTTCTAAACCTGCACAGTCTTGTGACATGTTAGATTGTGTCCTGGAATTTATTCCAGTTAGGGTGCTTCAGTGCCAGGCAGGTAACAGTTACCCCCTGTTGATAGAATGTAGTTTGCAAATTTCTTTCTAGGCACAGGTGTCTTATTTTTCTCTTTCCTCCTGTAGAAGCTGTTTTTTTTTTCCTCACTATACTCGTGCCTAGTCTGTTGCCCATCTCAGGAAGGGAGTAAAAGCAGAAGGAAAAAGAAACCATTATGGTTCTCTAGAGAGATAGCCAGGCTAGTGAAGGGAAAAAGGATGGCATTCAGGAGTTATAAGGAAATGCAGAGTGAGGAAGAAAAAGAGGTACACCAAGTAAAACAGAGGGAAACAGGGAAGGTGATGAGTGGAGCAAAGGACCGCAGACAGGGGAAGGGATAGCCAAGGACATAGCAAAAGGAGATGAGACTTTCTGCAGGTACATAAGTTAGAAAAGGAAAGCAAGAGGAAGGATAGTGAAGATAAGGAGGGCGGCAGGGGGAGACCCTGCAGAAGAGGATAAAGAAAAAGCAGATGTCATTAACGGGTACTTCTGCTCAATCTTCACAGTTGAGCGAGTGGGGAGACAGACCACCAAGGAGCAGCAGAAACAAATGGGGGGAGGGGTGGACACAAATCTATTTTCTGAGGAAAAAGTCGTGAAGGGACTTGCAGCTCTGAAAGTGGACAAGACTATGGGACTGGATGGGATACACCCCATATTACAAGAAGTCACCAGAAGGAAATGCAGTGCAGTCAGAAACCGTGCTACAAAAATGTCAAAAGTCAAAGCTGCACATGCAGAATACACCCGGAGAAGGCAACAAAATATAAGTTACAATTTTTCACTTGAGTGGTGGTCCATGGCGCCGTGGTGTTGTAATAGTATTCAGCATGCGCGGTTTTGACTTTCGCTGCTTTTACCATGCTATATTTTGTTTTGGGAACTTGTCATGGAAACATACACACAAAGGTACTATGGGAACTGGGGAGATGCTAGCTGCCCCACTGACAGCCTCATTCAACAGATAACCGGAAACAGCCATGGCTCTGGATGACTAGTGGAGGGCAGATGTGTTCCCTCTCCATAAGAGCGATAACAGGGAAGAGGCTAACAACTATATGCCAGTCAGTCTCACATCAGTGGTGGGGAAATTTATGGAAACCCTGCTAAAGGAAAGGTTGGTAGAGTATCTTGAATCCAGTGGGCTACAACACCAAAAGCAGCATGGATTCACATGGCGGAGGTCATGCCAGACAAATCTGGTTGAGTTCTTCCACTGTGACCAGGAAAATGGATCAGGGGAGAGCAGTGGACATGGCCTGTCTGGGTAAGGCTTTCAACTCTGTGCTGCATGAGAGATTGATAAAGAAATTGAAAAGCCTTGGGTGGGATCCAGAGTGGCAAGTTGGGTAAGGAACTGGTTAATGGATTAGTGACAGAGGGTGGTGTTTAAAGGCACTCACTCTGATGGGGAGAGTACCCAATGGGGTGCCGCAGGTCTCAGTACTAGGACCAGTCATCATCAGTGTCATCTTACAGTAAGTGACATTGTGGAAGAACTGAAAGGGAAGGTATGCCTTTTTGCAGATGATACCAAAATCTTTAATAGAGTGGACACTCTGAAGGGGGTGGAGAGAATGCATAGGGAATTTGGGAAACTTGAGGAGTGTGCAGGAGCATGGCAGTTGAAGTTCATTGCTAAGGAGTGCAAAATCATACACCTAAGGGGCATGCACTTCGGGCATAGGAACCCAGGAGCTGACTGTAGAATGGGTGAGGAGATACTGACAGTCACTAAGCCATACAGGGACCTTGAGGTTATCATATCAAATCTGATGACCTCAGAGTTGCTGGGCTCTGTAACAAAGCAGAGGGTAGGGCCATTGGAATGTTGTGATGCATAGGGAGTGGTATCTCCAGCAGGAGAAGGAAGGGGTGTTGCCACTGTACCGCTTGCTTGTGAGACCCCACCCTGGAGTATTGTCTAGTTCATGTCGCCACACCATAGAAAGGACATAGACAGGGTAGAAGTTGTCCAGAGGATAAGTAAAATGGTGCAGGGGCTGCATCAGAAGCCCTTCGAAGTAAAGCTGAGGGATATCAACATGTACACCCGCGAAGAGAGGAGAATGAGAGGAGACTTGATTGAGACCTACAAGTACCTCACCGGATTGGGGGTGGAGAGGGAGAGAGGGGACAGGGTTCAAAGCGGGGGGTCTATTTCAAAAGTGAATACCAGGACCAGAGAGTTTGCAACGAAGCTGGAGGAGGGAAGTTTAAGAGGGCCATAGTGCATGAAGAGTTCCAGGAGTTGGGAAGGAGCATGATCTATGAACTTCTCAGAAGTGCTACCTGTCTGTGACCTTGGGGGGGAGGGGGCAGACGGGGGCAGACAGGATTCTCCGCACCAGGAAGTTCAATGCATGGTTGATGAAATAGTGCAGAGAAGAGGATTTTGGTTTAATTGGGGACTGGGGCCCCATCTGGAAGAATAAGGACCTGTACAGGGGTGATGGTCTGTCTTCATCCAGGAGGGGAACCATAGTTTCACTGAGCATTTAAATGCTACATTAGCAAGCATTTAAACTAGCTGGGGGAGGTGGAATGAGTGATGGGACATCAACTGTCACACCCCCCAATGCTCGAGAGATCAATGCAGAAATCCGGAGGAAGAAAAGAACCCAAAAAATATTGACATTCAGGAGGTAGAAGAATGAAGCCAAGATAACGAGTGAAGGAAATAAGGGAAGGCAAATGGAAAAAAAGGAGGGGGGGTGGTGGCAGCACATCCTGCAAAGCTGTGTGTGAGTGCTCGAAGTCTGGGCAACAAGATTGCGGACCCAGAGGCCACCATGGTGGAAGTGGACCTCGATTTAGTTGCCGTTGTAGAGATCTTCTGCAGTGAAAACCAGGACTGGGATATGCACTTAGATTATTTATTTATTGACATGTTTCACCAGGAAGGCACACTGAGTGACAAGTCACTCGTCTCCTGGTCCGACCTGGGGGTTATGTTCTGTTCAGAAGGGACAGGGTAGGTGGAAAAGGGGGGGAGAAGCTCTTTATGTAAGGGACAACATAAAGGCTGTGGAAATACAAGGGGAGTGGGAGGAGTGGAGATACTGTGGATCACCCTGGAGAAAAGGAAAGGGGCCATTATTCACACAGGAGTGATCTACAAACCTTCAGCACAGGGGGAAGAAGTGGATGAGAAAATGATGGAAGCAATCCATAGGATGGCTTGCAAAGGGAGAGGTGATACTAGTAGGGGACTTCAATCTACCGGACATGGATTGGAGACTTCCAGCTGTGGCAACAGCCAGGAGTAGAGACATTCTGGACTTGCTGCTTGGGGCGTTCCTCAGGCAACTTGTAGTGGAACCCACTTGTGAGGGGACGTTGCTGGACCTGGTACTGACAAACAGGGACCAGTGACCATCATAGGTGTGGTTTGATATTATTTTATTTCTTTATTTATTGAAATCTTGGATTAACACCTTTGAGCAGAAAACTCTTTCATAGGTTCCACGTCAAGTATG
The DNA here is from genome assembly GCA_016271365.2 of Neoceratodus forsteri. Lineage (NCBI taxonomy): Eukaryota > Metazoa > Chordata > Ceratodontiformes > Ceratodontidae > Neoceratodus > Neoceratodus forsteri. The sequence continues at coordinate 272,932,196 of CM028133.1, forward strand.
ACACAAACATGAATACAGATGTGTTCCACAGATACAGCAAAAAACAATTGAAAACTGTCTCCGGGCATAAATTCTAACAACAGTTACGCAATCTAAGCACGTACAGGGAGCATTATTAGAACTGGGTTAGAATCTAACTGTGTGAGGATGAGGGTCTTGGACTTCAGGAGGGATGATTTTAAGAAAATGGGAGAGTGCCTCAGAGATGCCCTGGCAGGGTTAGGAAAACTAGGGGGGGTTGAGGACCAGTGGGCAAAAATAAAAGAGGGCATTGAAAAAGCTGCAAATCTCTGTGTCATGCAGGTTAGCAAGGGCAAGAGAAAAAAGAAACCACTGTGGTTCTCTAGTGAGGTTGCAGAAGAAGTAAGAGCAAAAAAGCAGGCTTTTAGAAAGTTCTAAAAAAAAAACACAGAAAGAGGAGGATGGGGGGACTTGGCAGGAGGCAGGTAAGGCAGTTAGGAGTGTAAAAGTGCAAACTTAGGAGAATATTGCCAAATCAGTAAAAAAGGGGACAAGGTATTTTTTAGAAACGTAAGTGAAAAGAGAAAAGACCATGGGAGGGATAGTAAGGCTAAAAGGTGAGGAGGGGTGTGCGTGGAGGAGGACCACAAAAAAGCAGACATATTGAACAAATACTTCTGTTAGTACTTAGGGAGGATGAGGTAAGTAGCAGGCCAATGATAAAGGACAAGGGCATTAAGGGAAGGGAGGTGGACACTAGCCCTTTTACAGTGGCAAAAGAAAGTCACAGAACTCACATCTCCGGCCTTAATAAACTTGATGTCCATTCATGGAATACTTCAGACTTAAGTAGTTTATTCTGCAAGCGTTTGATTTAATAAAATCTGAAGTATTCCATGAATGGATATTGAGTTTATTAAGGTCGGAGATGCGAGTTCTGTGACTTTCTTTTGCTACAAGTTATAGTCTGTCACTAGGAACCCGGTCTTGAATGGGCGGCTCTGTATCAGGAAACCCTTTTACAGTGGAAAGAGTCCTAAGGGAACTGGCATGGTTAAAAGTAGACAAGACAGTGGGACCAGACGAGGTACACCCCAGGTTACTGAGAGAACTCAAGGAGGCGGAGGAGTTGACTGCACCTCTGACAGCCCTGTTCAACCTGTCACTAGAATTGGGAGAGGTCCCAGGAGAATGGAGGAGGGCTGATATAGTTCCACTCCACAAAAATGGAAACGGAGAGGAGGCTGGAAATTACAAGCCTGTCATTCTGACTTCGGCAGTGAGCAAAGTAATGGAGTCACTACTGAAGGAAAGAACTGGGGAATTTCCAGTGGTCTCCAGGATCTGAGGCAACATGGGTTCACAAGGGGGAGGTCTTAACAGGCAAACCTAATAAAGTTCCTTGACTGGGTAACCAAGGGAGTGGATTGGGGGGAACGGTTGATGTGGCCTATCTGGACTTCAGTAAGGCCTTCAGCACTGTTCCACATAGAAGACTGGGGAGCAAGTTTTGAAGCCTGGGAGTGGGTCCTAAAGTAGTAAGATGGGTAGAGAGCTGGCTGGAAAATAGGAGTCAGAGGATGGTGGATGGTAAATGGCGTCCACTCTGTAGAGGGCAAAGTGACCAGTGGGGTGCCACAAGGGTCAGTTACTAGGCCCAGTCCTCTTCAACGTATTTATAAGTGACATTACAGAGGAACTGGAAGGGAAGGTATGCCTATTCACGGGTGACACAAGAATGCAACAGACTAGACACACTGGGGGGGTAGTTGGAAAGAATGAGAGAAGATATAAAAAAGCTGGGAGAATGGTCACGAGTTTGGCAGCTGGGCTTCAATGCAAAAAAAGTGCAACGCAGAAACTCAGCGGCAACATCTCGACTGGGAGGAGAAGTACTAACAGTCACAAAACAGGAAAGGAACCTGTGGGTAATTATACCTGATGTCCTGAAGGGAGCTAAACAGTGTGACAAGGCAGTGGGAAAGGCAAGCAAGATGCTCAGATGCATAGGCAGAAGTATCACTAGCAGAAAGAGGGAGGTAATAATACCCCTGTATAGATCACTAGTGAGATCACATCTTGAGTACTGTGTCCAGGTGTGGAGGCCCCACCTCTGAAAGGACATGGACATGGTGGAGACGGTACAGAGGAGGGCAACCAAAATGGTGTAGGGACTGCATCAGAAGTCCTACAAAGAAATGCTTAAGGAATTAAATATGTATTCCCTAGAAGAAAGGAGGGAAGGGGGATATGATAGGAACATTCAGATGCCTCACAGGTGTAAACGAGGTGCAGGAAGGGAGCATTTTCCTGAGAAAGAGATGCTCGAGGACAATGGGTTACACTATGAAGCTGGGGAGGAGGGAGAGAGGCTGAGAGGAAATATGTAGAAGTACTTCTTCAAGGAAAGGGTGGTCAGTGCTTGGAATAGCCTCCCAACGGCTGTGGTGGGACCTAAAATGGTTACAGAATTCAAAAAAGCATGGGATAGACACAAGAGGATCTTAGAAGTGAGCCGGGGGGATGCATATTGGAGACTGACTAGGGTCTGCAGTGGCACTGTAGGTAGGGAAAACAGGGCAGACTGGGTGGGCCAAGAGGTCCTTATCTGTCAACAACTTCTATGTTTCTATATGAGGAAGTACTACATCTTTGTTCGAGGGGGCTCTTCCAGCAGGTAACACCTTTGGGACTGAAGCCGGCAGGCGCCAGGACCCCAGGGAAAACTTCTAGTTAGCAGTCAATAGTGGGAGACTGTCCCCGACATCACGTATGGTATAAAAGGGGCAGTCCCCCAGCCCAACCTCAGATCTTACTTCGAGAAGGCTCTTGCAGTAGGTATTCACATATAGGACTAAGGCGCCAGGCATCAGGAACCTACGGAAAAATTTCTAGCTAGCAGTCTCTGGCGGGAGACCGCCCCCACATCAGGTGACCAGTGTCATGCAATGTCAGTATAAAGAGGCGGTCCCCCACACCCGCCTTTCAGTTCTTTCCCGACGTCGGCTTGTGAACGTTCTCACGGTAGAACAGCGCTCTTCAGTTGTTCGTCGGTCTTCAGGTTTTTGAACTTTTCTACCTATTTCTTGACTTTTTTCTTCACAATTGCTGTGTATGTTGTCCCCGATGCCCTCCGAATCGCATAAAAACAAGTGCGACTCGTGTGGTTCCCAGCTTCCACACAAGGACGGCCACTCCTTGAGCCTCTTCTGTCTGGGCCCAGACCACCCCGTGGAGAAGTGCCAGCACTGCTAGAAGTTCAATTCCGCTACCCGTAAGAAAAGGCAGCAGTCTCTGGAAGCCCATATCCTCAAGAAGAAAATGGCTTCCATGGAAAAAAAGAGTTAAAAAAGCTTAGGCTGGCGTTTATTTCCCCTGAAGGTCATAAGAAAAGTGTGACAAGGAGAGGCACCGGGAGCGGGAATAGTCTTCCACAGCAGCTGCGACTTTGGCTGGAGTCGCGGTCCTTAAGGTAACATCCCCTCTGGGGGATCGCTTTTCAACAGCCATGTTGGTGGCTACCAAGAAGGCGTCTGGCTCACAGTCGGGCCCTTCTGGAGCCTCCCGGGGAAAAGGAGACCTCCGCTCCCATTAAGGTCGCTCCTCCTTCGCGGCCTTCTGGTCAGAGTGGGTCCGGTAAGTTGGATGTTTGTTCCACCGACGCACGCCCGAACAAAGCTGCTAAGCCACTCGTCTCCTCGGGTGAGCGCCCAGCCAAAACCCCTTCCAACAAGGCTGCCACTCCTTTGCGGCCTTCCTTGGGTAGGGAGTCCGATAAGTCGGATGCCGGCTCCTCCGCCGTCTGCCCGGACACTGCTGATAAGTCTGATGCTGGCTCCACCAGCGACCGCCCGACCAAGAAGCCTGTGCCAGACCCTATTGACCAGTCTGACCCCCCCCAGGCTCTCCGCAGTGTCTCACCATGTTGCCCACTGAGGTCCCCGCGTCCCCTTGACTGACATCCGGGGATTTTAACCCTTCTTCCCCGGTCGTCACCGAGGACCTCGAAATGCTGCTGTCAGGGCTCCCTCCTCCTGCGCTGGACCCCCTGGTGGCGAATCCTCAGGCATCGGTCCCGACGCTGGCTGACGTCCCTTTGCCTGATGAAAGACCTATTCCTCCGTCAGGACTGTCGGACCCACTCGACGGTATACCCACACCAGGCCCGATGCCTGCGGAGCCAACACTTCCACCGTCTGGCCTGCCAGCAGGGCCTCTGCCAGGTCCCTCTACTCCGTCAGAGCCCCTGGCGCCTGGGTGCCCGACACCGCAATACCCGGTGCCGCAGTACCCAGTCCCTCAGTATCCAGCACCGCAGTACCCAATGCCGCATAATCCGGTGCCGCAGTACCAGACGCCTCTATACCTGATGCCGGGCTACGCGCCGTTGTGTTACGGATACTCTTTTTAGTGGTACCCTCAATACCCGTATCCCCCACCTCCTCCATCTCCGCCGCCTACTCCTCAGCCGCCGGCAGTTCTGAAGGAGACCTTGGCTTCCTGGTGGGCTGAGGCCAAGGCTCAGCTCACCCGGGAGGTCGAGAGTTGTCTCCCAATACTGGACCCGATACTGCATCCCCTGTGTCGAAGACAGGAGACTCCCTCCCCCCTGCCCAACACCAGAGGAGAGCTCTCCGGTGTCTGGGGTGGATATGCGCACCCAGGAACTCCCCAGAGGGGTCGTCCCTCCCCCTCCTAGGGAGGAGTCTTCTTCCTGTTCATCAGAAACTTCTGACTCGGATTCAGAGTCCGGCCACTCTGACCCTGAAGGCGAGACCCATACTCTGGAACGCCCCAGGCCGAGGGATCTTCGGAAGTCCCCTCTGGAGGACCCTTCTTTTCTGGAGTTATTGAGGAAAATCCAGGAAGTACATCAGTGGAGCCAGATCCACAGCAAAAAACTTGCTGCCCATCTGGATCTGCCCGAGACTGCTCCTACGCTGATCCCACCCTGGAAAGAGCCTAACGCAGATCTTGTTTCCACCATTTGGAAACAACCTTCTGTGTTAGCCCCCCTTCCAAAGAAGGTGGACAGGCTATAAGCCTTCACCCCAAGGCAGATTCGGTTGTCATTAGCACCGCTCACGGCCGACTCCGCCAATCCTAAACACCTCAGCTCGTCTCCACCTGATAAGGAATCCTGGCTTCTGGACCAGTACGGGAAGAAGATCTAGTCATCTTCTACTCTAGGCATCAGGGCCCTTAACTATGTTGCACATATGGGGGATTTCCAGAAGACCATCCTTAGCCAAGTGGAATCTAAATTGGACTCCCCTTCCTGAGTCACAGACTAAGCAGGAAGTGGGCGACCATGTCCGTTCCGCTCGCTCGGCCTGTCCGCACATGCTACGTGCCATTGACGATGTGGTAGACACAGCTGGAAGGAGCTTGGCCTTTGCCGTACGCCTACGGCGTCATGCCTGGCTCCGCATGTCAGGTTTGGTCCCTGAGGTACAATCCGCGATACAGGATGCTCCCTTCAGGGGTTTGGTGCTGTTCGGGGGTGATGTCAAGAACATCATTACTGAACTGCAAGAGAAGGATACTGCACTGAAGTCTGTCCAGACTATGTACAGGCCTCCTCAGGGGCAGTGGGGTCCTTTTCATTGCCAAAACTGACAAAGACAAAAGCCACAAGGAAAACGTGCCAGCAGTCTGGCCCCTCCAGCAACCAAGGCTCCCCCCAGCAAAAAAGGCGCGGGCGCCTCGTCTGCTGCGCTGCCCTACGCCTCCTGACTCCCTGCCTCTCCTGCTACCTCTGGAGGTTCCAGAGGAACTGGTAGGGGGGAGATTCTCCTCCCATGTGCCGGGTTGGGAGAGGATAACATCAGATGCCTTGGTGCTCCAACTGATATCAGCAGGACACTCAATAGAGTTTCTGCAGAAACTGCCCCCAAAACCACTCCCTCAGTCGTCTTACTCCCCTCAACATCTTCCTCTGGTTCTAGAGGAAATCATCTCCCTTCTCTCGAAGGCAGCGATAGAGCCAGTCCCCACTCATCTTTGGGGGACAGGTTACTATTCCCATTTCTTCCTAGTTCCAAAGAAGACGGGAGATCTGAGGCCCATTCTAGACCTCAGCTCCCTGAACATGTTCGTGGAGTACAGACATTTCAGAATGCTGTCCTTGCAGAGCCTTCTACCACTACTTCGGCCGGGACAGTTGCTATGCACCCTGGACATGCAGGATGCTTATCTGCATATCCCCATATGCCCTTCCCACTGCAGATTTCTCTGGTTTTGTTTTCAGGGGGACCACTACTAATTCAAGGCCCTCCCATTTGGTCTTTCCTAGGCTCCCTGAGTGTTTATCAAATGCCTGTTGGTGGTAGCAGCCTACCTGCGTACCCAGGGAGTACAGGTATTCCCGTACCTGGATGATTGGCTGCTGGTGGCCTCGTCCAGGGAGGAACTCCTGCACTCCCTTTCCCTTACCCTGCAGGTTTTTACCAGCCTGGGTATCACCATCAACCAGGGCAGTCCCACCTGGTTCCTTGCCAACGCCTCCAATTTATAGGGGTGATTTGGGACATGACCACCAGCAAAGCCTTCTTGCCTCCAGACAGGGTAGACACCCTTCAGAATCAGGCTCGTCTTCTGTCCGACCACAGGAGGGTCAGAGCCAGGTCAGTCCTTCGCCTCCTCGGGCTAATGGCGGCTGCTATTCTGACAGTCCTATTCACTCTGCTCCATATGAGGATCTCTCAGTGGATGCTTCGGTCTCAATAGGACCAGACCAGGGACAATCTAGACCAAGAGGTACTAGTATCAGATCCCATGATAAGGGACTTGCAATGGTGGATGGTTCAGGAGCACCTGTGCGTGGGAGTTCACTTCTGCATCAATCCCCCCTTCCTAGACATTGATGGCAGATGCGTCAAGAGAAGGATGGGGTGCCTATCTAGGGTCTCACAGGACTCAGGGCAGCTGGTCCAAGTTTGAGCAAAACCTGCACATAAATGTGCTTGAACTGAGGGCAGTCCTTTATGCCCTTCAGGCGCTCCTTCCCTTCGTCTTCCCCGGTCATCTCCTTGTACAATCAGACAACATGTGCGTAGTCTGGTACCTCAACAAACAGGGAGGAACACGTTCCTACCCACTGTGCCGGGAAGCAATGAGAGTCTGGTATTGGGCAGCTCAACATCACCTTCACTTGACCACAGTTCATGTTCCGGGAGTGAAAAACACACTGGCAGAGGAACTCAGTCGGTCCTCAGCCAGGTCCCACGAATGGGAGTTAGATCAGCAAGTCATAAACATCTTTCAGCGATGGGGAACACCTCAGATAGACCTCTTCACCTCTCCCCAAAATGCAAAACTTCCCGCCTTCTGCTCGCTCCCGGATGAGACTCTTCTTGGTGGGACGCTCTTGTCTCTCGGTTGGAGGGACAAATTTGTTTATGCCTTCCCTCCCATTCCTTTAATTCCGAGGGTCCTGAACAAACTCGGATTGGAAGGAGCGTGAATGATTCTCATTGCTCCCTTCTGGCCCAGGCAAGTTTGGTTCTCTCTTCTGCAACCATTTTCAGAGGAACCTCCTCTTCCTCTTCCTCTTCCTCTGTTGCAACAGATGTTGACCCAGGATCAGGGTACTCTTCTTCATCCAGGGCCCAAATCCCTTCATCGCCATGCTTGGCTCCTGCAGACGTACCTAAAGTCTGCTTTTGAGTCTCTCCTTTGGTAGTGGACGTTTTGGTGGAGGCCAGGAAGCCTTCCACCAGGTCCACCTACGCTATGAAGTGGAAACGATTTTCTATCTGGGCAGTTTAGAAAGACTTGGGGCCTTTCTCGTGCCTACTCAACAAAGTGCTGGATTACATGCTTCACCTCTTCGATCTGGGTCTCAGCCATTCCTCGTTGAAAGTCCACATGGCAGCTATCTCAGCCTACCATATTCCCATCAGAAACGGGACTTTTGCTTGGGTAGAAGTCTCTAAGACTTTCCTCAGAGGGGTTCTCCATTTGAGACCCCCATCTACATTCTTGCCCCTCCATGGGACCTGAATTTCATCCTGGAGAAGCTTATTCTGCCTCCCTTCAAGCCAGCAGCAGCAGCTGATTTGAAGTTCCTTTCTTGGAAGACACTCTTCCTAGTGGCCATTACTTCTGCTCAGTGAATTTCCGAGTTCCAGGCCTTAATGTGTAAAATCCTGTACTTGATTTAAGGAGCTTGTGGCTCTACGCACCAACCCTTAGTTTCTCCCTAAGGTGGAGACTGACTCTATGCTGAATCAATATACTGAGCTACCTGCTTTCTTTACTCAACACTCCAATCAAGGGGAGTACCTCTTGCATACTGTGGATGTTCACAGAATCCTGAGATACTACACCAGTCGGACTAAGGATCTCAGGAAGACTTGTCAACATTTTGTCTCTTTTGCTCACAGAAGAGAAGGCAATGCTATTTCTAAGCAGTGCCTATCAAAGTGGTTGGTGAATTGTATCACTTTCTGTTACAAGACCCTTCTGGGTTAAGTCAGAGGTCACTCCACCAGAGGAGTAGCTGCCTCTGTGGCTTATTTCAAGAACGTGTCAGTGGCAGACATCTGTGCAGCCGCAACTTGGACTTCCATCCGTACCTTCACAAAACACTACAGTTTGGACATTGCCTCTCGCCGTGGAGCAGGCTTTGGGTTGGCTGTCCTGCAAGGTCTCCTTTCATGAGACCCATGCAGCCATGAGGTTCCATGCTGTGGATGACGATCCTCCTCCCGTGTACTTTTCCTTGTTCCAGACTGCTAGGGATTCAGTCCTATATATGAATACCTACTGCAAGAGCCCTCTCAAAGTAAGATAGTACAGTTACGTAAGAACTTACCATAACAGTAGATCTCCGAGAGAGGCTATTGCAGTAGGTATTGCCTTCCCGCCCTCCAACCCCCTAAGTGTTCTTTGCTTCATTTCCATGGGGGGAATATCCTCTTCTCTCTCGTCTTGCATCTTTAGCCTTTGGCGGGAAAGAACTGGAAGGCGGGCGTGGGGGACAGCCCCTTTATGCCGACGTCACATGACGCCGGTCTCCTGACATGAGGGCGGTTCCTCGCCAGAGATTGCTAGCTAGAAATTTTTCCTTGGGGTCCTGACACCTGCCGGCTTAGTCTTATATGTGAATACCTACTGCAAGAGCCTCTCTTGAAGATCTACTGTTACAGTAAGTTCTTAAGTAACTGTACTTTCTTTTCTCACTGTCAACCCACGCACATTGGCTACGCAGGAAGGCTTCGATGCTTTCTGCTTTCAGTCGACTGCCATTTTCATGATCTCTTGCACCTTTTTATTTTTGCAGTCTTTATTCCTTCAGGATCTTGTGCATATCTTCTTCTCCCCCCCTCCTTCATCAAACGGAGGCGATTGAAGTGTGCCTGTGGCAAGCAGATCCCTCACAAGGATGGCCATTCGGCTTGCCTGTTTTGCCTAGGCCCTGACCATGACACAGAGGCATGCCAGTATTGCCTAGATTTCAACCAATGCACTCAACTTTGCAGCCAGAAGACCCTCGAAGCCTTCCTGCTTTCCTCTGAGCTAACCAGGATGGAGAAGGAGCTTCACTGGAAAAGTTCATCTTCTTCCCCGGTTTCCAAGGCTTCATCTTCTTCCCATTTGAAGAAGTCATCGAGTGGCAAACATAAACACTGGGAGAAGCATAGGGAGAAACCCGGTCAACTTCCTGCTCCAGGTCCCTAAGTCCGTGACCATTTCTGGTGCGCCCCCACCCACCCCATTGAGGTCGACTCCTTCCACGCTGACCAAACCTCCTCCTTACTGTTTCAGGAGGAGGTTCTTCATATTCGAGAATGCATCCCCGCCTCTCAGCCTCTTAAGCTTAGGCCCTTAGTCCATGCGGGTCCTAAGCCATGTGGCTCGGCTGGTGGTTCTTCGGGTGGTAGGTCTTTGCCTGTCACTCTCCCGGACAGGGTGTCTGCCGAGTCCTCCCCAACATCAGGGGCTGACTACACTAGGCAATGCCAGGGACAGGTGCTCTCCTCCCCTGCGAGAGTGGCACCTTCATCCCACTCGGGAGCGAACTCCCCAGTTCAAGCGACTTCTCCCAGGCAGACTCTGGCTGTGTCTCCAGTCCAACACCCACCTACACCTGTGCCTTCAACATCTGCTTGTCCAGCATCCCTTCTGGCAACCCTGTTGCCACTTCATCCTCCTTAGTTGACGTCCGGGCCCGAGGGCCTGATGGCCTGACACCTGGTCCAGCCCACTCAACGCCGGGTGGCTCTATCCCTCCAGGACCGATGCCGGGTAACCCGGATCAGCCGGCACCGATGCCTGGGTTACCTCAGCCTGATGACCAGATGCTGGGGCCCTCTAAACAAACCCCCGACGGGGACACACCAAGCCCACCGCTCAATTCTCCACAGGCTTTAGATGAGCTTTTTGCAGCCTGGTGGGCCTATTTAAGGACACCCCTAAGGAACCCTCCAAACCTACTTCTTAGGGTCTACCTCTTGACAAGCTTGCGGTTCACCCTCCTCCCCCTCCACCTATGGGAACTACTCCGACACTAGATGGCATTAGTAGCCCCCCAACCAAAAGGGAAGCTGTGCAAGCAACCACGCTGTCCTTTGCCCTCCCCAGAATCAGGGGATTTAGATGGGTACTTTTCTTCCTCCTCAGGATGCAACGACTCTTGACCTTCTGCCAGAGGGGGTTAAGGACACCTTTCTGTCCCCCTCAGTGATCCAACTTTCATGAACATCATGCAGCATATCCAGCAGCTGAATGGCTGGGACACACAAGAGCTGGATCTGGAGCAACGTTGACTAGCCTCCTTTCTCAGAAAGAAAGACACCCTGCCCATTGTTGTTCCTCTGCTTATTGACTCCTATAAGGGCATCAACAGGGTGGCTTGGAAGCACTCCTTTTCCATTTCTGAGGTCTCCAGAAAGTCAGGCCAGCTGTATTGTGGGCCTAGGGATGACCCCTTTTATGGAGAGCACCCGGGGGCAGATTCCATCATTATTAATGCTGCCCACGATCGCTCTAAGAAACCTAGTCACCTCAGCTCTCAGCCTCCAGATAAGGACTCCAAACAAATTGATCAGTTGGCCAGAAAGGTTTATTCCTCAGCCACATGTGCTGTACGGTCTCAGAATTTCCTTGCCCACATATTCCAGTACTAGAATGCCCTGTGGGACAAGGCCGTGGAGCTGGCTCAGGCCATACCTGACTGCCACAGTAGGGTGGAACTGATGGCCATCCTGAAATCAGGCTCGGATGTTGGCAACCATGTCCTCCGGGCCTCTAACGATTCAGTAGACTCTGTGGGAAGGGCTGTGGCCTCAGCAGTCTGTATTCGTAGATACTCATGACTGTAGTGTCTGGTTTTGCACCGGATGTACAATCCAAAATTATGGATGCCTCTTTCAAGAGTCCTGTCCTGTTTGGCAAGGACTCGTAGAGCATTATTACCCACCTCTAGGAATCGGGGAAGGCTATCGGATCCGTACATACCATGTACAAATCTCAGCCGAAGCAATTTCCCAAGTGGTCCTTTCATAGGAATACCAGACAGCAACTTAGAGGACAGCAGCACGGAGCAGAATTCAAGCGTAAAGCTTCCACCCCTGCTTCCAGAGGTTCCGCCCCTCCGGGCCCCTAGGACCTCCCAGCAGCACTGCCCTTCCCCAGTTCTTCAGTCTGACTCCTTGCCCGACCCCCTTCTCCCGGCCGAAGCCTTGGTGGGGGGAGGAGTTGATTCCCTTTGTATATAGAAGACTGGCATCTGATAACCTCAGACCCATGGGGTTCTTCTGTTGGTGGAAAAGGGGCACATTCTGAAACTCATGGAATTGCCCCCAGACAATCCACCTGTTCCCTCCCATTACCCTCAGGCTCTCGGCGCTCTCATTTTTTTTTTTCCAAACTCTTATTTATTCTCCCCTACCCATTAGCCTCTTTCCAGCGTGTTCTCTCGGTGTGCTGGCTCTGCCTGTCCAACCTGAAGCCCAGACATCCGACTCCAGTTGGGAGGACCTCCACTCCATGTGCAGCCTTGCCTAACCCCTTTGATCTGAGTCCCCTGAGGAAGGACCACCATACTCCTTACCAGTGCTCCATCTATAGTGCTGGAAGGCTGCTGCTATGGGAGGAGGGACTGGAACAGATGTCCTGGTGCCCAGTGTGGGACGTGGGGCGGCAACCACTGGACCCGCCTTTGACTACCAGTGGGAGGAGTTTTTTTTCTCTTCCCGGCAGCGCGGACATGCGAGGACCTCCAAGCGCGCATGTGGCGCTCCCGCGACCCGCCTGTAGGATGTCTGCTGCGCCCACTTTCCTCTCTTAGAACATGCACTGCATCAGCAGAGCCCAAACCGCTAGGGGCCACCAAAGCTGTGCAGTGCAAACCTCCCTCCCGGGAAGGAGAGGCTGCCTGTTGGCAGCTGATCCAAATCCATGCCCCAGCCAGCGGGTGGCCAGAGTCCACTCCTGAACCCAGGTCACCGGTGTGGTCTGCAAGGTATGGCGTCCAGCGCCATCGAACTCAGCATCCTTCCCTCATAAAGAGAATTCTGGCCCTACTACAGAAGCAGGCCAAGAGGCTGGTTCCTCTGACGAAAAGAGGGGAAAGGGTTTTACCCCTTTTCCTGGTGCCAAAGAAGACGGGAGACCTGCAACCTATCCCCGATCTCTGCCACCCGAATCAGTACATAGAGTACAAACAATTCAAGATGGTCACACTGCTCAGTCTTTTTCCTCTCCTTCGTCAAGGGGATTGGCTATGCTCTCTGGACATGCAGGATGCATACCTTCACATTCTGCTTTTCCCACTTCCACTTCCAGGGAAATCACTACCAATTTTGGGCTCTGCCTTTCGGCCAGTCCTGGCCCCCAGAGTTTTCACCAAGTGCCTTGCAGTCATGGCTGCAGCCTTTAGGAGACAGGGTCAGTATGTCTTTCCTTACCTGGACGATTGGTTGTTGACTGCCCCCACCAAGGACTGGTTCTACACACCATGAAGGCCACCTTCACCCTGTTCCAGGACCTAGGGATTACCATTAACCTCCCCAAGTCCTCTCCTTGGCCATGTCAGAGGCTGCAGTATAGCGGGGTGATCTTGGACGTGGCACAAGGCAAAGCATTCCCACCTCCAGATAGAGCAGAGCGCCTTCAGATTCAGGCTGGGCAAGTCTCCTTCTCTCGTCAAATTCTGGCCGGATCTATCCTAAGACTGCTGGGAGACATGGCAGCAGCTGTTGCTACCGTCCCCTTGGCTCAGCGTTACATGAGGGTAGTCCAGTGGAACCTGAGATTCTAATTGGACCAGCATTCAGATATCCTAGAGCAGCCTGACTTGATGTCAAACCCTGTATGACAGGCCCTGGCATGGTGGCTAAACCCCTCCAGCCTTTCCAAGGGGAGGTTACCTGCGGAAGGAATCTCCCAGTCAGATTCTGACCAGAGACGCCTCGACCCAAGGCTGGGGAGCCCACTTGGGAGACTGTCAGACACAAGGGACCTGGTCTCAACACGAGCTCCATCTCCACATCAATGTCTTGGAGATGCGGGTGATTCTGTATGCTCTTCAGGCCTTCCAGACAATTTGCTGCCTGCCCTCTGTTGATTCAGGTGGACAATATGTTAGTGGTCCTCTACATAAGCAAGGGGGGACTCATTCTTATCCCCTTTGCAGGGAGGCCTTGAGAGTCTGGTCATCAGCACTGGATCATCACCTGGACTTGACAACAGTCCATGTTCCAGGCATGCAAAACACCCTGGCCAACAGCCTAAGCCAGTCTTGGTCCAGTGCTCACGAGTAGGAACTTCTTTCCTCAGTGGTTGAAGACTCCTTCGCCCCATGGGAACGTCCAGGATAGGATCTGTTTGCCTCTCCATCCAGTGGAAAACTGCCCAGTTTCTGCTTGCTAGATCCAGGGCCTGGTGTTTTCTGGCAAGACGCGTTGTCCCTCTCCTGGACAGGGAGGTTCCTCTACACATTCCCTCCCTTCCCTTTACTGCAGAGAATTCTTCTCAAGCTGCACTTGGAGGGAGCAGAGATGATTCTAGTAGTGCCCTTCTGTCTGTGCCAGATTTGGTTTCTACTCCTTAAGCAACTTGCAGTGGAACCTCCGATCTCCCTGCTCCTGTGCTCAGACTTGCTCTCCCAGGAGCAGGGGACTCTGGTCCATCCAGATCTCAAGTCTGCATCTCCATGTGTGGCTCCTGCAGACCTAGCTGTATCCCGATTCGGGGTTTCCCCCCAGGGTGGCAGATGTCTTGGTGGCCGCTAGGAGACCTTCCTCCAGGGCCATGTACGGAATGAAATGGAAGCGGTTCTGCATCTGGGCCACCGCTCGGCATTTGGATCCTTTCACCTACCCAGTGAATTCAGTACTGGAGTATCTTCTATCCCTGTCGGACTCAGTTCTGAGCTACTCCTTTCTTAAGGTGCATCTGTCTGCCGTCTTTGCCTACCATGCACCTATTGAGGGCAAAACCCTCACCCAGACAGACCTTTCCCGCACGTTCCTTCAGGGCATTCTGCATTTGAAGCCTCCCATTAGGGACCCGGTCCCACCATGGGATCTGTTGTTTGTTCTGGAAAAGCTGAAATTTGTGCAACCACCACGTGGAGTTCTGTCCATATCTTTGTCAAGCACTACAGTTTGGACATTGCATCTAGATGCAGAGCAGGCTTTGGACTGGCAGTCCTGCAGGGTCTCCTCTCTTAAACTTCTTTGGGAGGCTTCTGCCACCACCCAGCTGACCAGGGTCTCTCACTTACTGCTTGGGACTCCGTCCTAAAGGTATTACCTGCTGCAAGAGCCCCCCTCGAAGAAAGATAGTACAGTTATGAAGGAACTTACCTTAAAAGTAGAACTTCAAGAGGACCTCTTGCAACAGCTGCTATTTTCCTTACTGCCTTCCCCCAGTAGCTGCTACTCCGTCATGATTATATTTGTCTTTTTTCATTTTTGAGGAATCTCCTTGGTTCTCTAATTTTACTTCTTTTGCCGGGGTCTCCAGTGTGAGAACCGAGTTTGGGCTAGGGGACTGTCTATTTTATACCATATGTGATGTCTGGGGTGCTCTCCCACTATAGACCGCTAGCTAGAAGTTTTCCGTGAGGTCCTGGCACTTCCCAGCTTCAGTCCTAAAGGTGTTACCCTGCTGCAAGAGCTCCTCTCGAAGATCTACTGTTACGGTAAGTTCTTATGTAACTGTACTTTCTTGGGACATGAATATGGTGTACTATTCACATTTCTGGATTATCCACACTTCTGGCAGACTTCCTTTCCCTTTAAATCTAGCTGGAATGTCTTCAGGCTAAGCTCTTCCCACCCACCTGGGTGGTATCCTCCTTGGCACTGCACGCATTGTGACTTCAGATCTTCTTTTCTACTGGAAGAGTCAGGTCTCCTCCTTTGCAGCTGTCTGCTCGTGTTGTAGGCCCTGTTTTTTTCCTCAGTCTTCAGATGATTTTCTTCATTGAATTGCATCCTTTGTTGGTTCTTCTTTGTCTTTGCTCTCCCCTCCATGCAGTACGACAACTCCTGAGCCGGCCCCGGGTTTAAATGGTGTGTGACTTGTAATAAAAAAAATGTCATGCACCGACCCCCATGCCTTGTGCATCTGCTGCCTAGGAGTGGAGCACAACCTGTAGGCCTGTGGTCTGTACAAGACCATGCCCCCCTCCTTTTTGGAGGATAGGTATGCCTGCCTGTTGCTTGGCTGGTCTGATGAGCGGGATCCTATGGTCCGGTCCAGGGATGCCGACAGTGGTGGCAGGTTCTGCCTCACAGCTGGACGCTCTCAAGGAGGCAGCAGCTCTGGCTGCGACAGTCTCTTCCTCCGCTAATCCAGGTGGGCACCTCCGTGGGGCCTCCAGGGACATGTGCAAGTCCCTCCAAACCCTCGGGGAGGGCCCTTCCAGAGGCAATAGCACTTTTAAGGCATGACCTAAAAAGTCCCTCTGTAGGTCTTGGGACCGAGAGTGGGCTTGTTCTTCCCGCACTCAGGATTCCTCACAGAAGCGTTGCCATCACTTTTCCTCTTCCTCATCTTTGGTTGAGGAGAAGCTCCACCACAAACTTTGGCGATGGTACGAAGAGCTCCTCTGGCGGCAGTGAGTCCTCGATCTGGGCCAGTTCTTCCAGCAGGCCTCAGCGCTCCCTTGGTCTGCCCCAGTGGGGCCAGTTCCAGTTCAGCCTAGGCCGGCAGAGCCTTCTCCAGCTTCTCCTCCCAAGCAGCCATCGTATGGAAGCCCGTCCAAGGCTGCCAGGCCGGCCTCCACTCTCCCTGACTGACTTTCGGTTCAGATTACCCACTCTGGTGACTTGAGAGTGGGGCTGGGGGTATTTCAGGAATTGTCTGACATGGACAGTTCCTCTGTGCATTCCTCAAGGACCCCAGGCTTTGATCGGGAGTCCTCCGAGGACCTTGCCTCCAACCAGGGCTCCGTGTCCTTCGGGGTCTTTATCAGTCTTATCTTTTTACTTATGGGAATCCCTCTGGGGCTGGTTCAGAAGAGGGCCAAGTATCCCCTCATTGAGATACTGAACAGGGATGACTTCCAAGGGGTGGCATTTACAGTGGTGTAATCCATCCTGGCTCCCACCCTGGAGCTGTGGCAACATCCAGCTTCTTGCCCGCACCTTCCGCCTGTATGGTCTGTAAGTATGCAGTCCTGACCATATCACTCCCTGGGTTCTCCGATCACCCTTCAGCTGAGGAGATGGTGGTGGATTCAGTTTTCCGCCACACGGGCAATGTTGGGAATGTCAGCATGCCCCCTGACAAGGAGTCAAAGAAGCTGGATCATACTGCCAAAAACATGTACGGTGTGTCGTCCTTGTCCTCAGGCAGGCGAACTCTGCTGTAATGGTGACCATCTTCAGCCACTTGTTTATGAGGGTCCTTTTTTTTTTTTTTCTGTTTTTTCGTTCGGCAGGCGCCCCCAACCTCTGGCCGCGGTCCTCAACCCCGGACCTGGTTGTGCGCGTGCAGGCCACACAAACCGGCTCCCCAGTGGGCGGCCTTTATCGCCTCACACCCACTGGAGTGCGCCCTCTCTCAGGTCTCTCCGGGGGCGCAAGACACGGCCATCAGCCGCGAAGATTGCCCTCCGCATTTTCCACTTTTTTCTCCCTATGGAGAGCTGGATGTGCAATGACGTCCTGAGCACATGGTGCTGACGCCTGCCGCACTGTCCCCCCACTTTGGCATGCCACTGTAGTGTGGCCGGCCTCTGCCAGTCACCGCTGCAGGGCAATGCAAGCCCCACTACCCACCCCAGAGAGAGGAGAGCAGTCGTCAGACGCTCAATCCTCCCTCTCTCCTGCCAGCCCCCGGCGGCCCCGAGTCCGTTCCCGAACTCAGGTCACTGGCGTGGCGTGAGGTGTGGCGTCCAGCACCTCAACCCTCAGCGCCACCGGGCCGGCCGTTCATGAGGGTCCTTGACCACGTCATCCCTCACCTTTCCATGATCAGGGCCATGCTCTGGCTAAGTATCAGCTCCAGAAAGCCTTGGACATAGGCGACTTCTGCACCTGGTCTGTGGTGGTGACAGTGGCCATGCACCGCAGAGCCTGGCTTTGGATCGCCACTTTTACAGTGGCTACGCAGCATAAGTTGGCGGATGTCCCATTTTTGGGCACTGACCTCTTTGGGCCGGGCATAGAGGGCCACCTTATGACGATTGAGAAGTCCGGTGCCACCCTAGACTCCAGCATGTCCTCGCAAAAGGATCTCATGAGCCAGCGAACAAAGAAGGCCTGTTTTGTTTCGGCCCTTTCATCCCCAGCAGCCTAAACAACAGCAGCTGCAGTTGGGGCAGTCCCTGGTCTGGTGGCCTAAGCCCAAGTTGACCAACCAGAACTCCAAAATATCTGGAGGTCAGAGCATCAGTGCTCCTCCAGTAGCCGGTGCCGTATCCTTCTCCTCCTTCAAGGCTACTCAGTGATAGGTGGGGGGGTGTCTGCCTCCGCCCACACACGCATCCACTACCTTAGCTTTTTTGTTAGAGTCGGCTTCCGCCATCTGTGGCACAACTGGTCTGCAGTTGCTATGGAAAAATGGGTGCTGGACGTGGCGGGTCGAGATATGCCTCTCAACTTCGAGGCTGTCCTGCCATATCGGGCCTGTGCCCCAGGGGAGTCCATGGCTTCCCCAGACATGTTGTCTGTCCTCCGGGAGGACATTGCCCAGCTCCTAGAGAAAGTCACTGTGGCTCGTGTCCCAGAAGCTGCAGTTGGCCAGGACTTTGTGTCCAGGTACTTCCTGGTGCCCAAACGGATGGGGGGGTTGGCGCCCCATACTGCATCTGCATTGACCTGAATCAGTTCTTGAGGAGGTGCAAGTTCAGGATCGCCAGATAATCCCATCTCTGGAGCAGGGCATGTGCTTCTGGTTTCTGGACTTCCAGGATGCTTTCTTTCACATTACAGTCCATCTGTCCCACTGGTGGTACCTTCAATTCCTAGTGGAGAGGGGGGGGTTTGTTTGAGTTCCGTGTTATGCCCTTTGGCCTCTCCTCAGCCCCCAGGATCTTCGCCAAATGCATTGCAGTGGTGGCAGCATTCTTGAGTCACCGTGGGGTCAGGGTTTACCATTTCCTGGATGACTGGCTGATTGCCAGTCCATCCTGGGAGGAGATGGAGCGGTCTGTGGATCTGGTCCTCTAGCCTTGCTCGACTTAGGTCTTCTTATCAATCTGGCCAACTCGGAACTCAACCCCTCTCAGACCATACAGTTCATTAGGGCAGAGCTCAACTCCCTCTGGGTCAAGGCCTGACTCCCAGCAGATCGGGCAGCTGATCTTTCCTCCTTTGCCTGATCATGTCTGGTTGGGCATTTGTGCCCTGTCTGGGACTTCCTGTGACTGCTGGGGTACATGGCATTCTGCACCAGTGTGGTCTGGTGGGCCCACTGGCAGATTTGACCCCTGTAGTGGGAGATGGTCCTTCAGTGGTCTCTACATCTTGGTCACCTGGATAATTTGGTTGTGGTGATGCAGCCAGTGTAGGACACCATCCATTGGTGACTGGTCCCAGATCACCTGTAGGAAGGAGTCCCATTCCTCCGCCCAGAGCCGATGATCTTTCTAAAGACCAACGCATCTCTGGTGTGGTGGAGTGCCCTCTTGGGGGAATCACAGGGTCCACAGACTCTGGAACTCCAAGGAGTCCTGATAACCAGATCAATCTGTTGAAGCTCTGTGCAGTGCATCTAGCCCTGACTGCATTTGCTCCTTTGATTTGGGGTCAGATAATGCAGGTCCAGATGGACAACACCATGGCCATGTACTACCTCAACAAGCAGGGCGATATGCATTTCCTCCAGCTGTGTTGGGAAGCCTTCCACACCTGGACCTTCATGCGTAGTCTGGACGCCGATCTCCTGGGGATCCATGTGACCAGAATCTCCAGGCAGCTGGCAGATGCCCTAGCCAAGTGGGCGAGGTGTCTCACGAGTGATCTCTTCATCAGGAAGTGGTGAACCATCTGTTCTCCCAATCGCCTCCTGGGAGAACTCAAAGCAGAGGCTGTTCTGTGCCGGCCCCTCACAGTGCGGAACACTGATGGTGCATGCCTTCATGAGGCCCTGAACCCTGGGCCTTTTCTATGCCTTCCTTCCCTGATCCACTGGGTGTTGGACAGGGTGCAGGTGATCCTGATAGCCCCAGCTTTGCCGTTCCAGTTCTGGTATCTATATCTCCTCAGCCTCAATAAGAGGTCTCTGTGGTGCTTACCTCTACACCTGGACTGGCTTTACTGTCACAAGGGGAAGGTCTTATATCTGGACCTTCAGTCTCTGCACCTGACAGCCTGGTTCCTGAGCAGCTAGAGTTCCAGGCGTTGAGTCTCCCTGAGGAGGTTCTCTGGGTTGTGGAAGCCACCCGGAAGGGGCCAACTCATCAGTGCTGTGCCTTGTATTGGAAATGCGTTTCCATTTGGTGCCGGGGCAGGGAGCAAGACTATCTGTCCTGCCTTGTGGCTAGCATCCTGGACAACCTATGGTCCACCTCTCAGTTGGGCCTAAGGTCGACAACCCTCAAGGCGCACCTGGCAGCCATCTCAGCATACCGGGCACGGAATGGTATACTGATGGTGACGCAGAAAAAGGTGATTGGGTGCTTCTAAAAGGGCCTTGACCACCTGTCCCCACCGGTGCGTGAACCACCACCACCTTGGGACTTGTTGCTGGTACTGACTGTGCTCATGGGCAAGCCATTCGAACCAATACACAAGTGTGACATCTCTCACCTGTCGTGGAAGACTGCTTTCTTGGTGGCTGTCACCTCCACCAGAAAGATGAATGAGCTCCTGGTGCTGTCAGTGGAGTCTTCTTACTTGGTGTTCCACAGGGACAAGGCTGTCTTGCACCCCAACCCGCAGTTCCTTCTGAAGGTTGTTTCTGAGTTTCACCTTAACCAGGTGATCAACCTCCTGGTGAACTTCACCAGTCCAACCTCTGAGGCTGAGCACAAACTCCACACGTTGAACCTGAGGTGAGAGCTTGCTTACTATGTGGTGTGTACGACGACAGTTCAGAGAGACATTCGCAAGCTCTTTATCACCTTCACTGAAGCCTCACCAGGCAGACCAGCAACTAAGCAGACGATTGGCAGATGGCTTGTCTCCTGCATCGACCTCCGCTATAGGGTGGCTGGTAGGGAGCCTCCCATAGGGCTTAGGGCTCATTCCACCAAACATACCACTGCCTTGGTGGCTGCTTCCAGGGATGTCCCTATCCAGGAAATCTGCGGGGCTGCTACCTGGAAGTCATCACACACCTTAATTTCCCATTACCACATTGACCTTGAGTCACACAGGGATGCTGGTTTTGAGATCTCGGTACTCCAATACCTGTTTCCTAAGTAGGGGTATGCATCTTGCCCCCTCCTCTTGGAGAACTGCTAGGAGTCAGCCAGAAGTGTGGATAGTGCACCATATCCACATTCCTAGAAATGAGGGTTACTCACCTGTAACTGTAGATCTTCCACGGGGTGATCTCTTGCAGCAGGTAATACACTTGGGTTGTCACCAGAGGTCGCTGTGGTGCTTGGCCTTTCTTTTAGCAGACTTTTTCCAGGGGTCCAAACACATGACATCATCTTCCTGTTTCCTACACAAGAGTGGGCGGTCCCTGGTATCCTCAGTTCATTTTCCCACCGTCATCAACTCGCACGCAGCAGCTAGTGCAAAGAGCAACAGTCATCGACAAGAACTTGAGCTAGAAGCAGAATTTTTTCTGTTTCATGAACTACATCGGAAAAAAAAAAACCCACAACGTCCAAAGAACTTACAAGCAAGTCAGCGCTATTTCACTCATCATTGCGGTAGAAAAATCTACTGCTTCGACAACCACACCGTTTGTGTCAGGTGTCTGGGACCCACACACGGCACCATCTCCTGCCTTCGTTGCCCGGAATTTAACCAGGCAACCAGTCGACGATGGAAACAGGAGATAGAATCCTACCTTATGCAGTGGGAATTGTCTCTACAGGAGAATCAAGGGACTCGTCCCAAGGGCTCCCCGTTCACTGATTCTCATAAGAAGCAGAAAAAAAGAGAAGGAGAAGCCCTCCTCATCCTCTTTGGGCAAACACTCATCAACGGCCACCATCACTGGTGCTCCCCAATCGACGATGCCTGTCAGAACTGCCTCCTTGTCGACGGTGATTTTCACCCTCTCGTCAACCGCTCTTTCTAGCGCTTTATTATCAGTTCCTGATGATCCCTTTGAGGCTTACATCGACGCTTTGTTGACAGGGGATCATTGCCTGTCGATGGCATCCTCATTTAATCATTCTAAGGCTACCTCCCTTGCTGCCCTGTCGATGATGGGGGATGCTCCTATGGAGAAGCATACTGCCTTTGCAATGCATACTGTCCCACCTCCTTCACAGGCTTTCTCTCACAGGGGCCAGGCGGATAAAGATTAGGACCCTGGGCTTTACCACCCAGGTGCTAGGCCTGCCTTTACCACATGTCCTGTTTCTTCCACGATTCCTTTGGTTTCTCAGAAACCTCCTCTCCCTACCCCCGTCCTCCCTTAGTGGATGTGGCCACAGTGGTACAGCAGGTTCTACAAGCTATAAGGCAGTCTCAGCCCCCGCCTTAGGGGAGCAAGTCGTCTTTCCCGTTCTCCTACTCCTCCACCTAAACGCTTCCAAGGGGACAGGGACCCTTCTCCCACCTGGTTCCCCATCCCAGTGTGGATGATTATTTATCAGATGAGGCTGAATTTCCACCAGATTTCACCAGAGATTTTGAGGATGTGGATTTCCTGGACCTGGATTCCCGGCCCCAGTCACCTCTTTCCACTATTTCCTCATTAAACGTGGACCTCTCCCGCCACGTGGCTGCCTCTCCTCCTGTCGACCCATCCTTTCATAAAATCATGATCCAAATCCAAAAGGTCATGGGGTTCTCAGCTACTGAACATGATGAAGAAAGGACATGGCAGACTGTTTAGAACTGCCAGAGGAGCCTGTCATAGTGGTACCCCCACATATACAAACTTACCAAAACGCTATGCTGGCAGCCTGGACTCAGCCTCCGGCTGTCCAGCCATCCCTAGGAAAGTGTATCACCTTTATCAGGCTTCTCTTGATCATCCTTTTCTGTCAACCAACCGTGAAGCAGATTCGATAGGTATTACTGCGGTTCATGATCGTACTAAACGACTGAAGCACATGAGCTCCTTACCTCCTGATAAGGAGTTCCATGGGATTGATTACCTAGGAAAACAAGTGTTCCAAGGAGGTACCATGAATCTAAGGATTCTAAATTATATGGGACACGTGGTCAAAGACCAACGTGCCCTCTGCATTAGAATTGGTCAACAAACTCCCCTCTCTCAGGAGAGGGACCAATTGTTGGCAACTATATCTACTGGCAGTTCTATATCCTGACACCTACTTCGCTCGGGTTATGAGGCGGTCGATACTTCCGGCCTGTATGTCGGCTGTGGGGATTACCCTCCGGTGCCATGCTTGGCTTCGTGTTTCGGGTTTTACTACTGATGTGCAACATAAAGTTGTTAACACTCCCTTTAATGGGTCCAAACTTTTTGGTCCAGATACCCAAACACTGTTGGACAATCTCCAGTCTTCAGGACGGACCCTACATACAGAACATGGCATGTACCATACCTCACAACCTTCGTCCCATCCCCAATCCTCCTTTCGTACAAAGAGAGGTAAATACAGAGGCGGATCCCTGGGTTGTTTCCAGTCCTCTTCCAGGACCGCCACTTCTGCCAACAGGGGCACCAGCTCTCACCCTCTGGGGGAGCCAGTCAGTCCGCCTCTCAGTGACCAACTAGGGCATTGCCCAGGCATCCTTGACCAGGCCTCGGGAAGCCATGGGCAGTCCTTTTGCACTCCATTTAGAGGCCTAGCAATCGATCACTTCGGATGAGTGGGTACTTCAGATTATTCAGAGGGTTCATATGCTGGAGCGCACCTCTATACCTCCCCCTTACCCTCACCCCACTCTGTCCATTATCCGCCAGATCACATTCCTATTCTCCAGGAAGGCTTCCAGGCTCTTCTGTTCAAGAAGACTCTTTATCCAGTCTCTCCATCAGAACACCTTAAGGGATTTTATTCCTACTACTCCCTGGTACCCAAACGAACTGGAGATCTCAGACCTATACTAGACCTCAGACAACTGAATTGACACATTCAGTACAAAAGGTTCGGATGGTCACCTTAACATCTATAATGCCGTTGTTAAAACAGGGATTGGCCATGTGCTTTGGACATGAAAGATGCCTACCTTCATATCCCCATCCACCCTGCCCACCACTGGTTCCTTTGTTTTGCCTGCTAGGACAACATTACCAATTCCAGGCACTCCCGTTTGGACTTTCATCTGCACTGAGGGTGTTCAACAAGTGCCTAGGGGTAGTGGCGGCAGCACTACTATCGGACAGACACTTAGTCTTCCCATATCTGGATGACTGACTCATAAAAGCGGAATCCAGAACTTCTCTGCTTTTCTCCCTTCAAGCAACCTTTACTCTGTTTCACTCCCTAGGGATTACGGTCAACTGACCAGAATCCAACCCGACCCCTACTCAGTCACTACAGTATATAGGAGCGATCCTAGATTCCGCCTCCACCAGGGCTTACCTCCCTGCCACCCGGCAAGACAAGATTCTATCTCTGGCTTCACAGATACAAACTCAAAAAGTTATCACAGCCAGACAACTTCTATGCCTTATAGGGCACATGGCCGCTACTATCCCTACGGTAGCATTTGCCCGTCTGCATATGAGACCAGTCCAGTGAACTCTCCAAACCCAATAGTGTCAAAGAACCAGAGACTTTGAAGACAAAGTCAGAGTCACTATGGCTCTGTGGTCAGCCCTGTCTTGGTGGACTTAACGTACCAACCTCTCTCAAGGCATGCAATTCCAATCCCCCCCACTCCAGCAGACGTTGACCATGGATGCTTCCCATGAAGGATAGGGTGCGCACCTGGGTCCCTGTGGGACACAGGACAGGTGGTCCCGAACCTCCACTCTCCCTCACATAAATCTCCTGGAAATAAGGGAGGTTCAGCCCCACCTTTCCCTGGGACCTCTGCTGATCCAATCAGACAACACCTCAGTTGTATTTTTACCTCAGCAGACAATGAGATATGAAGTCCCGTACTCTCTGCAGGGAGCCGATGACGGTTTGGCAGGAAGCAATACAGCAACACCTGTAATTAACAGCTGTTCATCTACTGGGACGCCACAATACCCTGGCCAACGTTCTCAGTCACCAATCCTCCACACGTGAATCAACACTTCATCACGAAGTTCTTCAGAGAATCTTCACTTGTGGGGAACCCTGCATCTAGACCTGTTTGCCTCCCCCATCAATCACCGTCTCCCTAAATACTGTTCCATTATCCCGAACAAAAGGGGATGGTCTACCCATGCCCTATCCCAACCATAGACAGGACTCATCTTACATGCTTTCCTCGCATCCCACTCCTACAACGGACTTTGCTGAAACTAACACGAACCTGCCACCATGTTCCTCATAGCCCCTCTGTGGCCTCGGCAGGCGTGGTTTCCCCTGCTTCAGCAGTTATCAGTGGCGGAACCCATTCCATTATCAATCAGGGCAGACCTGTTGACTTAGGATTGGGGAACCCTCCTTCATCCCAGTCTGAGATCACTACACCTTCACGCTTGGCTCCTGAGGATGCTTTCATAGCCCGTCTCCAGGTCTCCTCTCCTGTGGCCAATATTCTATTAGTCTCACAAAAACCAGCAACCAGGGAAATGTATAATGCTAAATGGAAACACTTTTCCATCTGGGCCGCTTCCTGGTCGTTGGACCATTACTCATGTCCACTGACTACTGTCCTGGATTACCTGGCCTCACTTGCCGAGATGGGACTGAGTTATTCCTCTATTAAGGCCCATCTGGCCTCTATTTTAGCCTTCCATGAACCTCTGGATAGAAGATTACTGTATCGACATCATCTAGCCAAAATGTTTCTAAGAGGAATGATGCATATCAAACCTCCCATTAGACGATCCACCCCTCCGTGGGATCTGAATTTTCTTTTAGAGAAACTGACCCTTAAACCTTTTGAACTGGTGGCCACTTGTGACCTCCGCTTCCTTTCTCGGAAGACATTATTTCTAGTAGCTGTCACTTCAGCTTGGCATATTTCCGAGCTTCATGTGTAAAGAGCCTTACTTAATCGTTCACAAAGACAGAGCGACACTTCAGACAAATCCTTTCTTTTTACCTAAGATGGTCTCAGAACACACCTTAAATCAGTCCATAGAGATGCCAGTATATTACCCTGAACACTCCAGTTGGGGAGAATACATCCTACATACCCTAGATGTCCATCGTACATTACAATATTATACTGATCATACCAAATTGATTAGAAAAACCTCTCAACTTTTTGTCACCTTCGCCTCTCAAGAGGGAGGATCTCCTGGTCACTAAACAGACCCTCTCCAATTGGCTAGCAAACTGTATCACGTTTTATTGTAATAAAAATCACAAACCATTGCCTGGACCTGTCCATGCCCATTTGACCAGAGCTATGGCCACCACAGCGGCCTGCTTCAGAGGGGCTTCAATCGCAGAGATCTGCAACGCTGCCACATGGTCCACAATACATACCTTCACGAAGCACTACAAGTTAGACAATGCTTCACGCCGTAGGACGGCCTTTGGTCGAGCTGTCCTACAAGGCCTTCTGTCATAATTCCACCTTTCTTGGGTGTACTGCTTGGGAATCATCCCAAGTGTATTACCTGCTGCAGGAGATCACCCCGTGGATGATAGTACAGTTATGTAAAAACTTACCGTAACAGTAGATCTTTGAGGGGTATCTCGCAGCAGGTACGATCCCTCCCTCCATTCCCCTCCTTCTCTAGAAGAACAACTTCTGATCCATGAAGTGGGATACCTATGGTACTTTGGACCTCCCATTGTCCTCGCTTAGCGAGCTGAATCCATCGGGGCAATAGAGTGTACCAGGAACCGCCCACTGTTATATGGGAAACAGGAAGATGATGTCATGTTTGGACGGCCCCTAGAAAAAAACTGCTAGAAGAGCTGCCGTGCACCACAGTGAACTCTGGCGACAACCTAATTGTATTACCTGCTGCAAGAGATACCCCTCAAAGATCTACTGCTACGGTAAGTTTTTGTGTAACTTTACTTTCTAGGAGTGGTATATAATGCACATCCATACAACCCACCGCCTCCCTAGCAAGTGGCACCACGGATCCCTGCTTCTAGCGTGCAAGATCTGATGTCACGGGGCAGTGCCGAGGAGGATACCACCTGGGTGGGTGGGAGCTTAGCTTGAAGATCTTCCAGCTGGATTTAAAGGGAAAGAAAGATGCTAGAAGTGTGGGTAGTGCCAGAAGTGTGGATGTGCACTGTATACCACTCCTAGAACTATGGTTACAAGTGAGTAACCCTCGTTTCACTGAAAGCGTTGTGGACATTTGGAACAAACTGCCAGTAGACGTGGTGGAGTAGAGAACAGTGCATACATGGGATAAACATTGGGGGTTATTAGTAAATAGGCAGGGAGGAGGGAGGGTCACAGGAGACCAGTTAGGGTCAGCGGAGACTGTCTAGGCAGAGACCATCTGGGCAGAGTGGGTGGGCTAAATGGTCCTTTTCTGCCGACAGATTTTATGTTTCTCACCCCAGGGATTCATCAGCATCTATTGACAGATGCAGAATGCCAGCTGGGTTGAGCTGCCCCTGAGAGGAGGAGTCAGTGTAAATGAAGCAGTGCATTGACCAATCAGAAGAGAGAGAGAGAGAGAGGGAATGCTGCCTGCAGTCAGTCTGAAGGACCTCAGAACTTTTTCTCCGCTGACTAGGCAACACTGCCCTGGAGTGCGCTCTTGCTCTCTCTCTTCAGAGACCTTCCTGTGAGCTTTTTTCTGCCTTTACATTATTCAAGTATTATACAATGGCAAGAAAGAATCTTGGACTGTGATTGGTCAGTCTGGGGCTGGACCCATGGTGTTATCCCAGAATAACACCACAGATCTAGTCTCAGCACTGTGAATCTCTTGACTGATTGTTTGGAGCTAGACATCTTTTTTGCATCTCCTCTTAAGAAACAAATATAATTTTCCATACTAATAAAAACATTCTTTAAAATTATTTTTTTTATTCTATATATAACAACAAGCCATTGTATAATAAGAATAATGCACTCCAGGGTGTGTGTCGTGCTAGGATAACGTCACGCCTTGGGCATTGGATGCACTCAGCCTGTGGCCTCGTGCCCAAACCCCCCCAGGCTTGGCGTTATCCCAGCACGACACACACCCTGTCATGTATTATCCTTTTATTAATCTTATTTTTAAACAGTTTTTCTACAGTTGCATTTGGTTCCCTGCAGCTGCAGACTTTTTTTCCATTTTTCCAGCTTGTGTGTCATTTCTGAGGTAAAAGTTTACCACGTCTGCAGAAAATTCCTGTTTTTCTTATTTTGCTCAATAGTCTTCAGCGTTTCGTGCTTTTCTTTCTGCCTTTTTTGTGATTTTAAGTCACACTTTTGTGATTTTATTTTTCCGCAGTTGCACTCGTTTCTGGG
The DNA here is from genome assembly GCA_016271365.2 of Neoceratodus forsteri. Classification (NCBI taxonomy): domain Eukaryota; kingdom Metazoa; phylum Chordata; order Ceratodontiformes; family Ceratodontidae; genus Neoceratodus; species Neoceratodus forsteri. The sequence goes on from CM028133.1 coordinate 272,960,206, forward strand.
GACCATTTCTCAAGTAATTTGGAGTGTTTAAACAGTAAACTAGAGGGTTTCTCTGCTTTGCCTTAAAGGAGATGTCTCTTGTGCAGTGGGCTTTTGTTGGCAAGAGGTGCGGAGGTGGTTACTGCCATTCCATAATACTATTGAAATGATAATAATAATAAAATATATTCAGTTGGATACATGTTTAATTTGCTTCTGGCTACACACAAATTAGCATGGTCACATAGTCTGCCTCCCCCTCCTCTAAAAACGCTGAGGAGGGTACCTCAAGTCAACACAAAAATAGAGAGAAGTCCTCTAAGGACCCTATTGATAAGTCTGATAAAAGTAAAAATTCAAACCAAGCCTCAAAACGACAAAGTGAGCAGGGTTCTGAAAAGACAAAGAAAGATAAAAATACCACTGCCCTTCCCACGGAAAGGCACAGGGAGACACCAGTGGTTAATAAAGATATGCCCTCTGCGAATGAAATAGCTAAAGCCTGGCATTTATATCAGACTTTGCAATCCGTGGGCAATTTTTTCTCGGCTCCTGCGGGGCCTAGTACTCCTCTCCATGACCCTGGGTATGCCCAAGGATTTTATTGTGAAGGAGAGGATGATGTGGAATTGCCACAGGGTGACCCCTTAGACACAGATGGTCACTCCCAGTGGTGATTTGCCTGCTGACAGTGATGACATTTCTTCCCATATTACTTTTGTTAAACAGATGGTGGACACCCTGGAACCTCCTCTCCAGGACAACACTGATCAAGAGATGGAGGAAGACTAAGTAGAAATGATGGGTCCTCTTCCTTCAAATTGATTTTGCCCATACATAATGCATTAAAAAGAGTAACTTTTAGAATTCTGGAAACCACTTCTTCTGCTTTGGGGTGGACAGAAATATTGAGAGTAAATACTAGCTTGAGAAACAAACTGCTGATTTTCTGTACACACATCCAGGCCACAAAGGGCTGGTCCAGGCGGCAGCCTGTGACAAAGTTAACTTGCCACTGTCTGCTCAACCTCCAGAAAAAGAGTCAACATTTTGGATTACATAGGAAAGGCCCTATACTACTGCCTCCCTGTTCCTATGCCTGCTAGCTACATGGCATATGCAGCTAGGTACCAAAGAGCCCTTTTAAAATTAATCCTAAGCCGACCCGGTGGTGCTGAGGGTTGAGGCGCTGGACGCCACACCTCACACCATGCCAGCGACCCGGGTTCGGGAACGAGCCTGGGTTGGCAGGGGAGGAGAAGGATTGAGCATCCGTAGGACTGCTCTCCTTCTCCGGGGAGGGGTGTGTGTTGCCGTCGGTGTGCTAGCAGCCTCTGGCGATGGCTGGAGATATTGCAGTGCACAGGCAGTCTCTGAAGGGAATGTGCTGGGGCCGACACCAGGAAGAAGTGTGTGCGGTTGCACGCACGCTTCAAACAACATGAAGTCTTGCTATATTATGACAATTGCAGTTTGTCGCACCATTAGAACTGCTCCGGAGGTGAAAGAGTTAACTCCATTCCATGAATGGAACTTTGAGCACGAGCTCTAAAGAGAAGCTCTGTCTGGGTAGTTTCAAACCTAAACTGTCAGATTCTTTACTCCGCCTCACTGAACAGTTGCTCCGGAGATTCCTCCTACTGCTCGGTTCATTTCTTGGTTTAAACAGTGTTTTCTCGGTTCAGTTTAACCGAGAATAGTTTTATTTTAACCGCAAAACCGTTCGGTTCAAGCTTTGTCTGTGGTATCGTAAGTAATTCATGTTTTAATTCTGTGTGGAACTTGTAAAGGTTTATCGGTTCGGGTTTGAACCGATCAGCTTGTGTTAAAACTTGAAGTATTTAAACTTGAGATTTTAGAGTGCGGTTCCCGGTTCTTATCGGTTCTAAAAAAAAACGGATTTCATTACGGTTTTTTCCAATACCCGTGACACGGTTAGGAACCGATAAGGGTGTCTTGCCTGGCACTGCCGTTAAAAGGGCAAGTTTTTTGGTTAGGCTGGCATTATGTCTGAGAAACCCAAAAGAAAAACCGGGCCCACTGGGTTTCAACACTGTAATGTCTGTGGGGAAGTCTTTGCCAAGCCTGACCCACACACCACATGTGTTTATTGTCTGGGGTTTGACCACCTCAATTCAGACTGCCGGATTTGTAAAAATTTCCCTGCAGCCACCCTGGAAAAGAGATTGGGCAGGCTCAGGGAACGAGAGGCCAAAAAGTCCGCTGACCCGGATGGCCAACCCGGTTCGGTGCCAACCGAACCGGAGGGAGTGCCCTCTGACCAGGGTGAGATTTCCTCGGGCAAACGAAAAGCTGGCTCGGATGAGCCAGTTCCAGTAAAGAAAACAAGAAAGTCAGCAGGTTTGGAGCCCAAAATCCTTTCTCCAACTGCTGCAGAGATAGCAAGAGCTATTCAGATTGTCCAGTCACTTTCTCCGCTTCCGTCCGAACCGCCACTATCTGGTAAAAGGTCGGTTCCATCGGTTCAGGAATATGATGTTGAGGAGTTTTATGAACCAGAGGAGGGGGAGGATGATTATGATCAGTATGAATGTGACTTGGAGGGTCTGGGTGTGCCCATTGAACCGGACATCTCCCCAGACAGACCTTTAGAATCTCCCCCTATGCTTTCTGAGTCCCCCTCTCATTTTATGTTTTACAAAAAAGTTGCTGAAACCCTCCAGCTCCCTTTGGAGGAAGCTGTGGATGAGCAAGAGGAGCCTGATTTTGTAGAAATGATGGATATACCAGAGTCTAGGAGATTGTCTGTTCCTTTGCGTAAGTCATTTAGGAAGCAAACAATAAAAATTTTAAAAACTCCTAATTCTGTGCCTCCTGTGGATAAAAAGATGGACAGGAGGTACACACTGTCAGGTCCTGATACAGAATTCCTTTCTCAGCAATGCAGTCATGTTGGGGTAGTTCAGGCTGCAGCCTATGATAAAGCTAACATTCCCCTGGCTTCACATCCTCCTGACAAGGATTCCAGGAAGATTGATGCCATGGCAAAAAAACAGTACATGGCAGCGTCCTTGGGACTCAGGCAAGCAAATTATATGGCTTATGTAGCAAGGTATCAAAAATCTAGATGGGACACTGTTATGAGTTTAGCCAAACAGGCCTCTGGCCAGCTTGCTAATGAGCTGGAGCAGGTGGCTGCCGATGGCATGAGGCTTCTAAGGTGCAGTGTCATGCTGCTGTAGTTTTAATGATGTTTCCTCTAGAGTCATGGCCACATCTGTAGCTTTTCGTAGGTTGGCCTGGCTCAGGTGTACTAGCTTGTCACAGGATACCCAGACTAAGGCTATGGATTTTCCTGTGGTGGGAAATTCTCTGTTTGGGGAGCAGACAGAGAATTATATGAAGAAGATGGATGAATATAGGACTACCTATAAGAGTGCCCAGGCCAAGGAGCGGCAAGCCACTCCTCAGAGGCACACCCCCAGGGGTAGGGGTAGGCCTTTTCACAGGCCTTTTTACCAAACCCAGGCCTTCTCTGCTTATGCTCAGAGGGGGTTCTTCAGAGGCAGAGGCAGACGGGATGTGGGCAGGCCTGCCCCCACCCCTCAGCCTAAAGCACCTGCCAAACAGGCACCCTGATGGGGTGCCCAGGGCTGATTCTCCTTTACCAGTAGGGGGCAGATTGGCTTACTTCAGTCAGAACTGGGTGTCTCTAACTTCAGACAGGTGGGTTCTGGAAGTAGTAAGCCAGGGTCTGGTTCTCAGCTTCAAAAAGTTCCCAAAGATGAGAATCAGGTCTTTTCCACCTGCAAGCTCTTTAGAGACCTTTACTCTAGAAACAGAGGTCTCAACCCTGTTAGCTCTCAGAGCGGTAGAAAGGGTTTCTCCCCTACACCAGGGCAAGGGTTTGTACTCCAGATACTTCCTTACCCCAAAAGACAGGAGAATGGCGCCCATTTTAGACCCTCAGATATCTGAACAAACACCTTTGAAACCAAAGTTCAGAATGGTAACTCTGGCAATGATTTTACCCTCTCTAAGGCCAGGGGACTGGCTAGCTTCCCTGGACCTCAAGGATGCCTATTTTCACGTCCTAATCAGAAGCTCCCACCGAAGTACATCAGATTGAACTGCCCTCAGGCACTACCAGTTCAGAGCAATGCCCTTCAGCCTTACCTCTGCCCCAAGGGTATTCACAAAATGTCTGGCAGTAGCAGTTGCTCATTTAAGGAGGCAAAGGATTGCTGTTTTTCCCTATCTGGACTGACTGGCTCATTGTAGGCCAGTCCCCAGAACAGGTAAAATCTCACCTGCAAGTCACCCAGCAGCTTCTCACCTCCCTGGGCTTCTTGCTAAATCTACCAAAGTCGGTTCTGGAACCAGTTCAGGTGCTCACCTTCATAGGTGCAGAGTTGGACACAAATCTGGCCAGAGCCTTTCTTCCCTTAGAGAGGGTAAGGAACTTGGTGGCTCTGGCCTCCTCCTTCACTCTGCAGGTCTCTCGACCAGCAAGACACTTTTTACAGCTCCTGGGGCACATGGCTGTGTCCGCAGCTGTAGTGCAGGGAGCAAGATTTCAGATGAGGGACATTCAGTTTCACTTGAGAGCCTATTGGTCTCAGAGAAGAGACCCCCTTTCCAAGTTGGTCCCAGTGACCCGAACCTTGATCCAGGCCCTCCAGTGGTGGCAGGATCACAGCAATTTAAGACTGGGGTTCCCCTTCATTCCTCTTTCTCACTCTTTGACCCTCACTACGGATGCTTCCTCCTGGGGTGGGAGCCCACATGGCGACCTCTCCACTCAGGAGTGTGGTCCCCAGGAATCTCTGCTCCACATCAGTTTGCTGGAACTCAGAGCTGTCTTTTAGCACTTCAAGCGTTCTCTGCTTCTGTTCAGAACAAAGTGGTACAAGTCAGAACAGACAACACCACAACAATGTGGTACATCAACAAGCAGGGGCACTCGGTCTTGACCTTGTGCACCGAGGCAATGAAGTTGTGGTCTCTGGCCTATTCCTAGACACTTCACTCATAGCAGTTCACCTTCCAGGAAAGGACAATGTCTAGCAGATGCTCTCAGCAGGATTTCTCAGGGCCATCACGAATGGTCTCTGGATCCTCAGGTACTGGGGATAGTTTTTGCCAGATGGGGCACCCTCAGATAGATCTTTTTGCAGCCCCAGACAATCACCAACTTCCACTGTTCTGTTGCAGGCCCCCAGTGTTGGGCTCAGTCCCCCTGGATGCCCTTCTCCTGGATTTGGAAGGGAAGTTTCTTTATGCTTTTCCCTCCTTCCCTCTCCTATTCAAGGTGTTAGTCAAAATCAGATCCCAGCCTTGCAGGGTGATTCTGATTGCCCCAGATTGGGCCAGGCAGCCCTGGTACCCACTCCTTCTGTCCCTTATAGTCCATCTCCCCCTGTGTCTCCCCAGGAATCACAACCTGTTAACCTGTGCCCAGGGGAGAGTTTGGTATCCGAACCTCAAATCCCTCAACCTCAAGGCCTGGCTCTTGAGGGTTAGAATTTGCTGACCACACCTTTCTCAGGGTGTTCTTGAAATCCTAAAGGCTTCTAGGAAGCCTTCCACTAGGGTTACTTATAATTCTAAGTGGAAAAGGTTCTCCATTTGGTGTTCTGGGAAACATATTTCCCCAGAATCTGTTGATTTGCCCATTGTGTTGGACTACATGGTCCATCTTAATTCTTTGGGTCTGAGACCAGCTACCCTGGAAGTTCATTTGGCAGCTGTCTCTGCTTTTGTTTCAGCAGGAAAGCCATCCTCTCTTTCCGCTCACCTTGTATTTTCCAAGTTTTTTAAAGGATTACTTCATACTAATCCACCTTTTCGGGATCCGGCCCCTGCCTGGGACCTTAATGTTTGCATTGCCCAGTTAATGCAACCCCTTTGAACCTCTGTCTTCTGCAGAGCTTAAGTATCTAACTTGGAAAACTGTTTTCCTAGTGGCTATCACTTCTGCTAGACGCATAAGTGAGTTGCAAGCCTTGTCAGTAGAAACTGACTTTATTTCTTTCCACAGGGATAAGGTAGTCCTCAGGACTAACAGGAAGTTTTTGCCTAAGGTGGTTTCAGATTTCCATCTTAACCAATCTATCTCCCTCCCAGTGTTTTTCACTGAACATTCCTCTTCTGGTGAGAGGAGATTGCACAGTTTGGACGCTAGAGGGCCCTAAGTTACTATATAGAACTTGCAAGGGTCACAGGTTCGAATCCCTCCAACTTTTTCTCACTTATGGTGAGGTCGGAAAAGGGAAGCCTGCCACTAAGAGATCAATTGCCAGGTGGATTGTTTCTTGTATCCAATTTTGTTATCAGAAACTGGGGAGAGATCCCCCCTCTGGCCTGAGGGCTCATTCTACCAGAGGTACAGCCGCTTCTCTAGCTGCTGCCAGAGACATCCCTATCTTAGAGATATGTCAAGCTGCTACCTGGAAAACGGTACACACTTTCACCAAGCATTACTCCCTGGATGTCCAGGCTAGGAGATATGCTCGGTTTGGCACAGCTGTGCTTCAGAGCCTATTCCCTAAGTAGGTTCTATCCCTTCTCCATGGAGGTACTGCTGTGTAGTCTGCAATTGTCATAATATAGCAAGACTTCATGTTGTTTGAAGAAAAAAATTACTCACCTTAGTAATGTTGTTTCTTCTAATGGAGTCTTGCTATATTATGACCTCCCCAGCCTGCCCTCTCGAACTTCTACTTGGGTGCACGGGTAAGCCTAGTGTGCACTAGTTTATGCCCATTATATGTGTTTTCACCCTTCTTGGGGTTTGGGGTGTGGTGTTTTTCACTTTTCATTTTTCCTTATATTACTTCTCATATTGTTAAATTATACTATTAGTTCTGGTCCCTGACTTGGAGTCTTTGGTGTTGGGACCAGCAATGGGTGTTAATATTTAGGTAGCCAGTTGGCTAGTGTAGGTTACAGCTTCCACACAGACCTTAGTGAGTTTTTGCTTGTAAAGATCTGACAGTTTAGGTTTGAAACTACCCAGACAGAGCTTCTCTTTAGAGCTCGTGCTCAAAGTTCCATTCATGGAATGGAGTTAACTCTTTCACCTCCGGAGCAGTTCTAATGGTGGGACAAACTGCAATTGTCATAATATAGCAAGACTCCATTAGAAGAAACAACATTACTAAGGTGAGTAATTTTTTCTTCTGTCCCTTGGCGTCATTGCACACCTCACATGTCAAGCAATGGGAGAACAGGGAAAACAGGGCACCAGTCGCAGCGGCATGATGGCCGTCTCTGAGGGGGACTCGTTCGGTTCCGAGGGCGTGAAGCGTTACTGGATCCAGTCCTGGTGGAGAGCGAGGGGGTTGCTCTTCACCTCTCCGTCACAGGGGGCAAGCCGCAGAGGTAGCTGCTGGGCCTGATTGGGAGCAGAGGAGTCCTTGGGACGGCGTCTGGAGGCCGAGAGAGGATGCCTGGATGAGAGGTAAGGCAGGCTGGTTGCCAGGGAAAAAAGTAATAACTTTAAAAAAAAAAAAATAATCAATCTATTCTGGCTGTAGTGCAACATGGGGGAGACACTATTCTCAGGGATGTCACTGGAACTGTTAAATTGGCCATAGAAGCTACTAAGTACCAGTCCCACGTGGCTGTGGATAATAATGGCACAGCTTCGAGGTTCATGGCGCAGGCCATTTCCCTCAGGTGGTTTGCTTGGCTGAGGACTACTAATCTCACACATGATACCCAATCACAGGCTATGGATTTTCCTTGTGAGAAGAGTTCCCTGTTTGGGGATCAAACTGAAGCTTACATGAAAAGGATGGATTAATACAAAACTACTTACAAGAGTAATTCAGCCAAAGAGAAGCCCTCTACCTCACAGAAATCACAAAGAAAGGGGGTTAGGGGCAGGGGCTCTTTCCCTAGGCCATTCTGTCCCATGCCAATGCCTGTGGATTTTTCTCAGATGAGTCGCTTCTTTAGGTGCAGAGGTAGGAGAGGCCAGAGAAGAGCCAGCTCCACGGCTGTCCCCTGTACACAAAACAGACAGCAGTCCTCTGACTGCTTTTTGGTCACCTCCCGTCTCCCAGTAGGGGGCAGGCTCTCCCACTACATCCCATCATTTGCAGCCCATCACCACAGACAAGTGGGTGCAAGAAGTGGTGGGTTAGGGCCTATCTCTTAAGTTCAAAAAATGCCCTTCCCTCCCTTCAAGGCCTCAAGCTATCAAAACCACTAACTCCAACAGAAAAACTACTGTTGGAAATAGAGGTGAAACCCCTTTTAGAGGCCAGAGCTGTGGAAAGAGTGCCCTTCCCCCAATGGGGAAAAGGACTCTATTTCCGGTATTTTCTGGGTAGTGGTGACCTATTCTGGACCTAAGGTACCTAAACAAGCACTTGCTGAAACCAAAGTTCAGAATGGTAACCCTAATGCAGGTCATCCATTCTCTAAAGCAGGAGGACTGGCTAGTCTCTCTAGATCTGAAAGACACCTATTTCCATATCCCAGTCAGGCAGTCCCACAGAAAATTTGTCCGATTCTGGCTGCTTTCAGGCCACTACCAGTTTGCAGCCATGTCTTTCAGACTTGCATCCGCTCCTAGAGTCTTCACAAAGTGCCTGGCAGTGGTTGCAGCACATCTTAGAAGACGGGATTTCTGTCTTTCTCTACCTGGATGATTGGCTAATCATGACCAACTCACCACAGGCAGTCTCAGAAGCCCTGATCCAGATGAAACTCACTCTGCAGTCTCTACTGTTCCTTATTAACAAGGAGAAATCCCATTTTCAGCCTGCCCAAATACTGCAGTTCATAGGGGCAGAGCTTGACACGCTGCAGGGGAAGGCTTTCTTCTTGCAGACAGAATTCAGAATTTCCTCAGCGTGGTAAATTCCTTCACCCTGGGCCAGCCAAGGCCTGACAGACATTTCCTCATGCTTTTCGGTCATATGGCCTCCATGACTGCAGTAGTCCCAGGTGTCAGATTCCCGATATGGGACATTCAGTATCACCTCAGGTCTCACTGGTCCCAGAAAAAACGATTCCTTTTCAAAGCTAGTGCCAGTCACAAAGACCTTACTTCAGGCCTTAGACTGGTGGAAGGAACCAGAAAACCTCAGGGAGGGGGTTTATTTCCAGATTCAACAACCCTCCAAGGCTCTAACAGACGCCTCCTTCATAGGCTGGGGTGCCCGCCTAGGGGACCAGTCCATAAGTGGTACATGGACGCCAAGAGAATCCACAATCCACATCAGTCTCCTTGAACTCAGAGCAGTGCATCTGGCCATCAAGGCCCTCGCCACACAGCTCAGAGGACATGCTGTCCAGATAAGAACAGACAACACCACTGCCATGTTCTATATCAACAAGCGGGGGGCACGAGGTCAACCAAACTCTGCACAGAGGCAATGAGAATTTGGTCCATGGCATACTCCCTGGATATGTACGTGTTGGCTGTTTATTTTCTGGGCAAAGACGTCTCTATAGTAGATGCTGTAAACCGCATCAGTCAGGATCACCATGAATGGACCCTGAACAAGCAAGTCCTTGCCACAATTTTCAGAAGATGGGTGTCCCAGACCTGGATCTTTCTGCATCCATCCTCAACCACCACCTCCCACAGTACTGCTGCAGACCTCCAGCACTGCGGGCCATCCCAGTAGATGCTCTGACTCTGAACTGGACAGGGAGGTTTCTGTACGCCTTTCCTCCCTTCTATCTGCTCTACAGGGTCCTTCTCGAGCTCAGGGAACAGCCGGCCACCATGATTTTGGTGGCTCCCAGACTGGGCGAGGCAGCCTTGATACTCCCTGCTTCTCGCCCTGTCCGTCAAGAAGCCCATCAGACTGCCAGTAACCCAGTCTCCTGACTCTTTCCCAGACAGGGGTAGCATACCTTAACATTCAGTCTCTTTACTGCAAGGCCTGTACTTGAGGAGTTAGAGTTCCCTGAATCTCAGTACTCTGAGCAGGTCCTGAGAATGGCAAAAAAAAAAACTAGTGCTAGGAAGACTTATGCTTCCAAGTTTAAGAAGTTTTCTATATGGTGCAGGGATGAAGACATTGAGCCTTTACAGGCTACTCCTCCTATTCTCCTGGACTGTTTGGTTCACGTTCAGGCAGAAGGCCTTAAAGCCTCATTCCTGAAAGTATATCTAGCAGCCATTTTGGCTTATCTTTCCACTGGGAAAGAGAAATCTGTAATTTCTCAGCCTGTTTTCAAATTGTTTTTCAAAGACCTTTTGCACCTTCAGCCACCAATATGAGAACCTGTCCCTCCTTTGGATTTTAACCACTGCATAGCCCAGCTCATGGAGCCTTCTTTTGAGCCCATGGCTACTGCTCACCTAAAGTATGTGACCTGGAAGACTGTTTTCCTGATTGCCATCATCTCCACCAGAAGGATTTCGGAGTTGCACGTCCTTTGTACAGAACCTAACTACATCATTGCCCACATGACAAAGAAGTACTTAGAACAAACAGGAAATTCCTACCAGAGGTGGTCTCTGAGTTCCATCTCAACCAGTCTATCACCCTGCCAGTTTTTTTTCACAGACCAGTCCACTCCAGGCGAGTGCAGGCTATACAGTCTGGGTATGAAAAGGGTTCTTACCTACTACTTAGAGCATACTAAGCAGTTCAGAGAGTCCCACACTCAGTTTTTTCTCAAATACAGTGAGGAAAGCTGGCTACCAAGAGAACCATTTCCCACTGGATTGTCTCTTGTATCCAGTTCTGTTACAGCAAAGCTGGCAAACAACCCCCTCAGGGCCTTGGGGCCCATTCTACTAGGAGTACTGCTGCCACAGTGGCATCCCCAAGGGATGTCCCTTTGCTTGATACATGTAACACAGCTACTTGGAAGACGGTACACACATTCGCAAGGCACTACTGCTTGGATATGCAGTCCAGATCAGGTGCCAAATTTGGCACAGCAGTGCTACAGAGCCTCATTCCTAAGTAGGTTTTTGTGCCTGCCTCCCAACTGTATTGTTTTGTAGTCTACATCTGTCAATAGATGCTGAAGAATCCGTGGGGTGAGAAGAAAAAATGATTCACCATAGTAATGTTAGTACTGTTCACACTTTTATTGAGCACTACAATCTGGAATTGCCTCTAGGTGTTCTGCAGGGCCCACTTTCTTTGGCTCTTGGTTCCAGCTACCCAGACTGGGTATTCTGATGGCAGAACTGCTTAGGACTCATTCCGTAGGTGTGGCCTGATTCAAGGGATGCTCTGAAAGTAAGATAGTACAGTTACATAAGAACTTATCGTAACAGTAGATCTTCGAGGTGATATCTTGCAGCAGGCCATGCCATCCCACTCTTCATCCCCCTAGGCTTGTGGGCCTCTCTGTGTCTGTCTCTCCTTCTCCTTAGCCGGGAGCCTTCTGCCTTTCTGTTGTTTTTACATTGGCGGGAACTGTCCGCTGTTCCTTTGTTCTCCAACAGGAGATCAGTTGCTTGTGGTCTCCGGTGGGAGAACTGAGGAGGGCATGGGAGTCGCCCACTCTTCTAGGATAGGGTAACGTCAGCGTGTGACATCAAAGTGTGCAGCTCCTTGGTAGACTGCTAGCTAGAAAGTTTCCATTTGGTCCTGGCGCCTGGCGGCTGTAGTTCCATAGGTGTGGCCTGCTGCAAGAGATCCTGTAAAAGACCTACTGTTATGGTAAGTTCTTACATAACTGTGCTTACCTCACAGGAGCGAGTGGGGTAGAGGAGAGAAGTCTCTTTCAATTGAGAAGGAGCACCAGGACCAGGGATATGGTGAAGTTAGAGGGGAGGAAGGTTAAGAGAGATGTGAGGAAATATTTCTTCACTGAAAGGGTCGTAGATGCCTGGAACAGGCTGCCAGGAAAAGTGGTGGAGGCTTAAACAGTGGAAGGCTTCAAGCATGAATGGGATAAACATAGGGGAATAGTAGTAAATAGGCAGGGAGGAGGGAGGGTTAGGGTGTGGAGAGACGGACTAGGCAGGGACCATCTGGGCAGACTAAGTGGACCAAATGGTCCTTTTCTGCTAACAAATGATATGTTTCTATGTAGTAGGTATGAATGTAAGCTGTTGCTGAATAGAGCCCTAAGTGGGATTTACATGTGTAGTTGGATTGCAGTAAGTATCTCTCTTAATATTTTAATCCATTTTAAGCAATTTTATCTTGAACATTGAATCATATCTTTAGCATTGCAGATAGCAGGCTAATCTTACTTCGAGAGGAAGCTCTTACAGCAGGTAACACATATAGGACTGACACCAGCTGGCGGCAGGACCTCACGGCGAACTTTTTACAGTAGTACCTAGCGGGGACCGCCCCTCCCCAACATCGGACCTGCCCCTGACATCCCACGTGGTATATAAGAGGCGTGGTCCCCAGCGTGTTCTCAGTTCTTTTCGCTGCTGACGCCGCAATCGTAGGCTGCATGGCCCTCTCTCTCCAGTTCGACTGCTGCTTCAGTATTTTCAATTCCAGTTTAACTTTCGACTGTTATTTCTACATTCAACTTTCCTGCATGTCGACACCTGGCCCAGGCGCAAAACAAATGCACCTGTGGTAAGCACCCATCCAAGGACGGCCACGGCTCAAGGGGCTTGTCTGGGCTCGACCAGGATACTCTGTCCTGCCCCCACTGCCAGGCTTTCAACAGTCGGACTCGCATCCACCGGCAAAAGTCTGTCCAGGCTTTTCTGACTCAGCAGCAATTGTCAGCATTGCAGAGGGAATCCTCCTCTGAAGCGGAGTCACCCCATCCTCGGGGAAACACCACTCTCCAAATCCTAATGACTAGCACAGAGAGTGGGACAGAGATAGGGAGAGGTCACAGTCCAAATCAGAATCTTCTGGATCCCACATGGTCTTCAGGTCTGAGTCATCAGGCCATGACTCCCTACTGACGGTAGTCAAGCCCCCAGTCACCTCGGGTGGTTCTGGCATCAAGGAGAAGTCTTCTGGGCCTTCGGCAACTCTTTAGCCTTTGAAGATGAAACCTCCTTCTGCCTTGTCTGGCCATTCATCTGACCCAGGTAAGTCACATTCTGTCCCCTGGTCAGCCTCTTTATGCAGCGCACTGACCCCTGGGAAAAGGCAAAATCTTCTGGCCTGTTGACAGGGAGGTCCTCCTCCCTCATGCCAAAACATGCCTCTAAATCAATGGAGAAGCGCCATACACCATCGATGGACAAGTGCCAGGTTCTGTCGTCGGAGAAGCACCACGCTGACAAGCACTCCAAGCTCACGTCACAGCCCCACCAACGCAAGCCTGCTGATGGCGCTCCCAAAGCCGCCTTGCTTCCTCCAGCCAAGTCTCCGTCGCCCCCGGTGTCCTCGCCTCAATCCGACGCAAGGGTGGATGATGTACTGATACCGGTTGACCAGACACCGGCCCACGGGGTCCCTTCTGGACCCGATGACAGCCCTGAGACTCATGATACCCCAGCGTCACCCACAGTCTGACCACCGATGCTGGACCAGACTGACATCAGTACCAGCACCGGAGCTCCAGAACCACCGCCGGACCCGGCTCCCAGTTCTCCTAGGCTTAACCTGACCCAGGTCAAGGATCTTTTCTGACACTGGTGGGAAACAATTAAGCCAGATATCCTTCCAGTGGCCCCCACTCCAGTCACTCCGGCCGATCCTGACCCAGCATCGATCCCTAGAGAGGAGGTTCCACCGCAGCCCAATGAAGACATGCCTCCTCAACCCCACTTGGATGAGGACAGGGGCAAGCATCCGTCTCTTGAGAGACCTTGCAGAAGAACAGAGAAAAGAAGGCGTCGTAGATCCCACTGCAGGAGCTCCAGTACTTCCAGCTCCTCTTTCAGGCGCCGGCACAAGCGTAGGAGATACAGATCTCCTTCACTTTCTTCCATGGACTTTTATCATACGTCGGACTCCTCAGTCACTTTCTTTGAGGATCCTCAGTCGGGAAAGCCTGAAGACCTGCCAGAGTCACCTCCGGACACCCCATCGTTCATGGAGGTAATGTGACACATACAAGCTAACGTGTGATGGGATATGGAAGACTTGGACCCTGTGTGTATGAGGCTCATCAGATACCTCAGACAAAAAGACCCCAAGCCTGTCGTCATTCCTTCCATGGTGGACACTTTTGAGGATGTTGCACAGACCACTTGGTGGTGCCCTCACTCATCCACGGCTATCCCAAAAAAGGCAGACTGATTGTACCTGGCTCCCAAGGAACATCCCTTTTTGGCTGTGCAACCCGCTGCTGACTCGGTGGTATATCAGCAGCTCATGACCGTTTACAGAGGCCCAAACATGTGAGCATCCAGCCTCTGAACAGGGAGTCCAAACAGCTGGATTCAATGGGCAGGAAGGTGTACTCATCTGCCACCTGCAGCACCAGGAGTTTAAATTTCCTGACACACATGGTCTAGTTCCAGAATGCCCTTTGAGAACAAGCACTGGACATCTTGCAGAGCGTGCCTGACTGCCCTCAGAAGGCAGAACTTGCAAAGCTGCTCCAAACAGGGTCAGATGTGGGCACGCATGTGCTACGGTCTGCCTATGACTCAGCGGATACCTCAGCAAGGGCAGCGGTTACGGGCATCTGTTTACAGCGCCGTTCCTGGCTCTGGGTATCGGGGTTCGTGTAGGATGTTCAATCCAACATCTTCGACGTACCCTTCAAGGGCTGCGCCTTCTTCAGGGAAGAAACGGAGTGGATTATTTTAATTTTTATTTATTTTAGTTGTTTTAACCAGGTATAGCACACTAAGCTGAAAGCTTTTTTACAGGAGCGACCTGGGAGCACAAGGAGGTTAAGTGACTTGCTCAGGGTCACACAGTATGCAAGTGGAAGCTGTGGGATTCAAACTCAGGTCTGGTCTGCTGGATGTTACCAGATTTGCAGCTCAGAGCCTTAGACCACTGCGCTATACTGCCTCCTCCGGTAACCGGTAAGGCTGTCTGTACCATGCAGTCTATGTACCGCCTGAAGCAGAGATAATTTCGGAGGTCTCGCTGTCATGATAGAGGGGGACAGCTCCCTCAGTAACCCCATTTTCAGCAACCCCATGCTCAGCGAGGTGGCTTCGGTTGACGTGGTGGCCCTAGGGGATCCTCGGCCTCCACCTCTTGCCAGGCTAAGTTCACCCAAGCCGCTTTCCCTCCCCTCCAACAGCATGACTTCCAGGCCAACCCACCTCCCTGCGACACCTCGTCGGGAGAGGAGATCAGAGGTCGTTTCTGTGTTTATCCCGAGGCCTGGAGACAAGTGACCTCCAGCCAGTGGAATCACAAACTCATAGAACACAGGCACTCTATAGAGCTTGTGTGCACACCCCTGGACAGGCCCCCACCCGAATCCCGTCATTCAGCGGGACATGCAGGCCTCATCCAGCAGGAGATTCAGGCACTGCTGTCCAAAAACGCCATAGAGCTGGTTCCTCTGCACGAGAGGGGCACTGGTTCTGTTCCCGCTTCTTCCTGGTCCCGAAGAAATTGAGAGACTTGAGGCCAGTCCTCAACCTCAGCGACCTGGACCTGTCGGTCGCATACAGACATTTCAGGATGGTCACCCGGCACAGTCTGATTCCCATGGTGCATCAGGGAAACTGGCTAGCATCCCTGGATATGCAGGATGCATACCTCCACATCCTTATAGCCGAAAGCCACCGAAAATATGTTTAGTTTGCATTCCAGGGTGAGCACTTCCAGTTCAGGGCTCTGCCCTTTGGCCTGTCTTCTGCACCAAGGGTGTTTATGAAGTGCCTGGCGGTGGTGGCCGCAGCGCTTCACAGGATGGGACACTATGTGTTTCCATACCTGGACGACTGGCTACTTCAAGCACACTCCAGAGCTCAACTCCAGGCGGCCATCTGGAACACCTGCATCCTGTTCCGGAGCCTGGGGATTACCATCAATCCAGCTAAGTCGTCTCTCAGCCCTGCACAACTTCTACCATTCATCGGGGCACTTATAAATACCATTCAGGGATGGGCCTTCCTACCTCAAGATCGGGCAGAGTGCATTCGGGCTGTAGTCGGGCAGATTTATCCCATCTCCCCCGTGTCAGCCAGGTTGCTCCTCCAGCTGTTGGGTCACATGGTGGCTGCCATTGTTATCATTCCCTTTGCAAGACTCCAGATGAGGTCCATTAAGTGGACTCTTCGGGTGCAATGGGATCAGAGGTGGGACGACCTGAACATGCCTGTCTCCATTACAGAGACAGACTCCGTAAGGAACTCTTCTGGTGGATGACGTCCCCTGCCTTGCAGGAGAGGATTCCCTTTCAGAAGGAAGCTCCTGACCATGGATGCTTCAAACTCGGGATGGAGGGCACACCTAGAAGCACACAAGACCCAGGGGCCTTGGTCTGTGACCGAGGAATCTCTCCATATAAATGTCTTGGAGTTGAGAGCCGGTCTCTGTGCTCTCCAAGCCCTGGAAACTGTGTTCACGGCTGGTCACCTTCTAGTCCAGACGGACAGTACGTCGGTGGTCTTCTACCTCAACAGACAGGGAGTTGCACACTTTCACCCCCTGTTCAGGGAGGCTATGAGAGTGTGGGAGTGGGCCATAGCCCACCAGATGACCATCACAGCGGTCCATGTTCCAGGCGTTCAAAACACACTTGCAGACACCCTCAGCAGGATAAGGTCTCGAGTACACAAATGGTCGCTCCTGCAGTGGGTGGTGGTAGACCTTTTCGCCAGATGGAGGACACCAAAGTTGGATCTCTTCCCATCCTCCACCAACGCAGAACTGCCCAGTTTTTGCTCGCTAGATCCCGAGCCTGGTGGTTTCTGGCAAGATGCATTGTCCTTCTCCTGGAAGGGGAGATTCCTATATGCTTTTCCTCCTTTTCCGCTTATTCAGAGAGTTCTCCTCAAGGTGCAGTCGGAAGGGACCTCCACGATCCTCATAGCACCACTGTGGCCTCGCCAGATTTGGTTCCCTTTGCTGCAGCAACTGGCAGCGGCTCAACCAGTTTCACTTCTGCTTATGACTCACTTGCTGTCTCAGGACAATGCGACTCTTGTTAACCTGAACTTACGGTCCCTTCACCTTTATGCTTGGCTCCTCAAGACTTAGCCAAGCTTCGATTTGGGGTTTCAGACAAGATAGCTGAAGTCCTGGTGGAAGCGAGGAAGCCCTCCACGAGAGCTGCTTATGCTATGAAGTGGAAACATTTCTTCCTCTGGGCTACAGCACATCGCATAGATCCTTTGGCCTGTCCGGTTAACACTTTGCTGGAATACCTATTATCCCTGTTGGAGTCAGGGTTGAGTTACTCCTTCATAAAAGTACACCTGGCCACTCTTTCTGCCTGTCACACTCCTGTCCAGGGCAGAATGGTGGCTCAATTCGAGGTTAACTGGGGTTTTCTTAGAGGCATTCTTCTCATAAAGCCCCCTATTTGGGACCCTGTTCCCCCTTGAGACCTTCCGTTCATCCTGGAGAAGCTAACCCTCCCACCTTTCAAACCCGCCGCAGATTGCGAGCTACGTGTTCTTTTCTGGAAAACGTTACTTTTGTTTGCCGTTACTTCTGCTTGAAGGATTTCTGAGCTGCAGGCCCTGATGTGTATGGAGCCTTACTTGATTTTTCACAAACACAAGGTAGCTTTGCACACCAATCCTAAGTTTCTCCCCAAAGTGGTGGCTGAAATGATGTTGAACCAGGATGTTCAACTCCTAGTCTACTACCCTAACTACTCCAGTTGTGGTGAGGCACTTCTCCACACATTGGACGTTCATCGCACATTGCGATTTTACTTGTCTAGGACCAAGGGGACCAGATCGTCCGATCAGTTGTTTGTTTCCTTCGTCCCATGTTCCTTGGGCAGCCCAGTTTCTAAACAGACTCTCTCTCTAGGTGGCTGGTGCACTGCATCACATTCTGATACCAAAAGCATAACAAACCCCTATTGGGTTCGATCAGGGGTCATTCTACCAGAGTGGTGGCAGCCTCCTTTACAGCCCTTAAGAGGGTCTCAACCTCTGATATCTGTACGGTAGCCACATGGCACTCGGTCCACACTTTCATCAAGCACTACAGTCTAGACATTGCCTATAGATGCAGAACTGGCTTTGGCCTAGCAGTTCTGCAGGGCCTGATCTCCTGAGGATGCAACTCTTTTCCTTCCTCTGTTCTTCTCCTACCTCCCCAGGCAGTTGTCTTCAGTTTATACTGCTTGGGGCTCAGTCCTATATGTGTTACCTGCTGCAAGAGCTTTCTCTCAAAGTAAGATAGTACAGTTACGTAAGATCTTACCATAACAGTAGATCTTCGAGAGAAGCTTTTGCAGCAGGTATACTTCCTCCCTCCTTCCCCCTGCGATCTTGCTCTGTATGCACCAAGCTTTTTTTTCTGTCTAGCTGCTGGATCAGAAATTGCTGTTTTTCCCCCCCGTTTGTATCTTGGATGTTCCGTCTGCTGGTGCTTCTGGTGGTACAAGAACTGGAGCACGCTGGGGACTGCTGCCTCTTATATACCATGTGGGATGTCGGGGATGGGGCTGATGTCTGAGAGGGGTGGGTCCCTCTGGGTACTACTGGAAAAAGTTTGCCATGGGGTCCTGCCACTGGCCGGCGTCAGTCCTGTATGTGTTACCTGCTTCAAGAGCTTCTCTCAAAGATCTGCTGTTATGGTAAGATCTTACATAACTGTACTTTTGCGGCTATACGGGGAAGCCAGTGCCTGATTAGACTGAAATCTGAGTATGATTCTTCTGTATGAGACTTCTCTTGAAAATGCGGGTTTTGGACTCTGATGTTCTAGTGAATTGCAGGCTAGTTTCAAGCCATCCCTTTGTAGGCAAGGTTATTGAAAAGGTGGCAGTGGTGCATCTGGAGAGTTGCTTGGAAAGATTTGACATCTGTGAGCCTCTTCTGTCTGGAGTCAGGCCTCATCATAGTGCAGAGACTGCCATCGTCAAGGAGTTCAGTCATCTCCATCTGGAAGGAGGCAGCAGATGTAGTTCCATTTTGGCTCTGCTGGATTTCTTCTCTGCATTTAACACGGTAGACCATGGGGTGCTGTTGGTTCAACTGAGGTGCAGTGTGGGATGCACAGGGATAATGTTACTGTGGGTCGAGTTCTACTTGTCCATAGGGTGCAGCAGGTGGTGTTAGGGTGTAACATCTCAGATGTGGCCGCATACAGCTGTGTTGTGCCTAAGGATACGATCCTGGCCCCTATGCTGTTCTTTGTGTACGTTGCCACTGGGCGAGACCATCAGACAGTATGGAATGGGGTTTCACTGTTCTGCAGATGACACCCAGTTGTACCTTTCTTGTACACAGGACAAGGTTTGTGCAGTCTCAGTGCTGAAATCCAATACTGGATTGTCTTCAGCTGACTCAGTCTAAACTCATCAAAAACAGATGTGGTACTGGTGGTACCGGGTTGGTGTGGGTCAGCAATGAATGGCAGTAGTGACCTCTTACCACCTTTAAAAGGCACCTTGCTAGGAGCTGTGGATAGATAAGTAAAATTCGGGTACCATTGTTGACTACAGGATGACGCTAGAACATCAAGTCAGCGGTAGTTCACAGTGGCTTTTTTCATCTTCATAACTTTGTCCAGATTAAACTCTATCTGGCACCCGCTGACCTGGTAACACTGTTCCATGTCTTTGTTATATCAAGGCAGGATAACTTCAGTGTCATTTACCTTGGGCATCTATAAGATTAGTGCATTACCTGCAGCTAGTGCAGATTGCAACAGCCTAATTGATTGCCAGATCTTCATGGTCCGAGCATATTACATTGGTGTTCTGTGTTGTGCACTGCCTTTATATTTAGAGTAACAATCATTTCTCTTAACCGTTTATGGCTGATTGCAGTTGTCAACATAAAGATTTCATTATTAACATATTTTGTATTCAATAAGTTCAGATTTAGAGTAGTTTCAGGGGACTTTGTTATTCATCTATCATTTCATTTTGGAGAAGACAATCTCCATTGTACAGATAAGAGGATATTGTATCTACACAGAAGAGATTTAAATGTATGGAGAATAGACTTTTTGTTGTTTAGAGTAATACTTTATTATATTTATGTAATAAAATATGTGAATGTTTGCTACTTTTATTGTACTGTATGTGGATACAGGATACTATTGTAATGTATTCCTTTCGCTTCAAAAATTAAAAAACACATTGACAAAAAAACAAACAAAAAAACTGTGTGTAACATATAAAGCCCTGCACGATTTGGGCCCTGACTTTGTAAAAAATGGGTACTTAATGGTGTTTTTATTTTTTACTTGCTTAACAGATAAAGTCCATGAATATTGAGTAAAGTTTTCTCTCTGGGGAAATGCAGGAATGGCCTGCAGTATGGCGATGGCCTTGGGAATAAATCCTCCTTTATTGGGGTACATGACATCCCTGTTAGAGACTCTGAAAGCAGAACTCAGAAGGTTGCTAAAAGCAAACAGAGAAGATGCACAGTTTTTTACAGACAGTGTGAATTCAGTAGAGTGCAGAATCATAGATTTAGATGATTCAACGCAGGCGGTTAGAGGAGCATGAGCGACGCCTGAATTAGCTATGGACCAAGTTGGGGGATCAAGAAAATAGGCGCTGACTCAACAATCGACGCATATTAGGAGTCGCTGAAGGGGCGGATGGAAATGTTTTTACAAAATTTGCTTACAAAACTGGTTGCATTGCCCTGGTAGGGACCACTGAAAGTGGAGGGAGGACATTGAACCTGGAGCCCCCCCCCTCCCCCGTGCCAGGCAGATGATGTGATCCATAATTGCCTACCTACTGCGGTGTTCGGCAGAAGAGCAGCTGTTGATGGTAGTGAGTGAAAAATACTCTCTGTCCTGACAAGGGGCACACATTTTCTTCTATCAGGACTTTTCCACTAGAGGTAGTGGAAAACTGGAATGATTATTTGCATCACATAGAGCCGTGCTTTGCAGAGAAAACGTAAGATACTGATTCAGTGGTTTTGACTTATTTGGGATCTTTTGCAACAGAGTAGAGGGGATTTTCGATTCCCACAAGAAGCCTGGGAGTACATCAGGAAAACTTTGCCTAAACTTGGGTAGAAGAGTATAAATCTCAGGGGCAACATAATGGATAGAGCAGATGAAGTGTATTGGGTATGGACACCAAGGGCAACTTCAGCTTTGGAGAGCAGGCACTTCTGGGGCTTCCAGTGGACCATTGGGACAGACACGACCTCTGGCACATCGGAGGAGCAATGGTAGGTGCAGTCGCGGTGGAGAGGAAAATTTGGGTCTAAAGAACATGGCAGAGGAAGTCAGAGCCAGTGCATGAGAAGGCAGCAACTGCTGAAGTCACAGATGGAGAAGGCACAACCCCTTTGATCGTTTGTCACCGTGGTTACTGAAAAAAGTGACGGAACTGGAGGTCGAATACTCAAAATAAGGCCTCACAGCAGCCGCCAGTGCTTCTTCTTGTGCAGCCCCAAGTTGTGCAGGCACATGCAGGGACTGCCTACCCCAACCCCCACATCACGGGTAGCAGTAGTCAGGGAGCTGGCAGAGATGGAAGTCACAAAGCCTTCTTACAGGAAACTGCAGGAATGAGCTGCATCCCGGAAAGGCTTCGACTGCATAAAGGTGTTCTTTTGGTGTAACAGAGTCACTGGCCAGGAGCAAGATTCTTACTTCCTAATTACATTTTGCAGTTTTTTGATGTATAGTAGCCCTACGATGCTTGTGATCTACCAGTCTACCATGAGGCCCCCCTTCTCTTGACCCCCACGCAGTGAGCCACAGAGCAATGTAGGTTTTTGGATACTGGGAGCAATTAGACGACCACTGTGCTCTCCACACTTAAACCCCCCCGCGAACTAGCTCACATCTTGGCCAAGTTGGTCAAGAAGAATCCTACTTACTATAAGACTGTAGACCAGGATATGGGAGATGTCACATCCCACCCTAATTTGGCTGAGTGGGCCTGTGATCATCAAGGCCTTTAAGATATACATCCAGGGGGATATACATATGCAGGACTTACAGCTCTCAAAGTGGACAAGGCTTTGGGATCAGATAGAATACATCCAAGGGTACTAAAGGAACTCAGGGAGGTGCTAGCTGCTCAACTGACTGCGTTACTCAGTGGCTGACTGGAATAGAGTATGGTTCTGGAGGAGAGTAGACATGGTCGCTCTGTATCAGAGTGGCAGCAGGGAAGAGGCTAGCAACTATAGGCCTGACAGACTTACTTCAGTGGTGGGGGAAACTTACGGAAACACTGTTAAAGGAGAGGTTGATAGAGTGTCTTGAATCCAGTGGGCTGCATGACAAAAGGCAGCATAGATTCACGGGTGGGGGGTGTCATGACCATGCCAGATGAATCTGATTGATTTCTTTGACAGGGTGACCAGGGAAATAGATCATGGGAGGGTAGTGGATGTGGTCTGTCTGGACTTCAGCAAGGCCTTTGACAGTGTGCCACATGAGATGGATGAAGGAATTGAGCAGCCTAGGAGTGGAATCCAAAGTGGTGAACTGGCTTAGAAAGTGGTTAACGGATAGGCGACAGATGGTAGGGGTTGGTTAATGGCACTCACTCTAATGATTGGAGAGTGACCAGTGAGGTGCCACAGGGCTCTTCTGGGACCAGTCCTCTTCAGTGTCTTCATAAGTGACATTGCAGAAGAACTGGAAAGAAAGGCATACCTTACTGCTGAAGACACCAAAATCTGTAATAGGGTGAACATTCAGGAAGGGTTAGAAAGAATGTGTAGGGATCTTGGGGAAACTCATGGAGTGGTCAAGAGCATGGCAGTTGGGGTTCAGTGCCTAAAAGTGCAAAATCATGCACCTATAGCATAGGCATCCAGGAGCTGAGTATAGGATGGGTGGGTAGGTATTTACAGTCACTAATCAGGAAAGGGACCTTGGGTTATTATATCTGATGACCTCAAAGTGACAGGGCACTATAATATAGCAGAGGGTAGTGCTAGTGGCATGGATAAGGAAAGGTATCCCCAGCAGGAGGAACAAGTTGGTGTTGCCACTGTATCGCTCGCTGATGAGACCCCACCGGCATCATTGTGTCCAGTTTTGGAGGCTGCATCTCAAAAGGGACATAGGGTAGAGGCAATCCAGAGGAGGGTAATTAAAATGATGCAGGTGTTGCACCAAAAGCCTTAGGAGAGACTGAGGGATCTCAACACTTACTACCTGGAAGAGAGGAGAGTGAGAGGGGACATGATAGAGTTCCTAAAAGTACCTCAAGGGGATGAACAGCGTCAAGAGGCAAGTCTCTTTCAAATGAGGAAGAGCACCAGAAATAGAAGGCATGCAGTGCAACTGGAGTGGAAGTTAAAGAGAGAGAGATGGATAAAGTACTACTTCATTGAAATAGTGGTTGACTCCTGGAATAGACTGCCAGCAGAAGTGGTGGAGATGAAAACAATACGGGGCTTCAAGCATGCGTAGGCTAAACATAGGGGATATTAGTAAATAGGCAGGAAGGCGGGAGGGTCACCTGAAACCAGTTCTGGTCTACGGAGACAGACTAGGCAGGGACCATCTGGGCAGACTGGGTGGGCCAAATGGTCATTTTCTACTGACAAATGCTGTTTCTGTAAAAGGGGTGGTATTTCATTCCATTTGGAGTACTGCTTACTGCACTGGGAAAGCACCAGTCTTCCATGAATCAGTCTTCACAACTGATTCCCACTTATGGGTCTGGGTGGAGGAACTAGGACACCATAGGAACAAAGTTTTTGCCAGGGGGTCGACCGTGACTACTGGGCATGGCACCTGTTGCACCCCTTGTGTGGGGCCACGTGCCAGCCAATTACCATTGCTGGCTGCCTGACTAAGCTCAGTTCTGTTCTTCCCACTGTCAAATGCACACCGTGGGAGCACAGCACTGTGTCCACCTCTTCGCCATTTAGATTTCTACCATGCCACTATAATACTTTTCATTTGTGGTGTCACCTGTCTTTGTTATTTTATTGCAGTGTTGAAGTCTGATTAAGCAAAAGCAAAAACAAAAAATGGAACAGGACCAAGTCATTGAGGAAGTTTGACGGCTGCCCATAATGCGTCTTTGCCCCGGTGGAGAACCTATGTCTGTTCAGGACAGGCATCTGACATGTGCAGCTTGTCTTGGACAGTAGCATAATATGGATTTGTGCGATGCCTGCTTCTCCATGTACCGCCCTATCCTTGAGAACCATTTGTTGAGGTGGGGGTCACCCTATCCCCACCTTCAAAGGCGGGCCTAGTACAAGGCTATAGGCCTTTCCCTTGGGCCTCTTCCTGGGACCTCTGATTCTGTGGAAGCATGGAATTGTCGTTGACCTCACTGTGAGAAAGGCGTCAGAGACTGTGGTTGATTGATCTGGTGGACACTTGACTCCTTCTGGGCAGTCGACTGCAGACCCTCCAGAATGCCTGCCCCTAGCAGCAGATGTCCCCAGTGGCAAGGCCACAGCTATATCTCAGTAGCTGATCTCAGAAATTTGGGGCAGATTAGATGGACCATTGATCTCCTTTTGCCATCACCTTCTGTGGTTTCTGTATGCTCGGCCTACACTGACGGACACTTCGATCTTGTCATCTAGCATTATCTGTGCTATTGTCATAATTTCTGGTGACATTGCAGAGGGTGGCACCAAGTAGCATGGTGCCTGTCCCCCTCCTGACACTAATAGCGGTCACTGGAGAGGGGCCGGTGCTGAGGTGGTTTTCCATACTGTTGCCAGCTTGGATGTTATCACCATCCATGGTATCACTAGCGACACCGAGGAGGGTGACAACTCCGGACATGGCAGTGGAGGCAGCAGTGGCCATGGTGTTGATCCTGGCTGTGGCTCCGCGTGAGTTGCTGACAGTAGTGTTATTCTGGGAGTTATCCTCGCCTCTGATGTCGTTCATGCCACCGAGGAGAGTGATGACTCCGTGCATGGTGTCAAAGTGACTCTGACATTACGCGCGGAGTCATCATCCTCCTCGGTGTCGTGAAGAAAATCAAAGTCAGCACAGAGCACTGAGTCGAGAGTGGTGCCTGCCATGGTGACGGTGATGGCCCTGTCTCCAAAGCTGTCACTGATCCTGAGCCCGTAGCCAGTGGCGGCACCAGCTCGGGGTCAGATGGCTGTTTGGGATGGAGTTTCCTCCGGAGCCGCTGGACATCACCACCACCAGTGAGGACCGGAGTCACCTTGAAGGACCTGTACAGCTTTGCTCTTCTTACTTGGTAATTCCCCCTATGGGCACAGATCGGGTCACTCCTCAGATGTAGGATACCCTTTGAGTGACCCTGCGAGGCCCCCCATGCAGTTCTGCACCCCAGGACAAGGCCCCTGAGACCTGGAGTCTCAATCCCTTTTAGAGGGGCCTCATTGATTTCTTGAAAGAATGTCATTGTTGATAGCCTTGAGGTGCCCCTAATGTGGAAACAACACTGGGCATAGGTGAGTGCCTTAGATGGTTGTTAAAGGGAGTCAGACAGGGCCCAGTCCACACTCTTCTTTCCAGAACTGGCTGTGCCCGGAGGCAGGGCCTCGTCTCCACCAGTGTCCTCAGGTGAAGGCAGTAAATTGTCTGTGCACAACTTTTCTGCTGCAGAGTATGCCGTGTATCAGTGATTCCTGTTGAAGATCATCCAAGTGCCTGACCGTGAAGCCCCTAGAAACTGCAATCGGGTAGCCCTGCTATTGGGACTTCTAGGAATTTCCAAAATTAATACTGTATTCATTCTTTCTTGGCCTAGGGCTATGGATGAGGTATCTAGGGCAGTGCAGAGGTGTCCCCTCTCCAGTCCAGTCATCCCCAGGGACCTTTTCACATGGTATCACGCACCCACATGGTCAGCAGGTGAGGTACTTTGCCCCTCCTTGGGCCTTGAGTACTGCAGATCTTGTTGGTGCCACGATGCTTTGTGCATGACTGACCTCCAGGTGCTCTTAGGAGGAAGGCTTTTTTTTCATCACACATGTTGATGTGCATCTCTGCACATCAGGCACATGTGGCAACCTATAACCTTTGCCTGTGGTTGCAACTACACAGCTTGTTAGCCACACTGCCACCAGCTGAGATGGTCAGAAGCATGCTCTTGACCTTGCTTCCTAGGGTCTGGAGGTAGTGTGGCACCAGTTGAAGGCATCTTACGATGCCAAGGAGGTGGCCTCCAGACTAGTAGGAACCGCAGACTGCATTAGGTGGACAGCATGACTTTGCCTTTCCCAACTGGCACCTTCCAGTGGGTTCATGTCTTCTCCCCTATTGTCTGGTGGGAACTGGCAGGGAACCCTCCTGCTGCTGTGCCACAGGAGCCCCTGCCTGGCCCTAACCAGTCTCAAGTCTCGCCAGACCTGTGAGGAGACCGTGTCCTCAGGTGTTCTCTCCCACACAGAGGGCTGAATAGATCTGTTACCCTCAGGGTGTGCCAGCTCCTCCCTAACAAAGGGAAGCTTGGTACTCTGACCCAAAAGTGGGAATCTGTGGTGAAGATTGATTATTGA
The DNA here is from genome assembly GCA_016271365.2 of Neoceratodus forsteri. NCBI lineage: Eukaryota > Metazoa > Chordata > Ceratodontiformes > Ceratodontidae > Neoceratodus > Neoceratodus forsteri. The sequence goes on from CM028133.1 coordinate 272,986,559, forward strand.
AAAATATGAAAGTTACATAATCTCCATAATTGTTAATCTTCCAGAATATTTTGAACGTTGATTGTCACACCTGCCCACCATCCCTGCCCTAGCAGAGCCAGGGCCTCTAGGCAGCTCACCATTATTGCTGCTGCTATCTTCAGTGCTGTATGCCTCTCCCCAGTATCTCCCCTCTTTGTGGAGCAGTTCTTTGTTAAAAAAGAAAAAAGATGGGCTGGGAACCACAATAGGGTTCCCATTCTCCCCCCCTCCTCCAAATAAAAATTTACACAAGAATTGGGGTGAGGGCCCTCTGTAGGGCTCCATGTCATCCCCAGAAAATATGTCATTCCCTTTCCTTCCTTCCTTCCTTCCTTCCTTCTCTTATCCTCTCTTTTCTGCCCTAGGTATATTCTTGTTACAGTAGCTGCTAAATGCAACTTGTACCCTTTGGGTACTGTCCAATCTAACTGTATTTGACAGTAGCCCTGTCTGTGGTTGGGTACTCCACACAATATTTTATCAAACTATACAACTGTACCCTCTGGGTACTGTCCAATCTAACTCCATTTGACAATAGCCCTGTCTGTGGTTGGGTACTCTGCTCAATACTTGATCAAACTAACTAGGCTCAACACAGTGTGCCCCTATTGTTTCAGAAAAGACAGATCAGTCTGTGGTGATTTTCTTCTGGCTGTGCCAGGCAAATTGTTGTTAGTGCTTGGTTGGCATGGTTTTCTCCCATGCCATGTTGGCTGTCAAGCTCAGGAACAGCTGGGGAGATCAGTACATCTCAACTCCTTAGGGCTGAGCAGCCCTTCTCAACTCCCACAGGTACCAGAGTTCCCCCCGCCCCCACTCTCCTCAGAAGGAGGAGCATAGCAAGTTCTATTTTGGTGTCCCATTGCTTCCTTATCAGGAGTGATTGGCTGTTTTCGAGCACATTTGTGATAAATCATTTTGCAGCCTTACTACCACTACCTCTGCTGTCTGGCTAGTGATGTTGAGACACTGGTTCCATACCCAGCTATGTCTCTGTGTGTGATAGTGTGCCCTTCCTTCTCTGTCTAGAATTGGTAGCCTGGTTTTATTTTGTTTCTTTATTTTCCCATATCAGTTTACCTATACCTTTGTGCTAGGGAATCTCTCATGCCCTCTATTTTTGTTTCCCCACTTCGTTTCTCTCTCGGCAAACAGAACTGAGGTTGTTGAGGGAGTCAGCAATGATTATTGCTTAGCACATGGCTCCACATGGGGGTGTGTACAGGTGTGCCCTGTCCAGTAGCCATAGCTGGCCCCCTGGTCAGAGCTTGGTTCTCATTGGGTCCTAGCACCTCTGGCCCAGACCCATAAGTGGTAACCAGTGGTGAAGATATGCTTGAAGATCAACAGTTATGAGTACATAACATTCATTTTTGGAATCCTCAGCTAAGGGAAGACAGAAGCAGCCTAGAATCAGTACAGTGCTGGATAATCCAAATTGATCAAATACGTCAGGATAGATCCTGGGAGGATCAGCTTAAGAAACTGAACATGTACTCGCTGGAGGTCAGAAAGGAGAAGGTTGATATAACCCTGAGACAGAGTTAAAGGATTATTAATTACTAAGGGGAGCAGCAGTAAGGTAGGGTATGGGGCCCTGTCTAGACAGCAGGTCTCAGGGTAGGGTAGGGTAGGATAGGATACATCAGAGCAGACAGGATGGAATGAAGCTGCTATTCTGCCGACTGACTGTTTTCTGTATTCACATGTAGTGAGATGCACAGGACAGAGGCTGCCACCGCAAGCACAGAGTTTTCTGCCGATTAAGTGAGAGGATGGCACCCGTAAAAGCCGCTGTCCCATGGATCTCACCACCATTTTGTGGTTGTAGGTGGGGGTTAAGAGCTTACAGGGGTAGTGGGGACTCAGTGCTCTGTATATGAAAGTAAAAGTGCTTTGTCAGTTTGCCATCCAATAGGCAGTTCCAGCTAATCCTTCATACAATGTCTGCCACACATAGTGGTGACAATAGCTAACAGTCACAGGGAGGCTTGATCTTTCTGAAGAAGAACCCTGTCTGTGTAGTGATTAGGGGCCATTTGTTGCCTATCTCTGTTCTCTTGCTCCCTGCCACTAAATGTCTAGTGCTAAACTATTTACTTCAGATATATTAAAATTGTAGTTCTCTCATTGTACCAGTTTGCACTAACTGTTCTTGTATAGCTTGTTGAAACTGTAGTACTGTTATTTTACCTCTTTGTGTCCCTTTTTTGCACAAAATATCTTAATGTTTGCATCCGAGTATGTGCCCACCCATGTAGCTAATTTTTATACAATGTTTCTTAATGTTTTAATTCTAGTATTTACTGGTATCTATAACTAATCTCGGGCAACCCAGGAAATGGATCTTTCTAGGGGTGTGGATAAGGTACACTTATCCACATGATGGCAGATCTTCCAGAAGAGTTGATTCATCAGAAAGTCTTTAGGCTAAGCTCCTCCCACCACTGGAAGAGTTTGATCTACTCCTTCCCATCTCTGTGCATTGTAGGGCCTAAAGTGTACCATTGGGAAACCTTGATAGTTTTTTTTCAGATTTTCAGTATTCTCGTATTCCTCTGTACATCTCCAGCCCTTGGCGATGGAAGATGGAACATAAAGAAGTTAAGCATGCTCCTGGCTTCAAGCAGTACGTCATGTGCTGACAGAAGATGTCATGGATGGACCCACATGTGCCATGCCTTTACTGCCTGGGGACAGCACACAGTGTTGTGGCCTGTGTCAGGCGATTTTAGCTTCATCTTTAGAAGACATCAAGGCTTGTCTTCCCCTTGGCAGGCTAATCAACATTTTAAACTGTGGCAGAAGGGTGGTTACAAGGCGGCGTCTGCTGCAGTAGATCAGTGGCTCAACTCGTGGCCATGGAAGAGGTGGTGGCAAAGACCACGGTGGCACCTTGTCTGCCTCAACGCTTCTCTCGGCTGGGGCCAGCATTGGAACGTCCTTCACAGGGGATTTCATGAGTGATGTCAGGCCCTCCATTCCTTCAGGGAGATCCCTGCCCCCCATGATACGAAGCACAAGAAGCACCGCCATCGGTCATGGGACTAGGAGAGATCACACTTCTGCTGCTCCCTCAACTCCCTTGACTACTCAAAGCAAGTCGCTCACCGAGATTCAGCCATCCAAAATTGGTTGAGGGGTAGGTCGTGCACTCCACAGTACACCGTTTGGACTTGATGACTACAAGACTACAACACCAGTCAAGTCAGGCAGTTGAGATCTTCCTTGACCCGGTCAACAAGTCGTTGGATGGGACCAGTGAGGAGTCCATCTTCAAGACCCTAGTCTTCCCGGTCCTCACCCAGGAGGAAGTGGAGTGGCAGTGTCTCCGGTCGCAGCCACTCTGGATCAGCCTCCACCAAAGGTCCTGTAGTCGAAACTGGTGCATGTTATCTATACAGCACCTCCAGCAGCTTCTCAGCATCGGCCCCTGGGTTAATGATCTAGGTGCTCCTGAAGCTCTCAATCCCACTCGACCAGGAGGCATCACCATCGACACTGCTCGTCCTCTTCATCCTCAGATTTTGAGGTGCTCCGCTGACAAATGCAGTGGCACTACAAGGAGCTCCTGTGGCAATAATGGGCCTTGGACGGGCAGTGTAGCACTCTACCCTCCACGGGTTGACTGGTCAGTGCCTGTCAAGCCAACACTAGCTCTTCCGAGACCATTTTCACCAACACCAATCTCTCCACCATTGCGGGTGGAACCGCCCCCACCATAGCCGTGTGGGGAGCCCCAACCAAGGACTTCCATATTGTGACTTGCTTACCAGGCCTTTTGTCAGTGGAAATAACCCACTCTGGCATCTCTGGGGTGTTCCATGGTGGTTAACGGCCGAAGGCCATCTTCAGATCCTAAAATGACTCTGATGGATCCACCATGCAGTAGTCAAGGATGCATATTTTCAACCAGGAATCGGTCAAGGAATTGACCACCGACTGCGGACTTGTCATTTGGGGCTCTCCTAAGACTCTTGTCTTAGTCTATTAACATACCTCTGGAGCTTGTTCAAAACAGGGCTAAATACACTCTTACATCCTGGATAGGGATGAATCCACAGGTGTTGTCTTTCCTATGGCTGAGGCCATTATGGTACCAGCCCTGGATCTTTGGCAGCATCCAGCATCCTGCCTGTCATCCTCAGTCCTGTGACAGGGTTGAATAAGGCTCTGTCCCATTTGTTATGCAGAAAGAGTTAAATGCAAGGATCTGTTTTTGCCTCTCCTTTTCTGTCTCTTGTCTGGCTGTGTAACCAAATGTTCTCATGAGACCTAGGAACTGATCATTCTGATGGTCTGATGATTCTCCTCCTCTGTCTCCCTATCTTCGCTTGTTGTTTCTGTCTTTTCTTCCCCCCTGCATATCTGCAGTTATAAAAATATATGTGAATTTTTGTATGCAACTGTAAGTGATACCGGGATCCCTTTGTTTGAAACTGTATATAGTTATACTGTTGAAATGATTGCAAAAAGCTATTTGGAATTTAGGGGGTTAACCTGAGATGCAGTCTGAGTTCCTCTCAGGCTTGTTTGTAGACAATTTTGCTGAGCAGTCAGCAGGAGGCCAGCTTTGGACATTGTTCTATTTGCAAGCCTGCTCTGCAGGGAAACTGACAAGAACTTTTTGAGAAAAACAGGATGTCTCTTAACAAGCTCCCAGGCAGAGACTTCAAGGAAACTGACAAGAATATTTTGAGAAAAACAGGATGGCTCTTGAGTTCCTGGGCAAAGATTTATAAATAGAGCAGCTGTGCTTTTGCTAGCGAGAGACTGAAATTTGGAACTAGAGATGCCCTCAGATGAAAGACTTTGTTTTCTCTGTTTGTACTTGCCTTTGTAAAGTGTTCTACTGAGCAGTTTATATTTTTTTATTTTATTGTTCTTGATAATGAAACGCTACTTGCGAATTTTACAATTGCTCCTGGTTTTCCTATACTTTCTGACATGTGCCTCAACGACAGATGATGTCAGCCTAAGTGGGATTTATGCCATGCATACTCTTAAGCCAGGAGTTTTGTGCATTGGTACTAGACCTGGTGCCAGGGAAGCATGGAAGAAGGGTATGGATTTTGCAGCTGCAAGCCCAGTAGTAATAGAAGGATGGCAGCAATCTGGCAGAGACAGACGTCCAGACTGAAACTGTATAGCCAGCACCAGTCATGGAAAGAAAGAACAGGCAGTGATAGAACCAGGAAGCCTGCCTGCCTTTTTCAAATAGTGGGCTATACAACAAAAAGAGACAGAGAACAGAAGAGAGGAGATGCAGCAGCAGAGAGAAAAAGAGATTGTGCATTTAATGGCAGCAGAGATCGTCAAAAATGTCAGCAGGGTTGGGCATACCTAATGAGAGTATTACTGATCAGGGTAGTAATTTTGGTGCTGCATTACTGAAGGAGCTATACCAACTACTAGGTATCATTGCCATAAGAACTTCCCCTTATCATCCTCACACAGACGGTCTTGTTGAGTGTTTTAATTAAACCCTAAAACGCATGTTGAAAAGGCTTGGAAGGGGAAGGGAAAGATTGGGACCAATACTTACCTTACCTGATTTTTGTTTACAGAGAAGTGCCACAGGCATCAACCATGTTTTTCACCATTTGAAATGCTATATGGTAGACAACCTAGAGGGCCAGTAGATGTAGTAAAAGAAACCTGGGAAGATAACCCCACTCAGAAAAAATCTGTCGCATGTTATCTGTGTGCCCTGAGAAGGAAGTTAGCAAAATATGTTGAAATTGCCCAAAGTAATCACGAAGAGGCTCAAAACCAACAGAAGGCATATTATGACAATGGGGTAAAAAAAAAATTTGAGCCAGGTGAAAAGGTCTTGCTACTGTTACCCACTACAGAAAATAAACTGTTAATGAAGTGGCAAGGGCCTCATAAAGTGCTTAGACATACTGGTACAGTTAACTATGAGACTGAGACCCCGATAGGAAAAATCCTACCAAGATATGCCATGCTAACCTCCTGAAGAAATGGGTTGAAAAACACCAAAGGCTCTGCTTTTCTAGTTTTACCAGAAACTGATAAATAAGATACTGATATAACTTATGAAAGTCTGGAACTGCTGATGCTGTAAAGGTGAATGTTTCCAGAACCTCCAGACAAACAGCAGAAATTCTGAACTTGCTATAGACATTTAACAGTACTTTTACCACAGTGCCAGGCCGAGCTAAAGGTGTCGAGCACATAATAAATAGTGACAGTGGATGCTCACCCTATCAGACAAAAGTCATACAGATTACCAGAGCCGCTAAGAGCAGACATGGTTAAGGAAATACAAAAAATGAAATATTTGGGTATCATGGAAGAGTCGTGAAGTGTTTGGTCTTCACCAGTGGTGATTGTAAATAAAAAAGGAGGTGTAAGAATCTGCCTTGATTTTAGGAAACTAATCAAGTGTCAGAAATTGACAGTTATCCTATGCCCAGGATAGATGATTTGGTGGACAGTTCAGGGAATGCCAAGTACATTAGTACCCTTAATCTCAACAAGTGTTACAGGCAAATTCCCCTAGCTAAAGAATCCAGAGACAAAACTGCATTTGCCACCCCTGTTGGATTCTATCAGTTCGCCACCATGCTATTCGGTTTACATGGTGCACCCGCTACATTCCAGCAGTACATGGATGTCATTTTAGCCCCTCGCACTGGTTATTGTGTTGCGTACCTGGATGATGAAGTGGTGTACAGTTCAGACTGAAAAAAAAAAACATCTGGAACACCCACGAGTAGTAATCCAGTCTATCAAAAAGGCAGGTCTGACAAGTAATCCTACCAACTGTGCATTTGACATGCAGGAAATCAGATATTTGGGATATGTTTTGGGAAATGGAGAAGTAAAGTCAGAGGCTATAGCTAACAGTCCTGTCCCTAAAACAAAGAAACATGTCAGGCAATTTTTAGAGCTGGCTGGTTATTATCGGAGATTTGTTCCCAACTTTGCTCAGTTAGTTACTTCTCTCACTGAACTCATGAAGAAACAATTCTCGAATAATGTGAAATGGACCCCAGAGTGTGACGAAGCTTTTCAAGCCATTAAGGCTGCATCATGTTCAGCCCATGTTTTAAGAAGCCCAGACTTTGAGAAACAATTTTTGTTACAGACAGATGCATCAGAGGTAGGCCTAGGTGCAGTCCTGAGTCAAAATATAGATGGGAAGGAACATCCCATTCTATATATCAGTAGGAAGTTCCACAACAGAGAGAAAAGATACTCCACCATTGAAAAGAAATGCCTTGCGCCAAAATGGGCCATGGAGTCCCCTAAGTTTTATTTGCTAGGAGCTGACTTTGTACTTATAACAGATCACAATCCTCTCTGCTGGCTTACCCAAATGAAGAATAAAAATTCCAGAATCACAAGGTGGTACTTGGCACTGCAGCCATTTAAATTTAAAGTGATGCACACATCTGGGAAAGAGAATGTCAGTGCTGATTTTTCTGTCACGATATGGATCAGAAGCTGGTCCAGTGGTGAAGAGGGTTGAGGTGCTGGCGCCTTACCACGCAGATAGCCTGGGGTCTGGAGTAACCTCGGGTGTCAGAAGGTCAGCCTGGGAGAGGAGGATTGAGTGTCCTGTGGACAGCAGCCCTAGCAGGGCAATTCCATGCCTGGTGCCCCAAGGCCAAGTTCTTCAGCCAGAGGCCAAAGAGGTGGGGGTATGAGAAGTGATGCACCTCTGTCCACATCAGTCGGTGCCCCTCCAAAGATGCCCAGTGACAGGTCGGGGGGTGTCTGCCTCCCACCTGTCCAGTCCTTGGCACATCTCCACATGGCGGGGTCTGCTTTGCCACTTATGGTCTCACTGCCCTGTCATTACTATGGACAATTGGGTTCTCAAGGTGGTAGGTAGAGGATTGCCTCTCGAGTTCAAAGCTCTCCTGCCTTTCTGATACCATATTCTGAGGGAGTCCTCAGTGTTACAGGACATGTTGTCCACACTCCAAGAGGACGTTGCTTAGCTTCTTGCAAAAGGAGCCATAACCTGTGTCCAGGATGCCTTGGCAAGTTGGGAGTGCATGTCCGGGTACTTCCTGGTCTCGAAATGGACAAGGAGCTGGCACTCTGTACTGGATCTGCATGATCTAAACCAGTTTATATGGAAGCACAAGTTTTGGATGGTCACTCTGAACCAGATCATGCAACCCCTGGAGCAGGGCATGTGATTCTGCTCACTGGACCTACAGGACATGTTGTTCCACATCCCAGTACATCCATCCCACCGTTGGCACCTCCTGATCTTACTTCGAGATGGAGCTTTTGCAGCAGGAAACACCATTAGGACTATGCCGCCAGGCATTAGGACACCAAGGAAAAATTCTAGTTATCGGTTTAAGGTGGAGGACCGCTCCGACGTCAGCCCCACCCCCAATGACGCTCATGGTATGAAGGGGCGGTCTCCTGGCACCACCTCAGTTTTTTTCACGCCATTGACCCGTGCATATCGGCTCCATGGATGCCTCCTGCTTCCAGTCGACTGCCATTTTCACTGTTCGTGCAGTTAATGTTTTTTCACCCATATTACGAGTTCATCATGTGTGTCTTTCCAGCCTTCTTCATCTTCAGAGTGGCAGAAATTGAAATGTGCGTGCAGCAAACAGATCCCAGCAAAAGATGGCCATTCGGCCTGTCTGCTCTGCCTAGACCCCGACCACAGGCTGGACGACTGCCTGCACTGCCAAGGCTTCAACAGTAGGACTAGGATCCACTGCCTAAACACCTTGAAAGTGTACCTCCTTGAACAGCAAATGGCTGCCATACAGAAGGCCCAGTTGAGGTACAGTTCGTCTTCCTCCTCGGCGAAGGACTTCTCCCCCAAAGAGAAAAAAACGAGCAGAAAACACCATCATTGGGACAAGGACAGGTCCAGGTCAGAATCCCATCCTAGGTCTCCTCACAAGCCTTCCAAGTCTTTGACCTCCGGCGCGAGGTCAGACTCAGTCCCCAGCAGGGAGTCTTCCAAGCTTGGGCTTACGCAAGCCTCCATGTCCCTGGCTATACGAATGCACAAACTGACGCTAGGGTCTCAGTCAGTTGGACAGGCGCACTCTTCATCAGGGACAGGTCAGAACCTGCTTTCCGCAAGATTGTGGTCACTGGGTTGCCTGACAAGGTGACAGGGTCAGGAGACTGCTGTCACCTCCTCATTGAAAGCCTGACAACCAGACATCAGAGCATCTGATGCCAGAGGACACTGTCCTGCCAAAGTCGATGCCAGACAAAACAGTACCGTCAGACCCGATGCCAGGGAGCAGAGTGCCCCAGGGGCACCTAACGCCCCTAACCAGTCGTCAGCACCCCAGCCAATCCCTGTCGAACCTTTGACTGAGGCTGGGGCTTTGTTTACGAGCCGGTAGAACACTATCAAAGGGGATCTTTTGCCTAGGTCACCAGAGCCTCCCCTAACCTCGTGGGGATCCTGGCCCTGGCACCACCTAGACAGCCTTCCCCTCCAGCGTCCACCTGTGCCACCCCCAACACCAGACCATTCGACATCAGGGGATGAGGAGCATGGGTCACCCGTACACCAGCGGCAGTCACCACTCATCATCCAGGTCCTCCTCCAGGAGACACCGTTATATGTTTTCAGAAGGTTCATCCAGAGACTGCTCATCCTATGACTCTTCAGAGGATGACCTGTCCCTACTGTCTCCAGACCATAGGAAGGACTCTCAGAGATCCCCTCTGGACAGCCCCTCCTTCCTGGATATCGTGAGACATATTCAGTTCTTGAACCAGTGGGGGACGGAGGAGTTGGACTCTGAAAGGTGCTGTTTGGTGAAGTTCTTATGGGCTACTGACCTGAAGCCTTTGTTCATCCCACCCCTAGTGGAATTCTTCCAGGATATTACCACGATAGCCTGGAAGCGCCCTCTATGACTTTTGCAGTTCCCAAAAAGGCCGACTTTCTGTACAGGACACCAAGGGGAGAACCACATCTGAGTGAACAGCCCAAGACAGACTCGGTGATCCTCATGGCTGTCCATGGGAGAACTCATCAGCCAAAACATATATGAGCGCTCAGCCACTGGATAAGGAGTCCAAGAAATTGGACCACTTAAACCGTAAGGTGTATTCCTTGTCCACTTGTATGGTAAGGCCACTAAATTTTTTAGCACACATGGTAATGTACCAAAAATCACTATGGAATAGGGCCTTGGACCTGGCCAAAATTCAGCCCGATTCCGCCAACAAGGCTGATCTGTTAGCAGTCCTGCAATCCGGTGTGGACGTCAACAAGCACATTCTTAGGGGTTCTTACAACTCGGCAGACACTGCCACCAGGACAGCAGCCACCGGAGTATGCCTCAGGCGCCAGTCCTAGCTGAGGGTCTCAGGATTCTGCCAGGATCTACAGGATGCCATCCTGAATACCCCTTTCTCCAGGGTCCAGTCCTTTTCGGCCAGGAAGACGAAAAGCTGATTACTGGTCTACAGGACCTGGGTAAAGCAGTTTCGGAAGTACACAAAATGTACAATTCCGAACCAGCCACATTGAAACATTGCTCCTTTCACAGGCAGCAAGGCCAACAAGGAAGGAGACAGCATCACAAAGGGGGTTATAAGAGAAAAGGTCCCCCCCCCCATCCGCAGGTGCACTGGGACCTAAGAGTGCTAAGAATGCCAGAGCTCCCTTGTCCACTCCCACAACTTCGGCATAACTTCCTACCTGCCCCCCTCCTCTGGCAGAGATGCAGTGGGAGGCAGTAGGTGTGAGATTCTCCTTTTTCCTCATCGACTGGTCCAACATCACCGCAGATCAGTGGGTACTGCAGATCATAGAATGGGGTTATGCTCTGTAATTCAACCAGATCCCTCCAGACAATCCACCTGTTCCCTCCCATTGCTTCCCATCCCACACAGGCCTTATCAGGGCAGAGATCCAGGCTCTTCTGAGCAAGAAGGCAATTCAAGCAGTGCCACTGTCTCAGAGAGGAAAGGAATACTATTCCCATGTCTTCCTTGTCCCAAAAAAACAGGGGACCTTCGTCCCATTCTGGATCTTAGTCAACTGAATACTTTCATCGAACACAAAAGGTTCAGGGTGGTGACACTGCCGGGATTACTGCCTATGCTTTGCCAAAGGGGACTGGCTATGCTTCTTGGACATGCAGGATGCCCACATGCATATAAAGATCCTGCCATTCCATAGGAAATGCCTCTACTGTACCTTCTACGGAGACCACTACCAGTTCAGGGCGCTGCCATTTGGCCTTTCTTCGGCACACAGGGTCTTCACCAAGTGCCTGGCAGTAGTGGCAGCAGCTCTTAGGAAGCAGGGACATTATGTCTATCCCTACCTCGACGACTGGCTATTGACCACTCCCACAAAATCACAGCTGTGTCGCTCTCACCTTTCATTTGTTCCAAGGTTTGGAGGTCACCCTGAACCTTTCCAAGTCATCCCCCCAGCCCACGCAGAGGTTATGGTACATAGGGGCAGTTTTGGACACTGTGCAAGGGAGAGCCTTCCTTCCCTCAGACAGGGCAGATCAACTAAGGGCGCTGGCTCAAAGAGTTGTCTCCACAAAACAGGTTTCAGCCAGAATGGTAGTGCTGCTGCTGAGCCACATGGCAGCCACCATAATAACAGTTCCCTTAGCTTGTCTACACATGAGGGTTCTCAAGTGGAACCTCAGGGTTCAGTGGTACCAGCGCTTGGATGACCTCAAACAGCTGGTCCGGGTCTCCAAAGCAGTGTGTAAGACTCTGGAATGGTGGCTCACCCTTTCCCAGTTAAAAAACGGAGCTCCCTTCCAAAATCCCAGTCCTCAGCAGATCCTGACCACGGATACCATGGGACTAGGTTGGGGGGTCACATTTCAGAGCTCATCAGACAAGAGGGATTTGGACCTCTTTGGAATGAAAGGGGGCACTCACTCATACCCCCTTTGCAGAGAAGCCATGAGAGCCTGTTACTGGTCAGTGGAGCGCAACCAGGAACTCAAGCGGTTCACGTTACAGGAGTTCAAAACACCCTAGCCAACAGCCTCAGCTGCTCTCTGTCTCAGGCTCATGAATGGGAACTACTACAGGGCATAGTAGGCAACCTTTTTGAAAGGTGCGGCCTTCCAGAACTGGACTTCTTTGCATCCCTACTCAATGCCAGACTGCCCAATTTCTGCTCGCTAGATGCAGGGCCTGGTGTTTTCTGGTGAGACGCATTGTCACTCTGTTGGACAGTGAGGTTCCTGTATGCTTTCCCTCCCTTCCCACTGCTTCAGATTGCATTGCTCAAGCTACAAGCAGAGCAAGCTGTCATGATCCCAGTAGCTCTGTTCTGGTCATGACAGATCTGGTTCCGCTGCTCCAGCAGTTGGCATCAGAACCTCCAATTCATTTGCCCCTGTCTCCTCACTTGCTCTCACAGGAACAGTGAACTCTGGTACACCTGACTCTTCAGTCTCTGCACCTGCATGCATGGCTCCTCCAAACCCAGCAAGGGACAGATTTGGGGTGTCCTCAAGGGTAGCGGAGGTCCTAGTGGCCACAAGGAAACCCTTGACTTGGGCCACATGCACCATGAAATGGAAATGCTTCTGCCTGTGGGTGACCTCTGGTTTCCTAGATCCTTTCACCTGCCCAGTAAATTCGGTACTGGAGTATCTTCTTTCCCCATCTGACAAGGGTCTCGGCTATTCATCCATAAAGGTGCACCTTTCTGCACTGTCAACCTGTCATGTGCCTATGGAGGGCAGAACCCTGGTGTAGTTGGACTTGTCCAAGACCTTTCTGCGCGGCATGATGCATATCAAGCCTCCCAGGCAGGACCCCATTCCACACCCACAACCGAGACCTTTTGTTTATGTTAGAAAAACTTACGTTGCCAGCCTTCAAGTTGCAAACTACGCTTTCTAACTTGGAAGGCGTTGTTTCAAGAATCATGGATATGTTCTATCCATACTAGTTGATATGTCCCTTTCCCTTTAATTCTTGCCAGATGGTCTAAAAGCTGGCTCCTCCGACCCACCCGGGCGGTATATGCCTCACCTCTGCACCAAATCTTCCTTTCTGCTGGAAGATTTGGGTTCCCTCCTTACCGCTCCCACGTTGAGTAGGCCCTGGCACTTAATCCTTCAGATAAACTACTGAAAATCAAACTCGTTTGAGTTTCTCCACGTAAATTTGTGATAGCGACCACAGTGGAGGACATGTCCTTGCCTGCGTTCCACCGGTGTCCTTGCAGGCAGAAGATGTCCCGTACTGACCCACACGCCATATTCGTCTACTGCCTGAGCCATGCGCGTGATACCCAGGCCTGCAAATTTTGTCATGCTTTTCATCCTGCAGTTTTGGATGATCACCTTGCACTTTTGCAACTCGGACAACCGGAAAAACGGCACCCGCTGGTGAAATCCAAAGATGCCTGTTGCATGGACTCCGTGGCTGCGGGATCCACTGACCAACTGGAGCAGATTAAGGCCTTCAAGGAGGAGGTGGTTTGCGCCGCTGAGCAGTCCTCTTCAGTGTCAGTCTTTGTTCCGCTCAAACTGGACACTTCCTTCTCCGGACCCTTCGATGAGATGTGCCAGTCTCGCCCGACAAAAGGAGAGGGCGCATCTGACTCCCAAACCTCCTGGTCCTGCAAGAAGGATAAAGGATCGAGAGAAGATTAGTCACATCAGCGACGCTCTTAGGATAGAGAGAGATCTCGATCCCAGGAGTCTCCCATCTCGACTTTGGGTGAAATTGCGACATCAGCCGCTGGCTTCACAGTACCCCCGTCAGGCCAGCTGGCTCAGACGCGGCGACCTACCACAGGTCAAATAGTAATCTGACCCCATCGGACCGCTGTTTCCACTGGATAAGGCTGGCAATTTTATTTAGGACTCGTCCACAGACAACCGAGGAAGAGACCCAGCACACTAGTTCTCCACCCGTGGTCTCAGTCCCTGACCTGGAGGAGCCGCAGTTCTCCCGGCCCCTTCTGAGAGCTCCTATCAGTCCCCCAAACAGGCGAGGTCGGTCTTAGACTCCCTCGCTCATGAGGGCCGAGGAGGTCTTCCCAAGTGGCGCCTCCAAGAAGTGGAGCCACCGCTCGGCCCCTCACGTCCTCAGATAAGGAGATTGCATCAGTGTTAGGAGGACCCATGTGGCAAACAGCTCATGCTGTCTGGTCTGAAGTCGACCCCGTCTTCCACTCCGGCCATCACTTGGCTGTCGCCTTCTAGGCTGACTCCTCCAGAGCGGGTCAACACCGTCCCTCTGCCTGCAGAGCCGGTGAAGACCCTCCCTGCTCGGCCGAAGCTGGCCTCTCCACCTATTTTGGTGGTGCCGCCACCTAAGCAACCTCCCTCAGGGGCTTCTGCCAAGGAGTTTCAGTCCGTTCAGGGCCTCCCGCACAAGCTGTCTGTCACCCTTTCTCCCGACCATCCACGGTGGGTTGAGAGTGACTCTGGTGGTCGACCGCTCTATTCAGACTTGGAGTTTGAGGATTCAGACCTGAATTCACATCCATGCAACAACGATTCTATGAGTCTCTCGACGGAGGAAGGTCCCACGTCCTTCCTGGGCATCCTCCATCTCATCTCCGAATCAGTGGGGATGCATTTGGAGCCTGTTGAAAAACGGGTCTAATATCCCCTAACTGATATCCTCAGAAAAGGGGATTCTCTGTCCAAGGCCTTCCCAGTGGCTGAAGCCATAGTTGGCCCGGCCTTGGAGCTTTGGCAGAACCCAGCCTCCTGTCCTGCGCCTTCAGCTTGCATGGCCCGCAAGTATGCGGTTCCCATCGGCTCCCCTTCGGGGTTTGCACAGCACCCCTCGGCTGAGGGATTGGTGACCGAGTCTGTGTTTAGGCACTTGGGCAACTCAGGAGACATGGATAAATCTCTGGACAAAGAGTCCAAGAAATTGGACCATTCGTCCAGAAAAGTCTATGCTGCCTCCTCGCTTGGTCTCCAACAGGTGAGTTCAGTCGTCATTATGGCACACCTCTCTCATGCCCTCTTGGACTTTCTGGATGAGGTGCTTCCTCATCTCCCTGCAGACCTTCAGACCATGGTTAAGCAGTTCCGTGACCAGGGTCAGGCTGTTGCTAAGCAGCAACTCTGAACGGCTCTGGACATCAGGGATTCTTGTGCCCGTTCAGTGGCAGCTGCAGATGCCATATGCCACAGGGCCTAGCTGAGAGTCTCGACCTTTACGGTAGACACCTAGCACATAGTGGTGGACGTTCCTTTCCTGTGTACTAACTTGTTCGATCCAGGAGTCGAGGGTCACCACCATTGTATCGAGAAGTCCACTGCCACCTCGGACTCCGTTACCTCTGCACAGAAGGAACCCCAGGGTTCGAAGAAGCAGAAAAGGAAGCCTTTTCGGCCTTCTGCCCCTGTGACCTAGCAGCCCCCAGTGCCAATCTGGGCAGCAGCAGCAGCAGGCTCAGTCTTGATGCTCTTGGCCCAAGTCAGTGGCTTTGGCAGTCCGTAAGCCCGGAGGGAAGGGCCCCAGTGGTCTCCACACTGGATCCTTCTCCTCCAAGCCTGCATAGTGACAGGATGGGGGTAGCCACTCCCATGCCTGTCACGACCACTCTTGGTCCTCCCATGGGGGGGCCGGCTCCACCACTGCCTTTTCACCTGGTCCGCTGTTACGATGGACAGGTGGGTCTTAGAAGTGTACAGCCAGGGACTGCCTCTGGAATTTGAGCAGTACCCTGCAAGCTGAGCCCACGCCCCACAGGAGGAGACGCTATCCGCCAATACTCGGTCGGCTCTCAGAGACTACATTGCCCAACTCCTCCACAAGGAGATGGTGGTCAGAGTCTTGGATCCCCATGTCAACCCAGGGTTCATTTCCAGGTACTACCTGCTCCCAAAAACGGATGCTGCATGACCTGAATTAGTTTCTCAGGTCTCACACTTTTCAGATGGTAACTCTGTCTCAGATCATACCATCTCTCAAGCAGAACATGTGGTTCTGTTCCCTGGATCTACAGGATATGTTCTTTCACATCTCGATCTGCCCGTCTCACCGAAGGTTCCTCCACTTCATGATGGAGGGAACCATCTACGAGTTCCAAGCCATGCCATTCGGCCTGTCATCAGCCTCCAGGGTCTTCACCAAATGCATTGAAGTGGTGGCGGCCCATCTTCGGCATCGAGGGGTCAAGGTTGTACCTCGTCTCAATGATTTGCTCATGGCAGATCCCGCCAGACTGGAGGTGGAGAGGTCCAGGGATCGGGGTCTCCAAGCCTGCCTCAGCCTTAGTCTCTTGATCAGCGAGGCTTAGTGAGAACTCGTGCTCTTGCTGGTGATTTGCTTCATCGGGGCAGAGCTCGACTCTTGCCGAGCCAGAGCCAGGCTTCCGGCAGACAACGTGGAGGTTCTCTCCTCCTTTGCCCGATTATTTTTGGTTGGGCAGTTGCACCATGCCCGGGACTTCCTGCAACTTCTGCATTACATGGCAGCCTGCATCTTCGTGGTTTGATGGGCCCAGTGGCAAATGCGCCCCTTTCAATGGGAGCTGTCCAGCCAGTTGTCTCAGCGACATGGTCATTTCGACCAGCTGGTCACTGTGACCCGGAAGATGTGGGACAATCTTCAGTGGTGGACCGTCCTGGAACATCTCCAGGGAGGGATCCTGGTTATCTGCCCTGAGCCAACGGTCGTCCTGTTGACCGATGCCTCTCACGGGTGGTGCCCACATGGGGAATCAGAGAGTCCACGGGCTCTGGACCCCTGAGGAATCCCAATGCCATATCAACCTGCTGGAGCTCTGAGCAGTTCGGCTGGTGCTGGCTGCATTCACTACGCTCCTTTGGGGTCAAGTGGTTCAGGTCCAGATGGACAATATCGCGACCATGTACTACCTCAACAAACAGGGCGACACATATTCCCGGCCTCTGTGCAGTGAAGTGCTATGCATCTGAACCCTCGTGAGCTGACTGGAGGCAGATCTCCTAGTCATCCATGTGGCATGAGCCTCGAATCAGTTGACAGACGCCCACAGCTGCGTGGGTGAGGCGTCCCATGAGTGGTCTCTCCACCCAGGGGTAGTTCACAGTCTATTCTCCCAGTGGTGTCAGGGCAAGGGCCTAGACCCTTTGTCCTGTCCAGTGGCTAGCATCCTAGACTACCTTTTGTCCCTTTCCAAAGGGGGTCTTCAGTCTATGACCCTTAAGGTGCACCTGGCAGCCGTCTCTGTTTGCCGGGTGCATGCCAGTCAGCAGATGGTGGCACAGGAAAAGGTGGTCTGGCATTTCTTTAAAGGCCTCAACCATATTTCCCCTCTGGTGTGTGAGCCACCACCACTGTGGGATCTACTGCTAGTACTGGCAAAGCTCATGGGCAAGCCATTTGAACCGATGCACAGGTGTGAGATGTCACATCTGTAGTGGAAGACCACTTTCTTGGTGGCTATCACGTTCGCCAGAAGGATTGGGAAGCTCCACGTGCTCTCTGTCAAGTCTCCTATCTGGTCTTCCACAGGGACAAAGTTGTCCTGCACCCCAACCCGCAGTTCCTTCTGAAGGTGGTGTAGGAGTTTCACCTGAATCAGGTGATGACTCTTACGGTGTACTACCCCAGTTACACCTCAGAGGCCGAGTACAGGCTCCATACTTTGGACCTGAGACTAGCTCTCTCTTATTACAAGGAGCAAACGACTGAAATCTGGGGAGAGGTTCACCAGCTGTTTGTCACCTATGCTGAAGCCACACCTGGCAGACCTGCAGCAAAGCAGATGATTGGCAGATGGATTACATCTTGCATTAATCTTTGCTATCGGTTGGCAGGCAGGGAGCCTCCCCAAAGGGATAAGAGCTCATTCCACCCACCATACTGCTGCATCGGTGGCTGCTTCTAGGGATGTCCCTATCCAGGATATCTGCAAGGCTGCTACCTGAAGGTCGGCAGACACCTTCATTTCCCACTACCACATTGACCTACAGTCATGCCGGGATACTAGTTTTGGGGCCTCAGTTCTTCAGTCTCTGTTTCCCAAGTAGGGTTGTGCGCCTTGCCTCCCTTCTCCCGGAGAACTGCTAGGAGTCTGCCAACCAGTGTAGATAAAACATAGCCACGATCCTAGAAAAACAGGTTACTCACCTGTAACAGTAGATCTTCCACGGAATGGGTCTCTTGCAGTAAGTCATTACTTATGGGAGTTCCCGATAGATGGCATTCCAGCATGGCAGTCTCTTCTAGCAGGCTGCACACCAGGGACCACCCACACAACCTCACTTCCTGGGCTGTGCCTATAAAAGTGGGTGGTCCCTGGTAGCCTCCGTTCATTTTCCCACCGGCTTCAGCTCTGACAGCAGCTTACTCTTCTGCCAGCAGTCTATGATGTGGATTGAACCCATAGCTTGGGGTACCTGGGCTTTGTACACGGCACCATATTCCTGTGCTCGACCAAGAGCTTTACAATGGATGTTTCCCCTGTTACAGACTCATGGTGCTTGATCAAAGGGCTCTAAAACCTCAGAGTCCTCTTCAAGAAGCAAAATAGAGAAGGAAATACCTTCACCTAAAGTCCTGCCTGACCGCCCTTCAATGGTCATATCTCCTAAACATGTATCATCAAGAAAACATTCTTCATCGACGGGCCATATCCCCCTGTCAACGGCAGGCACTTCTTCATCAAAAGAACACAGAAGTTCAACTTCACATAGAAAGTTCATTGTTAATGGGCCATCATTTCTCAGCTCCCCCGTCGACAAAACTACATGCATCATCAACAACGGAGGTCCTGCTGCATTCCTCGTTGACGGGGCAGACTCCACCATCGATGAGAGGACTCCACAAGACATCCTCATCGATTAAAACACCTCCTCTGTCGACAGAGCACACTCTACTTGCTTCATCGTCAACGGGGCTACCTCCCCTGTCGGCAGGACGTGCTCCTAAACCTCCATTGTCTATAAGAAGTCTGCCACCATCAGTGGAGCATGCATTTGCCTTTTATCATCGACGGAGCATGTACCTACTGTTCTATCATCGACGAAGAGCATCCCACCATCGATGGAGCATGCAATGACTTCTCCATCGTCAACGAGGTGTATTCCACCATCGACGGAGCATGCATTCACTTATCCATCATCATTAAGACATATTACAATGTCGCCGGGGCATGCTTTTATTCCTCCCCCGTCAACGAGCCTGATCCCACTGTCGACGGAGCAGCCCCTGCATCATAGAACAGTGCCTTTCCCAGCATACTGTATAATACATTTATGGAGGATCTTTATAAAAATTTAACCATGAAATACCGTGAAGATTTTCATAAAACAGTATCAAAAGATACTTATGGAGCTGTATCACCACAAAATAAAGGATCATATACTATGGAACGCAGAGGCAAACCAGCCTTATTTGCACTCATGCATGGTGCTCAGCCACCAGTCCGTGGTGAACAAAAACTTCAAAGACGTACTGGATCACTTTATCGGGAGGCACAAATTGATCCCCCGACTCCATGCGCACTGAGCTCAGAACCAGCTTACATGGCAGTTCCATCCTCACAAGTACCAAACATAGAAGAAATTGTAAATAAAGTGTTGAATTCTGTGGGTTTTGACTATACACCCACTCCAGTAAAAAACCCTTAGTCACAGACTGTCTCTCCGCCTCCATCAAAACAGGCACGCACAAAGCCAGAACGCTAGCCATTTCTGCTTCCTCATGAATATTCTGAGGAATATTTGTCAGATTCTCATATAATTTCGGAACATTCCAAAGACACAAATTATGATGGTTCCCATACTACAAGAGGGTATGAATCCCCATGTTCTCTGCTTCATACTGGGGCAAAGAAATATTACAATCACTAAAGGTCATTTCCCGACCGGATGACCCCTCATTCCCAGAAATGATGTTACAAACACAGAAAACAATGGGGTTTACCAAAACAGAACAAGATAAATTAAGTAAAGATATGGCTGAATATCTTGACATCCCGGAAGAACCTATCCAGGCAGTCCCTCCTTTTATACCAACATTCTGAAATGCGATTACTGATGCATGAAGTCGACCCACAGTGGCACACGAGCTACCTAGAAAAGCGCATAGGCTTTACCAGGCTCCCCTTGATCATAAATATTTAACAAATATTCCCACTGCGGATTTTGTGGTTATTGCAGCCACTCACCACCGCACTGGCAAACCTAAACATACAAGTACAGTACCTCCTGAAAAAGATGCTAAACGTTTTGATTATATGGGGAAGAAAGTGTTTGCTCTAAACACATTAAATATTAGAATACTTAACTACATAGGACATATTCTGAAATACCAGCAAACGGTGGGCACCTCTGCCGGGTACATTACAAGTAAACTACCTACATCCGCTGAAAAAGAGCAACTCACATCAATAATGAACACACTTCCCTCTCTCGACATTTACTAAGATCAGGATACAACATTGCCGACGCTTCAGCTAGAGCCTCTGCATTCTGTATTCTTATACGCCATCAGGCATGGCTCTGACTCTCAGGGCTAGCACCTGATATTCAACAAAAAGTGGCTAGTGCCTCTTTTTCTGGCAACCATCTCTTTGGCCCATGGGCACAAACAATACTGGACAACCTGCAAGCCTCAGGCAGACAACTAAAAACAGTGCAATATATGTACTACAAACCACGCCCTCAGTATAATTCTTCATACAAAACTGGAAATTACAATAACCAAAGAGATAACGTTAGAGGCAAAGAATGAATGACAAGGAACACATCTAAACCGACCCATGGCCGCCCCTCAGGACGGCCAGGTGCCTCTTCCTCTCATAAAAAAACTTCAGACTATGCCTCGGTCTCTTTTTCTGGGGCTTCGATTTGAAATTATACTGAGGCTTTTCCCATGAGGCTTTATACATCTAGCCACGTTTTGAGGTATCACTGTTACAGGCCATTATGGTCATTCCATCGGGATGCCTTTAGGCCTGTTGTGCGCCGGACCATTCTGTCCCCCCCATGAACAGAGCCTGCCACTACTCACATGCTGAGAAACAATCGATATACCCCGATAATATTATAATACGGATCATAATATTCTTACCAAATTGCTGCTGCTACATGCAGTCTTCAACTGGCCATAGAAACAATGGTGAGTACATATATATTATAAACATACTAACATTTCAGGTTTACACCTAACAAGGCTGCAGGCTCTGACCATACTTGGGACCCCCCCTTGCAAATGAGATTACTAAGACACGATGGAACTGACAGCATCACTCTGTTGCATTCCATGTCTTTACCCTAAAACAAGTACAGTATTGACTACAACAATACTACTGAATCTAGGAGCCACTAGATTCCAGTATGAAATAGATAGTGTTTCATTTCACATCAGTTTGCTACTTATGTAACCTATTTATGCCAAAATGGATACATTTTTTAATGACTTGACAGACATGGCAAAAAAATTGTATTAACTTGATACATTGTAGCACTACAAAATAGTAACATTGTATTATTTGAGTTACTGTTCGAAACTCAGAACCCAATAGGCTTTCACATATACTGTCTCTTCCAGTGCATGCCGCTGAGAACTACCAATCACTCCATTATATAGCTGAATTTCTTCTGAATTCTCACTGTATTTTGATATGCCATATCCTGATCGGGTCTACATCTGCTTAACTCATCTGACGATGCCCAATAATAGCCAGTCAGGCTTGTCTTTCAGCCATAAACCTATAACGAATACTATAATGGAGTACTTACAGATAGAATACAAAATTATCTTTATATGCTGATATACTGCCCTCAGCACCTATCGGTCCTAGGACCACACTATATAGCAGAATGCCATATCTGGCCATCCCACTGCCACATAACTGCTTGAGAATCGCCCAGAAGTAATGACTTACTGTAACAGATCATTCCATGGAAGATAGATCAGTTACGCAAAGACTTTTGTCGTAACAGTAGATCTTTTAGGAATGTCTCTTGCAGTAAGTAGCTTCCTTCCCTCCAGCCCCCTGCCATTCTGTTACAGGGAAAACGATGTAGGGTCAGGAGGCTTTGGTACCTCTGTTTCCCTCGGTCCCTCGCTTTCACGAGCTGAAACCGGCAGGGAACGGAGACTACCAGGGATCACCCACTTTTATAGGCACAGTCCAGGAAGTGAGGTCATGTTGGTGGTCCCTGGTGTGGAGACTGGTAGAAGAGACTGTCGTGCTGAAGCGCCACCTATCGGGGAACTCCCAGAAGTAATGACTTACTGCAAGAGACATTCCTAGAAGATCTACTGTTACGACAAAAGTCTTTGTGTAACTGATCTTTCTAGGAGTGGTATATGTTGTTCATCCACACAAACCCACCCGACCTCCTCAGTTTCGACGCACAACCCTCTACTTCCATTGGGTAAGATCTGGTGTCAAGGGGTGGAGCCAAGGCATATACCACCTGGGTCGGTGGGAGGAGTCAGCTTTTAGACCATCCGGCAAGATTTAAAGGGAAAGGGACATGCCAGCCAGTGTGGATGAACAACATATACCACTCCTAGAACTACTGTTACAGGTGAGTAACCTGTTTTTTTGGTTGCAGTTACTTCTGCTTGGAGGATTTCTGAGCTCAGGCTCTGATGTGTAAAGAGCCTTACTTGATTTTTCATAGGGATAGAGTCTCCCTGTGTACCAATCCAAAGTTTCTTTCAAAGGTGGTGTCCGAGTTGACTCTTAACCAGGACATTCAACTACCAGTTTATTACTCAGAGTATTCAAACAAAGGAGAGGCCCTGTTGCACACTCTGGATGTTCACAGAATTCTTCATTACTATGTAGATCGCACTCGATCTTCTAGAAAGACAGACCAGTTGTTTGTCTCCTTTGCCCAACGAATGTTAGGGGTACTAGTGACTAAGTAGACGTTGGCCAAATGGGTTGTTCAATTACATAACCTTCTGCTACCAAAAGTACGACAAACCTTTACCAGGACTGGTTAAAGGTCACTCCACTGGGGGGGTGTTGCTGCTTCCTTTGCATCTCTACGGAACATCTCAACAGTGGATCTTTGTGCGGCTGCTACTTGGAGTTCAGTCCTTACTTTCATAAAACACTACAGTCTGGACATTGCTTCACGGAGGAGAGCAGGCTTTGGCCCAGCCATCCTCCAGAGACTACTCTCTTAGGAGTACCATTGGTTTACAAAATTTCATATCCACTACCCCTCTGACCTGGATGCTATCCTTGTACTGCTTGGGACTCAGTCCTAATGGTGTTACCTGCTAAAAGAGCTCTATCTCGAAGGAAGCTAGTACAGTTACATAAGAACTTACCATAACAGTAGATCTTTGAGAAGAGCTCTTGCAGCAGATATGCTTTCCCTCCCTCCCTCCTGCCCCGGGGGTTATGTAACTATTTTTCTCTCTGGGGGATGTGAGAACCTCCTTGGTTCCCCATCCTTTATGCTAGCTGGGTCTCCAGTGGGCGAACTGTGGTGGTGCCGGGGGACCGCCCCTTTATACCATGGGCGATGTCAGGGGGCGGTCCCCCGGCTTAGACTGTTAGCTAGAAATTTTCCGTGTGGTCCTAGTGCTTGGTGACATAGTCCTAATGGTGTTACCTGCTGCAAGAGCTCTTCTTGAAGATCTACTGTTACAGTAAGTTCTTACGTAACTGTACTTTCCATGCAAAAGGGGTGCTCTGTCAATTTCTAATCATGCCATTTAGTCTCTTGTCCATGCCCAAGTTATTCACCAAGTGCATTGCTGTGGTGGTAGCCTTACTGCGACATCAGGGTTTATCCTTATCCTGGATGACTGGCTGATAGATGGACCATCCAAGAAGGCCATGGAGCTGTCCAGGGAATCTGGCCCTCCAAACCTTCAGAGATTTGGGCCTCTCAGTCAACATGGCCAAATCCGAACAGATCCCCTTTCAGGTGATTCATTTCCTTGGGGCAGAGCTAGACTCTACAGGCCAAGGCCTGTCTCTGTGCAGACTGGACATTGGACCTTATCTTCTTCGCCTGATCCTTTCAGGTTGGGTGCTTACACCCTGCCTGGTATTATGGCTGCTGAGGTACATGGCATTCTGCCCTGTACCCCAGTGTGGTCTTGTGGGCCCACTGACAGATGCGACACCTGCAGTGGGAGTTGGGCTATCAGTGGTCTTAGTGCCTAGGACATCTAGACCAGCCAGTCACAGTGACCCAGCTAATGTCCGATGCCATCCAGTGGTGACTGATTCCAAAACATCTGGAGGAAGAGGTCCCATTTGCCCACTCAGAAGCGACTGTCCCTCTCATGATGAACGTGTCTCTGGTTGGGTGGGGAGTGCACATGGGGGCCACAGGGTGCATGAGTTCTGGTCAACCAGGGAGTTTCTGTTCGGGTGTCAGGTTGTGCAAGTCCAGACGGACAATACCATGACTATGTTGTACCTGAACAGGTAGGGCAGCATGCACTTCCTTTCCTTCTTTCAGGAGGCCATCCACAACTGGACCTCGTATGCAGCCTGATGCAGATTTCCTGGTGATCCATTTCACTGAAGTGGGCAGTCAGCTGCCAGGTGCTTTCCACCGGCTGGGCGAGACATATCAGGAGGATGTGAGACACCTGTTCTCCCTTTGGGGTTGAGCTCTGATGGACCTATTTGCCTTCTGGGAGAATGCAAAGCTGAGTCTATTCTGTGCCTACCCCACCTCCCACAGTCCAGGGCTCTGATGGGGGATGCCTTTGCGAGGCCCTGGTCTCCTGTATGTCTTTCTTCCCTTTTCCCCAATCCACAGACTGGTGGTCAAGTCTAAAAAAGGATAAGGCACGGATAATCCTGATATTTCCAAACTGGCCACAGTAGTTCTGGTACCTGAATCTCCTCAGCCTCCGCACCAATCCTCTCTGGTGACTGCCTCTTTGTCTGAATCTGCTGTCCAGACAAAAGGGGAAGGTCCAGCACCCAGACCTTCAGTCCCTGCACCTTATAGCCTGGTTCCTGAGTGGCCAGATTTCCTGGATTTGGGTCTTTTGGAGAATGTAATCCACATGGCGGAGGCCTCCCAAAATGAGTCAACGTGCAGGTGATATGCCTTTAAATGGACAAGATCTTCCTTTTGGTGTCAGGGCAAGGATCTTGATCTCCTTGCCTGCCCTGTGGCTAGTATCTTTGAGCATCTCTGGTCTGATGCCAGCAGGGACTGTAATCGATGGCCCTGAAGGTGCACTTGGCAGTCATCTTTGCATACCAGGCATAGGTTGGTATGCTGATGGGTGCAGGAGAAGGTGTTTGGGCTGTTCTTTAAAGGCTTGGACCTCTTGTTCCTGCGGATGCATGACCTACCACCTTGGGACTCCCTGCTGGTACTGGCAGTGCGCATGGGCAAGCCATTTGAGCCAATTCACAGGTGTGAGTTGTCACACCTCTCATGGAAGATGACCTTCTTGGTGGCTGTTATGTCAGCCAAAATAATCAGTGAGCCGTGGGCACTCTAGATGGAGTCTCTATATCGGATCTTCCAAAGGGACATGGTAGTCATTTGCCCCCACCTGAAGTTCCTTCCAAAGGTTATAGCAGAGTTCCACCTTAATCACGTGATGAACCTCTTGGTATACTTTACAAACTTATCTTCAGTGGCTGACCACAGGCTCCATACTTTGGACGTATGGCAGGTGCTCTCCTGCTATGTGGAGCACATGGCTGGAGTTCGGGCTGAGGCTCGCCGGCTCTTTGTCTCGTACACTGAAGCTTTGCCTGGCAGACCATCAGCTAAGAGACTTGGCTGAAACCTGGAATCCCTGATACCCTCTGCACCATACCTGGCTACTCTCTCATTCAAAGTGACCGACCTGGGGCTAAGAAGGGTGGAGGAGTTGCCCTCTACCACAAATCCTACCTGACCGTTAACATATTCAGTGACTCAAACCCCTCACAAGGAGGAATCATTGCACGCGCTTCCTGTCTCCTTGGCTCCAAAAACTCCACATAATTCATGCCTTATAACCTTCTCCGGGGAGTAAATGGGCTCCAGGAGTCACTCCAGCTCACCCTACAACGTGTCAAAAAATGAAGCTATCGTCTTTGGGATGTCAATTTGAACTGGCTAGGCCCCTCTCAAAATTCCCTGGCTTTACCAGTCCAAGGTCTAAACTTCCACCAACAAATCATGAAAACACCAGACTGTCTGGGCAGCAGCTGGCACGCTTTATCGACTGGATCCTGCCAAACAGACCTGAACATATCATTTGCTCTGGGGTCATGGCAGATACCATCACCCATCACTCTCCCATATACTGCCACTGGCGCCCGGACAGCCACCCCCCACCTCGACAGAGATCATATCTACGAATTTGCAAACCTGACACAGAATCCTTCCTCTGGGACATCTCTAACATTGACTGGTCGAATATATACCGTGACGAGGAATGTAGAGGATGCCCTGAACATATTTTTACAGTTTTTCTCCCATTACAAAAACAAGTACGCCCCAAAACCACGCCAAGAGTCAGGGTATACAAACTAGATGGTTGCATAAAGACCTCCTAAAACAACTAAATCATAGGATAAGCTCTGGGCTTCCTACAAAGCTCTCACCAACCAGGGACTACTCAACTACAGGCAAGAATGAAATTCTTGCAGGAAAACATAAGGCTGGCGTAAAAGTGTGTACCATCAGAACCTGCTAAAGCACTCAGCCAAGGACCCCTCAGAATTTGGGGCACATAAAAACTTTTCTGGGACACCTCAATCAGTTACTGAATCCGGACATGGTTATAGAGGGCTCCCACTGCAACAACCCCATCACCATTGCAATCGCCTTCAACACCATGTTCTCAGACCTCCCTATACTCAGAGCTATGCCACCTGCTGACCCCACTGATCTACTCACGTGCTGCCTACAGACTCTGCCACCTCGCCAGCACCTCAAATCCTCTACCACGCCCTCTACTTTAAAGCTATTACCACCTCTCAGGTTCTAAAACATCTAACAAAACTGTCAGACCACACCAGTCCTGGTTCCGATCAACTTGAACCCTCGCCTTTTAAAACTAGCCGCGCATTTCATCTCCAGACCTCTAGCAAGAATTTTCACCCTGTCTCTGTCCAGCGGCACAGTCCCTGATCTTTGGAAAATGGCAAGGATCTCCCCTGTCTTTAAAAAAGGCAACAAAAGAGATATTTCTAATTACAGGCCCATTGCCATTCTATCCCCACTTAGCAAAATCCTAGAGAAATTGGTTGCCATGCAACTCCAGGATTTCCTCGATGCTACCAAGCAGCTCAACGATGCACAGCATGGATTCAGAAAAAACCACAGTACTACAACAGCGCTTACTAAATTCACCACAGACATCCTCACTGGTATGGATCATGGAATGCTCACAGGGGCTGTCTTTATAGACCTAACCAAGGCATTTGACCAGGGGTTGACCTTAACTTTTTTTTGCACTAGCCAGCAGGACAAGTCAGTCTAAAATTGCACTAGCCCACAGTGATTTGCACTAGTCCGCAGTCAGACTCATCATGTGCTTTATACTCACAACACAATGAATAAATGTCGTAATCAGTGCAGTTTAAAAATTGATTTACGTTTATACAAAGATGAAGTAACACACCAAATGACCAAATGACTCATTGTTTCAAAATATAAGCATTCTGTGACTCATAAATATCAAGACAATTCCCACCCCCAAATGTTCTTTTCAAGGATTGACATGACATGACTCGAGGTTCAAATTTGTGCATCTTCATCTTGGGAGTCAGAGAGATACTCAGTCACACTACTAATGTCACTCACATCACTGTCACAGTCAGTGTTACAGTCACTTTGTGAGTCTGCTGAATAGTCATCCTGCTGTCATGCCAACACTGTTCCAGTTCTGTGGCCTCTTGTCCCCACTGTTCCAAAGGCAGATTGCTTTTGGGATTGAACTTGTCAATGTCTGGGGAATTCATTTGTACCACCATGAGGTCCGTCACTGAGTCCGACTGTAGCTTGGAACGCAGGTTGGACTTTGTCAGTTTCAACTGGCTGAAACCTCGCTCTGCCTCAGCTGAACTTGCAGGCAGTGTCAACAGAAGATCCATAAGAGCTAGGATGTTGGGATACTTCTGTTGGTACGCAGCATTCACCCTCTCCCAAGTCAGACTGTGAATCTGCTCAAATCTGGAAATATAAAGAAAGGCAATTGAGAAGTATTCAACACACTGACAACTACACACATATTAACTTTCTTTCTCCATAAATAAGGCAATAAGTTCTTTAAACATGCATTCAACTCAGAATTGACAAAGAAACCTTCACATACCTTGTGTATAGTTCGGATTTCAACATAGTCCACTTGTTTCGATCATGTCTGTTTTACGGTAGCACCTTCTAGGACTGGTTCTGTGAGTGTTCTACAATCAAGGCCACTTCCTGGTTTCCAAAATCTGAAACACCCCCCAAAATAAAAATGTTAGATTTTTTTTGTCCCTGCCATCCCATGCCATTCCCAGCACAGTTATCTAATTGCCCACAATAAATTCTGTTCTACCTTGCTGACTGTCCTTGTCTGGCCATAGGGTGAAGCTGGCAACTGTCGCAGCACGTAAAAGCTGTGGGCTTGCATCAAGGAAACGATCCTGCAGACTTTCCTCCAAACTTTTGAGTACCTTTTTACGGACAGCAGTGATATCAGAATTCCTTACCAGTGTTTGTCCATGAGTGCCTCTGGGACACCTCCACTTGTCGCCCTTTGGTCCCGCCTAAAGAGAGAAAAAAGGAAATACATTGAAAATTAAATAATACTAGGCTAGCTGCTAGCAGATCATTGCATCCTCTTTAGCTCAGATATACAGTACTCACCTTGTATTATATGTTTTAAAGTGTCCAGGGTTGACTGCATAGTTGCAAACACATCTTAGCAGTTGCATCCCTCTTCTGGGCCACACGGATAGAACTGAGAGAACACCATCGACATCAACATAAAGTGTGCAATTTCATGACATCTGCCCTGTCAAGGATCTTCAGTATGCCTGCAGCTTTGTTCATCTGCTCCAGATTCACACCCTGCCTTTGCTGCATCTGTAACACAAAACAAACATTAAAATGCACAACAAAATGCACACAAATTAAAACCACAAACATGTCATATGTTTACAGAGAATCATGTAAAATAAATGTACCTGAGTCATGTGTAGAACTACAGCAGGACACCCCTTCAGCAGAATCTGCAGAGCCATCTGGAGGTGAGGGAGTTAACGTGTGCCACCAACTCTAGTCGAAGTAAAGGATGCATCTGTAGTGCTTCAATGCTTCTTTTAGTTTGTCTCTATTCAGCGTGAGTTGTGGTAGAAGCAGGAACATGCAGCAACAGATTGCTTAATCTGTTATAAATGGGAATGGTTTCCAAAGCTGCCTTGTAGGCCAACTCAAGGCTATGGGCAAAGCAGTGTATGGATTGCACGCAAGGCTGCATTTCTTTCAGGAGGGTAGTTACCCCATTGGTCCTCCCGACCATCACAGCTGCTCCATCACCGCCAAACCAACCAGTTTTCTTGTACCACTCAGCTGGTATATTGAGCTTTGTTTCACAACTTTTGTATAGCCTTTTATTGACTGGGCATCAGCTTTGCCAGGTCTGCAGGCCCACCAGCTGATTAACACACATGCCTTGCGTGTGGCAAACCCAGATATAGACGATTTCAGTCCTGTAACAGAAGAGTCAGTGGTAGCATCGCTGATGAGGGAAAGGAACTTTGTGCTGTTTATCTTCTCTCTCAGGGAGATCTGTTCCACCTCTGCAATATAGTGAATGAAACGGTGTGTGTTATTTGTCATTTCTCGTATGTGGAGCCGAGGTCCAATCCCTTCATATCATCCAGACTGCACATCCATGCAAAGTCTCTAAAGGGACGCCCTTTCTTTGCAATGGCGTGACAAGTCCGGAATAGTTTTTCCAGCCGAGCTAGAGTTGCCTGGTTCATAGTCTTCAGCATGCGCTCTGCAGTGCTCGTGCCTGGGATGGCGGAGATGGCATACTCTTTTTTTTTGGCCCTAATGTGACATTCACTTATGCCATGTGAAGTAACAGATTCTAGTCTGGTTGTCAGTTCCATGGCTAAATTATTTTTATTTCCCCTGCCTGACTGCAGATCATCATGCTTCTGACACAAATTACAAAACATCACATCTTTACTGGCATTGTATCTGAGCCATTCTATTTTTTCTAGCCAGGCTGTCTGAAAGCAACGGGTTCTCTTACCGATCATATTCCGATCCCTAATTTTTTTTCTTCTTCTGTTCGCTTTTATTATCAGCTGGATTGCTCACTTCCTTGAAGTATTTCCACATTGTACTAACTTGTTGTTATGTTATGGATGGCGCGGGTCTGTGTATTATGTCTGTGTCTTTTGACTGACTTCCCAACCGTGAGACCCCTGCCCACTCACACTGACTTTTGGTGAAGATTCTATGATGTACAAAAATAAAATAAAAGTTCAACTATCATGCTAGCTCTTGACTATAATGCTAATGATAATGATAATGATAGAACCTCACTAGAAAAACACCGCCCAAGCTCCGCAAAACAGATACCAGGATACGTTACCACACTTTGTATTTGTAGCCAGAATGATTCAACTAAGCGTACATTTTAGGTCTGAAATGAATTGCCTGGCAGTGGCACCTCAAAGCATTAGCTCCACAACAGAAACTGCAGGAAGAAGCTGTAAGCACAACACAATGTAACTAGCCAATGTGACATACTGGTTTGCAAAATGTAAAATATATTTTTAATATCAAATGAGAACAACGGCAAATCCAGACCAGAACACACTTTCAGAGAGTTCCCCACTGCCCCCACGCAACCTCAGAAACAGCTGTGATTTAAAGAAACACACTTACCTGAGCTTGGCCTTGGCATAATTAGTTTGGAAGCTGCAAAGAAAGACTGGCGCACTGAAAGGTTGCCCTCAGCCCCACCGCCCACACAGAACTTCAGAACACCACACCACCCCACTCCCCACAAACCCACACTCTAAACATGAATGAACAAGCTTAGCAGCACATTTTGTGTAGAAATAAATTGTTCCTCCTTGCATGCCGCAGTAAGCCACAGACATCGACTTCAAGCCACATGCCAAGCTGCCCAACGACAAGCACGCTACAGATGGAATTCAGCCATAAATGGTAAAATTAAACACAGCACCCCGTTTGCAGGCAATGAACATTAGACATTTTTTTTACACACCCAGCACCCCACAGCTGCAGGCTTCATTTTAATGGCAAGAAGTTATCAATCGGAGGGAGTAAAAAAAATCACACAGTGAGCACTGAAACTCTCCTGAAACCTGCCCACCACAACATTGTTACTTGGCGCTCTGCAGTAGCAGTCGAGTGATCAAGCAAGCTCCCAATCTGTCTCTCCCGTTTGCAGGCAATGAACAAGTAAAGTTAGGCATTTTTTACACCCAGCACCCCACAGCTGCAGGCTTCATTTTAATGGCAAGAAGTTATCAATCGGAGGAGTAAAAAATCACACAGTGAGCACTGAAACTCTCCTGAAACCTGCCCACCACAACATTGTTACTTGGCGTTCTGCAGTAGCAGTCGAGATGATCAAGCAAGCTCCCAGTCTGTCTCCGCTTTGCAGGCAATGAACAAGTAAAGTTAGACATTTTTACACACCAGCACCCCACAGCTGCAGGCTTCATTTTATCAATCGGAGGGATAGGCAGTAAAAAAAAAAAAAAATGAGCACACTAGCACTGACAGCTATTCCTCCCTGAAACCTGCCACCACAACATTGTTAGCACCCAAAACCTCTGGAAAATAATGACAGTGACTGTACCTGGCGTTCTTTAGTCTGCCCCAATCTGCCCTCTAATTTTGAGATCCACACCACGGAAAAGATCTAAAAGGAATACAGCTCTGCAGTCCCAAAACTGTCACCATACTCTGCCACAACCGCCGCTGACTTGAGTCAGTGAACCTTGAGCCAGATCCTTCCAGTCCAGTCCAATGATGATGCAAGGCAGAGTACGGGTACGCTGGACAATACGCCTGGACTGACCGCCCTCAAGTTTGCCACCAGCCTTCTCCTTCAGATCTTCTTCTTCCGTTTGGAGTTTCAAGGCCCCAAACGCCACCCTTTATTCTCCATTCCAGCACTTAAGCCCCTCCCAGCCATGCTTGCTGCCAATGACAGCACTGTGCTGTGCAAATTGCCCAATCAATTCACTCAGCCTGCCCATCACGTCCACCACGCCTTCTCTTCTCCTGCCACGACCCCCTTACAAATCTAATAGGCAGCCTCTGCTCTGACGTCGGCTAATTTTGCCGATTACTGGGATTAATTGCTTCATCCTCCCTGCCGGCTTCTCGCGTAGTACAGCAATTCGGAAGTCGGGGAAGCTGACGTCAGACGCCGAAAACACACTAGCCCACGCGGACAGGTCGGGAGGCATCTGCACTAGTCCGAGGCAATCTGCACTATGCCCCGGACTAGTAATTCAATGTTAAGGTCGAACCCTGCATTTGACCTTGTAGACCACCGCCTGCTGCTATCCTCCTTGAGGAATATAGGCTGCTCCTTCCCTGTACAGGAATGGTTCAGGAGCTACCTGTCAAACAGGTCCCAGGCTGTCAAATTCAACTCAGCCATCTCCTCCACTGTGGTCACGAACATTGGAGTACCCCAAGGCTCCATTCTGGGTCCGCTTCTATTCTCTCTTTTCATAAACAACCTCCCAGATGCTTTACCTGCCTGTTCCTCGCCTCCCTCACGCTGATGACTTAGTTATCTAATCCAGCTCACCCAAAATAGAGACTTATTAATACGTCGCTGAATAAAGCCTACTCCAATGTCCATAGCTGGTTATACACCCACCGCCTTGTTCTGAATTCCCAAAACAAATGCCGTCTACTTGGGACCACGTAAAGATCCAAAGGTGCCCCACTCCCTAAGCATCCTTGACCCTAAAGGAAACCTGCAGACAGTTACCTCCTTTCGCTACCTGGGCATCCTACTTGATCAATCGCTGACTTAAGCTCCATATCCAGGCCACTTGCAAAATGTTAATCAGGTTAGAGCAGCCTACAGAACAAGCTATATGCTCACCTCCTCCGCCAGGCTTCGTTATTGCCAGGGGATCCTGCTACCAACACTGACCTACTGTGCACCTATACTTACCTCTGCTCACAAATCTGCTGCACAAATGGGATGTTACGCAATAACATATGCAGGTATGCCTCACAATCCCACGACTGCTTCATCACTGCAACTATATGAGGTCCTTGGATGGCTTTCCCCACCGCCACCAGGAGTTACTTTCTTGCCTGCCTAAATGACTCCATACTGAGACAAAGCCAGCCGTCCGACTGGCGGAGCTCCTGCACCCAGCTCTCCCAAACCGTGACGCTCAGATCTGCAGATAAAGACCTGCTGGAAATCCTCGCTGCTGCACAATTAAAGGAACGGGCCCTTCCAACATGCAGCCCCAACACTATGGAACCAGCTCCTCTTGACCTCAGGCTAGCCCCTCACATCCCTCCCTTTAAACGCATGCTGAAGGCCACCTGGCCACCCTCAGATTCATGCACCTGCTTTGATCCTACCTGATCCCTCAAACTCCCCCAGCAGCTACTCACCACTCCCCTGCTACTGATCTCTTTGCAACTCTCCTTTTGCTCTCTCTCCCCTTTTCTCAACCCCTCACCTATTATCATCCCAAATTACACCCATGCATAGGTGTTATGTATGTCTTGCACTTATTTACTACTACCAACAGCTCAACTGTATCATGTATTTTTCTGTCCTCCTTTTACCGTTTGTCGCCGGACAGCGACTGTCACTGGCCCTTATGCCCAGCCTCGGTACCGCAAGCCCGGCTGCACCTACCTCCCCACCGCTAAAGCTATCTCCAAGCCTCCTGCACTCCCCCACCCTCCACTCCCTCTCATCATCCCGACCACGTGGAGCCTTGAACCTGGTGTCCCCTTAAACCTACCACCGGGAGATGTCTGTCATCCTTTCAATATACCTCTGGCTTCCTGCTGAATCTCGGGATCGCCCCTGTCGGCTGACTCCCTACGGGTCTTTCCACCCCTCCTCCCGCCGGCTACCTGTGCACTGCGCCTCCTTGCCACAGTAGGAGACTGGATAATTGACCCCATCTCCCCTGCTCCGGTAGGTACCCCATTATCACATCTGCCTTGCCCACCGCCCGCCCAGCCTCGGAACCATGAGCCCGGCCGCCCCTCCCGCCTCCCACCGCTAAGTGTCCGTAATTCCAGCCGCCTTTACTCCCCACACTCCTCCCTTCATTATCATCCCAGACTGTATAGCCTCGTGCCTGGCGCCTTGCCGCCAGCGGGTGCCCTTCCATCCTGTTAGCTTCTCTGGGCACCTGCTGCCTCCCTCCTCCCTCCCTCCTCCCTCCCTTCCATCCTTTCAGCTCCCCCTCCTCCCTCCCCGTCACTTCTCCATGCCATCTGTGCACTGCTACAACCTTTCACAGGTGGATGTTGTAAATTCCGACCTCCTCCCTCCCTTCTTTCGGGTTCCATCTGCTGCGGCTGTTCCTGGCCAGAGACTGCACTTGAGCCCTCCTGCCCAGCCTCGGAACCACGATCCTGGTTGCTTTACACACCTCCTCCGCCAAAGCCATAAACCAGACGCTTTTTTCTACTGCTCAGGAGGCTGCTTCCTTGCACGCCTCAGTTTAACCGCATGCAGTCCCTCTGGACCCATGCCCCTTTTCAACCCCTCAACTGAACCTATATCCCCCAGTTAAACACCTCATTGCTTTTGGCCTGTTGGTCATTACGGAGTTTAACCCTTATCTTGTTAGACTAGCTGGTACTGCCTCTTTTTGTCCTAAATGAATGATTGTAATTGTGTGGCTGTTGCCTCAAACTGTACTGCTGTTTTTTTTTTTTCTGTGATATGATGTATTGTACTCTCCCGGGTCGTGCCTGAAAATAGTCACCTGCTGGCTAGCGCACCTACCCGGTCAACAAAAACTAAATAAATAACCGGACGATTAATAGGTGGATTACTTCCTGCATTGACCACTGCTATACGTTGGCTGATAGCGAGCCTCCTGTAGGGAGCAAGGCTCATACTACAGCAAAATGGCTGACTCTTCAGGGCAGAGTCTTCTACCAAACTTGCCTTTTCACAAAAAAAGGTTAGTCTTGGGCTAGGGCCACCCCCACACACACACACACAGTCTTCTGCCGCTTCTCCAAAGGACCAATAACTTACACTACACCAGAAGCACTTCCAACCCCACCTTCCTAGTCCCTTCCTGCCGTACTGCCCAGGCCCAGTGAACATTTATGTACAGGGAACCCAGTTGACTTAACAACCTTCCACCGGACCTCCTAGCTGTCTCCAGTCTAGGGCCCTTCAAAACTAAACTTTGAACGCATTTCTTGAAACTCAACAGTTGTGATTGCCCCACCTAATTACCTTATTCTCTCCTTCCTAACCAACACCTGCCTCACTTTTCCATTACTCTTACCCCCACTTTCTCCCCCCTCATCCTTTCCACCCCTAACCTTACACCCATTCCTGTGTCCTCTTCCCCCCCTTGCAACTCTTGACTATTACCCTGTTTTTTTCTACCTCACCCTGTGTCCCCCTTGTCCCCTCTTATCCCTTCCCCCCAGTGCCATTGTTACATAGATACATAGACACTGTCGGCAGATAAGGTCCTATGGCCCACCCAGTCTGCTCATTTAAGCTTGTAAGTTCACTTTGTTTTTCTAGAAGTCTGCTGCCCCTTACCCCTGACCTCCAGAGTTCCCTTATGTCTATCCCATACATACTTAAATCTCGTGATTGTTTCAGCCCCCACCACTTCCTTTGACAGGGTGGTCCACTTGTCCACCACCCTTTCTGTGAAGAAACTCTTTCTCACGTTTCCTCTGACTCGCCCTCCCTCCAGTTTCATCCCATGCCCTCTAGTCCTGGAACATCTTTTTCACTGGAAAATAGTGTATTCCTGCACCCTGTTCCTCCATGTACAGTACTTGCATGTATCTATCATATTCCCTCTCTCCCTCCTCTCCTCCAGGGAGTACATATTCAAGTCCTTCAGCCTGTCCTCATAGGACTTGTGATGCAATCCCTGTACCATCTTTGTTGCCCTCTTCTGAACTTTCTCTACCCTGTCTATGTCCTTACGTAGGTAAGGTCTCCAGAACTGTACACTGTACTCCAGGTGGGGCCTCGCTAGTGTCTTGTATAGTGGAATTAAGACCTCCCTTTTCCTGCTGGTGATGCCCCTGCCTGTGCATCCCAGCATCCTGTTTGCTTTACCTGCTGCCTTGTTGCACTGTTTCCCTACCTTGAGGTCATCAGAGATAATAACCCCAAGGTCTCTTTCCTGCTTGGTGCATGCTATATCCTCACCCCCCCCAACTGATATGTTGTTCCAGGGTTTTTGTGCCCCATATGGATTATCTTGCACTTCTTTGCATTGAATTTCAACTGCCAAACCCTTGACCATTCTTCAAGTTTCTGCAGATCCCTCCTCATTCTGTCTACACCCCCTGGTGTGTCCACTCTGTTACAGAGCTTCATGTCATCCTCTCTGGTCCTACCCCGCCCATGCATCTGCTTCCTACTCCTCCTCCCTCGATCACCACCTTTAGTCATCATCCTTGTACTCTGTTTCCCTCTCTCGGTTAACTCCCTCTATTCTACTCTGTCTCCTAGCCCTCTGTTTCCCCCCTCCTCAACGCTGCACCTACATTAAGGGTATTTGGACTTGGCTTCCTCCTATACAATGCCTATCTTGGGCTGCTTAACTCTTTCACCCTCCGTCTGGTCTCCACACATTCCTTTATTCGCCAACTCTTGGCCTTGCATCCTGAGATCATTGACATGGTCATCTCTCTGTCCGCTCCTTCTCTGTATGTTAAATGTTGGTATCCAAGTAATCGTTTGTAACCAATGCAACATATACCATGTAATTCTGAAGCCTTGTATCCACGGTAACCTTGTAGCACTTACTTTATATTTTCTTTTTTGATTTCACTTTTGGACTCTGTTCTTATTCACTGTGTCTGTTGTACCATGTATATTGTTGCTTGTTTCCCTCATTCCATGACATGGGGCCTTTGTAACTAAGCCCCTGGCTCAAAGGTTGTAATTCTGAGACTTCAGTAAATAAATAAATTCCACCAGACATACCACTATCTCAGTGGGTACTTTCAGGGGCATTTCTGTCCAGGAGATCTGCAGGGTTGCCACTTGGAAGTCAGCACACACCTTCATCTCCCGTTAACAGCATCAACATAGAGTTTCACTGGGATGTTGCATTTGGCACCTTGGTTCTCCAATCCCTTGTTGTCAGGGAGGGGTGTGCATCTTGCGCCCACCTCCCAGAGAACTGCTAAAAGTCTGCCGTCATGTGGATAAGTGAATCATATCCACATCCCTAAGGAAAAAAAAGGTTACTCACCTTTGGTTCACATCCACATCACCTACCTGACCTAACCTGACAAGTTAGACATGATTTCCTGCTTCCAGCATGCATAATCTGACATCACAGGGCAGAGAGGAGGGATATACTACCCAGATGATGGGCGGAGCTTAGCTTAAAGATGTTCCAACGTATCTGCTCTTCTGGAAGATCTGCCGTCATGTGGATCTGAACCATATACCACCCCAAGAACACCGGTTAAAGATGAGTAACCTATTTTGGTTCCAGTGAGCCTACTCAGTTTTTCTACTGCTAAGATGGTAAGGATTTAGAATTTATTTACCTACAGCAGATAAATAGGGGATACATGTTGGGCAGGAGTGTGATATTGAAAATATCTTCACTCCTGCAGAGTGAGCTCTGGATATTCACGAGTGCCGAAGGCACGAGTGAGAGTATCCAGAGCTCACGATGCAGGAGTGAAGATATTTTCCATAACACATGATCTGCACATCGTGTTTGATTTATACAATAGGGGTATGAGTTTCAGAAGTATTATGATTTTTTGTGTTCTGTTGCTGTTTCTGTGTGTGACATTTTCTGAATGAGCTGGCAGTGTTACAAACTCTGTGGGAAAAGCTGAGTGTGTTTTGCAATGCTAAGTAAGTTATCTTCAGGCAGCAGTGAGAAAGAAACTGTTTGTGAAGTTGTGTGCTTTAGAATTTTGGCTGCAGTCAGCTAAGAGTATCACAGTAATGAGCTGGGAGTGAGAGAGGTGGGAAGCAGGTGAGGATGTTTTGCCATGGTAATTAAGTTAGCTGCAGGCAGCAGTGAGTCATCTCACTCTGATCCATGAGATAAATGTCAGTTCTTACATTTCTCACACTCTGAGCCATGAGATAAATGTCAGCCCTTAAATTTATCTCACTCTTGTGAAGATGCATGTTTTTATCACACTCATATATCCTTCACCCCTGTTGTATAAATAATCATATCATAGGCTTGAGGGGACTATTCCCCTCATAATGGTAAACACTTTTTTCAGTAAATTGCTGAAATAGTGCATTTGAGTAGACAGAATGCTAAGTTCACATGAGCACTGATTATTAAGAACATTGAAATATTAATTCATGTATGTGTTTATTTCTTGAATATGTAGGCCATGAAACAAGAAGTTGCAGTAGAAGTGTTGCAGAAAGACCTTGACCAGACAAATGATGAACTTGACCGACTCAACTCAAGTCATTTGGAGGAGAGAGCTCAGCTTATTCATGACCTTCAGAGCCGTGAGAGAGAGATTGATAGCCTTAAAGAAATTGTTGTAGACAAAGATAAAGAAATAGCTGCCCTGTCTACTAGTATGTCTGAATATTCTGAGCAGGTTGTTGTACTGAAGCAGAAGATTAAACAAAAAGAGGAGGAAGTGGGAAATATCGAAGAAGCTTTGTCCAGGGCAGGACGGGAGGTTCAGCTATTAAAAGGGACACAAACGTCAGGTACAGAGACTATGAACACAAAAATATCTACTCTAGTTGAGCAGCTTAGTGAGATGGAGTTGGAGCTAAACCATGCAAAAGACCAGAGAGAAGCAAAAACCAAAGAAGTTGAAGAACTTGTGAAACAAATCCAAGAAAACAGTGAAACGATTCAGAACTTACGTTCTGACGTTCAGAAACAGAATGTGATACATAAGAACCACCTAGTGCAGTGTGAAGCTCACATCACTTCCCTTAAAGAACAGATCAGCACTGCAACTCAAAAACTTCAAGAGATTGATACCAGAAACAAGCTAGAGACTGAGGAGCTGAGAACACAGCTTAAAGAAAACACCTCTGCCAAATATGAGCTAAATGTCTTGCTTATGGAGAAAGAAGAAAAAGTACAGAGTTGTGAAAAAGAATTAAAATCTGCAAAGGATCTGTACAATACACTTGTTGCAGAAATGGCAAGAAAAGATGAAGAACTAGTCAAATTGTCCAAACAAGTTGCTGAACACACGGAACAACATGAGGCAGTTAAAATGGCTCTGCAAGAAAAGTTAGAAGTTGTTACCTTACTGGAACAGAGGCTTCAAGTAGTTCAACAAGAAGCTGATGAGACAAAACTAAATTTAGTTCAGGAGCTTCAAGCCAAAGATGCAGAATGCAAGAAATGTAAAGAACAGATAAATGAACAGATAGGATCAATCAGCAAACTAGAAAATGAACTCCACCTCTTGAAGATGACAAATGAACAACTTCAGGAAAGTCTTGAAGAGAAAGAGAAGCATTTTGCAGAACAAATAAATCTTGCTTCAGAACTGAACATCAAGTTTACGGAGTATTCACAAGCAAGGCAGATGTTGGAGAGCCAAACACAAAACCTGACTGGCGAGATTGAAAATCTAAGGAAACAGCTTAATGAAACGGAGAATGAACTTGTTAAGCAAACACATCTTGTGACAGAGTTACAGAATAAAATAGCTGCAAGTGAAGAAAAGCTTTCAGAGTATCAAGAAAGAAATTCAGAAACACATAAAGACAATGTAGAATTGATTGCTAAGGCTGAGCAGCTATCTTTGATGATAAAGCAAAAAGAAAACTCATTTGTAGAACAGTTGTTGCAAAAAGCTGACGAGTGTAATAATTTAAACAAAGAGCTTTCTGAACACAAGAACACTGCAACTCAGTTGCGAGAGCAACTGCAGTCATTAAACATGCAGCTTGAGCAGCTTCAACAAACACACACAGAAAAAAGTGATTTGCTTAATAATAAGGTTGCTGAGTATAGTACATTACTCAGTCATCAGAACCAACAGCAGGAGGTTGTCTCACTGCTGCAGAATCAGATTGATGCACTAAAAAAGGAACTTGTAGAAAAAGAGAGAGATTTGCAAGGAAAAGTCATAGAATGTGTTACTCTGCAGAAACGAGAAGAACAGCACCAGAGCAGTATTTCCAGTTTACAGAATGAAGCACAAACTTTGAAGGACGAACATGAGAAACTAAGTCAATATCTGCACAAAAAAGAGTCTGCATTAGAGAGTAGTTCAGCTGAGAACAATAATCTGGTTAGACAAATTGAGCAGGAAAGGGAAGCAAATACCATATTAAGCAGCCAGGTTGAAGCACTGAGTACAGAAGCTGAAAGGCTTAAATATGAGAAGGAAGAACTTTATGCTACATTAAGGAAAAAGACCAATGAATGTGATGGCCTTCAGTTGCAAACAGTACAGTATCAGTCTGCAGCTGCAGTTTTGCAGGATCAAATGCTTGCAGTCAGCTCAGATAATGAAAAACTCAAAGCTGATATTATCGAAATTAGTGCTGCCATGAACAGAAAATCAGATGAAATCACATCTCTCCAGTTGCACATATCTCAGCAAGCAGAAATAATACTGTCACTTAAGGAGGAAGTTAGTAACACAAATTTAGAAAAAGAAAAATTGAATATTATTCTGCAAGAGAAAGAAGTGGCAATGCATCAGCAAGAAGCATTACTTAAGCAGTTGCAAGTGAAAACAGCTGAAAATGAGCATTATATGCAGCAAATTGCAGGTCTTCAAAACCAAGTTAAGGACATGAGTTTTGAAACTGCACAGCTCAAACAGATTTTACAGGAAAAAGAGAATGCATTAGAAAAGCAAATACAAGAAATAAAGCTACTAAGAGATAAAGCAGAAGAAGCTGAGATATTGAAGGTACAGCTAGATGTGAATATGGAGACCATTTCTAATCTTCAGAATGAACTACAAAGCATGATGAAAAAATCAGAAGATTTACATTGCTACATAGGGGAAAAAGATGCACTCTTAAAACAAAAGGAAGATGAATATGTAAACCTGAAGGCAAAGGTCTCCGAAATGCAGGATTTAAATACCCAGCTTAAAAAGCAGATAGAGTTCCTAAGCTCTGAAGCTGATGTGTTAAAAGCTGCTGTTTTGGAAAAGGACATGGCCATCAGTTCATTAAAGGAAAGTATATCAGTGTGTACGGAAGACCTGAAATTGAAATTGCAAGGCAAGGAAGTTGAATGTGAGGCCCTAAATCAGCAGATTACAGGACTTAAGGAGATGACATCAGATCTGCAAAATGAAGTAAAGGGCCATAAAAGTGAAATTAGTCAAATTAAAGAAATCCTTTCTGAGAAGGAGGCTTCTGTAGTAGAGCAGGCAAACCTTATTAAGAAGCTAAAGGACAAAGCAAGTGAAACTGAGATATATAAATCACAGTTTGAAGACGGCACACAAATGATCTCTCAGCTCCAGAACCAGGTTTGTAACATGACCGCCTCATTAAAAGCATTAGAAGATTTAGTCCAGGAGAAAGAGAATGCATTTTCACATCTACAGGGAAAATATGCTGCACAGGCAGAGGAGTTATGTGATCTTCGCACAACGCTTGCAGAGAAGGAAGAACTGCTATTAACAGTTAAGTGTTCCTGTAATGAAAAAGATGCCAAAATTCAGCTTATAGAAACAAGTCTTAGTAAAGAGATTGCCATACTTAGAGAAAGCCTTGAGGCGAACCAGTTGACCTTGAAGAACACTGCTGCCCTTCTGAAGCAAAAGGATGAAGCCCTTGCATCTCATCAGCATAACTTAAATTCATTAATGTCTGAATTACACTTGGCAAAATCAGAATATCAGAAAGCAATGGACCAAATAAATATATTGAACCAGAATATGCAAGAAAAGGATACCATTTTGCAGTCTCTTCAAGAGAAGTGTGCCAGTCATGTACAGCATATTCAGAATCTTAAGGAAGACCTGGAAAATTTAAATCTGAAGACTTCGCGAGACAGTCAAGAAAAGACCCTTTTAATTGAGAGCCTTCAGCAGCAACTTGACTCTACAGTTGATGACAAAATGCAGTTAGAAAAGATTATTGCTGAGGTACGTGCAGAAAAGGAAGATCTTGAAGCTACATATAAGAGTCAGTTGCAGCAAAAGTTAGAAGAACTGCAGTCGGTTTGCAGAAAAGTAGACGGTAACATGACTGATGCAGAGGAACAGCGTAATGCAGTAATGAAAAAGATGGAACATGAAAAGGAACAACTTGTGATGCAGGTTAGTGTGAAAAATGAAGAAATTATAGGACTAAAATTAGAAATTCAAAACATAGAGCAGAGGCTACTGGAATCTGAAAGAAAGAGGCTGGCAGAACATGATAGGGAATCGCAGCAAAACAGACTTCTTACTGAGCAGCTGAACAGTTTAGGGAATGAGTTGGGGTCAAAGGATGTTAAAATCCATGCTTTGCAGCAGGACCTAGATAATTTACAGGAGAGGCTTACTCAGAATTTATCTGTGCTGCAGGAAACCAAGGGGCTACTAAAAGAAAAAGATGCAGCAATAGCAGAGAGTGTCCAACAAGTCACTGGAATGCAAAACCAGTTGGATAAACTCGTGGCTGTGAATTTGAGCAGAGAAAGCGAAGTAACTGAATTAAGACAGTTGCTTTCAGAGAAAGAGAAAGAAGTTGAGGATTTGAGGCAAGCTAAGTTAGCAGGTCTTCAAAACATATCAGATGTGACTCAAACGATGTCAGAAAAACTTATGTGTTTAGAGGAAGAAAAACGTTCCCTGCAAAATGAATTAAAACAGTCTAAGACAAGACAGTCAGAAATAGAATCCCTTAGAAATGAAATAGCACATCTAAAGGAAATCCTTTCTCAACAGCAGATTGCTTTGTCTGAAAAAGAGAAATCTTTAGGCGAGGTAAACCAGGAAGTCATTCAGTTAAAACAACAACTTGAAACATTAGAAGAAGAACTCCAAATTACTAGAGAGAAACTGGATAGTGAAGTAAAAACACAAGTTGAACATCTTCAAGATTATAGGAAGAAGGAAGAACTTGTGCAAAACCTCACATTGCAGATTGA
The DNA here is from genome assembly GCA_016271365.2 of Neoceratodus forsteri. Lineage (NCBI taxonomy): Eukaryota > Metazoa > Chordata > Ceratodontiformes > Ceratodontidae > Neoceratodus > Neoceratodus forsteri. The sequence continues at coordinate 273,029,751 of CM028133.1, forward strand.
TCAGCAGAACAACGTGGTTGCTTCTTTGAGTCTGCAGCTGAAAGAAAAAGATAGTTCTTCCACTCAGGTTTATGAATCTATGTCCAGTGAAATTGCTAAGATTTCTGAAGAGAAAGCACAGCTAACTAGCAAGATACAGGTTCTTGAGAGCATCCGGTTTTCTTCTATGGAAGAAATACAAAGGCTATCCTTACAACTAGAAGAATGTCAAAAGCAATTGGATAAACAGCAGTTTCTTTCAAATACAAAGGAAATAGAGTACCAGGAAGTGATAAATGAAAAAGAACAGATGCAACTTCAGCTTGAAAAGCTGGGTAAAGAAAGGGACAATTTGAAAAAGAAGCTCCATGCTGCACTGATGGTGAGAAAAGACCTAATGAGAAAAGTTGAAGGTCTAGAAAAAAGCAGTAAGGTAGATATAGAAAAGGAACAAAAAAATGTAGAGGAATTACTAAATCAAGTTCATGATTTATCATTAAAATTAACGTCCACTGAAACACAGGTTAAAGAACAGGAATCACTTATTAAACTTCTGAAACAGCAACTACTAGAAAAAGATAATGATATTAATATCATTAATGAAAACCTGTCTCAAAAAGAATCCCTTCTAGAGGTATTGCAGAGTGACATCAGAAATATAAATAAGAGCATAATTGAAAAGGATGCACAGTATGCTGATCTTTTGCAGGCCAACAAAGAAAAGGAAATTCTACTCATTGAAAAAGAAAAGGTATTTAAAGAAGAAAGGACTGAGCTGATAATAAATCTAGAAAAACTTAAAGCTGAACTATCTAGAAAGGAAGACCTTTTGCCTAAATCAGCAGAAACTCAATTAGCAGTCAAATCTGATAATGTCACTGGCAAACAAACACTAGAAGACCCTCCAGTAAGCATTTTACAAACAGAGAAAGCACTTTTGGAAAAGAAACTTCAAGCAGCACTTTTGGCTAGGAAAGACACCATAAGGAAGATGCAAGAGAAGAGTGAGAAACAGAAGGAAGAATATGGCCAGCTTTCAGCCAGTTACAGTGAAAATGTGAAAGCATTAGAAAGCATCAAAGACGAATTGGTCATGTTACAGCAAGAGTATCGGACTAAGTGTAAACTATTTGAAGCTAAAGAACTAGATTATTGTGCAGCTCTTGCTGAAAAGGAAAAGATGCTAGATGAACTTAAGCTGCAGCAAGAAAGCAAAACACATGAAGTCTTAAGTAGTAATAAAGTCATTATGAGTCTTGAAAAGAAAATAGATGACCTGACTTGCACAGTAGGAGCCAAAGATTCTCAGCTAGAGAAACTGAAATATGACTTTAACCAGCTGTCAAAAGAACATCAGGAATTACAAACCATCTTTGAAAATAAAACAGCACAACTTGCACAGAATACCCACGAGACTACAGATTTAAAACATTCCATTGACATTCTAGAACAACAGTATAAGCAGGAAAGAATTACCTTGTTAGCGGAGGTTGAACAGCTGCAAGATGAAATGAAAAAAATTCATTCTGATGCTGAAAGCTATAAAAAGGCCTTGGAGCATTTTCATCAGGAGAAAGAAACCTACACTAAAACTGCTGAATGTGATGTCAAGGTGTTAAAGACAGAATGCCTCAAACTTAAAGAGAATCTAGAACAAGCCAATATAGTGGTTGCAAAAAAAGATGAATACATACAAACGTTGCATTTCTCTCTTACTGAGCTACGGTCTGAGTTTGACCAGGAGAAAAAGAGCTTGATCGCTGAAGCGATCCAGTTGCAGAACTACTGCAAAGAAGTGCAAACTCAGGCAAAGAACTTTGAAATAGAGCTGAAGGAACTGAGAAGAGAAAAAGAAGACATTGACTTAAGTTTACAGAATTCCAATAAAGATATTCTTAACCTGAGAATACAGATAGATGATTTGTGCAAAGAAAAAGATGAACTTCTGTTGCAAATTAGTTGTCTGCAGGATGAAAAAATGGAACTAGGCTTGTCACTGGAACAAATTATGGCATCACAGAAATTTGAAAAGGAGGCATGTGACGAGAAATTGTCTTGGCAGTTAGAAAGGAAAAGGTTGCTGGATGACATCAAAGAAAGAGACCACACAATACAGTTGCTGAGAGATGATGTTTCGGAGAGAAATAAACATACTGAAGCGCTTGAACTGCAAAATCGGCACCAGTCAAAATTACTCCAAGAGCAAGAAAATAGAATGAGGGTGGAAATCCATGAACTACAGAAAAAAACAGCAGAGCATACTGAGGAAAATAAATCAAAAGAGCAACTTCAAAGAAAGTTGCAGGCAGCTTTAATTTCACGCAAAGAAGCCTTGAAGGAAAATAAGGCTCTCAAAGAAACAAATGAGATTTTGCTGGCAGAAAAAGAAGACATTTTACGTAGGATTTCTACTCTTGAAAAATCCTTGGCTGATCTAAATAGACAGAAGGAGAACTCTGGTGTTGTTATTTCTTCTTTGAGCGAAGAAAAAGAAAAACTTATTTCAGAAGCTGACAAACTATTGACTGAAAATCAGAATCTAGCAGTTGCTTGTGAAAGTCTTAAATCCACAATGGAGACAATAACTCAGGAGAAGAAATACTTTTCTCTCCAGATGAATTCTTTAAAAGATTCCCAAGCAGTTGAGTTATCAGAATGGAAAGCCCGGCACAATGAATTAAAGCAAGAATACGAGTCTCTTTTACAAGCTTATGAAAACATGAGTGGAGAAATAGATAAAACAAGACACAATGTTGAAATGATGAGAAAAGAAAAACATGAAATGCTTGGTAGGCTGCATGCTATAGAATCTGAAAAAGTTAACTTTGAAAAGCATGCTCAAGAAATCAGTGAAGAAAATGAAAAACTGAAAGACAGAATGAGAAAGTTTGCTAAAAGTAAACAACAGAAAATGCAGGAACTAGAGGAAGAAATACAAAAACTGAACAGTGAGGTCTTGGCAGCTGCTGAAAAGGAGCAGCCACATATACACAAATTGTCCCTACAGAATAGCTGTCTGTTGGAGGAAAATAAGGAGTTAAAAGAAACCTGTGATAAACTAAAAGAAATAGTACAAAGTATTCAGAATGAAAATGAGCTCAGTCTAAATGAAGTAAACTTAACAAAGTCTGCAATGGAAGACCTACAGATAAAAAACGACTCCTACCAGTCTGATATGCAGTCCAGAATTAATGAGGCACTTAGCATGAACAAATCTTTAGCTGAAGAAATACAGTTGCTAAAGAAAGATATTTTAACGAAATGTGAAACTATAACAGTTCTGGAACAAGAAAAACTGGTTCTTTTTGGAAAACAAAAACAAATGGGAGAGTCCATGGAACAGCAAAACAACACTGTGTCAAAACTGCAAAATGAAATTAGAAGTCTCAAACAAGAATCTTTAAGTCTGAATGAAAAAGTAAGAATTTTAGAAGATGACAAGTTACTTTTACAAGAAGAACTTGAAAATATACAAGAACATTATGACAAAGTTAAAAATGAAAAAGAATATCTGGAGATGGAGTTACTTAAGAATTCTAAAAAGACTAACCAGCTGACAGATGCATTAAAGACTTCGCAAATACAAAATAAATCTCTTCTAACTCAGATGGATGCATTTAAATCAGATAAGTATAGTCTCATCCAGGAGAAAGAAGAACAGCAGTTGAAATTGATTAGAGAGTTTGAAGATAAACTTAGGTCTTCTCAGAGAGGTAGTGTTGGAACTAAAAACAAAACAAGGGAACTGCAAGACTTGCTCAAGGAAAAACAACTAGAAATCAACCAGTTGCAGAAGGCTTGCATCAGATACCAGGAGTTAATTCTGGATTTGGAAAGATCGGTAAAGCTGTCTGAGGCAAGCCATGGGAAAATCGAGAAAGAACTCATTTGTTTTAAAGAAAGATGTGCCAAGTCAGATAATGATTCCAGTAACCTTAGCATGAAATTGGAAGAAGCTAGAAAAGAAATAGCTAAACTCACTGCTGAGAAACAGAATTCTAGAGAAGAAATTCAGAAGCAGAAAAAGGAAATAAACATTCAAATCAGAGAAAAGGAAAAAGACATGGAATTGCTTTTAAGACAACAAAAAGCACTTCATGAAGAAGAACTTGCTGCCTTACAGGAAAGACTTCGTACTGTGGAGCGAAAAAGAGAGAGGGCTGTGGCAGAGATCCAGAAGCTGCAAGAGGATGTGAGTATTAAAGACCTACAAAACAAGAAACTCCAAGGAGAATTGAATAATAATTTGGCAAGACTAGCTGCTTTCACAAAAAGCATGTCTTCCCTTCAAGAGGACCGGGACAGAGTTATTGATGAAACTAAGAAATGGGAGATCAGATTCAGAGATACTATTCAAGAAAAAGAAGATCAGCTTGATGCCAAAAATCAGACTATAGTAAAACTTGAGGAAAATGTTTCAGTGAAATTGACTGAGGTTCAAGATCTTCAGGTAAAAGTTTCTCAGCTAGAGCAAACTATAAATGAAATAAAATCAAAGTATAAAAACATGGAAGCACAACAGAGAGATGAATTGGCAAGCCATAAAGAAGAAAATAAACAACTTTCAAGCAGACTGAAAGAACAGGAGAAATCTCTTACAGACCAAGAAAAATCACTGGAAACATTGTTGAAAGAAAAAAAGTCACTATCTCTTCAAATAGCTGATGCCAGATTATCTGTAATGCAATTGGGTGCACTAGAACAGAAATTGGCAGAGAAAGAGCATGAAATTCAACAAGTTTTGTCAAGCAATGAAGAACTCTCTGCTAGTCTGCAAAAGCAAGTTGCTATTACACAACAGTTGAAATCTATGCTAAGCAACAAAGACTCTGAAATTTCTCTGTTGATGTCTTCAAAGGATGGAGAAATTGCTGGGTACCTAGCACAGGTTCAGGATCAGCACAGAAGTCAGACTGATGAATTTGAAAGTCAGTTGAAACATTTACAGACGGAAAAAGAGCAGGCTGATAAAGCTCAGGAGGAGCTCAAGACCAGCTTGGAAAACCTGCTGCGGAAAGCTGACCAAGCAGTGCAAGAAAGGGACCAGATGGTCACAGAAATGGGAGCTTTCAAGAAGTCTATGACTTCACTCCAGAATGACAGGGATCGTATAATGTCTCAGTATAAAGACTTAGAACAGTCATACCTTCATACCTTAACTCATAAAGACAGCTCTATTCAGGAGATAGAAACAGAATGCACTAAGCTAAAGCAGGAGGTAAGGAGTCTTCGTAACCAAATGGACGATCTTCATTCTGAAAATGCTATGCTAAAGGCACAATTGATACGGTACAGGGAGGATCTGAATCAAGTCCTGTCCTTGAAGGATCATCAGTTGAAGGAATTACTCAAGCAACAGCTGGATCGCATTAAGAACCTGGAACATGAGAAGAGTGAGCTTGAAAAGCTGTGCAAGGAAAGGCAAAGGATTATTGAGCAACAAAATGAAAACATTAAATCTCTGGAAGTAGAAAATGGAAGGGTAACAGCACAGATTAAGGACCTTGAAGTTGTGATTGCAACCATGAATAAAGAAAACTTGGAGATGAGTAAGACCAAAATTGTGTTTGATCTCCAACAAAAACTACAGACTAGTGTTGCAGAATATCAGGACCTCAAAAAGGAGCTGGATATCCAAAAAAAACAAACAGAGGAACTTCAAAACAGAGTTCAGGAAGTACAGCAAATGGCTGAGAGAAACGTCAAAGAAGCAGAGATAAAATATAGTAAGGATAAATTGACCTTTGAACGTGATAGTGGTCTCATGGAGAATGAAACAGAAACTGCTGAAGAAAGAGTTGCTCAGTTGGCTGACAATCTAATGCAAACTGAACAAAAACTTTTGGAAGTTCAAAATCAAAATAAGGAAATTTCATCTCAAAATGAGTCTTTTGGGAAAGCAATGGCTGCCTTACAGCATGACAGAGATAAACTTATAGAAGACTTTAAGGTGCTGCAGGCCAGGTATGCAGCTGAGTTAAAGGATGAAAGAACGCGAACATATAATCTTGAAACTGAACTTAACAGCATTAAATCAGAAGTCAGTAGTTTACTCAATGAAAGATCAGTTCTCAATGAGGTGCTTTCTGCTTTCAAAAGCAACAGTACTCAGAGCCATTTAATTAACCAACTAGAAAATCTCCAGAAGATATTGTCTAAAAAAGACCTTGAGATCGCCCGACTTTCAGCGGAGTGTGACAATTATAGTAGACAGGTGACAGCATTTTCCAAGGCCATGGCAAGTCTGCAGGATGACAGAGACAGACTGTTACAGGAACTCGGATCAAGGAGGATACACCATGAAGCCAAGCAAGGGTTAGCTTCAGCTGCTGTTGACACTGATAGTGTCACTAAACAAATTTCACTCAGTAAGCTGCAAAATAAGGAAATTCTGGTAAGCTGTCAGTGCAAACTAAAAAAATTGCATGTAGCTACTAAAACATTATGAAGATGTTTAATAGTTCACCAGTAGTTTAATACGCATGTTAGCTGTTATTGCAGGTTTATAACTTAAATTTAGAAAGTTTCACTTGATATTCTGCATGACACAAACATGAGCCAGCATTTAGCCAACCCTGACATCGTAATACACTATTTTTAAATTGATATAGATATGTAGACATTTTAAGCTCTGCATAGAGGAAGTTAGTCTGCCAGTCACTAAATTAGACATATAGACAGATTCATTCAGTTCTTACAGGCTGTTCATCTTAGATTTTTTTTTAAACTTTTGATTTCAAACATTTGCTGTTTTCCTAGATTAAGTTGTGCATGAAAGTACCATACTGCAACCACAAAATGTTGTTCTGTATGGTTTTATTTTAATTCAGTTACTAAGGTTAATTCAGATGTGGTGCAGCATCTAATTTTCTGTGGGGTCATGCTTCTACCTATTTTACATTGGGGTGGACTTGAGCACTGGGCGGTCAGGTTACTTACTGAATGTATTGCATTGCTTAAGTGACAGGTGGAATTTGAATTGGGTTTCCTCCCAGTTTACAGTTCTGTACTCTAACCACTAGCATACGCTGATTGTGATCAGGGTCATTGTAAGCATACCATGCGCTGGGTGTTGGTTTTGTGGTGAAGAAACTGAACTGAAATCAAGAAACCCACTTTAGATGCAACCCAGTTTGATGGCTTCATCCTAAGTCTCTAGCAATAGATGACAATTATAAGCCTTTTAGCCCTTTTTCACATAAGCCTAGTGGCTAGAACTGTGAACCTGGAGACCCTGGTTCAGCTCCCAACTGTACCACTTAACTTGTTGTTTTTTTATTCTCTCGGTGCTTTAACCACCTAAGCTTTCTTTAACATCTCTTTAAGTTCATAATTTTGCTGGGTGCGCTTGATGACTGTTTCAGCTGTTTGTGGCTTTTATTTTGCTTTGGAACACATGTGCATGAAATATGTTATATAAAACCAAATTATTCTAACTGAACATCTGATGCATTTTCGTGTGGATACAAGTATTTTTATTTTGACTATGCACAACGTTTGTCTTAAAAAGCAACTCCAGGCAGCGGCATGTACTTTCATAAAATATGTTTCTGCTGTTGCAATTCACAAGAGACTACAAGTAGTTAATTTTCAGTTATCTGTTGTTCCACAGTATCATTGGGCTGGCCATGTACTGCTCTGGTTATACATGCTCACTTACTAGGGGCAAACACACTCCTGTGACATCATATAACCCCAGGTTCCAGCCCACTTCAAGTCAGTTAGCTTAGAAAGTTCAGTCTTCGTGTGTTAGCTGAGGAGCAGGCAGCATAGCTTGGAGCTTTCCTCCTTGAAGACTTTCTTCAGAACCTTTGTTGTTTTTTCCTTTTGTAGTAACGTTCCACAAAGAGTCATGTTTGCTTTTACAGACAGCATTTGTAAATTTAAACTGTGCCCATTGTTATCTGTTTAGCTGGTTTTTGCTTTAACTCTAAATTCCTGTTGTACATGGGTGTTTTGCCATTCTGCCTGAATTCTGCTCAGAATTTTTCAAAGGTGTAAAATACATTTTAAAGGTCTTGTTATTGTGGTTTGTATTTAGTCCGGTAACTAGGTAAGCCAGTTGTGTAGTTCTTTCTTCAGTTTTCCCTTCCTTCTCAGTGTCAACTGCTCAGGTTCTTTTCTTGACTTAAAATTGCTCAAGTTGAGTTCTTTTCCCATTCCTGTGAGTTTGGGGTACCTGCTCTGAAGCTGTTCAACACTTTTGGAGTGTAAATTGATTTTTTGACTGTTTTTCTGATAATCAAGTTTTTGATGCAGTTGCAGCATTTTGACAATTTGCATCATTGTGGTAAGAACTGACACAGCTGGGCAAAATTGTTAGCACAAGTACTTGGTGTGGAAGAAATTGACACTAGTGTGGAGAAACCTGCCACAAATGCACAGAAAAAATGTACACAGGTGCACAGATATTGATGCTGGTGACAAAAGTTTCCAACATAGATCTCCTTTTCCTGGTTTTGGAGGTAACGTAATCCTGTAAGACACCATGACATTCTACAGGCCCTTTTTAATTAATAAGAAACATAAAACATGTCATAAAACTTTGAGTCAGTCTTTGTATGGTAAGCTTTGTCTGTTCTGTGCTAGCAAGGCTAATGTCTTTCAGCACCTGATCCTCAAAACTGCTGGTGGGATGGGTTAAGGTACATCTAAGTTCATGTTAGGCGGTGGTAATAGTGTTATGCAGGTCCTCTGTTACCTTAACAAGCTTTTCTACAAAGAGGATCATGCAACTAGGATGCCGAAAGGTGTTCTTTCTCTTACACCCCATTCATAGCAGACATTCTCTCGGAGGGGGGGAGTGGGTTGGATCAGGACAGGCACTTCCTAATGTATCAGGACATCTGTCACAGAACTTGGATGAAAAGGATGTTCTATGTTTAAATGCATCTCCAGATCTGTTGTGGCAAGGCGCCATCCCTCCATCAGACAGTCTGGAAGGCTCCCAAGGTGATATGAATCCTACTGACCCTCAGGATCCAGTGGTTCCTCAGGATTCTGGACAGGAGGAAGAGGAATGTGAATGGGTAGATGAGAATAAATCTTCCTCTGTCATCTTTTTTTTTTTTTTTAAACTCTTTTTAATGCTCTCCCACACCCCAGCATCCTTCCAGGGTGTACCATCGACGTCGGCCTCTGCTCCCTTGCCTGAACCCTGCTACTGACCGGAGGAACTCCCCCAACCACCCAGGCAGACCTAGCCCCACCAGATCACTCCCGAGCAGACCCGGCCCTCCCTTGGTTTGCCTTTTATGAAATTATTAGGTCCCACTCTTGTAGTGGGCTGGGCGTGAGTCCCAGTCGCAGGGCTGACAGTTGGGATGTGGGCCACGTCCCCATACCCCCCATCATCTCTGCAGTGTGTGGCAGGGATTTTCACTTTTTTGTCCCCTGCGGAGGAGCTCAGCGTGAGTCCAACATAGTGCAGTGGCTCCACACCCCTGGCATACACCCGCTCACTACGTTGGTGCCCTCCAGCCACCATCAGAGGTTGCGCAGTGAGTGGACGCTCCCCTGAGCCCTCTCTGGGAAGAAGGGGCAGTTCATCAGACACTCGATCTCTTCCCTCCCCTGCCGACCCCCAGTGATCTGGGCTTGTTCCCGAACCTGGGTCGTCAGCATGGTGCGAGGTGTGGCGTCCAGCGCCTCAACCCTCAGCACCACTGGGCCCGGTCTATTCTGTGTCATCTTTTTTTGATCCAGAGTGTATTTCCTTCCTGGTAGAAGAGACCGGTAGGCTTCAGCAGCTACTGGATACGATCTACCACGATGCTGAATGTTATCCCATCTTGTCAGACGAGTCTGATAGATTGTTTTGACGGGGTGACAAAGGAAGTATATCTGGGAGGGGCAGTCGATGTCGCCTACCTCGATTTCAGCAAGGCCTTCGACACTGACCCACATAAAAGGCTAGTAAACAAGATGGGTAGTCTGGGCATGGAGCACAAGGTGGTAAACTGGTTTAGGAACCAGCTACTTGACAGGAAGCAGAGGGTGGTGCTAAATGGGATCCAATCTGGGGAGAGGGGGGTAACCAGCAGGGTACCTCAGGGATCAGTCCTTTGGCCAGTGCTGTTTAATGTCTTCATTAATGAGATTGTGGTAGGGCTGGTGAGAAAGGTCTGCCTGTTTGCAGATGACACCAAAATCTGCAACAGGGTGGATACTCCAGATGGGGTGGAGAGAATGAGGAGGGACCTAGGGAAGCTTGAAAATGGTCTGAGGTGTGGCAACTGAGGTTTAATTTTAAGAAGTGTAAAATAATGCACCTGGGATTAGGGAATCCTGGGGAGAGCTACAGTATTGGAGGGGAGTTGCTGACAACCACCAAGGAAGAAAGGGACCTGGAGTTTATCATTTCAGATGACCTAAAGGTGTCCAAGCAGAGTACAAAGGCTGCAGGGAAGACCAGTGGCATGCTGGGGTGCATAGGCAGAGGTATCACTAGCAGAAGGCGGGAGGTAGTGATGTAATTATATAAAACATTGGTGAGGCCTCACCTAGAGTACTGTGTGCAGTTCTGGAGGCCACACCTTTGTAAGGACATTGACAGGGTAGAGACGGTCCAGAGAAGGACGACCAAGATGGTACAGGGCTTGCACCAGAAAACATAGGAGAGATTAAAAGACCTCAGTATGTACTCACTGGAGGAGAGGAGGGATCGGGGGGATATGATAGAAACATTCAAATACCTTAAGGGCATAAACAAGGTGCAGGGGTGACATTTTCCAGTATAAGAGGAGTACAAGAACGAGGGGGCATGATATGAAATTGGAAAGTGGCAGGTCATGGGGAAATGTGAGGAAGTTTTTCTTCATGGAGAGGGTGGTGGACACATGGAATAGTCTGCCACAGGAGGTGGTGGGAGCGAGCACAGTGGAGGGATTTAAACATGCCTGGGACAGGCATAAGGGAACCTTAGAGGTGAAAAGCCATTGACCAGGTAGGGTCAGAGGCTGCAAACTAGTGTAGGGCTTATAGGCGACTAGATGGGCCTAGCGGTCCTTGTCTGCTGACAATTTGTATGTTTCTACATCCTCTACAGGGGGTACTCTCAAGTGCTTGCCTGAATTTGAATATTTTGCAAACATAGCTAAAGACGAACAGGGATAATGTGGACAAGAAAAAGTAGATTCCCTAGTCGCGGGCAAAATGCCATCCATTCCTTGATGCATTGGTTAAAAAAAAATTGGAGGCTTCTCTTGTTACAGATGCATCAATCTTTTGGTAGTCAGAAATACTGATCTTACTTCGAGAGGGAGCTCTTGCAGCAGGTAACACAATTAGGACTGAAGTCGGCAGGAGGCAGCACTCCACGGAAAATTTCTAGCTAGCAATATACAGCGGGGGACTGCCCCCAACGTCCCATCTGATATAAAAGGGCCGGTCCCCCAGCATCCCTGAGTTCTTTTCCCGCCATCGACTTGCACGCATCGGCTACACTGACACCTTCAGCTGTCGTTTGACTGCTTTTATACCGCATTTTAACGCTTTATTTCCTATATGTTCGAATTTATTTTACCTTTATTTTTTCCTGCATGTCGACTTCCTCCTCGTCTGTTGACCAGCACGAGTCTAAGTGCCTGCGGCAAACAAATACCGTTGTGAGATGGAAACTCAGCCTGCCTGCTGTGTCTAGGTCCAGACCACAATACAGAGGCCTGTCCACACTGCCAAAAATTCAACAGCAGGATGAGGATTTGCCACCAGAAGACCCTCCAGGCCTACTTAATGTAGCAGAAGTTAGCCACCATGCAGAAGGATTCCTCTGCCAAGGAGGGTCCCTCTCACAAAAACTTGGGAAAACATCATCATAAGGAGAAGAGGAAAGAGAGGGACAGAGACAGATCCCGGTCGGGACCTAGGCCATCCTACTCCTGATCAGCCTCCAGGGGGTTCGGACTCAGCCTCCCAGACTACGCATTCTCATACCAGTTTAACGGTAGTGAGACCACCCACTCAGGTAAGGGCAACAGGGAGCTCCACGCAAGGGTCCTCTACCCTTCAGCCTCTGGAGATTCGGCCACATTCACACTCCTTAGGCCGGCATTCAGATTCCAGTGTCATGTCTTCCTCCGGCGACAGACCAATGAAAGTGTCCTCCAAGTTGGTCTCCTCGGGAACTGACTCCCTAGATATAGACGAGGGGGTTCGGACCACTCCTCCGGGAGGTCTGTCTCTCAACCCCCAGAGGCCTAACGGTGCTTAAGCCAACACTTGAAAAAAGGGCGGAGAAATGACCATTGGCTGAGGATACTCTCCACCGCCAGGCCCCAACGTCCCAAAAGCGGGCAACCTCAGCATCCGACAACGCCCATCATCAGATAAAGGAGTCCAATGCCAGACAGTCTGAGGCTCTGAATACTTCGGATTCAGCATCGACGGCCACACTACCAATACCGGCAGATGAACGCAATGATCCGCTGTCAGGTAGTCAGACGTCAGCCTCCCCACAGACTCCAGCTGACAACCTCAGACCCCCACCAAAGGCCCTGTCATCACTGGTGGGCCTCCCGTCTAAAGCCCCAACACTTCCAGTGGGCCCCCAGGCCAAAACCCAGTTGCCACCCGCAGGACCACTGACGGGTATACTGTTGTTGCCTGTTCCGGCACCGGATTAGGTGACGGGCCGGGTACCAGGTCCTTCGAACTGGCCGACACTGGATCAGGAGCCAAGACTCCATCTGTCACAGGTCAAGGACCTATTTGCCTCCTCGTGGGACACTATCAAGGCTGATGTTCTCGTAGCCAAATGAACAGGGGTAGAGGAGCCTAACCCCAGGGAACCTACTCCTCCACCTAATGAACCTACTCCTCTGCCCAAAGAGACCACCCCTCCACCCAACAGCGGGGGTCACTCGGGCCGCAAGAATTGCTCCAGAACTAGGAGCAGGAGCTCATCGCGCTCCACAGAGGGTTGCAAGTGTAAACGCAAACGTACCAGGTCCAGGTTCTCTTCCTCAGAGATTTCATATTACTCACCTGATTCCTCTTCTGAGTCCTCCTCAGAATCTGATCTCCCATTGCTGTACCCAAGAGACACACCAAGGTCTCCGCCTGATGACCCCTCCTTTATGGAGGTGATGCGTCATATTCAGTAGAATATGGGATGGGACACAGAGGACCTTGATCCCAAAAGACACCGGTTAGCGAAATACCTACGTCAAAAGTACCCAAAACCGGTGGTTGTACCGCCCCTGGTGGACACCTTTCAGGACGTCACCAAGGCGGCATGGAAGCATCCCTCCACCTCTTCGGCAGTACCAAAGAAGGCAGATTGCCTCTACAGGGCACCCAGAGAGGAACCCTTCCTAGGTGAACAGCCTATAGCTGACTCCATAGTCATTATGGCTGCTCACGACAGGTCCCAGAGACCAAAACACCTTAGCACACAACCACCAGACTGAGAATCCAAGCAGTTGGACTCAATGGGCAGGCGAGTGTATTCCTCGCCACCTGCACTATTCGGTTCCTGAACTTACTGACCCACGTGGTGCAGTTCCAGAATGCCATGTGGGAGCAAGGGATGGACTTAGTTAGGGACCTACCAGATTGTTCCCAAAAAGCTAAGTTGGAGAAACTTATGCACACCGGATCAGACATAGGTACCCACGTACTTCAATCGGCCTATGATTCTGCAGACATTGCAGCTAAAGCAGCTGCTACTGGGGTATGCCTGACCGCCTCCCTTTTCACGCTATTCCCCATCCCACGCAGCTCTTATCTAAGGCGAAATCCAATCTCTGCTGGACAAAAGCACAATAGAGCCAGTTCCTACTGCTCAGAAGGGACAAGAGTACTATTCACACTTATTCCTAGTACCCAAGAAAATGGGAGCTCTAAGGCCTATTCTGGACCTCAGCGACCTCAATGTCTTAATGGAATACAGGCACTTTTGGATGGTCTCCCTTCAGGGCCTGCTTCCCATGATCCACCAAGGAGATTGGTTCTCATCCCTGGACATGCAGGACACACGTTTACACATCCTGATAGCCAGACACCACAGGAGGTTCCTGAGATTCGAATTCAAGGGCCAGCATTTCCAATTCAGGGCACTGCCATTCAGCCTATCCTCGGCACCAGGTGTCTTCACCAAGTGCCTGGCAGTGGTGGCAGCAGCCCTCCAGAGGAGGGTCCATTATGTCTTCCCATACCTGGAAAATTGGCTTCTCACAGCCCCATCCAGGGAGGCTCTTCAACACACAGGGGGAAGATACTTTTTCTCTCTTTACGGTATTGGGAATCGCAGTAAACATGCTGAAATCATCACCCTGGCTGACTCAGAAGCTCTAGTTTATAGGAACTCTTCTTGACACCTCTCAGGGAAAGCTTTCCTACCAGGGGACAGAGGGGACTGCCTAAGGGGTCTCGCCCACCACATTCAGTCTTCACGACAGGTCCCAGCCAGGACGGTACTCAGACTTCTCGGCCACATGGCGGCAGCCTTTACTACTGTACCATTGGCCAGACTTCATATGAGAATGCTCTAGTGGACACTGAGAACCCAATGGGATCAGCACTGGAACGATCTTGATCAGCTCGTCTCAATTCCAGGATCCGTCCAGCAAGCCCTCCAATGGTGGCTGGACCCATCCTATCGGTCAGTGGGTAATCCCTTCCAGAGGACACAGCCTACCCAGATTTTACATAGAAACATAGACTTTGATGGCAGATAAGGACCACTTGGCCCACCTAGTCTGCCTCTTTCCCTACCTGTTGGATTAAGCTGCAGACAGGTGCCTCAGGTGACAACAGATGCCTCAGGCACTGGCTGAAGAGCACAACTTTCTGATCGCAGGACTGAAGGACTGTGATCCCCAAATGAGGAGTCCCTGCATATCAACATACTAGAAATAAGGGCTATCCTATATGCCTTGCAGGCATTACAAACAGACCTACTCCTGGGACACCTCCTGGTCCAGACAGACAACATGTCGGTGGTGTTCTACATCAGCAAACAAGGGGGAACACACTGATATTCACTCTGCTGCGAGGCAATGAGAGCTTGGGAATGGGCCATAGCTCAGCGGATGGAGATCTCGGCAGTTCATATCCCGGGTGTGCGGAACACATTGGCGGACATACTAAGCCAGTCAAGGTCCAAAACCCACAAGTGGGAACTCCAGCAATCAGCCGTACAAGATCTGTTCGACAGGTGAGGTCTGCCAGAGTCTGACCTTTTCGTATCCCCACACAACGCAAAACTGCCCCGTTTTTGCTCACTAGATCCAGGGCCTGGTGTTTTCTGGCAAGACGCATTGTGCCTCTGCTGAAAAGGGAGATTCCTCTATGCTTTCCCTCCCTTTCCACTAATACAGTGGGTTCTTCTCAAGCTTCAGTCAGAAGGGGTGGACATGATACTGGTTGCCCCCTTCTGGCCTCAACAGATTTGGTTCCCACTACTCCAGCAACTGGCGAGGGAACCACCTCTTCCACTGCCACTCACTTCACATTTGCTATCTCAGGACAACGGGAAACTTAGTCCATCCAGACCTGAGATCATTACACCTGCATGTGTGGCGCCTACAGACTTAGCCATTTCCCGCTTTGGGCTCTCGGCTAGAGTAGCCAACATTCTGGTGGCCGTTAGGAAACCATCCACCAGAGCCACATACGCAATGAAGTGGAAACGCTTCTGTCTATGGCCTTCAGCCGTGGAGCAGACCCATTCACTTGTCCAGTGAACTCAGTATTGGAGTACCTCCTTTCCCTTTCCGACTCAGGCATTAGCTACACTTCCATAAAGGTGCACCTTTTTGCAGTGTCAGCTTATCATGCACCTGTGAAGGGACAAACCCTGACACAGTCAGATCTTGCACGCATTTTTTTGCCTGGCATCCTTCATATGAAACCTCCCATCAGGGACCCATCCCTCCATGGGACCTCCTTTTGGTTCTGGAAGAACTTACGTTAACCTCCATTTGAACCAGCCACAGATTGCGAGCTATGCTTTCTTTCTTAGAAAGTGTTGTTTTTGGTTGCAGTCACTTCTGCTTGGAGGATCTCTGAGCTTCAGGCTCTGATGTGTAAAGAACAATATTTGATTTTCCACAGGGACAGGGTGTTCCTGCGAACAAATCCTAAGTTCTTACCAAAGGTGGTGTCTGAACTTAACCTTAAACAAGACATCTGCCTGCCGGTTTATTATCCAGAGCATTCGAATCGAGGAGAGGTTCTGTTGCAAACCCTGTACGTCCACCGTATTCTTCGGTACTGCTTAACCTGAACCCAGGGACCTAGAAAATCAGACCCACTGTTCATCTCCTTTGCCCCACGAATGTGAGGAGCACCTGTTACAAAACAAACCCTTTCAAAATGGTTGAATTGCATTACCTTCTGTTACCAGAACTACGACAAACCCTTACTCGGACCAGTAAAGGGCCACTCCACCAGAGGTGTAGCAGCCTCTTTCGCCTCTTTAAGGAACATGTCTGCAGCAGACATATGTGTAGCAGCCACTTGAAATTCATTCCACACTTTCATTAAGCATTATAGTCTGGACATTACCTCTAGGCGCAGGATCGGCTTCCACCTTGCAGTCCTGCAGGGCCTCATCTCCTGAGGGACTGTCTGTGTGTGTCTCTCTGTTTCCTCCACCCTGTATGTATGGGATTATGCACTGCTTGGGACTCTGTCCTAATTATGTTACCTGCTGCAAGAGCTCCTCTCGAAGTAAGATAGTACAGTTACTGTACATAAGAACTTACCATAACAGTAGATCTTTGAGAGGAGTTCTTGCAGCAGGTGCTGTTCCCGCCTGCCTCCCCCTCAAGGGATTCCTTTTGCAAATGCAGCAAGAACATCTGCCTCCTAGGTCTTAGGAGGAGCCTCGTTGTCTCCATCCAAACCTTCATCTGTGCTGGAGTCTCCGACGGGAGAACTGAGAGACGCTGGTGCCGCCCCTTTTATATCACATGGGACATTGGGGCGGTCCCCCGCTGTATACTGCTAGCTAGAAATTTTTCATGGGGTCCTGCCACCTGCCAGCTTCAGTCCTAATTGTGTTACCTGCTGCAAGAGCTCCTCTGAAAGATCTACTGTTACAGTAAGTTCTTACTTAACTGTACTTTATTCCAGTATGTGGCACAACAGAACTTTCATATCTTAATGATAAGCATGTAGAATCAGCTAGTAAAAGGGTACTCCGTGCATCAGGTTTTGCTTTGAGACATGCATCAGTCTTGGCATTGGTAGCATGAGCAATGTGTGAATGGTCAATGGCTGTAGCAGATAAGGTTCCAGAGGAATCTCTTGTCAGAGATGTCCTTACTGTAGTGTATATGGCAGCTTCCTTTTTTATGGGACTCCATGGTGAATCTCCTCCCTGCCTCTGCAAGAGGTTGTGCTGCACCTGTGCCTTCCCTGAGGTCAGTCTGGCTGAGTCATTGGTCATCAAATCATGCCTGCAAGTCACATTTGCTTAGTAGGCCTTTCACAGGTGTTGTATTACTTGGCTGCAGTTAGAAGAAGTTCTTAAGGATCTTAAAGAGAAGAAAGGTTCCTTGACAAGTTCCATTACTCAGCAAACTTAATAATCATGGCTTCAGAGGCAGGGGTTTCAGACATGGCTGCAGGCTCCTTGGAAGGTTTTGCTCTTGTTAAGTGATATGGATACCAGCTAGGTAGCAGTGCATTCTCAAGCTTCAAGTCTCAACAGAATAGAGGCAATTTCTCCCATAATGTTTGGGGAAGCCAACTGCAGTCTGTTGCTCTGCATGAGGCTGTGTAGGTCAATCATTGCCCACAAGGTCTGGGTGAATAGCTATAAAAATGTTATGCTGATTGTGCCCAGACTATGTCAGATTCCTGGTACTGGAGATAGTTTTTCAGATCTGTGCAACAGTGTTTTCTTCTGTGCCCTGTACAGGATGCTGTTCTAGTCTATGGTTTCTACAGATACCAGGAAATGCCAAGTAGTAAACCAAATATAATATCATCTGCTCAGCATAGGGGCAGTGATTCTGGTCTCTCCTCAGGAAAAAAGAGTAGGGATTTTACTCCATTTATAGCCCGCAAGTCAGAAAAATCTCTGTAGTCTGAACCAGTTTGTGAGACTCCTCCGGTTAAAGATAGAGTCTCTGAGGTCAGTCATTCTGGCAACTCAGACAGCTTTTTTTCTAATCTCATTAGACCTATTGGATGCATATGTACACATCCTGATTTGATGGTCACACCAGAAACTTCTCAGGTTTGCCATTTGAGATCAACACATCCAGTATTGGCCTCTCCCCTTTTGTTTAGCTTCTACCCCGAGAGTGTTTGTGAAGATCTTAATAGTCATGGTAATTTTCCTTTTGTGTGAGGTACATGATGTTTATTCTTGCTTGGTTCAGAACAGTCAGCTTTCTGTTCAGTCTGCAGGACTTTGCAGATTCTGGAGGAACACAGTTGGCTAGTGAACTGGGGTCAGAGCTCTCGTCAGTCTTCTCAATCACCTGAGCACCTCGAAGCATGCTTCCAGACAGAACTGGTGAGAGTGTTTCTCTCACAGAGCAGAATGATCAACCTCACGTATCAGATTTATCAGTTCAGGATGCACAAGGTTCTGCCAGTGCACACTTGTCTCCAGATTTTTGGTATGATGACCGCTACCATAGCAATGGTTCCTTGGCCCAGAATATACATGAGACCTTTTCAGGTCTTCCTTCTATCTCATTGATCACTAACTCTGGAACAGTACCAATGACCGATGTGGATCCCGAGGTCAAAACACCAGTCATTGCAGTGGTGAGAGAACGCTCAAAACTGTTGAAGGGGTCTCCATTAGTTCTGTCGTAGCAACTCATCATGACCACCAACGCCAATCTGATGAGCTGGGGTGAAGTGCTAGGCCAGGTTTTTGATCTGTGGTATATGGTCCTTGAGGAGCAGAACCTCCAGCTAAACGTCTTAGAGACCAGAACTGTCTTATTGTTGTTGAGACACTTAAGGATAGAGGTCAGTGATCTGGAGGCATTGGTGGCTGAGGCAAGCCTGGACCTGGTGATGATCACAGAAACATATATGACCCAATACCATGACATGCCAGAGATTACTGTGATCAGAAAGGATAGGAAGGGAAAGAGAGGGGGAGGGATGGCACTGTATGTAAGGGAAAGTATAAAAGCATCAGAGATGGAGGATATGGGGCAGAGCAATCTCCTAAAAACAATATCACTGCAGAATTGGGGTGGCTGATAGACCACCATCTCTAAATGAGGAAGCCGATAAAGAATTAGGGGAGGAGATCAAAAGGGCAGTAGGGCTTAGGGAGGTGTTTTTTCCTGTAGCAGCAAGTGCAAGAAGCCAACATCTGGTGGAAGTCGTATTGCATTCCTAGTACAGAGAGTAGAAGAGCCTACTTAATAATCATCCTAGACTTGGTGCTTACCGGTAAAGGCAGTATGGGAGAGGTGAGGGACTGATCCACTAATAACCAGCGATTATCAGACAGTTTGGTTCAGTGTCAGATTGGAAGCAGAGAAAAATCATTGTCAGATGAAAGTCCTGGACTTTAGGAGGACTGTTTTTGGAAGAAAGAGGGAGCTGCATCAGGAGAAACTGTGGTTGGAGGGACGACAGAGGGATGGAAGTATAATGGGTATTGATAAAAATGGTGTAACAGGTCATGGATCTCAATGTAGAATATTTGGCAAGGAGGAAGGGATAAAAAACACTATGGTTCATGAGGGAACTATAGGAGGTTGTGAGGGCTAAGAAAAGGGCATTTCAGAACATACAGACAAGCAAAGCAGAGAGGACAGGGTAGAGTTTCACAGCTGGATGAAGGAGGACAATAGTATAATGAAGAGTGCAAAGGCTGACATGGAACAGAATTGTGGAGGGCACCAAAAGGGGAGATGAGACCTTCGTTACATAAGTAGGGTTACCACCTGTCCTGATTTTTGCAGGACTGTCCTGATTTGGGCAGCCATGTCCTGCAAAAAAACCTGAAAAATACTAAATGTCCTGACATTATAGTAGAAAAAATATTTTCTGACTTTCTTCTAAATGTTTTAAAAAACTAATACCTTACCTAAAAGACCTTAAAATGATAAGAAACACTAGAAACAACTGAAAAACTACAACATATAGTCTTAATTCTGATTATTTAGAGAAAACAAGTCTGATGCATTGGTCGAGGTTACATATTGTCCTGCGAAAAATCATGTTTCAGTGAGAAATGTCCCACTTTGGGCTTCCTAAAAGGGGGTAACCCTATACATAAGGGAGAAGAATGAAATTATGAAAGGAGTAGTCAGACTGAATCAAGGAGAGAAGTTCGAAGAGAAAGGTAAAGAAAAGGCAAACATTCTGAACAGATATTTCTGCTCTGCATTCACAGTGGAGGACAAGGGATCAACACCTTTCTGTGCCATTAGGGCAGAGGGGAAGGGGAAGGGGTCAGTGTGGATCCCACTCTAGCACAAAGGGTACTAGAGGGCTTAAAGGAGCATTACACCCTCACATATGGTAAATGTTACCTGTTTTCTTATCTCCAATCAGTTCCATGTCCATAGCTGTTTGGAATGTAAACAATTAGTTTTTTGTTTACTTTGGCTGTTTGTGGTGGTCTTCTGTAACTATCCTGGGTGACTCTATTTTTCTGTTTGTTGAAGTCTCTGTTGTTCCTGGGAGCTGTTTTAGCAGTCAGAAGATGTGTCAGTACCCATTAGTCTGTACAGTATGCCTGTTTGCTGATTAAGAATAACAAAACAAGTAGCAGGAGAGATGAGAAATAACTTCCATTTACTTTCAGCAACTTTGAACAAAAAGAGCAGCAGCACCCAGTACCTCCTTTAGGGAGTATATCTCTCAAATGAAATATGCTTCCTTTTTTTCCCATTTTTTTGGTAGCTGGGTAAGCACATATAAGCATATAGATATGTGCAGTATCATTTTTTTATTTCTGATAAAGCAACCTGATGAAAGGTGTTAGGTTTGGCCTTTTTGTCTGTCTGACCACTTTTTGTGTAATAAGGGCTCAGGTGAGGTTTTGCACAGCTTGTTGGTTATGTATTTTAATATTGATTAAATACAAATGTACATATCTTTATGCTTATAAGTACATTTCATTTGAGGGGTATATTCCCTGCAGGAGGTAGCAGGTGCTGTTGCTTTTTTGTTAAACCTTTCTGATTATAAATACTGAGCACTTCATGACCCTTTGAGCTGCTTTTTGTGCATTTTTGTATTAGCACTTTCAAAAACTTCTTAGGAGTGGTAGGTAGAGCAGTTTTTTTTTCTTGTAAATCACATTTACATTGTATATTTCTGGAGAGTGTTTAAGGTTATTTAGTCTTGCTGCGCTGAGATGTACTGTGTAAATGGGCTCTGTGTCATAATTTTCTTGCTGCACATGCAGCTGCTGGAGAGTAACAGATTTCAGCAGTCAGAAAATGGAGGCACCCAGGATAGTTACAGAAAACTACTAACAAAAAAAAACCTACATTAATAAAACGTAATAAAATATCTCAAGTTAATAGCCAACAGTCTTAATGCTGTTTCCAAATTGTACTTTGCAATAATGAATCTGTCACCACATGATGGGAATGAAATTGGTTATTACTCATTACTGGCAAAAGTCCATGCCTCTGGTAAGCAACAGTTGGTCCTGGGATAGTATTTGAGGGAATTCTTATAACTCTATTTAGGTGGACAATATATGGCTGATGCAATATAAACTTTTGTTGAACTTGTGCTCCACATGCATCAGACGGTATAAAATGTGAAGAAGTAAGCAATAACCCATAATAGGGCATGTGTTTCTAGAGAATTAATGCATGCCCTGGGTAAATTGGAAGGCACGAGGGCAACGGCTGAGTGACTTTCAGTGCATCCAGGAAAAGCATTAATTCTCAAGAAACCCATGTCCTCGAGTGGGTTATTGTGCTTATAAAAATGGAATTTCTTTTTATAACTCAATAGATTTTTATTGATCAAGTACAACACCATAACCACACACATCAAATATATAACCATCACGAGGGTTACACAATGCTTATGTTGGCAGTATACAACTTATACAGGGATAGTTCTGCATGGAACAACATAATACATATACTGTAGGTAATAACTAAATCAAGCAGCTCAAGATTATGAGGAGTAAATTAACTTGTAAGTTGATCCATCAACAGCATGGTCACTACAAGAAAGAAGAAAAAAGGTCCATATCAAACAACGCCAATGTATTTTGTAGGAATGTTCCAACCATACATAATATGGTAACTTCCATTGAGGAATATCCAATAAGAACCCAAATTAATCGTGAAGAAAAGGACAAAGGTAGAAATCCAGTCCGTGTGTGACCAGAGTGCAATATGAAACTATTACATCTATAGGAACAAAACTGTAACAGTATAGAACTCGGTGAATATAGTGCACATCCCCCTCCCCCCCAACACACAAAATAATGAATACTACAGAGAGTTTGGGATTCAGACCCAAGTAATGAAAGACCCATCAAAAATCTGTTTTGTCTGCTACAGTTATAATAAATCGGTCGTCTCCCACTGATGCCAAGGGTGCCATAATTCCAAAAATGTGACTTGTTGAAGCCGGACAGTACTAGTTATTTTCTCCATTCTCTCCAATTTTCCCATCTTCCACCTCCAGCACTCCACTGAGGGAGGCTGTGGGGCTAACCAGCTGGAAGTAATACATTTGAATGCTGCCACCCTCAAAATCTGGCCCAGCCTTCGGATCTTAACTCGGACAAGCTAGTGAGGCAGGAAAACCCAGTACCAATTCCGTAAATGCAAATGGGAAGGTTAGCCCAGTTAATTGTTGGATTTCACTATGGATAGCTTGCCAAAAACGCAAAAGCTTAGGGCAAGCAAATAAAAATATGGTAATGAGTCCCCTGGGCCACTCCACAGTTACACCAACATAAATCTGTGTAATTCAGATTGAAAGTATGGCCTTCGACACCGTCCCACATAAAAGACTGATAAACAAGAAGGGTAGTCTGGGCATGGGTCACAAAGTGGTAAACTGGGTTAGAAACTGGCTAACAGACAGGAGGCATAGGGTGGTGGTGAATGGGATCCAGTCCGGGGAGAGGGGGGTGACAAGTGGTGTACCTCAGAGGTCAGTCCTTGGACCAGTACTGTTCAATGTATACATTAGTGACGTAGCAGAAAGGCTGTAGGGAAAGGTCTGCCTGTTTGCAGATGACACCAAGATCTGCAACAGGGTAGATACTCCAGAGGGGGTAGAGAAAATGAGGCAGGATCATCTAAGGACACTGGGAAACTGGTCCGATGTGTGGCAACTGAGGTTCAGTTCCAGAAAGTGCACAATAATGCACCTGTGACACAGAAACTTGGGGGAGAGCTGCAGGATTTGGGGGGGTTGCTGACAGTCACAAAGGAAGAAAAGGATCTGGGGATCATAATTTCTGACAGCCAAAAGGTGTCTAAGCAAAGTACAAAGGCTGCAGCAAAAGCCAGTGGTATGCTTGCGTACATAGGCAGGGGTATCACTAGCAGAAGGAGAGAGGTGGTAATTCCACTATATAAAACACTGGTGAGGCCTCACCTGGAGTACTGTGTACAGTTCTGGAGGCCACATCTTTGAAAGAACATAGACAGGGTGGAGGCAGTCCGGAGAAGGGCGACAAATATGGTACATGGCTTGCACCAGAAAACATATGAGGAAAGATTTGAAGGACCTTAATATGTACTCACTGGAGGAAAGGAGGGAGAGGGAAGACATGATGGAGACCTTCAAATACTTCAAAGGCATAAACAAGGTGCAGAGGGGTGACATCTTTCGATATTGAAGTACAAGGACAAGAGGACATGATATGAGATTGGAAGGGGGCAGGGTACAGTGGATTGTGAGGAAGTATCTTTTCACAGAAAGGGTGGTGGATGCATGGAACAGTCTGCCGCAGGAGGTGGTGGAGCGAACACAGTGGGAGGTTTCAAACATGCATGGGATGGGCATAAAGGAACCCTTAGGGTGGGAAGAAAAGAAAAGAGCCGTTGACCAAGTAGGTTCAAAGGCCGCAAACAAGGATAGGCTTATGGGCAGACTAGATGGGTCTAGCGGTCCTTAACTGCAGACAATTTCTGTGTTTGTATGTAAATGTTTAGTGATAACTGGGGTTCTAAAAAATCGAACCAAATGTTTTCCAATTCAGTTCTCGCCATGAGGAAGACACAGTGACCTGCCAACCTAAGCAGAGGCACCTCGCCCAGTGGGCTGGTGGAATCTGGGTACCACTTTCCTGTTCCCATTTTAGTCTTAAGTCTCCCAGTGGGGGGTCTGAATGAGACAGTAAGGTATATAGTTCAGAAAGGTATCTAAATTTACCACGAAGAGTAACAGTGGTATAAAAGAGAGACTCTAAACTGGCATGATCCCTGCTAATCCGAGGGAGGTTGCCTGTGGACATTATATAATGCTTGATTTGTAAATATCTGTAATGGCCCTCCTGTCTGAGGGAATACTTTGCTTATAGTTGAGCAAAAGATAGGCAGCCCCAGTCATCAGTACACTACAGAAAGGTAGTCAACGTATTCCTTTCCCAGTAACCGTAGCCAGGATCCAGTTTAGGTGGAAGGAAGGAGTCTTCATGTCTGACGAGGGAGAGGGGCCCTGTCTTGTTGGGGGTGTTGGTTAGTTTTCGAAGTCGTATGAGAATACAAACGAAATGTCTAACCCAGGGATTATGTGTGTACGACCAAATCTAAGGGGGGATTGAACTAGTGGGTAACGTCCACAGGGCCCAACGTGGTAGTGTGGCCTCTTCTATCTGGTACCAACCAGAGTTAACCTGTTGCTTGGCCCAAGTACAGAGCTGGGTGCCTTGTGCAGCTAAATGATAATGAAGGGTTAAGGTTGGGGGGAGCTTGACCTCCGAGATGATGTGGGGGGAGGGGCTGTAAAATATTCCTCAAGAGACAGGGCTGCTTCCCAGACCAGTTAAAGTGGTTCAGATCTTTAAATTGTTCCAAAGAAATCTAGGTACAGGGATTAGCAGAGGATGAAAAAGAAACTAAAGACGGGGTAGGACATTCATTTTTAACTACTTGGGTTCTGCCATGTAGCGTCGGGCAAGAGATTACACCTGGCAAAGTCAACCTGAAGAGCACTGTAAAGTTTAAGATAATTGTTTTTAAATAACAAGGAGGTATCCGCTGAGACATGAATCCTTAAATATCGAAATGTGTCTTTCTTTGCTCAGGCAAAGGGAAAAATACGTCTGAAATCTGTGGGGGAAGGGGGAGCTCCACTGCGTCTCATTGCTTTGGATTTAGTAAGGTTAATTTTGTAACCTGCCAAAGAACCAAATTCCTGAAGGGCCTGGAGGAGCTGCGGAAGAGGTGTTTGTGGATTGGAAATAAAAAAAAAAAAAGAATAGCATACAATGCCAGTTTCTGTTCAATGCCACCTGCCATCAGCTCCTTAATATTGGCATTACTTTGAATTAAAATGACCAAGGGTTCCAAGGACGGCAAATAATAAGGGGGGACAAGAGGTAACCTTGTCAGGTACCTCGACACAGGGCGAAGTGCTTGGAGTGAAAACCATTCAAGTTAACTGCTGCTTCCATGGTGAAATAAAGCGAGATGATTGCAGTGATAAACTTTTGGCCTACTCCAAACCTCCTCAGGGTGGTGGTCATAAATGACCAGTCCACCCTGTCAAAGCCTTTTTCAGCATCCATACTTATAGCCAATTGAAAATAATGTTTTGAACGTTGGGCTGTGATAATATTTAAGAATCTACGAATGTTGTCCTGAAGAAAACGACCCGAAATAAATCTGGTTTCATCTATGTAAACTAGGGTGGGGATGCATGATTGCAAACTATCTGTGAGGATTCCCGTAAAAATCTTAAAATCCACCGGGAGAAGGGAAATGGGATGGTATGATCTGCACTCCTCTGGGTCTTTGTCAGGCTTTAAAATCACTGAAATCTGAGCGAGGTTCCAAGACAAGGGAACGCCCTAGTGCCCTCCCCACGCTTCGTTATAAGCCGCTAGAAGGGGATCCAAGAACAGAGGGGCAAATTGTTTATAAAATTCAGATGTAAAACCATCTGTCCTGCGGCCCTACCACTTTTTAGTTGTTTGATATTGGTAAGAACTTCAGAAGGGGTAATGGGGGCATTGAAAAATTCCCATTTGTTGCTTAGCTTGTTGAGGAGTAACTGGACTGAGTAGTATTGCACTTGACCCTCGTGGTCTAAGGAATGCTCTGAAGTACATAAAGATTCATAATAATTTGCAAAGATACATGAGATCTCAACTGGTTGGGTGGTAGAGGATCCCGTGGTGGGGTCTTTAAGGCAGACAACCGCCCTATTGTGGCTGCATCTTTAAGATGTTGCCAGGCTAGAAACCTGTCTGCCCCGATTACCATGTTCGAAGTATTTTTGTTTTGAATAGCAAAGCTGCCCTTCAATCTGAGCATCTAATAATTGGTTCAGTCATCGTCGTCGTCTCCTGATTCAACTCAACTTTCACCTGATCATCTAAAGACACCTGATGTCGAAATTCCAGCTCTCCTACCTTGCATTCCAGGTCTAGCTGCTTTTGAATATGATCTTTTTTAATTTGAAACAATATTTAATTATATCCCCCTGGAAATAACATTTTAAGGCATCCCACCTCATGCCCACCCCTGTGGGAATTTTTTTTTTTATGCAAAAAGGTTTTAGGTTTTACTTTTCTTTAGTTAGGTTGTTGCTAGGTAAAACACTTGAGTTTGGTAACAAAGGCCTTGTACCTTTAAATGAATCCAGGAACTACATTTATTTTGAAGTAACCTATGACCTATTGTGGATTTTTGTGTTTAGAAAGTGGGGTAAAAATTATTTTAGTGAAAAAAGGTTTTATTTTTATTTAGTTATGTTGTTAATAGGTAGATTTGGGCAGGTTAGTACAGACACTGCAGTTTCTAGGTAAATAATGCTCAGGCGCTGTGTTTTAACCAATTAATGTTCGGTTTGGTCAATTTTTATACCCCATTTGGTAAGAGATAACTTATGTACAAGGTGCGGGGAACAAGAAGGAACACTTGCATATGATGTGGGAATGTGGTAAAGCCATTGTGAGAAACAGTTCAAGATAAAATTGACTCCCTCCTGGGTCTATCAGAACCTTTTTCTCCAGAAATCTGCTTAATAGGTAACAATAGAGAATCATTAGTAGGGATTCAAACATATACTGCTTTGGTGGCTGGAGTAGCAAAGAAATTGATAATTGAGACATTGACTGGATGAAGAGATGCCATCATACAGGGAATTCCATAAAGAAATACTTGCTGCCCTATGCACAAGAAAAATTATAGCAAGTACCAATAACAGATTCAAGTCATATAAGAAAAGATGGGATAAACTACATGCGGAGAACAGGAGGAAGGGTAGTTAAATTGGGAGGCTGGAAACTACTGTATGTGACACGATTAACTAAACAAAAGGATATAGTTCAGTGAGATCTATAAATCCAGACTACTGTGTAATTTCTATAAAAGATAACACTTGATAAATGACTATTACTTGAGGGCATGTATGTAAAGGTATGTATAATGTATTGTATGTAAATATCAGATCATGTTGTGTTTTGTGTATGTGTTGAAAATGTTTCAGTAAAGTACATTTATTTAAAAAAAAACTAAAACAAAAATGTCTATTCTCAAATGCGAAAGGAATGGTATTAACTGGTGCCACGTGACCTGATTAAATTCACAATATGTTAAGGTGTAGTGTTCCTTTATGTGCAGTTAAAGTGGACAAGTCAATGGGCCCAGGCGTGATATCCACATGTGCATAAGGAGATGGGCAGGACTTGGCTGAACTGCTAGCTGACCTGTTTAATAGGATGGTGAATGTAGTTCCCCTGCACAAGAGCGGGAGTAGGGATGATCCAGAGAACCACATACCTGTCAGCCTAACATCTATTGTGGGTAATCTGCCAGAGACCTTAATATGGGAAAGAATAGTAACTTTCCTAGACGTGAATGTACTGCAGAACAAGTGATATCTTGAGATCATGGGGAATAGGACCTGTAAGACAAACCTGATTGATTTCTTCGATGGGGGTGAACAAGGCAGTAGACAAGGCCAGGTGGTGGGCATACTGCAGTTTGACTTCAATAAAGCCTTTGATACTGTCCCACATGGACAGTGGTCAAGAAGATGCAGGAACTCATAGTAGGTGACAAAATTAGTAGGTTGGTGGGAAATTGGTTAAGTGACCAGGCCCGAATGGTGGTAATAAATGGGGAACACATAGAGGTCAGGGGGATCACTAGCAGGAAGCCTCAGGGATCTGTCTTTGGACTAGCCCTCATCAACATCTTTAGCTGCGACATGGGGGGGGGGGGGCGTAGGAATCCAGGGCATGATACTAAGATCTGTGGATATTGAGGAGGTCAGAATCATAAAGGAGGACCTGGTTATATTTGAAAGGTTGCTAATGTTAAAGCAGTTAAAATTTACACAGTCCATGATATCCTTGTAAACCCTACTCAGGGGCTTTAATGCAAAGGATCAGTTACAGTCCCAGTCATATATATGAAGTAATGTGGATCAACTTCTAATAGTTTAATGGTTTCTTCTTTTTTTAACATCTACAAAATAATTCAGTTGACATTTCATGGCATCAGTACCAAGGAACATGGGTGGTTAATCAGTGTGTTATGTCCTACTGTGCCTGCATTTTAAGATGTCAGCTAAGGTATTCTAAGAGCATACTATGATCTTGCTTCGAGAAACAGCTCTTGCAGCAGGTTACACCATTAGGACTGAAGCCGGCAGGTGCCAGGACCCCACAGAAATTTTCTAGCTAGCAGTATTCAGCGGGGACAGCCCCCAACATCGGTCCCACCGTCTACTCACCAGCATTGACCTCACGGTCCCACTCTGGTGCACGACGACTAAGAACTTCATCATACAGTTTTACCAAACTGATGTCAGCATCTCCAACTTCTTCTTCTGAGGGACACCCTTCCATGTGTGCCTGCGGCAAACAGATCCCCTTCAAGGATCCTCATTCGTCCTGCCTGCCGTTCTTAGGCCCAGACCACGACACCAAGGCCTGCTCTTTCTGTCAGGGGTTTAACAGCTGCACCAGGATCTGCTGCCGGAAGACACTTCAGGGGTTCCTTTTGGAAGAAAAACTTCGCAGAATGGATAAGGAATCTTCCTCCAGAGGTGAATCTTCCTCAAAAGTGCACAAACACCAGGACAAGCACCGGGAGAAGGCAAGGTCCAGATCCCCTAACTGGGCCTCGGACTTGCGTAGCTCAGGCTCCACACGCTTTGACCGCTCTCCCTCCAGGGCTCGCTCTCAGCCCCCTCCGGTCAAGGTTAAGGCTACAGGCGGTTCTTCGGCATCGCTTCACTCTATAAAGACTTCCAGGCCTTCGGCTTCCTCCACGCCCTCCTGGGCCTCATTGAAGTCTTCCGACTGTCACCAGACTAAATCTTCCTCTTCAGACCGACACCGGAACCCCGACTCCAGATCGGTCTCCCAGGGGTCCGGATCCCTCACACAGGAAGACAAAAGACCTGATGTCCCTGAAGCGGACGACTGACCCGATGTCGGCCAAGCACCCGACGTCTGCCAAACACCTGAAGTCGGCCAGGCATTCGCTGGAGCCGAGGACATCGGCCAAACACCAGACGTCGGCCAGGCATTCGCCAGAGCCGAAGACGTCGGCTAAGCGACCAACGTCGGTCACACACTCGCCGGAGCCAAAGACTGCCCCACCTCGTCACCGGTGGACACCGGTGGCCGGCACTCCATGGAAGAGGACACGACATTGCCTGAGGACCAGGCAGGTGTGACAGAGGACACAGGGCTTCCACGGGAGCCTTCGCCAATCCCGGAGACACCTTCGGACCCGACGCCCGACCCTGGCGACAGACCACCAGCGCCAGGCCCGTTGTCGGGTATGAACATCCAAGAGGTCAAAGATCTCTTCACTTTCTAGTGGGACACAATCCAGAAAGATGTGATCCCAGTGAAATCTCCTCCTCCTCCTCCTCCTACTCTTTCACCTCCTGCTGTCCCCTCCTCCACCGCAGGGGACAGCAGGACAACCACCAACCCCTAAGGAGCACACTCCAACTCCTAGGGGAAGATCTGAGGAACGGAGAAGGCCTCCCTCAAGATCTCCCAGCCCCAAGTGACCCAGATGTCTACGATACACTCCGCCAGGAGAGGATTCTAGATCGGATACCTCTGAAACCTCCAGGTCTCCTTTTTCACTCAGCATCCCATCACCTGACCCACAAGACTTGCCCAGGTCACCTCCGGATGATCCCTCTTTCTCTGAGATTGAGGCACATCCAGGAGAACATGGGATGGGACTCGCAAGATCTCGACCCTGAGAGACAGCGCCTTGCCTATTACCTTCGGCAGAAAGTGTCTAAGCCTGTGGTAGTGCCACCCTTGGTGGACACTTTTGCAGATGTCACCAAGGCTACATGGAAGCATCCGCACTCCACCCCCTCTGTGCCGAAGAAAGCTGACCGCCTGTACAAGACCTGGAAAGAGGACCAGTACTTGGCGCAGCAAACTCTGGCTGACTCCCTGGTCATTACAGCCTCTCATGACCGGTCCCAACGACCGCAGCATATAAGCACACAGCCACCAGAAAAGGAATCCAAACAGTTGGATGCCCTGGGGAGGCGCATGTATGCGGCTGCTACATGCTCCATCGGGTCCCTGAACTACCTATCTCATATGGTTCAGTTTCAGAATGCCCTGTGGGAACAGGGTCAGGACCTTGTTGACAGATTACCAGATGGCGATCAGAAGGCAGAGGTCCTAAACCTCCTTCGCACGGGGTCTGATGTGGGAACCCAAGTGTTACGAGCTGCATACGATTCTGTGGACTCGTCTGCCAGAGCTGCAGCTTCGGGCGTCTGTCTCCGGAGACACTCCTGGCTCCGTGTCTCCGGCTTTACCCCAGACGTACAGAAAAGCATTCTTGACGTCCCATACAATGGCGAAGTCCTGTTTGGTGAACACTCAGAGAAGGTTATCACCAAGCTTCAGGACGCCGGGAAGGCAGTTAGATCCATACAAGCCATGTACAGATCAAGACCTGGTTCCTTTCATAGGAACCAGAACCATTTTCGCAGCTGGCACTAATGGCAGCAGCCACGTTCCAGCCAGCAACAAAGGGGCACTTTCCATCGTAAAGCTCAGGCTAAATCTTCCCCAGGCAGAGGCCAGTGTTATACCAAACCGGCCCATCCTGCGGGAACCATCGCTGCCACAGCATGACTCCTTCCCGGCCCCCCGCCCCTCCTCTGGATCAACAGGCACAAAAGGTCAGGGGTCGCATTGCTCGCACCTTTTCAGGGTGGTAGTCGATTGCTGCCAACCGGTGGGTTCTTCAGATGATCAAGAGAGGTCACTTTATCGAATTCCTCGACCACCCACCGTCAAGACCTCCCCTGCTCTCCTGTTATTCGTGTCAGCACGCCCTGCTCATACAGCAGAAGGTGCTCGCGTTTCTCGGAAAAGAAGCTATAGAGCACGTACCGCGGAACCAGAGAGGTGCAGATTACTATTCTCACTTCTTTCTGGTTCCCAAGAAGACAGGGGACCTCCGTCCAATACTGGATCTCAGCGA
Source organism: Neoceratodus forsteri (assembly GCA_016271365.2). Taxonomy (NCBI): domain Eukaryota; kingdom Metazoa; phylum Chordata; order Ceratodontiformes; family Ceratodontidae; genus Neoceratodus; species Neoceratodus forsteri. Next base: position 273,061,313 of record CM028133.1, read on the forward strand.
CCTCAACGCTTTGGTCCTCTACAAACACTTCCGCATGGTGACCCTTCCAGGTCTGATACCCATGCTCAACCAGGGCGCCTTCCTAGCATCTTTGGACATGCAGGATGCTTACCTGCACATACCCATTGCTCAAGCGCACAGGAAGTTCTTGTGCTTCGAATTTCAAGGTCACCATTATCAGTTCCGAGCCCTCCCTTTTGGACTGTCATCGGCACCGCGACTGTTAACGGTGACTCTGAGGAGACAAGGCCACTACATGTTCCCCTACCTGGATGACTGACTTCTCATGGCGTCCTCTCGGGAGGCCCTGATGTCTGCCATTCATTGTACTCAGTCTCTGTTCGAGATGTTGGGCATCATTATCAATCAGGAGAAGTCACGCCTGGTTCCGTCACAGATTCTGCAGTTCATAGGTGCAGTTCTGGACACCATCCAGGGGAAAGCTTTTCAACCCCGGGACCGAGTGGAACACACCAGATCCCTCATCAGGGACTTTCTGGCAGAGAGAACCGTCCCAGCCAGACTAGTCCTTTGCCTGCTCGGACATATGGCTGTGGCCATTGCAACAGTCCCGCTAGCCCGTCTCCACATGCGGTGACCCAGTGGATGTTACGGGTCCAATGGGATCAGAAGCAAGACCATCTGCAGCTTCCAATTCGGATCACGAATGCTGTAATCTGGGATTGGCAATGGTGGCTAGATTCAAAGAACCTATTAGCGGGGTTCCCCTTCATCGCACTGTCTCCGATTGTGATGCTCTCCACAGATGCCTCAGGGCTTGGGTGGGGAGCACACCCTCGACTGTGTCAGGTCTCAGGGCCTATGGATAGCCCAAGGAGCTCATCTCCCCATAAATATCCTGGAAATTAGAGCAGTTCTTTATGCCCTGCAGGCTTTCCAGTCTGAGATCCCACCGGGTACTCTCCTGCTACAGACAGACAATACCGCGGTGATGTATTACCTCAACAATCAAGAAGGCACCCATTCCAATCCGCTTTGCAGGGAGGCCATGAGGGTGTGGGATTGGGTTCTACAACACAGCGCAAACCTCATTGCTGTTCATGTCCCAGGAGTGGACAGTGTCATCGCAGACAGCCTGAGTCGCTCTCAGGCCAAAGTCCACGAGTGGGAACTACTCCAGGAGGTAGTAGAGGATCTGTTTCACAGATGGGGTACACCAGAGTTAGACCTCTCTGCATCCCCATACAACGCAAAACTGCCCAATTTTTGCTCGCTAGATCCAGGTCCTGGTATTTTCTGGCGAGACGCGGTGTCCCTCTCCTGGGCGGGCAGATTCCTCTATGCCTTTCCTCCCTTCCCGTTGATCCCGAGGGTCCTTTTGAAACTCCACAGAGAGCAAGTAATGCTGATACTTATCGCGCCGTTTTGGCCCAGACAGATCTGGTTCCCTCTACTACATCAGTTGTCCCGGGAACCTCCAGTGCCTCTGCCAATCAGCTCTCACTTACTGTCTCAGGAGGCGGGCTCCTTGGTCCATCCGGACCTTCGTTCGCCTAACCTGCATGACATAGCCATTATGCAATATGGGGTCTGGCAGGAGGTGGCAGACGTTCTAGCGGCTGCTAGAAAACCAGCCACTTACGCTATGAAATGGCGCAGATTTTGCCTCTGGGCTCAGGCATAGGGGTTTTCACCAATGGATTGTCCAGAAAGGTCAGTCCTGGACTACTTCCTGTCTCTTTTTCAGACAGGCTTGGCCTACTCCTCGATAAAAGTACACCTTTGTGCGATCTCAGCCTATCAGACTCCTCTAGGCCAATGTCCCATAACTCAGTTGGACACGGCACGAGCCTTCCTGAGAGGTGTTCTCCACCTTAGACCTCCAATTAAGGATCCTATTCCACCATGAGATTTACCCTTTGTCCTGGAGCGGCTTACGTTGCCACCTTTTGAACCAGCCGTGGATTGCGAGCTACGTCTCCTTACATGGAAGACATTGTTTTTAGTTGCCGTTACTTCGGCCAGAAGAATTTCTGAAATTCACGCACTGATGTGCAAAGAATCTTATTTGTTTTTTCACCAGAACCGGGTAACCCTACGGACTAATCCGAAGTTTCTACCTAAGGTGGTCTCAGCTCTCACTCTTAATCAGGACATCGATCTACCAGTGTACTTTCCTAAATATTGCACACTTTAGACGTGCATAGGTGTCTTCGATACTACCTGACCAGAACCAAACACCACCGAAAATCTGACCAGCTTTTTGTCTCCTTCGCCCACAGGATGATGGGAGCTCCCGTTTCCAAACAATCGCTGTCCAGGTGGCTCATACATTGTATCATGTTCTGTTACCAGAAGCGTAACAAACCCTTACCGGGCTCGGTTAAGGATCATTCCACAAGGGAGGTGGCTACCTACTTTGCGGCCATGAAGAACGTGTCCACCTCAGCCATCTGTGCAGCAGCTACTTGGAGCACTGTGCACACCTTCATCAGGCATTATAGCCTGGACGTCGCATTGAGGCGAAGAGCAGGTTTTGGTCTAGCAGTCCTTCAGGGACTCCTATCCTAGGCGTCAATTCAACTAGTGATCTCTACCTTTTCTTCTCCCACTGGTGAGGGATTTCCACTGTTGCTTGGGAATCAGTCCTAATGGTGTAACCTGCTGCAAGAGCTGTTTCTCGAACTAAGATAGTACAGTTATGTAAGAACTTACCGTAACAGTAGATCTTGGAGAACAGTTCTTGCAGCAGGTGCTTTCCCTCCCACCATCCCCGCTGGAGGTAGACTTGTTCCGATATCCTTCTCCTAGGATCAGGTGTTCTTAACACCACTCTGATTGCCATTTGATGGCAGATCCTCCGTCTCCTTTTCTGATGTCATCCAGCAGCCGAGAGTCTCCGGTGGGAGAACTGGGATTCTGGGGGACTGCCCCCTTTTGTACTATGCCCCCGACGTCGGGGCGGGGGGGCTGTCCCTGCTGAATACTGCTAGCTAGAAAATTTCCGTGGGGTCCTGGCGCCTGCTTGCTTCAATCCTAATGGTGTAACCTGCTGCAAGAGCTGTTCTTGAAGATCTACTGTTACGGTTAGTTCTTACGTAACTGTACTTTTCTGTTTAGGATTATCACCTGTCCTGATTTCGGCAGGACAGTCCTGGTTTGGACAACTGTGTCCTGCCAAAAAACATGAAAAATGTTAATTATACATGGCATAAAAGAATCTTGGACTCTGATTGGTCCGTCTGGGACTGGAGATGTGATGTTATCCCAGCACAACATCACGGCTCTAGTCCCAGTATACAAATGACTGAATGAACTGGTACCAGAATCACTTCATGGCAGCCTGCCTCACTTATCCCCGCCAGCAAGTCTGCTTCCGTCATTCCCACTCTGAAGCCGCCCCCTACCCGTTACACCTAACAGTGCAAACCTCCTTCCCATCAAGTCACTATTTCGTCCCTCAACACAGAAAGCTGAAAGAAATACATTTTTCGCCATTTTCCCAAAACCGTCGGCTTCAGTGCCTGCGGAGACGGTAACAGCTGGTCACGTGGCTCACTGATGCCACTCAGTTTCACACAGAACAGCAGCTGTCCCCAAACAACAGCAACACAAAGGGCTGTAAAAAACTAGTTTTACCTTGAAAAAACAGCAGGGTAAACGTCTCCTTTCCTCGAACAGACACACAATCCAACAATCGAACTGTCAAACCGAAAGTGCGCATCTATAGCCTTCTCCCGAGTACCTATCATGCACCAATCTATTTGGAAAAAAAAGTCTTCAGCTGGTATATAGAAGATTGCAGAATCGGCTCAGTTAAACTTGATGGGGGAAAAAAACGAGTGTGTATGTGTGTTTAGGGGGGTGAACAGAAGAAGAAGCAAATGCAGCACCACCACCTACTGAGCAAATAATTGAACAGCACTGTTTTTTCAATATGTATTCCTACTCAATGAAAAAAATCAGTAAAAAAACACATTTTAAACATATTTTCAATCCATTTTTTATTTCATGTTACAAATGAGCCATTGTATAATAGCAGTAATTCACTCCATGGTGTGTGTTGTGCTGGGATAACGTCATGCCTGGGGTGATTTGTCGCACTCGGCCTACGGCCTCGTGCCTAATCACCCCAGGCATGACGTTATCCCAGCAAAACACACACCCTGTCGTGCATTATTGCCTGCTCTTATGGCAAAAAAAATCTTTTTTTTGCTTTCTCCTAGACGTTGCAGAAAACTATAATATCTTAACTAAAATAGCTTAAAATAATAAGAAACAGTATGAACAACTAAAAAAATGACAGCACTTTGTCTTAATTCTGATTAATCCAAGAAAAGAAATCTATTGCATTGGTTAAAGTTAAATATTGTCCTGCAAAAAATCATGATCTCACTTCGAGGGGGAGCTCTTGCAACAGGTAATACTATTGGGAGTAAGCCTCCAGGCATTAGGACCCCACAGGAAAACTAGCTAGCAGGCTATGGCGGGGGACCGCCCCCAACGTCGGCTCTGCCCTGATGTCAGACATGGTATAAAGGGGGTGGTCCCCCACCACCACCTCAGTTCTTTTCCCACTGTCGACCCGCTAACATCGGCTCCACAGACACCATCTTCGTAGAAAACCACCATTTTGCACCTTGCACAGTTTATCGTTTTCATTGTCTGTCAATCGCCTTTTCTCCATTAAGTGTATGTCTTCGTTTTCCCAGTGGCGGAAGTCAAAGTGCACTTGCAGTAAGTGGATCCCGGCGAGGGACAGCCACTCCGCCTGCCTGAGCTGCCTAGGCCCCAACCACCACCATGACGACTGCCTGCACTGCCAAAAATTCAACAGCAAGACCCGTAAATGCTGCCTCAAGATGCTCAAGGCCTACCTGCTGGAGCAGCAAGTGGCCACCCTGCAGAGGACCCAGTCGGGACAAAGTTCTTCCTCCTCGGACAGGGAATCTCCCCCCAAGGAGGAAAGATTGGACGGGAAGCACTACCATAGGGATAAGGAGAGAGCCAGGTTGGAGTCCCACCCAAAGTCCCCTCACAGGACTTCTGCTTCCTCCACCTCTGTCGGGAAGTCCGAGTTGGTTCCCCCCAGGTACCATGGCCATTTTGGGGGTTTCATCAAAGAAGACTACCGCCTCATCGCACTTTAAAGGTAGGGAATCTTCATCCCAAGGACGTTCGTCTGCCCAAGTCCCCTTAGTGCACAGACCCCACAAGCCTTCGCATGGGTTGATGCAAGAGGGGATAGGCGTCTGCTTGGGGCAAAACTTCCGAACCCGTCACCCATAAGCATTCTGGATTGTTCGACAGGCACAAAGGGTCGGACTACACTAGACACCAGGAGGTTGTCAGGTACTGGACGCCTCCACCTGAGGAAAGGGTGATGGCCTCTGAAGGTAGGCAAACTACCGGCCACCCTTACTCCACATCAGAAATGGACCAGGCGCCACTGGCCAAAGAGCGTCTGTCTGTCCCGGAGGACCGGACGTCAGCCCCGGTGCCCAAGGCCCCAAAGGACAAGACACCAGGGCCTGCAGATACCCAGATGCCTCCCCAGCCTCCTCTCAAAGAGCCAGATGCCAGACTGCAGGGGGGCTCTGCACCACCAGAAAAAGCTTCAGTGGACCCAACGCCCAGAAGCCCACCCGACAGGGTGCCCCAGGTGAGATGTCGGTTTCCAAGAGTCACAAGGTCCGACGCCTTTAATGTACCAAACCTGATGCCTCCATCTCCAGTCGTCCCACTGGTGGAATTGGGGGCGCTTTTCAATGCATAGTGGAACACCATGAAAGGGGACTTACTCCCAAAGCCCAGGGACCCATCCTCGGTTCGGCCACCACCGAGGGTACAGTCGTCCAGGCGACCTTCCTCACCGACAGAGCATCCACCGCCCGATGATGACAGTAGGCGGACGCCAGGTTTAGGTGGCAAGAAACGATACCCATCGTCCGTCCCGTCTACTAGTGGACACCTGCCCTCTTCTTCAGGAGAGGATGCCCAAGACTCCTCCTCAGTGTACTTCTCCGGGGCGAGCTACCTATACCTTTCCCGGATCAAAGAAGAGATTCGCCAAGGTCACCTCCAGATGACCCATCCTTTTTGGACATCATGAGGCATATCCAAACCCTGTATCAGTGGGATACAGAGGAGCTGGATTCTGAACGCCTCCATCTGGCAGGATTCCTGGGGGCTACTGACGCAACACCCTTGGGCGTCCCCCCAGTGGTGGAGCCCTTCCAAGATGTCATGAAATTGACCTGGAAGCATCCAGCTACCATAATGGCAGTGTCAAGGAAAGCAGACATGCTCTATAAAACACCCAAAGGGGAGCCTTTCTTAAGCGAGCAACCAAAAGCTGATTTTATGGTGCTCCCAGCTGCACATGGCAGAGTGCAGTGACCGAGGCACATGAGTGCCCAGCCCCCAGCTCCAGAGCCTAAAAAGCTGGACCAGATGAGCCACAAGGTCTACTCATCAGCTACCTGCATGGTCAAGTCGCTGAATTTCCTAGCCCATATGGTTACATACCAGAAGTCATTGTGAGCAAAACCTATGGATCTGGCTAAAGCACAACCAGACTCTGAGGGAAAGGCAGGGCTCCTAGCTGTCATCCAGTCTGGCATGGATGTGCACAGACGTGCTGAGGAGCTCTTATGTCTCCGCAGACACAGCAGCAAGGACAGCAGCAGGTATCTGCATGAGGAGGCATGCGTGGCTGAGGGTTTCTGGTTTCAGCCAGGATTTGCAGGATGCCGTCTTGGACGTACTCTATCAGGGACCCGTCTTCTTTGGTCAGGAAACAGAAAAACCCATAACAGAACTACAAGATTCGGGCAAGGCGGTTTCTGACGTCCATCGCATGTACAGGTCAGAACTGCAGGCAACCGGGTACCGTCCCTTTCTGAAGAAATGGCTCCCACTGTTCCTACAGGCGCCCAGGGCCCCAAAAATTCCAAGATGCCCAGACCTCCCCTGCCCACCCCCTCCGCAACTGCAGGACTCCCTACCAACCCCCCCCTCCTCTGGAGGAAGTGCAGGGGGAGGCGATAGGAGGGAGATTCTCCCTTTACCAATCTGGATGGTCCAATATCACTTCAGACCAATGGGTCCTCCAGATAGTCGAGAGGGGATACTCTCTGAAATTTACCCAGATTCCACCAGACAGTCCGTCCGTCCCCTCCCACTGCTCCCTCTCCCACGCGGCTCTCTTGTGGGCAGAGATACAAGCCTTGCTAGAAAAAATAGTTATCCAGGAGGTCCCCTATGCCCAAAGAGGCAAGGGATATTACTCCCACTTCTTCCTAGTCCTGAAGAAGACAGGAGACTTCCGTCCCATTCTGGGTCTAAGCCAGCCGAACACCTTCATCGAATACAAATGGTTCAAAATGGTGACCCTAACAAGCCTGTTGCCCATGCTCCATCACGGAGATTGGCTTAGCTCCCTGGATATACAGGATGCTTATACGCACATAAAGATCCTGCCATCCCACAGGAAGTACCTTCACTTCACCATCCAAGGAGGGCACTGCCAGTTCAGGGTGCTTCCATTCGGCCTATCATCGGCACCAAGGGTTCTCGCCAAGTGCCTGGCAGTAGTGGTGGCAGCCCTCAGGAGAGGGGGTCACTTTGTCTGCCCCTGCCTGGACTATCGGCTTCTCATAGCTTTGTCAGAAGACCAATTATGCCTGATGATGGAAGAGACTTTCAGTCTATTCCAGACCTTAGGCATCACTCTATATCTGCCCAAGTCACACTCGTGGCATGCTCAAAGGCTACAATACATAGGAGCAGTCCTGGACACCATCCAAGGGAAAGCCTTCCTCCCTGCAGACCGGGCAGCCAGGCTAAGGGAGGTCGCTCACAGGGTGATGGACCTGGATCAGGTCCCAGCAAGGGTGGTTCTGCAACTTTTAGGTCACATGGTTGCAGCCATAGCCACAGTTCCCCCTCGCACATTTGAATATGAGGATCCTGCAGTGGCACCTCAGAGTACAGTGGGACCAAGGCACAGACAAGCTTGAAGAGCCCATCCAAGTCTCCAGTGTGGTCTGTCAGTCCCTGGTTTGGTGGGTCACCGTAGCTCATTTGGACAAGGGGGTTCCCTTCCAGTGACCCAGCCCACAACAAATCCTGACTGCGGATGCCTCGAGACTGGGATGAGGAACACATCTTGCTTCTCACCAGATGAGAGGCTCCTGGAATTCCATGGAACGGTCTCTCCACATAAACTTTCTGGAGATGAGAGCCGTACTGTATGCCCTACAGGCTTTCCAGGGGGTACTCTTCCCTGGGCCCCTCCTAGTCCAGTCGGACAATACCCTAGTAGTCTTCCATCGCAGCAAGCAAGGGGGCATGCACTCTTATCCCCTATGCAGAGAGGCAGTGAGAGTATGGACCTGGGCAGTGGATCATAGCCTGGATCTTACAGCAGTCCTTGTTCCAGGGATCCACAGCATACTCGCAGACAGCCTAAGTCACTCTGTCTCAGAGCCATGAATGGGAACTATAGCAAGAAGTCACAGACGACCTCTTTGAAAGGTGGGATGAGCCAGAACTGGACCTCTTTGCGTCCCCACACAATGCCAAACTGCCCAGTTTCTGCTTGCTAGATTCAGGGCCTGGTGTTTTTTTGGTGAGACGCATTATCCCTCTCTTGGACAGGGAGGTTCCTGTATGCCTTCCTTCCCTTTCCTCTTATTCAGAGGATCCTGCTCAAGTTGCAGGCAGAAGGGGCCCGAATTATCCTAATCGCATCCTTCTGGCCTCATCAGATTTGGTTTCCGCTGTTACAACAGCTGGCATTGGAACCACCAATTCCGTTGCCCCTGTCCACTTACTTGCTCTCTCAGGAGCAAGGGATGCTGATCCATCTGGCCCTCCGGTTCCTGCATTTGCATGCATGGCTCCTGGGGCCTTAGCTAGGGATTTTCATTTCAATTCATTTAGTTTTTGTTGACCGGGTAAGTGCACTAGACAAATTCTGCCTATTTTCAGGCACGACCTGGAGGAGAGGGATACAGATGAATGGCAGCTGACCTTGAACCAGATTAAGCTGTTGGTGGTATTTTTAGTGAATTGAGGTTTGGCCAGGGCACCAGGGAACTTCCCTACCCTTTTAGAGAAGTGCTATGAGATCTTTAACATCCACCTGAACTACCACCAGAACAGGCAGATGGGACCTCGGTTTAACATCTCATCCGAAATACGGCACCTCAGGAGTGCAGCACCCCCCTCATGCTGCACTACAGTGTCAGTATTGGTATTTAACCCAAGTGCCTGGTGTAGGGATAGAACCCACAGCCTTCTCATCTCCTGGCCTCAGGTGAGTGTGCTACCTGCTGAGCCACTGACACTGATAATTCACTAATAATTCATTAAAACACTGACTCAGATAGATTTGGAGTATCTCTAAGAGTGGCAGAGGTACTCATGGCAGCAAGAAAGCCATCTACATGGGCAACATATGCCATGAAGTGGAAGTACTTCTGTTTGTGGGCTTTCCCCTGTTCTCTGGATCCCCTCACTTGTCTGGTGGAATCTGTGCTGGAGTATCTTCTCTCCCTTTTGGACCTGGGCCTTAGGTACTCGTCCATTAAGGTACATCTCTGTGTGCTGTCAGCTTATCATGCACCACTGAATGGGAAGACTCTGGCACAGTTGGACCTATGCAAGACCTTTTTAAGGGGCATCTTGCATATGAAACCTCCCAGAAGAGACCCTGTACTGCCTTGGGACCTCCTGTTTGTTTTAGAGAAGCTTACCTTGCCCCCCCCTTTGAACCAGCCATAAGTTGCGAGCTACGCCTTCTCTCTTGGAAGGCGTTATTTTTAGTTGCTATTACTTCCACTTGGAGGATTTCTGAGCTGCAGGCTCTGATGTGTAAAGAGCCTTACCTTATTTTTCACAGGGGAGGGTAGCCCTGCGTATAAACCCTAAGTTTCTTCCAAAGATAATGTCTGAGTTCACGTTGAACCAAGACATACAACTACCAGTTTACTATCCAGAGTACTCAGAGGGGAGGCCTTATTACATAGTCTGGATGTACATAGGATTCTTCGTTGCTACCTTGCCCGGACCAGTTGTTTGTCTCATTTGCTCAAAGAAAGGTTGGGGCACCAGTGACGAAACAAGACGCTAAGTAGCTCGTGAATTGTATCATGTTCTGCTATCAGCAGTACAACAAACCCATACCGGGATCAGTCAAGGGTCACTCCACCAGAGGGATAGCGACATCTTTCACTTCGCTCAGAAATGTTTCCTCAGCGGACCTCTATGCTGCGGCTACTTGCAGTTCAGTACACACTTTCATTAGGCACTACAGTCTGGACATTGCTTCCAGAAGGAGAGCAGGTTTCGGCCTAGTGGTCCTTCAAGGACTCCTCTCCTAATGGCCTACAGCTCTACGCTACTGTCTTCCACCCTACTGACCTGGGTCTCTTCTTGGGTATTGCTTGGGACTCAGTCCTAATGGTATTACCTGCTGCAAGAGCTCCCCCTCGAAGTGAGCTAGTACAGTTGTGTAAGAACTTACCATAACAGTAGATCTTCAAGAGGAGCTCTTGGATCAGGTGGCTTTCCCACCCACCTGTCCCGAGGGACTGATGTTACAATTTTCTCTTTAGGGAGAGGAGGTTCTCTTCGGTTCTCCATCTGCTTTCAGCCAGGTCTCCGGTGGGAGAACTGAGGTGGTGCCGGGGGACTGCCCCTTTATACCACGTCTGACGTCGGGGCGGAGCTGACGTCAGGGGCGGTTCTACACTATAGACTGCTAGCTAGAAGTTGTTCAGTGGGGTCCTAATGCCTGGCGGCTTAGTCCTAATGGTATTACCTGTTGCAGGAGCTCCTCTCGAAGATCTACTGTTACGGTAAGTTCTTGCATAACTGTACTTTTCAGAATGAAATGTCTCCCTTTGGGCTTCTGAAATTTCTATTTTCCATGAAAGAGGTTAGCTTATTTGACCACAGCCTTCCCTTCTATATTATGCTCCTCATTGAAGATTCAGAATATAGACTCACGGAGCAGCATTCCTCCTTGCTATTGGAGGTCCCGTATCTTAAGATGCAGGTATAGCAGGATAGAATGCATTAACCATCCGTGTCCTCAGTGGTGAGCCAGGCTTGGAATCCCGGGGGGGGGGGGTGCAGGTTAGTCAGCTGGGGGCTCTAGGATGGCAGCAAGTGAAACAGTTTGAAAATGTGATATGGATGGAAGCATAAACAGTACATTAAATGGATATATCTACCTTTTTGCAAACGTGGAAGAAACATTTTTAATCCGTATGACTGTGTTTCCTATAGATGTTGGTGTTTCAGCGCTGCTTAATATTCTGTTGTTTCAGGCCATCCTTGCCAGTGCAACAGTTGGATTTTTGCTTGCAACGCCGGCAACCCCGGGTTCAGGAACGGACCCAGGTTGTTGGAGGGCCAGAGGGGGGAGAAGGATCTAGCATATGTGGACTGCTCTCCTTCTCCAGAGGGGAGGGTGGCGTGTGCTTGGTGCAAGAGTGACACCCAGCGGAGGCTGGGCACGCCGCATAGCACCGGCCTAAAGAATTCAGGGCTACGGATGCAGGCCGACAGATGTCCCTACCTCGCCATGTGGGAGAACAAAACTCTGCCATGGTTATCTCTGTAGAAGCCCTGCCCCGGGCTTCAATTAGCCTCCCAGACGGCTCTCCCAACCAGGATCAGTATTCGCGGCTCCAATTGGGGAAAGTCGGTGCCGCGACCCCACCCCTTGGGGGGTAAGCCAGGGGTTCCAGGGAGAGCACCGGCATAATGGGAGGTGAGAGTATGGTGGTCTGTGACCAGGGCAGATGTTGACGGCTCAGCAGCAGCAAAAAGTACACTAAATAAAAAAAATATATATATATATTCTGTTGTTCCATCATTACTGGCCATTTTATAAACATAGTGTGTTTTAATTCCACACTGGTGGCAGGGCCATTTTAGAACTGTCTGATGTAGTTTATGTCCTTGTTAAATCTCTTACATTGTTGTCACAATGCAGCCATGTTCTACTATGGAACCTACAGTTCTAAAATGTCAAGTGTCAGCATGGCTAACATGTTAGCACATCTGTCTCTGTGCCAGAAGGTCATGGGTTCTAGTTCCGCACTAGAATTGGGCTCATACCATGAACGCTAGTCCCCGCGAGGGATATTGTACTGTCAGACTGTGCTGTCATTCAGATGAGATGTTAAACTGAGGTCATGTCTGCCTTTCCTAGTAGTTGGTCCGGTGGATATGAAAGATCCCATGGCACTTCCCAGAATGATTAGGGGTATTTTATTAAACTAGAAATCCAAAACACAAAATTATACATATCAAAAATAAAAATATACATAAATCAAAATTCAGACATCATAATACAAAAGAAAAAAAGAAAGTCAAAAAGGCAATTAAAGCAAACTGAACAAACTAATAGTAGACAGTTCTAGGAAAAATGAATAGATCTGCATGTTGTCACATAGTTCACAGAAGAGCAGGGGAATTTTATTTGAAAGAAATAACATTTGTGTGTGTGTGTGTGTGTGTGTGTGTGTGTTTATATATATATATATATATATATATATATAATATTAGTGGCACGGTAGGTAGCACCACTATAATTGGAGCCGAGTAGGCTGTTTAATGTTAAACCCTAACTTTGCACTTTAATAGCTTTGCCCCTGTTTAGTGGATTTACACAAACATTTGCATGTGCGGTCTGGGGGGCAAGGTCTCTTGATGTGCCAAGTTTCAATCCAGTTGGATGTTCGGATTCCAAAATCTGGTTAGTACAAAAAAGTGGAAAAATCTAGGTTTATTTGCTTTTTTTTGTTTGTCATCACCCAGACATCTGACATTTTTTGGGTAGAAAGGGCTTGCCCCAGAATTGTGCCATTTGTTGGTTTGGTGAAAAATATTAATCCGTTCTAGAGTTACAAAGATCTGAAATTTGGGTTCTGAGCGTGCTCTGTAGGGTCTTTTGGATAGCTGTTTCATACGAAAGAAGAATTTGGCCATATAAAAGAAGATTTCTCGTGAGTGTGTGTGTTTTGGGGGGGGGGGGTAATCCCCTTTCATGAGAGAAAATCCCTTTTTCATATGGCAGCCATCTTGCTTCCATTTAAAAAACAAAAAAGTTTTACATTCCCATAAAAATGATATATTGCAGAGGCATTACATGTATCTTGCTAAATGGGACCCCATTAGCTGGATTCTGGAGTTAGTTTCTCAAAAAAGGACCCAGAAATGTGGTTTTAAAACATTATAAAACTGCTCCTTCATGAGATTGTTTTCTTCTTTCATGTCACTCACTAGAGAGAAGTAGTGCCATACAAAAGAAGATTAGGTTCACATGAAAGAAGTTGGATTTAGTTTTTTTCACATTAATGTTTTGTATGAACCAATCCCCTTTCGTGAGCTCAAATAAATCTCGCAAAAGAAGGTAAGTTCATACAAAAGAAGTTGGACTTCGTGTTTTTTTTTTTCACATTCTTCTTGTGTATGAACCAATCCTCTTTAATGAGCTCTTGAACATCTCTCGAAAAAGGATTGTTTTATATGAAAGAATTTGGGCCTTTTTTCACATTCTTCTTTTGTATGAACCACTCCTCTTTCATGAACTCATGAAAATCTCAAGAAAGGTGATTGGTTCATGCAAAAGAAGAAGTTGGACTTAGGTTTTTTGTTCTCTCTTCCACATTTGACCTTTAACAAGCCATAAATCCGTCAATATTTGGAGTTAAGGGACAATCTTTATATCAAAAGAAAGCTCTTAATGAGTACTGTAAGACTAACACATAATACCCTCCAACATAATTCATGGTCCATTTAAAAATTGAAATTCCCACTGGATAACATTGCAATTTTAACAAGGTGTAACTTGGTCAGTCCTTTGAGTTAAGGGGCATCCTCCGCCTCATCTCCGAATCCACGGGGATACCCTTTGAGCCCATTCAGAAACTGGCCGAATACCCTCTCACTGACATCCTCAAATGAGGGGATTCACCAACGGAGGCCTTCCCAGAGGCCAAGGCCATTGTCGGCCTGGCTTTGGAGCTGTGGCAGTACCCTGCCTCCTGCCCCACGCCTTCAGCTCGCATGGCCCGCAAGTACTGTATGTGGTGCCCATTGGGTTCCTTTTGGGATTCACAGAGCATCCCTCGACCGGGGGGTCTGGTGATTGGTTCTCTGTTCAGGCGCTTGAGTAATTTGGGAGACACGGATAGACCCCTGGACAAAGAGTTCAAAAATTGGGACCATTCGGCCTGAAAAGTTTATGCCAACTTTTCACTGGGCCTCCATCAGGCAAGCTCAGACGTCGTCATGGCGCACTTTTCTCATGCCCTACTGGGCTGTCTTGATGAGGTTCTACCTCACCTCCCCGCAGACCTCCAGACCACGGTCAAGCAGGTCCACGACCAGGGTCGGGCGATTGCAAAATAGCAGCTCCAGATGACCTTAGACCTTGGAGATTCCTGCGACTGTTCAGTGGTGGCCACGGTTATCATGCACCGCAAGGCTTGGTTATGGGTCTCCAACTCCACATCGTACACCCAGCACAAGCTGACGGGTATCCCTTTCCTGAGTACTGACCTTTTCGGCCCAGGTGTGGATGGTCACCTCCAATGCATCGAAAAGTCCAGTGCCACCTTGGACTCTGTGACCTCTGTTCAGAAGGAATCCCAGGGTTCCAAAAAGCAGAAGCCTTTTTGGCATTCTGCCCCTGTGGCCAAGCAGCCCCATTTCCAGTCGGGGCAGCATCAGCAGCATGCTCAACCTTGGCACCCTTGGCCCAAGTCAGGGCCTCTGGTGGCCCGTAAACCTGGAGGAAAGGATTCAGGTTGTCCCCAAGTCAGACTCTCCTCCAAGCCTGCCCAGTGACAGGATGGGGGTCGCCACCCTCATACCCATCACACCAGCTCTGGGTCCTCCCGTAGGGGGCCGGTTCTGCCACTTCCTTTCCACCTGGTCCACTGTTACAATGGACAGGTGGGTTTTAGAAGTGGTGGGTCAGGGACTGCCTCTGGAATTCGAGCAATACCCTCCAAGCCAAGCCAAGCCAGATGGGAGGAAATGGTGTCCGTTTGCACTCAGTTGGCTCTCCGAGACGACATCGCCCAACTCCTCCACAAGGAGGTGGTGACCAGAGTTGCGGACCCCCCCTGTCAACCCAGGGTTCATTTCCAGGTACTTCCTGGTCCTGAAACGGACAGGGAGCTGATGCCCCATTCTAGATCTGCATGACCTAAACCAGTTTCTCAGGTCCCGCACATTCAGGATGGTAACTCTGTCGCAGATCATACCGTCTCGCGAGCAAAACATGTGGTTCTGCTCTCTGGATCTCCAGGACACGTTCTTTCACGTCCCGATCCGTCCATCTCACCAGTGGCTTCTTCACTTTTGGGTAGAGGGAGCCCTCTTTGAGTTCCGAGCCATGCTGTTTAGCCTGTCTTCAGCCCCCAGGGTCTTCACCAAATTCATTGCAGTGGTGGCGGCCCATCTTCGGCATCGAGGGATCCGGGTGTACCCCTATCTCATCAACTGGCTCATAGTGGGTTCCTCCAGACAGGAGGTGGAGAGGTCCAGGGTCCTGGCCCTCCAGACCTGCATCGATCTTGGTCTCCTGCTCAACGAGTCCAAGTTGTAACTCATACCTTTGCAGGTGATCTGCTTTATCGGGGCAGAGCTCGACTCTTGCCAAGCCAGAGCCAGACTCCCTCTTCCTTTGCCCAATCATTTCTGGTTGGGCACTTGCGCTCTGCCTGGGACTTCCTGTGACTTCTGGGGTACCTGGCAGCCTGCACCACCATGGTCCGATGGGCCGGGTGGCATATGCGTCCCTTCAATGGGAGCTGGCCAGACAGTGGATTGAGTGCCATGGTCATTTCAATCAGCTGGTCATGGTGACCCAGAAGACGTGGGATGCTCTCCAGTGGTGGACCGTCCTAGCACATTTGCAGGAAGGGATCCCGTTTGTCTGTCCTGAACCGACAGTCATACTCATGACCAACGCCTCTCTCCCGGGCTGGGGTGCCCACATGGGGAATCGCAGAGCCCATGGGCTCTGGACCCCTGAGGAATCACGATATCATAGCAACCTGATGGAGCTCAGAGCAGTCAGACTGGCACTGTCAGCTTTCGCTCCACTCCTTCGGGGTCAAGTGATGCAAGTACAGATGGACAACACCATGACTATGTACTATCTCTACAAGCAGGGCGGCACGCACTCCTGGCATCTGTGCAGGGAAGCGCTCCGCATCTGGACCCTCGTGTGCCGTCTAGAGGCAGATCTCCTAGCCATCCATGTGCAGGAGCCTCGAGCCAACTGGCGGACACTCTCAGCCATGTGGGCGAGATGTCTCATGAGTGATCTCTCCATCCAGAAGTAGTACACAACCTGTTCTCCCACTGGGGCAAACCTCAGGTGAATCTGTTCACCTCCAGGGAGAATGCGAAGCTGAGGCTGTTTCATGCCCTCCACCCCCTCAGCAAAACTCGCTGCAGGGAGATGCCTTCTCGAGGCCATGGACCCCAGGCCTCTTCTGTGCTTTCCCTCCACTTCCCTTGGTTCACACGGTGATCCTCAAGGTCAGGAGGGACAAGGCACAGCCAGTTCTGGTATCCAGATCTCATCAGTCTCAGCTCTAGGCCCCTGAGCCGTCTTCCAGTAGGCCCGGACCTGATATCAGTCAATCAGGGGAAGGTATTCCATCCATACCTTCAGTTCCTGCACCTGACAGCCTGGTTCCTGAGTGACTAGGGTTCCGGGCTTCGGGTCTTTCTGAGGATGTACTCACAGTCATGGAAGCATCCAGAAAGGAGTTGACCAGGAGGTGCTATGCCTTCAAGTGGAAAAGGTTTTCCATTTGGTGTCAGGGCAAGGGTTTGGACCCTTTGTCCTGTACGATGGCTAGTATCCTCAACTACCTTTGGTCTCCGTCTAAAAGGGGTCTTCGGTCTATGGCTCTTAAGGTGCACCTGGCAGCTATCTCTGCTTATCGGGCGCGGGACAGTCAACAGACGATGGCACAGGAGACGGTGGTATGGCGCTTCTTTAAAGGCCTCGACCATAATCCCCCTCCAGTGCGTGAACCAGCACCACTGTAGGATCTACTGCTGGTACTGGCAAAGCTCATGGGCAAGCCATTCAAACCGATGCACAGGTGTGAGATGTCACATCTGTCATGGAAGACTGCCTTCTTGGTGGCTATCATGTTGACCAGAAGGACTGGGGAACTACAGGCATTCTGTTGAGTCTCCTTACCTGGTCTTCCACAGGGAGAAGGTTGTTCTGCGTCCCCACCCGAAATTCCTTCCGAAGGTGGTGTCAGAGTTTCACCTTAACCAGGTGTTGACTCTGCTGGTGTATACCCCAATTACACCTCGGAGGCCGAGTACAGGCTCCATACTTTGGACCTGAGATGAGTGCTCTCTTATTATAAGGAGCAGACATCTGAAGTTCGGGGAGAGGTTCGCCAGTTTTGTCACCTATGCTGAAGCCGCACCTGGCAGACCTGCAGCCAAGTGGAAGATTGACAGATGGATTACATCATGCATCGATCTCTGCTATAGGTTGGTGGGCAAGAAGCATCCAGTGGGGATAAGAGCTCACTCCACCCGCCATACTGCTGCGTCCGTGGCTGCTTCCAGGGACATCCCTATTCAGGAAATCTGCAGGGCTGCAACCCAGAAGTCAGCAAACACCTTCATCACCCATTCCCACATCGACCTAGAGTCATGCCGGGATGCTGGTTTTGGGGCCTCGGTTCTCCAATCTCTGTTCCCCAAGTAAGTATTGAGGGGTGTGCGCCTTGCCTCCCTCCTCCCATTGCTGTAGGAAGATATACTGCTTTGACAACCATTCCTTTTGTGTAAGGTGTCTGGGACCCACACATAACACTAGTTCCTGTAATTTCTGTCAGGAATTTAATCAAGCAACCTGTTAGCGACGGTTGTTTGAGATTCAACATTTTTTAATGGAGCAGAAAATGTCTCTTAGAGGATCAGGTGCTCATACCAAGGGCTCCCCTCCACTGATTCTCTTCCTAGGCAGAAAACGGAGAAGGAGAAACCCTCCTTACACTCCCTGCCAACACGCTCGTTGATAGCCACCATTTTAGGTGGGTCCCCCATCAACGATGTGGGCTTGTACCTCTCGTTGACGGTGCTTGTAGTGCTTTTAAATGCAGTGCAAATATACTGCTGCTTTGGTTTACTTGCATCTGAAAATTTACATGAAAATAATCCTTTTTCCCCTGCAGGCCCGTTGACGAGACCCTGTATTCCTCAGGGGAAAACTAACAGTTTATGCCTTACTTACTGCCCCTCCACCCTCCCAGGTGGCAACTTACAGGGGTCAGGTGGATAGAGATCAGAACCCTGGTTTTTACCACCCAGGAGCAAGACCTGCCCAGGCTACACATCCAGTCCCTTCCATCATCCCCCTTATATCTCAGCAACCCCCTCTTCCTACCCTCCCCTTCTCAGAAGGAACTGGACATTTCTAACATAGTATGGCTCATCTTGCATGCTATGCGGCACTCCCAGCCCTCCAACCCAAGAGAGCAGGGTGATCTTCCCCGATCTCCCACTCCTCTGCATAAGAGGTTCCATGGTGACAGGGGATCCATTACCACCCTGGTCTCCTCCTCCTTATATGGAAGACTACCTCTCAGATGAACAAGAATTACCGGTTGACTTCCCCAGTGATCTTGAAGACGAAGAGTTCCTAGCTAGACTTTCCAAATCCTGAATCTCCTTTTTCAGAAATCCTTGGATGAGGACCTGCCTAGGCAACCCATAGCCTCTCCTCCTGATGGCCCTACGTTCCACGAAATGATGATTCAAGTACAAAAGGTCATGGTATTCTCTACCATAGAACATGACAAGTAACGTAAGGATATGGCAGAATATCTTGAACTGCCAGAGGAGCCTGTCTTGGTGGTTCCCCCACCAATTCAGTCCTACCATAATGCCATGCTGGCAGCCTGGCATCAGCCTTCAGCTATTATAGCTGTTCCCTGCAAGGCGGATGGCATTTATCAAGCTCCTCTGGATCATCCTTTTCTTTCCGCTGTCCCAGAAGTGGATTCTGTAGTCATTACTGCTGCTCATGATCGTATTAAACGACCTAAGCACATGAGCTCCTTACCCCCTGATAAGGAATCTTGAAGACTTGACTGTCTAGGGAAAAAAGTATTTTCCTTGGGTACCGTGAATATCAGAATCCTAAAATATGATTAAATATCAGCGTACCCTTGGGTCCTCTTCCATTGATAGTATCAGTAAACTCTCTCCTTCACAAGAAAGGGAAAAATTATTGGCTACAGTGTCAACTAGCAACTCTGTTTCCCGTCACCAACTCAGGTCAGGATATGATGCCATAGATACCTCGGCCCGACTGTCAGCCTCTTTGCACTGCCATGCCTGGCTCCGCATTTCAGGTTTTACACCTGATGTGCAACATAAAGTAGTTAATGCCCCTTTTAATAAGTCCAAGCCATTCGGGCCAGATACTCGAACCTTACTAGATGACCTACAGGCATCAGGCAGAACCCTGCGTACGGTTCGTGGCATGTACCATACTCCGCGTACAACCTACCGTACTCAGTCCTCTTCTTGTTCCAAAAGAGGTGGAAAACACAGAGGTACTACTAAAGGCGGCTTCAGAGGTCGTACTCAATCCATGAGAGGCAACACCTCTGCCACCCGGGGCTCCCATCCCCACCCTCCTGGGGGGGCTGGACAGCCCAGTTCTCAGTGACCCACTAGGGCTTTGCCCACACATCAGAGGTTGTGGGTGGTCATTTTGCCCTTCATCTGGAGTCCTGGCAAACGATCACTTCAGATGAATGGGTACTCCAGATCATACAAAGGGGTCATACTCTGGAATTTACCTCCAACCCCCCCAATATCCTCCTCAGAAGATTCATTATCCGTCAGATCATATACCCATTCTTTAGGAGGAATTGAGGGCTCTTCTGGTCGAATAGGCTGTTTCTCCAGTACCCCCCTCAGATCATCAAACAGGGTTTTACTCTTACTTCTTTCTTGTACCCAAACGAACTGGAGACCTCAGACCGATACTGGACCTCAGAAAACAGAATCTTTTTATCCTGTACAAACGTTTTCACATGATAACTCTAAATTCCATCATGCCAGTCCTGAAACAGGGAGATTGGCTTTGTGCCCTAGATATGAAAGATACCTACTTCCATATTCCCATCCACCCTGCCCACCACAAATTTCTGCGTTTCCACAAACTGGGTCAAAACTACCAGTTTCGAGCACTCCCATTTGGCCTCTCTTCAGCCCCAAGGGTGTTCACCAAATGCCTAGTGGTGGTCGCAGCAGCCGTACAAAGAAAAGGGCACTTTTATCTTCCCATATCTAGATGACTGGCTAATCAAAGCAGATTCCAGAACAGCTCTGCTTACCTCCCTAGAAGCTACCCTGAAAATGTTTCACACTCTAGGGATCACAGTCAATTGGCCAAAGTCCAACCCGGCTCCGACTCAGTCTGTCCAATACACTGGAGCTGTCCTAGAAACAGTCTCAGCCAGGGCTTACCTTCCAGCCGCCTGGCAGGACACACTTTTGTCTCTGGCATCATGCGTACAGACTCAGAAAGTAGTCACAGCCAGACACATGCTGTGCCTTCTGGGTCACATGACCTGTCCAGTGGACCCTCCAGAATCAATGGTCTCAAAGAACAGGACAGTTTGAAGACAAGATCAGGGTCACTCCCTCTCTCAAGTTAGCACTGACTTGGTGGACAATCAAAACCAATTTATGTCAAGGAATGCCTTTTCAGTCCCTCCCTCCCATGCAAACTTTAATCACGGATGCTTCCCTGGATGGATGGGGCACACACTTGGGTTCTTATCGGACACAAGGCAGGTGGACTACTTCTCTCCCTCAGTCTTGCATCGGTCTCCTAGAGCTGAAGGCAATCGGCTTGGCCCTTCAGGCATTTCAACAGTACTTGACTCCAGGACCATTGCTGATCCAATCAGACAACACTGCAGTGGTATTCTACCCCAACAAGCAAGGAGGTACAAAATCCTGTACAAGAAGCCATCCAGCAGTGCCTGACACGAACAGCTGTCCACTTACTGGGACGTTACAATTTGCTGGCTAGCTATCTAAATCACCAGTCCTCCACACAGGAATGGACACTTCACAAAGAAGTACTCCAAAATATCTTCAACCTCTGGGGAACTCCACAGCTAGATTTGTTTGCCTCCCCAGTCAGTTACCATCTCCCCAACTATTTTTCCAGTATACAGAGCAAAAAGGGACGGTCTATAGATGCCCTGTCCTAACCCTGGAAAGGACTCTTCTTATATGCTCCCCCCCTGTCCCTCTCCTGTAACGGACTCTACTGAAACTACAAGTAGAACCTGCCACAATGATCCTCATAGCTCCCCGTGGCCTCGGCAAGTGTGGTTTCCTCTCCTTCAGCAACTATCAGTACAGGAACCCGTTCTGTTGGCAGTCAGACCGGACCTCTTGACTCAGTGTCAAGGGACCCTCTTGCCCCAACCTTGAAGGCTCTACACCCTCAGGCTTGGCTCCTGAGGACGCTTTCATAGCCAGATTACAAGTGTCCTCTTCTGTTTCCAATATTCTCTTGGCCTCATGTAAACCAGCAACCAGAGAAACATATAATTCCAAATGGAAACGCTTCTCCATATGATCTGCTTCTCAATCATTGGATCCCTATGCCTGCCCACTGACGAAAGTTCTAGACTACCTGGCCTCATTGTCTGAGTCAGGTTTGAGCTATTCCTCCATCAGAGTCCATTTGGCCACTATTTCAGCCTTCAATGAACTGCTAGATGGCAGATTACTATACCAACATCATCTAGCCAAGATGTTTTTGAAAGGAATGTTACATATCAAACCACCTATTAGATGACCCACTTCTCCATGGGATCTCAATTTTTTAATAGAGACATTAACCCTTGAACCTTTTGAACCAGCGGCCAAGTGTGACCTCCGTTTTCTTTCATGGAAAACCTTATTTCTGGTGGCTGTCACTTCAGCACACTGTATTTCTGAGCTTCATGTCCTCAAGTGTAGGGAAACTTACTTGAATTTTCACAAGGACTGGGGTGGCGCTCCTTACCAACCCCTCCTTCCTAAAGTAGTATCTGAACACACTCTAAATCAATCCCTGGAGTTACCAGTATAATATCCTGAATACCCCAACCAAGGTGAACATCTACTACATACCTTAGATGTCCATTGTATATTACATTACTACACTAATTGAACAAAATCGATCAGAAAGACTTCACAATTGTTCGTCACCTTTGCCTCTGGCCGAGAAAGGCTCCCAGTAACCAAAATAACCCTTTACAACTGGTTGGCACATTGTATTACATTTTGTTATACAACATACAACAAACCCTTACCAGGACCTGTCCAAGCCCATTCCACTAGAGCCATGGCCACTACTGTAGCTTGCTTTTAAAGGAGCCTCCATTCCAGATATCTACAGTGCAGCTACCTGGTCCACAATCCATACATTCACAAAGCACTACAATCTGGATATTGCTTCATGCCGTGGGACGGCCTTTGGCCAAGCAGTCCTGCAAGGCCTTATGTCATAATGTCCACCCATCTAGGGTATACTGCTTGGAATTCTTCCCAAGTGTATTACCTAATGTAAGAGACCACTCCATGGAAAGTAGTACAGTTACGTAAGAACTTACTGTATCAGTAGATTTTTGAGGAGTGTCTCTTGCAGTAGATCTGATCCCACCCTCTGCCCCCCTTCTTCTCTAGGAGAACAAATTCTGGTCCAGTGACTCTTGGGTTGGGACACTTTTGGTACCTCGGGTTCTCCTCGGTCCTCACTTTGCGAGCTGAATCTGGCGGGGGAACTGAGGATACCAGGGACCGCCCATGCTTATATAAGAAACAGGAAGCTGATGTTGTGTGGGTGGCCCCTGGTAAAAGACTGCTAGAAGAGCTGCTGTGTGCCACAGTGACCTCTGGTGATGACCCAAGTGTATTACCTACTGCAAGAGACACTTCTCAAAGATCTACTGTTATGGTAAGATCTTACGTAACTGTACTTTGTAGGAGTGGTATATGTTCATCCACACGAACCCACCCAACCTCCCTGGCTTCGATGCACAACCTAAGCTTCCAGCAGGCAAAGATCTGGCATCAAGGGGCAGAGCCGAGGCATATACTGTGACACGTGGACAGCCAGTTCTAAGTACACTATGATTTTTTTGTAATATAAAAATGTGTTATGGACCATCTCTCATGAGAGATGCTGAGCTAGCATGTGAGATCTCACACACACACACACACACACACACAGGTTTTAGATCAAGGTGTTACCTGAAAGGCCAGAAGCTAATTACAGACTAGAACAGGCCTTAATCAAGAATCTCCTGTTTATCCAAGTTAAATATAGCTTTAATTGCTAAGAAGGAAATCAGTATCCATTTTTTGACATTTCGAGGAGGAAACCAGGTTTGGCACACTGGTGCGAAATCGTAAATGCTTTGATGTCTGTGTGAGAAGGGATACTGCTCATAGATGAAAGAAAATTTATAGACTTGATCGGGGAAGTCACATGGGGAAAGGAGTTTCTGCTGATGTAACCTTAGTTAACTTTCCTTCTAAAATGATAAAACACCCTGGGTGTATGATTTTTAATAAACAGAGGAAGAGGAGCTAGGTGACCTCACACAAAGGGGTTGGTGAATACAGTTTTTTTAAACAGTATTCTTTTTTCCTTCAGAGACACTTTTATCTACACTCTGACAAAGAAACATCTTTGAGCACTCTAAGCAAGTATACAGTTAGAGATAGAGAGAGACAAAATCTAAGTACTTCAGTAGGAATTGCACTGTTAAAACCTTGTTCTTTTAAAAGATTGTGTGGTTCTTGTGATATATAGTTCTGTATTTTATGTATTACATACTTTTAACTATTTTAGTAAAACTCTTATTTTAGAGACTACTTGGTCTGTCTTTGAATTTCTTTTCTTTAACAAGTGAAGTATATATGATTAAAGCAGACACTGTGCATAAGCTTGAATCGTGATACCATACTGGAAAAAGGTAAGCGTAACCTGAGGTCTTTATTAAAGAGAGTTTTTAAGAGTTAATTTTGTACATCTGGTTAGGTGCCCATAGGCAAAGATATCTGGCCCCTCGGAAGACAGAATTATCTGAGCCTGTGCATTGGATATGCTAGCAAGAGGTTCACAGTTTGAATCCCTCCAGAACTGAGACCAAAGGTTGATTCGAACCCACAAAACAGACAGGAGAGTTGCTCTGTTTCTATTAACTGTTTACAAGACCGCACTCGGAGGTTGGCACTTTGGGAGTAAAGGGCTGACCTGCTGAGTGGGTTTATGACATGTACCACCTGGGTAGGTGGGAGGAGCCAGCTTTTAGACCTTCTGGCAAGAATCTTAAAGGGAAAGGACATGCCAATAAGTGTGGTTGAACAACATATACCACTCCTAGAACTACTGTTACAGGTGAGTAACCTGTTCGTATATACCATACAGTCTTGGATATCATTGCTTAGATTACCAGTGGTGAGGACAGGATGCATGCACATTGGACCCAAGCACCTACAAAGTTAGCCAAATCCCCGCTGTTGTCTAATTTCCAGTTCACATGGTGTCCACCACATAATTGGTGCTTTCAGCATATTGGTCATTACTGTAATTGATATTTTAATAGGTCAGTCATGGAGTAGTCTTAGGCTCACAGATAGTGGTAGCGCAACTAGTTTACCGTTGCTGGATGAATTACCTTTCTGAAATATTGGGCATGGCTAGGCTTGATCAGTGAGGAGTGAAAGAGAAGGGGGGAGAGAACATCACATATAGTGAGAAGTTGTATGATTGCAAAGTGTGCTTTCTTTTGAAATTCTACACATTTTACAGCCGACTATACTCAAGTTCAGCACCAGACACACTGATATTACAGTGTACATATTTTTAAACATAAAAACTATTGATCGGTTATATTTGTACTTGTTTTCAAACATACAAACTATTGAAGTATTATATTCCCTGGGTGGGGTGAGTCTTATCATCTAATGTACTGTATAGGGCAGAAAAAGGCCTCAAGTATACCTGAATGTTCGTACTCCATGTTTCTACGCATTGGGTCCAGTGTTGCTACATATTTTCAGATCTTACTTCGAGAGGATTCCTTCAGTAGGTCATTATATAGGACTGGCACCACCTGGCATCGGGCCGCATGGCAGACTTTTCTAGCAGTCCCTGACGTGGGACCGCCCACCCGACATTACGTGACCGTCAGCGTGGCTGCATATAGTGGGTGGTGCCCACACCCGCCCTCCAGTTCTTTCCCACCGTTGCCTCGTGTCAGTCACATTGCAGACTTCCATACAGCGATCGTTGTGTTAGTTACTGCGTCGGATTCTTTTTTTCCTTCACTAAAATACTTCCTTTCGAATTCTACTGTTACTTAATGTCTTCGCCCAAGAAGAAGTGCTTGTCCTGTGGCACGCAGATCCCTCATAAGGACGGTCATCTGAAGTACGTGATTTGTCTGGCCCAGACCACCCTGTCTCATCCTGCTCGGAGTGCCAAACTTTCAATCAGGCCACCAAGAAATGGAGACAGCAGGCTTTGGAGGCCCACTTTCTAAAAGACGGCTTAGCTTCATTAGAGAAGCAAATGGACTACATTAGAGTCTCCTCATCCAAGAAATCTTCTCCCTCCAAGAAGCACCACAAGGAGAAATCTTGAGAGCAGGAGTGCTCCACGGACCAACCTGAGGCCTCGCGGCCCTCAACAAGCAAGGCTGCCTCTTAGCCGCCTAAGAAGACCCCAGATGATAAGTCTGGAAAACCTTCATCGGGTCAGTCAATTATCGGCTCCTCCGACGGCCGCACCGCTACAGCCACTAAGTCGGCCCCCAGCTCCTCTGGGGACCACACGTCCACTGGTAAGACAGTTCCCCAGCCTTTGGGGACCCGCCCGGCACCAGCCGATAAGTTGGCCGGGGGCTCTTCCCCACCAGCTTCATCTGATGAAGCGCCTGCTCTCAGACAGCCTCTCAGCCGTGGTTTTCCCGTCTGGGCCCTGGCAAACCTCACCCAGCGTCACCTACGGCAGAACCAGGGGAAGAATGCCTCTCTTCCTTCGCCTCTACTCCCACCCCACCTCCCCGGGCGGGTACCTCAGGCGAAGACAGCGAACCCCTTGACATAGTGGATTCCTCGGGGTCCGTCCTGCGCTCTCCTGACAGGGTCATGGAAAAGGAGGCTCATCCTAAGCTGTCTAGCCTTCCAGCGGAGGCCACTTCTCCTCCAGGTGGGATCCCTCCAGAGCTGAAGAATATCCTGACCCCAATTCCACCGTCAGATCCGGCGATTCCAATCCCGATGCCAGATACTCACGATGACTGTTGCACAACCAAAGCCCTGTGGCCTGCCCCAGCCTTCAGCTCGGGCGCCAGACCCGGTCCCGCCGTCAGGTCCCTTTCGTCCGGCCCCAACGCCAGCCCCTCTGACGCCAGATCCCCTTCCTGCACCGGATCGGGTGGCGTCATTCCCGATGTCTGTCCCCCTGGCGCTGGGTATCCCGACGCTGAACCCCTCACTGATTTACACTATGGTGGGTCCGATGTGGGTACCCCCTCCGTCAGATCTGATGACGGGGATTTATACCAGACCCCGGACTGTCCCACGTTACCCCTTCGGGTATCCTGGGGACCATTTCCCGGCTGGTCCTCCTCCTGAATGGCGTTCCTTCGGACAGTACTACCCTGGTTACAACCCCTCACCATTTTCAGGGATACCAGGGTTATAATTGCTCTTCCCCACCGGTAATGCCGTCTCCTCCTCCTCCTCCCCCTCAGCCGCAACCTCCTCCGCCAACCCTTCCTCCTCCTCTGGCTATGCCAGACTTCAAGACTCTGATCCAGTCTTGATGGCAGGGGCGCGCTCGGAGTTAGTGTTAGACCTGGAGACAAGACTCCCACTTCCACGTTCTGCAAGGTCTGCATCACCAAGAAGCTCTTCTCTGTCTACGGTACTTCTCGAGGGAGGCACATCAGAACATCACCCTTCTGGACATCCGTAGCCTTCCTGACGAGGGGGCAGACAATGACAATGATGATGCCGACGAGTCAGTGGAGGACGCCTTGGAGGAACCCCCAGGGTCCACAAGGCAAGGTTTCCCCCAAGTCCCCCCCGAGGACCCTGCCTTCTCAGATCTTCTGAGGTCCATGAAAGATTTCTTTGACTGGGAGTCAGAGGAACAAGACCCCATGAGACAGAGACTAGCCAAACACCTGGACTTAGAGTCCCTGTCTCCGGTCCCCATTCCTCCCTGGATCGGGCCTCACGAGGACCTCGCCTGTATGGTCTGGCAGATGCCTCATTCTCTCCCAGTGTCCCCAAGAAGGCAGACAGGATTTACCAGGCGCCAAAGGATGCTCTGTTCCTAAAGACTCATCCTAAGGCGGACTCTGTTGTCATTTCTGCTGCTCATGACTGCTCCGCTGCACCCAAGCACATGAGCACCTCTCCTCCAGACAGAGTCGAGGCAGGTGGACCAGTTCGGTAGAAAAGTTTATGCCTCGGCCACATGCACGCTTAGATCCCTCAACTATATGGCCCACATGGTGTCCCACCAAAAGGCTACTCTGGCCAGGTTAGAGGCTTGTGTCCAATCTATGGAACCCTCGAGCCTCAAAGAGGAGCTTGCCAAGGACCTTCGCCTCTCACTTTTCCTGTAGGCATGCTTTGTGGGCTATATACGACTCCATCGACTCTGCAGCTGGCACCTTGGCAACTGCCGCCCCTAAGATGCATTCCTGGCTTCGCATCTCTGGCCTTGTCAACGAGGTACAGTCAGCGATTTAGGATGCCCCCTTCCGGGGTTCGGTGCTTTTTGGTGGGGACACCAAAGATATCATAACTGATCTCCAGGACAGAGGCCTCGTCCTCAGATCAGTGAGCTCCATGTACCGATCGGGCGCCCAACAGCAGTAGCAGCTCTTTTGGAAAAGGACCTGGAGGCAGAAGAAGCATGCCCAGGCTGTGCACCAGGGCAACCGCAAGTCCATGGGTTCCACCACTCCTCCGGCCTCCAAGAACCAGAGATGCTCAGGGGGCCCTCCCACTGAACGTCCTGCCACTTCCTGACTCTCTATTCCCACTACCTCCTCAGTCTCACGACAAGGAGCAGGTGGGGGGGAGTTTCACCTACCATATGCAAGAATGGAAGGCAGTAACCTCAGATGCATGGCTCCTGCAACTGGTGTCCGTCGGACACACCATAGAGATCTTACTTCGAGAGGGCTCTTGCAGTAGGTAATTACATATAGGACTGACGCCGGCCGGCAGCAGGACCCCACGGAAAAATTTCTAGCTAGCAGTCCCTGGGGGCCGCCCCGTCAGGTGATCGCGCCAGACTGTCAGCAAGGGGCGCAACCCACCCGCCCCAGTTCTTCCCGCCGTCAGCTCGTGCAGCACCTCGCGTTAAGTTCTTATCGCTCAGTCCTGTTACTTCATCGTTTTTTCCGAACAAGTTTTCAGTATAGTATTTTATTCTTCTTTCGTCAGGTGAACGTCGGTTTATGCCGTCCCCTTCAAAGAATAAGTGCGACTCGTGCGGCGCCCAACTGCCTCACAAAGACGGTCACTCCCTCTGCCTTTTCTGCTTAGGCCCCGACCACGCGGTCGACAGGTGTCCACACTGCCTTCGATTCAATGCGGCCACCCGCAGACGACGCCAGCAGTCCTTGAAGCCCATCTCCTCAAAAAGAAGATGTCCGCGATGGAGGAGGAGTTGAAGAAACTTCGACAGGCATCGACCTCCCCTGAAGGGCATAAGAAGCGGGACAAGGAAAGGCACCGGGAGAAGGCTTCCTCCTCCGCGACTCCGGCCGGAGTCGCGTGCAAGGTAACATCCCCATCCGGGGATCGCCGACGGCAGCCTCCAAGGTTTTGAGGAGGCGCTAGCTCGCCGGGACGGGTTTCATGCTCGAGCCCGCCGCTGCGTCTCCGGCAAAGGAGACTCTAGCCCCAGTTCACCGCAGGCCCGCGGCCCACTGGTGCGGGCACCTCCCCTTGCTGGACGCCGCTCCGACGACGCCTGGAGAATGCCGCTAAGACGCCGACCTTCGGGCGGCGACGGCAGTGTCCCCTTCGGCCGGGCCTCCCCCATACTCGCCCGCCTCCGACGAGGGACCCCAAAGTCAGACGCCGCTCCTCTGGCGCCCGCCGATTCGCCCATAAGCCATACGCCGGCTCCTCCGAGCTGGGCTCCGAGCTCTACGCGCAGACCCTGCCGCTGCCTGTCGCACTCAGGCTCCCCTGCAGCCGCTGCCGCCAGGGGAGCCCAAGTCCCCTGCCCGACCCCCGGAGATTTCTCCTGTCTCCCGCGAGGCTCGACCCTGGCTACCGTCCGATCCTCCTTCCTGAAGAGCTGGATCTGACGCCGCTCCTGACGCCGCCCCGCGCCCGCTCCTCCGACGCCATCCCTGATACCGGCCTCGCTGACGCTGGTTCCGAGCACCGCCCCTCCGACGCCGCAGGATATTCTCTTCCACCAGGCCCTCCACCCCACGGGCCTATCCCGACTGATCCGCCTGTGGAGGTCCGGCTGGGCCTTCTGCTCCGCAGCTCCTCCAGTGCCTGGACACTGCCGCCATATCCGACGCTGCTTCCCAGGTCCGCAGTATCCTCGCCTGCAGTACCCGTGTGTTGACTCTTCGACGCCGCAGTACCCGGACGTGCCACAGTACCCGACTCCGGAATACCAAGTAGCCGGGTTACGGATACTCCCCTACTATTTTCTCCCAACACCTATCCTCCTCCTCCTCGCCCCCTAGGCCACCGGTGGATCTTCAGGAGACTCTTGTCTTCCTGGTGGGCTGAGGCCAAGGCTCAGCTCACCAAGTAGCAGAGGCCGCCTCACGGCGATGGTGCCACCCCGGCCCCGACGCCCCAGACGGCACACTCCCTCTCCTCCTCCGATTCCCGGCCTACCCTCGGGACCCTAGAGAGGGCAGGACACGCTGCCTGGGATTCCCCCAAGGAACCCTGCCCTCCCCTAGTCGAGTTAGGGTCTTACTCTGCTTCAGATTCTTCCTCTTCTCTCTCAGACTCCTCGGAGGCTTCCGATGGATGTTCCGAGAAAGACGAGCCACACTCTCCGTCCAAGCCCAGGCCGAGGACTCCTCCGAAGTCTCCTCCGGAGGATCCTTCCTTCACGGAGTTGCTCAGGAAGATCCAGGAGGTCCATCAGTGGCACTCCTTAGAGCCAGATCCTCAACGGGTTAAACTCGCGAACATCTGGACTTACCCTCACGGCTCCTACCCTGGTGCCACCCTGGATCAAGCCCTCACGCCCACCTTGTTTCCACGATTTGAAGCAACGCTGCTTTAGCCCCACTTCCCAGGAAGTCGAACAGGCTATACCAGGCTCCAGAGGGTGTAGACTTTTTAGACTCTCACCCCGTGCAGACTCGGTCAGGATTAGCGCCGCCACGGCCGGTCAGCACACCCAAACACTTGAGTTCGCTTTCCGGATAAGGAATTCGCTTCTGGATCAGTATGGAAGAAATATCTATGCTTCTTCCACACTGGGGATTAGGGCCCTGAACTATGTAGCATATATGGGGGATTACCAGAAGGCCGTCCTTACCCAGGCGGAATCTAAGATCGACTCTTTGCCTGACTCCCAAGTCAAGCAGGAGTTGGCCGACCTGGTCTGTTCTGCTCGTTTGGCCAGTCGTCATATTTTGAGGATGACCTACGACGCAGTGGACACCGCAGGATGGAGTTCTGCCTTTGCCGTCAGTCTTCGGCGTCATGCATGGCTCCGTGTGTCAGGTCTGGTCCCGGAGGTGCAGTCAGCGATCCAAGAAGCACCTTTCAGGGGTTCTGTGCTTTTCGGTGGTGATGTCAAGGACATCATCACTGATTTACAGGAGAAGGGGACGGCCCTTAAATCTGTTGATTCAATGTACCATCCCCATCCCCCACAGCGCCGTCCCTTTCGCAGACGCAGCCGGCCTCAAGCGAAACCTCGGGGAAGGCGGGCCACTAAACGTCGGGCCCCCACAGCTGCCAGGCCCCCGTGCCCAAAAAAGCAATGGGTGCCCCAGCTGCGGCGCTGCCTCACACCACCTGACTCCTTCCCTCTCCCATCATTCGCAGCCCTGAGGAACCGGTAGGAGGGAGGTTTTCTCCACCTTCCGGTTGGAGAGGATAACATCGATTCATGGGTGCTTCAGATTATAGCAGAGGGCACTCATAGAGTTTCTACAGAAACCTCCGCATCACCCCCGTCTGAACTCCGCTTACTCAAGGGACCATCTTCCTTTGGTCAGGGAAGAAATCTCGGCGCTCCTTGCAAAACGGGCTATAGAACCCGTCCCCCCTCACCTCTACGGGACGGGTTACTATTCCCACTTCTTTCTTGTACCAAAGAAGACAGGAGATCTCAGACCTATTCTAGATCTCAGCTCTCTGAACCTGTATGTGGAATACAAGAGGTTCAGGATGCTTTCCCTTCAAACCCTTTTGCCCCTGCTTCGGCCGGGCCAATGGCTTTGTGCACTAGATATGCAGGAGGCGACCTGCACATCCCCATTCGCCCTTCGCACCGAAAAGTACCTCAGGTTTAGCTCCAGTGGGTCCACTACCACCTCGGCGCCCCTGCTTGATCTTTCCTCGGCCCCGAGTCTTCTACCAAATGCCTGGCGGTGGTAGCGGCCCACCTGCATTCATTGGGAGCTCATGCTTTTCTCCCTACCTGGACGACTGGCTCCATGCCTCGTCCCAGGGAGTGAACTCCTGCATTTTCTCTCCTCACCCAGCAGGTTTCACTGGCCTGGATATTACCATCAACCATTCCTAGTCTCACCTGGATCCTTCACAGAGGCTCCAGTTCATCGGGGCAATTCTCACACATCACTGTGCAAGGCCTTCCTGCCTCCGGACAGGGGGCTCCTCCAGTCACAGATTTCCCTCCATCGAATGCAGGAGGGTCCCAAGGAGGTCAGTGCTTCTGCCTACTGGGGCTTATGGCAGCGCTATCCCGGGAGTTCCGCGCGCGTGAGCCTCCACATGAGAATCTCTCAGTGGACTCTCCGATCTCAGTGGGATCAACAGGTAGACGATCTAGATCATCTAGTTCTGATCTCCTCGCTGATGGTAAGAGACTTGCAATGGTGGATGATTCGAGAGACCCTATTCCGGGGGGTCCCCTTTTTTCATCCTCCCCCCGATCAGACTCTGACCACGGACGCTTCGGGCGAAGGTTGGGGAGCCCATCTGGGTCCTCACCAAACCCAGGGCCTATGGTCAAAAATGGAGATAGTTCTCCATATCAATGTGCTCGAACTTCGAGCAGTGCTGTATGCTCTCCAGGCCCTTCACCATTCATCCTTCCCGTCACCTAGCTGTCCAAACGGACAACATGTGCGTGTGGTACATCAACAAGCAGGGAGGGACTCGGTCCTACCGCTGTGCAGGGAAGCGATGAGGGTTTGGGATTGGCAACGCCACAACCTTCACCTCACGCGCATCCACGCCCGGAGTTGACAATGTCCTGGCAGACAGACTAAGTCGTCGAGGCTCTACCACACGAGTGGAATTGACCAAAAAGTTCTAAAAGCATCTTCCAGATTTGGGGACTCCTCAGATAGACCTGTTCGCTTCCTCCCAAAACGCAGAAAGCTTCCAATCTTTGCTCGCCGCTCCAGAGCGAGACGCTTTCTGAACGACGCCTCATCTCTAAGCTGGAAGGACAGATTCGCCTATGCTTTTCCCACAGTTCCTCTGGTCCCTCGTGTGTTACAGAAACTGGCTTTAGAAGGAGCGAGAATGATTCTGATTGCTCCTTTCTGGCCCAGGCAAATCTGGTTCTCTCTTCTACAACAATACTCAGAGGTTCCTCCTCTTCCTCTTCCTTTATCTCCAGGATTGCTGACCCAGGATCAGGGGACCCTGGTCCATCCGGGACTCAAATCCCTTCATCTTCATGCATGGCTCCTGCAGACCTAGCTCAGTCTCGTTTTGGAGTTTCCCCTAAGGTGGCCGAGATTCTGGTAGAGGCTAGAAAACCCTCCACTAGGTCCACCTACGTCATGAAATGGAAAAGATTTTCTATCTGGGCTGCGGCCAGGAAAGTGGAACCCATTTTCTGCCCTGTGACCATTCTGCTTGAGTACATGCATCATCTTTTTGACCTGGGTCTCAGTCACTCCTCTTTGAAAGTCCATATGGTGGCTATTTCAGCCTACCACGTCCCTTTCACTGACAAGGCATTTGCCCAGCTGGAGGTATCCAAAACTTTCCTCAGAGGGTCATCCTCAGACCCCCTGTCCGATTCCAGCTCCCCATGGGACTTGAACTTTGTCCTCGAGAAACTTACCCTTCCTCCTTTTGAGCCTGCAGCTTCCGCAGACTTGAAGTTTTTATCGTGGAAGACACTCTTCTTGGTGGCCATTACTTCTGCTCGCAGAATTTCCGAGCTCCAGACCCTGATGTGCAAAATCCCTTATCTGA
Source organism: Neoceratodus forsteri (assembly GCA_016271365.2). Taxonomy (NCBI): domain Eukaryota; kingdom Metazoa; phylum Chordata; order Ceratodontiformes; family Ceratodontidae; genus Neoceratodus; species Neoceratodus forsteri. The sequence goes on from CM028133.1 coordinate 273,094,805, forward strand.
TTTTTCACAAAGAACGAGTAGCTCTTCGCACGAATCCTAAGTTTCTCCCGAAGGTGGTAGCGGAATCTGCCTTGAATCAAGTCTATTGAATTACCTGCCTTCTTCACGCAGTACTCCAATCAAGGAGAATACCTGCTCCATACCTTGGATGTTCACAGGATCCTGAGATACTACACCAATAGGACGAAGGATCTCAGAAAGACTGATCAGTTGTTTGTCTCTTTTGCTTACAAAAGAGAAGGCAATGCTGTCTCTAAGCAATGCCTATCAAAGTGGTTGGCCCATTGCGTCACTTTCTGTTATGACAAGTACAAGACCCTACCGGGTCAAGTCAGAGGTCACTCCACTCGTGGAGTAGCAGCCTCTGCAGCTTGTTTCAAGAATGTGTCTGCGGCAGACATCTGTGCTGCCGCCACTTGGATTTCAGTCCATACCTTTACTAAACATTACAGTTTGGACATTGCCTTTCGGCGTAGAGCAGGCTTCGGGTTAGCTGTCTTGCAAGGCCTCCTTTCTTGAGACCTGCTAGATTATTGGCTACTTTTTGGAGTAGTTCCTCCTCCCGGTGCCTTTCATTTGTTCCAGACTGCTTGGGATTCTGTCCTATATGTAATTACCTACTGCAAGAGCCCTCTCGAAGTAAGATAGTACAGTTACGTAAGAACTTACCGTAACAGTAGATCTTCGAGAGAGGCTCTTGCAGTAGTTAATACCTTCCGGCCCTCCATCCTCCTAGGCTTTTTCAGCTCCTTTTCCATTGAGGGAAATGTCGGCTTCTCTCTCGTCCGGCCTTCCGGCCTGTGGTGGAAAGAACTGGGCGGGCGTCGGGACCGCCCTCTTATACCGGACGTCGTATGGCGCTGATCACCTGACGTGGGCGGTCCTGTGGGACTGCTAGCTAGAAATTTTTCTGTGGGGTCCTGCCGCCGGCCGGCATCAGTCTTATATGTAATTACCTACTGCAAGAGCCTCTCTCGAAGATCTACTGTTACGGTAAGTTCTTACGTAACTGTACTTTTCTGGAACTTCCTCCAGAATCTCCACCAAAAAGGTCTTCTTACTCCAGGGATCAGGTTCTTCTCGTCCGAGAAGAAGTTCAAAGCCTCTTGCTCAAGGAAGCAATAGAGCGTGTTCCCCTCTGACAAAGGGGCAGAGGGTTTTACTCCCATTTTTTCTTGCTTCCAAACAAGACTGGGGACTTCAGACCCATTCTCAACTTAAGCAATCTCAATCAGTTTGTCAAGTACAAAAAGTTTCAGATGTTGATGCTCCAGAATCTCCTCCCACTCCTTCTGGAGGATCATTGGTTTTGTGCCCTGGACATGCAGGGTGCTTACCTGCACATCCCGCTGTTCCCCAGCCACCGCCATTTCCTGCAGTTCCAATTCCAAAGGGAGCACTTCCAGTTTCAGGAGCTCCCTTTTGGTCTGTCCTTGGCACCCCGGGTGTTTACCAAGTGCCTGGCGATGGTGGCGGCTTCTTTATGCCACCAGGGTATTGCAGTTTTCCCTTACCTGGATGATTGGCTGATCTCAACCCCATCCAGGGACTCCTTACTGGAGGCTCTCTCTTTCACCTTGGACCTCTTTGGCAAACTGGGGATTACAATCAGTATTCCCAAGTCATCCAAGATCCCATCCCAGAGACTACAGTTCATTGGGGCAGTCTTGGATGCGGTCCAGTGCAGAGCCTTCCTCCCTCCAGACAGGGTGGACTCCCTGATCCATCAGGCTTCGTGAGTGGCTTCATCCAGGACCATCCCGGCCCAGGAGATCCTCCGCCTTCTTGGCCTAATGGCAGCTTCCATCACTACTGTTCCCCTGGCGCGGCTTCGTATGAGAGTTACTCAGTGGTCCTTGCGTGTGCAGTGGGACCAACTCCTGGATGACCTGGACCATCCGGTACTGGTCTCCTCAGCGTTTCAGAAAAAATTGCTTTGGTGGAGGGACCCCTGCAACCTTTCCTTAGGTCTCCCTTTCAGGAGCCCTGCTCCTCTGGCATCCCTAACTACGGACGCTTCAAGCATGGGATGGGGAGCGCATCTGGGGGAGCACCAGGCTGAAGGACTGTGGTCCAGCTTGGAAGCACCTTTGCACATCAATGTTCTGGAGATGAGAGCGGTCTTGTACACCTTACAAGCCTTCCAGACCCTCCTTCCCAAGGGATCACTGCTGGTCCAAACGGACAATATGTCTTTAGTTTGATACTTTAACAAACAAGGAGGAACTCGATCGTACCCCCTGTGCAGGGAGGCGATGCGGGTGTGGAACTGGGCAGTCCAGTACAGTCTGGCTCTTGTGGCCGTGCACGCTCCAGGCTTTCTAAATTTCCTGGTGGACAGTCTCATCAGATCTCGGACCCTAGCTCACAAATGGGAATTAAATCAGGAAGTGGCAGAATCTCTCTTCCTAAGTTGGGGGCATCCGGAAATCGACCTTTTCGCCTCCCAATACAGCGCAACACTTCCCAGTTTTTGCTCACTTGTTGCAGGGCTTGGTGCTTTCTGGCATGACATGCTCTCTCTCTCTCTCTTCTTGGACAGGGAAATTTTTGTACGCCTTCCCTCCATTTCCCATTCTCCAGAGGGTCCTTCTCAATCTTCAGGCAGAGAAGATGAGGATGATTCCCATCGCTCCTCTCTGGCTGAGACAAATTTGGTTTCTGCTGTCACAACAGCTGTCCAGGGAACCACCGGTTCCAGTTCCAGTGACCCACGACCTCTTGACCCAGGATTGAGGTCCTCTTGTACATCAGGGGCTCAGGACATTGCATCTTCATGCATGGCTCCTGCAGACGTAGCGATTTCTCACTTTGGGGTCTCCTCCTGAGTCGCTCAAGTCCTTATAGAGGCTAAAAAACCCTCTACTCATTCCACTTACGCCATGAAGTGGAAACGTTTTTCCATCTGGGTGACTTCCAAGAATTGGAACCCATTTTATTGTTCTGCCTCTCAAATCATGGAATACCTCCTTCATCTGTCAGACTCTGGTCTGGCATATTCTTTCTTGAAGGTCCACCTTTCCGCAATTTCGGCATACCACGAGCTGGTGGATGGCAAACCCGTGGCTCAGTTGGAAGTCTCAGAAACCTTTCTGAAAGGGATCCTCCATCTGAAACCCCCATCCGCAGCCCAACTCCACCTTGGGATTTGAACTTTGTGTTGGAGAAGCTCACTCTTCTCCTATTTGAGCCAGCCTTGAGCTGTGATTTGCTTTTCCTTTCCTGGAAGATATTATTTTTAGTTGCCATTACATCAGCGTGAAGGATTTTGGAGCTTCACGCTCTGTTCTGTAAAGAGCCTTATCTTATTTTCCACAAGGACCAGGCGGTCCTCAGGACAAATCCTAAGTTTCTACCCAAGGTGGTGTCAGAAGCTGCACTGAACTAATCAGTAGAGCTTCCAGTTTACTTTCTGTCCCCTTCGAACAGAGGTGAGACACTTCTGCACACCATGGATGTCCATCAGATCCTTCGGTGCTACACACACCGGACCAAGGATTTCCGTAGCTGCGATCAGCTTTTTGTTTCTTTTGCCCCCAGGGCTAAGGGAAAAGCGGTTTCCAAGCAGTGTCTTTCCAAATGGTTAGCCAACTGTATTCAGTATTTTTAACAAAAGTACGAAAAACCTCTGCCAGATCCTATCAGAGGTCATTCTACTAGGGGCATGGCTGCTTCCGCTGCCTTTTTTCGGAACATCTCTGCGGCTGATATCTGTGCCACAGCCACTTGGGAGTTCTGTCCATACCTTTACTAAACACTACAGTCTGAACATTGCTTCTAGGCGGAGGGCTGGCTTCAGCATAGCTGTCTTGCAGGGCCTTCTGTCCTAGGCTGGGTCCATTCTGGTTCCCAATTTCTATTGGAGCTATTTTCTCCTCCTCCCTGGTTTCTCTCGGTCTCTCTTTGGAAGGACTGCTTGGGACTCTGTCCTATATGTAATGACCTACTGAAGGAACCCTCTTGAAGTAAGCTGGTACAGTTATGTAGGAATTTACCGTAATAGATCTTCAAGAGAGGTTCCCTCAGTAGATCATATTTTTCCCTCCCTCCTTCCCCTCATTTTATTTCTTAAACAGGGACTCCAAATCCTGTTTGCTCCTGCTGTCAGGCTTCTTCCTGGCTCTGGCGGGTGAACTGGAGGGCGGGCATGGGGACCGCCCACTATATACGGCCACGCTGACGTCGGTCATGTGATGTCGGGTGGGCAGTCCCCCATCAGGGATTGCTTGAAAAGTCTGCTGTGCGGCCCGACGCCAGGTGGCTCCAGTCCTATATGTAATGACCTACTGAAAGAGCCTCTCTCAAAAATCTACTGTTACAGTAAGTTCCTACGTAACTGTACTTTTTTGTATGCCATTCTGCTGACAGGTGGCAAGTGGGTATGGCTTGTTTCTGTCTCATAACCATTATTCTTCTGCACTTTGGTTGAATTGAAGTAGATAGGGGGGCCAGAGTGAGTACCAGGGAGCCAAGTGGGGCATCCTGAGCCATGCTGGCCACAGACAGGGACTCTGGATGCAGCAGGGATCTAGGGGATCGGGGTAGCCTCCCAGCATGGATGACAGGATGGTGGTGGTGGTAGTAGTGGGAGAAACTGCGGAGGAGAACACTTGGGAGTAATAGTATCTGACAGCCACAAGGCATCAACAAAATGCGGGAGGTAAGTGGGCAGGGCTAATAAAATGCAGGGGTACATAGAGAGAGGGATTGCCAGAAAGTGCTGCTGCCACCATATAGGTCAGTGGTTCAGCCTCTCTTGGAGTATTGTGTGCAGTTTTAGAGTCTGGGTCTGAAGGAGGACAGGGACAGGGTGGAGGCAATGCGGGGAGGGCAGCCAAGATGATCCAAGGGACAGCAGGAAAAGACATACAAGGTGAAGTTAGCTGATCTGAACATATACACATCTGAGGCGAAAAGGGAAACGTGCATATGATTGAAACAGAGAAATGCCTCCATGGGTTAAAAGGGAACTAAAGTTAAAATTTACCGGCCCGGTGGCATTGAGGGTTGAGGCTCTGGAAGCCACACCTCGCACCACGCCGGCGACCCAGGTTCGGGAGCGGACTCTGGTCATCGGCCGGGAGGAGATAGGCTGGAGCGTTCAACGACAGCTCGCCTTCTCCAGGAAGGGATTCAGTCAATGCCCGATACTTGCATGACCCCGAGCGGAGGCTCGAGGAACTGCAAGCTCCACTTGGGATGGGCGCTATTGAGCAGCATGGACGCCACATCTGCCTTGGACGCTGGGGAGGTTACTTGCTGCTCGGGGAGGAGAAAACGAGAAACAAGCCTGCCTCAGCCGGAAGATGGGAGGACCATGGCTGTGCCCCAGATTTGCCTATGGCCCGCCCAGCAGACCTCAGACCGATTTAAATGTAAGTAACGGGTCTGAGCCCATTGGCCCCGCACTGGGGTAAATCCGCGCTCCATGGGGGCCCAGGGGTCTGCTTGGTAGGGTTCGGGCAGTGGGATGTCCAGTTGTCCCCCCCTGAAGGGTCGGAGGTGGCAGGCTGGGGTGGAGGAATAAATAGTAATTTCAAAAAAAAAAAAAAAGTTAAAATATATGTTGTGCAGAGTGTTTAATTTATAGGTGTAGTCCTAGTGTGTCCTTCCCTTTGTTTGCTGTAAAGAGTTTTTTTGTTTTGTTTTGTTACTTTGCTTGCTAGTTTTTTGGCCCCTGCGGATCTCCATGTTCACCATTTTTATGGATCTTCTTCCTACAGTGTCTTCTGTCACATGTGACAGTAATGCATCCAGGACCATTGCTGCAGTGACACTCTCTTGTTAGGAGCCTGATATTCTGGCTTTAGCTAAATTACTCTTTCTAATCCAAACTTTCTGATTTCTATGTATGTGTAGGTCTAGCCAGCAGAAGTGAATGTTTTGTTTTTAAAGCTTTTCATCTTATTAAACTACACACACCTATAAGAAAGCAAACAAATCACCGCAGGTCATCAGTGCTTTAATTAGTTAAGACTCTGCCCTGGATGCATCACTGTCACATGAGACAGGAAGCATTGTGGAAAAGATTCCTTGGCTCCTGAGAGGCTGAGAAGAGCCATAAAAAATGCAAACATGGAGAGGCCCGGGGCCATAAAACTAGCAGGCAAATTAAAAAACTCCTTAAAGCAAACAAAGAAAAGGACAGACTAGGAATACACCTACAAATCAAAACACTCTGCACAGCATATTTTTTTTTTGCAAATTTTGACTTTAGTTCCCCTAAGTGGATGGTTGGAATACAAGTACCAGGGGCAATTGCATGAAGTTTGCAAGAAGAAGAAGAATCAGCATTTATATAGCGCTTTTCATACAAAGTATCCCAAAGCGCTTTACAAGCAATGCTATACTGGTAGTGAAGTGACTGAATGTGTGATGGCAGCCATATCGCACATCATCACCCACACACAGCCTGGATAATTGCATGAACCAGTTTATGAGAAGGGGAATGTATGCCAGGACACCGGTAATGTTCCCTGCTCTTTGCGAAGAGTGCCCTGGGTTCTTTTACTTCCACCTGGACACCCACCAGGACAACACCAGGATGGGCAGAAGGGACCTCGGTTTAACGTCTCATCCGAAGGACGGCACACCCCAGCAGTAAAACACCCCCCAATACTGCACTCGGGTGCCAGCGATTATTAGGTGCAAGTCCAATCCCAGTGTGGGACAAGAACCCATGACCTTCTGGTCCAGAGGCGGATGTGCTACCAACTGAGCCACACTGACACCAGTTTGCAGAGGGCAAGTTTAGGAGAGATACCACTAGGAAGTACTTTTTCACAGAGAGGGTGGTGGAAAGGTAGAATAGGCTGCCTGAGGAGGTGGTCTGTGCAAAATCAGTAGGGGAATTCAAAAGAGGGTGGGATAGATACAAAAGCTTTGCAAAAACACATCAGAAACAGTGGGGGGGCTAGGGCTCTCTCATTCAGCATTAATTAGGTAGGAATGGGCAGACACGATTCCCCAACAGACGTTTTTCTGCTGACAGAGCCTTTGTTTATTCAGAAGTTAGTGAAGATCCTGGTCTAGTAATGCAGTGAACATTGCTTACATGAAAAAGCGAGGTAGCAAAGAAGCGAGATGACACTGGCAGAAACTTACTCATCTCTTCATTGAGCGTAAGCCAGTCCGGAGTCCCTAGTGGGACAGCTAATCTCCCAGGCTGACTAGCTCAGCTGCCATTGGGTGCATCCGGAAGACTCTGATATTTTGAAGTCTTTGTCACCAGTTTGGATATCCAGAGAAAGACCACTTTTCATCCCAAGAAATGTTAATGTGATAAGATTTTACAGTCAGTACAGATGTACAATAGCAGCAGAAGCAATGGACACACCATCTTAACTATGGATTTTCAGCAAGCTTATCTGTTGCAGCCATTTCCCATACTTACAGCTGTCCTAAGAAAGCGCCATCGTTCACATGGTTAGTTCATGCTAGTGGCTGGGGAGTGACCAAGAAGACCTTGGTTTTCAGACTTAGTTGGCAATTCAAGAGCCCTTTCGACTCACTCAGCAGCACAATCATCTGTGTCAGTGTCCGATTATTCATCCCAGAATGGCTCAGTTCCAGCTTGGTTCCAGAGAGGCTGAGGCTTTTCCGAATAGTATATTCTGAGAGAGTGGTTGATACCCTAATGTGATCAAGAAGCAGTCTGCCAGGGATCAGCATATTTCAAAATTATATTCTTGTTCAGGGACAACTTGCCTTGTCAAAAATGGTAGTCCCAGTGTTTGAAGTGGTACTCCATGGTCAGAAGGCTGCTTTCAAGGAAAATTTTTTAAAACTTAGCAACAAGGTACATGGTAAGGGGTTGTTACTATGAATGCTATGTAGGTGTAGAACATCAGAAAAGAGGAAAAGAAGAACTGAGGTGATTAAAACACAATCTGGAGTATTACAGTGGCAAAAGTCCTTCAATCGAAGAGTACTCTTTTGGTCAGCTGTGTGTTTATGTAAAGAAATAAAAAACATCAGTAATTCATTTGTGTCAGTTGTCTCATTATTCACACACACTTACTTGCTCATTCACTCACTCCAGCCTGCCTGTGCTGTCTCCCAGAATAGAGCAATCTCCACCCTAAGGCACTGTAGCTAGTGCGTTCTTCCAGCAGGGATCACCCCCCAAAGTGTTGCAGTCTACATGTGCTGCCTCCCAGCATGGAGCACCCCCAGCCTGCCTGTGCAGTCTCACAACATGATACACCCCCCACAAAACACTCAAGCCTGCTTGTGCTGTCTCCCTGTGAAGAGCTCCCACCCTCAGGCACTGTAGTCACTGACACTGCAGCCTGCCTGTGCCATCTCCCAGCATGGAGCCCCTCCCCCCCCGGCACTGCAGCCTGCCTGTGCCCTGGTGCCCCCACACCCCTGTTAGTCTGTGACTTGATTTGAATGTTCATGTGGTGAGCTTTTACAGTCAGTACAGATGTACAGTAGCAGCAGAAGAAATAGTCTGTGACTTGATTTGCAGGTTTTTCTCCAGTAAGCAAATCATGCCACAGACAACAACAAAATTGTACACTTGTGATTCTTTGGGGGTGCTTACCAGTACCAGCAGTAGCTGTTGTCTGGTCAGCAACGTTGGTGAAGGGTCCAGACTCTGCGTTCTGCTCTCCTTAGATGGTGGTTGGTGTTGGCGGGGATCCGATGATATCCCAGTTGGCAGGCGGTGGGGTCAGTGTTTAAAATCGACAGGCAGAGAAACAGAAGAGTACTACTTGCAGGGAACAGGTAGTGTTGGCGGCATCATCTGGATGTTGAGAAGCGGAGCTTAGATGAGGCAGTTTGGTTTGGCAAGGCCTGATCTGCGTGGTTTTCCGGGTCAGTTCAGCATCAGCATTCCGTCTGGCGAGATCTAAGTAGGACAGAGAGAGTGGCATGAGGCATCCAATTGTTATTGCTGGAAGAATTTTGAAATGCTGACACGCGATTGGCTGACGAGAGCAGCCGTTGATTGGGCAGTTTTTCTGTGATGATGTGCCAGGGGAGACTATAGATCGTGGAAGCGCTGCTGGCAGGCTGAATACGCATACAGCCAGACAGCATCTTCCAGCACTGTGTCCTCACCGATTGAGAACCTCTGTAAATTTAGGTAGTTTACTGGTTGTCCGTGAGACAGCCGGCTGCCTGACACATGCTTGCCCCGGACAGTAATCTGATAGCCCGAGACATCGGGCTATGAGATTTGTCGATTCCTGATTCTGCATCGGCAGCTTAAGAGTGTGATTGATTTTTTTCCTGTGGGGCCAGTCAAGCAGTTATTTTTTAAGTCATCTGCGATAGCATGTGTGCCCCAGATTTTGGATTTCCATCTGGAGGGGCCAGATAAAAGTCTGACCCCCAGTTCCTTTTGGGTGCAGTGCTCTGTCCTTGTGCAGGGCACTCTCTAGGTTCGCATTCAGACATTAGTCTGTTTTTTTTTTGTTTGTTTGTTTGTCTTTTAGTTCTCAGCAGAACCAAATCAGTCTATAGGTCATCAGTTTCCCTCTTGGGATGATAATGCTGTTCTAGTATCCTTTCTATCAGCCTCTGTCGCAAGTTTTACAGAACATTGTGTCCATTAAGACATGTCTTCTAGAAGTAGTTTGTTCTGTCACACAAACTGGAAACCTGTAGGAACCATGTATGTTTTTTTTAATCAGGATAAGTTTCTGTATACAGTTCCTTTCTTCCTTAGGTTCCTACTGAGTTTCATGTTAACCAAGAAGTAAGCACCCATCCTTTTATCCTAGCCCCGTGGTCACAAAGAAAAAGCAGTTGCAGAAGTTACGTGTTTGCTGAGCAGTTAAGATATGCCTCATAGGTCTGCCCAGTGGCTCAGTGGAAGTGAATTGTACCTTGTGCTGGTGACCCGAGTTCAGGAGTGACTTGGGAAGAGAGGATCAGCGAGTCTATAGCTGGAGACTGCTGCCAACTGCCAAGCACTGCATGAGCTAGCCCAGGAAGGGTGAGTCCGGGGTCTGGCATAGTAATGGCCTGTCATGGCAAGCTGTGGATGCTCTCTCTGGAGGAGCGGCATCAGCCCCATAGTCTGCTGCTAGGTTTGAGGCCAACAGAGACACTGCTCGATGGCAAGGGAGGTATGAGGAACTTGGAGGGAAGGGAAGAAAACCCACAAAAAAAATGTGCTGTGACTCATCTAAATGACAGTTGCTGGATTCATCAGGTCACGCCCCGTGCAGATCCCTATTGGCTTGATGGTGGGGAGAGCAGGTGATAGGGCTGGGAGGCTGGCAGGGGCCTGAAGTAAGGAGCAAGTGGCAACTCGAGGGCCAAGCAGCTTTGTAGAAAAAAAGGTATGCCTTACATGGATGGTCCTTTTTGGAATTTAATTGCCTTTTTGTACCATTTGGAGCCTCAAAAAGGGCCTTCACGATGGCCTTGGCTAGATGGGTCAGAACATGTATAGTAAAGGCTTGTGTGGTGGCGAAGTTGACACCGCCGTCTTTGATCAAAGTGCATTCAGTCAGGGCTATGGCAGCCTCTTGAGCAGAAAGGGCAGACTTCTCAGTATCTGACTTGTGCAAGGCAGGTACCTGGGCTTCCTTGCACCCATTTACAAAACATTACAAATTGGATACTTCGAGCTCTGCTGATGCAGCCTTCAAGCATAAGTTGCTTCAAGTGGCAGTAGAACAATGGTCAGCTTTAACTGGAAGTATATTCTGTTCCTCCCAATTACTTTTGGTGGGTACTGCTTATTTAAATCCCAGTAGTAAATGACTAAACCATGACAGTATGGAACAGCACAAAATGAAGACAGTCCATCAGACTTAAAGTAATTTATTTTCTAGGGGTGTGGATTCAGTTCACTAGATACACATTGGAAGTTCCACCAGAAGTGTTGATTCATCAGATGTCACAAAGCTAAGCTCCTCCCACCACCCTGGCAGTATATCTCCTGGCTACATCCACCCCATGATGTTAGATCTTACCGCTGGAAGAATTGGTCACCTCCTTCATGCTCTCACGGTGGAATTAGTGCAACACAGGTCAACCGTTTTCTTTGAAGTTTTTGAACCTTGTAGTTTTCTGTTCCCGGTCCCTGTTAGAAAAGACAGAGCATCAGAAGTCAGGGTTCAGATTTTTGTTTTCCCTTGTTACTGTGCTATTTTTGGTCACTGGCGGCCACCCCCTCAGCCCCCTGGCTCTGCGGGCAGACCCTGGGATCTCCCGCCACAGTGCCCCCTGGATTACCCTCCCCAGGTCAGAGCCTCTGAGGCCTTCCCCATTAACCCTGTCGGATCTGGGTGTCATTTGCGATGGGGACCCAGCTCCACCACGAGACGGGGCGCCACTGGGCTCACCGGGGAGGTTGTTTTACGTTACTTGGTGTTTCGGGGGCATGTCAGATGGCTGCCGCATCATAGCCATGCCATGTGTCCAACATGCCCTCCCAGACCAGCACTAGCTGGTGCTCTGGTGCCGGTGTGTCCCGTGGTCACTCAGGAGCCCTGGACTGGAGGCACTCTATCCCCCTCCCTGGAAGTGGAGAATGTGTCATAGCCGTTCAATCCACCTCGGTCAGCCCTCGAATGTCCTGAGTCCACTCCAGAACCCAGGTCACCTGTGTCGCAGCAGTAAATCTTTGCATTGCACCGGTGGGCCAGCTTTGGTTCAGATTTTGTATTCGGTGCAAACAGAAAATGTTGATCACAGATCTGCATGACAGTTGCCTGTACTGCCTGGGTGGGCAACACGACATGGCCAGGTGCAACCTTTGTTTACCAATGCTCCTGTAATTTCTTGAGGACAGAAATCATCGACTTACCCTCAGACAGCCTTCAAAGCAGGATATGAAAGTTTGCCATACCGATCACAAGAAGGCCTCTGTGGTTGCTGGGTCTATTCTTCAGCTTGTGGCCCTTGAGGAGAAAGCGGAAGCCGCTGTGGTGGCATCTCCTCAGTCTCAGTGCTACTGCTGGCTGGGGCCAGCATAGGTGGAATCATTCACGGAGGGTTCCATGAAATGTGCATGGCCCTCCAGACCTTGGGGAAGAGCCCTGCTCACCGCAGCAAGAAACACGAGTGCTACCAGCACCGGTCGTGGGACTGGGAGAGATTGAGATCCTCCCGATCTCTTGACTCCCCAGACCACTCGACTCTGGTTGAGACCCCTTCGGTTGGGACAGTCGAGATGTCCTGGGTAACCCTGTCAGGCTTGTCGACCTCGACTCAGATCAAGACCCCTTCCATCGAGGAGAAGGTCAAGATCTCCTTAGTACCGTCTGGCTTGTCGACCTCTCCTCGGGTCGAGCAGGCCATGGAAGTCTTCCTCGAACCTGTTGACTGGTTGTCATATGAGGTTGAGTCGTCATCTCACAGACCCCGGTGCTCCTGGTCCTCACTCAGGAGGATGTGGACCAGTCAGTGTCCCCAACCAGTTCATCTTGGTAGCAGTCTCCACTGGCGGTTGAGCCTTCCAAGCCTGTCTTGGTCAGTATGACCATGCATGTAATGTACCACAACCCATCAGAAGGCTACCTCAACATTGATCATCCAGTCGACGGTCCATGTTTCGATAGAGGTGCTCTCACTCTAGATCTCACTCAACTGGTAGGCATTGCTGATGACTCTCCTCAGCCTTTCTGTCTTTGGGCAAAGATAGGCACTGCCGTAAGATTCTCTGGTGCTACGAGGAGCTCCACTGGCAACAGTGCACCATTGCAGGGCAGGGCTTGGCACTACTCCCTGGACCTTAAGTCACCTAGCAGCCACCAGTCATGCCCTCAGTACACGCAACATGGGTGCTCCCCTTAGCTGCCTCTCCACCCTTCTGGGCGAAGCCGCTACCACCACAGCTGAAGATGGATGCTCCAACCGAGGAGACCTATTTGGCCACCGGTTTGCCAGGCCAGTTGTTGGTGGAGATCACCCAAGCGGAAGACACCTGGGTGGTCCAAACAGAGAAACAGTCAAGGGCCATTATTGGGAGTCCTTGGACGACTCGGACCTCTCGTCCATGGCTTCCTCTGGGACTCATCTCTTCAATTGTGGCACGGTCGCTAATTGACCACCGTGTATGGGCCGGTGTCATTTGGGGCACTCATCTGATTAATATCTGAGTCCGTGCATGTCCTCTAGAGGCAATCCAGAAAAGGGACAATTACATTTTTCATGGACATTTTGGACAGGGATAAATCCCCGGGGGTTATCTTTCCCTTGGCTGAGGCTATCTTGGGGCCAACTCTGGTGCTTTGGCAGCATCCAGCAAAATGCCTGACACCCTCAGCCCATATGGTCCACAAGTTTGTGGTTCCTACCCAGGTCTCTTTCTGGATTCTCAGACCACCCTTCGACCAAAGGACTGGTTTCTGATTTGGCCCTCCACAAATCCGGGGGTCAAGGGGACATGGGCAAGCCTCTGGACTAGGGGACATGGGCAAGCCTCTGGACTAGGAGTCCAGAAAGATTGACCATGCTCCTAAATAGGTTTACACTGTGCCATACTTGGGTCTCTGTCAGGCAAGTTATACCATCATGATGGCCTACTGTGAGCATTTCCTGGTGGGAGTCCTGGCTGAGGTGCTCCCTCACCTCCCCGACAATCAGCAGATCGTGGTGAAGTTGGTCAGAGACCAGTGTCAGTCATTGGCTATGGACCAGCTCCAAGACAGCCTTGGATATAGGTGACATCTGTGTCCATGCCATGGCAGCATCCATCTCCATGTGTCACAGGGCCTGACTGAGTTTGTCCACTTTCACAGTGGACGTACAACATAAGCTAGCTGATGTCCCTTTCCTGGACACTGACCTCTTTGGCCCTAGCATGGAAGAACATCTTCCCTGTATTGAGAAGTTCAGTGCTACCCTTGACTCTGCGGTATCATCCTAGAAGAACCAGAAGAAGAAGAAGCCTATGAAGCAGGCTTTCAGTGCAGGTCCCTTCAGCCACAGCCTCCCCAACATCAACCTCAGCAGAGGCAGTAGCAGGCCTGGTGTCCAAAACCCAAGTGCAGCGGCCAGGACCCTAAGAAAGGTGGGGGCAAGGGTGGTGGTGCCCCTCTGGCCACAGCACCCTGTGTACCTGTAAAGGCTACACAGTGACAGGTTGGGAGGGTGTCCCTCCACCCATCCTGTCCCTGCTTGCGCTTCTGGGTGGGGGTAGGCGAAGTCACTTTTTATCACATTGATCTGCAGTCACAGCAGCCAATTGGGTCATAGAAGTGGCAAGCAAAGGACTACCTCTGGACTTCAGGGTATTCCCACCTTATGACTCCATACTCCACAGGAGTCCAGGGTGTCACAGAACATGCCCTTTGGGAGGACATTGCTCAGCTCCTTGCAAAAGGAGCCATAGCCAGTGTCCCAGACACCCTGTCTGTCAGGGTTATATGTACAGGTACTCCCTGGTTCTGAAACAGAGGACTGGCACCCCATACTGGATGTGCATGATTTGAAGCAGTTCATGTGGAAGTGCAGGTTTTGGATGGTCACTCTGAATCTTATCATTCCGTTGCTGGTGCAAAACATGGTTTTGCTTCCTGGACCTCTGGAATGTGTTCTTCCACACCCCATCCCAGTCCATCCGTCCCACCACCAGTACCTCCTGTTCCAAGCGGAAGGGGTCCTTTTCCAGTTCTAGGTCATGTCCTTCAGTGTCTTCTGGGCACCCAGGCTCTTCACCAAGTGCATTGCAGTGGTGGCAGCCTTCATGCTTCACCAAGGAGTTAGGGTGTATCCCTGCCTGGACAGCTAACTGGTAACCAGGCCTTCCAAAAAGACCATAAAGAGGTCCAAAGATCTGGCTCTCCAGACCTGCAGAAATCTGGGTCTGCTGGGCAACCCGGACAAGTCAGAGATGGTACCTTCACTGGTGATCATGGTCATCAGGGTAGAACTAGACCGCTTGTGAACCGAGCCCTAGATCTTACCTCCTTTGCCCCATCATATCAGGTTGGGCTCTGGCGCCCTACCTGGGATTTCCTGCAAATGTTGGGGTGCACAGCGTCCTGCACCAATATGGTCTGTTGGGCCTGCTGGCAGATGCACCACCTGCAGTGGGGGTGCAACCGTCAGTGGTTCCAGCGCCTAGGCCACTTGGACCAGCCGGTGACAGTAACCCAGCCAATGTGGAATGCCATCCAGTGGTGGCTGATCACAGAACATGAAGAAGGAATCCCATTTGTCCACGCAGAATTGACCGTCGTGCTCATGACAGACACGTCTCTGGTGGGTTGGGAAGCACACCTGGGAGACCATAGAGCCCACGGGCTAGTCCCATGTCATAGTAGCGAAAATGGAACAGTGACTCGCATAACAGCGAGTACATTTTGCCGATTACAAAATCCGCCACATACCAAACACACCGATCCCCTTTACAGCGACGAAAATACAGAATACAGGGCCAACACAAGATACTCCCAACATTTAATGCTGATGGCTATGCCACCCGCACCCCTCTTTGTAGGGGAGGGCAAGCCCCTGCAACCCCGTAATATAATCAATTCTGGGGCGGACACTGGGGAAAGGGAGCACAGGAGGGGGCTACCGCTGCCGTTCACCACAGTCGGGGTCCAGAGGATGGCCAAGACAAAAAAACAAACCACTAACACCCAACGCAACAAAAAACATACCTGCGGGCATTTCCGAACCTGGAACTGTCGGCATTCCGAGCGGTGGCCATATCCACCACTCCAGGTGACCAGCTTGGCAGCAGCACACTTCTTTCCCTCACTCAACCCACATCACTACACCTTCCCTCATGATTTGCCCTCGCTGTTTCGTCCTTTTAAGATCGCTATTCCCTCCCTTTGATATTGTAACACACTAGCTATTCCAGCGGACAAGCAAATTGAGTCGCTCATATTTGAGTCACTCAGTTTGCTTCGTCCATATCACGGGATACCCCACAGGCTCTGGTTACCCCGGGAGTCCTGTCACCATATAAACCTACTGGAGCTCCGTCCAGTGCGGCTTGCTCTGATTGAATTTGCTCCTCTAGTCAGGGGTCAGGTCCTGCAGATCCAGACGGACAACACTGTGCCTGTACTTCCTGAACAGGCAGGGCAAAACACACTTCCTTTCCCTGTGTCAGGAGGCCTTCTGCACCTGGGCCCTCCTGCACACTCTGAGTGTAGATCTTCTGTCGTTTCCTGTCGCAGGAGTGCACAGTCAGCTGGCAGACGCTCTCAGATGAATAGAAGAGACGTCGCACAAGTGGACCCTAAATCAGGAGGTGGTGAACCACCTGTTCTCCCTGTGGGGTTCTTCTCTGGTGAATCTTTTTGCCTCCTGGGAGAATGCCAGACTGAGGCTATTTTGTGTCCAGCATCCACAGTCTGGGGCATTGTTGGAGGATTCCTTCGCAAGGCCCTGGACCCCATACCATGTGTATGCCTTCCTTCCCTTCTGCTTGATCCACAAGGTGGTGATCAAGGCCTGGAAGGACAAGGCACAGATGATCCTGATAGCTCCAGACTGCCCATGCAGTTCTGGTACCTGGATTATCTAAGCCTCAGCAGCAGACCTCCATGGTGGCTGCCTCTTTGCCCAGATCTGCTGACCAGACAACAGGGGGAAGGTCCTGCACCCTGACCTTCCGTCTCAGCATCTCACTTCCTGGTTCCTGAGTGGCTAGAGTTCCAGACCTTGGGTCTCTCGGGAAGATGAGCTCCACATTGTGGAGGCCACCCGGAAAGAGTAGGCCCACTGATGCTGTGCATTCAGATGGAAGAGGTTTTCCATATCATGCCAGGGCAAAGAGCTTGATCCCCATGAAAAGCATCTTGGAATACCTCTGGTCCCTCTATCAGTTGGGACTGCGAGTGACGACCCTTAAGATGTACCTGGCAGCACAGGTTGATAAGCCGACAGTGGCCGAGGAGAAGGTGGTCAGGTACTTTTTCAAGGGCCTGGACCACTTATTCCCTCCAGTGCATGAACCACCACCAACATGGGACTTGCTGCTGGTGCTGGCAGTGCTGATGGGCAAGCCATTCAAGCCCATGCACAGGAGTGACATGTCACATTTGTCGTGGAAGATGGCCTTTTTGGTGGCCATCACATCAGCCAAAAGGATCAGTGAACTCCAGGTGGTATAAATAGATTCTCATTGTCTGGTCTGCCAAAGGGACAAGGTCATTCATCACCCCACCTGAAGTTCCTTCCAAAGGTAGTATTGGAATTCCACCTTAACCAGATGATTAACTTACTGGTATTCTTTACCAGCCTATCTTCAGAGGTCAGCTGCAGACTCCATGCTGTGGACCTGCAGAAGGCGCTCTCCTGTTATGGGGACTGTGTGGCTGGAGTTCAGGATGAGGCCCGCCAGCTGTTTGTAATATCTGCTGGAGCTGCACCTTGCAGACCGGCAGCAAAGCGAACAGTTGTCAAGTGGATCACATCCTGCATTGACCTCTGTTGTAGGTTGGCAGGTAGGGAGCCTCCTGTATGGCACAGAGCTCATTCCACCAGACATACCACTGCCTCGGTGGCTACTTCCTGAGACATCCCCATACATGAGATCTGTAGGGCTGCTGTCTGGAAGTCAGCAGACATTTTTTTTTTCCCCATTACAGCATTGATCTTGAGTCTCATTGGGATGCTGCGTTTGAGGCCTCGGTTCTTCAGTCTCTGTTCACCATATTAGGGTGTGTGCCTTGCCCACTCTTCCCAGAGAACTGCTTGGAGTGTGCCAGTATGTGGCTAGTGAACTGTATCCACACCCCTAGAAAAATAAGATCTTACTTCGAGAGGGCTCTTGCACTAGGTAATTACATATAGGACGGCATCCGGCAGGCGTCAGGACCCCACGGAAAAATTTCTAGCTAGCAGTCTGTGGCGGGGAAACCGCCCCCATATCCGGTGACCAACGTCATGCAATGTCAGTATAAAGGGGCGGTCCCCACGCCCACCTTCCAGTTCTTTCCCGCTATCGACTTATGAAAGTTCCTCGCGGTAAAGTTCCTTTGCTCGTCAGTCTTACGTTGGTCTAGTTAACAGATTTTTTTTTTTTTTGACCATTTATTCTTGTTTTTTCTCTACTAATGGCCGTGTATGTCGTCCCCGACGTCCTCCGAATCGCATAAAAATTAGTGCGACTTGTGCGTTTCCCAGCTGCCACATAAGGACGGTCACTCCCTGTGCCTCTTCTGCCTAGGCCCAGACCACCCCGTGGGAGAAGTGTCAGCACTGCCAGCAGTTCAGCTTGGCCACTCAAACACGGAGGCAGCAGTCCCTGGAGGCCCACGTTCTGAAGAAAAAGATGGCTTCCATGGAGAAGGAGCTGAAGAAAATAAGGCAGGCTTCCACTTCCCCTGAAGGCCACAAGAAAAAGGAGGAGAAGCACCGTGACTGGGACTTCACCTCCACGGCTCCCAACCGCTCTTCAACAGCCGTCTTGCCGGTGTCCAAGACAGTGTCGCCCCTCCCATCGGGCTCACGCTTGGGCCCCTCTAGTGCCTCAGGGCCAAAGGAGGCTGCCTCTCCTGGGAAGGCCGCTACCACGTGGCCTTCTGGGTTGAGCCGCGTCCGCTAAGACGGATGCCAGTGTCACCGATCGCCCTCACTGACAGGGCCAATAAAATGCCAGCTCTTCGGGGGCCCACGGTCCCTCACACGCCTGGCCAGGGTCGCTTCCACTCGTGACCTCCATCGGCCAGGGCTCAGATAAGTTGGACGCCGGCTCCTCCAACGCCCACCCGGATCCTGCTGGTAGGCCGGACGTCGGCCCTTCCAATGAATGCCCAGCAAAAGAGCCTATGTCGGACCCCTTGGACCAGTCCGACGTCCCAGGCTCACTGCAGCGCTTGCCGTTGCTAACCGAGGCTCCCGCATCTCCTCTGCTGGACCCTGGTGATTTAAACCCTCCATCCCCGGGCGACACGGAGGAGTTGGGTGCGCTGACATCAGGACTTCCTCCTATAGGGCCGGATCCCCTGACACCGGATCCTCGGATGCCGGCTCCGATGCCGGCCTACATGACGCCAGCTTACGTCCCTTTACTGGACGCCGCTCCAACACCTGGCTCGACGCCCACAGGGCCACCTTTACCTGGGCTACCTGCTGGGCCTTTTCCAGGGCCCTTTGCGCCATCAGAGCCCATGGCACCCAGGTATCCAACACCACTTAATCCGGTACTGTCCTACCCGGTACTGCAGTACCCAGCGCCGCTTTATCCAACGTCGCAGTAACCGCGCCCAATCTACGCTGGGCTTTAGCCGTCGAGGTTACGGATACTGCTATGGATACCCTCAGTATCTGTATCCCCTTCTCCACCACCCTCACCACAGCCACCGTGGATTTGAAGGAGACTTGGCTGCCTGGTGGACTTACGCCAGGCTTAGCTAACCAGGAGGTGGAGAGCGCCTGCTGGCACCGGACCCTGCACAGGATCCCCTTGCGAGCGGCGGAGGCTCCCTCCCCTTACCGGACCAGAGGTGAACCTCGGCGCCAGGGTGGGAGGACATGCTTCCAAAGGGACTGCCTCCCCTGCGGGCGGGAGGAGTCTTCCTCTTCATCGGAGATCTCTGACTCAGACTCAGGGGGATGCTTCGATCCAAATGATGAGCCACATACTCCTGATCGACCTAGGCCAAGGACTCCTCCGAAGTCTCCTTCATTTTTGGAGTTACTGAAAAAGATCCAGGAAGTTCATCAGTGGAAATCTCTGGAGCCAGATCCATAGCGTAAGAAGCTCGCTGCCCACTTGGATCTGCCCGAGACCGCTCCGACATTGATTCCACCCTGGATTGAGCCTTACGTGGACCTTGTTTCCACTATTTGGAAGCAACCGTCCGCGTTAGTCCCCTTTCTGAGGAAGGCTGACCGGCCATATCAGGCTCCTGAGGGTGTATATTCTTTGAATGTACACCCCAAGGCAGACTCAGTCGTGATTAGCACCGCTCACGGCTGTTCGGCCAATCCAAAACATCTCCACTCATCTCCACCTGACAAGGAGTCCCGTCTTCTGGACCAGTATGGGAAGAAGGTGTACGCTTCTTTTACCCTGGCGATTAGGGCCCTGAACTGCGTCGCTCATATGGGGGACTACCAGAAGATGATCCTGAGTCAGGTGGAATCAAAATTGGACTCCCTTCCTGAGTCCCAGACCAAACAGAAAGTGGCTGATCTTGTCCGACCTGCTTGTTTGGCCAGTCAGCACATGCTTCGTGCCACCTATGATGCAGTGGACACAGCTGGTCGGAGTTTGGCTTTTGCCGTAGGTCTTCGGCGTCATGCCTGGCTCCGGGTGTCAGGGTTGGTCCCTGAAGTGCAATCCGCCACTAAGAATGCGCCCTTCAGGGGTTCGGTCCTGTTTGGTGGCAGTATCAAGGACATCATCACCGACCTGCAGGAGAAAGGGTACTGCACTCAAGTCCGTGGACTCTCTGTACAGGCCCCCTCAGGGACAGCATTGCCCTTCTTGCAGATGTTCCCGCCCTAAAGCGAAACCACAGGGCAAATGGGCCAACAAACGTTTGGCCCCTCCAGCATCCAAGACTCCCCTGCCCAAAAAAGCTGCGGGAGCTTTGACAGCTGCGTTATCCCACACCTCCTGACTCCTCCCTCTCCCACAGCCTCTGAACACTCCAGAGGAACCAGTAGGAGGGAGGTTCTCCTTCCATCTACCGGGTTGGGAGAGGATTACATTAGATGCTTGGGTGCTCCAACTGATAGCAGCAGGACACTCAATTGAGTTTCTTCAGAGACCACCCCCCAAGTCGTCTTACTCTCTAGAACATCTTCCTCTTGTCCTGGAAGAAATTTCCTCCCTTTTCTCAAAGGCGGCAATAGAGCCAGCCCCCACCCATCTTTGGGGGACAGGTTACTGTGCCCATTTCTTCCTAGTTCCAAAGAAGACTGGAGACATGAGGCCTATTTTTGGACCTCGGCTCCCTGAAGATGTTCGTGGAGTACAAACATTTCAGAATGCTCTCACTGCAGAGCCTTCTGCTGCTTCTTTGGCAGGGACAGTGGCTGTGCGCTTTTGATAGGCAGGATGCCTACTTGCACATCCCTATCTGCCCTTCCCACCACAAATTCCTTCAGTTTTCATTTCCGGGGGACCACTACCAATTCAGGGCCTTCCCATTTGGTCTTTCTTCGGCTCCTCGAGTGTTTACCAAATGCCTGTCAGTGGTAGCGGCCCACCTGCGTACCCAGGGAGTGCAGGTATTCCCTTACCTGTACAACTGGCTCCTGGCGGTCCCATCCAGGGAGGAAGTTCTGCGCTCTCTTTCCTTTACCCTGCAGGTTTTCACCAGCCTGGGTATCACCATCAACCAGGTCAAGTCCCATCTGGTCCCTTGCCAAAGACTCCAGTTCATGTGAGGCGATCCTGGACATGACCAACAGTAAGGGTTTTCTGCCTCTTGACAGGGTGGACACCCTCCAGGCTCAAGCAAGTCTGTTGTCCAGTCGCAGAAGTGTCTGTGCCAGGTCAGTTCTTTGCCTTGTCGGGCTCATGGCGGCTGCTATCCCGACCGTCCCTCTCACTTGGCTCCATATGAGTATCTCTCAGTGGACGCTCCGGTCTGATTGGGACCAGACATTGGACGACCTAGATCAGGAGGTTCTAGTTTCCGATCCCATGATCAGGGATTTGCCATGGTAGATGGTGCAAGAGAACGTTTGCTGGGGAGTTTCCTTCAATATCGAACCCCCCCCCCCAAAACATTGACAACGGATGCCTCAGGTGAGGGCTGGGGAGCCCATCTAGGGTCACTCAGGGCTGCTGGTACAGGACTTGAGCAGACTTTACACACAAATGTGCTCAAGCTCAGAGCCATTTTGTATGCTCTCCAGGCTCTGCACTCCTGCATTCTTCCTGGTCATCTAACCATCCAGACAGACAACATGTGCATAGTCTGGTATCTCAACAAGCAGAGAAAACTCGTTCCTACCCTCTGTGCAGGGAAGCAGTGAGAGTTTGGAGCTGGGCTGTTCAGCACAACCTTCACCTGACGGCATTTCATGTTCTGGGAGTAGAAAATACGCTGCAGTCCACCTCAGTCGGTCTTCAGCCAAAGCCCATGAGTGGGAACTAGATCAAGAGGTAGTAGACGACATCTTCCTGCACTGGGGAACCCCTCAGGTAGACCTGTTCGTGTCTCCTCAAAATGTAAAACTTCCAGCCTTCTGCTTGCTCGCTCCAAGGCAAGGCATTTTCTGGTGGGACACTCTGCCTCTCGACTGGAGGGACTGATTTGTCTATGCCTTCCCTCCAATTCCCTTAATTCCGAGGGTCTTACATGAACTCCGTAATCAGAAGGAGCCTGGATGATCCTCATCGCTCCATTCTGGCCCAGGCAAGTTTGGTTCTCTCTTCTGCAACAGTTTTCAGAGTAACTTCCTCTTCCTCTGTCACAACACTTGCTGACCCAGAATCAGAGGACCCTGGTTCATCCAGGTCTCAAATCCCTTCAGTTGCATGCGTGGCTCCTGCAGATGTAGCTCAAGCCCGGTTCGGGGTTTCTCTGCTCGTAGCAGATGTTCTGGTGGAGGCCAGAAAGCCTTCCACTAGGTCCACTTACGCCATGAAGTGGAAAAGATTTTCGATTTGGGCCTCATAAAAGGATTTTGAGCCTTTCTCTTGCCCTGTTGAGAGAGTCCTGGACTACATGCGTCGTCTGTTTGACCTGGGTCTCAGCCATTCTTCTTTGAAGGGAGGCAGTATAGCGCAGTGGTTTAAGGCGCTGAGCTGCAAATCTAGAGACCTGGGTTTGAAGCCCACAGCCCCTACTTGCATATACTGTGTGACCCTGAGCAAGTCACTTAACTTCCCTGTGCTCCCAGGTTGCACCTGTAAAAAAAACCTTTTAGCTTAATGTGTCTCACCTGGTTTAACAGTTGAAAAGGAAACATAACGAGGGTCCACATGGCGGCTATTTCGGCCTACCATGTCCCTTTTTTCACGCAGTTGGAAGTCTCTTAAGACTTTCCTAAGAGGGGTTCTCCATTTGAGACCCCCTGTCCGCATTCCTGCTCCTCCTCGGGATCTGAATTTTGTTCTCGAGAAGCTTACTCGGCCTCCTTTCGAACCAGCAGCTTTAGCAGACTTGAAGTTCCTCTCTTGGAAGACTCTCTTCCTAGTGGTCATTACTTCAGCTCGACGAATTTCCGAGCTTCAGGCCCTGATGTGCAAAATCCCTTATTTGATTTTTTTACAAGAAACAGGTGGTTCTACGCACCAACCCTAAGTTTCTCCCTAAAGTGGTATCGGAATCTACACTGAATCAATCCATTGAGCTACCCGGTTTCTTTACGCAACACTCCAATCAAGGGGAGTACCTCTTGCATACCTTGGATGTTGATAGGATACTGAGATACTATACGTCTAGGACTAAGGATCTCAGGAAATCGGATCAGCTTTTTTTTTTTTTTTGTGTACTCTTCTTACCTCCCCTCACACTCTGCCGTCCACCTCTCCTTCGGGCCACCTAGTGCTTCCATGTCTCAGCTGTCCTTTTCTGGAGCTTCTCCCACAGACACATTGCAGCCAACCCCTGATTTGTCCCGACATATCCCATCACTGGTCAGGTCCCCCTCCTCTGAGGGGGAAGGCACCGGGTGGCAGGGGACCCCGGCACACTATTTTTCTATGGTCCGGAGGCGCTACTGTGGTGAAGGATGCTCCCGGAGGTTCCATGGAGCATGGAGGCTGTCATCCGGTGGCACCAAAGCTGTTTTTCTGGCTTTCTGGTTGTCCCGCCTGCGTCGCTGCATGTAGTACCCCTGGTCTCCATCGGGGCTACTACTAGGGCGGGCTTCCCACCACCCTCCCAGGAGAGGAGAGCAGTCCTCCAGATGCTCAGTCCTCTCCTTCCTCTGCCAGCCCCCAATGACCTGAGTCCGTTTCTGAACCCGGGTCGCCAGCGTGGTTCGAGGTGTGGCATCCAGCACCTCAACCCTCTATGCCACCAGGCCAGCCTTTTGTCTCTTTTGCTCACAAAAGAGAGGGCAATGTAGTTTCTAAGCAATGCCTATCAAAGTGGTTGGCTCATTGTATAGCCTTATATTATGACAAGTACCACAAGACCCTGCCAGGTCAAGCCAGAGGTCACTCCACCAGAGGAGTAGCTGTCTCTGCAGCTTGCTTCAAAAATGTGTCAGCGGCAGACATCTGTGTAGCCATGGCTTGGAATTCTGTCCGTACCTTTGCGAAACACTACAGTTTGGATATTGCCTCTCACCGTAGAGCAGGCTTTGGGTAGGCTGTTCTGCAAGGTCTTCTTTCTTAAGACCCGAGCAGCCGGAGGTTACATTGGTTGATTAGTTTCCTTCTTCCAAGTGCTTTTCCTTTTCCAGACTGCTTGGGATTCAGTCCTATATGTAATAACCTGTTAAGAGCCCTCTTGAAGTAAGATAGTACGATTCTGGGCTACCGTAACAGTAGATCTTGAGAGAGGCTCTTGCAGTAGTAATGCCTTCCCGCCCTCCATCCCCTTAGCTTTTTCTATCTCCTTTTCTAGGAAGGGAATCATCCGCCTTCTCTCGCCTTGCCTTTTTTGGCCTTAGGCGGGAAAGAACTGGAAGGCGGGCGTGGGGGACCGCCCCTTTATACTGACGTCGCATGACGTTGGTCACCTGATGTGAGGGAGGTCCCCCGCCAGAGATTACTAGCTAGAAATTTTTCCATGGGGTCCTGACGCCTGCCAGGTTCAGTCCTATATGTAATTACCTACTGCAAGAGCCTCTCTTGAAGATCTACTGTTACGGTAAGTTCTTATGTAACTGTACTTTACTCACCTGAAACTGTAGTTCTAGGAGTGATATACAGTTTGTATCCACACCTACCCATCCAGCCTCCCCTGGCAATATGGCACCCAGATCCCTACTTCCAGCATGCAAAGATCTGACGTAACGCGGCAGAGTAGGGGGAGTATATACAGTCTGTGTGGTTGGAGGAGCTTAGCTTCAAGACGTCCAATGAATCAGCACTTCTAGTGGAACTGTCAATGTGTGGATGTGAACTGTATGCTACTCCTGGAACTACGGTTACAGGTGAGGAACCTGTAATGTTCCAACATTGTTACTGGTTAAGGTGGTGCTGTGATTTTTCTGTATATTTTAGGGAATGCATACGTTAGCTGTGACAAAGTTATGTTACTGTATGGCTTCTAAGGATTTATGAAAACGTTCTAAGCTGACTCGGAATGGGGTAGACGCGGGGGTACTTTGTCGATGATGTCACTGATCTGGTGTGTGTTGGCCCCCATAAGTGAGCATGTATAACCCCAGCAGTAAATGAAAAACCCAGTGACAATGCTGGAACTAACAGAAAAGGAAATGTTGTTAGGTCTGATAGCATGTCTTTTTTCCCGCTGCTTTCCTGGGTTTGTAACACAGCTTGATAACCTGTTTAAGAAGTGTGTATGCAAGCAATAATACCCTCCAGGGTGGGCGGTATTGGGCAATATCAGACTGCCCAGGGGCGTAATGAGGCTCGACGTCGTAGGCAGCGGGGGCCTTATAGCCCCTGGAAGATTCGGTGTTGCCCATATCGCCCACCCTTGAGGGTATTATTGCGCATAGAAAATGGGTTTAGGGTGAGGTAAATAAAATGTTTTCAGCTTCAACTTTATTGGATGACAAATTGAGATGGTAATATCTCATTTTCAGTTGCATCCAACACTTAACAGAACTATACAAACAAAATAAAACATACATACAAATATAAACAATAAACATTAGCCAAGTAGATCAGGAGTATAATATTTAAAATTATCCTTAACAGTTACAATGCTTATTATATAAGCTAGCTAATGACGCTCTAAATCGTTCTACTGGCAATAGTTCATGCACCTCTAATTTCCTAGATATTGTGTCCCATGTTCTAGATACTGTTCAAGACAATGTTTTGTCACCAACTAGGTCTGCGTCTTGGAACACAAAATAAAATCCAAGACACAGATCAAAAAGAATAATTGTGTTCTGGTTTGATTTTTAGCAAGTCCAGTAAAAATAGTGGAAGGGAATGTAATACAAATTTATATACAAAACTGTTCCAATGCATATCTCATTGCTCTAGTAAAGAAGTTAACCCCGATTCTCTATACAGAGTACAACTCTGTGTTCTATATGATAAATCTGTAACAAACCATAATTACTGGTGATCATTTTTTTCCATTGGATCACCGAGTTGATATTTGCCGTAATAACCAGTTGGTTATTACGGCATTCACGCACTCCGTCTATCAAAAGGGAGCGCTCCCTCATTGGCTCCTATTTTCTGTGTGGGTGGGCTAAACCGTTCTGAAAACATGGCGGCTCCATATTTTAGTTAGCGAGGAGCCGCCACGGTAACATCTTCGCCTACTCGTTCTTTTAATTTATTTTGTTGCTCCTCCTTGAAATACTTCCATAATATTTTTATATAAAGTATCTGGTTGATCCTGCAGTTTGCTAGCTTTGCTGACACACACCATTGCTGGGAATGAGTCTGTGGCTGAGGCAGGTAAGGAGAGGTGACCTCAACGTAGTTTTACTGTTAAATTTAAAATATATTTTTGAATCTGAGAGTACAGTGAGCTGGAGGGTGATGTGGGGCAAGAGGGAGAGGGACTGGGGACTGCTGCACAGCTCAGCTGGGGACTTTAGAGTGGGAGCTGGGCGGAGGGGAGAAAGGAAGCTGCTGCATTTGGTGCCCCAGAGAACTGCAGTAAAGCTGCCATGGGGATTTCTTGACAAGGACAGAGGGAGACAACGTGTGTGTGTCTGTGTGTGTGTGTGTGGAGAGAGAGAGAGCCAGTGAGTGAGAGTGTGTGTGTGTGTGTGTGTGTGTGTGAGAATCACAGCACTAGGGTTTGAAAAAATTGCTCTCCAGCAAATTATATAAAATAAAAAATTGGGAAGTGTGTATCCTATGAGAATTTAATGAGCACCCTCGGTGTGGGATGCTTTGATAAACCCCTTGGGCTTCACCCTCGGGGTTTATGTAGCATCCCACACCTTGGGTGTGCATTAAATTCTCATAACACACACTCCCCCATCCTTTATTCTCTATTTAATGCACTTTTATAAAGTGAGTCTAAGGATCCCAGTAATGATTTTCTGGCATTTCTATAAATAAAGTCTCTCTAATCCAAAACTGACAAAGACAGAGAAGTGACCAGTAATTTCCTTGTTGTATAATTGAACATAATTTTGTTCCTATAGAAAAAACTGAGCAATCCCTTTAACTTGTTAGAAATATTAAAGTCAGGTGATTATCAGTGTCAAACCTACATACTTCTAAGAAATGACTCGTCCTAACTTGGTACCAGACATAGTCTGAATATCTCTATTTGAGATCTGTTTAACATTTTTCTTCTCGAATAACATAGTGTGTCTTTTTCTCATTCAGAAGTAGTCTTGAATCCAGAAGCATCCCCTGAATATTCAAAATGTCCCCCTGTAATACCTCAATTGCAGCTTCTAAATCATCTTTTACAGTGTACATAATATTGTCATCTGCATATAAAAATACACACAAGTGTCGGATGAGCAGCATCCAGGTAAGTCATTCACATATAACAAAAATAATAGGGGGCCCAGGACAGAGCCCTGAGGTACCCCGATTGAATAATTGGTTCAGAACAGGTACTGCTCACTCTGACACATTGAAATCTGTTATTCAAGTCTGAACAAAACCAACTCAGGGCAGAAATGCCCAAACCAGCTGATTTTAAACAATTAAGCAAAATTGTATGATGGACAATGTTGAATGCTTCGACAGATCAAGAAATATTGTTGGTACACTATGATTGCTGTTGAAGGCATTTATCATATCATCCACCACCTTTGCTAGTACATAGCTGGTGTGTCTCTTCCTAAAATCCGACGGCAATTGAGTTATTATTTTATGTTTGAGAAAGCACTGATTCAGCTGCTGGTATACTAACCTCGCCAGAATCTTAACACAAACAGGCAAAATAGAGATTGGCCTATAGGAACCTGGTCCCCCCACCCCCTTAAAATAGGAATGACAAATGCTGTTTTCCAGTCTGATGGTAATTCAGAACTGGAAAAGAAAATTAAATAACCCCTGAATAAACTACATGCAAAGTACTACCAATTGCTTACATGTCATGATGATAACCATGCCTGTACCCATGCCTGCATCCACTGCTTTTCTTATACCATGCCTGTGAGCCATGCCTATATCCACTGCTTTTCTTTTACCATGCCTGTAACCATGCCTGTATCCACTATTTTTCTTTACTGTAACCACCTCATGATGCAGCTCACAATGCCTCAAATGTTCCTTATGTTCTTGTTCATTCGTATAACTTGTATTGTTATCCTGGGTCGCCCCTGAAAAAGGGACCTTCAGGGCTCAGTGGGCCTACCCGGTCACCAAAATGTAAAAAATAAATAAATAGATAAGCCAAAGGCTGTGATAAAATACCTGATGCTAGTTTTAGAAAAAAAGGAGGAATCCCAACACACCCAAGTCCTTTACCAGTATCCAAGCTCTGCAGTTGTTTCAACACTTCACCAGGTGTTATTGATTGAAAAACAAAGATTGGTCTATTTAACGCATAGGAAAAGTCTGTGTTGAGGACAGGTGGAACTAATCCTGGATATTCCTTATCAAATATATTCCCTACAGATAAGAAAAAAAAATTTTAAACAAAAATGCAAAAAAAAAAAATGAGAGAAATAAAGTAAACATCCTCCTTGTGTTAAGTAGTCCCTGTACAGTGTTGGTAGTGGCAGTAGAGGTGCTGTAGCACTTCTGTTGAATGTAGGAGTTCCTCCCTGGCACATACTCAGAGTCCCAATGGGATAATAATTGCAGCCTGTTTGCAGTGTTTTTTGAGGTCCGCTTTTTTTATCTTTCCATGTAAAACTGCAGTCGTAAGGTAGATGCAGCTGTTACTTCATGCTAGCCAAGAAGACATGACACTTGGATGTATTAAGGAAAGGGAAGAGGTGTCAGAATGCCGAATTCACTTTTTTTTTTAATTTTAATGTAGTTGTGGCTTTCCGTTCATGTTTATGCCACTTTTTCATTTATTCATTATTCGTTTGGTGCTCATTGTGTGTGGGGGTGGAGAACAAGCCAGAAATCAAAAGCGGCACCAGCGATCAGCTGACAGATGTGGCAGTACTGTGGCTGCTGTTAGCAGCTATCCAGGTACAGAGTCACTGTTTCATTTGCCATATTAAACTAAAAAAAAAAAATAAAAATTTTTTTTTTGTTGTTTAATATCAGCTATCGAGTTGCTGGCCGATTCAGAGTGTGGTGATTTGGAGGGGGTAGCGCCACCAGCTGGGTAGCTTGCTTGCTAACTGAGTAAAAAAAAAAAATGTTTTTTCCCATTTTGAATTTGGAACATGGCATCACGATTTGAGTGGGTAATGGGGCAGGTTGGGACTGGCACTTTTAAAGGGACAGTAAACACTGCAAGGATTTCTCAAACTGTGAAAGCCCATGAAAAGTTATGCTGAACAAGGTATTTTGCTTCCTTGTAGGTGTCAAATGTCCCAAAATATGAATATTTAAATCATCTGAAAATCAAAACAAGGCAGCAGCCATTTCATACACTCTTTCAACAGAAAGTAATGTCATTGAGGGGCAAGCTGTAATTAACAACATAGAGCTAGCCCCTCAGTGACATCACTTCCTGTTTTCAAGACTGCATGAAATGGCCATTGCTATGAGTTGATTTACACATTACTTAGCTATTCATATCTCAAGACCCCTGTCCCCTACATGTAAACCCAATACCTCATTTGAAAAATCTTTACATGGGCTTTCACAGTTTGGGTGACCCCTGCAACGTTTAGTGTCCCTTTAATACCCTGGCTCTGTTGTCTGTAAGATGCCCATCTTGCCATGGTATCAGTCAGTCAGAGCCCAGGAATTTCTTCAACCATTTTCTAAACAAAGCATTTGGCTGTCTGCCACGTAACTCATAGTGCATTTATGACATCATAGTGCTTACTGTGGTAAACTGATGTCTCAGAAAGGAATTGTCAGGTCCGTTGGGGATGGTGAGTCTTTCTGAAAAGTAAAGCAAAATAAATAATGCATTATCTGAAATATTTAGCACACTAATAACAGGGAAATGAAAAACTAGAAAACACCAGAGTTAAATATATGTGTTTATGTTTAGTAACTACTTGATCTTTAACACGCTTTTTTTTTTCCAGGTGAAGGGATCTCCTGCATTCAGAGCCCATGAGGGAAGAGAGTTTTTAAAGACTGAAAACAGAATCCAGAAACTAGAAAGAGAGTCGCAGGAAGCAAAAGCTGTCCAGGAGCAGATGGAGCATGAGGTTTCCTCCTACCAGACTGAACTTGCTGAACTACGGTACGCGACTTATTTATTCAGCTATGACAAAGCTGTAAAAATCAAAACAAAAAATGAAAGTTTAAGGCTTGTCACAATGGAGCCAATCTCCATACAGAACTGTCTACCCCTTCACAGTTTGGTATAGGGGTGAGTGTAGAGCTGTGAATCTGAAGACCTGGGTTTGAATCCTGCACTGGCCACTTACTGTGTGACTATGAGCAAGTACCTTAACCTCTGTTTACTTAAGCACACTTTAATGTCTGTGTAATCTAGCTCTGCTCAGTGAATCTCCTTATACACTGAAAACCACAGCAACTTTCACCTCTCCTGGACTGTAAAAGACTATGGGTTAGTTTGTATAAATAGAAACAGAATTTGATGGCAGATAAGGACCGCTTGGCCCACCTAGTCTGCCCATTTCCCTACCTAACGGATAAGCTTCAGATCCTAGTTAACCAACAGCCTACTTCCTCATACCCCCCACTAGAATTGCCTTATGTCTGTCCCATGCATTCTCGAATTCTCCCACTGTTTTTGACTCTATGACCGCCTCAAGAAGGCTGTTCCCTGCATCTACAACCCTCTCTGTGAAGAAATGCTTCCTCACATTACCTCTGAGCCGTCCCCCCTCTATCTTCAAATTGTGCCCTCTTGTTCTTACACATCTCTCTTTCTGAAAGATGCTACACTGTTGGACTTTGTTGATTCCTTTGAGGTATTTGAAAGTTTCTATCATGTTCCCCCCCCCCTCTCCTTTCCTCAAGGCTATACATCTTAAGCTCCTTTAGTCTTTCTTCATATGTTTTCTGGTGCAGACCCTGCACCATTTATTGCCCTCCTCTGGACAGCCTCCACCCTGTCTATGTCTTTGTGGAAATGGGGTCTCAGAACTGTACACAGTACTCAGATGTGGTCTTACCAACTGTCCATTACAGAGGGCCAACAACTTCTGTTTTCTACTGGTGATGCCTCTCCTGGTGCATCCCAGTATCCCCCAACCTCCTTACTGTCTTCTCACATTGCTGACCCACCTTTAGGTCGTCTGATATGACTACCCCCAGGTCCCTTTCCATTTTTGTTGTTGTCAGTATCTCACCCCGCCATTGTCTACTCTTCCCCTGGGTTTTTGTTTCCCAGGTGCATTACTTTGCACTTATTAGCATTGAATCTTAGCTGCCATACATTTGACCATTCCTCCAACCTTGCCAAGTCCCTTTTCATCCTTTCCACCCCACCTTGTATATCTACCCTGTTGCAGATCTTTGTGTCATCTCCAAAGAGACATACTTTTCCTTCCAGTCCCTCTGCAATTTCACTTATAAAGACATTAAAAAGGACCGGCCCCACTACTGAACCCTGCGGTACCCCACTGTTACACTCCATTTACTATTAGAATGGCGCTATATACTGTAAAACCTTTCATTCTGTGTAAGTAAGGCTAATGCAAGGCTTTTGGCTCCCATTTTCCCTGATCACTGGTAAACTGGAGAGAAGGTAAATCTGAAGCTTCACTGGGTAGTGGCAATAAAGTTACTTCTAACTGCCTGGATTCAGTTCACTATACTCACTTAGGCAGTCTTCTACTGAGCACGCGCAATCACCAGCACAGTCTTCCCCCTCTACTTCTACCACCCAATCATGTGGTTCTCCAGCTCCAGTACCTTTGCACTCCGATCTTTTCTTCTGCTAGAAGGAACAGGTCTTCACTGCTAGGGAATTAGGATTCTGCTAGTTTTCAGACTTTGTAGCATTTTTTTCTCTAGGGTTTTTTTTCGTTTTTTGACTCATTTCTTTTCCCATAAATTTGCCATTCACAGAGGAAGCAGCTTGGGTTCAGTAGTTGTGTTTTGTGCAGGTATTTGATGTCCATTACTGAGAGAGATGATGCCTGTGTGTATTGCTTGTCACTGGGCCATGCCATGACAAAACATAGGGCTATGCACCCATCTGCCCTTGCTGGTTGTGACTGCTTCAGGGCAGACCAGCTATAGTGTGCGGGCCATCCTGGGCTAGGGGGTCAGGGGCACAGTTACATGCCCAAGAGGCAGAGGAGACTATTGAGGATGGACCTTCTGTTGG
This sequence comes from Neoceratodus forsteri, assembly GCA_016271365.2. Classification (NCBI taxonomy): domain Eukaryota; kingdom Metazoa; phylum Chordata; order Ceratodontiformes; family Ceratodontidae; genus Neoceratodus; species Neoceratodus forsteri. The sequence goes on from CM028133.1 coordinate 273,127,111, forward strand.
TGGCAGAAGAGGAGTTTGCAGTGGATCCACTGTCTCCTCATGAAAATGAAGGGTTTAAAAAAATTCACCTGGCCTTCTGGTTCCGGCTGTGGAAGAGATGTGACATAGAGACTGAGCTCTGAACCCAGACCTTCATCAAAAGCTTCTTATTGCTACCATTTGAACAGCAAACCTTCTTCCAGACAATCTACAAAGCTTTACATGGTAGATGGGTAGAAGAAAAAAAGTCTTACCTTCAACAGGAGCACCTGAGAATGCCAACCCACGTCCACTGCTCTCCATATTGCAGGATCCAGAAATGGCATTGGAGACCCAGCAAGCCACAGTACAACCGTCAAATATGGCAGTCTTGGCAGAGTTAAAGGACTTTTCATATGGAGTTTCACTCTGTCAGAGAGGAGTTAAAGATCGATCTTACAAAATTAGAATCTAAAGTACAGGAGCTGGAAATACAGGGAGAGCCACGGATGCACAAACCAACCATCTGGAGTGCCTCATGATCCACGCATTGCAAGAATGCTCAGCCATATAAGACAAATGCAAGGATTTAGAAAAACGATCTCACCGTAATAACCTCCGTATATACGGCTTACTGGAAGATGAGAAAGGCCGGGATGTCGGGGCTTTTGTGGAAAGTCTGCTCCATGATCATCTTCAACTGGACTATAGACTCTAGACATAGAGTGGGCCCACTGTGCACTCCAGCTAAAACCAGAACCTGCCACCGATCACCCTTGGTCCCTCATTATTAAATTTCTCGGGCAACACAGCAAAGCAGAATGTGTTATTGAGGGCATGGAGAATGCGGTAGGTGCAGTATAAAAACACAAGGCTGTATTTTGATAATGATTATTTGCCGGCTGTCACAGCACAAATGCGGGCCTACTTACCAATACTGAAGGCTTTTTGCACACAGCAGTTGAAATTTCAAACCCCCTACCTGGCCCGCTTGGTTGTGATGTTCCCCATTGGGCCAAAGAGGTTTGCCACGCTAGAGGAAGCTGTCAAGGAGTTATCAGCCCGGGAAATTAAAGTGCCTCTTCCACAACGCTCTACTGAACCTCGGGATTTTACTAGTCTTCGCTCCACCAGATGGAATACCACAGCTCCGGGCTGGGACCGACAGTGTCAAGGCCTAGCTACACTGACTGAAGTGCGCCAGCTCCTACAATCCTTTGGCAGGTCATTTCCCCCTTGAATTGGATCTGCGCCATGCTCAGAAGGTTTGGGCTAGTAAGTGAGCACCAGCTTGGTGACTAAGCAGACACATGACCTGTATTGGGGTTCCTGTGGTCTGCCTGCCTTGGGTTGATACCTGAGAATGACCATTATGCAGCTCAGGGTTTCCCTGAGACTCTGAATTCAAGATTTGATTACCATTGTTGCACCGAGCAGTTGCAGGCCCCCCCAAGTGTCTATTTTGGAACTCTGTGGCCTTACAGCGGACAAAAATTCGAACTGACCAGGGACTCTCTCCTTCTTCAGACAGGAATGACATTTTATATTCGATATGTCACATAGTTGGTGCCCCCTTGCTACTTGTTTAGAGTATTATCCTACCTGACAGGCTCTTGTTAGCAAGCTGCTAGACTTCCCACAGGTGGGGCAAGGGATTTAATCATTTACTTTTTACTTCATCACTTATCTGCCTATATGTCCATCTCCAGTCTCTGAATTGGGGTATTTTAGTGAGTAATTGACACACTGGTTTCTCCATCCCCTTGTTGTGGGCCCTGTTTGTAGTTTTTTTTTTTTGCCCATAAGGAAGAGAATGTGAAGTGGAGAGCAAGACCCCCTGTTTCCCATTATAGCTCACTTTGCTAAACCTGCACTTAACACTACTCATCTCTTAAGAAGAGCACCTCTGATCCCTTGTTAGTTATGAGCACTTGAAGCTTCTCCCCATTCAAGAGTGTGAGAGCCTCTATACTGTATGGTTATCATCATATTTACTAACATGGTCTTATACGGCACGCTTTTGGTAAGAGCTCACAGTCATGTCATCTGACAGTCAGCCTCAGGATTTCTTTCCAGAGGTCGTAAACGACTAGAACCCTTGTCCTTATTTCCAGAGCCTTAGAATTTGACACACGCAGCTATTAACTAAGTGTGAACATACTGCAGCCCAGACAATAACCCTCTTAAGGTGTAACTCTCACGCGTACATCGTAATCGGGGATCGCTGTATATCTCATTCTCTTAGATAGTTTGAATTGCTACTGAAGTGTTTTCGGAATGCAAGAGGAGAGAGGTAGGTTTAGGTTTACAGTGTTGAATCCCCTCCAGATACACCTGAAATAGATTCATTGAGCATGCAGGTATACCCCTACTGTCTAATTTGATTGTTTTTGCCATGCTAACAGATAGACCTTTGCTGCTATCTGTTAACCATCGAAGCTGCTAGCAAGGTAAAGCGCTGCAGTGCATGTTACAGGATATGCTTCATTCATATTGCTAGTCTGAAATGTTATTGGAGCGGATTAGGAGGCAAGGAGAGAGAGAGGCAGGTTTAGAATGTTGAATTTCCCCCACGTATGCCTGACACAGATCCATGAAGCCTGTGGGTATACCCCTACTGTCTAATGTGTTCACTGTTGTTGCCTTGCTAAAAACAGAACTTTGCTGCCACCTATGTCCAATGAGGCTTTTAACAAGACTTACTTTTACAATGTGTGCCCAGGAATTATCTATAGGCTCCCCCACTTAATGGATACACTCCAGGAGGAGTGTATGTGGATCCTGTAAAACCACAGTGCTCTCTGTTCAACACAAACTTTGGGCGTCAGCATTATTAGGGATTCCCCTTCGGGTGGGTGACTCCCTTTTAGTACTCAGTAGGGACAAATGGTGGGTGGTCCACATCAGACTTGTTTCCTCTGGCTGTATCAGTATGGGTAACAAGGAGACAGACCCCTTCTTTGTGGTTCATACACCGGCTCTGTCAGAGGTGGACAGTGTCTTTAGTCTCAGGACAGGGGAGAGGTTACTTTTAAAGCACAATTTGCACACACTGGGCCTCTCATATCTTTCCTATAAATTTTTCAGATTATCCTCGAGAGAGTATTGATCCCTATTCCTGGACTGCCAGCTAGAGCCTAGTATCTTTCTCCTTGCTGATTTTCATGTCCAGAGGAGGGGAGGAAGGGGGCCGCATATACATTTTGGTATGTGCATATTTCTTTAAAAAAAAAGTATGTCTGTCCCATAGTCTGTCCTCAAAAATCTATCAGTATGGAGGACCTGGGATTCGGGGCTCCACGGCTTTGTCTGACCTCTTACCCTAGTCTCCTCACTTTTGCAGGTTTAGGGTGAGGCTTGGTTCCTGCTGCCTTTTTTTCCTGCTTAGTGGCAGTTAGCTGCTTGGGGTCCCACAACTTTCGCTGGGATTACCCCCTCCCCACCGGGATACAGTATCTGCCCCTTGACAGGAGAATGTAAATTCTCCCTACCTTGGAAGCACCCCCCTCTCTCATTTCCCGCTTCTCTAAAGTTCTTTTTACAGAGAAAGTGGGAGTTGTAGTTTACTATGTTACAAACATGTTTGTATGACGTCAGCCAGTTGGCGTTTGTGTACTTAAGGTTGATTTGTAAGGTTAGTATTGTTCTTCTCTTATTCTTTTGTTCCCTTGACGTATCCTCTCTGTCGCTTTGTATTCCTATTCTGTCTTTCATATCTTGCTCAACCTCCATTAAAATCCTATCCTGGGAACCCATGGTCTACCCCCCCCCACTGTGCATTTCACCTTTTTACAAATGGGTACTCATGGCTAATCTAACCTGTATAATCTCCTTGAACATAAATGGCATCCATAATCCTATCAAAAGAACACAATTGCTGCAACAGCTAAAGCGAGAGAAACCTGACCTTGTGTTTCTACAGGAAACACACCTGCCACAAGTAGAACATGATAAATTAAAGTTCAGGGGGTTTCCCCACAGCTTTTGCCACTTCTTACAAATCAGGTCATCACAGAGGAGTGGCAATTCTGATTCGGCAAAGCACACTCTTCCATGTCTAGGAGCAGTACTTAGACCCGGACAGCTGTTTAGCCATTGCAGTAGGGACTTTATATAGTGTACAGTTAACACTGGCTAACATGCCTCTCCCCCCAGGTTGCGACAACATTTTAGCTCAATTTTTTCTTAGTAAATTATAGTGCAGCCCTCTTAAACGCATACCCTTGGGACCAATAACAAGTATGCGTTTAAGAGGGCTATGCGTTTATCAGATCTTGTATTCTTTTAATGGTGAGCACAACTTGTGGTATGTTCCAGGAGGCTGGGTAGGGAAAGAAATGCCAGTAGCACTTAAGTGCTCCTTAGGTTGAGATAAAGTGTTTTGTGACATGCTGTGGCATTCTTTATTCTGATTCCTGTGTGAGGAAGGGTGCTTCTGGGATTCATGTAAGTGCTACTGTGACATTCTTTTGGGTTCTTTGCTTTGATTTCAGTGTGAGAGAGGGTGCTTCTGTGGTGTGGGTTAAGATGGTTAAAAAGTTGAAATAGGTGATTAACACCTCATTTTAAATAGAGCAGTCCATTAACAGACAATTACATTACTAATTAGTAAGGTGGCTACTGGCAGTGTCAGTAAAATTGGGCCAGTCATTCCACACTTAAACAACAAAACTGAGGGAAAAAATATGCATTTAAAAGGGATCCTTATATGCGAGTATCAGATCTATTTAACATAGGAAGTAAAGGAAAAAAAATCAGGACTTGGAAATTCTATGCGTTTATGTGGGCTGTGCGTTTAAGTGAGATGCACTGTATTAACAGTGCTCCAGGGGCAATTACTCATGGGTGGAGATCTTAATGTTACTTTGACTCCTTATTTGGACACTATAGGTGCTACTTCCCACAGACAGACCCACCTATATGAATACCTCCATACTAATCTAGCCCAGTTGGGCTTCACTGACCTTTGGAGGATTTTTTTCTACCCATCACTCCAGCCCATACCTCTCAACTGTCCCTGATTTTGCCTCAGAATTTTACCCTGTCCCTCCTAAAAATTGTGCTTCCATGACCAAACAGCGTAGGTTGTAAGCACAAAATAATGTCAACCATTAAAGTTACAAACATGTTCTTCCTTAGAAAATGCATTTTACACTACGCCCCTTATTCTACCAGTTTTCTGAGTGGATAGCACCAATTTTGAAGATGTATCCCTGATTTTGGTCCTTTGTCCCTGATTTTTTTAAGCCTTGTCCCTGATTTATGAGGCAGGAGGTTGAGAGGTATGCTCCAGCCTACATGTTCTCATCACCCAGAACAGGCACAACAGCCCAATTAGACTACTTTTTTCACTGCAGCAGTACATCTAGATACAGTTCACAACATTGACCATGGTCCAATATTCTTATCAGACCATGCTCCTGTCCAAGTCAAAGTTAATCTGGGTAAACCTCCTTCTCGTGCCCTTGGCGTTTAAATCTCGCCTTACTTTAGGATCCAGAATTTATCAAACTTGCGCAGGAGAAAATCCCTTGTATTCTGCAGGAAAGTTCTGACCCTGATATTTCACCTGCTATGTTGTGGGATACAGGCATTGTTGCACTGATCCAACCCAAGCAGAACGGGGCAGGCCTAATGAAGCCTTCAGTCAGGCCACTGCTTGTTCTACAGCTGCTGGTCATCCCTTCCCAGCACTGCCTCCTGTTTGACCAGTACTCAGGGTCACTCTCATGCCTCATTGATTCCTGAGGCAACATTCTGTTCTTCCTTGTCATCTGGCTTTTGGCACAGATATCGAGCTTGTCACAGGTTTGAGAGTACTGCCTAACAAATGTGAACCTATGGAGCATTTGATTCATGTCAAGGTTGACTGACTATGCCAGTAAACAGGCCCAGACTTTGACTGCCCCTGCCTACACCAACTCCAGTCATGCATCCTGCTGTTCCCCCTCGAGTTTTGCTGTCCATGCTACAGCAACTGATACAGGAAGAACCTCCACCTCTGCAGCCGGTGCTGGGCCCTCTCACCAAGGACTCTAGACTTAAGTCTGGCCTTCTTCATCTCCTGTTGTTAATGGTTACATAATTGGAGCAAGTTAACCACACCCCATGTTTGCGGCCAGCGATCCTCTGTCCTGACTTGGATTCAAATGTGTTGTCTATTCCTCTGTGCAGCTGTGTCCCTGGGCATATACCATCCCAGCTCTGCTGCTTTGATGACTCAATATAACCACAAGCTCTTTAGGCTCTCAAACTATCCAGCCTGTTCCTGAAAAAAGACTGGCAGATTTACTAGAAGTCCATGATCTGGGATTGATGCTGGCCAAGTATTAGTCACAGGTGGCCCTGGACTCTGCCAGCATGTCGGCACGAGCATTGGCAGCAGTGGTGTACATTCGCCAATGTGCTTGTTGCAGGGTTTTTTGTTCATGCAGGGAATCCAGCAATGGATGGCGTATCTACCATTTAGTGGAATGGATCTCTTTGACCAGTGGTCATTGACCCGCTCATGCATATTGAGAAGTGCATTGGTCCCTACATTTGGTGACATTGTTCATCAGCCCCAAACAGCCCAAGCCAAGTCCACAAGGCCTTGGTTCCTCCTTTGAGGGCTCTGTTGGGGCACACATGATCAACAGCAGCAACAAAGGCAGCAGTTGTAGCAGTATCATCTTGCCAAGCCCACCCCCACCCCGTAATTGAGGATGTTTCTTTCCCAAACCCTGCTGCAGCTCCTGATCAGAGACGACTCTCCCAATTTTTGCAATAGAGATCCACTATTACATGAAACAAATGTGGTCTGGAAGTGGTGTTTTGTGTTGCTGTAATTAAAGACTCTTCTCCTTCCTCCAAGTCGTCCTACTCATTGTTGGAGGACATGCTTTCACTGGAGTCTCTTCTTGCACTATGGGGAAAAGTACTTCAGCCACTCAAGTGTCATGCAGTGAGGTTGTCCCGGAAAGTCAAGATCAGGAGGTTTTGTGTTGTGGTATTTTCTGATAATCAGACAGGCTTGTGGCTGGTGCCCTGTTCTCAATCTGAGTTATGAAGAAGTTCATTCACAGCTGGAAGTTTCACATGATGAATTTTACACCAGATCATTCTGTCCCTGAATCCAGTGGCTTGGATTTACTCACTGGACTGCCAGGATGCGTGCTTCCACATCCCTATTTGTCCATCACACAGAAGAATCCTCAGCTTTTGGATGGATAGAATCCTTTATTTAGATTTAGAGCCATGCTGTTGGCATGCCTTTGGCACCCAGGATGTTAGCAAGTGCCTGTCTGTCATGGCTGCCTTTCTTAGGCACAGACACATCTAGATATTTACTGTACTTACCTCAACAACTGACCCTTCATGGGGAGTTCATTCAAAACATAGAGCAGTTCAAGAATCTGGCCATTTAGACTTTCTGGGACCTCAGTTTAATGGTCTAGCTAGCCAAGTCTGAGCTCTCACTCCTGACACAGCACAGTCCGTCATATGCCAGCATGCAGCATCAACCTCATCAGGACATACCTGTGTGCCAGATGGGAGATGATGAGGAAGAGGATGACTGCTTCCCTGTGTGACACCCCTCCCCCATAGCCAACAGGGGGCAGTAATGCAGCAGTTTTTGACCTTTGAGACTGCACAGTACCTCCTGCAGGATCTGATCACAGACTCAAGGTGTGATCATTGAGACACTATTGATTTGTTAACACTGAAACACTGGCCTGCATATATCACTGCAAATTAACACTGAAGATAACTTCATGTAGATCTATTATTTTAAATATCCTTTCCTTAAAAACATAATACAGAGTTTGTGTGTTTAAAACACTGTCATCCCCCACCGCCATTTTATACTAAAAGAATCAGATCATCCCATGGAGGTTTGCGGTGTCTGTTAAAAGTTGTATATTAAGTGAGCTTTTTTTTTTTTTACTGTACTACTGCACTTACAGTACATGACCAAGCACAATACACATTTGGTCTGTATTAGTTTGCCAGTGAGGCTTTGGAAAGCCAAGAAGATAAAACAAATCATTGTATTTTTATGAATGTTAGAAACAATCAGAAAAGTAGAGCATGTTGGCGATTCATAACGAATATAAGATGCATCAGTTTACAGCACAGCCTCGGATAATTTCACCAACTTGTCATTGACTTGTGTCACATTGGGCAAACTGAATTCTAAATCACCTAACTGAGGCTCAATTTTACTTGCCCCAAGCAAGCAGTTAGACTTGACTGTAATACTCAGAAGCTGCATTCATAGAAATGTAGGTATTATGGGCAGATAATGGCCTTGTGGTCCATCTAGTCTGCCCAAAACCTGTCAGTGACTGCTGGGAAATGGCCCCAGCGGTCATTCTCCCTCCACCGTCATCCCACCTACACTCCTCCTATGTCTGTCCCACTCCTTATTAACCCCCACCCCATAGTTTTAGCATATGCAGCCTTCTCTGTGAGCCTGTTGCATTTTTTTCACTACACTTTGATGTCCTTTTTGATTCCCCTCCCCCCACCATTTTCATGGTGTTTCCACTGGTGCCAGTGTTCCCACTCAGTGTGCACAACTCTCTAATGTCCACCTTGTTTATCCACATGAGATGCTCGAGCATCTCTATTATGTCCCTGTCTCTCTGCTATCTTCCCAAGTGTTTACATTAAGGTCTTCCCACCTCTTCCCATATGATCCTCCCCTTCTTTTCCTGTATCATTTTGGTCACCATCCTTTTTACCTTCTGTAGTTCCAGAACTACACACAGTACTCCCAAGTGCTGTTTAACCAGAGATCTATACAAGGGCACTGTTACCTCCTTTTGCCTGCTACTGATCCCCAACCCCCTTCATATGCATTCCACCATCCTATTTGTTCTGCCCGCAGCCCTTGTACACTGTGTTGAGCCTTACAAGTTCTCCATTATTGAAAAAAAAAACAAAACTAGGTCCCCATTATCTGGGAGATAAGGCAAAGCTAACATGGATGCCTCTTATCCATGGTGTGGGACTCAAAAGTAGAGGTCACAAATGACAAGTACACATCTTGATGTAACATATAGAACATTATCTAGCACTTCGTAACACAGGCACAGTGATAAGCAGTAAATCTTCTTTACAGTGATAGTTTGCGTAGGTACATTTCAGACAGCAGTCATTGAGCTCTACTATATAGCTACTAGGGTTCTTCAGGCAATTTCCCAGAGATCGGTTCATGAAAGATAAAGGTCTGTTTCTGTTAAAACAAAGTCTTTTAAGTCCTCCGGAGCAAGGGAGATCAGCTTGTCATCCCAGTCAGCTCTCCACTCTTGGTCCTGCAGTGGCCTTTTTATACCCAAGTTGCTTACCATCTCTCAGAAGTGTAGGTGAAAAGCCAATTTCTAAGAGGGAAAAAAGTTCTGGTTTTGCTGACTCAAGGGGAAAGAAGAAAGGACAAGGGAGGGGTAGTGAGGCTTAGTAAAGGAGGGGGGCAGTGGGCAGAGGGGGGCCTGAAGAAGACTAAGATACTGAACAAACACTTTTGCTCAGTATTCCCATAAGAAGGGAAGGGGGATGGACTGATATTAGCAAGTAGGCACACACAAGAAAGAGGGATGGACACCAGTCCATTCACAGAGGAGAGAGTCCTAAAGGAACTCTTGAAACTGAATGTGGATAAGGCAATGGGGCCGGATGGGATACATCCCAGAATACTAAAAGTGCTCAGAGAGGAGATACTGTCACCACTGACAGCCCTATTCAACAAGTAGTTGGAAAAGGGAGTAGTACCGGAGGACTGGAGGAGAGCGAATCTGATACCCCTTCACAAGAGGGGGAGCAAGGTAGAAGCAGGTAACTATAGACCGGTCAGTTTGACCTCAGTGTGGGGAAAGGTGATGGAGTCGCTGGTTAAAGGAAAGGAGTGTAGAATATCTAGAAACCAGCGGGGCACAGGACCCAAGGCAACATGGATTCACAACAGGAAGGTTGTGTCAAACAAATCTGATAGATTTCTTTGGTTGGGTGACAAGGGTAGTAGATCAGGGAGGGGCAGTGGACATGGCCTATCGAGATTTTAGCAAGGCATTTGACACAGTTCCGCACAAGAGATTAGTAAACAAGTTGGGCAGTATGAGAGTAGGTCCCGAGGTGGTAAGCTTGGTTAGAAATTGGCTTGTTAACAGGGCTCAGAGGGTGATGGTAAATGGAGTTCAATCTAAAGGTGGGGGGGTTAACCACCGGGGTGCCACATGGTTTAGTGCTGGGACCGGTCCTTTTTAGTGTTTTTGTAAGTGACATTACGGTTAGGATAATACAATAAATCCTGTTACTGTTCTACATGTAGGAGTTAATGATGTAAGGAAGAGGAGCATGGTGGATATACAGTGGGACTTTGAATTTGTGGAGGCAGTCCTTCAGGAAAAGGGATGCAGTATTCTAATATCAGAAATTCTACCAGTCCCAAGAGCTAGTGTGAGCAGAAACAACGACATATGTCAGTTAAATGGTTGGTTGAGGAGGTGGTGCTATAGGGATTGACACACCTTCATTAAACATAAAGAACAGTTTCAGTGCAAATAATTATTTGCACCAGATGGCCTGCACCTAAGCAAAATGGGTAAAAAGAATACTGACACACAAACTCAGGGCATCAGTTGACCACCATTTAAACCACTAGCGAGGGGGGATGGGGAGCAGACACCTACCCATACCAGGGACAAACCCACTACATCTACAAACCAACAATTTTTTAATTGCCTGCTACTGAACGCCAGAAGTCTAGTCAATAAATTTGATGAATTTAGATATACCCTGGACAAGGACAAAATTCATATCTGCGCCTTCACTGAAACATGGTGGAACAGGGACGACGAGTGGGATAAACAGATCTCTGGATTTGTACTTTTCTCCAGGGATAGGGCTGAGGCCAGTGAAGGAGGAGTAGCGTTATACATATCGGACAAAATTTACATCAGAGCAAATTGACACCAGCCACTGGGACCCTCTGGAATTAACCTGGGTTAGGCTGTCCCCTGCATATGGACCAAAAATAAATATAAGTGTGATATATAGACCTCCCTCATATTCACTCACTGATGACACAGCACTCCTGGGCAGTTTAGAAACACTCATAGCAGAGACCAATTGTATTCTCCTAGGGGACTTAAATCTGCCTGGTATTGACTGAACCAAGCTCATGACCAATTCCGCCAAAGATCTCCGTTATATGGAACTCTTTAATTTGGCAGGGCTACAGCAATATGTGATTGAAAATACCAGAGGACATCACATTCTGGAGTTAGTCCTCTGTAATATGACTGAAGCTGTATAGAGTTGTGCAGTCTCCACTCCGTTACGATCAAGCGACCATAACATGGTCAGTTTTACTCTATTAAGTGACACAGGCAATATCATGGGGGACAGCATCATCTATAACTACAATAAGGCTGACTGGAGTAGCATGCATAGGCATTTGACAACATGGGCAAGGGAAGAAGATTTCAAGGACCTTACACTAAATCAGGTGTGGGCCACCTTTGAAAACAAAATCACTATAAAAGTTAAAAAAACATGTGCCTTGTAGCAAGAAATATGATAGACCTAGAACATCACCTGCATGGAAGTCAGCTGCAGTTAAAAGATGTATTGAAAGAAAGAACAAGGCATACACAAGGGCCAAGAAAAGTGGACGTGCATCCTGCTGGGGTATATACCACAAAACCCTTAAACAAGCTAAGAAGGCAATTGCCCAGGCTAGAAAAAAACACGAGCTATGCCTAGCCAGCAAAGTTAAGGATGACCACAATTCTTTTTACTCTTATATAAATAATAAAAGGGGAGGGGTCAAAATTATTGGACCACTTAAAATGATGGTGGCTCAACTGTCACTGAAAATGGACAAATGGCCGCAAAATTTAACAATTTTTTTACATCATTCTACAATGACAACTATAGTAGTACTAAAAATCACCTACCAGCAACGGGTAAACCCTGTCTAACCATTGACCATAGTAATGTCAGGGAGAGATTACTAAAATTGAATTCAAACAAAGCTCAAGGACCAGATGGGCTGCATCCCAGAATTATCAGGGAATTGGTTAATGAGTTGGTTGGCCCTATTACAGCCATATTCCAGGCATCTCTAGTATTAGGAGAAGTGCTTGATGTATGGAGACTAACAGAGGTGGTTCCTATACATAAGAAGGGGTCCAAACATGAAGTGGGAAACTACTGGCCTATAAGCCTGACAGCTGTTTTAGGGAAGGTTTTGGAAGGGATAGTTAAGGACTATATGGTACAATATGTACAGGAAAGGGGGGGGATATAGACCACACCCTGCCTGGCTTCACCAAAGGACGCTCTTGTCAGACCAGCCTCCTCGAGTTTTACAGCAAGGCCAGCAGTGCACTAGATGATGGAATGTCAGTGGATGTCATCTTTCTGGACCTCTCTAAAGCATTTGATAAAGTCCCACATGGGCAACTAATCGATGCCTAATCGAGTTTGCCATCCCGGGTAACATTAGCAAATGGATTGCTTCCTGCTTAACTGATAGGAAACAAAGAGTATGCATTAGAGGTACTTATTCAGACTGGTCCATGGTCACTAGCAGGGTCCTACAGGGATCCGTTCTGGGACCAGCCTTGTTTAATATCTATATATCCTCTGTGAAACCCAAGGAGGAGATCTGGGTGTCCAAATTTGCCGACTACACCGGGCTGGGCCTACAGGTCACTAATAGCAAGGATGCAGACACACTCCAAATGGCCTTGGGAGAACTGGAAGAGTGGGCGATAACACACAAACTCACTTTTAATGCCGATAAATGCACTGTAATGCACTTGGGTACAAAAAATCTTAAGCACAGGTATGGCTTAAATGGAACAACTTTGAGGGAAGTCACAGATGATAGAGACCTGGGAGTCAGAATATCTAACAATCTGCACAGTAAAATACACTGTAACCAAGTTGTCAAAAAGGCAAGCAGTGTTTTAAACTACATTAGAAGGCATTTCAGGAGCAGAGACAGGGGAGGTTATAATACCCCTTTATACCTCCCTGGTTAGACCACATATGGAGTACTGTGCTCAGCTGTGGGCCCCAGGTGGGAAAACAGAAAGAAGGGCTCTTGAGAGAGTACAGAGAAGGGCAACCAAACTTATTAGAAGGGTACAAGATCTGGAATATAAGGACAGATTGGAGGAGTTGGGAATGTGCAGTTTGGAATACCGCAGGTTAAGAGGGGACATGTGTCTGGTGTATAAAGCTTTTTCAGACCCTGACCTGTGGGATCAACTAGACCTAGATGCTAAGGATCAAAGTTACAGCATAAGAGCACATCCCCTACAAATCACAAGTAAAGAGATCTCAAACTAATAGAAGGGATACTGGTTTTCAGTAAGAATACAAAAAGTATGGAACAGCCTTCCCATAGAGGTGGTGGCCAGTAAAACTTGTGACAAATTTAAGTACAGGCTGAATAAACATTTAATAAGCAAAAACATAAGGGGGTACTATTAAATGGCTAGCACTATGGACTCCATGTTTTCTCTGCTCTGGATAACCTATGAAACATTGCAGATAGACTTGGAGGAAAAGTATGCCTCTTTGCAGATGACACCAAGATCTGCAATAGGGTTGACACTCCGGGGTTGGGGGGGGTTGCAAATGAGGAGAGACTTAGGCAAATTGGAGGAGTGGTCAAGAGTGTGGCAACTCAAATTCAATGTCAAGAAGTGCAAAATCATGCACTTGAATTTGGGGGGGGTTACTAACAACAACCAAAAGGGACCTGGGGGTTGTCATAAAAGATTATCTGAAAGTAGCCAAACAATGTGAAAAGCCAATGAGGAAAGCCGGTGGAATGCTGGGGTTGCACAGGGAGAGGTATCACCAGTAGAAAACATGAGGTAGTGATGCCGCAGTACAGGCAGTTAGTGAGGCCTCATCTAGAGTACTGCCTGCAGTTCTGGAGACCTCATTTCCAAAAGGACATCGACAGGGTGGAGGCAGTCCAGAAAAGGGCAATGAAAATGGTGCAGGGGCTACATCAGAAACTATACGAGGAGAGACTGAGAGAACTCAGTATGCATACTCTAGAGGACAGGAGGGAGAGGGAGTACCTCAAGGGAATCAACAGAATTCAGGAGGGCAGTATCTTTCAGGAAAAGAGGTGTGCAAGAACAAGGGGTCACAATATGAGGCTGGAGGGAGGACGACTCGGGAGTAACATGAGGAAGTATTTTTTCGCAGAAAGGGTGGTGGATGCATGGAACAGCTTCCCGGAGGAGATTGTGGGGGCAAAAATAGTTGTCGAATTCAAGAATGCATGGGACAGACAGAAGGCAAAACTAGTGATAGGAAGGAGGAGGTAGGCCGCAGATCATATAGGATCTAGAGCTTATATAGTAGGTAGGGAAATGGGCAGACTAGGTGGTCCAGGTGGTCCTTATCTGCCGTCAAGTTCTATGTTTAAGTAAGAAGAGAAAGTCAGCAGCTGCAAGTTTAGAGATAGGTGTATTCCTGCATACTGAGCTTTTCTAACAGAAACAGCATTTGTTCATGCCTGCATCGCGTCAGAACCTGTCTTATCTGTATGTAGACTATATCTTGCTTAATATGACCCTCAAAAGCAGCTGCACACTATATTCTACTTAATATAGCTCTAAAAGCAGCTTGTCACATACTACACTTGTACAAATACATAAATCCTGACAGCCAACCCCCTCCCTTTTGATACCCATGGTGGCTACATACAGTATGGGAAGCATGAACGATTCATGAGATGTATATAATGCATAGCTTGTAAAGCACAGGTCCGTCTAGGGGTGCCCCACAGCAGACACTTTATATGGCAGACCATGCGTATCATAATAAAAGTCAACAACCATTGAACAAATAGCAATGCTTTAAAGCCAAAGTTCCCACCAGGTACTTTGATAAATGAAATGATCTTCCCCAAGGGAGAGAAGTGCATCTGAATATTGTGTCATATCCATATTATTACTAATCATAATCAGGTGTTCGGTCTTCCAGTCCATCAGGAGGTGCAAGTACAACCTGAGGGATGGAACTGGAGCAGAGAAGAATGGCAGTTCTGGCACAACAGTCTCAGAATGCATGTCCACAGGGTGGATAACCAAGGAATCAACCTTATTGGTTTTGGTTGGTGTGAAGCAGAAGTTTGGAGACAAAACAGCACACATGGCAGTACTGTGAATAAAGAGGTTGGATGAGGTTGAGCCACAATAAATGCTGTTTGTGCTGTAAGCCAAATGAGAATCCTTGTGCCCAGTTGTAGCAAGCTTTACTGGGCGAAACATGTCATCTGTTGAGCTCCGTCCTCGTTCAGTCCACATACTGGCTGTATGTGCTGGAACATGTTGCCTGTGCAGATGCAGTGGGAACCCTGCATTAAGCAGTAGGCAGTATCTGATCCAAGCCAGATATTGGAAGTCCTGTTCTGAGCAACAATCTGTGGAACCTCCATTCTAGTCTTCTTAAGTGATCCTTTGATTTCCCCTACGTGGGTTTGTGCCAGCTCCATATACATGCCCATTTCTGGATCAAAGAGTGGGAGAGCCACTACCAACTTGATTCTGAGCATATTGAAAGTATTACAGGATGAACAGGTCATCCAGTGCCCTTTGTAGCCTTCGATGAGGCCGGGAATGATTTTTCACTTTGTCCCAGACTACAGTACATCAAACACTCTTTCATGATAGGATCCTATTAGATCTACTAATGCCTTTGTTATCATGGTTGAATGAGCTGTCCAATTTCAGCCAGGCACAGTACTTAAATCCATATTGTTTGACTTAATTTTCTGTAGCACTCCACATTGTCAGTGGGTGTTCATTACAAATGGGTGATGTGCACCCCTACTTGGGGAAATGGCACAGTCCAAAAGGCTACATCGGTCTAGAATGTTGGGCACGTGTACATTCCAGACAGCAGCAACCCTCTAGTCTTTGCTGTGCCATTGAAGGGGAAACAACAAGCAAGCTTCTCCGAAGAAAAATCAGCTTCCAGTTTCTGGGGCTGCAATTCTGTGTAGCAGGTTGGGGCTAGCTGGTGACAGGGAGCACCCCTAAATTAAAATCGTGCCTGCTAAGCTGCGGCTTTCAAATTGGCTAACCTGCTCTTCCCATTTCCACTGCCTGTGCTTGGATTGGGGGCCATGTCTGCCACATAGTTCAGGGGTGTGTATCTTCAGCAGATCTCCGATTTGTGTTAAAAAAAAAAAAAAAGGGCCTTAGATAAGTATCTGTTTTTTTTTTTTGTTGTTGACCCTAACTTTGGAGGTTTTTAGTCTAGGGCATAACTAGGGGTTTCCCTATGTCTTTAGGTGTCGGTACTCTTCTTCCCCCTTCCCCTGTTTTTGTGGTCGCTCTTTGGTTGTGTTTGCCTGGCAGGTGTTTGTTTTGTACTTCTCAAGGGGACATTTCCTCTTTAATTTGGCTCACTTATTTTACAGGTACATTTCCCCTTTAATTTTCCTCAGCAGTGGAAAAAAAAAAGCTTGCTGGAGTGAGAGCTCTTAGATCTTACTTCGAGAAACGGCTCTTGCAACAGGTTACACCATTAGGACTGAAGCCGGCAGGTGCCAGGACCCCACGGAAATTTTCTAGCTAGCAGTATTCAGCAGGGACCGCCCCCAATGTCGGTCCCGCCCCCGACGTCAGGCATAGTACATAAGGGGGCGGTACTCCAGAATCCCCAGTTCTTTTCCCGCCGTCGACTCGCCAGCATCAGCCTCTCTGTCTTTACCTAGCGCACGATGACTTAGAACTTCAAGAGTTTCTCCAAACTGATGTTCTCTCCAACTCCTTCACTCGAGGGACATCTTTCCAAGTGTGCCTGCGGAAAACAGATCCCTTTTAAGGATCCTCATTCCTCCTGTGTGCGGTGCTTAGGCCCAGCCCACGACACCAAGGCCTGCACTTTCTGCCAAGGGTTCAACAGCTGCACCAGGATCCACCATCAGAAGGCACTTCAGGCTTACCTGCTGGAAGAAAGACTTAGTAGGATGGACCAAGAACCTTCCTCCAGGGGCGATTCTTCTTCCAAGGCCCATAAACACCGGGAGAAGGCAAGGTCCAGATACCCAAACTGGGCCTCGAACTCCCGTAGCTCAGGCTCCACCAGGTCGGACTGCTCTCCCTCCAGGGCTCGTTCTCAGCCCCCTCCAGTCAAAGTCCGAGCCTCAGGCGGCTCTTCAACTCTCCAGTCCATCAAGACTTCAAGGCTCTCGGCTTCCTCTACTCCCTCTCGGGCCTCTCCTAAGTCTTCAGAATGCCACAAGTCTTCCTCATCGACCCGACATCGGGACCCCGACTCCAGGTCAGTCTCCCAGCCTCCCAGAGGTCCGGATCCACCACCCAGGAAAAATAAGGACCTCGCATTCACCAGAGCCGAAGACCGCCCCCCAGTCACCGGTGGACACCTGTCACAGGGACTCAGCGGAGGAGGACACGGCGCTGCCTGAAGACCAGGCAGGCGACACTGAGGGATGCCGAGCTCCCGAGGAAACCTTCGCCCACCCCTGCTGAATACTGCTAGCTAGAAAATTTCCGTGGGGTCCTGGCACCTGCCGGCTTCAGTCCTAATGGTGTAACCTGCTGCAAGAGCTGTTCTCGAAGATCTACTGTTACGGTAAGTTCTTACGTAACTGTACTTCTCTGGGCAGCATCAGAGTCTTTTTGGCGTTTTAATGGAGCCCTTTTTCCACCCTTCAGGCAGTTTGGCATTTTTTCTCAGCTCCATTGAACCGTGCAGCTTCCCGCCATTTTCCCACTCTTTGCCGTCCATTGGGCGCGGGCTTTGTTTTTTTTTTTTCAGAAGCTTCCTTAGCCTCAGTGCATCATTTGTGTGCCTGTGTTAGCGCTACCGGTTATCACGCACGCAGTACAGTTTGAGAGCGCACGCACCTGCACTTTTCTAGTGGTAGTACAAGCATTTTTCTCTACTGGCAGGCTGAGAGGCGTACTCTATTCAGGTTTTTTAACTGTTTTCCCCACAATCGGAGGTGGGAATCATGACAGCAGTCCTCTATATTTACCTTTGGGAGAAACTTAAGTTTTTTTTAACCCTGGGTACCTGCACACCTGTTTTACTTTGGCACCAAGGCTTATCAAAGACCTCTAATTTTTAAACGATGTAAGACCTAAAAAAGAGTAATGCAGCCTTCTCCTCTGGGTTCCTATTGCCCCCATTATGTTACTCAAGATAATATGTCTGTTACAGTCCCCCCCAGTCGCACCTCCAAGTTGGGAGGGGGCTGCACCTGGTGTACCAGTTGCCAGTGGCAAAGCAGAATTGCGTAAATCTTTCTTATTGCTCTTAGGAGAGCTTTTGGGCCCCAGTGTTCCTCAGGACATCCTGTCAGACACACCCAACCCCAAACTGGCCCCTCAGGTCAGGGGGGACCCATACAGGCACATCCTGATGCGTCTGAGTAAGACAGGCCTGCTAAGATGGATTTGCAGGTAGACCCTGACCCTGACCATACAGAGGGTCAGGATGAGGATTTCAGGAATCTTGGTGAAAATTCTCACCCAAAGAAGTTACTTGATGATGAAGAGGATGAACCCTCTGACAAGGAGGAGGAAGGGGAGTGGATGGAGCCAAAGAAGAGGATTCCTATCCCTTCCCTCTTTGATACAAAATCCTTGTCCTGTCTGATAACAGAGGCATGTAGGACATTACAGCTGAAGGAGGTGCATCCATGGAGACATTAGATGTCAACCCTGTCCTGTACGCCTCTTCCTCTACTCCAAACTGCTTCCCAAATTTTATTCACTGTGACCGGATTATTGAACAAGAATGGGCAGGTATGAACCAAACAAAATATTTGCTGAAGCCTAGGAAAATGCATGAAAGTGGGAAACCCCCTCCTGTGGCAGTTAAGGTGGTTCATAATTCCAGCAGACACACCACTGTTCATATTGAAGGGTCCTTAGCCTTAGCAGATTCACACAACAAGCGAGTGGATGCTTCATGCAGAAGAGCCTTTGCCTCCAACAGCGCAACCGTACGCACCTCTTATGCCTCCTTTATTGTTGCCAGAGCCTAAAACTTGTGGGTTATGACCCAGGGCAGCTTCATTCCCCCAGATTCGGAGGGGCGAGCATTTTACAGTGAGTATCCGTAGCCTCCACCTTCTTAGGTAAAACCACAGTGGAGAACTTATGCATGTCTGCTTGCTACACTTATCACATTGTCTCCGCTGCGCGAGGAGTGTGGCTTTGACATTGGGTCACTGATCAGGCTTTGAAGTCCAAGCTGTTTAACTTAGCCTTTGGGGGAGGCTTGTCGTTTGATTCTGGCCTGGATGGGATTTTGAAGGATATCCAGGATAAAAAGGGACACCTTCCAGTGTCGAAGCAACAACAGAAGGCCAGTTCATAGGTGAGTACGAGTTCAAGGAACAGGCCCATGATTGAACTTGCCATCATTTGTCTAATGATGGTAATGATATTTCTTGTCTTCCATAAACAAATCCAGATAATTTTTAAAAGAATCAATACTATTATTCAAGACAAAATGTGAAGGTAGGGAATTCCACTTATTAGGCACTCTCTGAGTGACAAATTGTTTTCTACGTGTGGTTTTACAAATCTCCGCATATAGTCTAAGATTATGTGATCTAGTATTTGTGGCTGATGGATGTTTCATTAAACAGTTTGTTTCTCGGAGTAGTTCATCATAACATGATTCATAGGCCCAACCCATATCTCCCCTGAAAAACCTGTATTGTTGTGAATATAGTCCCAAATTTCTGAGCCTATTCCCATAGTCTAGATGTGCTACATTAACTACCGATTTTGTCAGTTCAAATCTCAAAGGTCAAGGAGTCGTCCAACAGAGACAGTATCAAGGGGGTTTTGTCCCATTTGGAGCTTCAGGAACCAGAGGAGTAAAGGAGCCTATTCTGGTTTCAAGAACAATAGTAGCAGAGGAGCCCTTTCCCAAAGATGCAACAGAAGCCCAGGGCAAAAAGCAGGCACCTCATAGTAAGAGTATGTGGGCCCATATCTGCCTCCCTTCCTTTGGTGGAAGACTGCACAATTTTTATACAAGATGGGCCCAGATAACAGCAGATGCTTGGGATCTGGAAATTCTGGCTTTAGGTTGTGCAATAGAATTTTCAACACCTCCCTCAAAGGGGCGTTTTCTGCCATCCCTGTTTCCAAAGGACCCGGTAAAGGGAAAAGCGGTGTTGCAGACTCTGACCACCTCTCTCAAATCAGGGCAGTTGTTCCAGTGCCTCTCAGTAAGCAAGGCCAGGGATTCTACTCAGTCTATTTTGCAGTTCCCAAGAAGTCGGGGGTGTTCAGGCTTATTCTGGATCTGAAACACCTAAACAAGTTTGTTCACCACACGACCTTCAAGATGGAGTCCCTACATTCAGTCATCTGAGCTGTCCAGCTGGGGGATTATCCAGCTTCCATAGATCTCAGGGATGCTTATCTCCACATCCCCATCCGACAGTCTCATCAGAGGTTCCTCAGATTCACGGTCCTGGGACAACACTCCCAGTACAGGACACTCCCATTTGGGCTGGTAACAGTCCCCAGGGTTTTCTCAAAGGTGCTTGTAGTCCTGGTAGCTCAACTCCGACAGGAAGGGCATAATGTTTATGCCTACCAGGACAGTCTGCTCATTTGAGTGCCATCTGTGCCATTGACAAGGAAGTCGGTGACCGGAATTCTGAAAGTGTTGGAGTCCCACATCTGGGTGGTGAACTGAGAGAAGAGCTCTCTCAAGCATCAGAGACCCTGAAGCACCTAGGAGCAGTGTTCAAGAGAGACGAGGGGAAGGTCTTCCTCTCACCAGCCAGAAAGGAAACCCTGTGGAGAGATGTTCGGTGATTGAGGAGCCAGTCAAGAGCTTCAGCTCACAGCCGTCTGCAAATTCTGGGCCTCATGATAACGGCGATAGAACTAGTTCCATAGGCTCACCTTCACATGCAGCCCCTATAGATTGAGTTGCTGTCAGCCTGGTCTCTGACCTCGGAGGGTTATCACGCCAGGATCCCAGTTTTAAGTCTCTGAGTTGGTGGATGAGTTTGGAGAATCTGAGCAAAGGGTCTCCCTTGAAAGTCCCCCAGAGTTGATTCTGACATCCGATGCCAGCCTGTCGGATTGGGAGGGCAGTCCTGGACCACATTCCCATTTAGGGGACTTGGTCAGTGCAGGAACAGTACCCACACATAAATGTTTCGGAGATGAGGGCTGCGCACCTTGCTCTCTTTCATTTTCAAAGTCGGTTGCCGTCGAAAGCAATGAAAATAAGGTCAGACAACGCTGTCACATTGGCATATATAAACAGTCAAGGGGGCACAAAGAGCAGAGAGATGCTGAAAAAAGCCATTAATCTCCTACTGTGGGCTGAGGAGAATCTTCTCTCTCTGTCAGCAGTTCACTTGGCGGGGTAGTTGAACATATCAGACTGATTGGTGAAGCCTTGAAAATGTCCATCCAGGGAAGTGTATGTTGAACCCAGAGGTGTTTGACCTTCTGTGTCAAAGGTTCGGTCATCCTCAGATTGACCTGTTCAACTCCAGCCAGAACACTGAAGTGCAAGGGTTCTTCAGCCACTACCGGTGTCCACAGACAGAGGCAGTGGATGCCCTCTCTCAAGCGTGGAATTTCAACAGAATGTATGCCTTCCCTCCTCTGCCACTCCTCCCCAGCGTCCTATACAAAATAAGGCACTCAAGAGTAAGCTTTCTTCTACTAGCTTCGGAGTGGCCCAGAAGACCATGGTTCTCGGACTTAGTGAATCTAGCCCATTCTTCCACAAGGCTCCATTCTGCATCCAAATCCAGGAGTGCTGCAACTTGCGGCTTGGCTCCTGAAAGGAGACGCCTAAAACAGGGTTTCTCTCAGAAAGCGGTGGACACCCTGATGGCTGCCAGGAAGAATTTCATGTCGGCAGCTTATGCTCGCATATGGACCACCTTTTCAGCTTGGCAAAGAAAAAATATCCGGCCTCTTAAGGCCACGGTTCCACAGATTTTGGATTTCCTGCAGGAAGGAGTAGAGAAAGGTTTAGCTTTGAGCACCTTGAGAGGTCAGGTGTTGGCCCCTGGAGCCTCCTTGGGGTCATCCGTAGGGACTCACTAACTGGGAGGTTATTCATTTTTTGCGGGCTGTCGACAGGAGTCGACCTCTGTTCCGGTCCCCTGTCCCTCCATGGGATCTAAATCTGGTTCTGAACGCTCTTTGTAAGTAGCCTTTTGAACTGCTTTCTTGTTTTCCTGTTGGACGTGCTGTCTTACAAGGTGTGTTTCTTAGTTGACGTGCTCATCCAGGAGGACTGTTGAGCTTCAGGCTTTGTCCTGCAAAGAACCATACCTCGTCATGCATAAGGGCAAGGTGGTGCCCAGAATAGTTCTGTCTTTCATTCCAAAGGTCCCCACAGTCTACCATGAACCAAGAAAGCTGTCTCCCATCTTTCTGTCCACAACCTACACAACGAAAGAGAAGGAGTTGCACAAGTTAGATTTGCGATGGGCCGATAGGACATAACTTGGATGGACTGCTGACTTCCAGATAGGTTGTTCTTTTCGAAGCAGCCAAACAGGAACAAAAAGCCTCCAAGGCGACCCTGGCTAGGTGAGTGAGGGCCTGCACTGCCAAAGCTTATGTTGCAGAAAGGAAGAGGCCTCCGGTTCTCATCAAGGCTCACTCCACCAGGGCTATGGCCACCTCCCAGGCGGAGAGAGGTGAGGCGTCTGTTTTAGAATTGTGTAAGGCAGCTATGTGGTCCATCAGTATTTTCACCAAGCACTACAGATTGAATGTTCAAAGTTCTGCTGATGCGGCCTTCGGTTGCAGAGTTTTGCAGGTGGCAGTTAACAGGTAAATTCCTTTCTGATACATGGTTGACATATGGGACAGTATTTTCCCCAACCCCGTTGTTTCATGGGTACTGCTTTTCAGAACCCATTTGTAATGACTACCCATTGACAATGTGGAGCACTACAGAAAGAAGAAATTTCTTCATACGTACTTTAATTTCCTTTTCTATTAGCTTCTGCATTGTCAATGGGACCCGCCTGGGAGCCTCGCTTCTGCGGGAGAATATTGTCTGGTATGCCAGCACTGGGATTTCCATTGTTCTGTTATAAACTTTGATTGTAAGTCTATGTGGACATCCCTCTATAGTCTACCTGCTAAGTCTACATTTATATAGATAAGCAGATAAAGAGAGCAATTCCACATTAGAATGTTGGTTGCTAGCACGCAGATTTCACAGGTTCACATTTTATGTTAACCAAAGGTGCCTCCTTTGTTGCTGGTGAGTGCTTACACTGTATGCAGTCTTTTTTCCTGTATTCTCTGTTTACATTAATCCCATGCAGAAGTCTGTTCTAGTTGAGTCAGTGCTGCAGGACCTTCCAAGACTTAGAGAATTGGAAGACCAGCCTTGATCCCTTACCTCCACCATCTGACGAAGTAGGCAACCGTTTGCTATATTTTATTTTGGCTAAAGTCCTGTCTGTGTTGACAGCTGATTTGTGTACTCCTGTGTCAAGTTGACTGGTATGATGTTTTTCCCATGTTTAGAGGCACTGCATGGACAATAGTGACTGGAGGGTTGCTGCTGGCTGGAATGTTTGTGTGCCCAGCACTCTAGGCTGATTCAGCCTGCACATCACCCATTTGTAGTGACTACCTATTGACAATGTAGGAGCTAACAGAAAAGGAAATTACGGTAAGTATGAAGAAATTTCTTCTACCATAGGCTCACGTACATGTCGCATATTATTTATCAGGATTCCTGGTGATCGCAGTGTTACCACCACCACGACCCATGTAGGCAGCGGGTCCTGTTCTGCAGTCAAGGTGATGATGGACAGGAGGACACACAACCTCATTGTAATATCCCTGTGGGCAGAGAGAGAGACATCACTGCTAAGAAAAGGTTTTACTTTGGTCCTACAAACCCAAGTGTCAGTCTTTTGGGTCTTATCTGCTGTCAAATTTACAGTACATGTATGGGGCTATAATATAAGCTATAGATTAGCCCCATACATGTATCTCTGCCAGCAAAGATAATCTAAGTACATTCAAATGACCCCTCACCGATCCTATTACAGTATCCATAAAGCATCTGTAGCCCCATTCCCTACTTCACCTCATCAAACGGCAATTTTTAGCGGCGGAGCTGCACCACTCGCTGGCCGCTCAGCTTGTACCAGGAAGTTACGAGCCAGGTTTTACAGAAGAATATATATATTTTTTTTAAATGCAGAAAAATCGAAATATAAATAAAACAGCTCCCAGGGCAGGCTACTTCATGATGAGTCTACAATGCCGGTTCAACAGAAATTTTGTCGACCGACATTACAGCGAGGGATTTATGCCGACCATAAATTGCGGTTGGCATAAATTATCAGGTAACTCTGTCTGTTTTTTTCGTGGAGCTCCGAGTCGGAGTTGATTCAGGGAGGAAGTGCAGAACCGGGGGAAAGAATGCCGGGGTCCTGGGGGACTTTAAAACAATCTGTTGATGTTGTCGGCATCATCGCAATCGCTATAAAAGTTTTGCTGCGGGATCAGCATACGCTTCATGATATGGGTTGCCTGTCTGGATCGTGACAGTTGCTCTTCAAGCAGTTTCTATAAAATTAACCTTAAGTAGTAGCTACAGTGTGAATGAGCATACAGTAGTTATGAATAATCATATTTAACAATTTGTGAGCTGGAAGTCTTAAAACTTCACAGCATTTTAGCTAATTGCAATCAGAACCTTTTAGTCAAATGACAAACATTTAAACTAAACCATATAAAATCACTTAATTTAGGTTTGAATTATGTGGATTTTTGTAATTTGTCCACTTGAACAATGGAATATTATAGTAAGGGTAGTCTCAATAGACGTTTTGTCCCTTTTGCTGTCAGATTCGGTGTTTCCATGTTTCTGTGTTATTTGTAGCAAAATACAAAAATGATTAGCAGAACATAATTTGGCTAATGGTCCCTGATCTGATGCCATCAGAGGCAGGACTCACAGATTTGTTTGTCATTTTTCCTGTAACTCCAGGATGACGTCTGTTGTCCTCTAAATTACATTATTTCTTGTGAACATGAATTGCTCTGCTTTTCTATATGACAAATGCAAGTCTATATAAACAATGTCCCTGTATATGGTTCTATTCCCTTGTAAAATACCGGAATCTCTGTAGATGTGTAAGCCCTACAGGGACACTGCTGTGTGTAGTATCAGGAATTGGCAGTCAGTGATGTTGAATCGGTTTCTGCATGCCATGTATCAGTTATTCAAGAGGATTATCTTCCTAAGCAAGAGCGGCGTTGTTAGAGGGAAGACTGAAATGTTTGTAATGTGATTAAGGGTATAAGATGAATGAAAATTAAGTTACAAACCACATAGATTCAAAATAATGTGTAATATTACCAAAATTAAGAAATGTATAAAATTGTTTTTTAAACCATCATGTAATTTTATGTATCGGTACTATTTAAAATAGTATTGTTACGTATGGAATAGTGTCGACACATAAACACGGTGTGGCGAGGACTGATCCCCCAAAACCTGACTCAAAGCTTTTATTTAAAAGAAATAAAGTTTATAGTCCTTACGGTTCCACCAAAGGTAGAACCCTCAGAAGATAATTTCCTTAAAATGGGATAACTTTGGAACCATTAGGGCTAGAAACTTTTTTTTGTTTTTTGTTTTTTTGTTATGCAAGCTTGGAATCAGCTAAGTTGCTAAGTATGTATACGATGTTGCTTAATCTTCCATAGATCCAAATATCAAAACATAAATTGGTTCAAAAATGTTTTGAAATCCTGTTATTTTTAATATCCTATTATATCAACACGTATAGATGTGTATCAGCACTTGGGAACTGTTATGATTTGTTCATGTTGATCAGACTCCAAACTTGCATTTAAAAAAATGTTTTGTATTTTTCCTGAGTCTAACGATTCAAAAAGATACATTTTGAAAGTATAATTTTAAGCATTATAAACTATGATTAAATATAATTTTGGGAAATGTTATAAAGTATGATAGATTATATTAGGAAATGCTTGGAAGATAGTGGTTCTGTTTAAGAATAAGGAATATATTAGTAGTTGTTCTGCTTAAAGAATAAACGCGTCCTTTTCTAGTTTGCAACAGCGGTTCATTTTTTAATATTTCAAGAGACATGGTTTAATTTTTCTGCCCTTTTCGTAAGTGAATTTTTAAGAACTAAAGGGTATATGTGTCAGAGTGAAGGCTTTTAGGAGCTGGGTCTTTGGTGTGGTATCGCTTTTACAAATCTAACACCAGGACAGTGAATTTCACGGTTATGGAGGGGTATGTTTACTACAGAGCTGGCAGACAGACCACGGGGGGGGAGGGGCAAGCATAATTGACACATAACATATTTTTTATGTCGAAGTGCATATTTCGACTGCTTACCTACATGTGGGGAGGGAGTATCCCAACAGACCACAAAAAATTAAAATTACTAACACCTCCCTATTTAAAAAACAACTCTCAGAGAACTTTCAGGAATCTTTATTTTATTTATTTATTCATTCTAGGATTACAAGTTACCTTATCTTAGGTCCTATGCATTCAAACTGAACTGACTGGTTAAGATCAGAGCCCCATTAGTGCAACTCCACAAAGTATTATGGGGCCGAGCATAACCATTTAATTCAAAAGCTGGTAGCACCAGATATAACAGACAGAAAATGTGATTCATTTTTTCAATTGGCTAGTTGTTACTTTTTTATTTCGGAACTATTTTATTTTCCCTTTTGCCCATTAGAAAGTCTTCTACTTGACTGTAATAGGTGTGATGGGAGGAGCAGTACGTTACCTGGAATCTGAAAGATCCTTTTCAGTTCCCCTTTCATACCTCATCAGCACTGTGAAATCACAAGTGCCCAGTCTGACACAATCAGTGAGGTCACAGTGCTGATCAGGTATGAAGAATAGAACTAGATATGTCCTCCCTGAGGTAGAGTACTGTCTCACACATTGCCCCTTAAACTGTCAGGTGAAAAATGTTCTAATTAGTGAAAGTGAAACTGTTTCATTTCATTTATTTATTTCACCAGGCAGAGGCTCCATTGAGCAAGCTCATTTATAAGGAGGTCCTGGGTAGGACCGTGATACAAGTCATAAAAAAACTGTAGAACATGACAAGATAAAATGAAAATACCAAATGCAAATACAATGGTGGCAGAGTACAGTGGGGATACAGTCAGTATACATTAAGATGCAAGGATGGGTAGTATACTGTGTGAATAAGATAAAAAAATCAATACAATGGTGGCAGAATACAGTGGGGATACAGTCAGTATACATCAGGATCCAAGGGTAGGTAGTATACCCTGAGAAAAGTTCCATGGAGATAAGACAGTTGCTTCCAGGGGATTGAAGTTAAACACTAGTTACATGAACAGGTCTCAGTACATAGGTCATCAGTGAGCGCTTTGAAGTGGTTGCACCCGACCAGAGAGCTAAGTTTTAGGATGCTCTGTAACTTGTTCCAGGCAGCCAGAATGACACTGCTGATCGCAGACTTGCCATACTGCATAGCATACTTAGGTGTGTCCAAGAGAAGGAGATTGTGCTTTCTTAGCAGATAGGAGCAAGAGGACTTGCTGAAGAGCTCATTGATGTACCCAGGTAGATCACTGGTAAGCATATTATAGGCCCACATATAAAGATTTATATAATCTCCTATTACTTAGAGAGGTCCCTCCAACTGCTTCATATGGGTTACAATGATGAGTCCTTGGTGCCGAATTAGTGATGAACCTCAGGGCTCGATGGTACAGAACATCAAGTTTGTTTAAGCATGTAATGGGGCATCGGCTGTAGATTATGTCTGCATAATCTAATATTAGCAAAAAGGTTGCTAGCACCAGACACTTTCTGATATTCATAGGAAAACAGCGCTGATTTCTGTAGTAGAAGTCGAGTCTGGCTCGTTTTTTTTCCCCCAGACTGCCTCAATATGGGTAGAGAAGGATAGTTTATTGTCAAGCCATAAACCAAGGTATTCTCCGAGCAGTTTACTGATGACAGGGACCAGAGGAATGTTGTAATGTAGTGTTGGTGAAAAACATTTTGTTGGCATTGAGTAGTAGTTTAGAGCTAAAAAAGTTTATTTGCAACAGGTTAAAAGCTACTTGAAGGTCTGAGCACGCTGCTGCAGTCTGGCATTACTGATAATGTTTCCCAAGTTATTGATGCATAACATGAAGAGTAGGGGTCCTAGGACTGAGCCCTAGGGGACAGCTCTGGGCAAAAGGGTGCAGGTAGAGAGAAGCCCTTTGGCTTTGACTTGCTGCATTCGGCTGTTTAAGTAATTGCTCAACCAACGTAAAGTTGCAGTGGAGATTCCAGTATTCTGTTATTTTTGTAGAAGTACAGAGTGATCAGCTATGCTGAAGGCCTTGCTTAGGTCAAGGAAGATGACACCTATGATCTGTTTGCAGTCAATAGCACACAGCCAGCCATTGGTGACTTTAGCTAGGGCAGACTTGGCAAACTATAAAAGTACCTTTCATAGAAAAAGTAACAATTGACCACTTTTAAAAGCTAATACTAATTTTAGGCGATGCACTAGCTTTTTGAATTTGAATATGTGGGACTAACACTTTGACATTGAGATTTACTTTTGCGGGTCATGGTGATGTAGTATTTTTGTGTGTGTGTGTATGTGTGTGTGTGTAATTACCTTCCTCCTTAACAAGCTAAGAACCACTTTTTTAAGAGAAAGTATTTTCCAATACATTTTAATTAAAAAACATTCTAAAGGTTTAAAAAAAAACCTATAATAGTACTCATTTTATATAAGTGGTATAGCATTAAAACAGACTTCACGGTGTGCAGTCATAGGGAATATATGCATTGCTTGAGTGGTTAATGGCACTCATAGCCACTGTTCAAGACTTATTTATTCCCTTCTGACTGCACATTTGATCACGTATTATCCCTTATATACTATATAGAAAATATGCAGTGGCCTGATTGAAAATAGCATAATGTTTTTCCATGAGCAGACCCACTCCCTCACAAATATATTACTGGAACTTGCGATCAGACCTGTTTTGTTGGGGCTAAACAGTGTTGAATTTAATTTGTCTTACATTATAGTGTCACATTAGTGACTTTGATGGGTTTTTGTGGAAAGTGGTTTCTAAATAAAATTCATGATTTTGCAGTGTTCTACACTTCTAAACTTGAAATTGAAGATTTTTTTTCCCTCTAGAACTGAAAAGAACCTCATACTGGCAGAGTTACGAGCCATAAAAGAAGAGTACCTTATGACCATAGCAGAAAAAGATTGTCAGATTTCAGAACTTCAGAAGCGTCAAGAGATGGTTGACAGAGAGTCAAGGAATGTTAGTGATATTTATCAGATTAAGGTAATGACATTTATTTTTTAATTATATTCCACTTGCATCTACACAGAAATCTTGTGGTGGTTATTCTGACCCCGTCAGTCTTTTCTTCCCACATCATACTAGGAAAATATAGATGTAGAGAAGGCTGTGGGCCCATAGCGTACATCTCCCGCATGCAGGATTATTGCCTCCCCGTGATGTTTAATAGGTCCCTGTCTAGTTTTACTTTAAAGATGTTGAAGGAGCCAACCTCCACCACTTCTCTCGGAAGGGAATTCCACAGGGGAACGATCCTCTGTGTGAAGTAGCCTCCTCTTGTATGACTTTCTGGATTAGTTAATATAAGCTGATAATTGTGGCTTGAGGAAAAACTTCCTGGAGTTGGAAACGAGACCTAGATTAGATAACAATAATTTGTCCCTAAACATTTTAAAGATTTATAGGAGATCACCTCTGTATCACCTCTAAGTCTTTTAAGTTCCAGAGAGTAAAGGTTCAGGTCCATAAGTCTTTCGTGATACTCCACATGTTGGAGACCATCCACCATTCTAGTAATTCTCCTTTGCATCCCTTCAAAGTTTTTAAGATCTTTACAGAAGGTACGATTCCACAAAGGAGAGCAGTAGTCCAACAGTGGTCGGACATATGCTCTATACAGCGGGATAACACATGCCCTATTTCTGGAAGAGATCGACCTCGTAACTCATTATCTCCAGTAGCTTCTTAGGAAGCCCAGAACTATCCATTGTTTACCTGACACAAAATGGCCTCCCAGGGTATAATGGGCTGGGTATAAACAGCTGATAATTCTATTGTTTTTTTTTGTCACCTCTGTACAGTGTTTACTGAACTTAAGGTTGTTAGATATGAGTGTACCCAGGTCATTTACGTTATCAACTGATTTTAAAAATGTCCCTGCTAGGGTGTAGTCTTTGCATGTATTTGCTTTACCCAAGTGCATAACTATGCATTTATCGGGATTAACATCATGCCATTTGTATCAGCCCAGAGTTCCAATTTTACAGGATCGTTCCCTATCTTTAGGAAGCCATCATCCATGCTAACATCTGCAGCTATTTTAGTATCATCTGCAAAGTTAATGACGAAACAATTTAAATCTTTATTAAGGTCAGAGGTAAAAATGGAAAACAAAGAAGGTCCCAAAACGGACCCCTGAGGTACACTGCTTGTCACAGGGCCTAGATTAGAAGTGAAACCTCTTATTCTAACAGCCTGAACTCTCTCCCTTAGCCATGCATCCACCCAATCTATGAGTAATTTATTTCTTTGAAGGCTCTGCATCTTGGTTACTAAGGTTGAATGAGGGACCTTATCAAATGCCTTACATAAGTCAAGATACACTATGTCAACAGATTTTTTCATATCCAGTAAGGCTCGTACTTTCTCATAAAATACCAGATTAGCAGTGAGGCAAAACCTCTGGGGTTTACTTGGGAATAACCTAAAATGTTTTTTTAACTAATTTCATTTTCAAGCCTATCCTTGATGATCAATTCCATTACTTTACCAAGGATACTGGTCAAGCTAATCAGTTTATAATTAACAATCATGATCCCCCTTTTGTAGACTGGTACTACCGCGGCGAGTTGCCAGTCTCTGGGTACCTCACCGGTATTTTTTGACGTGTTAAAAAGTTTATACATAGGTTCAACCAACCATGAGTCAGTTGCCTTCAATATTTTCGGATGTAGGGAATCCGGGCCTGGGGAGGTGTTTTTTTTAAATGTTTTTTTAATTTCATAATTATCCCCTGCTACCCTTATAAAAACTGAGTCTGCATTAGTATCATCATAAAGAACTTGACTATGTAGTATAAGATTTTTATTAGTAAATACTGCCTGAAACTAAACCAAAATTCACATAATATTTAAAACGTTTTCTAATACTTTTGTCTCTACATAGTTTGTAACAACACATTTTGAATGTTTTGATGTATCGTATTGTTGCATTTAAAATATGTTGACTTATTTTAAATGGCTTGAGTCATTCCAGGGCCAGATTAAGCTTATCAGGACCGGGACTCGAGGCACAAGAAAAATTTGCACCCCACCCCCGGCTATGCCCAGTAGTCTAGAGCCATCTTTTTTCTTTTTTTTTTCCCCCCTTTTCATATCACCAGTGAAGTAATATTTTTTTAATTAACCCACAAATACTGTGTTTGCAATTGTAAAGTAATTAGTCAGCTTCAGTACCTTTGAAGTATTTCTCTTTTTTCATTTTTTGCACATGTATGTTTGTGGGATCCATTGAGAATCTTGCATACTGTTGCTGACTCCATGTTTCTACTATCTTATTTATCTACAGCACAAATATTAGGAACCCATGAGTGGCAGTACACAGACAAGTCTCGCTCGCCATCTGCAGCATTTGGGCAACCAAACAATATAAATACATCACACTAATAAAACAACAATTAGCAGTATGAGACTTGAAGTCACCAAAAACAACTACACATTTCCAAAGTTGAATTTTTATTTCATTCTCTGTCCCGTGTATGACTTGGTTTCAGCTACATGCCAGTGCCATGGTTGCTGTATGAAAGAGACTGCATGGAGCTGTAGCCATGTGATATATATATATATATTTATGCAATAGGGTGGCCATATATGTAATTAAATAAACCCATTTAGCTGAGTCACTGTATGTATAAATAAATTTATACATACAGTGCCGGACTACTTCCTACTTCATCATACTTTCACTTTCTGGCACTCACACAAAGTCTCTGCTGGTGTCTTCATACAGTATGTTGCCCCAGCCATGTTAAAACATCCAGTTAAAAATGTGTTTTTTTTTTTTGTTTTTTTACTTCTCCCCAGCATTATACATCTGCATTTCCTCACACCACGAAACAGCATTACACACTTACAGTCCTCTGGCCAGTATTGCGTTGCTGACCGCATCCCAAACTGCCTTAGCCTTCGACTTCCTAACGAACTGTTAAACTACTAAACAGTCAAACCGCCACTTTTTTAAAATAAATCTCTCCCCATCCATCCATAACCCACAAGGAACACAACTGCTGACCTGAAAAGAAATGCTCCAAAGTCGCTGTTTTTTTTTCTTTCTGCCCCACTTGTCTACTCGCTCGCTCACACTGTAAGCACAACTCGTTGAACTCAGACGCCTTTTCCTCCCGACGCCACTCGCTCTACTTCGAATTCACAGCTTGAAACATAAATAAACCGCAACTATTTTAGAAAACATTCCGCAAAAAAAAAACATAACGTAGCTCAGTACTCCTGTGTCTTCTCCCCGATTCAACCACAGACTGTTGCCTTGAGTCGCCACCATTTTCTCCTCACTTTTTCTGAACTAGTGAAACTCCACCAATCATTGCACACGTTGGCGCCTTGACTGCACATCTCCACACTCCATCCATAGCAACACCCTCAACAACTGGCACAAAAAAAAGCACAGTGTCACTATTACTTAAAATAAACCCACAAACTAAGCTACATGTACAAAAAATAAAACTAAATATACAAGAAAATCGCACATTGCACATTTCCTTTCCTTATTGTATAGTCGAAATATGTAGGAGTTTTGTGTGACACAATTATCTATACTGTGGTGTTTGACTCGTACATAACACTGTGGGTTTATGCCACTGTGAGGTTACCCGAGGTCAAACACCACTTGTATAGATAAATCATGTATCACACAGGCACCCCCTGCATATCCTATATATATATATATATATATATATATACACCAATTCAAGAAAATGCTATAGTAACAAAACCAAAAAAATCACAGTAATAATCCACATTCAGCAGCTTATGAATGTCAGTCGCCAAAAGCTAACAGTTCCAAGGATGAATTTTTGAAAATTTTACATCAGTCCTCTAGTTTCAGCTGTATAAAAGTGCTACTGTGCCTATGTTGGAGATTGTGTGGAGCTGAATTCAGTGATCAATACGAGAATTTTTAAGTGCAGTCCCTAATTCAGTAGTTGAATGTGGACCGTTTTATAACCTGTAGCACACCAGTTACCAAAACACCTCTTAATGCTGCACAGTCTGTGGTCTATGATCTCTGCTGTAGGATTGAAAAATTACTGAGTTTGTGGTATTATTTGGATTGTATGCTGGCTGAGAGTTAAGGATAGCCACAGTAGCAGATGCGGATCTCCAGCATTATGGGCTGCACCCCTTCAACTACACCAACTGACTAGCCCTATCCCATTGAATTTCTGACCTTTGCCCCACTCAACTCCTGTACAGTTTCCAGTCTGCACCTGTCATCCCATTACTAATCAACAGAAATAGTGAATCTAGAACACGAGGACTCAAGTGGAAGCTGGAGAGGGGAGGTTCATGAGGGATGCAAGAAAGCTTTATATAGTGTATTATGACCCCTTGTTCTGTATAGAAATCAATTGCAGGCAAAATATTGTTGTACCACAGTTCAGAGTTCGTGGAACGCAGTAATACCATACTGTGGTACAACAAATCTTGGCTGTTTTTGAGCGCGAACGAGCCAGCAGTTTAAAGTAAAAACTGCCGTGCACACATCTCAGAATTAGATCAGTAAATTTTCTGACAGGATGGTGGCAACCGTTTTTTCTAACGTGGTAGAGGAGTTTCAGGTATTTTTTTTTTTTTTATTTCATTTTTTTTTTTGTTACGGGGTCACTATACACTATAAAAAAAATACTGGCTGGGCAACTGTGCCCAACCAGCCTGAGCTACCACCTCAGGGTTCTGATTCCATGTGACCTCTCGAACTTCACTCTCGAGGTCTAATAGAATCCGAATCCCTCAGTGGCAGCACAGGCTGGTTATGCACAGTTGCCCAGCCAATATTCTCTGTTTTACCCAGAGAGAGAGAGAGAGTGATTGTACAGCAGGCTCGACAACTATACGTCCTAATCCTCCAAGCTCTCCGCAAGGAGCAGCTACGATTTTAAACCCCATTTCCTGCAAAATTAAGGATCTTCTAAGATGATGGCCCACAGTTTTATCTCATCCCTGCTAAAGCACTGGAGGCACTACAACAGAGGGGCATTTCTCTGCCAGGTCCCGAAATGGAACAGATATCAAGGAAGCACTCCCAGTACACATATTGGTCTGTGGTGGCACTGAGGCATCTAGGAATTTCCCCTGTATGAGTAGCACAAGAAGCTATTGAGCACCTGAACGTGGCCAAGCGCAAAGCGATGACAGCAGCAAAAGAGACGGCTAGCTCGGCGCAAGTAGGCTGAAAATAGGGACACTTTGCTACAGAAATTCAGCTTAAGAGCATCTACCCTTCGGTTTCATGCAGCTGATCCAAGCCCAGCAAAGTATTTATGCTTACCCTTACTTACTCCACCTATGAAGGGATAAATACTGCGCCTGAATAGACTGTTTGACAGAAACTTTTATTTCTCTTTTTCCACTGCAAAAGTTAAACAATGTTATATTTAAAATTTGATATTCACTATTAGGTTAGTCCTTGAATGAATGAATGGTCTAATAGGGGTCTAGCACCTAAAAGCATTACAAAATGCCCCTTCTAGGGACATGGATATGTTGTTCATCCACACTGTCTGGCAGGTATCCTTGCCGCTTTAAGTCTTGCCGGAAGGTCTTCAGGCTGGCTCCTCCCACCCACCCGGGTGGTAAAACTCTCGGCTCCGCCCCATGATGCCAGATCTTCCTTACCGTTTGGAAGCTCAGGTTCCCTCCTTAGCGCTCTGCGTTTTAGACTGGATCCTAACTCTTTGGTTCGTCCGAATTGGTTTTGAAGTTTTCTAAACTTCAGTCTTCATCATCTCTCGCGGCTGCGATGGACAAATCTGTTCCCGGCTTTCAGAGGTGCCCTTGCGGGCAGAAAATGTCCAGGACGGATCCGCACTCCACGTGCGTCTACTGCCTAGGCCTA
Source organism: Neoceratodus forsteri (assembly GCA_016271365.2). NCBI lineage: Eukaryota > Metazoa > Chordata > Ceratodontiformes > Ceratodontidae > Neoceratodus > Neoceratodus forsteri. The sequence continues at coordinate 273,162,312 of CM028133.1, forward strand.
GATCACGACCCGCAGGCCTGCGAGTTGTGCCGCTCTTTCTGGACGATCACGCTGCCCGATTGAAGCTCGGGCGCCTCGAGAAACGTTTCCCGCCAGTAAAATCTAAAGAGGCTCGTTGGCCGTTGTCCGCGGCGGCTGGCTCGGCTGAGCAGCTCGAGCAGATGATCGCCCTCGAGGAGGAGACAGCCCAGGCCGCATCTTCCTCCTCCTCGGCCGCGGCATTTATCCCGCTCTCCGAGTTCCTCGTGTACGGCTTCGTTCAAGGAGCATTGTCAGTCCCTTTCCACGAAGGGAGAGGGGTCATCGGGACATTCTTCTCGGCCCAAGAAAAAGGAGTCAAAAGGTAAGTTCCACCGTCTGCATTCGTGGGAGCGGGAGAGGTCCCTTCCTCGACAGCCGACCGTCGACTTGGTTGAGGTTGCGGCTGAGGCCGCTGGCTTCACGGTGCCCCTTCAGGCCAGCCTGCCGACTCTCACCGGAGAAGTCGAGATTTTTCAATCCGCTAGATGGGCTGTCGACTGGAGAAGCCAACAACCTCCTTCACCGTCCCCCGTGGATACCGAGGATCTGCCTGTGCCTTCTGGGCCACAGTCCCTGTTAAAGTGCCCGAGCCGAGGGAAGAGCGGGTGTCCTCCGCCCCTTCCCATACCCACCCTCGGTCCCCCCGAGGGTCTCGGTCTCGGACCTCTTCTCGGTCCAGCCGTTCCCGCCGACATCGGCGGTCTCGGTCTCGATACCGAGGTAAGCGGCGACGCCGTTCTTCCTCGTCCTCTTCCTCGAATGAGGGGAGGCTGCAACATAAATTGCGCCGGCGCTACAAGGACCTTATGTGGCAGCAGTTGCTGTTGTCCGGGCCTAAGCCGACCCCGGTCCAGACCCCGGCCATCAAGTGGCTGTCGTCTGAACGACCGAAGCAACCACTCGCTCCAATCAAGTTGCCCGCTCCAGGGCTGGTTGCTCGGCCAAAACCAGCTGCTCCACCGATTGTGGTGGAACCTCCGCCTCCACAACCGAATGGGGCACCGACCAAGAATTCGGCGCGGGTCACGGCCTGCCCCACAGGTTGTCAGTCACCCTCACTCCCGACTGTCCTCGGCAGGTGGAGGGTGGCTCAGGGGCGAGGCAGCTCTCGCAGACTCTTCGGAATCTGACGACGACAACTCCCTGTTCTCCAGGCAGGTCGACCTGGAGTCCTCCGGGGGCCAGTCAGTGGACAATAGCCCATTGTCCTTCTTGGGTCTGCTTCGACTCATCTCAGAGTCCACCGGGATGCAGCTTGAGCCCGTGTCCAAATGGGCCAAGTATCCCCTGATGGAGATTCTGGACCAAGGGGATTCTCCCACGGAGGCCTTCCGGTGGCTGAGGCTATTGTCGGCCCAGCCTTGGAGCTTTGGCAGCGGCCTGCTTCCTGTCCTGCGCCCTCGGCCAGGATGGCCAGGAAGTATGCAGTCTCTACCGGCTCTTTGCCCGGTTTTTCGGAGCACCCCTCTGCCGAGGGTTAGTCACCGGCAGCGTTTTCCGGCGTTCTGGTAACGCTCGGGATGTGGATAAGCCCCCCGACAAAGAAGCTGGACTTTGCCGGGTGCAAGCGTCCTCCATCGGCCTCCGACAGGCCAGCTCGGCCATGCTGATGGCACACTTCTCCCACGCCCTCTTGGGCTTCCTGGATGAGGTTGTTCCTCATCTCCCGCCTGACCTGCAGACCACAGTCCGCCAGGTGCGGGACCAGGGTAGGGCGGTGGCGAAGCAGCAGCTTCAGACTGCTCTGGACATAGGTGATTCCTGTGCCAGGTCAGTAGCGGCCGCGGTGGCCATGCGACGCAGGGCATGGCTGAGGATATCCACCTTCACGGCTGATACCCAGCACAAGTTGGCGGATGTCCCCTTCTTGGGGACTGACCTCTTCAGCCCTGGAGTGGAGGGACACCTCCAGCGGATCGAGAAGTCCAATGCCACCCTGGACTCGGTCACCTCCGCCCAGAGGGACAAAGGCCGCCATCAGCAGCAGAAGTCCTTTCGTCCTTCGTTCCCTGCATCTCGACTGGCCCAGCAGCACCAGTAACAGGGCCAGCAGGCTCGCGCTTGGCGTCCCAAACCCAAGCCGGCGGCTTCCTCCAACAGGAAGCAAGGAGGTAAAGGCCCAGGAGGTCCCTCGGCCGGTTCTTCCTCCAAGCCTGCCCAGTGACGGGTTGAGGGGTGCCGCCCCCAGCCTCGTCACTCCCCGGGTTCCCCCCGTGGGGGGACGGCTCTGCCACTTCCATTCCACCTGGTCCGCTATCACCACGGACCGCTGGGTGTTGGAGGTGGTAGGAAAAGGCCTGCCTCTGGAGTTTGAGCAGGCCCCACCCTTTCAAGCCATCGCTCCTGGGGGGCCATTGGATCCACAGCCTCGCTGTCTGCCCGCCGAGCCGATATTGCCCTGCTCCTCGAAAAAGAGGTGATCAGGAAGGTGGCGGATCCTCCTCCAGACCCGGGGTTTGTGTCCAGGTACTTCCTGGTCCCAAAACGGATGGGGGGCTGGTGCCCCATTCTTGACCTGCACGACCTGAACAAGTTCCTAAGGTCTCGAACCTTCAGGATGGTCACTCTGGCTCAGATAATCCCATCCTTGGAACGAGGCATGTGGTTCTGTTCCCTGGACCTCCAGGATGCGCTCTTTCACGTCCCAATCCGTCCGTCCCATCAGAGATTCCTCCACTTCAGAGTGGAGGGATCCCTTTACGAGTTCCGGGCCATGCCTTCGGCCTCCCAGCTCCCAGGGTCTTCACCAAATGCATGGCAGTGGTGACAGCATTCCTGGGCGCGCCGAAGGTCCGGGTGTACCTCACCTGGATGACTGGCTGATTGCAGCCCTCCAGAGCGGAGGGGGAGCGGTCCAGAGATCTGGCCCTCCAGGTTGTCTCAGGTTGGCCTCCTCATCAACGAGGCCAAGTCAGAACTCGTGCCAAAGCAGGTGATACTGTTCATGGGCAGAGCTCGACTCTCTATGAGCCAGAGCGGCTCGCGAGCGGTGCCGAGGTTCTTTCCTCCTTTGCCCAATCATTTCTGGTTGGGCAATTGCACCCTGCCCGGGACTTCTTGCGCCTCCTGGGCCTCATGGCGGCGTGCACCAGCGTGGTCCGTTGGGCCCGTTGGTACTTGCGTCCCCTTCAGTAGGGACTGGCCAGCCAATGGTCACAACGCTGCGATCCGTTGGACCAGCCCGTGACAGTGACCCAGGAGATGTGGGACGCTCTTCAATGGTGGATCGTTCCAGCACATCTGCAGGAGGGCATCCCGTTCGTCCGCCCCGAGCCGACGGTCTCTCTTATCAACCGATACATCTCTGATGGGTTGGGGTGCCCATCTGGGGGAACACCGAGCGCACGGCCTCTGGTCCCCTCAGGAGTCCCGATGCCACATCAACCTGCTGGAGCTCCGAGCGGTCCGTCTAGCTCTCACCGCCTTCGCTCCGTTTCTACGGGGTCAAGTGGTTCAGGTCCAGACGGACAACACCACGACCATGTACTGTCTGAACCATCAGGGCGGGACGCGCTCCATGCTGTTATGCAAGGAAGCCCTCCGCAGATGGTCCCTCGTGCGCAGCCTGGAGGCGGATCTCCTAGCCATTCACGTGGCAGGAGCCTCCAACACCCTGGCCGATGCCCTGAGCCGGATAGGGGCTGCGTCTCACGAGTGGTCTCTCCTGCCTGAGGTAGTACAAGATCTGTTCTCCCACTGGGGCACACCTCAGGTGGACCTGTTTGCCTCCAGGGAGAATGTGAAGCTGAGTCTGTTCCATGCCGGCCCCCCTCAGCAGGGCTCGCTGCAGGGGGATGCCTTCTCGAGGCCGTGGACCCCGGGCCTCTTCTACGCCTTTCCCCCATTTCCCTTGATCCACAAGGTGCTTCTCAAGGCGAGGAGGGACAAGGCGCAGGTGATTCTGATAGCCCCAGACTGGCCCCGCCAGTTCTGGTATCCAGATCTCCTCAGCCTCAGCTCCAGGCTCCCGAGGCGGCTAGAGTTCCAGGCCTTGGATCTTTCCGACGAGGTCCTCAACGTCGTTGAGGAGTCCCGTAAGGAGTCGACCAGAAAATGCTATGCCTTCAAATGGAAGGAATTCTCCATTTGGTGTCAGGGGAAGGGCTTGGACCCTTCCGACTGTCCCTTGGCAAGCATTCCGGACTACCTGTGGTCCCTTTCTCAGCAAGGGCTTCGGTCGACGACCCTTAAGGTGCACCTGGCAGCCATCTCTGCTTATCGGGCGTGGGCTGGCAAGCAGTCGGTGGCGCAGGAGAAGGTGGTCGGGCGTTTTTTCCAAGGCTTTGACCACATTTCCCCTCTGGTGCGAGAACCTCCACCTCTGTGGGATCTACTGCTGGTATTGGCAAAGCTCATGGGCAAGCCATTCGAACCAATGCACAGGTGCGATATTTCACACCTGTCGTGGAAGACCACCTTCTTGGTGGCTATCACGTCAGCCAGAAGGATGGGAGAGCTCCAGGCGCTTTCCATCGAGTTTTCTTACCTGGTCTTCCACAGGGACAAGGTTGTCCTGCGCCCCCACCCGAAATTCCTTCCGAAGGTGGTGTCGGAGTTTCACCTTAACCAGGTGTTGTCTCTGCCGGTGTTCTACCCCAATCACACCTCGGAGGCCGGTATAGGATCCATATTTTGGACCCTAGACGAAAGTACTCGCTATTATAAGGAGCGACAGCTGAAGTTCGGGAGAGGTTCACCAGCTGTTTGTCACCTACACTGAAGCCGCACCTGCAGACCTGCAGCCAAGCGGACAATAGGCAGGTGGGTCACCTCCTGCATAGAGCTCTGTTATAGGTTGGCGGGCATGGAGCCTCCCAGAGGATAAGAGCTCATTCTACCCGCCATACCGCTGCATCGTAGCTGCTTCCAGGATGTCCCTATCCAGGATATCTGCAGGCTGCTACCTGGAAGTCGGCACATACCTTTATTACTCACTACCACCATCATCTTTGAGTCACACCGGATGCTGGCTTTTGGGGCCGGTTCTCCAGTCTCTTTCCTAAGTAAGTATCGGGTGTGCTTTGCCTCCTCCTCCCGAGAACTGCTAGGAGTCTGCCAGACAGTGTGGATGAACAACATATCCATGTCCCTAGAAATACAGGTTACTCACCTGTAACAGGAGTTCTAGGAATGGTATATGTTGTTCATCCATACATTACCGACCTCCCGGCTTCTCGCTACAACCTGAGCTTCCAGCGGGCCAGATCTGGCGTCGTGGGGCGGAGCCGAGAGTTTTACCACCTGGGTGGGTGGGAGGAGCCAGCTTGAAGACCTTCCGGCAAGACTTAAAGCGGCAAGGATACCTGCCAGACAGTGTGGATGAACAACATATACCATTCCTAGAACTCCTGTTACAGGTGAGTAACCTGTATTTACGGACCACAAGATCAGTCCAGTGTTGTCTCTTTTACATATTAAAGTGAGGTACAAAATGGTTTCTAGAATTAAAACTACAGCATACCCCACGAGTGGCCAGGAGATATGCACAGTATTAACTAAGTTAAAGCATATCTTCTATTGGGGAATAGATCTGTCCCTATCCCCACCCTAATTCTCCATCTTATCCGGGGGTATTAGGGGTCCTTCGATTAGGGCCCCCTACCTTGGAAGTTAATACTCTAATTGTTGTTTTTTAGTTAAATTAATATGTTTTGAAAACTTGTTTGGTTATGTTAGAAATGGGTCTAATTTGTTACATCTACCATTGGTGGCCTGGGGCACCTTATTAAGATCTGGATAATTGGCTATATACAAATTTCATGAACAGAAGTTTAAAATTCAGTACAAGTTATTGTACAGGAGGAAATGGATAAATCAACAGTTATTTGTTCATATAATGTAAATGGATTAACCAATCTGGTTAAATGGAGTAAGATTTTTGGCTTTCCTGAGGAGAACAACTGCTGACTTTATTTTACTTCAAGAAACACATCTTTCTCCCCAGGAACATCTTAAATTGGGGAAATTTGGTTTCTGTGCTACCGCCTGTGCCTGTTTTAGAAGGGGTCGCCATGGGGGCTGGCGATACTGGTCCCAACAAGATGCCATTTGAGCAGATAGATACCATGCTAGATAAAAAGGGGAGGTTTGCCTTTATGAAAGGTCGACTTCAAGGTAAGACTATAACTTTGGCCTCTATTTATGTCCCTCTGAGATCAGAGTTTCAAATATTCCGCTCTATTCGTTTAAAGCTTCAAGAATGGGAGGAGGGGGAGATTATCTGTGGAGGAGATTTTAATATTTTGTTGAACCCCCAACTTGACTCCACATCTCGTATACCCAGGTGGGAGCACTGAGTATCTAAAATTGTTAAATTCCTGGGGGAACTGGATTATATAGATGTCTGGTGCTCAATACGTGGGAAGCAGTGAAATTATACCTATTTCTCACCACCACATAATATATATTCAAGGCGTGACTATTTCTTCCTCAATAAGGAGGTGATCGAAAGGGTCTTGGATAGTTGGATGGGGGATATGATCTTGTCAGATCATGCTCCTGTGTTTTTTAAATTACAGCTAGGAGATTTTCAACGACGTACATTTTGGAGATTGAATATCTCCCTATTACAAGGTTCAGAGATCAAATCAAATATTGACGAAACGCTCAGACAGGTGTTAATAGATAATGACTCCCCAGACATGTCTTCAGCCCTTTTATGGGACACCGTTAAGGCAGTTCTACGGGGAAAATATATTTCCCTCTCGGCCCATAAAAAAAAACAACGTGAAGCCTGGAGGGAATTCCTTCGACAGCTAGTAGTCTCACTGGAGTCGCAGCTGAAGGTTAAGTTTGATGAGACCAAATCTAAAACTCCTGACACTTAAAAAGAATTAAATGACATTTTGGACTATCAGGTTGAAGAAAAGTTATTTTTCTAAAACAAAAATACCATGGGGGGGGGGGTCCTCGTTCATTACGTTTATTGTCGGCTCAGCTGCAACTTCAGAGAGCTAAAGTGACGATTGCATCCCTGGCTCGCCCTCACACTCACCAGTGACTCCAACTTACTTCCCAAATAGTGGAAGCCTTTAAAACATACCATATGGATCTATACAGGGCACCCCCCCTGCTCCAGAGGAATCAGCTATAATTCATTATTTGGATAAGCTGACTCACCATATTATTACATCATAGGCTAAGTTAAATCTATTAACTCCAATTTCTAAGAAAGAGCTACAAATAGAAATTACAAAACTTAAATCCGGAAATGCCCAGGCACGGATGGTTATCCGGGTGAATTATATAAGCATTTTAGAAGACAGCTTTCTCCGCTGCTCCTACGAGTTTTCAGTGAAGCCCTTCTCCTGAGAGGATCGGTCCTGGACTCGTGGTCACAGGTCATTATATTAGTTATTCCCAAACCTGGAAAGGACCCTGCACATTGCTCTTCCTGTAGACCTATTTCAGTTCCTAATACAGATTATAGACTATTTGTCTATCCTTACCCATAGATTATAACAGATTCCTCCCCACCTTGTTCATCTAGATCAAATGGAATTAATACCTGGACGTCAAGCCCAAGACAATCTTCGGTGCACAGTGCATATAATAGGCTCCCTTCAGGCCACCCGACACCCTGCCCTACTTCTTAGTTTAGATGCCGAAACAGTTTTTAATAAGGTCTCTTGGCCTTTCTTGCGAGCTGTCCTTTCTAGGTTTGGGTTTCCCAAAGAATTTATTCACCACCTATTTAAAATATATCAAGAACCCAAAGGATTTGTTTGGGCTAACTGCCATGTTTCTTTCCATTTCCTGCTAGGCAGGGGCACACATCAAGGATGACCCATGTCCCCCCTTTTATTCGCCCTCTATCTGGAACCGCTAGCACAGGAGATATGGGAAAATCAGAATATTAAAAGGGTCCAAATAGGTGGAATAAATCATAAATTAGCCCTTTATGCAGATGATATTCTGCTGTTTCTTACAGACCCAGAAGCTACATTACCAGAATTATTTTCCCATCTAAATACATTTTCAGAACTATCTGGCTATATCTTAATACCTTTAAAACAGAAGTTTTAAAAATTCATTATCAGCCCCCAGCTCTCCAACAGTCTTATCCTCTCATGTGGGATCTCCACATAAGTATTTGGGGATACATATTTCACCCCACCCTTCTCAACTGTTTCAACTAAATTATACCCCATTGATAAACCAAGTTCGCCAGGATATTCAAAGGTGGTCTCTCATTCCACTCGAGGATTCAGGCACTGAAAATAAACGTTCTTCACGGATTTCTTTTCTTGCTTCAGTGTGTACCATGCATAGTCTCCTCTAAAGTTCTAGAGACCCGGCAACAGATTTTTATGAAATATGTTTGGATGTCTAAGAGGCCTAGAATTCAGAAACAGATTCTGTATGTACCAAAAGACAGGGGAGGTTTAGCACTGCCCTATATTCAGGGTTACTGGATAGCCACACAGGTTAGAGTGGCACTAATGCTTCAACATTCTAATTATTTTGCACACTAGAAAACTATAGATTTAGCAGTCCCTCTTTCTCCACCACTGCAGGCCCAGTGCTTCTCCTTAACACGTCCCAAACATTGAGAACATTCAAAATATACAGGTACAGATACGATGCTGGAGGGCTATAAAAGGGTTTTTTTCCAAAGGCTTAACCTGAATATATTTGTAGAAATATCAGTGGTGGTCGGTGAGCTCTGAACACACACACCAGCCTACTTATATGCATGGTATGCATCTCAGAAAACGAAGGGCTGTTCCGCTACATAACAGTTTTTTCATGGAGATACAGTCATTTCATTTGAGCCAGCCCAGGCAAACTTTTCTTGGCAACCAGGGGATCACTTACATTTTTATCAAATTAGAAATTATTTTACTACCAAGTAAAAATCTCCACACTAAGAGCCCAAGGCTCCCCTCATATACGCCCTTATTTGAATCTATATGGCACTCCAAGATGGGGGAGGGATCTATTTCCAAAGTATATAAAAACTACATTTTAGATCTCCAATAAACAACCGAAGCGATAAAAACTAACTGGGAGCGGGATTTGGGGATAGCTCTGGAACGGGAAACGTGGTCCGGGATTTGGGGAAATACTTGGCGAACAACCTCCTCGCCTGGATGGTGTGAATTTGCCTGGAAGCTGTGTATTCGATTTTTTTTTTTTTAAAGTCCCAGCTGTAGTATCAAAATGGTACCCTAAGATTCCCCCTTTATGCTGGAGACGCTGCGAAGCTAAGGTGGCCTCACGGGCTCATATTTTCTGGCAGTGTCCATCACTTAGGCAATACTGGGCAGTGGTCCAACTCCACAAGACAAACATCTTTATGTTGGCCTCCCCCGGGATCAGAGTATCTTGTATTAGATTTACATCCACGGGAGGTGAAGGATAAAGAGGCTGAATATCTTAGTAACAGCTGCTTGTAAAGCAATCACTAAGAGATGGCTCTCCCCTTCCCCTCCATCTGTGGAAGAATGGAGAGATTTAATTAATGTAATTAAGACATATGAAAAGATAACATTCTCGACACAACAATTAATGTGTGCTTCACAGTTCCTTTGAATCAGTTTGTCCTTACGAAAGTTGTCAAAAAAGAGCTTGAAAAAAGAAATGGATTCTCTTTATGATGCTCAGAATAATTTATATACCACAAATGAAGGGATACAGTAATGTGTAATTGTTTTCTCTAAATAATTATATGGCCCTTTAAGATCTAATATACAAGAAGCTCCTTCCTTTCTCTCACAACTTAATTTACCAGAACTTCCAATAGACATTAAGGAAACAGCACAACAGGACATAACAGTTCAAGAAGTCTCTGCTACTATGTCTGCCTTATAAAATGGGGTCGCTCCAGGTTTAGACAGTCTCCTCAGTGAAATCTATAAATTAATAAGGTCTGAGCTTTCTACAGAACTCACCAAAGTATATAATTATATTTTGGAAAATGACTCAATACCTTTGGAAACGAATAGGGGAGCTTTATTTACATAAAAAAGGTGATAAACAGTTTCTACAGAATTGGAGGCCTGTAAGTCTCTTGAATACGAATTTCAAGATTCTTACAAAAATTCTGGCAAAAACATTAGCAAAAATAGCCCAGATTATGATTTCATGAGCACGATCATGTTTGATACCAGGGAGAAGTATCACAGACCATCTGATTCTCATAAGAGAGATAGTAGAAAGTGGAAATTTGGGACAGTTGCATGGATTTCTGATTTCCTTAGATCAGAAACAAGCATTTGATGCTGTAAATCATTATTTTATGTGGCAGTTTTTATGGAAACACCAAGTCCCAGAGCGCATGATTAACTGGATAAGGGGTTTATATAGAACTGCAACAGTAGTCCCTATTACAAATAGCTGGGAGGGCCCAATGATTAGTATTTAGAGGGGTGTGAAGCAAGGGTTCCCTTTCAGTCCCATTCTTTATGTATTTTTTTTTTAGATCCTCTCCTTAGGACTATCAATATATCTCCCACAATACATCCATTAACAAATGGAGTTGGAACCATTCCTTATAATGTTGTGGCATATGCAGATGATATGAGCGCTTTAATAGAGAATGATAATTCGGTCTTGGAGGTAATACGTCTCTGTACAGAATTTGGACACATCTCTGGGGCATCCTTACATTTACATAAATGTATAGGTAGGCATTCAGGGGGGCATCCTTACCCCTTCTTGGCAGCATTAGTGGTATAACTATCACCACAGAACCAATAAAAGTGTTGGGACTTCAGTTTGGGGAAGGGCAACTAGATATATTAAACTGGGAATCAAAAATTACACAAGGAAGAAGTAAGGTGGCTCAATGGAATAGAGGGAAGTTAGGAAAGAAAGAGTCTATTTAATAAAAACGTTCCTTTTACCTTTATTTATTTACATTAGTTATATTTTTCCCCCACCAAAAATTTTAGAAGCTAGCATTTTAAGTATTTTATTCCAGGCCTTATGGGGCAGCCGCCTTAATCCAGTTAAAAGAAGTGTTCTAGGATCGTGGATATGTTGTTCATCCACACTTCTTGGCATGCCTCTTTCCGTTTAAGGATCGCCAGAAGGTCTTCAAGCTGGCTCCCCCCACCCACCAGGGTGTTATATCCCTCAGCTCCACCCCATGACGCCAGATCTTCCTTTCTGCTGGAAGATTCAGGTTGCCTCTTCATACTCCTGCATTTTGTAGGCCCTGGCTTCAATACCTTCGGTTATTCCTAAAATTCGTCCAGTTCGCATTAGCGATCGCGACTGTTTATCTTTGATTATGGAAGACAAGTCTTCCCCCGGATTTCGCCGGTGTTCGTGCGGCCAAAAGATGTCGCGCACCGATCCCCACCACTGTGTCTGTTGCTTGGGTGTCGGCCATGACACTCGGTCGATTTCTGTCTTGCATTTCACCCTGATCGCCCTCGACGGCACTGTCCTCGCACGCCCTAAAGTTGGGGAGGCCGAAAACGGAACCCTCTGGTGAAATGAAAGAGGTTCAGTGGGCGTTGCTGAGCAAGTGGAATGCAATCGTTTCCTTCGAGGAGGAAGCGCCTGCCTTGGAATCTTCCTCTCTGAGCTTCTTCTGCTCCACCAACCTAGGCTCCACTTTCTCGGTTCTTTCCAAGAGTCGCCAGTCTCTGCCGACTAAGGGAGAGGGTCCTGGGGCACGCACTCCTCTCGGTCCCGTAAGTGGGAAAAGGACCCGGGATCGTCTTCGTCTCAGTGAAGACGTTCTTGGGATCGAGAGAGATCTCGGTCCCAGAAACTGTCAGTCTCGTCTTCAGTCGATATTGCCTCCTTGGCCGCTGGCTTCTCGGCTTTGCCGTCCAGCCAGTTGACCAAAGTGTCGCTCAACGAGGTTGAAATAATCATCAGTCCGATCGACCCATTGTTGCCGACTCCGGTCGACGATTATCTCAGTTAGACTCCTGTCCTTTCTTTCCCCAGCGAGGAGACCCAGCCCGCTGGGAATCCCATCGAAGAAGTGGTCCTCGACCCTGGGAAATCACCGGTCCTGCTGGTATCTCCCGAGTGACCGGATTGGCCTGTCCGATCTCGATCGAGGTCCAGGACCCCTCGACCGACAGGCGGTAGAGCCTGAAGTCTCGTGAAAAGAGGCGATGCCATCAATCGTCCTCATCCTCCTCGGATGAGGAGAGGTTTCATGAAATCTGCCGGGCGCTACAAGGACCTCATGTAGCAACAGCTGATTTTGACCAGTCACAAGCTAACACTGGCTTCTACCCCGGCCATTACTTGGCTTTTGCCTCCTAGGCTGAACCCGACTCCTTCAGAGCCGATTAAGTCTGTTCCCCCACCCGTGGAGCTGGCAAAACCTCTGGTTCGGCCTAAACCAGTCTCTCCACCAATAGCAATGGAACCACCCCCCAAGCAACCTGTGGGAGGGGCTTCTTCTAAGGAAGCTAGACCAGACACCGGGCTTCCCCGGCATCTTTCTGTCTCCGTCACCCTGGACCGCCCTCATTGAGTCGAAGGTGACCTTGGGGATCGACCAGTGTATCCGGATTCAGATGAGACCAGCCTGCATTCTCAACCCTGGGATGATGAATCGGCTGGTGGGATAGAGACAGAGGAAGGTCCTTCGTCCTTTCAGGACATTCTTCGCCTCATCTCTGAGTCTATAGGGATGCCCCTGGAACCTATCCAGAAAAAGGCGGAGTACCCTCTCACGAACATCCTCAAGAGACGGGATACCCCGACGGAGGCCTTTCCTGTGGCCGAGGCCATAGTTGGCCCAGCCTTAGAACTTTGGCAGCACCCTGCCTCCTATCCAGCTCCGTCTGCCCACATGGCCCGCAAGTATGTGGTACTCATGGGGTCCCTTGGGGGTTCACAGAGCACCCTTTGGCCAAGAGCCTGGTGACCGCCTCTGTGTTCAGGTGTATTGGCAGATCTTCCTGGACATAAATTCTCCACCACTCATTCACACTAATGGGGAGTCGCGGGCTACGGACCAAGCGAGGGCAAACTTTTGAAGGAGGTCAGCGCCAGAGATGGAGCCACGAGGAGGCGCTGCAGTCTAAACACATCGCGGCAGTGACCATCTCGCGTCGACCCTCCAACACTCTCGGTTCCTTTTTCCGCCATGTGCACTTCAGTGACGACGTCGCTCGCCCGCCAGGAGTCAAACTTCAAACTAGCAGCATAGTTTTCAGTTTATTATTTTGTAGCATTTTTTGAATAACGTACCGCTTACGATAATTTATTCTTATCAAAGAAAGAAGTCTCAGCCTACATTGACGGAGTCGACCATCAGCGGGTCAGGTGACGGTAGGGAGACTTCGTATGAAAGCTGTTCAGTCAGCTGGGCTGGGTCCGGTCCGCCACCTTCTCCGGAGGGCGGATCTGACAACAGATGGTCCAGTGCCCGAGGGAAGGGGTGGTCCCTCTGGAAGCATAAAAGTAAACGGTCGCATTCTCGGCACTGTTCGGCCTCGAGCTCTTCTTCGGCCCATAGGTCAAAAAGAAGGCATCACTGATTACCGCCCTCTGATATGTCTGCGCGTTGACGGTCGGTCATTGGGGTCTGATGCCGGTCTCCTCATTTGGAGTCGCCGGTTTCTGGTTCTGGTCACCGATCTCTTCGACATCAGAGCCCTTCCCCGCCTTCTGGTAGGGCTTCCGATGAGCAGTTTCATCAGTGGGCCTCTCTGATGGAGCAGTGGGCTCGGAGGTTGGTCCAGCTGTCTTGCCCGGCCACTCCGGGGCCCTCGGGCTCTTCGGGGGATCGGGCAGGGCAATTGGGCCTCCCTAGTTGCGCAGCACCCTCTTCGGTGCCGTCGACTCCATGCTCAGGTGTTTTTCCCCCTCACATGGATGCGGTGCAGGGGGCCACACCGATGCCTCTATCTCCTGGTATTCTTCCTTCTTTTCCCTCAGATCCTAATTTTTGGGCCCCTGGGTTGATTTCGGCACCGTCGGTGGGTCGCTTGGTGCCGATTTCGGCGTCGATGCGCCTGTCAGCGCCGTGCGGCTTTTTGGTGCCGTGTTCTTCTTCGGCGCCGTCTGCTTTGTTGGCGCCAAGACCGGGCTTTTCTGCCTATCTTCAGGGCTTCTCCTCTCCAAATTCTTTTCCTTCCTCTTTTCCTGCTGATTTCCAATCCTTTCCTGTCCATACAGTCCCTCCTGGACTGTCAGGAGATGATATTGAACCTGACCCAGATCTTCGACTGGGTGATGATGTGGAAGGAGCAGGACCTAATCCTGCTACAGAGCCTGTGGTCGAGGACCTGTCTTAAGTCTCTGCTGAAAAATTTTAATTCCACTCTTTCTCTCCAGACTATGGACATCGATCCTGGGAAGCTTTTAAGACTCCAATAGCTGCATGTTCCGGACATCCCTATGGATTTAACTCCCCTGGTACAACCCCTTTGAGACGCTTTCTCAAATGGTATAGAATAATCCTGCTCTCATTCCTTCTGTGGCTAAGTCCGTAGATAGGAAGTATGCTGCTCCCAAGGATCGGCCTATTTTGGCCTCTCAAGCCGTAGTCTTGGCAGAGAATGATAAGGTCGTCCTTCCTCAGACTACTACAGCTCGACCTATAAACAAAGAATCTCGTAAGATAGATACCTTAGGTAAGAGAGTCTTTGCTGCTTCTACCCTGGGTATGCATATCGCCAGCTACCAGGGCTATTTCTCTCAATATTAGTATATTCTTTGGCATTTGCTCAAACAAATGGTTGAAGCTCTACCAGAGTCGGACTCTAATTCAGAGCTTCTTCAAACCATAACCAGGAGTATCGAGTCCAACAACCAGCAGGTTAAGGTAGCTATGAACGCCTTCGATACTGCCTCCCAAACGGCAGCGGCGGGCATTTGTACCCGCCGTCATTCTTGGCTGCGCACTTCAAGTTTCACGAATGATGCCCAGCAACAGGTCATGGCATTGCCCTTCGATGGTGTGTACTTCTTCGGTCCTCAAGTAGAACAGGCTCTAGAGGCCACACAGAAGACTAGGTCAGCCATTAAACTGGCTCGACCTCCTCCCGCCCCTTCTCGGAGGGGGGGGTGTTAACAAACGCCAGTTTCATAACCGTCAGTCCTTTCGAGGCAAAGGCAGGGGAGGTTTTAATAAAAACCAAGCCCCTCAGCCTCAAAAGAAAATGCAACAGAAAGCGCAAGCACCCAAAGCACCCAGTGCTGCCTTCTGAGTTTCTGGCCCTAGTCCCACTTCAGCTGCCCGAGGGGGACTTCTTAGCGGTGGGAGGTCGCCTGACTCAATTCAGCAACAAGTGGAAGTCCATAACATCGGACAAATAGGTCCTCCGAATAATCCGCGAGGGATATTCCCTCAATTTTTCAGATAACCCTCCGGATTGTCCCCCCAGACAGCATCCAAAACTGTCAATTCTTCAGTCAGAACTTCTCGCCTTTGAGACACAAGGCCTTCTGAACAATAGGGCAGTAGAAGGAGTTCCACTGGATCAACGGAACACAGGATTCTACTCCCATTACTTTCTAGTTCCAAAGAAAACCGGGGGCATGCGCCCCATTTTGGACCTCAGAAAATTGAACAAATTTCTTTCCAAAAAGAAATTCAAAATGATATCGCTAGGGATCCTGTTACCTTTGCTTCATCAACACGACTGGTTAGCCTCCCTGGACATGCAGGACGCCTACCAGCATATTCCTATTCACCCAAAGCATCACAAATACCTAAGGTTCGTGGCTTTGGGTCAGCATTATCAGTTCAAGGTTCTGCCCTTCGGGCTATCCTCAGCGCCGCGAGTTTTTACAAAATGTTGTGCAATTCTCGCAGCGCACCTCAGGAAAATCTGAGTTCAAATGTTCCCATATCTGAACGGCTGGCTTCTAGCAAGCCCTTTCAGGCAAGGAACTCTCGATGCCATAGCCACGGCCGCAGACTTTCTCGCGTCCATGGGAGTGCTGCTAAATTTCAAGAAATGGCAGCTGCAGCCCCCCAGAAGCTCCTTTTCATAGGAACTCTTCTGGACACCTCCTGTGCGAAAGCTTTTCTGCCAGAGGACAGAAGGAACGATATCCTGCAGATGGCCCAATACATCAGAGAGAACAGCTCGGTCCAAGCCATCTCGATACAATGGATGCTAGGTCTCATGGCATCCTCGGTGTTCACTGTACCCCTAGCGCCTCCACATGAGAACCTCTCAGTGGATATTCAGTACTCAATGGTCCCCAACCACTCACCCTCAGTCCTTTCTCATCAAGGTGACAGAACCTCTGAAGAAGTCACTCACCTGGTGGTCGCAAGAGGGCAGTCTTCTGAAAGGGTATCCCTTTGCTCCTCTGGATCATCAGATTTCCATTACCATGGACATGTCCCTGACGGGGTGGGGAACTCACTGTAGGACTCTCCACACTCAAGGTACGTGGACTCAGGACGAGTCCCGGCTTCACATAAATGTCTTAGAAATGAGAGCCATCCTTTATGCAGGCTTTGAAGGACATTCTCTGCTACAAGAACATTCTCCTTCAAACGGACAACAAAGCATTGATGTGTTACATCAACAAGCAGGGCGGTGCTCACTCTTACCCCTTATGCAGGGAAGCGATGAGAGTCTGAGAATGGTGTTTGGTGCACAAGGCTCTGATTCAAGCGGTCTACCTGCCAGGAGTGCAGAACGAACTGGCAGACCAATCTTAGCAGAACAGACAGATCCTCACGAATGGTCTCTCGACTCAACCGTAGTTCAGTCACTATTCGCAGAGTGGGGAACTCCAGACCTGGACCTTTTTGCATCCCCACTCAACACAAAACTGCTTCTCTTCTGCTCCAGAAATCCAGGGCCTAGCATTTTCTGTCAGGATGCGTTCAGGCTGCAGTGGACAAAACACTTTCTGTACGCCTCTTCCTCTAATTCAGAGGGTACTTCTCAAGTTCGAGTCCCAGGGGGACAAAATGATCCTCATTGCTCCCTTCTGGCCTCGACAAATATGGTTTCCGTTACACAACAGTATGACGGAAACCCCTGTGAAAGTGCTTCCCCTTCAGACAAACCTTCTGACTCAGGGGCCTGTGGTCCATCCCAATCTGAGATCGCTTCACCTTCATGCTTGGCTCCTGAAGAGATAGAAGTGAACAGGTTCAATGTCTCTTGCAGAGTTTCAGATATTCTTCTAGCTGCACTCAAGCCAGCCACTAGGAAAACTTACACAGCCAAATGGAAGCGTTTTTCGCTCTGGTGTGCAAAATCCTCTTTGAATCCTTTTTTCTGCCCACCAAATAAAGTTCTAGAGTACCTTTTAGACCTCTCAAATTCAGGTCTGCAATACTCTACAGTCAGGGTTCACTTTTGTGTCATTTCAGCTTATCATGAGCCAGTACTTGCCTTGTCACTGGCTCAGTTACCCGTGGTTAAGAGGTTTCTTAAGGGGATTCTGAATACCAGACCTCCAATCAGACGTCCAGTCACAGCCTGGGACATTAATCTTGTGCTAGACATGCTCACTCGAAAACCTTTCGTGCCTCTAGCTACTTGTGAGTTGAAATTTCTCACTTGGAAACCGGCCTTCCTGGTGGCCATTACCTCGGCCTGCAGGGTCTCCGAGATGCATGCCTTGGTCACAGACCCTCCGTATACTGTGTTTCATAAAGACAAGGTAGTTCTTAGGACCCATCCTAAGTTTCTCCCTAAGGTTGTTTCAGAATTCCATGTAAATCATCCTTTGGTCCTTCCTACTTCCTTTGCGAACTTCCAAAATGAAGGGGAGCGTTCTCTTCATTCTTTGGACGTCAGAAGAGCTTTGTGTTTCTATTTAGATAGAACAAAAGAATTTTGCAAAGCTCAACAACTGTTTGTTTCGTTCAGCTAGACCCGGCTGGGTCAACCTGTCGCTATCAGATGCTTTTCAGCATGGCTGGTGGCATGCCTTCGCCACTGTTATTCCATGGCGCAGGTTAAGCTGGAAGGCAGAGTGTACACTCACTCTACTAGAGCGGTCGCGGCATCCCTGGCGGAAATCCGCAACGTGCCCATTGCAGATATTTGCAATGCAACTACCTGGAGCTCAGTGCATACTTTCGTCAAACACTATGCCCTGGATGTCCATGCCAGACGACCTATTTCGTTTGGCAGAACGATCCTTAATGGACTTCTGTCCTAAATTTGTAAGCTCTTGGTCTCTCCTGCCGCCCTCTCAGGGGATTATTAGCTCAGTACTCTCCCATTAGTGTGAATGAGTGGTGGAGACTTTATGTCCAGGAAGATATGGAAATTACGTACCTACCGTAATTCTTGATCTTCTTGGATAAGTCTCCACCATCATTCACCGCCCACCCACCATCTCCCGAGCTCACCTCTGTTGTTGGTCTTCATTCCCTCGATCTTAGGCTGTGAATACTTCTTTCTTGACCCTTCTTATACGGGTCTTCTGGACTATCTTATGTCCGTTTTTTTGGTTAGGCTATCCTTCTAGGTTAGTTACACTGCACCTCCTCGGAAAAAAAGGTACTGAGGCGGTTGGAGGGTTGACACCGAGATAGTCATTGCTGCACGAGCCGAGGCTCATGGCGCCGCTCCTTGCGGCTCCATCTCTGGCGCCGACCCTCCTGCAAAAAAGTTTGCTCCCGCTGGGTCCTAGCACCTCTGGTGTACTCCCATTAGTGTGAATGAGTGGTGGAGACTTTGTCCAAGAAGATCAAGAATTACGGTAGGTACGTAATTTCCATTTCTGCCGACACTGATCGACCTCCCGAGAAGGAATCCAAAAACTTGGATCATTCGGCTCGGCAGGTCCATGCGGCCTCATCTTTAGGGCTCTGTCAGGCAAATTCAGCCATCATCATGGCACACTTCTCCCATGCCCTCTTGGGGTCTTTGGATGAAGTCCTCCCACATCTCCCCGTGGACATGCAGACCATGGTCAAGCAAGTCCTCGACCAGGGCTAGGCTGTTGCCAAACAGCAGCTTCAGATGGTCCCTGGACATTGGGCACTCTTGTGCCCGCTCTTTGGCAGCCGCAGTTGCCTCTCACTACAGGGCTTGGCTGAGACTCTCCTCTTTCCTGGGCAGATACTCAGCACAAACTAGCTGATATGCCTTTCCTGGGCACCGATCTTTTCGGCCCAGGTGTGGCTGGTCACCTTCAGTGTATTGAGCAGGCCAATGCCACCTTGGACGCCACTTCTGCTAAAAGTTCTTTGAGTAAGAAGCAGCAGAAGAAGCCTTTTCAGCATTCTTCCCCTGCGGCCCAGCAACCCTCCTTTCAAGGAGGGCAGCAGCAGCAGGCTCAAGCTTGGCACCCCCAGTAAAGGAGGCTGAGGTTCAGGTCCTGGAACCTCCTTCTCCAAGCCTGCTCAGTGACGGGGCGGGGGCTGCCACCCCCTCTCCTGTCACACCAGCTCTGGGTCTTCCCTTGGGGGGCTGGCTCTGCCACTTCCTTTCCGCCTGGTTTACTGTCACCATGAACAGGTGGATCTTGGAGGTGGTCAGTCAGGGACCACCTCTGGAATTCAAGCAGTACCCTCCAAGCCAAGCCAAGCCCCACTGGAGGAAAGAGTATCCACCCATACTCAGTTGGCTCTCCGAAACGACATCGCTCAGCTGCTCCTCAAGGAGGCAGTAGTTCCAGTGGCAGATTCTCCAGCAGGCTCAGGCTTTGTCTCCAGGTACTTCCTGGTGCCCAAGCGGATGGGGGGGGGGGGTGGTTTCCTATTCTAGATCTGCACGACCTGAATCAGAATCTCAGGTCACGCACCTTTCGGGTGGTCCTCTGTCCCAGATCATACCATTCTTGGAGCGAAACATGTGGTTCTGTTCACTGGACCTGCAGGACGCGTTCTTTCACATCCCAATCCGTCCGTCTCATTGGCGGTTCTTCTGCTTAAGAGCCGAAGGGACCCTATACGAGTTCTGAGCCATGCTGTTCAGCCTGTCATCGGCCCCACGGGTCTTCACCAAATGCATTGCAGTGGTGGCAGCCCATCTCTGGTGTCGGGGGCTCAGAATTTACCCCTACCGCGACGATTGGCTCTAAGCAGGTCCCACCCAGCAGGAGGTGGAGAGGTCCAGGGACCTGGCCCTCCGGACCTGCTCCCAACTCAGCCTTCTGATCAATGAGGCCAAGTCTGAACTCGTGCCTGCCCAGGTGATGTGCTTCATCGGGGGGGCAGATCTCGACTCCCGTCAAGCCAGAGCTTGGCTCCTGGCGGACAGGGTGGAGGTTCTCTCCTCCTTTGCCCATTCATTTCTTGTTAGGCAGTTGCACCCTGCTCGGGACTTTCTGCGCCTTCTGGGTTACATGGCGGCGTGCACCTCCATGGTCCGTTGGGCCCGGTGGCATATGCGCCCCCTCCAGTGGGAGCTGGCCGCCCAATGAACTCAGCGCCACAGTCATTTTGACCAGCTGATCACTGTAACCCAAAAGATGTGGGACGCTCTCCAATGGTGGACCGCCCTAGACCGGTTGCAGGAAGGGATCCCGTTTGTCGGCCCCGAGTCGACGGCCGTCCTCATGACCGACGCCTCTCTCATGGGCTGGGGAGCCCACATGGGGGACAAAAGGGCCCATGGGTTCTGGACCCTTGCGGAGTCCCGATACCACATCAACCTGTTGGAGCTCAGAGCAGTCAGACTGGCACTGTCAGCTTTCGCTCCTCAGCTCCGTGGTCAAATGGTTCAAGTCCAGACGGACAATACCACGACCATGTACTGCCTCAACAAACAGGGCGGCATGCATTCCCGTCTGCTTTGCAGGGAGGCGCACCACATCTGGACCCTCGTCAGCCGTCTGGAGGCAAATGATCTAGCCATTCATGTAGCAGGAGCCTCAAACCATCTGGCGGATGCTCTCAGCTGCTTAGGGAAGACATCCCACGAGTGGTTTCTCCATCCAGAGGTAGCTTACAGCCTGTTTTTCCACTGAGGCAAACCGATGGTGGGCCTGTTTGCCTCCAGGGACAACACCAAGCTGAGGCTGTTTCACGCCCGCCCCCCCTCAGCAGAGCTCATTGCAGGGGGATGCCTTCTCAAGGCCGTGGACCCCAGGCCTCTTCTGCGCCTTCCCTCCATTTCCCTTGATCCACAAGGTGCTCCTCAAGGTGAGGAGGGACACGGCAAAGGTGATTCTGATAGACCCAGACTGGCCGCACCAGTTCTGGTATCCAGATCTCCTCAGCCTCAGCTGCAGGCCCCCGGAGTGGCTTCCAGCACACCCGGACCTCATCTGTCTTAATCAGGGGAGGGTATACCATCTGGACCTTCAATCCCTGCACCTCACAGCCTGGTACATGTGCAGCTAGAGTTCCAGGCTTTGGGTCTTCCCAAGGATGTCCTCACCATGGTGGAGGCATCCAGAAAGGAATCGACCAGAAAATGTTATGCCTTCAAATGGAAAAGGTTTTCCATTTGGTGTCAGGGCAGGGGCCTAGACCCTCTGTCCTGTCCAGTGTCTAACATTCTCGACTACCTTTGGTCTCTGTCCAAAGGGGGTTTTCGGTCATCGACCCTTAGGGTGCACGTGGCAGTCATCTCTGCTTACCGGGCATGGGCCGATCAGCCGACGTTGATGCAGGAGACAGTGGTCGGGCGCTTTTTCAAATGCCTGGATCACATATCCCCTCCGGTGCACGAACCTCCACCTCCGTGGGATCTACTGCTTGTACTAGCAAAGCTCATGGCAAGCCATTCGAACCAATGCACAAGTGTGCATTGTCACACTTATCGTGGAAGACAGCCTTTCTGGTGGCTATCACGTCTGCCAGAAGAACAGGGGAGCTCCAGGCGCGTTTGGTGGACTCCCCTTATCTGGTTTTCCACAGGGACAAGGTTGTCCTACGCCCCCACCTGAAATTCCTTCCAAAGGTGGTGTCAGAGTTTCACCTTAACCAGGTGTTAACTCTGCCGGTATACTAACCTAATTACACCTCGGAGGCCGAATACGGGCTCCATACTTTGGACCTAAGATGAACCCTCTCCTATTATAAGGAGAGGATGGCGGAAATTGGAGGAGAGATTCACCAGCTGTTTGTCACCTATGCTGAAGCCGCTTCTGGCAGACCTGCAGCAAAATGGACTTTTGCAAGGTGGAATACATCTTGCATAAGTCTGTGCTATGAGTTGGCGAGCATGGAGCCTCCCAGATGGATAAGAGCTCATTCTACCCGCCATGCCGCTGCATCGGTGGCTGCTTCCAAGGACATCCCTATCCAGGAAATCTGTTGGGCTGCTACCTGGAAGTCAGCAAACACCTTCATTACCCATTACCACATCGACCTTGAGTCACACCGGGATGCTGGTTTTGGGGCCCGAGTTCTCCAGTCTCTTTTCTCCAAGTGAGTATCAGTGGGGGTGTGCACCTTGCCTCCCTCCTCCTGGAGAACTGCTAGGAGTCTGCCAAGAAGTGTGGATGAACAACATATCCAGGATCCTAGAAAAATAAGTTACTCACCTGTAACAGTAGTTCTAGGAGTGGTTCATCCACACAGACCAACCAGACTTCCCCGGCTGCGGACACACAAAACCTGGCTTCCAGCAGGCTAAGATCTGACGTCATGGGGCAGAGCCAAGGGATATACCAACTGGGTGGGTGGGAGGAGCCAGCTTGAAGACCTTCCGGCGATCCTTAGAGGAAAAGGGACATGCCAAGAAGTGTGGATGAACAACATATACCACTCCTAGAACTACTGTTACAGATGAGTAACCTGTTTTTACTTACCTCCCTATAAAAACAAGATCTAGCCAGAGCCGATACAACTGTGTTGAGCTTCCAAAGCTCCGGAGAGCTAGTGCTTCCAGCGTCACCGAGTGCCATCTGCAAGATGGCGGCGACGCAGCTGAGCATGTGCGGCGTTTGTGCACGCATAGTTGCGGTGAATGGCATTCTGCCATTCCCAGGATGGCGGGCGCCAGTGGAATTGCGCATGCGTGTGAGGCGCACATGCGCAGTTCTTGTACCAGAATGCGGAAGTAACAGCCAAAATAGTGCGGTCTATACTCCGTAGCAGCCAACCGTGGTGGAGTGCTCTCAGGATACTTCCGAAAGTCCAATGGAAGTGTGCCACGATCGGCCGTTTTCAGGCTACAGATGGCAAAACAGCTGTAAGCTCCGCCTACAGCCGTAAAGAGGGGATTTAAATATGATTCACCCTTTTTTTTTCTTTATAACAATATTTCCTTTTTTGCAAACATCAAACCTCTATTGGTTAACACAAAGGATGGAAACCGTGGTTCTTTGAGACTTGTAGGCCCTGGTTCTCTCAATGGGAGTCTAATGCTTTAAAGATAGTAAAAAATTATCTCACTTCGATAGGGCTCTTGCAGTAGGTAATTAATTGTAGGACTGCTCCCCCTGACGTCAGGACTACACAGAAACTTTTGATAGCAGTGTCTGACGGGGGACCGCCCACCCAACGTCATGTGACGGACGTCAGCGTGACACTATATAGTGGGTGGTCCCCACGTCCGCCCTCCAGCTCTTTCCCACCATCGATTTGTGCACATCGGACCGACTGAAGCTCATCGCAGCAATTCAAATGCCTAATTCAGATGAGTATCCATTTTTTCTCTTACCTACTTTATTTCTTAATAATTATGTATGTCGTCCTCTTCTTCCACAGAATTGCATAAAAATAAGTGCGGTTCTTGCGGTGTCCAACTACCGCATAAGGACCAGCATACCATCTGCCTCTTTTGCTTGGGACCAGATCACAGTGTCGAGGAGTGTGAGGTCTGCGCCCGGTTCAACCAGGCCACATGGAAAAGGCGCCAACAGTCACTCAAAGCCCATCTCCTGAAACTAAAAATGTCTTTGGTGGAAAAAGAACTAAAGAAGCTCAGTAGCATCTCTTCCTCTCCAACTGACCCCATAAGAAAAAAACGAGGAACAAGGAAAAACATGGGGACCCCCCCTTCCAAAGCCGCCCACGGGCTCTTCGGCGGAGGATCAGCCCTCTTCCTCCAGGAAGATGAGTGCCGTGGTCAAGCTTGCTTCCACTAACAGAGCAGGCTTTGTCACCCGCCACCACTGTTTCGGTGGCGGTGGTGCCAATTGTCCGAGGCCACCGCCGCACGTAGGCCCATCACAACCCTGGGCTCTTAGTCGGCAGGTGCGGCTGATAAGCCACTCGGACCCTCTGAGTGCCCGGCCAGGGTTGCTAAGTTAGGGTCTACAACTCCTGCACGACCCAGGTCAATCAGTTGATCGTTGGACCCTCCGACGATCGCACGACCATTTCGCATCCATCAGGTTCTGACGACACACAGCTGGATGTCAGCTCCATCCCGGCTGGAGGGCAAGAGTCGCCCCAGGACTCTATCCATGGAGAGCCCACATCTCCTCCTCCGCTGGAGATTCCTCCACCATCACCGGGACCACAGGTCCCGACGAAAGAAGACTTTTCATCAAGTATACCTGACAACGGGGTTGCCGAAGGCCTTACGGTGGCACGGCTACCGTTGGTAGAAGTGCCAGAACCAACTCCTCCTCAGCACCCGCAGGGCCACTTACTTCATCCATCAGGACCGCCACGGGCCATCCACTGTCAGGGCCCCCAGCAGGTTTCCCACCTTCGGGACTTCTGCCTTCGGGCCCTTTACCGGGGTTCCCCCCAGTAGGACCACCGGCAGGACTGCCTTCAGTCTATCCACCTTCAGGACAGCCGTCAGGCTACCCTCCATCAGGGCCACCGTCATGCTGCCCTCCATCAGGGCCACCATCAGGCTACCCTTCTTCAGGGCTGCTGTCAGGCTTTCCTCCGTCGGGGGCAGCGTCTGTATTATCCTCCGTCAGCCCCGACATCAGACCCCTTTTCGACTGTTTTTTTATTACTCAGGTGACCCTGGTTACCATTCTTCTCTCTGTCATCCACCAGGTTATCCTCACCATTATCCTTCTGCAAGCTTCTTGGGACATTGCACCGGGTCAGGGTTCCCCCACTGTCACCATCCACCTCCTACTACTACACCTCCTCTTTCTCAATCACAGGTGGATTTTAGGGAGATTTTGAAGTCTTGGTAGTCTGAGACAAAATCCCAATTGGTCTCAGAGTTCGACAGCAGGCATCAGCAACCCTCGGACACAGGCCACCCAAACCCTACTCATAGGGCGCCCTCTCTGGTCACCCCTCGAGCCTCGACATCAGGCCAAATGACAGCCCGAACACAACCGCTGAAGTCAGAAGGGACCCCAAGGGACACGGAACTTCTGATTCCTGATCGGATTCCGCTGGATTCCGACAATTCCAAAGCAGATTCAGATTCCTCCGAGGAGTCGGGATTTGAGACTCCTCCTCATGGGGAACCAGTCCCTAGAGAGTCTCCCAAATCCTCACCTGAAGCTCCCTCCTTCGTGGACCTCCTTAGACAAATGGCAGAGGCACAGGGATGGAAGACAGATGCTCTGGACCCAAAAATTCAAGGGTTGGTGGAACATCTAGATTTCCCAGAGACTAGTCCGTTGCTCACACCCAGTGGCTGGAACCTCACGAGGATTTATCCTCAACCATTTGGCAGAGACCTTCCTCTATCCCAGCCATGGCCAAGAAATCCGACCAGGTTTACAGGACCCTTGAAGACAAGTACCACCTCAGTGTGCATCCTATGGCAGATTCAGTGGTCATCACTGGAGACCATGATCGATCTGCGAAACCAAAGCACCTTAGTACCTTCCCTCCCGACAAAGAATCCAGACAAATGGACCAGTTCGGGAGGACATTTTATTCTTCTTCTGCGCTAGCCGTTTGGGCTCTTAACTGCGCCTTGTACATGCTAGTGTATCAGAAGTCTTTGTTCTGCCAGCTTGAACCTGTAGTCAAGGCCCTTCCGGACTCTGAAGCAAAGACCACCTTGGCAAATACTCTAAGATCTGCCAAGGTGGCAGGATGCCATTCTTTACGGGCCACCTACGATGTGGTGGATTCCTCCTCTAGAGATACGGTCACTGCTGTGAGCCTTCGCTGATACTCTTGGCTGAGAGTATCAGGCCCAACCCCTGAAGTTCAGTTGGCTATCCAGGATGCCCCTTTAAGAGGCTCTGACCTGTTCAGCGGAGATGCCCAGGACATTATCACAGGCCTGCAAGATAAGGTCACAACTCTTTGGTCAGTTCACACCATGTATCTCCCGAAGCAACAGCAAAAGCGTCCTTTTCATCGGCAAAACAGACACCAAACGAAAAATCAACAGGCACCCAAACATCAGTTTAAACATAGGACTCCCAATATGGCCACCGCCCCTCCAGCCAAGACCCAGACAGCTTCAGGAGCAGTGCTCCCCAATCCGCCCACCCCCCATTCCTGACTTGCTGACTGCCCTCCCTCTTTCACGTTCATCGGAGGAACAGGTGGGTGGAAGGTTCGCAAGGCATCTGGGAGTTTATCACGACCAACGCATGGGTGCTTTAGTTAGTAAAGCTTGATCACACTCTCGTATTTTGAGAAGCCCCTCCCCAAACAATCCTACGGGTTTTTCCCACTACCCAAGGGCACACGTTCCCTATTTAAGGGAGGAGATCATGGCTGTTCTTTGAAAAAAGAAGCAGTAGAGCCAGTGCCGGCAAACCAGATCAGGAAGGGATTCTACTCCCACTTCTTTCTGGTACCCAAAAAGACGGGGATCTACGCCCGATTCCAGACCTCAATACCATAAACCTCTTCATAGAGTACAAGAGGTTTTGGATGCTGACTCTGCAAAGCCTGCTGCCTCTCCTTTCCTAAGGACAATGGCTTTGTGCCCTGGACATGCAGGATGCATACCTGCACATTCCGATATTCCATCCACATCGCAGATTCCTCAGGTTTTCTTTCCAAAGGGAGCATTACCAGTTCAAAGTTCTTCCTTTTGGACTGTCTCTGTACCACGGGTTTTTATCAAATGCCTAGCAGTTGTGCCAGGTGCCTTGAGGAGTCAGGGGCACTATGTCTTCCCTTACCTTGACGATTGGCTTCTTGCAGCTCCATCAAGGAAGGGGTTGGAGGCTTCCATATCAGCTACCTTGCACCTTTTTGAGTGGCTGGGTACTACTGTCAGTTACCTCAAATCCCAGCTTTCTCCTTCCCAGCACCTACAGTTTATTGGGGTGGTTCTGGACACAGTACAGGGTATGGCCTTCCTCCACCTGGACAGGGTAGAGACCCTGGAGAGACAGGCCAAACTTCTATCCTCCAACTGACACATTTTGGCCAGGACGGTTCTCCACCTCCTTGGCCTCATGGCAGCAACTATCCCTACGGTCCCTTTGGCCAGACTCCACATGTGCATCTCGCAGTTGACTCTCAAGTCCCAATGGAATCAGAGGGCGAACGACTTGGACAGTCATGTCCTAATTTCCAGTCCAATGCAGAAAGGTCTGCAATGGTGGCAGAACTCCAACAACGTGACTCAAGGAGTTCCTTTCCAGGCCCCCTCCTTATACCCAAATACTGACCACGGACGCGCCCGGAATGGGATGGGGTGCCCATCTGGGACGTCCCAGGACCCAGGGCCTGTGGTCACCTGTAGAACTACACGTGCACATAAATGTGCTAGAAATGAGAGCAGTGCTATGTGCTCTTCAGGTCTTTCAGCACATGCTTCAGCAAAACATCCTGTTGATCCAGTCGGACAACATGTGCATAGTGTTGTACATCAACAAATGGGGGCACCCGCTTGTATCCTCTTTGCAGGGAAGTGATGCGGGTCTGAAATTGGGCAGCTCTGCACAAGGTTAGTCTCCTGGCGGTCCACATCCCAGGTGTGCAGAATGTTCTTGCAGACAGTCTCAGCCACACCAGGGTAAGAGCACATGAGTGGGAGCAAAAACAAGAGATACTGGACCACATCTTCAACCACTGTGGTTGTCCGGGGATGGATCTGTTCGCAGCTCCATCAAATGCAAAGACTTCTCAAGTTTTGCACACTCGATCTCGGGCATGGTACTTTTTGGCAAGTCACGCTGTTGCTTTGTTGGACAGGGAGATATCTGTATGCATTCCCTGCATTCCCAGTCTTACAGAGAGTGCTGATCAAGCTCCAAACAGAAGGAGCACAAATGATGATAATAGCTCCTTTTTGACCTCAACAAATTTTTTTCCTGCTGCTCCAACAGCTGGCAGTAGAACCTCAGATTCCTCTACCACTTTCCTACGATCTCCTAACCCAGGAGGTGGGCACGCTAGTACATCTGGGCCCGAAGTCCCTTCATCTTTATGCGTAGCTCCTCAAGACGTAGTTGCTTTAAGGTACAAGATTTCTTCTTGGGTAGCTCAGATTTTGGTAGAGGCCAGAAAGCCTTCTACCAGAACTACCTATGCCGTGAAGTGGAAGTGCTCTTCCATCTGGTCCACCTCGAAGACTTGGGACCCTTTCTCATGCCCCACTCCCCAGGTCATGGAGTATCTTCTCCATCTATCTGACCTGGGCTTGAGCTATTCGTCGGTGAAGGTGCACCTAGTGGCCATTTCTGCCTACCATGATTTAGTAGGGGGCAAGACTCTGGTTCAGTTAGAGGTCTCAAAAACCTTCTTAAAAGGCATCCTGCATCTGAAACCCCCGGAACGTAACCATGCTCCACCGTGGGACCTTAATTTTCTTTGAGAAAAATTGACCTTGCCTCCTTTTGAACTGGCAAGGACATGTGACATGCACTTTTTGTCCTGAAAAGCACTCTTTTTAGTTGCAGTCACTTCTGCTCGAAGAATTTCTGAGCTTCAGGCCCTGATGTGTAAGATGTCTTATTTGATTTTTCACAGAGACCGGGTGGCTCTGTGCATAAATCCTAAGTTTCTTCCAAAAGTGGTTTCAGAGACTACAATGAATCATTGTCTTCAATTGCCAGTGTGTTACTCAGAACATTCTAACCAGGGGGAGGCCATTCTGCATACATTAGATGTTCACAGAATTTTACGTTATTACATGAACAGAACAAAAGATGTTCGTAAGACAGATCAGCTTTTTCTTTCTTTAGCACCTAAGATAGAAAGTTCAGCAGTTTCCAAACAGTGCCTTTCCAAATGGTTGGCAAACTGCATTATTTTTTGTTTCCAGAAGTATGGTAAAGTCCTTCCAGGGCAGGCGAAAGGACATTCTATCAGGGGAATGGCTGCTTCTACAGCCTGTTTCAGAAATGTATCTGCCGCAGAAATCTGCACGGCCGCCACTTGGAATTCCGGCCACACTTTCAGAAAACACTACTGTTTGGACATTGCTTGTAGGCGCAGGGCTAGTCTACCTACTAGCTTTCTGTTCCAGCCGCCAATGTGTTTCTGTCCCTTGGACTCTTGATTGCTTGGGACTCAGTCCTACAAGTAATTACCTACTGCAAGAGCCCTCTCGAAGTAAGAGAGTACAGATATTTAAGAACTTTCCGTAACAGTAGATCTTCAAGAGAGGCTCTTGCAGTAGGTAACCTTTTTCCCTCCCTCCTTCCCCCTTTTTTCAGTTGTACTGTAGCTCTCTTTCCGGGAGCCTTTATCTTGGATTCAGGATCCTCTTCCCATTCTCCTGTCATGACTCTTGGAGGTCTCCGTCGGGAGAACTGGAGGGTGGACATGGGGACCGCTCACTATATAGTGTCACACTGACTTCCATCACCTGACGTTGGGTGGGCGGTCCCCTGTCAGACACTGCTAGCAAAATTTTCTGTGTGGTCCTGATGCCAGGGGGTGCAGTCCTAGAAGTAATTACCTACTGCAAGAGCTTCTCTCGAAGATCTACTGTTACGATAAGTTCTTGCGTAACTGTACTTTTTTTATGTTCCCAGCTATGTCAAAGACACTTTCTATAGATTAAGGCAGTAGAAGGTTTCTAGTAACATGATTTTGATGTTACACAGGAAAAACATATATATACATCTGTTAGAGTCAAATTGCAGAGTAGACACAGTATTCAATAAATGCCCTGACAATCATAAGCCTGCTTTAATGTCTATGTTGCAGAATACAAGGATACCCCCTAATATGTGGGATTTGCACTGGCTTAGTTGTCAAGAAAAAGTTAATGTGAAATCCAATCACAAACATAAACATCTATCAGAGAGGCAGTGTAGTAGGCCAGACTACATACAGCAAATAGAAACTACGGACCATCTGTTATTTCAGTATTCTTATATTCAAAATTTTTGGAAGTTTGTAGCTGACAAATGGGCTGAATCTCTCTCTGTCTGCTAAAGTAACATTATACATGGATATTTTTCTAGGGCATTGGGTAAATGGAATAAGGATATTCTAAATGTCCAATTTACTGTCTTCAGGTGGCATATATGGACAGCTAGATGTTAGTCACATTACAGCAAAAACAAATGGAGGCAGTATAGCACAGTGGTTTAAGGCTCTGAGCTGCAAATCTGGAGACCTTGGTTTGAATTCCATAGCCCCCACTTGCATACTGTGTGACCCTGAGCAAGTCACTTAACTTCCCTGTGCTCCCAGGTCGCACCTGTAAACAAGCTTTCAGCTTAGTGTGCCACTCCTGGTTAAAACAGTTGGGAGGAAAAAAATGTCTCATCAGGAATTGTTGGGAAATATTACTAATGAAATAAAACACATATACTTTCAAGTAATAAATAATACCCAAAGAAGAGAACTGTTGGAACGCTGGAAACATTTGCCGTGGATTACAGACTCTGATTCTCCTATTACTCGGATATGTAACGTTTTATTATGAGATTCTTTTTTCGATCGTTTAATATGTTCTTTGTGTGATTGTCAATAGTTTTTTCTTTGAATAAAATTTCCCCTACTGTTTTCGAGAAGTGCCATGGGATTTTTAATGTCCACCTGAACAACCACCACAACAGGCAGACAGGACCTCAGTTTAACGTCTCATCCAAAAGATGGCACCTCAGGAGTGCAGCACCCCCCTCATGCTGCACTACAGTGTCAGTATAGGGATTTAACTCAAGTGCCTGGTGTGGGTATAGAACCCACAGCCTTCTGATCTTCTGGCTTCAGAGGCGAGTGTGCAACCTGCTGAGCCACTGACACTGATAATGCTGCCTTATGTTTTTTGGGGGTGTCCCCAGCAAGGTTAATCATGGGGTCCTCAACCCCTCTACAGTGGTTAGCATCTTCATGTCATTGTGATGCCATTTTGCAAGTTTCTACCCAGCTTACCAACTCTGCTGTGTACTAGTTCAACAGGGCACAGAAAGACATCTAATTAAAAAATCTTTAAATATTGAAGTCTGATACCTTGCACCGAGTCAGACTGAGGACTCCTGAGTTGGGGGCCCCAGCAGCTGCTGGAATTGAGGGGGCCTAATGCCAGCTCTGGGCAGGAAATAGCAAGCAAACATAATAAAGCAGCTGCAGCAGTGCTAATGTCTTCACCAGACTGGCTACTGTAGCTAGGAAATGGGGCTCATCTTTTAAGAGTGTTGGAAAGTTTATTGTGTTGAACCTGGCATCACAGCAATGGCAAATTTCCTTTCCATGTGAGGCCAGGTATGTAATTCAGAGGTGTTAATTGGTTAATGAGGTGCCAATAGGTACTGGAACTCCAGTGCTTTGTTACACAGATTAGGCTGAGGTGCACCAGACAGAAATGATTACAAGTTAGACTGCCTGGGTCTGCTTTCTGTAGCCAGGATGATCCATTCAGAACTGGGGGCCCTAGGCCCGGGCCTTATTGGCCTGTGCCTTAATCTGGCCCTGATTTGTTCATAAAAAATGAATCTGCGTAACCTACAAAGAACAAAGGATCATGCAGTCTGCCAGGAATTCCCTATCTGCCCCAGAACCTATTGTCCGTGCAGACTGTTATCCTTCCTGGTCCATCCCCCTGCTCCCCTCCCTACTGTTACCGACCTGAGCAATCACTAAACCTTTCACTGTGTCCCAGCCATGCTTGATACTGTTTACGGTCTTGTCACCCACCACCTCTGCTGGCATACTGTTGCATGGCTGCACCACCCTTTGCATAAAATAGAACTTCCTCACATTCCTCTTAAACCTTCATCCCACCAATTTCCACTCGTGACCTCAGGTTCTCGATTCTGTTCGCCTGCTAAATAATTCCTGCAGTTCATCTTATTTATTCCCTTCAGCAACTTGAAAGCTTCTGTAATATCCCTTCTCTCTGTCTCCTGGTCTCCAGTGAGTGCATGTTCTGTGCCTTGAGATGATCTTTGTAAGATCTGCCCTATTGGCTGTTAAACATCGTGGTCATTCTGCGTTGCACCATCTCCAGCCTGTTCCTGTCCTTCCTTAGGTGAGGTCTCCAAAACGGAGGACAGTATTCCAGGTCTGGCCTAACCAGTGACCTATATAGAGGTAGAAGTACCTCCTTTTTCCTGCTGTAAGTACCCCTTTCAGTACACCCCAGCATCCTACTAGTCTTACTAAAGGCCTTGTTACAGTGGCTTGATTGTTTGAGGGAGACACTAATGATGACTCCCAGGTCCCTTTCCTCTGCTGTAATGCCTAGTTTAACTGCTCCCATCCAGTACTCTGTCGTTTTTTCCCCCTCCAAGTGCATAATTTTGCATTGTTTGTAAACAAATCACATTTAAGCAATTAAGACTTGACAGGGTCTGCGATAAGGTGCGATAGTGGCACAACTGGATGTGGTCTGGGGCATGAGGCATTGTCGGGTGCCTTCATCCACTGAAAGAGCCATCATGCTACCAGAGTACACATCCAGGACTGGGTCCATGATTTTGTGGGTGTAAAACAATGCACAAAAATTTATTTTAAACATTTTAATGATCTAATTTTTAAAACATTCATCCACCCTACCAAAATAATTCCAGCACATCCTGGCACTGGCATGCCATCTCCATTTCACATATTATGCCCTGTGAAATACATAAAGAATAATACATGACAAGGAGAGCATAAAATAGAGAATAAAGTATGGGTCTGGGTGTGTAAATTCGAAGTTTACACACACCCAGACCCATATTTTATTTTATATAATTGTTGGGCTTCTCTTTTTCGCCTCAGCAATTATATAAAATAAAAAAGGCTGCTGTGCTGCCGCAGTCCGATTCCGTCATGGCAAGCAGTCGGCTTTCTCTTATTTAAAACATTTTTTCCACAGTATTGTGATCGAGGTCGATCCGGTAGCGATGTGGTACATTTAATGTAAATTGTATTTTACTTACTGCCAAGTGTCAATGGCAGTTTCTCTTTGCACTTGGGTTTGCGCTTCGGGAAGGACAGCGATCGAGGAGTTCGAGGAAGCGCAAACGCAGAGAGGGGGAATTGTGCACATGTTTGATGTTATAAACGCTCCTTTATAACGGCAAATTACGCCATGGTTTCCTTATGGAAAAAAGAGGAAGCCATTAATTATAATTTTATGCACACCAGAGGTGTGGGTACATAATAACCCCAAGGATGAAGCCCGAGGGGTTTATCAAAGCATCCCACACTGAGGGTGAGCATAAAATTTGAGTTTTGCACTCCTCACCACATGTTGTTTTATTTAATTGCTGGGAGACGTTTTTTTTTTGTTACCAACCTCAGTAAAGGTAATAGAGAACTGTGAAAATTGTGTGCTGGAGTTTTATTTATTTCTAAACTGTTTACAGGCAAGTGAATAAACAGTGGAAAACATATAATAGACCATATTTGTTACATTTTCGTGTGTTTAATTATTAAATTTGCTTCTTAGCAAAGAACAGGGTTGCTGTAACTGACCTTAGACTGAGAACAGCAATGTGTGCTGAAAACGTCAGCTACTGAAACCACAAAGAGCATTTGAGATTTTCAAGGATATCTCTTTCATCGGGCTACACTATGGAACTATAAGATGCCAGGCACTAGGACCACATGGAAACTTTTGCAAACAGTTCATCAGGTGCCGCCCACAATGACATCAGACATCTGCTGCTACATAAACATGGGCAGCCGCTTCCCTCCTCTGTTCTTTTCCCTTTATCAACCGTACTTGTTGGACCACTGATGGAAATGCCACTGCTTAATTTATTTCTTTATAGAACAATAATCACTTTTACAAGTGATTTTTGACGACTTACACGTCGTCAAAGGCACCATCAAAATTGTTCCAGTGCTGTGAATGCAGTGAGATCTACAGTGGCGATTCTCAAGACATCTGCTTCTGTTGCCTTGGCCTGAACCACAGTGTGAAGGCCTGCCCGATCTGCAGGGGTTACAATTTTTCCACCCAGGGATGCCAAAAAGGTGCCCTACAGAAGCACCTGTTGAAGCAACAGGTAGCCCACATGGAGAAGGAGCTCCAGCAGAAGAGCACTGCTGTGTCGCTGGCCCACTCTTTCAGGTGCAGGTCCTCGAAGTCCCAGGAAAAGTTGTTCAGGAGCTATAAGCACAAGCACAGGGAGATGGACATAACCTCCCTGGTGCACTCCAGGTTGTCCCTCCACACAACAAGTGAGACCTCCTTGGCACCGTCAACCACTGTGGCAGCAATGCCCCTAGCCCCCAAATCAACACAGCTACCAGCTCAGGGCAAGGTGCTGGCACATTGCTGGCGACATCGGGGGTTCCTCCCATTGACTCCTGACAAGGGCGCCGATGTTCAGGCAGGTCAGTCTGCCTTCACTGACATGCTTAGATGCCTGCTGCCTCCTCTCCAGTTAACAGGGCTTTTTACTACCCCTTCCCTCCCCTGCGACAACGTAAACTAGAGCCATGCCTCAGCCAGCTCCTATGGCACTGCCAACTTTGCCAGCGTGTTTCTTGCTACCTGTTAACCAGGCTGACTAAAATTTTCAATATAATCCTGATTTAAGAATGCAGGATGATGATGAGGATTTGAGGACTATGCTGAAAGCCCTTATGAGAGGGCCACCAGCTCTACTGTGTCCACCTGCAGTGAGGACTCAATGGTCCACACTCCAGGTCCCCACTAGAGGATCTAACTTTCCTTACTATGATGCAGCAGTTACAGGCTGCCATGGGTTTTGATTTAGAGGAGCAGGACACCACCAAGAAAAATGTTATAGAGTTTGTAGAGTTATCCGATTCTCCCACTATTGTACCAGCTCTTCTCCCTGCCCTAGAGGATGGTACCTTTGCTGCCTTGTGCAGACCAAAAGTCATCCCAACCATACCAAGTAAGACTGACAAAATGTACATGGCTCCTTCTAGGAAGCCCTTTTTTGCCACCCAGCTTGAGGCAGACTCTGTGGTTATAGGTCAAGGGCACCTGAGCTCCTTCCCCAAGTCCTTCCTGATAAAGAGTCCAGGAGGTTGGATGTGCTAGGCAAGAGGACCTTTGCCTCAGCTTCCCTGGGCCCCTCATGATTAATTACCAGAACACTCTCTGGAGAAAGGCCAGATCAGCTGCACAAGCCTAAACAGAGGGTACCCCCAAACAAGAGCTCCTTTAGGCTGTCACTACTGGGGCTGGGCTGATGTAGGAAGGTACTTGCTTTGCTCGGACTGTGATGTTTCAGATGCTTCTGCCAGGGCTGCTGCCTCGGGCATCTGTCTGAGGAGGTACTACTGGCTCAGGGTTGCAGGGTTTGTGAATGACTTGCAACAGTCCATTCTCATAGCCCCCTTTAGAGGACTACTAGTGCCTGCGCAGTAGAGTGCGGCAGCCATCTTGGACACGGCGAAGTGACCATGACCACCAATTGTTTTTCTTTAAAATTAGAGATACCCTCACCCGACCTCCTCTCTGCACCCCGAACATATAAGAGTGACACTGGGGTACTCTAATCCCCCAGCATGATCAGGACTGCGCTGATTTCTTTAAAATAAAAAAAGTGTTGTGTGAGTAACGTGCTCCATGGACACGGAGGTGACTGTGGTGCAACTGCAACAGGTTGTTCAGTCGAAAAGAATGCAGAGTCCTTTTTTACGTTGTGTTGCGCAAGCAACATCTTGCAGTGGTAGCACATTTAGAGGTGTGTCAGTGTTGTGGTCAATGCAGGGGATGCTTTAGTGGGTGCGTCCCTCAGCCACCAATTAGCTAGCATGCCAGCAATGACGCAAAATTTCAAAGAGCCAAAACCTTGAAACAAATCTGCAGTTCCAGTAAGGTGCAGTTTCCTCATTGGAGCGTCTGATGACAAGGCTCCATTACGTGCCTTTCCTGGTGAAACATTCCAATAAATATGGCAGCTCTTGCCGCCCACCACACAATTCCTATAAAGCCCACATTGGGGATGTCCAGTCCCCATGTTGGCATGCCCTACCCACCAAGTTCAATTTATTTGCCGACCAGGGTGCCCAATTCCCGTCCGCATCATGTCTCTCCCACCAAAAAAAATTTGTGGCACACTGTGAGCCCACCCTAGTGTGCCCAAAATAATTTGTTCCCCCTGAAAATAAAGAAAACCATCCCCCTAAAGTCCGGTTCCTTTTTTTTTTTTTTTTTACCTGTTTAAAAAAAATAAAAGGTCCTCGTTGTCCCGCCATGCCCCCTCACCAACCCGCACCCGGGGGGGGGAGGGGGGTTCAACTTCATTTTTGGGAGTTTTGGTACCAGATTTTCAACATGCGGTTCTTGGGAACTCATCTCATGAACACATGCACTGTCATCTCCTTACTCTTTCCTGAAAGGTGATTTTGTGGTCACTGTGCGGAATCAGCTTTCGGGACTGATAAACGAAATGACAGTGCCACTGTTCTGAGGTGGGTTCCTAAGCCATATTGCAAATTTAGTGAAAAAATTCCCAAAATGACTGTGTTACGAGCGTACGTTGCACAGTTTCCACATACGCTTGCAACTTCGACAGTTTTTTATATTTTCACTCCAGATTTTCAACATTGCCATTTATTTCACACCTCCTTATGAACAGTACAGCTGTCATTTTTCACATCCTGCCCGAAATGTGTTTTTGCACCTGTGGCACACAATGGCGCAGTTGCTGTGGGAAATTAACTTTCGGGACAGATTAACAAAATCACAGTGCCACTGTTCATGAGGGGAGGTCCCAAACTTCCTATGTTGAAAAATGTTGTTAAAAAATCCCCAAAATAATTACGTTACTGGCGTGCGCTGCGCTGATCTTCTTTGACATAAAGTCTCCACCACTCATTCACACTAATGGGATCTGCGCCGGAGAGGCACTAGGACCCAGCAGAAGCAAACTTTTTGCTAGAGGGTCGGCGCCAGAGATGTAGCCGCGAGGATTGGCTCCATGAACCTCAGCTCGTGCGGTAATGACTGTCTCGGCGTCGACCCTCCAACCGCCTCAGTTCCTTTTTTCCCGCCATCAGGTGCACTTCAGTGACGACGTCACTCGCCTGCTGGGAGTCACACTTCAAACTAACAGCATAGTTTTCAGTTTTATTGTTTTGTAATAATATCTTGAATAAAGTACCGCTTAGTTTATTTATTCTTATTAAAGGAAAGAAGTCTAAGCCTACATTGACGGAGTCGATCATGAGCGGGTCAGGTGACGGTAGGGAAACTTCGTATGAAAGCTGTTCAGTCAGCCCGGCTAGGTCCGGTCCGCCGCTTTCTCCGGAGGGGGGGTCTGACAATGAACAGTCCAATGCCCGAGGGGGTGGGCAGTCCTCTTGAAAGCATAAAAGTAAACGGTCGCACTCTTGGCACCGTTTGGCCTCGAGCTCGTCTTCAGCCCACAGGTAAAAAAAGAGAAGGCATCTCTCGAGGTCGCCCCCTGATATGTCTGTGCGTAGACGGTTGGTTATTGGGGCTAGTTACCGGTCTCCTCCTTCGGAGTCGCCGGTTTCTGTTTCTGGTCGCAGACATCTTCGACATCGGAGCCCTACCCTGCCCTCTGGTAGGTCTTCAGATGAGCAGTTTCATCAGTATGCTGCTGTTATGGAGCAATGGGCTTGGAGGTTGGTCCAGCTACCTGGCCTGGTCACTCTGGGGCGTTCGGGCTTTTCGGGAGATCAGGTAGGGCAGTTGGGACTCCCTAGTCACGCGGCGCTGTCTTCGGTGCCATCGACTTTGCGCTTAGGTGTTTTCCCCCCCTCACATGGCTGCAGCGCAGGAGGCCACACCGATGCCTCTATCTCCTGGTGTTCATCCTTCTTTCTCCTCAAATCTTGTGTTTCGGAGCCTTGGGATGTTTTTGACGCCTTCGGCATCGATGGCGCGCTCGGCGCCATCTTCAGTGCCGATGCGTCTGTCAGCGCCGTCCTTGGTGTCATTGGGGTTGTTGGCACCTCGACGCCATCCTTGGCACCGTGCGCCTCGTCGGCGCTGTCCTCGGTGCCGTGTGGCTCTTCGGTGCTGTGCGTTTTTTTGGCGCTGTGCTCTTCTTCAGCACCGACGCCTATTAGAGCATCATCCAGTCTTCAGAGCTCCTCTTATTTGAATCCTTTCCCCTTCCTCATTTCCTTCTGATTTTCACTCCTTTCCTGTCCATACAGTCCCTCCTGGGCTGTCAGGAGATGACATTGAGCCTGACCCAGACCTTCATCTGGGCTATAATGTGGAAGGAACAGGATCTAATCCTCTACAGAGCCTGTGGTCGAGGACCTGCCATTTAAGTCTCTGCTGAAAAACTTGAATTCCACTCTTTCTCTCCAGACTACAGATATCGATCCTGGGAAACTGTTAAGGCTCCAATACCTCCGTGTTCCGGAGATCCCTATAGATTTGACTCCTCCAATACAGCCCTCCTTTGAGATGCTTTCTCAAATGGTATGGAATAATCCTGCTCTCATTCCTTCTGTGGCTAAGTCCATAGATAGGAAATATGCTGCTCCCAAGGATCGACCCATTTTGGCATCCTAAGCCTTTGTGAATCCTATTGTAGTCTTGGCAGAGAATGATAAGGTCGTCCTTCCCCAGACTACTACAGCTTGACCTATAAACAAAGAATCTCGTAAGATAGACACTTTCGGTACGAGAGTCTTTGCTGCTTCCACCCTAGGTATGCGTATTGCCAGCTACCAAGGCTATTTCTCTCAATATGAGTATATTCTTTGGCATTCGCTCAAACAAATGGTTGAAGCTCTACTGGAGTCGGACACTAATTCAGAGCATCTTCAAACCATAACCAGGAGTATCGAGTCCAACAACCAGCAGGTTAAAGCAGCTATGGATACCTTCGATACGGCCTCCTGTGCAGTGGCAGGCATTTATACCTGCCGTCATTCCTGGCTGCGCATTTCAGGTTTCACGAATGATGCCCGGCAACAGGTCATGGCATTGCCTTTCGATGGTGTGTATCTCTTCGGCCCTCAAGTAGAACAGGCTCTAGAGGCCACACAAAAGACTAGTTCAGCCATTAAATTGACTCGACCTCCTCCCGCTCCCTCTCGAGGGGGATGTTAACAAACGCCAGTTTCATAACCGTCAGTCGTTTCGAGGCAAAGGCAGGGGAGGTTTTAATAAAAACCAAGCCCCTCAGGCTCAAAAGAAAACACAACAGAAGGTGCAAGGACCCAAAGCGCCCAGTGCCGCCTTCTGAGTTGTTGGCCCAAGTCCCACCTCAGCTGCCCGAGGGGGACTCTTCCTCAGCGGCGGGAGGTCGTCTGACTCACTTCTGCAATCGATGGAAGTCCATAACCTCGGACAAATGAGTCTTCCGGATAATCCACGAGGGGTATTCCCTCAATTTTTTAGAGACCCCTCGGGATCGTCCCCCCAGACGACAGCCCAGGCTGTCAGTACTTCAGTCAGAACTTCTCGCCTCTGAGATACAAGGCCTTCTGAACAACAGGGCAGTGGAAGTAGTTCCGCTGGATCAATGGAACACAGGGTTCTACTCCCATTACTTTCTGGTTCCAAAGAAAACCGGGGGCATGCACCCCATTTTGGACCTCAGAAAATTGAACAAATTCCTTCCCAAAGAGAAATTCAGAATGATATCGCTAGGAACCCTGTTACCTTTGCTTCATCAACACGACTGGTTAGCCTCCCTGGACATGCAGGATGCTTACCAGTACATTCCGATTCACCCAAAGCATCACAAATACCTAAGGTTTGTGGCTTTGGGACAGCATTATCAGTTCAGAGTCCTGCCCTTTGGGCTGTCCTCGGTGCCGCGGGTTTTTACAAAGTGTTGTGCAATTCTTGCAGCGCATCTCAAGAGAAATCGGAATACAAGTGTTCCCAATCTGGACGATTGGATTCTAGCAAGTCCTTTCATGCAGGGAACTCTAGACGCTGTAGCCATGGCTTTGCACTTTCCCACGTCCATGGGAGTCCTGATAAACCTCAAAAAATCACAGCTGCAGCCCTCCCTTTTCATAGGAACTCTTCTGGACACCTCCTGTGCGAAAGCATTTCTTCCAGAGGACAGGAGGAGCGATATCCTTTAGATGGCCCGATACATCAGAGAGAGCAGCTCGGACGCGTCCCTGATGGGGTGGGGAGCTCACTGTCAGACTCTCCACACTCAAGGTACGTGGACTCAGCTCGAGTCCCAGCTTTACATAAATGTCTTAGAAATGAGAGCTGTCCCCTATGCAGTCCGGGCTTTGAAGGATATTCTCTGTCACAAGAACATTCTCCTTCAAACGGACAACAAAGCAGTGATGTATTACATCAACAAGCAGGGCGGTGCTCACTCTTATCCCTTATGCAGGGAAGCGATGAGGGTGTGGGAATGGTGCTTGGAGCACAAGGCTCTAATTCATGCAGTCTACCTGCCAAGTGTGCAGAACGAACTGGCAGACCGTCTCAGCAGAACAGAGACAGATCCTCACGAATGGTCTCTTGGCTCAGCCATAGCTCAGTCACTATTCGCAGAGTGGGGAACTCCAGACCCGGACCTTTTTGCTTTCCCACTCAACACAAAACTGCCTCTCTTCTGCTCCAGAAATCCAGGGCCTGGCATTTTCTGATAGGATACGTTCGGGCTGCGATGGACAAAACTCTTTCTATATGCCTTTCCACCTCTTCCTCTAATTCAGAGAGTACTTCTCAAGTTCGAGTCCCAGGGGGACAAAATGATCCTCATTGCTCCCTTCTGGCCTCGACAAATATGGTTTCCACCACTCAACAGTATGTCGGAAACTCCTCCGAAAGTGCTTCCCCTTCAGACGAACCTTATGACTGGGGGGGGGGGCTGTGGTCCATCCCAATCTGAGATCGCTTGGCTTCTGAAGAGATGGAAGTGAACAGGTTCAATGTCTCTCACAGGGTTTCAGATATTCTTCTGGCTGCGCACAAGCCAGCCACTAGGAAAACTTAAACAGCCAAATGGAAGCGTTTTTCGCTCTGGTGTGCAAAATCCTCTTTGAATCCTTTTTCCTGCCTACCAGGTAAAGTTCTAGAGTACCTTTTAGACCTCTCAGATTCAGGTCTGCAATACTCTATAGTTAAGGTTCACCTTTGTGCCTTTTCAGCTTATCATGAGCCAGTAACTTCCTTGTCACTGACTCAGTTACCTGTGGTTAAGAGGTTTCTTAAGGGAATTCTGCATACCAGACCTCCTACCAGACCAGCCTGGGACATTAATCTTGTGCTAAACATGCTCACTCGAAAACCTTTCGAGCCTCTAGCTACCTGTGAGTTAAAATTTCTCACTTGGAAAATGGCCTTCCTGGTGGCCATTACCTCGGCCCGCGGGGTCTGTGAGATACATGCCTTGGTCACAGACCCTCTGTATACTGTGTTTCATAAAGACAAAGTAGTTCTTAGGACCCATGCTAAGTTTCTCCCTAAGGTTGTTTCAGAATTCCATCTAAACCAACCTTTGATCCTTTCTACTTACTTTGCGAACTTCCAAAATGAAGGAAAGCGTTCTCTTCATTCCTTGGACGTCAAAATAGCTTTGCGTTTCTATCTAGATAGAACAAAAGATTTTCGCAAAGCTCAACAACTGTTTGTTTCCTTTAGCGGGATCCGGCTGGGTCAACCTGTCCCTATCAGATGTGTTTCAGCATGGCTGGTGGCATGCCTTCGCCACCGTTATTCCATGGCGCAGGTTAAGCTGGAGGGCATAGTGTACACTCACTCTACTAGAGCAGTCGTGGCATCTATAGTGGAAATCCGCAACGTGCCCATTGCAGATATTTGCAATGCGGCCACCTGGAGCTCAGTGTATACTTTCGTCAAACACTATGCTCTGGATGTCCATACCAGATGACATCTTTCTTTTGGCAGAACCATCCTTAATGGACTCCTGTCCTAAAACTGTGAGCTCTTGGTCTCTCCTGCCACCCTCTCAGGGGTTTATTAGCTCGGTACTCTCCCATTAGTTTGAATGAGTGGTGGAGACTTTATGTCCAGGAAAATATGGAAATTACGTACCAACCGTAATTCTTGATCTTCTTGGACTAGTCTCCACCACTCATTCACACGCCCACCCACCATCCCCTGAGCTCACCTCTGTTGTTGGTCTTCACTCCCTCAATCTTTAGCCTGTGAAGACTTCTTTGTTGACCCTTCTTATACAGGTCGTCCGGACTGTCTTATGTCCGGTTTTTGGTTAGGCTATCCTTCTAGGTTAGTTACGCTGCACCTCCTCGGAAAAAAAGGTACTGAGGCGGTTGGAGGGTCGACGCCAAGATAGTCATTACCATACGAGCTGAGGCTCACGGTGCCACTCCTTGTGGCTCCATCTCTGGCGCTGACCCTCTGGCAAAAAGTTTGCTCCCGCTGGGTCCTAGTGCCTCCGGCACAGATCCCATTAGTGTGAATGAGTGGTGGAGACTGGTCCAAGAAGATCAAGAATTATGGTAGGTACGCAATTTCCGTTTTCTACACATGCTTGTGACTTCACCAATTTTTCATGTTTTCACTCCAGATTTTCAACATTGCCATTTTGTTTACACCTCCTCATGAACAGTACAGCTGTCATTTTTTACATCCTGCCCAAAATATGTTTTCGCACCTGTGGAGCCAAATGACGCAGTTGCTGCTCAAAATCACTTCTAGGGACATGGATATGTTGTTCATCCACACTGTCTGGCAGGTTCCTTGCCGCTTTAAATCTTGCCGGA
This sequence comes from Neoceratodus forsteri, assembly GCA_016271365.2. NCBI lineage: Eukaryota > Metazoa > Chordata > Ceratodontiformes > Ceratodontidae > Neoceratodus > Neoceratodus forsteri. The sequence goes on from CM028133.1 coordinate 273,205,018, forward strand.
AGGTCTTCAAGCTGTCTCCTCCCACCCACCCGGGTGGTAAAACTCTCGGCTCCGCCCCATGACGCCAGATCTTCCTTACCGCTTGGAAGCTCAGATTCCCTCCTTAACGTTCTGCCTATAGACTGGATCCTAACTCTTCGGTTCACTCGAAAATAATTTTAAAGTTTTCCAGACTTCGGTCTACTTCTTCCTTTGTGGCTGCGATGGACAAATCGACCCCCAGTTTTCGGCTGTGCCCATGCGGGCAGAAGATGTCCAGGACCAATCCGCACTCCACGTGCGTCTACTGCCTCGGGCTTGACCACGACCCGCAGGCCTGTGAGTTGTGCAGGTCTTTTTTGGCTAATGTCCTTGAAGTCCGTGCTGCCTGGCTCCAACTTGGGCGCCCTGAGAAACGTTATCCGCCGGTGAAGTCCAAGGTGGCCCATTGGGCGGTATCCGTGGTGGCTGGCTCGGCTGAGCAACTCGAGCAGATGATCGCCTTCGAGGAGGAGGCAGCCCAGGCCGCATCCTCATCTTCCTCGGTCGTGGCATTTATCCCGCTCTCTTTGGGATCCTCCTACACAGCTTCTTTTAAGGAGCTTTGCCAGTCCCTCTCCACGAAGGGTGAGGGGCCATCAGGACACTCTTCTTGGTCAAAAAAGAAAGACTCGAAGGGTAAGTCCCACCGTCGACGTTCGTGGGAGCGGGAGAGGTCCCCTTCTCCGGACAGTCGACACTCGACTTCTGTCGAGGTTGCGGCTAAGGATGCTGGCTTCACGGTGTCCCCGTCAGGTCAGCCGGCCGAGACACCCATCGACACAGTCGAGATTGTTCTCAACCCGTCGGACGGGCTGTCGACTGATGAAGCCAACAACCCTTCATCACTGGTTCCGCCAGTGGAAAACGAGGACTTGCCTGCACCTCCTGTGCCAGAGTCCCCCTGGTCAAGGCTCCCGAGCCGAGGGAGGAGCGGGTTTCCCCCGCTGCCTCCCAGACCCACCCTCGGAAACACCGAGGGTCTCAGTCTCTGACCTCATCTCGGTCCAGCCGATCCCGCCGACACCGGTGGTCTCAGTCTTGGCACCAAGGAAAGCGGCGGCGCTGCTTGTCCTCGTCTTCCTCCTCGGAAGAGGAGAGGCTTCGGCACATATTGCGTCGATGCTACGAGGACTTAATATGGCAGCAACTCCTTCTGTCCTGGAACAAGCCGACGCCATCGCCTTCCCCGGCCATTAAGTGGCTGTCACCCGAAAGGCCGAAACAACCCCTCACGGTGGTCAAGGTGCCCAAGCTTGGGCCGGTTGTTCGGCCGAAACTAGCTGCCCCACCGATTGTGGTGGAACCTCGACCTCCACAACCGAAATCGGGGCTCCGACCAAGGATTCTCGGTCGGGTCAGGGTCTGCCCCACCGGTTGTCAGTCATCCTCACTCCTGACCGTCCTCGGCAGGTGGAGGGGTGGCTCAGGCCCAGGCAGCTCTTCGCAGACTCCTCAGAGTCTGCCGACAACTCCTCCCTGTTTTCCAGGCCCCTTGACCTGGAGTCCTCCGGGGGCCAGTCGATGGACGAGAAACCATCATCGTTCATGGGTCTGCTTTGGCTCATCTCGGAGTCCACCAGGATGCAGCTTGAGCCCGTATCCAAGCGGGCCAAGTATCTCCTCACGGAGATACTGGACCGAGGGGATTCTCCCATGGAGGCCTTTCCGGTGGCTGAAGCCATTGTTGGCTCAGCCTTGGAGCTTTGGCAGCTGCTGGCTTCCTGTCCTGTGCCTTCGGCCAGGATGGCCAGGAAGTATGCGGTCCCTACCGGCTCTTTGTCCGTTTTTTCGGAACACCCCTCTGCGGAGGGGTTGGTCACCGATAGCGTTTTCCGGTGCTCTGGGAACGCTAGGGATGTGGATAAGCCCCCCGACAAGGAGTCCAAAAAGCTGGACTATGCCGGGCGCAAGGTATATGCTGCGTCCTCCCTCGGCTTCCGTCAGGCTAGTTCAGCCGTACTGATGGCGCACTTCTCCCACGCCCTCATGAGCTTCCTGGATGAGGTGATCCCTCATTTCCAGGCTGACCTGCAGACTACGGTCAAGCAGGTGCGGGATCAGGGAAGGGCAGTGGCGAAACAGCAGCTCCAAACGGCTCTTGATATCGGAGACTCCTGTGCCCGGTCAGTAGTGGCCGCAGTGGCCATGCGCAGCAGAGCCTGGCTGAGGATATCCACCTTTATGGCGGATACCCAGCACAAGTTGGGGAGGAGGGAAGGGTGGCCCTACAGGAGGATCTGGAGGCTCTGGAAAGATGGTCTAGAAAGTGGAAGCTGAGGTTCAATGCAGGGAAATGCAAGGTACTCCACCTGGGGGCCAGAAACCCGGGCCAAGTGTACACCCTGGGGAGAAATGCTACAAGTCTCGATGGCTGAGAGGGACCTGGGGGTGGTGGTGGATGTCAAGATGAACAACTCTGAGACTTGTGGGAGGCAGCAGCCAAGGCCAACAGGATGCTGGGATGCATCGCTAGGGGATCACCTCCAGAAGGAGGAAGTGATACTTCCTCTGTATAACTGCTTGGTGAGGCCGCACCTTGAGTACTGCGTGCAGTTTTGGAGGCCACACTTAAAGAGGGACATTAACCTCCTGGAGAGGGTCCAAGGAGGGCAACCAAAATGATTTGGGGCTTGGGGGACAGGACCTATGAGGAGAGGCTCGAAGAGCTAAATATGTACACATTGGAAGAGAGAAGGGACCGGGGGGACATGATAGTGGTCTTCAGGTACATGAAGAGGGTAAATAGGGGAGGAACAGTCAGGGTGCTTCGAAGGAAGGCGGAGGGGGCCACTAGAGGGCATGGGTGGAAGCTGGAGGGGGGAAGATTCAGGGGAGAAAGGAGGAGGTGCTACTTCACTGAGAGGGTGGTGGAGCCGTGGAATGCGCTGCCTAGGGGGCTGGTGGAGGCAGAGACAGTGGAGGGGTTCAAGAGGGGGTGGGACAGGTACAGGGGAAGGGTTCTGGAAGCAAAATCCAATGCAGCAAGAATATCCAGAACTGGGAAGGGAGAAGCCAGAGAAGGCGAGGGGGGCAGCAAGGTCAGCAACCAGGGTGGGGGCTGACCAAACAAGCAGACACGAAAGACCGTTGGGCCTATTCTGCTGGCATTTTAGTATGTTAGTAAGTTGGCGGACGTCCCCTTCTTGGGGACCGACCTGTTCGGGCCTGGAGTGGAAGGCCACCTCCAGAGGATCGAAAAGTCCAACGCCACCTTGAACTCGGTCATGTCCCCTCCGGACAAAGGCCGTCGACAGCAACGTAAGTCCTTTCAACCTTCTGCCCCCTGCAGCACGTCCGGCCCAGCAACACCAGCATCAGGGCCAGCAGGCTCGCACTTGGCACCCCAAAGCCAAGCCTGCAACTTCCTCCAACAGGAAGCAGGGAGGAAAAGGCCCAGGAGGTCCCTCGGCTGGTCCTTCCTCCAAGCCTGCCCAGTGACGGGTTGAGGGGTGTCGCCCCCAGCCACGTCGCTTCCCCCAGGGTTCCCCCCATGGGGGGACGGCTCCGCCACTTCCTTTCCGCCTGGTCCGCTATCACCACGGACCGTTGGGTGTTGGAGGTGGTAGGAAGGGGTCTGCCTCTGGAGTTCGAGCAGGCCACACCCTTCCAAGCTGTCACCCCACAGGGGGCTACGGTGTCCGCAGCCTCTCTGTCAGCTCGTCGAACCGACATTGCCCTGCTCCTCGAGAAGGAGGTGATCAGGAAGGTGGCGGATCCTCCACCAGACCCAAGGTTTGTGTCCAGGTACTTCCTGGTCCCGAAACGGACAGGGGGCTGGTGCCCCATTCTAGACCTGCATGACCTGAACAGGTTCCTAAGGTCTCGAACCTTCAGGATGGTCACTCTGGCTCAGATCATTCCGTCCTTGGAACGAGGCATGTGGTTCTGTTCTCTGGACCCCCAGGACGCCTTCTTTCATGTCCCAATTCGTCCGTCCCACCAGCAATTCCTCCGCTTCAGAGCAGAGGGGTCCCTCTACGAGTTCCGGGCCATGCCCTTCAGCCTTTCTTTAGCTGTCAGGGTCTTCACCAAATGCATGGCAGTGGTGACAGCATTCCTGTGGTGCCGAAGGGTCCGGGTGTACCCCTACCTGGACAACTGTCTGATTGCGGCCTCCTCCAGCATGGAGGTGGAGCGGTCCAGGGATCTGGCCCTCCAGGTTTGCTCTCAAGTTGGCCTCCTTATCAACGAGGCCAAGTCAGAACTTGTGCCAAAGTAGGTGATCCAATTCATCGGGGCAGAGCTCGACTCTCTGCGAGCCAGAGCACGGCTCCCGGCAGAGAGGGCCGAGGTTCTTTCCTCCTTTGCCCAATTATTTCAGGTTGGGCAGTTGCACCCTGCCCGGGACTTCCTGTGCCTCCTGGGCCTCATGGTTGCCTGCACCAGCATGGTCCATTGGGCCCGTTGGCACATGCGTCCCCTACAGTGGGGACTGGCCAGCCAATGGTCACAGCGCTCTGGTCCTCTAGATCAGCCAGTGATAGTGACCCAGTAGATGTGGAATGCTCTCCAGTGGATCGTTCCAGCTCATCTGCAGGAGGGCATCCCGTTTGTCCGCCCCGAGCCGACTGTCTCTCTATCGACCGACGCCTCTCTGATGAGTTGGGTTGCCCATCTGGGGGAGCACAGAGCGCACAGCCTCTGGTCCCCTCAGGAGTCCCGATGCCACATCAACCTGCTGGAGCTTTGAGCGGTTCGTCTAGCCCTCACTGCCTTCGCTCCATTTGTACGGGGCCAAGTGGTCCAGGTCCAGACGGACAATACCATGACCATGTACTACCTAAACCGCCAGGGCGAAACACGCTCCATGCCTCTGTGCAGGGAAGCTCTCCGCATTTGGTCCCTCGTGCGCAGCCTGGAGGCGGATCTCCTTGCCACCCATGTGGCAGGAGCCTCCAACATTCTGGCCAATGCCCTAAGCCGGATAGGAGCTGCAGGGAGCACGTCAGTTCGCTCCCGGCAATTCGCTCCCTGACATCCCGCTCCCGACAGTTCGCTCCCTACTAGCTCACTCCCATTCGTTTTTGCTCCGTGTCTTTTCACTCCCAGTTGGAGAGACAGGCTGGATTTGTTATGGTAGTGACATAATAGCTGTTTCACTGGTTTACCCCCAGAGCTGAGCTGTGGAAATAAATCAGTTGTCACGGAGGCTGTCATCTCGGCAGAGCCAACAAATGGTGACTGCTGCAAACACTTTTTTCTTTAATCTCCCTGTATCTTTTTTTTTGCAAGATATTTAATTAATTCATGAGGAAAATAAGTTATGTGTCTTTTGTTGATTGTGTATGTTTTCCTGAGTGGCTTGATGTGTGAAAATATGACATATATAAATTATTTTGGGAGGTAAACGGGCTACATGTATACACGCACACCCGCACACAGTTTTGGGGGTAAATAATTATACATTGATATTATTGCATATTTCATTAGATTTCATTAGAAGAAAACAAAATCTGGCTTTGCCCGCTCTTTTTGCAACAGCATAAACACTGCTTCATCTCGCATAGAGAAATACAGAGAGAGACTGTGAGAGAAAAAGGGAGAGAGTCAACAGAACTATCACTATAACCTCCGCAGTGCTCCTGCTGGCCTTACTTGGTTACCAAATAGAAAAAAATAGTAATAAGTAAGTGAATAACAACAGCATAATGGGAGTGAGTGGGAGTGAATTAACGCGAGTGTAATTGTCGGGAGGAATTGAGTCGGAGCTTAGCGGTCAAGCTTGGGGTGACGGGAGGAATTGCCGAGCGAATTGATCGTGACCCGAGCTGCGTCCCACTTAGTGGTCTCCCCTGCGGAGGTAGTACAATATCTGTTCTCCCACTGGGGCATGCCTCAGGTGGACCTGTTTGCCTCAGGGAGAATCTGCAGCTGAGACTGTTTCATGCCCGCCCCTCAGCAGGGCTTACTGCAGGGGATGCCTTCTCGAGGCTGTGGACCCGGGCCTCTTCTCACGTCTTTCCCCATTCCCTTGATCCACAAGGTGCTCCTCAAGGCGAGGAGGGACAAGGCACAGGTGATTCTGGTAGCCCCAGACTGGCCCCACCAGTTCTGGTATCCAGATCTCCTCAGTCTCAGCTCCAGGCTCCCGAAGGCTTCCAGCCCCGGATCTGATCTCAGTCAATCAGGGGAAGGTATTCCATCCGGACCTTCAATCCCTGCACCTGACGGCCTGGTTCCTGAGCGGCTAGAGTTCCAGGCCTTGGGTCTTTCTGACGAGGTCCTCAACGTTGTTGAGGCTTCCCGTAAGGAGTCGACCAGAAAATGCTACGCCTTTAAATGGAAGAGATTCTCCATTTGGTGTCAGGGCAAGGGCCTGGGCCCTTCCTCCTGCTCCTTGGCAAGCATTCTGGACTACCTATGGTCCCTTTCTCAGCAAGGGCTTCGGTCGACGACCCTTAAGGTGCACCTGGCAGCCATCTCCGCTTACCGGGCGTGGGCGGGAAGCAGTCGGTGGCGCAGGAGAAGGTGGTCGGGCACTTTTTCAAAGGCCTTGATCACATATCCCCTCGGTGTGAGAACCTCCACCTCGTGGGATCTACTGCTGGTATTGGCTAGCTGGTGGGCAAGCCATTCGAACCGATGCAGGTGTGACATCTCTCACCTGTCATGGAAGACCGCCTTCTTGGTGGCTATCACGTAAGCCAGAAGGATGGGAGAGTTCCAGGCACTTTCCATTGAGTCTCCTTATCTGGTCTTCCACAGGAACAAGGTTGTCCTGCGCCACCACCCGAAATTCCTTCCGAAGGTGGTGTCGGAGTTTCACCTTAATCAGGTGTTGACTCTGCCAGTGTTCTACTCCAGTCACATCTCGGAGGCTGTGTATAGGCTCCATACTTTGGACCCTAGAAGAGCGCTCACTTATTATAAGGAGTGGACGGCTGAAGTTCGGGGAGAGGTTCGCCTGCTGTCACCTACGCTGAAGCCGCTCCTGGCAGACCTGCAGCCAAGCGGAAGATAGGCAGGTGGGTCACCTCCTGCATAGATCTCTGCTATAGGTTGGCGGGCATGGAGCCTCCCAGAGGGGTAAGAGCTTATTCTACCCACCATACCGCTGCATCGGTGGCTGCTTCCAGGGACATCCCTATCCAGGAAATCTGCAGGGCTGCTACCTGGAAGTCAGCACACCTTCATTACCCATTACCACATCGACCTTGAGTCACGCCGGGATGCTGGTTTTGGGGCCTCGGTTCTCCAGTTATTATTCCCTAAGTAGGGTGTGTGCGCCTTGCCTCCCTCCTTCCAGAGAACTGCTAGGAGTCTGCCAGACAGTGTGGATGAACAACATATCCATGTCCCTAGAAATACAGGTTAGTCACCTGTAACAGGAGTTCTAGGAATGGTATATGTTGTTCATCCACCCGGCTTTGACGCACAACCTGGCTTCCAGCGGGCCAGATGTGGCGTCATGGAGCGGAGCTGAGAGTTTTACCACCGGGTGGGTGGGTGGGAGGAGCCAGCTTGAAGACCTTCCGACAAGATTTAAAGCAGCAAAGAACCTGCCAGACAGTGTGGATGAACAACATATACCATTCCTAGAACTCCTGTTACAGGTGAGTAACCTCGTCTTTCAGCTAACAAACTGATAGTGCCACTGTTCATAAGGTAGGGTCACAAAAGCCCAAGTTGAAAAGTTGGGTTAAAATACCAGCGAACGCCCAGGGCATTAGGGTTTCCAACTGTAACGCCCATCCTGTAGAGACAGACAGGCATCAGGGGTGTAATTTGGGATCATCGGCTGTAATGCTCACGCCATTCCCCCCACATCCTGTAGCCAGTGACAGGCATTGAGGTGTGCCTTGGAGTCTTCGGCCCAAAGTTCACCCCATTCTCCAATACAGCACCCATCTCAGCGTGTTTACTTATGGAATGGGGTGAGCGTAAGGCCTGAAGACCCCCAAGGCACACTGCAACACTTGTCAGTGTCTGCAGGGTAAGGTGGGGTGAAATGGCATGAGCGTTATAGCCAGTGACTCAGAGGCACACCCCAACATCTGTCAATCTCTGCAGGGTGGGGTTGGGGTTGGCGTCAGTTCAGTACTTCACTGCCATTCCTATTATGCATCTCTCTAACTCCTGCACTACCATTGCCAGTAAGACAACACATTCGGCATTGAAAAATGCTTGTTGATAGCAAGAGGTCTGCGGGGCTTCGCCCATTGCAGCCCTAAAAAGGCACTGAAGCAGTTGGGCTGGTAATGCAGTATATGGCGGTGATGCAGTATAGTGTAGCATGTCAATGCCATGCATCAGCTACACCAGCCTGTGAACTTTGGGTTCCTACTGGATCCTAGTGCCTTAGGAGTGGGATTGAGACCAAAGAGTGTGGCATTATGGAGGGAATATTGAGGAAGATTAATCGTTTTCTGGTAAGTAACTTTTCTTTCTTCTGGCATTTTCCACTTACTGCTTCTTAGAACTTTTGCTGTACTGGAGATGCTGCTTTTCATTTGATGTTAATTTGATGAGGACTGTTCAAATTCTAACCATCGAGTCTTCTGTCTTGAGATTGAGTGCTAGTACACTGATGTGCTTGGATGTGGAAGTGGATAACAACATAAAAATTGTGCCATAATGAATTCTTTAGTAAATAGTGTACCATAGTGAATTGGATATCTTCTTTTTTTAATTGAAGTCTTTAGAAAATGCTGCCTTGGTTGGGAGTGAAGCCCCTGGGCAGATGAAGCGACTTTTGACTGAAAGGAACCATCTCCATAATGAAGTGCAGCGCTGTTTGCATGAGCTGCAACAGAGGGAATTGCGAAACCAGCAACTCAACTCCAGGGTGAGAACATAGACAATTACACATCCCTTAAAGCTTCTAAAATGGGTGGCTTAGTAGATAGTGTTAGCCAGTACCTGCTGGAGATCCAGGTTTAAAATGCACTTCAGACCGCAAATGAAATGGGTTTGGTGATGCCATCCCTGAACATACTTGGACGCCTGTCCATATCACAGTACTGGTGTTGGCATGGTTAGCCAGAATTGGTGTTCATTGCCCTAACATAGTATTTTTTCTGTGCCCCCGCTGTATTAACAGGATGAATACATATGCTTTATAAACATGTACTACTTCAAAGGGATTTCCCTACAAATCCTGCCTATTTTCAGGCACGACCCAGGGGAGGGGGATACAGATGAATGCCAACTGACCTTGAACCAGATTAAGCTGTTGGTGGTATTTTTAGTGAATGAGGGAAATTTGGCCAGGACACCGGGGAAATTCCCCTACTCTTTTCGATAAGTGCCATGGGATCTTTAACATCCACCTGAACTACCACCAATCCAGGCAGATGGGACCTCCGTTTAACGTCTCATCCGAAAGACGGCACCTCAGAAGTACAGCACCCCTCTCATGCTGCATTGCAGTGTCAGTACTGAGATATTAACCCAAGTGCCAGATGTGGGAATTGAACCCACAGCCCTCTGATCTCCCGGCCTCAAAGACGAGTGTGCTACCTACTGAGCCACTGACACTGCTAACACTTCTGCACCCCCACAGTGTACCACGCCAGCCAGTAACTGTTGCCAGCTTCCTCACTAACCTCATTTCTGTTCTTCCTACCATTGATTGCACACCATGAAAGTGCAGTGCCTCAGTTTGACTCGTCAGCAGTATTTCTTACTGCGTCACTGCGTTTAACTTTTTTGAAGTGTCGCTTGTTTTGTTTTTTTCCTGCAGTGCTAAAGTCTGATTTAAAAAAAAAAAAAAAAATGGGAGATGCCGGCCCAGTGGTGTGGAGGGCTGAGGAGCTGGACACCTTAACTCCTCCCTCATCAGCGACTGTTTGCCTTGGGTCAGCCGCGGGGTGGGGGGGGGTGAGGAGCTGGATTGAGCTGCTGTGAGGCAGCTCTCCTGTTCCGGGGAGGGACGCAGGCTTCCCCGGCTTTTGGCTGCTACCCGGTGGGGGCTAGGTGGCAGCACCAAGCCAAAAAGGGAGTCAAGCATTAGGTCAAGTGGGAGGAAGGGGCCAACACTGGAGCCACGTGGTGCATGCGCAGTCATGTTCTGGGATCCTGAGATAATGGAGGGAGAGAGAGAGAGAGACGGAAAATGGGCACCGGGGCAGGTTGAATGAAGCCTGGAGAACAGAGCGGATTGAGATCCTCCACAGAAGGACAGCATCTTGCCTGCCCCAAAGCCTTGATAGAAAAATCTATAAAGAAAAAAAATAGGGGAGTGAGGGTCAAATTATCGAAGAAAGTCCAACAGCTGCCCATTTTGCATCATTGCCCCTGTGGGAAACCGATGGCTGTTCTGGACCACCATCAGACCAGCAAGGCTCGTCTTGAACTGGAGCACAAAATGTATACATGTAGCACCTGCTTCTCCATGGACTGCCGCACCCTAGAGAACCACACGTTGAAGAGGTGTTACTTGATTCCCACCTTTGGAAGTAGGTGTTGCATGCATGCTTCCAAGCTCAGGTCATTAGGCCCCACCCTTGGACCTCTTTCCTGAACCTTTGGTTCCATGGAAGTATGGAGTTCTCCTTGACTGCACCATGCTGAGGCATCGGAGAGTGTGGTGGTTGGGTCTGGTGGACAGTTGACTCCTTCTGGGTGGTGTCTATAAACCCTCCACAGTCTGCCTGCACTGAGCAGCAGATGTGCTTGGTGGTGATGCCGCAGCTATACTCTCATTCTACACTGGTGGACACCTCAGTGTCTTCCTTGGGTGTCTCCCTTGATGTTGTCACTGTTTGCAATGACAATACGGTGAGTAGTACTGAGGATGATGCTGAGATCCCTTCTGTTCTCTGTGTCAAGAGAGGAACTGGCACCGGAGTTGTTGTCTGTGCTGTTGCTAGCGACACTGAGGAGGGTGATGGCACCAAACATGGTGACGGAGGCAGTGACGGCCACGATGTCATCCTGGGTGAGATGCTGATGACGATGTCATCCCTGACTCCGATGTCATTTTCTACACCAAGGAGAGGGATGGCTGTGGCAGTAGCTTCAAAGTTGGAACAGAACATGGTGTCAAGGATGGTGACAGCCACAGGGACACCCTCTCAGTGAGGCTGTTGTCGAGCCTGATGTCAGAGGTGAAGTTTTCCCCAGAGTCACTGGATGTCACCGCCATCATTGAAGACCAGGGACACCCTGTGAAACCTATATGACTCTGCTGTCCTCACCAGGGTGTCTCCCACCCATGGACATCAGCCGGGTCACTCCTTGGATGTAGGAGGACATCCTTTGGGGAAATCTGCTAGGCTGTCCCCATGGGTGAGGCCCCCTGTGCAGTTCAGCAGCCCAGACCACTAACATGGGATCAACACCAGGGTTTCGGTGGTGCCTTAGAGAGGTGGCACAGGGAGTCTGACAGGGCCCAGTACAGGCCCATCTCCCCAATACCAGCAGTCCCCCAGAGTTGGTGCCTCATCTCCGTCAGTGTCCTCCTCAGAGGACATTGAATCATCTGTCCACCTGCTGAATACACCTGGTACCAGTGATTCTTGTTTAAAATGCTCCAGGTGCTCAACTTAAATCCTTTCACAAGTCAGGATCCATTAATCCTGCCACTGGGAATCCTTGGAATTCCCAATCTCGATACTGTTATCATTCCTTCATGGCCTAGTGCTTTTGAAGAGGCATCCAGGGCAGTGTGGAGGTATCTCTTTTCCAATACGGCCACCCCCAAGGACCTCCTCATGTGACTCAGCACCCATAGGGTCCACAGGTGAGGTGCTTCACCCCTCTCCAAGGCTTGAAGTACTGCAGACCCCGTCAGAGCCATGGTGCCTAGCACATGTCCAACCTTCAGAAGCAGATTCCGCTCAGGTGGATACCCTTTGCAGGAAGGCTGTTTCCTAGACACACGCCCTAATGTGCATTTCGGAACACCAGACAGATATAGCGACCAATAAATGTGCCTGTGGTTGCAGCTAAGCACATTCTTAGCTACACTGCTGCAGAGTGAGACAGGCAGGCCATTGACCTTTCTGCACAGGGCCTGGAGGTAGCTCGGCACCAGTTGAGAACATTTTACGATGCCAGCAAGGTGGCCTCCAGGTTAGCAGGAACCACAGTGTGCATCAAGATGATGGCATGGCTTTGCCTTTCATGACTGGCACCTTTGTTCCAGCATAAGGTGCTTAACTTGCACTTCCAAGGGGCTCATTTATCCTGTCCTATGGTCATTGCTGGGTACCCACTCTCACCACAATAACAACAAAAATAAACTGGGGTGAGAGTCCTTTTTTAGAAGAAGGAAGGGAGGAGTTGTCTGTGCCAGAATGCTGTCCAGTGGTATTTAATCAAGTACACTACTACATCCCTGTTGTTGCAGGAGAAGTAGGTAATTTTTCACAAAAGATAATGTTTAGGAACCCAAAAATAACTTCTTCAGCGTCCCAAAATGTTTTTGCAGTGATTTTTCTTTTTAATTTCTGTTTATACTGCCCCCTACGTTTCACTCTGTATAAAAGATCTTGTTCACATGGTATATCTGTTAGAAGAAATAATAATAAGCCACGTTTTAGTATAATAATTCAAGAACAAAAATCATTTGCCTTCATTTTTTGTTATGAAACTGTGTTAAGTTAAAGCACTGTGAAATTCTTGAAGTGATTATACACTCAAATGTATTTATCCTGCTCACAGATACTGTTCTCCTATATTTTGCTTTCGTCCTGCTTACTTCTTGTTACAAAAAACATCCATGCCATCTGTGAATTGATATAACATGTCCTATCACTTATTGTTACATGAAAAGCCCCATATTAGCTTAATTTTAACAACTGCATAAAGCCTGTAACCACATAACCGCTTGGCCATTTACCTCATAGCATACACAGAAGCACTCATTGTGAGCTTCACTGCATTCACAGTTCAAGGCCAAATCCATCAATTGGGTATAAACCCTGCAAAACACATAAGAGCAAACTGTTTCACCAAATAAGTTGCTATAAAATGCTCACATAGATCCTTTATGTGCTCTTATAATTCAAACATTTAAAATAAGGTAGTTCTACCTTATTGTTGTGATTTCAGACAGTTTCTAAACGTTGGCGTTTAATGGCATCTTGGGAACCGGAGGCACAGTGTGCGATTTAAGAAGGTTCATTTCCTACCTTACCTTTGGGATTGTTTCTATAAGTAGGTCATTTTCTCTGATGGTTGTTGTTCTGGCTATGCCAGACTGGTTTTTGACTGGTATGTTCTGGGTCCCATATAGCAGCTGGGCAGTTAGCCCACTACCCTTAAGGGTTGCTGAGGAGATTAACACATCTCAGCTCCTTTGGTCTGTTCAGTCCTACAACTCCACATGGTCCTGAGGTTTCCTTTTTCTTCCCTGAAGGGAGAAGAGGGCATATTTAACTAGCTATCCAGTCAGTCCACTATCTAATGGTGTGAGGTTTGTTTTCCCAGGAGTCTGTGTGATTTATTTCCTTTTTTGGCACATTATGCTATCTCAACTGTACGGGGTCTCAGCTCTGGGCATCCGTCTCTTGCCATTCTTTCCAGAGCCATATGATTCAGGGCTGCTGCCTTTAAGATCACTATCCATCTCCTGTCTGGCTAATGGTGTGAGGATCTAGTTACATACCCAACCACCCCTTTGTGTCACCTAGTTGTGCCCTGTCTCTCTATCAAAAGGTTGGTAGTCGTGTTTTATTTTGTTTTTTGATATTCATATATCCTTTTCCTGTCCCTTTAGGCTAGGAAAATTCTTAGCTCTCTCTTTTCTCCACTTTGTTTCTCTCCTGGCAAACAGAACTGAGGTTGGTGATGGAGCCTGCAGCAGTTACTGGCTGGCACCACACAGGGGCATGCAGGTGCCATGTCCAGTAGCTGTAGCCAGCCGCCTGGCAAAAGCTTTGCTCCCATGTGGTCCTAGTGCCTCTTGCCTAGACACATAAGTGGAAGTACTTTTTAAACTTTACATATACATAGTGTATGTGGTTCCACACGTGTTTTACTATCTTATTTTCCCCATCTCCTTTCCATTCAGCTCCTTTGAAATGTAATTCATAATGAACCATATCTGGACTCACTTCCTGCCAGTACTCCCATCAGTAGTCTGGTTAATGTCTCTTCTCTGACTGCTGATTTTCTTCAAGAATATCGCTTTCATCAGGCCACACCTATGGCACTATAGCCACCAGGCACTAGGACCACATAGCAACATTTTGCAAGCAGTCTGGTAGGAGCTGCCCACTACAGCATCCCACATCAGTACTCTTATTTAAATATGGGCAGCCCCATCTCTCCTCATTTCTTTTCCCACAGTCGACCATACTCGATGGCCCCTGTGCGGAAATACTGTCGCAATAGTCAACTGCTCTTACAGTTATTTCTCTCCCTAGTTCATTATCATTTTTCATAAGTGATACCTGAAGTCATGTATGTCGATTAAAGAGTCGTCAGAGCTCTTCAGATACTGCAAATGTGATGAAAAGATATACAGTATTTGTGGTGACTCACACAACATCTGTGTGTGCTGCCTCAGCACAGCCCATAACATGAAGGCCTGCCAGATTTGCCTTAAATTTAATACTGTTACCTGGCAACGCAGAAACATCAGGCAGCCAGAATGGAGAGAGAGGTCCAGGAAAAGAGCCCCACTGTGTCGCCAGTCCACTCCTCGGGCTCTTACCCCTTGAAGTCCCAGGAGAAAACTTGAGGACAGCACAAACACAAGCACTGGGAGTGGGACCATAGTAAACCTCCCTGGTTCACTCAAGGTCACTCCTCCACCCCAGCATGACTGCTTCTGTGCCATCAACCGCTCCAGTGACACTGCTGTCAGCTGCCCAGGCCGTTGATCCTTCCAGGTCGGGGCAGGCTGCAAGCACCACCAGGCTTGATACAGCTGGTGTGTTGCCGTTGATGTTGAGGATGGTGCCTCCACTGTCAACATTGCCATGCGTTCCTGCAGTCCACGTGGATGCCGATGTTCAGGCAGTACTTTTGTCCTTTATTTATTTATTTAAGCATTTCACCAGGAAGGCATACTGAGCTGGCTACTGCTGGATTCCAGATGCGTCCTGGGGGAGGAAAGGTACAAACATAATTGAAAAAAACAAGTGCAGTATGTTGCATAATACATTGAGTATAGTACCTAGTAGGGGCTTTATGGACATGCTACAGTGCCTGCTGCCTCCACCAGTCACGCCGACGTGCCTGTTACCTTCTCGAGCGTTGACAATGTCTTCTGCTTCCTCTTTGAGGCCTACTGATCATGTTGATGAGGAACAGGAGGTATAACCCTGACCTCATCATGCAGGAGTAAGAGGAGGAGGATGAAATATGTATAGAGCTCATGTGAGCCGTACAGCTCCACTATTTCTGCAGGGAGTGAGGACTCTAGTGTATACACCAAGGTCCCCCCCCCCCCACAAAAAAAAAGACCCATCATTAATCGGCATGATGCAGAAACTCTAGACTGCCATGGGGTTTAAATCAGAGGAACAGGACATCACCAAGAGAAATCTGGTGGAGTTCCTGGAATTGCCTGATTCCCCACCCATCATTATTCCTCCTCTACTACCTGTCTTGGAGGGTGTCACCCTTGCTGCCTGACATAGGCCAAATATGATACCTGCCATACCTAAGAAGGCAGATAAAATGTATCGGGTCCCCTTAGGTAATCCCTGTTTTGCAGGCCAACTTGTGGATGATTCAGTAGTCATAAATGCTGCCCATGACAGATCTAAGGTGCCTAAACATTTAGTTTCCTCCCTCCTGACAAGGAGTCCAGGAGGCCAGATGTTTTGAGGAAGAGGACTTTTGCTTCTGCCACTTTGGACCTGAGAACTGCAAAATTATCAGGCCCATATGGTTAAATACAAAATATCCTTTAGAGGAAGGCCAAGGCAGCTGCCCATGCCCTACCAGAGTGTACTTCTAAGCAGGAGCTCTTAAAGACTCTTCAAGCAGGGGCAGACATAGGCAAGAATCTCCTACGTTCTACCTGTGATGTTTCTGATGCTTCTGCCAAGGCAGTAGCTTCTGGGGGTATGCCTCAGGAGACATTCCTGGTTATGGGTGGCGGGATTTGCCAATGATGAACTACAATCCATCCTCATTGCCCCCTTTAGAGGACATTGTCACAAATGCACTCAGCAGATCAGGCCCTCTGCTCCCACAGTGCCAACCTCTGAGCACGATAGTGTGAACAGGTAACAGACAGGGTACCCCTCCGGTCTGCTTTTGGGACCGAATCACCTTTAATCTCAAGTTCTGGGGAGATTCAAAATGTGAACCTTATGCTAGCATACCCAAGGTACAGACTCAGATACGTACCCTCTTCGGGGATTGCGGTACAATCTTTTGCCACGGGCACCAAGCCAGGCTTCCAAAATGAACCCTTAAAACTCTGTATGAGACCTTAGGTATATTTTTACCTTTTTCCAGTTTAGTAACACCATCAAGCCCTTGAACAGTTGCCAGACTTAAAAATATAGGCACTCCACATGCAAAAATGACGGAGGAGACCCAGGCAGAATCTTAAAGAATATGTTTACTAAAAATGGATAAAAAAATAGTAAGATAAACTACAGAACAAATATCAAAGAGCATCACAATCACATAAAAGAAAAACAAGGAAAACTACAGAACAAACTCCTATCAAAATACATTTAGATCTTTTCTATCTAATGTATTACCTCTGTAAGTGCAGTTACATTAGATAACTGTGTCTCTCTAGAGTCCCTGAATGATATATCATTCATTTTAGACACAAGTATCAGTTTAAACTGTGTCTCCACACTCCTTCTGTTAGTCATCTAGGTCCTAGTTTTAGAATAAAAAAAAATACAAACATAAGGTCCTATCAGGAGGTACATTAAATAAGGTGACATCAGCAGAAACTCATTTCCAAAATTATGAGTCTTTCATCAACTGGTTCCTTTGAGGTTTACAACCCTGCAGTCTGTCACCTAGGTACGATATAGCCAACAGGAATCTGCTAAATGATGTCCTTTCCTGTAATAAAATGTATATTTAGTTTCCCAACCTCAAAAGCATGAGGTCATAAAAAGGCCATAAAATGCAATTTCTCAAGGAAATTAATCACATTTCAGAGATGATCTGGTCAGTGTAATATATCCTATAGCTTCACTGAAACCTGGTGAGGGGGACACCCATGGATGCACAGGCTGTCTTATGTGAGACAATCACATACTATATTTTTATATTACACATATCATACAATAATCTTAACCAGTTGGCCAAGCATCACAGATATAAGTTGTTTGGTGCAGACATACAAGATATCCTCTCCAACCTTCAGGCTTCAGGTAAAACCCTAAAGTTGGTGCATTCCCTCTACCACACTCAACCAAGGAGTACGCAAAAGGTACCCGTTTTGTCCGTCCAGCAACAGACACCGTTTAGCAGCCAGGCAGCAGTGTAAGAGTAGAGAAGCATCAGCTTTGCCTGCCCCAGAACCCACCCCAGGGGCCCCTCAAAAGCCCCTAGAAGTGGGGGTGTGACTACAGCCACAGGATCCGGAGCTGCCCAACTCCTTCCTCGACCCCCAGCCACCAGTACCTTCAGGAGTGATTGTAAGGTGTCCCCTTTCCCTCCACCTGGACCAGTGGAGGAAGGTAACATCAGATGCTTGGGTCCTGCAGATAACAGAACAAGGCCGTGCTCTAGAGCTTCAGAGATCACCTCAAGACCATTCACCAGTGTCTTCCTTCTATCCTCCAGAGCACGTACCTGTGCTACTAGGGGAGATCATACTTTGATCCAGGAAAATAACTATAGAACCTGTTCCTTGGGAACAAAGGAACATGGGGTTCTATTCTCGGTACTTCCTAGTCCCAAAGTGCACAGGAGATCCACGGCCCATTCTAGATCTCAGAGATCTGAACTTTTTCATCCAATACAAGAAGTTCAGAATGGTAACTCTGCAATTCCTGCTCCCACTACTGCAAGTGGGGACTGGATTTGTTCCTTGGATTGCAGGATGCTTACCTGCATTTCAAGATTTCCCCCTCACAGGAAATATCTCTGGTTCCTTTTTCAGGGGGATACTGTCAGTACAGGGTATTGCCCTTTGACTTATCGTCTGAGCTACAAGTCTTTACCAAATGTTTAACAGTAGTAGCAGCAGCCTTCAGAACAGATGGACTTTATGTCTTCCCCTGCCTGGATGATTGGTTGCTCAAAGCTCACTCCAAGGAGCAGCTTTGTTATACTCTAGCATGCACCAGGCAACTGTTCGATGCTCTTGGGATTACAGTTAATGTGCTGAAGTCGGTCTGGTCCACGTCTACAGGTACATAGGGGCGGTCTTGGACACAGCACAGGGCTTAGCCTTCCTGCCTTGGGACAGGGCTGAACGTCTGATTGCACAGGCCCAGATGGTCCACAACAGCAGGTATGTCACAGCCGGGACATTCCTGAAACTTTTAGGTCTGATGGCAGTCATTTTCACAGTGCCACTGTCCAGGCTACATATGAGAATTCCACAGTGGACATTGATTCTAATGGGACCAATGCACAGACAACCTAGATCAGAAGGTTCTAGTAACTTCTACTGTCCAGAAGACACTCTGTGGTGGATGGAACCCAGCTATTTGTTGAAGGAGATTTCTTTCCTTTTCTGATCATCCCCCATATGATTCTCACTACAGACACCTTGGGGATGGTCTGGGGGCACATTTGAGGCCCCATTAGACACAGGAAACGTGGAGCATGGACCAGAGTGGAAAGCACCCTCCACATAAATGTCCTAGAAATGAGGGCTGTTCTGTACAGTCTACAGGTCTTCCAGACCCATCTATCCCTAGGACCTCTGCTGGTACAAAAACAGCATTAGCGTGATGCCCTACATCAGCAAGCAAAGGGGAACTCACTTCTACCGTATGCAGGGAAGCAATGAGAGTTTGGTGTTGGGCTGTAGAACACGATCTAGAACTGTCAGCAGTTCATGTTCCAGGCATCCAAAACATCTTGGCAGACAGGCTAAGCAGGTCACAGTCCATGATGCATGAGTGGAAGCTGATGACCTTGGTAGCGGAAGACTTGTTCGACAAGTGGAATCATCCAGAGTTGGACCTTTCAGCATTCCCACACAATACAAAACTCACTTTTCTGGTTGCTTGTTCCAGGGCCTAGAGTTTTCTGGCGAGACACATTGTCCCTCTCTTGGAACGGGACAGTTCCTTTATGCCTTTTCTCTTCCTCTAATCCAGAGGGTGCTAATCAAGCTCCAGATGGAGGGGCCCATGCTGATACTCATTGCTCCTCTTTGGCCTTGTTCCCCTTACTGCAGCAATTGGCGGTGGAACCACCAGTACCTCTGCCTCTGTGCAAGGGTCTAATGTCACCGGAACAGGGAACCCTGGTCCACACAGACCTCAAGTTACGTCATCTCCATGCATGGCTCCTGAAGACATAGCCATTGCTAGGTTTGGCGTGTCTCAAAGGTGGCTGTCCTGGTGGCTGCCAGAAAACCTTCCTCCATGGCCACTTATTCTATGAAGTGGAAGCGGCTTGCTTTGTGGGCCGCTTCTCATCAACTGAATTCTTTTACCTGTCCAGTAAATCAGGCTCTGGAGTATTTGCTATCCTTGTCAGATGCAGATTTGCAATACTCTTCTATCAAAGTGCACTTGGCATCCATTTCAGCCTTTCATGTGCCTACTGATGGTTGTACATTTTCTCAGTTGGAGGTGGCCTGTGCGTTTTCGAGAGGTATTCTGCACTTGAAGCCTTCAGTGTGCAATCCAGTCCCAGCTTGGGACTTGAATTTTGAGTTAGAAAAGCCTACGTTGGCTCCTTTTGAGATCGACGCGACATGTGGCCTACACTTCCATTGTTGGAAAGTGTTATTTTTAGTTGCTATTACTTATGCTCGATGGATTTCAGAGCTGTAGGCTCTAATGTGTGAGCCTCCTTATTTGATTTTTCACAAAGGCGGGGTGTCTTTATATACCAATCCTAAGTTTCTTCCAAAGGTGGTGTCTAAGTTTACTTTAAATGAGACCATCCACCTGCCAGTCGGTATTTTCCTGGGCATGCCAATCCAGGAGAAGCATTGCTCCATACCTTAGAGGTACGTAGAATACTCTTGGTACTATATACACCACACGAAGGACTGCAGAAAGTCCTCACAGCTTTTTGTTTCCTTTGCCCTTGGGGAAAGCGGGCACTCTGTTTCTAAACAGTGCTTGTCCCAGATGGTAGGACAGCTGTATTACTTTTTAGGACTGCAGTGGGTGGAGTCCTGCAGACCTTTTACAGTCATTGAAAAAGGACTCTGCATTCCTTCCGAATGAACAACATGTTGGATTGCGTCACAGTTGCCTCCACGTCTGTGAAGCTGTCCGCCCATGTTGTCCCTACCGACCGCAGCACTGCACTATTTCACAGTGCCAGCAGAACACGGCACTCTCTGTTGTGTCCAAGATGGCCGCCACTCAGTATTGTGCATGCGCTAGCAGTAGCACATGCGCAGTAGCATGCAGTGGCCATCTTGGTCACAGTGGAGTTGGCTGTGTTCTGCAGTGATCGCTGGCACTTTTTTATTTATATAATTTTATAATATAGAAATTCCACCCACCTAACCCTCCCTCTAAGCACCCACCATCCCACCCCGAGCATAGAAATAACACTGGAGGGTGCCCAATCCCCAGTGTAACAATCGCCCCAGAAACATAACTGTGACACTGGGGTGCCTATCCCAGTGTTGCGATGGGGATCGTCTGTTTTTTCTGACACTGGGGGTTCCCAACTCTATGTGTCAGTTTTTTTTTTGGGGGTTTCACCCAGCTAAAAAAAAAAAAAAAAAAAGAGGCAGTCAGTGTGTTCCCTCACATAAGTGTGACACTGGGGGTGCCCAGTCCCCCAATGTCACAATTGGGGATCGTCAGTCTCTTTATATTTTTCTTTTCACCTGTAAAAAATTGGTCAGTCAGTGTCTTTTGTGGCCATTGCTTACCCCACACCTGACCCTCCCACTGAGCATCCACCACCCCGAACCATCCCCAAGCCCTTGCCTACCCATCGGGGGTCCCAACACCATAATCCTCTCTGGACCACAGACATGGCTTTACTCTTCAAAGCCAGACCGTGAACTGAAGACACAGGTTTGCAGTTCAGTGTATTTCAGTGAGGTTTTAAACTTAGTGCTAACTTGGGCATTTTTACATATTTTTGGCCCAGATGTTCAACCTGACTTCTTTGGGACCCCACCTCATGAACAGTGTGTGTCCCTGTCGTTAGGCAGATCTGTCCCAAAAGATGATTTCACATTCCCTGTGTGAGATCACCTTTCAAGCAGCAGTTGAAAACTGTCTCTGTCCTTGTTCATGAGGTGGGGTCATAAGAAGGCTATGTTGAAAATTTGGTGTAAAAATATTGAAATACAGCAAATGCAACGCAGGCGCATAACTTTGGTATTTTTCAATATTTTTACCCAAAATTTACAACATAGCCATATATTTGCATATATTTTTTCATCACCTCATGACTGTGATAGCTGTCATTTTTTTTAAATCCTGTTCAATATATTTTCAACTTCCCGAAAGGTGATTTTGCAGTCCCTGCATGAAATCACCTTTCAGCCAGGAGTTGAACATTTTTTTTGCCCTTGTTAATGAGGTGGGGTCATAAGAAGGCTGTGTTGGAAATGTGGTGTAAGAACATTAAAAAAAAAAAAAGTTATGAGCCTGTGTTGATTTTTGCGAACGCAGGCCTGTAAGTTCGGTAATATATAATATTTTTACCCCAAAGTTTCAACATAGCATTTCTTTACAGTACCTGATGAATGTGACAGCTGTCATTTTCAACTCCTGACCAAAATGTGTATTTGCATCCCGAAAGTTGATTTCACAGTCCCTGAGCAAAAACACCTTTAAGCCAGGAGTTGAACATTTTGTCTGCCCTTCTTCATGAGGCAGGATCATAACACGGGTATATTGAAAATTTGGTGTAAAAATATTACAGACCAGCACATTTATGAACCTATGTTACTTTTTTTTTGGCAAATGCATGCTTGTAACTTTGGTAATTTACAATATTTTTACCCCAAATTCCTGAGCTACAGCCCTGTCGGCTCTGGCAGAGTTTATTATAGGAAGTGCCTGAAAGGAACTTCCTGGTGTCGTTCATGATTATTCCACCAGAGGCATGGCCACTTCTGTTGCCTGTTTCAAAAATGTGTCCGCTGCCGAAATCTTTGCAGCTGCCACCTGGAGTGCTGTTCACACCTTCACTAAACACTACAGTCTGGACAGTGCCTCTCAAAAAAGAACAGGTTTTACAAACATATGAAATTTGCCAGCAGATAAAGGCCTAGAGGTCTATCAAGTCTGCTCGAATGTGCAGCTAGCACCCCTTATTCTGCAGCTGCCCCTCCCTTCCACCCTTCCCCTTCATTAACCCTCCCCCTTGTCCTGTCCCATCCTCGTTTGAAGCAGTCCACTGTTCTACTGCATACCACTTCAGCAGGTAACGCATTCCACCCAGCCACCACCCTCTCTGTAAAAAAGTGTCTCCTCCTCTCCCTCCTGAACCTTCCTCGCTCCAGTCTCATATCATGGCCCGTGGTGGCTCTCTCCTCCCTTACTTTGAACAGCCCCTCTGTACCCATCTTGTTTATTCCTTTCATGTATTTAAAGGTTTCAATCATGTCACCCTGTCTCTCTTCTCCTCCAGTGAGTACATGTTCAACTCCTTCAACCTCCTCTCATATGATAAGTCCCCAGCCCCTTGATCATCTTTGTCGCTCTGCGCTGCACCCCCTCCAGTAACTTAATGTCCCTCTTCAGATACGGACGCCAGTACTGCACGCAGTACTCCAGGTGTGGTCTAACTAATGACCTATACAGTGGCAGAATCACCTCCTCCCTCCTCGAGGATATACCCCTTGCAATACAACCCAGCATTTTGTTGACCTTTGCAGCTGCCTTCCTACATTGTGCCGAGTTGTTCATTGACCCTGTAATGAGCACACCCAGATCCTTCTCCTCCTCTGTCTGGGCTAGCTGCACTCCCCCTAGCTGGTAACTCCTCCTTGGGTTCTTCATCCCAAAATGCAGCACCTTGCACTTTTTGGCATTAAAGCCCAGTTGCCAGGTATCTGACCAGGTTTCAAGCTTTGCCAGATCATCCTGCAACCCCTGCCATCCCCCTAGGTCATCCACCACCGCGCCTACCTTGGTATCATCAGCAAACAGACTGATCTTGCTCTTGATGTCCCATGATATGTCTGCAATGAATATCCCAAACAACACTGGTCCCAACACTGAGCCCTGTGGAACACCGCTCGTCACTGCCCTTGGGTGTGAGAGCTCCCCACCCACCACCACCACCCTCTGTTGCCTTCCCTGCAGCCAGTTTCCTACCCATCTCACCAGCTTTGCACCCGCCCCTGTGTCCACTAACTTCCATCCCAGCCTTCCATGTGGCACTGAGTTGAATGCCTTACTGAAGTCCAGATACAGGACATCCACTGCTTGGCCCCTGTCCAGTTGCCTATTTACCCAGTCATAGAACTCAACCAGGTTGGTTTGGCAGGATCTGCCACGTATGAAGCCATGCTGTCTGCTGTCCTGTAGTCCTTTGGCCTCTAGGAGGGCCACCAGCCTCTCCTTCAGGATAGTCTCCATTAGCTTACCCACTATGGATGTGAGGCTCACTGGTCTGTAGTTTCCCGGTTCATCCTTGGGGCCACTCTTGTGGAGGGGCACCACATGAGCCATCCTCCAGTCCTGAGGTACACACCCCGAATGTAGTGAGACATTAAATAGGTCTGCCAAAGGTCCTGCAAGGACCTCTGCCAGCTCCTTCAGTACCCTGGGGTGGATGCCATCTGGGCCTGGCGCCTTGTCCACCCTCAGTGCCTTCAAACCCTCTCGAACTCTGCTCTCCATGATTTCCCCATCTGTCACCACTTCCCACCCTGCTTCTGCCATTTCTCCCACCTTGAGTGTCACCCCCTTCTCTTTAGTAAATACTGAGCAGAAGTACTCATTTAGTGCTTCCGCCTTATCGCACCCTGCTTCCACCCAACCCCCCTCCTTCCTAATCCTTACTATGTGGTCATTACAGCTCTTTTTCTCCCTGGTTTACTTAAAGAAGTCCTTCTCCTCCTTCTTAGTGCCTTGTGCCAGCCTGAGTTCCATAGATGCTTTGGCTCCCCTTACTGCCCTTGTCACCTCCTTCAATTCTATCAAGTACTCCTCCCTGTCCTCCCCCCTCCCTGTTTTCTTGTACTTCCTAAAGGCAGCTCTTTTCCTCCTTACCTTTACCATGACCTCCTTGCTCAACCAGATCGGTTTCTTAGCCCTAGCCTTCTTGCTCTGGGCTTTGCAGCAGGTTTTGGTTGCCTCCACTATCCCCAGCTTTATGAGCTCCCACCTCTGGTTAGTGTCCATACTAGACTGAATTCTGGCCAGATACCCTTTTACCACTTCCCCCATCCTCCCAAAGTCAGCCCTCCTGAAGTCCAGCACTATTGTGCCAGATTCCACTCCTTCCTTGCCCATATCCAATGTGAGCCATACTGAGCGGTGGTCACTCCCTGACAGCGGTTCCTCCGCAGTAAGTTCTCTCACAAAGTCCCCATGTGCTTCAAGGCCTCCAGCCACCCAGATTGTTTCATTGTCTGATAGAGTTTTTTGATTGGGTGACGCAGATAGTAGACCAGGGAGGGGAGGTGGACGTTGCCTATCTGGACTTCAGTTAGGCCTTCGACACCATCCTGCACAGAAGACTAGTAAATAAGCTGGAGAGCTTAGGGGTGGGCCAGAAGGTTACTAGGTGGGTTTGGGAAGGAGCCAAACAGTGGTGGTAAATGGGGTACATTCTAGGGTAAAGGGGTAACGAGTGGGGTGCCTCAGGGGTTAATACTGGGACCCCTACTTTTTAAAATCTATATCAGAGATCTAGCGGAAGGACTAGAGGAGAGGGTAAGGTGTGCCTATTCATGGATGATACAAAGGTCTGCAATAGGGTGGATACCCAAAGGGGGCCATGAGGCAAGACCTGGAAAAGCTGGAGAAGTGGTCAGAAACCTGGCAACTAAAATTCAATGCGAAAAGTGTGCAGTGATGCACCGGGGGCAGAAAAACTTTTGAGCAGCTTATACCCTTGGGGTGGGGGGGTCAAGGAAATGGAGCAGGAGAGGGATCTGGGGATTATTATATCAAGAAATCTTAAGGTGGGGAACCAGTGCAGCAAAGCAGTGGAAAGGCAATTGGTATGTTGGCCTGCATTGGAAGGAGCATAACTAGCAGGAGGGAAGTGCTAATGCCGCTGTACAAGACAATGGTGAGGCCGCACCTGGAGTACGGGGTGTAGTTCTGGAGACCGCACCTATGTAGGGACATTGAGGGGATGGAGAGGGTTCAGAGAAGAGCAACCAAGATGGTGCATGGGATGCGGGGAAAAACATATGAGCAGAGGTGGAGGGAGCTGAATCTATACCCACTAGAGACTAGAAGGGAGAGGGGGGACATGACTGAAACTTTTAAGTATTTGAAGGGGATAAATAAGGTGAAGGAGGGGAGCTTGTTCAAAAAGAAGGAGGGAGCTAAAACAAGGGGGCATAGCCTCAGATTGGGAGGAGGGAAATACAGAGGCAATGTAAGGGGGCAGTTCTTCACAGAGAGTGTGGTGGATGCCTGGAACAGGCAACCAGAGGAGGTAATGGGATCCGAAACAGGGGGGATTCAAGAGAACATGGGACAGACATATAGGGTTGGGGGGGTCCTGGAGCCAGTAAAAGAAGGGGGGGGGAGAGGAGGATATAAGGGCAGACTAGACGGGCCGGTGTGGTAATTTTCTTCGGCCAGATTTCTGTGATTCTGTCAGTACTGCTTGGTGTTCATTCCATAGGTTTGGCCTGACGAAAGAGATGTCCTTGAAGAAGATAGAACAGTTATGTACTTACCGTAATAGTAGATCTTCCACAGAATCTCTTTCATCAGGCCATGCCATCCCACCCTCCGTCCCCCTAGGATTTAGAACTCTGTAACTCCTGTCTTTCTCCTAGACGATCTGCCTGCTGTTTACAACCTTGCCTGGTAGGCGGACCCATAGGTTGTCTCCTGGTTACCTAGAGGGAGGTCCTCCGAGCATGATTTCCGACGGGGAATTGAGGAGGGAAGGGGCCGCCGACGTTTAAATGGAAGTGGCAGTGTAGGACGTTGTTATGGGTGGCCTCTAATGGACTGCTTGCAAAAAGTGTCCATGTGGTCCTCGTGACTGGTTGCTATAGTTCCATAGTTGTGGCCTGATGAAAGAGATTCTCTCTAAGATCCATCTTTACAGTAAGTACGTAACTTTTCTTACATCAGTTTTCTGTTTAAACATGTTGCTAGTTTACCTTGTGTTGATAGCATAGAATAAAGGATTAAAATCAGTCGTGTCCATAGAAACATAGAATGTTTTGGCAGAAAAATAAACAAAGGTCCATTTGGTCACCCCATAACCATAACCCTGTCTGATACTGTCCAGCCTTGCATGTGCTAGAAATAAATAACCCTGGTGGCTGAATGTCACCCCTTTCCTCCCCTCTGTCTGTGGGTCACACTATTCTCTTATATCTGTTCTTCCCAAGTTAAAGCCTCATCACTTCAGTTCTAGGTATGTGCATACCTCTCAATCCCATGCCTCAGAGACCAGAGACAAAATCAGGGACACATGACCAAAACCAGGGACACATCTTAAAAAAGGGTAATATCAGATCATGAAGCTGTTACAGTAAATGGTTTAGTGAAAAAAGCATTTTCTGATGGAGTACTGGACTGTATGGAGTTATATATATATATTCTCTGGTATGATTTTAAATTATTCAAATCTGTATTCTTCAATGGCAAAAATGCCAAATTCAGAAGGGACAGAGGCAATTTGTAATGCAAACCCAGGGACATCCCTGAAAATCAGGGACAGTTGAGAGGTATGGGTATGTGTAAGGTTGTAAAAGCACTGGCTGAAGATCCTTTCTAGCTGTCTTTTCAAAACATGTAGCAAATGAGTCCTATAGCATAAGTACTCTATTCTTTCCAACTCTTTAGAAAAATGGTTAACCTTGTAGCTGGAATCTGTGTAACAAAGAGACTTAATTTTATGGTACTTGACTTGTTCTTGTAATACTGTGACAAGGGAATACATTTAGTGATTGTTTGCCTACCACAGGTAATTCAATTAGCTGAAGAGAACACAGTGCTCTCCTCCCAGCTAAAAGCCGTGTCCCAGACACTGAGAGACACTCAGATGCATTACAGTGAGCTACAGAATCACTACTACAGGCTTGAGAGGGAGTACCAGACAATGAGGGCATCCTTCCAAGATGTGAGACATGTGAGTAAGAAAATATGGAGAGATACTATTCTGTTCTTTCTCAGTTGAGACTATTTAGCAGTTTTTCTCCCAAGTCGATATTTTAAAGATAATTGGATGTGTGCAGTGTACATTATTTTCACTTTTGTGGTGAATTTGTGACAAAATACTCTTAAAAATACTGTTAGGGCTACCTAGTGGTACTGGAGTGCGCTGCCATGCAGGCAACCCAATTTCAGGAGTGGACTCGTCACAAGCATCAGGGGCAGATCAGTGCTGAGGCAGCTGCTGGCTGACATGCACCTCAGCTTAGGGAGGGCCAGCACCACAACGACCCCTGTGTAGGGCCAAAGAGCTTGCTCCACTGCAGCAGCATGCTGTGTGTGCCGATGCTGTCCAAGCCTATGCCAGTGCCATGAGGGAGAAGGGAGGGAGGGAATGGATGAAAAGAGCTTAAACATTCATTAAGTCTGCAGCCTGCTCCAGCAGATGATGTCTACCTCATGTTGGGGGGGATATCCTCCCACCATGGAGGGCACAATAGTGCAGGAGACCTGAGCAGCAGCAAAAGGCCAGTGGATGATGAGATTAGGTGGTTGCCATGCATACCTGAGAAAGGAGAAGAGACACTGGAAGGGAAGAAAAACCCTGGTTGTAAAAACAAATACAATTGACGACTACTTCTAACTTGGATCTTACTTCGAGGAAGGCTCTTGCAGCAGGTCTACACCAGTAGGACTCAGGCACCAGGACCACATGGAAAACTTTCTATCTAGCAGTCTGCCATGGGGGACTGCCCACCACCAACATCAGCCCCTGACGTCATCCAATCCAATAAAGGTGGGCGGTTCCCCACACCCTTCTCAGTTCTTTTTCCACTGTCTACCCACGCACGTCAGACCTTAGCAGATGCCGCAGCTACAGACAACCGCCATTACTCATGTTTTCCACACTTTATTTTCCCTTCTTTTAAGTAGTCAACATTGAATTTTTGGTATTTCAGCCATTGAGTTTGTCTTCTCCACCAGCCTCATCTTCTGACCACTCCACAAAGTGTGCCTGTGGCAAACAAATACCTGAAAAAGATGGCCACTCTACGTGCATCCTTTACCTAGGCCCCAGCCACGACACCAAAGCCTGCCATACTTGCCAGAAATTCAACCTGGCCACTCGGAGATGTCGTCTTAAGATTCTGTATGGCCATCTTATTAAGCAGAAGTTGGTCATGATGGAGAAGGAGCTGCTGGCCAGGAGCTCTTCAACTTCGTCAGCACAGTCCTCCAGGACTTCCTCATCTTCTCAATCCCGAGAAAAATCTGGTGGGAAGCATAAGCACCATGACAAGCACCAGGACTGGGACCAGTCTGCTTCCTGTTCACGGTCACCTCACAAGCCCTCGACCACGTCAGGTTTGTCTTTCCACAGGAGGTTGGTCCCTTCAGCCCCTCCTGCCCTTTCCTCTACCAGGCTACCAGTGGCACAGCCACCCACCCTCACTGCCATTACGGGCAGTAGCTCTTCAGGACAGGGGATTTCGTCTCCTGTTGCTCAGCCCCTGACTCTCAGGCCCATTTCTACCATGGGCTTTCAGCCAGGAGGCTCAGCCAGTGTTGGTGTCTTGGGCATCATTTCCTCGACCAGCGTACCACCCGGCCAAGGCGCTGCCTACGTAGGTCTTCTCAGCAGGACCCCACGTCAGTCTTCCAAGCAGTGCCCACAGGAGGCTAAAACCACCTCCCCTAGTCTGGCATCGCCTCTGCTTTCTCCTGGGCAGTCTCCTCCCTCCCCCAACCCCCCCAAGCACCTGCTTCTCCGGCTCTTCCAGGGCCAGTGGATCCTTCTCCTGGGCAATCTCTGCGGAAGCCCGCTGGACCGCCACCAGTCCTGCTGCTGCCCCAGCCTATGGGCCCGGTGCCAGTGTCACCTTTCCTGTAGTTGACTGTTGCAGGTCCAGTGCCAGACCCCCAACCGACACCAGGTGGTCCCTTGCTAGGCTACTCAATGCCAGGTCCACAGCCGTCCCACCCTTATCTGGCACCAGCTTTTACTTACCCACTAGTTTATAATTTTCCCCTTCCAGTGGATTATAATGCCGTGTTCTCCGGATGGTGGTCCTTCGTTCAGAAGCAAACCCCCGCCCCTCAGGGCCCACCTCTGACAATCCCCCGGCTTCCCAACAGGGACGTTCTGGACCAGGGCCGGTCTAGTGCCAGCGATCCCCGGACATTCGGGTCCTCTAGGTCTCAATGTCGGCGCTGGCCGTCACCAGGAGGAGTAACCAAGGTGAGACCATTGAGGATGACTGATGGCTCGGAGTCTTCTTCCTCACCAGGGGAATCTTCAGAGGGCAAAGAACCCCCCATGGTGATTTCCAAGTCCCCTCCTGACGATCCATCTTTCATAGATGTCATGCGCCACATCCAGTTCATTATGGGCTGGGAAATGAAGGAGCAGGATCCAGAGACTCATCACCTGGCTGTTTATTTGAGGCTGTGGGATGCCCTTCCGGTGGCGGTGCCACCCCGATTGACTCCTATGATGATGTCACCAGGGCGTCTTGGAATTACCCCTCATCTATTTCTCCATTGCCTAAGAAGGTGGACAGGCTCTACCATGCCCCAGCTTGTAAGCATTTTTTAGGGGGCCAACCTAAGGTTGACTCAGTGATTATCAATGTGGCACATGACCATACTAAAAAGCCCAAGCACCCTAATGCCCTTCCTCTGGATAGGGAGTCCATACAGCTGGCCACTTAGGTAAATGTGTCTTTGTAGCCACTACCGTGGCTATCCAGGCCATTAATTACCTGTCCCATATGATCCTGTCTCAGAATGTCCTCGGGGACCAAACCAGGGACCTGGTGTAGGCATTGCCTGAGGAGTCCACTAAGACGCAGCTCACCCAGCTCAAGTCAGGTTCCAACGTTGGCAGCCACATCCTCTGGGCTGCCTGTGATGCTGTGGATGCCTCAGGCAGGGGAGCGGATGCTGGTGTCTGCCTCTAGCGTCATTTGTAGCTCCGGGTGTCCGACTTCGCCTCAGATGTGCAGTCCAGCATCTTGGATGCCCCCTTTCAGGGCTCTGTCCTCTTTGGTGGGGATGTTTAAGACATAATTTCCCCCTCTGAGAGTCAGGCTGTGCCCTGCGGTCATGTCCATTCACTGTACCACACCCAACCTAGAGCAACTCCATGCCCTTCCTTTTGCCACTCTTCTCACAAACCCTTCCACCAGCCTGCCAAAGGTCAGGGCAAGTGACTCAGTCCCCGCCGCCACTAGAGCACCTCAAGCACCCGCCACCCACCTTCTGACTCCTTAGTCCCCCCCCCCCACCGGAAAGGGGGCTGAGGGACGCTGTCGGGTCGATTCTCCCTCCACCTCAGTGGGTAGCGGGACATAACCACAGACAAATGGGTGCCTCAGATCATAGAGCACCACCGCACTGTAGAATTGCTAGAGTAGCCTCCAGGAAATCCTCTGGTAAACTCCTCATACCCCCCACCCCAGCCCACCTGCCCCTTGTCTGGGAGGAAATTCAGGCTCTTCTGCAAAAAAAAGAGCTATAGAGCCCATCCCTCTGGCTCAATGTGGAAGGGAGTTTTTCTCTCATTTCTTCCTTGTCCCCAAGATGACCAGGGATCTTCAGCCCATCCTGGATCTGAGTCATCTGAACCTGTACCTAGAGTACAAGCATTTCAGGATGGTCACCCTTCAAGGGTTGTTACTTCTTTTGCACTGGGGGGAATTGGCTCTGCGTTCTGGACATGCAGGATGCCTACTTGCATATCTAGATTTTTCCTGCCCATCATTGCTTCCACTTTCAGAGGGCCCATTTTTTCGATTCCAGGCCCTCCCTTTTGGCCTTTCTTCGGTCCCCAGGATATCTACCAAGTGCCTGGCAGTGGTGGCAGCTGCTCTGAGGAGGCAGGGCTTCTACGTGTTCCTCTGCCTGGATTATTGGCTGCAAGCAGCTCCCTCCAAGGGACCATCTAGTCCAAATCCTGGCCTGCACCTTCTGTCTATTTAGGCCTTGGGGATCACCATCAATCTGCCGAAGTCTTGCCTCTCTCCTTGCCAGCACCTTCAATACATAGGGGCGGTTCTGGATACCAACCAGGGCATGGTATTTTTGCCCAATGACAAGGTGGAACGACTGATGAAGCAGGCCTGTCTGGTTTCCTCAAGTTGCCAGATCCCCACTAGGGTGTTCCTGCACCTCCTGGGTCACATGGCAGCAGCTATTGCCACAGTTCCCCTCACCCAACTTTACATGCGGTTCCTCAGCGAACCGTAAGGCTCCAGTGGGACCAACGCACAGATGACCTGGACCAGTTGGTCATGGTCTGTGACCCAGTCAGGAAAGTCCTGTCATGGTGGCTGGAGCCAGCCAACCTCCTTCAGCGAGATCTCCTTTCAACTCTCAACCCCCCATCAAATTCTCATGTCAGTCGTATCTGGCCTGGGATGGGATGCTCATCTGGCCGATCACCAGACTCATGGCACCTGAATGGAATTGGAACATGGTCTCCACATCAATGTCCTGGAGATGCAAGCGGTCCTTTATGCTCTGTGCGCTCTTCAGACTCATCTCCTCCCTGGTCCACTGCTGGTGCATAGGGACAACATGTGTGTGATGTATTACATCTACAAATGGGGGAGGCGATGAGAGTTCAATATTGGGCCATCGAGCACTGTCTAGAGTTCTTGGCTGTACATGTTCCAGGTGTCTGAAACATCCTGGCAGACCATCTCAGCCACTCCCAGTTGTGGGCTCACGAGTGAGAGCTTCTGGCCTTGGTGGTCGAAAATCTCTTCGACAGGTGGGAGGTCATCCAAAGTTGGACTTTTTTGCATCCCCACTCGATGCAAAACTGCCACTTTTTTGCTTATTCAATCCCAGACCTGGAGTTTTCTGGCGAGATGCATGGTCCCTCTCCTTGAAGGAGAGGTTTTCGTACGTCTCTCCTCCCTTCCTGCTCCTACAGAGGGTCCTGCTCAAATTCCAGTTGGAAGGAACGGAGATGATTCTCATAGCTCCCTTCTGGCCATATCAGATTTGGTTCCTCTTGCTGCAACAGCTGGCGGTAGAACCTCCAGTGCCCTTGCTCCTGAGCATCGGCTTGCTCTCTCAGGACCAGGCACTCCAGACCATCTGGATATAAAATCTCTGCATCTCCATGCGTGGCTGCTGCAAACCTAGCTATCACCCACTTCGGGGGTCCTCTAGGGGTGCAGATGTCCTAGTGGCTGCTAGAAAACCCTCCACCAGGGCCACTTATGCCATGAAATGAAAGTGTTTCACTTTTCAGGCTGCTTCACGCCAGCTGGACCCCTTCACCTGCCTGGTGAATCAGGTGTTGGAGTACCTTCTTTCCCACTCTGACTCTGAGCACTCCACACTCAAGGTGGATCTTTCTGCCATCTCTGGGTACCATGCGCCTATGGAGGGCAGAACTGAGGAGGGTGTGGGGGACCGCCCGTCTTTATAAGATAGACTGATGTCTGAAGCTGACATCAGCGGTGGGTGGTCCCTGATGGTGGACTGCTAGCTAGAACATTTTCCATATGGCCCTGGTGGCTAAGTCCTACCGATGTTGGCCTGCTGCAAGACCTTCTCTTGAAGATCTACTGTTACGGTAAGTTCTTAGATAAACATACCTTTTGTCATTACTGCCTCTGTCTCGAATGCTCAGAGTCAATATTCTGTGGGAGTCAGCATGGTTTACAGTTCGTCACTGCACGGGATCACTCCAGCAGAGACAGGCAAGTTGAATTCCTTGGTGTGAAAAAATAAATTCTGTTATGGATGGAGGAAGAAACACGTTGAAACTAACAACTAAAATGGCATAATTAGAATTCTGTAGGTCCGAGAGACCAAGAAAGGTGCAACAGTATAAAAAAAAAAAAAATACTTTGACTCTTTTGTGGGACAGAGAGACCAGGAAAGGTGCAGCAGTGAGAAAGGACATTGTCCCTTTTGTGGGACTCAGAGACCAGGAAAGAAACAGCAGTGTAAAAAAGAAACTGGCCCAACCCAAAAGTTAATCTGAGCAATATTGTTTTTATGAAACACAGATTGTTGTTTTTGCTAGTTGTCCACCATCCAGTCTGCCCACGCTACCGGATTTTCCTCTGCTGGCTCTAATTACCATCCTCCTTCCTCATCTGTGCGTGTCAGTTCCTGTCCTTTCACACTTTTCCTGTCCACCTACCACTTTTCCACTTCCTCCGCCCACTGCACCCCCCCAAAAAAGCCTCCTGGCTGCCACCTGCCAACCACTCTGCACTTAGCAACTTAAGGCATTGCACTTAACAACTGACTGTATGCTATTAATTGTTTTTCTGTCCGTGAAACCACCCATGTATCCTCTAGCATTATGTTGTTGCCTAACTCGGAACAGTTCTCCCTGAAACTTTGTATCTCTCATTTGTGCTGTTGCGCTACTTGTTCTGTTTTGTATCTCTTTTTGACATGGAGCCTTTGTAAAAGAACCTTGGCTCAAAGGTGTTAGTCTGAATTCTGAAATGAACTCATCTCTAGCATTCTTTCACCCCTCTCACCCATAATATGGTCTTTTGTCACACTCAGTCTTTTTTTAACCTGCCTACTGTTTCGACACATACCACTTCCTCTGGCAGTCCATTTGTCCACCACTTTTTCCATGAAAAAGCATTTGTGGACATCCCTCCTGAATCTTTCTCCACCCAGTTTAATGAATTCCCCTAGTGCTTGTGTTTGAGCTTAGGGTGAACAGATCTTGGACCAACCCTGGTTATCCCATGGAGGTAGTTTGTTTCAGTCTTGGCCCCAGTCTTCATTCTGGTCTCCAGGGATTAAGGTGCTTTATTCTTTCCTCGTATGTCTTCTCCCCACACCCTGGATCATTTTTGTCACCCTTCTCTGACGAATATTGAACCCATGTTAAACAACATGGGCTCAGTGCACATTTACATGGTGTGCATTGACTCCCTTCATGGCACCTTTGCTGACAGAGTTGGCTGTGTGGTATAGCGGTTAGGGCCCCAGCTTGAAAACCAGGAGCTCGCAGGTTCAAACTCTGCTAGAACCAAATACTGAATGTATGACCTTGGGCAAAATCACTTAAAAGAAAACTACACCCTCATATCTTTTAAATATTATTTGTTTCAATGTCAACAGACAACTCCTTTCATGTAACTGTTAGAGATGCATACAATTGCCTTTGTCAGATCTCACACTTCATACTAGGCCCTGTAACTGTTCTGGGAGGCTCCATTTGGTGGTTGTTGAAAACTTATTGTCCCTGAGAGCTGCATTAGCATATGAGAACATGATGCGCAATCAACGTTTAAAGTCCCCAGTATGCCTGTCTGCTTAATTAGTCTTCAAAGAAAAAAGCCGCAAGAAGGTATGAAATATCACTTTTACCTTCAGTGAGCTTTGCAAACTATCTGAGTTGTAATGCATGGTTTTTCCCCTTTAAACTCCATTCATTTTATGTGTTTCTGGAGAGTTTTTGCAGGGTATTTGTTCTTTCAGCATACAGATATATGATACAAATGGTTGATCTGACATCATGTTTTCATATGCTAATGCAGTTCTCATGGACAATGAGATTTTAACAACCATGAAATGGAGACCCCCAGGGCAGTCACTGGAGCTACCATGAGCAGTGAAAACAAACTAAAGGTAACTCGTATAGCCCTAACACCTACAAGAAAGGAGTTGTCTTTTGGCATGGAAACAAGTCAAATTTAAATGATATGAGAGTGTAATTTTCCCTTAACATCTCAGTGCCCCAGTCCACCCAGCTGTGGAAATGGGTAGAAGCAGGACCCCAGTGGAAATGAGATGTTCTAGGTGATTGGAGTTGATCGAGGGCTCTTTGGCTCCAGTGTTGAGCCAGTCGTCTTCGACTCTGGACGAGCAGGCTGTCAGAATCTTTCTTGACCCTGTTGACCAGTTGTCAGATGAGGCCGAGGAGTCTGTCTCATAGGCCTCGGTGCTCCTGGTACTTAGGAGGATGTGAACTGGTCGGTGTCCCAGCTATTCCACCAAGGGACCAGCCTCCTCCCAGGGTTGGGTCTTCGCCTATGTTGCTCAGTATCAGTAGGCATGTAATTTATGGCCAACCATAGGAAGATCCTTCTTGCCATTGGCCATCCGGTAGAGTTTGCGATCCAGGCATTTGCACTCTTGATCCTGCTCAACAAGGAAGCATTGCCGTCAGCATTCCTCAACTTACTCATCATCTGGTAAGGAGAGGCACTGATGCAAGATGTGTAGGTGCTATGAGGAGTTCCTCTTGCAGCAGTGGCCATCATGGGGGGGCAGTATAGCGCAGTGGTCTAAGGCTCTGAGCTACAAATTGGTGACCTGGGTTTGAATCCCACAGCCCCCACTTGCATACTGTGTGACCCTGAACAAGTCAGTTAACTTCCCTGTACTCCCAGGCTGCACCTATAAACAAGCTTTCAACTTAGTGTGCCACTCGTGGTTAAACAATTGAAAAAAAAAATGGAGCAGGGTAGGGCCCTACCCCAAGGACCACTGGTCCCCTGGCAGCCACCAGTGGTTACCCCACTGGTCCACATTCCGCAGGTGCTCCCCACACCTGCTTTTTCACCAATTAGTGTGGAGCCACCACCACGACAGCCACCAGTCAGTGCTGTGACCATGGAGACTGGCTGTTTGGCCACTGGCTCGCCAGGCCAGTTGTCGGTGAAGATCACCCCAAGTGAGGATTCCCGGGAGGTCCATAGCAAGTAGTGGCCAAGGTCCATTTTCAGGGAGTCATCAGACGATTGACTCGAGAGTCCGTGGCCTACTCAGGGACTCGGCTCATCAACCTTAACTCGGTCAAGTAGCCGTCCGTCGATAATGGCCTGGTGTCCTTTGGTGGGCTGTTCCAACTTATCCTGGAATCCACATTGATCCCGCTTGAGCCAGTCCAGAAGAAGACTGAGTACCCTCTCATGGATATTTTGGACCGGGATGAATCCCAAGGGGTTGCCTTCCCGTGGCTAAAGCTATTTTGGCACTGGCCCTGGGGCTTTGGCAGTATTCAGCATCCTGCCCAGCACTCTTGGCCCATATGGTACGCAAGTACGTGGTCCCACATCCTCCCTTTCAGGGTTTTCAGACCATGCTTCAGTGGAAGATCTGGTCACAGATTCTGTATTTTGTAAATCCAGACACCTGGGGAACATGGACAAGCCTCCGGACAAGGAGTCCCATAAGATTGACCATGGCACTAAAAAAGTGCACAGTGCGACCATTATAGGTCTGCGGCAGGCTAACTATGCTGTAATGATGGCTAACTGTGATCACTAATGGGAGTCTTTGATGCTATCCTCCCCTGCCTCCATTCTAAGCAACAGATGGCGGTGGAGCTCATCAGAGTTCAGGGTCAGTCACTGGCTAAACACCTGCTCCGGACAGCCTTAGACATG
Organism: Neoceratodus forsteri; assembly: GCA_016271365.2. NCBI lineage: Eukaryota > Metazoa > Chordata > Ceratodontiformes > Ceratodontidae > Neoceratodus > Neoceratodus forsteri. The sequence continues at coordinate 273,241,715 of CM028133.1, forward strand.
GGTGATTCTTGTGCCTGTGCTTTGGCAGTGGCATGCTTCACAGGGTCTCACTGTGTTTGTCCACCTTCACAGCGGACACCCAACATAAGCTGGCCGATGTCCCTTTCCTTGGCACTGACCCCTTCGGCCCTGGGGTGGAAGGACATCTCACTCGGATTGAGAAGTCCAGTACCACCCTTGATTCTGTGACTTTGTCTCAGATGGACCAGAAGAAAAAGCCTAAAAAGCAGGCTTTTCAGTACCAGTCCTTTCGTTCTCAGCCAGCCCCAGCAAGGGCAGTTCCAGGCCTGGCATCACAAGCTGAAGTTGGGGACTCGGAGTCCAGAAAAGGGGGGCCAGGATAGTAGTGCCCCCCTGGAAGCAGCTACCGGTGCCCCTGCAGAAGCTGCCTATCGATGGGTTTTGTGGGGTGTCATACTTCCATCTGTCCTGTCCCTAACTGCGGTCATGGTCAGAGGCCAGCTACGTCACTTCTTGCCACACTAGTCTGCTATAACAATAGACAAGTGGGTGTTGGACGTAGTGGGCAGAGGATTGTCTCTAGGCTTTGAGGCTCTACCACCTTCACGCACCTTGAGAGTCCGAGGGTGTCTCAGGACACGCTGTCCCCCCTTAGGAAGGACATCACTCAGCTCCATGTCCTGGTTGCCCTGGCCAATCAGGGTTACGTTTTCAGGTATTTCCTGGTCCTGAAATGGTCAGTAATTGAGGGCTGGCGCCCCATACTAGATTTGCATGATTTCAACCAATTCAAGTGGAAATGCAAGCTCTGGATGGTCACTCTGAACCAGATTGTACCATTGCAGGAGCAAACATGTGGTTTTGTCCCTGTATCTCCAGGATGCATACTTCCATGTTTCTGTCTGTGGGTCACACTGCTGGTACTTCTGTTTCCGAGCAGAAGAGGGCCTGTACCAGTTCCAGGTCATGTCATTCAGACTCTACTATGAACCCAGGGTCTTAACCAGATGCATGGCAGTAGTGGCAACCCCCCTGTGGCATCAAGGGATTAGAGTGTACCCCTACCTGGATGACTGTCTGATAGCTGGTCCATCCAGAGAGGCCATGGAGAGAACCACAGATCTGGCTCTGCAGACGTGGTGAGACATGTGCTTGTTGGTCAGCCCAGACAGGTTAAAAGTGGTACCAAAGCAGGTGATCATGTTCATTGCAGCAGAACTAGACTCCCATGTGGGCCAAAGCCTGCCTCCCAGTGGACTAGGAACATCTCACCTCCTTGCCCGATCATTTCAGGTTGGGCTCTTGTGCCCTGCCTGGGATTTCCTGCGGCTGCTGGGGTACATGGCATTCCTGCACCATTGTAGTCCATTGGGCCCACTGGCAGATGCACCACCTTTAGCAGGAGCTGGGTCGTCAGTGATCCCAGCGCCTAGGCCACTTGGACCAGCCTGTCACAGTGGCCCAGTGATGTGGGACACACTGCAGTGGTGGCTTATACCAGAACCCCTGGAGGATGGAATTTTGTTTGTCTGCCCAGAGCCAACTGTCATGTTAACAATGGACTCATCTCTGGTAGGGTGGGGAGCACACCTGGGAGACCACATGGCCCATGGGTTCTGGTCACCCAGGGAATCCCGTCACCACATAAACCTGCTAAAACTCCATGCAGTGATGTGGGTCTGACAGAATTTGCTCCGCTAGTCAGAGGTCAGGTCATTCAGGTCCAGCCGGACAACAGCACAACCCTGTTTTACCTGAACAAGCAAGGTGGTACACGCTTCTTTCTTTTGTGTTAGGGAGGTACTCCACATCTAGACCCTCATGCATAGCCTGGGCGTCAATCTCTTGGTGATCTGCGTCATGGAAAAGAACAGTCAGCTGGCAGATGCTCTCAGCCAGGAGGAAAGATGTCGTACGAGAGGTCTCTGAATCAGGAGGTGGTGAACCACCTGTTCTTCCTGGAGCTGTTCCTTGGTGAACCTGTTTGCTTACTGGGACAGTGCCAAACTGAGGCTGTTTTGTGCCCACCTCCTACAGTTCAGGTCACTGGTGGTGATACCTTTGTTCAAGGCCTTGGACCCTAGCACTCATGTACATCTTTCCACCTTTCCCCTGATCCACAAGGTGGTGATCAGGGTCAAGAAGGACAAGGCACGGATGATCCTAATAACTCCAGACTGGCACCAGCAGTTCTAGTACGCAGATCTCCTCAGCAGCAGGTCTTCATGGGGACTGCTTCTCCAGTAGGACTTGCTGACCAGATTTAAGGGAACAATCCTGCACCTGGACCTTCAATCCCTGCACCTCACAGCCTGGTTCCTGAGTGGTTAGCGTTCCAAACCTTGGGTCTCTTTGAGGATGTTCTCTGTGTTCTGGAGGCCTCCAGGAAAGTCGACTCATAGATATGCTATACCTTTAAATGGAAGAGATTGTCAGTGTGGTGCTCCATGAGTTCTGTTCACCCTGGGAGTCTCATAACCACATAAACCTGCTGGAACTACTTGCAGTGCGACTGGCTGTGATGTAATTTACTCCTTGAGTCAGTGGTAAGATCATGCAGGTCCAGATGAACAACATAATGATCATGATGTACCTCATCAGGCAGGGTGGAACACATTCCCTTCCCCATTGTTAGGAGACCCTCTGCACCTGGCCCCTCATGCACAGTCTAGGTGCAGAGCTTCTGGCGATTCATCTCACAGGAGTTCACAGTCAACTGGCAGGTGCTCGTAGCTGAGTAGGAGAGATGTCGCTCGAGTGGTTCCTGAATCAGGAGGTGGTGAACTGCCTGTTCTCCCTGTGGGGCTCTCCTCTGGTGGAACTGTTTGCCTCCTGGGGGAACGCCAAACTAAGGTCGTTTTATGCCTGTCCACCACAGTCCAGGATGCTGTTGGGGGATGCCTTCACAAGGCCCTGGACCCCAGGGCTCATGTACACCTTTCTTCCATTCCCCTTGAGCCACAGCATGGTGGCAAATCCCAGAAAGATATGGCACAGATGATCCTGATAGTTCCAGACTGGCCCAGATAGTTTTGGCACTCGGATCTCCTCAGCCTCAGCAGCAGACCTCTATGGCGGTTTCCTTTTCACCCAGATATGCGGACCAGATAGCAGGGACAGCCCTGCACCCAGTCCTGACATCCCTACACCTCTCTGCCCATTTCTTGAGCAGCTAGAGTTCCAGGCCTTGGGTCTGTCAGAGGAAGAGCTCCATGTCTATTAGAAACAAGACAGCAGTTATTGCTGACCTTGTTGGGACAGCTAACCTGGCTTGCATCTCAGAGACCTGGCTTGATGACTGCTCAGGCCCAGTCCTGGAGGCGGCAGTCCCAGCCGGGTTCTCTGTGATGCACCACTCGAGATCAGACCGCGGGTGGTGGGGACAATCTGTTTTAGATCGGAATTGGGCCTTACTGGCGTACCAGTTGAGGGGGCCAGATTATTTAAGTTCATCGTAGTAGCAGGTGTGGGCTGCAGGATCATTCTCATCTACCATCCACCCAAGAGTGAGAAATTGTTCCTGCAGGAAGTAGCAGACTTCATTATTGATGTGGCGCTGGAGACACCCAGGCTGGTGGTCCTGGGCGACTTCAACGCCTGGGTCAATGATGAACTCTCGCAGTTTGGTCAAGATTTCCTCCAGCTTATGTATCTGTTGGGGTTCACACAGGTAGTTGCCTCTGCTACTCATAATCCATGTCACTCACTTGATCTGGTCTTCCTCCTGAGGATCGAGTCCTTCGACTTGGTGGTAGAACCAGTCGTATGGTCCAATCATTGCATAGTAAGATTTAGTCTTCAGCCCCCAACCCCATAGGCCTGCGCCTGTGGAGATGGTCAGATATCGCCAATTGAGGGTGCAGCTCCAGAAGGTCTTCTGGCAGTGTTAGACCTATCGGAGTTTCGAGAGCAGGCGAGGATCCAGAGAGTCTAGTTCTGGCCTATAATAAGGCTATTCCTGAGGCTCTGGATTCTATCGCCCCAGTCCGTGTTCGTCCTCTCTATCTCCGCCCGTGGTCCCTTTGGTTTGATGGGACCTTGAGGGAGTTGAGACATGTAGGATGAAGGCTAGAGTGTCACTGGCAGAAATCGACCCTTGAAGCCGACCACCTTAGATTGATAGATCATTACCAAAGCTATCAATCAGCAAGCACACGTAAGAAGTCAGAGTTCCTGTCCGGTGAGATTGCTGCTGCTCAAAATCGACCAGTCCAGCTCTTCAAACAACATGAAGTCTTGCTGTATTTTGACATATTGCAGTGATTCCCAACCTTTGAACTGCCCCGGAGAACAAAGAGTTAACTTTGTGTGCAGGGCATAGAATGCTGAGCTTGAGCTCAGTTGAAGTCTCTGTCTGGAGTGTTTCAAACTCAAACTGTCAGATTTTTTACTCTGCCTCATTGAACGGTTGCTCCGGAGATTTCTCCTTCAGCTCGGTTCGAAAGTCGGTTAAAGTTTCAGTTTTCATCAGTTTTAAAACCAAAAAAGTTACCCGCATAGTTTGTTCAGTCTCTCTGTGTTGCCGTGAGTACTAGATAGGAATTGTTCTGTTTTCTGTGTGGAACTTGTAAAAATGAGGCTTGGTTCGGCTGAACCAGCTATTTGATAGTGAAATCTTGTGTTTTGTGTTTTTACTTAGTCGCGTGGTTACCCGGTTCTTATCGACTCCTAACGCGTGTTTTGAATGCTTTTTTTCCAATACCAGTAAACATGGTTAGGAACCGATAAGGAGTCTTGTCTCATGGATGCCATAAAAGGGTAAGTTGGTTAGGTTGGCCATGTCTGAGAAACCCAAGAAAAAACAGGCCCACTGGGTTTCAACACTGCAGTGAGTGTGGGGAGGTCTTTGCTAAGGTCGATCCCCACACCACCTGTGTTTATCGTCTGGGGTTTGACCACCTCGATTCAGACTGCCAAATATGTAAAAACTTTCCCAAATCTACCCTTGAGAAGAGATTAGGTAGACTGAGGGAAAAGGAGGCCGAGAAGTCCGCTGACCCGGATGGCCAACCCTCTTAGGTTCTGACCGAACCAGAAGGAGTGCCCTCTGACCAGGGCGATACTTCTTCAGGCAAAAGGAGAGCCGATTCTGAGAGATCAGTTCCAAAAAAAGAAAATGCAAAGACAAATCGGCCGGTTCAGATCCAGAGGTTCATGTTCCGACCGCCGAAGAGATAGCCAGAGCGATTTAGATTGTGGAATCGCTCCGTCCAGCTCCTACCGATCCGGCTCCTTCTGGCAGGGGTTCGGTTCGGTTGGTTCCCCCGGTTCAAGGTTATACCCTCAAAGATTTTTATGAACTGGAATTTGAAGAGGAAGGGGAATTTGAGGATGATGATGGTGAAAGTGAGGGTCTGGATGTGCCTGTGGAACTGGACATCTCCCCAGACAGACCTTCAGGTGTTTCCCCTCCTAGGCTTTCTGAGTCCCCTTCTCACTTTATGTTCTACAGATAGGTGGCTGAAACCCTCCAGCTTCCCGTGGAGGAGGCTGTGGAAGATCAAGAGGAGTCTGATTATGTAGAAATGATGGACATCCCAGAGTCCAGGAGACTGTCTATTCCCCTCCACAAATCCTTTGGGAAACGGACACAAAAAATCCTAAAGTCTCCTAACACTATACCTCCTGTGGATAGAAGAATGGACAAGAGGCATACACTTTCAGGCTCAGACACGGAGTTCTTATACCAGCAATGCAGCCATGTTGGGGTAGTGCAGGCTGCTGCCTATGACAAGGCAAATATTCCCTTGGCTTCACACCCCCCAGACAAGGACTCTAGGAAGATTGATGCCATGGCAAAAAAACAGTACATGGCATCTTCCTGGGGACTCAGGCAGGCGAATTACATGGCCTATACAGCCAGGTACCAGAAGTCCAGGTGGGACACTGTATTGGCACTGGCTAAACAGGCCTCCCCCAGCTAGCCAAGGAGCTGGAGGTGGTGGCTGCAGATGGGATTGAGGCATCTAAGGTTCAGTTTCATGCTGCTGTGGACTCTAATGATGTGTCATCAAGAGTCATGGCTACATCTGTGGCTCTTCGGAGGACAGCTTGGCTCAGATGTACTAGCCTCTCGCAGGACACCCAGGCTAAGGCCATGCATTTCCCTGTAGTGGGTAATTCTCTGTTTGGGGAGCAGACAGAGAATTACATGAAGAAAATCGATGAGTACAGGACCATTTACAGGAGTGCTCAGGCCAAGGAGAGGCAGGCAACTCCTCAAAGGCAGCAGTCTAGGGGCAGGCCTTTTCAGAGGCCTTTTTACCAAGCACAGGCCTCTTCCTCCTTTTCTCAGAGGGGGTTCTTCAGAGGGAGAGGCAGAAGGGGGATGAGCAGGGCTGCATCCACTCCTCAGCCTAAAGCCCCTGCCAAGCAGACACCCTGATGGGCCTGCCTGGGTCGACTCTCCAGTTCCAGTAGGGGGCAGGCTGGCTTACTTTGTTCAGGACTGGATGTCTATTAAATCAGACAAGTGGTTCCTGGAAGTGGTAAGCCAGGGACTGGTTCTCAGCTTCAGAAAATTTCCAAAGATGAGAGCCAGATCTTTTCCACCTGCAAAACTCTTGGAAACCATTGCCCTAGAGGCAGAGGTTTCTTCTCTTCTCTTCTAGCCTTAAGAGCCATAGAGAGAGTACCTACCCTGCACTGGGGCAAAGGACTGTACTCCAGGTACTTCCTGACCCCAAAAAAGACAGGGAAGTGGCGACCCATCCTAGACCTAAGATATCTAAACAAACATCTTTTAAAACCAAAGTTCAGGATGGTAACTCTGGGAATAATCCTTCCCTCTCTAAGGCCAGGGGAGTGGCTAGCCTCCCTGGACCTCAAAGATGCCTACTTTCACATTTCCATCAGGTGCTCCCACAGAAAGTACCTCAGGTTCGAGCTGCCCTCAGGCCACTATCAGTTCAGAGCAATACCCCTTGGCCCAACGTCAGCCCCAAGGGTTTTCACAAAGTGCCTGGCAGTAGTAGTTGCTCTTCTAAGAAGGCAAAGATTTCCATTTTTCCATATCTGACGATTGGCTAATAGTGGGTCAGTCTCAGACCAAGGCAAGTCTCACCTGCAAGTGACCCAGCAAGTGCTCACTTCTCTAGGATTTCTTCTCAACCTTCCCAAGTCATTTTCTCAACCAGTCCAGCTTCTTACCTTTATAGGGGCAGAACTGGACACACTCGGAGCAAGAGCCTTTCTTCCTCTAGAAAGGGCAAGGGTTCTTATGGAACTAGCCTCTTCCTTCAGCCTTCGGGTATCTCGACCAGCAAGGCATTTCCTCCAGCACTTGGGCCACATGGCAGCTTCAACAGCAGTGGTCCAAGGGGCAAGATTCCAGATGAGGAATATTCAGTTCCACGTGAGAGCTTTTTGGTCTCAGAGGAAGGATTCCCTTACCAAACTGATCCCAATGCCTCTGACCTTGATCCAAGCCCTCCAATGGTGGCAGGATCAGGACAGTTTAAGACAAGGTGTTCCTTTTGTTACTCAGCCTTGTTCAGTGGTCCTTACCACGGACGCTTCTCTTCTGGGCTGGGGAGCCCATCTGGGGTACCTCACTGCCCAGAGGATGTGGTCCCCCCAAGAATCCTTTTTCCATATCAATCTCCTAGACCTCAGGGCAGTTTTTCTGGCCCTAAAAGCTTTCTTTCAGTCAGTACAGAACAAGGTGGTTCATGTCAGAACGGACAACACCACCACCATGTGGTACATCAACAAGCAGGGAGGCACTCGGTCCACGGTCTTGTGCACAGAAGCCATGAAGTTGTGGTCCCTGGCTTATTCCCTGCAAACCTCTCTGGTAGCAGTTCACCTTCCAGGGAAGGACAATGTGCTAGCAGATGCACTGAGCAGGATCTTTCAGGGCCATCACGAATGGTCCCTGGACCCTTAGGTGTTGAAAGTGATTTTTTCAAGGTGGGGCACTCCAGAGATAGATCTCTTTGCAGCCCCAGACAATCACCAAGTCCCTCTCTTTTGTTGCAGACCTCCAGTCTTGGGCTCAGTCCCCCTGGACGCCCTGATTCTGAATTGGGAAGGGAAGTTTCTCTGTGCCCCCCCCCCCCCACTACTGTTCAAAGTTTTAGTCAAGATATTGTCTCAACCTTGTAAAGTGATTCTGATTGCTCCAGATTGGGTCAGACAACCCTAGTACCCCCTGTTGCTGTCCCTAGCAGTCCATCTTACCCTGTCTCTTCCCAGGAATTACAACCTGTTAACATCCTCTCAGGGGAGGATTTGGTACCCCAGTCTTCAGCCTCTCAATCTCAAGGCATGGCTCTTGAAGAGTTGAAAGTTTGCAGATCTGCATCTTTCCCAAGGGATTCTGGATATCCTCAAGGCTTCTCGAAAGCCCTCCACCAGAAAGACTTAAAACTCCAAATGGAAGAGATTCAGCATTTGGTGTTCTAAGAAGCATATTTCTCTGGACACTGCTGGATTGCCTACAGTTCTAGATTATATGGTCCATCTTAATGGCCTAGGCCTCAGACCAGCTACTCTCAAGGTACACTTGTCAGCTGTTTCTGCATTTTTGTCTGTGGGGAAGTCTTCCTCACGGTCTTCTCATCCTCTGTTCTGTAAATTTTTTAAAGGATTGCTTCACACCAATCTTCCTTTTAGAGACCCTGCCCCTGCCTGGGATTTGAATGTTTGCATTGCTCAACTTATGCACCCCCCTTTTGAGCCTATGTCTTCAGCAGAGCTTAAGTACTTGACTTGGAAAACTGTGTTCTCAGTAGCCATTACCTCTGCCAGGCATATCAGTGAATTGCAAGCCCTGTCAGTGGAACCTGATTTTATCTCATTTCACAGGGATAAAGTGGTCCTTTGAACCAATAGAAGGTTCTTGCCCAAAGTGGTTTCAGACTTCCATTTAAACCAGTCTGTGTTTCTTCCTGTTTTCTTCACTGATCATTCTTCCTCAGGAGAGAGGAGGCTACACAGTTTAGATCTTAAAAGAGCACTTAGTTACTACATAGAGCGTACCAAGGGTCACAGGTTTGACTCCCTCCAGTTGTTCCTCACTTATGGAGAAGTGGGTAAGGGCAAACCTGCCACCAAGAGATCTATTGCCAGGTGGATTGTGTCTTGTATACAATTCTGCTATGAAAAACTGGGAAAATCTCCACTCTCAGGCCTGAGGGCTCATTCCACAACAGGTACAGCTGCTTCCCTGGCTGCTGCCAGGGATATCCCTCTCTTAGAAATTTGTCAAACAGCCACCTGGAAACGGTCCATAACTTTACCAAGCATTACTCTCTGGATATCCAAGCTAGGAGTGATGCTCGGTTTGGCACAGCAGTACTTCAGAGCCTATTCCCAAAGTAGATTCTGTCCCTCCTCCATGGAGGTACTGCTTGGTAGTCTGTAATATGTTAGAATACAGCAAGACTTCCTGTTTTTTGAAGAAAGAATTACCCACCTTAGTAATTATGTTTCTTCTAATGGAGTCTTGCTGTATTCTGACCTGCCTTCCCTCTCAGAACCTGTTTTTGGGAAGTGGGTGGGCAGGTGCAGTGTTGCACCCCAGGGTTGTTTTTTGTTTACACCCCTCTCTTTTGTTTGGGTGCTGTTTTGTTACTGTTATTTGTATTAGATTGTTTTTTGGGTTTCCTGACTTGAGTCTTCCTTGGGAATCCAAAGCTTTTTTCTGCCAGTTGGCTAGTAGAATTTTTACAATTTCCACACAGAATTTTTAGTTAGTTGGGCTCGTAAGAATCTGACGGTTTGAGTTTGAAACACTCCAGACAGAGACGTCAACAGAGCTCGAGCTCAGCATTCTATGCCCTACATAGAAAGTTAACTCTTTGTTCTCCAGGGCAGTTCAAAGGTTGGGAATCACTGCAGTATGTCAGAATATAGCAAGACTCCATTTCTTTCGAACCGTAGACAGGTTGTGCAACCCAACTTGTCTACAGGTTCGAGAAGCATTTTCACAAGTTAAGTGTGAAGAGTTCACTATATTTTTTGCAGATAAGGGGACCGACATCAGGGCCGAAATCTGTTCAGCACCCTCTATGGGGGTTGGTGGTGATCAGTGTATGGCCATTTCCCCTCAGTCTTCTTGGATATCTTCCGACCGGCCGGAGATAAGGGACATCGTGCGGATTGTCGAGAATTTGCTGCCAACATGCTGTAGTTTGGATTTGGGCCTTACACGCCTTTTATTGGGGTGTATGGAGTCCATCAGCCCAGTCCTTGCAAAGATTGTTTGGTGCTCCTTAGATTTGAGAGAGTGCCCTAGCTCCCTGAAGGAGGCAGTGGTGATACCACTTCTTAAGAAAGCTTCTTTGGACCCGAACAGCTGCGCAAAGTACAGACCCATCTCTAACCTTCGCTTCGTTGGGAAGGTGATTGAGAAAGTGGTTGCGCTGCAACTGGAGAACCATCTTACCATCCACGATGTCTTTGATCCACTCCAGTCAGGCTTCCAGAAGAGACATAGTATCGAGACTGCTCTAGTTCGGGTGCTCAATGATCTCCTGATGGCGAGGGACCAGAACCGCCGTTCCATCTTGGTGCCTCTGGATCGCTTCTCAGCATTTGACACGGTGGACCATGGGGTTTAGCTTGAGCGCCTGAAGGTTATCTGTCGCCTGGCTGGTCCAGTTCTCAGATGGTTTCATTCTTTCCTAGCCGACACAGGTCTCAGAGGGTGATATCTGGGATTTTTTCTTCTGAGCCATTCTCTCTGCCATGTGGGGTCCCTCAGGGCTCGGTGCTGTCTTCCATGTTGTTCGCAGTGTATTTGCTGCCCCTCAGAGACATTGTAAGATGTGGGCTAAGGTTTCACTGCTATGCTGATGATACACAGCTCAAGCTGTCTTTTGCACCCAACCATGATAGTACGGTCTCCATGTTTAACAGCTGTCTTGGCTGAGATCCATGACTGGATGAAGTCTAGCTGGTTGAAATGGAATTTTGGGAAGACTGAGGTGTTGGTAGTGGATCCGGGGTGCCGGATAAGGAGGCTGGTGGTGGGTTTACCCTCTGGGCTTGGGCTTGTTGGTGTGCAACTGCCTACCTCTGAACAGGTGCATAATCTCGGGTGGTTCTTGACGATGGGGTGACACTGCATATGCAGGTGTCGGCAGTCATTAAATCTTCCTTTTACCATCTTAAGAACATCACCAGAATTAAGCACCTTGTTCTGTCCGATGATCTGCCCACACTGATACATGCCTTTGTGACCTCTTGCTTTGACTACTGAAACTCCCTTTACCTGGGGCTTCCGAGGGTTGATATTCGCCACTTGCAGCTAGTGCAGAACGCTGCAGCACGACTGTTGACTGGGACTTTGCGTTTCAGTCCTGTTACCCTTGTGCTGCGCGATGTGCACTGGCTGCCTATACAGTGGCAGATCACTTTCACGGTCAGTCTTCTGACCTACAAAGTCCTGCATGGACAGGGACAGAGTTACCTGCAAGAACTCCTGGTTCCCTACAGCCCCAGCTGTCGTCTCCATTCAACTGACGAGGGGTTGTTAGGGGCTCCCAGGGTGTGGCTGAAAACATCGGGGCCCGGGCTTTTATGTTTGTGGCACCATCCTTGTGGAACTCTCTACCTCGTCAGATTAGGGAGTGCAGGACCATGGAGAGCTTTAAAAGCAGCTTAAAAACACATCTATTTAAGCAGGTTTCAGCGTCTGATGTTTTATGCTTTGTGGGAAATTTTAATTGAAGCTGAATTATTTGTAAGATTTTATTGACTTATTCTTTAATATGTATGTATGTCCAGTGCTTTAACACTGGAATTGCACTATATAAATAAAATATTATTTATTATAATATTATGTTATGGAGGCCTCCCAAAGAGAGCTGACTTGCAAATGCTATATTGCCAGGGCAAGGAGCTTGATCCCCTTGTCTGCCCTTTGGAAAGCATTGTGGCATACCTCTGGTCTCTCTCTCTCTGTCATGACTGCAAGCAATAACCCTTAAGGTGCTCCTGGCAATTATCTCTGCTTTCCAGGTGTGGACTGATATGCCAGCAGTGGTTCAGGAGAAGGTGGTTGGGCACTTTTTCAAGGACCTTGATCACCTGTCTCCTGCAGGGTGTGAACCACCACCACGGGGCCTTCTGCTGGTGCTTGCTGTGCTCATGGGCAAGACATCTGAGCCTATGTACAGGTGTGTGATGTTACACCTATTGTAAAAGACTGCCTTCTTGGTGGCCATAATGTCAGCCACAGGATTAGTGAGCTCCAGGAGCTCTTGATAGAGTCTCCGTGCCTAGTCTTCCACAAGGAAAGTTTTCCTTCACCCCACCTGAAGTTCCTCTCGAAGGCCATATCAGAGTTTCACTATAACCTAGTGATTAGCCACCCTTTATATTTTACCAACCCTTCTCCAGAAGTCGACCACGTGCTCCATAAGCTGGACTAATGCGGGGTCAGGGCGTAAAGCGGCATCAAAGAGAGTGGGAGTTGCCCCAATGCATCAGTGCCCCTGCAGCAACTTGATGATCATGTCGCACCCCACAATCATTGCTTTACCTGTCTGGGTCCTCACCATGAGCGTGACACCTGGTTTTCTATGAACTATTGTACTCTCATTATCCACACGACAAGGTTGGGGAGAGATTCCCCCCCACCGACCTTCAGAGAGTGTCAGTGCACTCGTGATGCCAAGACCAGGTCTCTAGGCTCCACCCTGAGCCCCCCCCCCCCAGGTTCTATAGAGGCCAGCAGGGATTTGGCCCTCTCCCCTCTGCTCCACAGCTTGCTTGGGCGGGGGTCCCAGCGAGGGGTTTGTGGGGCAGTTGTCCTCCGGTGGGGGGGGGGTTACTGGTCACCCCTCGCGGTCCAGGGTCCCCTCGGAGACACGGACGATCCATGTTGTGGTGCCTCAGCTATACGCTGGGCCTGTTCTGGTGGTCCCCTCAGTGCTGCGGGCAGACGCTGATCTTTGTGCCAGAGGGCTGAGAATCCTGTGGTAGCAAAGTTAGAGATCTCCCTGATCTCGTTCTCTGCCTCGGGAGGGTGAGGATTGGGATGATCCTGATTGGTTGCTGGGCTCCGAGGAGCCTTCAGATTCTGCTTTGGCCTAAGGCATCTTCAGATGGGTGCCGTTAGTGGCGCCGCCGCTCCGAAGACTTCCGGTGCTGGCGGCTCTTTTGGAGTCTGTTCTGTTACTCTTGGGATTTGGTTTCCAGTGCTGCAACCAGCACCAGCTTGGAAGCTGTAGCTGTCTCTGGTGCTGGGTCTACTCCTCTTGTGGTGTCGACTTTGGCGATCTGGAATGGTGCTCAGGGGAGCTCCACAGTCACTTCCACAGTGACTGGGGCACCCCCTTCCCTGTCTGTCAGCCCAGATTCTTCCAGCAGTCTTCTCCTAGGGCCAAGTCTCTTTCCTCGGGGTCGAGGGTTGGCAGGACTCATTCTGGGCAGTGGCCTCTTCAGGGGCCCCTGGAGGAGTCGTTGTGCAGACTCTTCGCTGCCTCCCTCCGCTTTGGGAGAAGATCCTGCAGCTGTTGGGGACTGGGGCTTTCCAGTGGACTCTGTATGGCTCCTGTCTCCCCACTTGGAGGTTCCCCCTCAAGAACAATACCCAGTCCACCCCTTGTTGGTTGGGCACACTGAAGTGGGCGAGATAGGCAGCCCCCACCTTCGGGAGGGGTTCCCTGCATGATCCCGCAGTCCTTGCAAAGGATCTTCCCTAGTTCGCCAGGCTGTGTCCTCTTCTGTTCCTCTGCCTTCCCTTCCCCTCTTCCCAGTCTCTTGGGCCTGAGAGGCCCCATGACATGGGAACAATTCAGGGGTTCAGTGACTGCATTCCTCCACTATCTTAGTGCACTCCACAAGGTCATTTTTAGACCTCAAACTCCTGCGTCACCTGCCTCTGAGTCGAGCTCTTCTGAGTCTTCTACTTCTTCCACCAAGGAAGAGGATACCTCCCTCCACTACTTTGCTGATGCAGACTTCACATCCTATCAGCGCTTCCTAGCAGAGATGTTGGTGGAGCTCCATGTCTCCCATTTTGCCAGATGTAACCCAGGCTGTGCAACACTGTCATTCCTGGAGGATTGCAGTGCTGACCATTTGGTCATACCTCCCTGGCCACAGCCATTCTCGGAGGCCTCGCACACTGTCTGGCAATGTCTCACTGCTCCAGCTCCTGCCCCTAGGGACAGCATGTGCAGGTATTACACTGCAGTGGGGTCTCTTAAGTGCCACGCCACACCCCACTTTGGGAGTGGAGCTCCTTGACACCCCATCTGGGCATTGTTGCCCTCATCATGACCGTCCCCCCTGGATGCTGACTTGGCTGAGTTAGACCGATGGGGAAGAAGGATGTTCTCTTCAGCACACCTTCTGTTGCGAATAGCTGCTCATCAGGCACACTAGGTGGCCTATGCAGGGCATATCTGGACGCGGCTGTGCCAGCTCCTTGCGGCCATGCCTGACAGTGAGGAAACCCAGCAAGCCATTCGCCTCACTACTCAGGGCCTGGAGCTAACAAGACACCTCTCAAGGGCAGTGTACATCTCTCAAGGGCAGTGTACAATGCCAGTGAGGTGGCTTCCATGCTGGTATGAACTTTGGTCTGCATCAGATGGAATGCATGGCTTCGCCTTTCAAGGTTGTTACTCTTGTCCCGGCATAGTGTGCTGTCCTCACCATTCTGGGGGGGTCTGCTTTTTCTCTTGTAGGGCACGGTGTGAACTGCAGGGGTGCCTTCCATCTCCTGGATCTCAGGAGCCTCCACCGGCCCATGTACATCCACGGGCCTCGCCAAGCACATAGACAGGGCTCTCTCCTCCTGTGTTAATCCCCCACAGGGGGCTGGGGGGATTCTCTTTTTCCCCTCAGGGTTTGCCATCTTGGCACTCGGACCCATTGGTAATGAATGATGAAGATTAACTTGGGTAAGATATGAAAATGATGCATTTACCGTAATTATTGATCTTCCCAAGTATCTTCACCATTCATTAAGTGCACCCTCCCTCCCTGAAGCCAGGCGCTGGGCAGCGCTGTCCCCCCTCTCTCTCTTCTCCCTACTTCTTGAGTCTAGGGTGAGAGTTAAGGGGGGGATAGCTCTTCTTAGGGACAATCCTTGCTCTTTTATGCCATCTGGCATTCTGCTGGCCTCTTTTGGACTGATCTTCCCTGAGAGGCTTAACTTACCCTTCTATTAGAGGGTGAGACGCTCCCCTTTTAGTGTCTTCTCCTCTGCCTCTTCTAGGTCTTCTGTCTTCAGGGGATCATCTTATATCTCAGCACAGGTCCACTCTTCCATTGTGTTCCCCTCTGCACATTTATTTAAAAAAAAAAATTATTAATAATGAGGAGCAAGCATGGATCATGCTTGTTTCTCAGCTGTGTCAACCACTCTTTTTCTCCTCCTGGAGACCCTTTGCAGAGTCCATGATAAAGAGAGACCATTGGAGTCTCCATTAGTACCTCTCGTGAGAGCTACCCTTGGGCTTATTAATTCCTCCTCCCTCTCCCGTCCCTCCTTCCACTCCAGTCAAGCAGGAGAGCTCTCAGCTCAGCAGGTGGAGAAGTGTTCACATCTAGTGCCACTTCTTTTGGGCTCAACTAGGCCAGATTCTTCTCGTATCCTCCTCCAGGTTCTTGTCTGGTTAAGGGCCAGGTATCCTCTTATGGCTGCAAAAAAACAAAACAAAAGAGGGAAGGAAGGTTTATGGGGAAGGAGTGAGTTTTTGGGAGGAAGACTATTGCATCTCTCTCCCCGCCCCCCGCCCTTCTCTTTTTTCCTGCTCCTTGGGGCTCCCCCTGCATGCTGGCCATCCCTGCCTTTCTTAGTCTTTCCCTCTAGCCTGTACCCCTGCAGTCAGCTTTATCTTTATTTTCTTCCACCCACCCCCCTCTATCCTTGAGCACCCTTGCAATCCCTCTATCTGTATCCTTCTCTTCCTCTCTGGTGGACAGAACTGAGGGCTGAGGAGGAGTCGGTGTAGGTTGCTGGCCAACCCGCAGGCGCCACATAGAATGCTGGCCTCGTGGGTGACGCCATCCCAACACCATCTCCTCCAGCTGTGAAAAATTTAAAGAAGCAGAGCTCTTCATCTTCCCCAGCAGAATTCAGAACTCCAGCTAGACCCATTAGTAATGAATAGTGAAGATACTGGGGAAGATCAGTAACTACAGTAAGTAAGTAATTTTCTTTTACTCACTTGTAACCATTGATCTTCCATGGAGTGGTCTCTTGCAGCAGGTAATACACTTGGATAGTCACCAGAGGGCACATGGCTGCTGTCTTCTAGCAGTCTTTCACCAGAGGATGCCCACCGATGACATCATCATCGTGCTCCTATATGAGTGAGTGGTCCCTGATCTCTTCAGTTTCTTTTTTTTTTTTTGCCGGCTTCAACTCACATGCAGTTCTTCTTCTTAGTGCCTGCAGTTCTTTATCGACGAAACCTGAATCCTGGAACAGTGTTTCATTTCACCGTTCGCACCACCAACGACAGGATTCTTTCCTCATCATCGATTACAACACTAACATTTATTTTTTTCTTTTCAACAAAACGACACGGCTTCCACCCTCGTCGATGGTCATGATAAACATGACTTCCTCGTCAGCTGTCAGTACTCCAAGTGACTCTCCATCTACGGCGCTTCCACCCTCGTCAGCTGTCACTGTTCCAAAGTGACTCACCATCAACTTTTCCATCGATGGTGCATCTCATTGACTGGGCTTCCACTTTCTTCATTAGTCATCGTAAACATGACTTTCTCATCGACAAGGCTTCTCCCTCGTCCACTGTCACTGCTCAAAGTTACTCTCCATCAATGGGACTTCCACCCTTGTCAACTGTCCCTGCTCACCATCGACTTTCCATCGTCGGTGCACCTCATTGATGGGGCTTCCACCTTCATCAATGGTCATCCATAACATGACCTTCTCATCAACAGGCCTTTCACCCTCGTCGACTGTCACTGCTCCAAGTGACTCATCGTCAACTTCTCAATTGACGGTGCACCTCATTGACAGGGTTTCCACCCTTGTCAGTGGTCATCATAAACATGACTTTTTCATTGATGAGGCTTCTCCCTCGTCTACTGTCAGTACTCCAAGTGACTGTCCATCAACAAGGCTTTAACCCTCATCGATGATCGTCATGAACATGACTTCTTTATCAATGAGGCTTCACCCTCGTCGACCATCTCTGTTCCAGGTGACTCCCCGTCGACTTATCCATCGACGATGCAACTCATTGACGTGGCTTTCACCTTCATCAGTGGTCATCATAAACCCAACCTCCTCGTTGACGAGGCTTTCACCCTCATCGACTGTCACTGTTGCAAGTGACTCACCATCGCCTTCTTCATTGATGATATTTGAACCAATAATTATTTATAAGCATGACCTGGAGAACATACTCCTCATTCTTCTCAGTATTGCTGTCGTCGATGGCCACTGCTACCAGTGTACACAGTCGACAGTGCACATCATCGACGGGGCTTCTACCTTCATGGATGGTCATTGCCCCCGGTGACTCATCCTCAACTTTGTTGACTGTGCTTGCATAATAAATTGCCTTTTCTCGATGGCCACTACTGCCTGTGCACACCATCGCAGGGGCACCATATTTATACATGACCATTGAAGGGGTTGCATTCCCTCATCAACAGTCGCCATTCACGGTGCACCACAAAATGGCTTCATTCTAGACAACTGTCCATCCTTTGTCAAGACTGCTCTTGAACACTTTATAGGCTTTCTCGTCAAAGATTGCCTTCCTATTTCTCCCTTGTCCACCCTTTCAGTCCGGGACACGGGATTTCATTTCTCAGCCTCTGTGCTTCACATATGCAAGGCTTTCAGCCTCTCACCCCAGTGGACAGCATTCAGCCCTCCTCAAAACACAAGGATGCTGTCAGTCACACTACAGACTCCATTCCTGCCGATCCTTCCTTGCCATGATGTTCTGTAATACAGTTTTGACTGCGTGGGACCAGCTGTTACTGGTCTCTGCTATGGCTGGAGAAACAAAACTACTTATACCACTTTCCAGTGGACCACCCCTTCATTACAGGGGCCCAGACTCCTCTTTAGTGGCCATCAATGCAGCTCATGGTCAATGCCTGGTAACCCATGAGCTCACTGCTTTTCAGTAGAGAGTCTTATCTCGAAGGCGCGTAAAGTAAGCTCTCTGCCTTTGTGTCTTTACCTTACATGAGCTATATAGTCAAGTACCAACAGTACTCTTTGATTCTCTACTTTGGTTTCCTCAACAAACTTTCTGTTTGTCAAGGTAATAAAACAATTGTTCATATTATAATTCTGTCTCCAGATGCTACTCTGGATATAACGTGACTCACTCTACAGACCCTGAGTGTCTGACCCTCTACCATATATGCAGTGTGAATACACTGTTTTTTAAGGCTTAAAATCCTTTTGTTTTGAAAACCCAGACCATTCTGGAAGAAATCCAAGCTTCAGGTACGACTTTACGCAGAGTTCATGATATATCTTTACTTATCACAGCCTCTGGACCCTCTCTATTCCTGATCTTTCCTCTGAGGCATAGGGGAACTATGAGTACCTTACAGGTTTGCCTCTGGGGATGTCTTCAATTTCAGATCACATCCAATGATTCTACCTCTGTCTTCAATGGCTCTTATGCACCCACCCTCCTGGGTGCCCACACCAGTCAACCTCAGTTTACTCCCCATGGGTCTTCCCCATAGCGAGATCTTGGTTGGCATGGGTGACCTCCTTGCCCGACCCTTCCCGGCCAGGTACGTGAGTTCCGTCAGTGAATGGGCTCTTTGACATTGCTCAAAGAATGGACATACTGGAGCTCATCTCCGCTCCTCCCCCTCGTTTCTTCCTACACATTTTGTATTTCTCCAGAATCATGCACCCATTTCCAGGGAAGAACTATTTCCTTAATCCTATGGAATATGGTCACCAGGGTTCCCATAGTGGACCTACATTGTCACTTTTTGTTACCCTACCTTTGATCTTTGTCTAACCTAAAGGTCTTTTCCACATGTCTGGTACTTGGTGACAACAGCACCATACTAGGCCAGACTCTTCATGTCCCCTTGCCTACATGAATTGTATGTTCTTGCAACATCCAGGGGTTTCCTGCCCACCGACCCCATTTATTTCAGCACTTCAAAATAATCGCTTACTGGCCCCAATCAAGTCGGGTCCTGGCCTAGCAGCTTCAAAACATAGAAGCAGTGCGGGACACAGTCAAGGGGCGACCCATCCAGTAGACCCTGACTACACAATAGAGACAGCGACTAGGGACCTATGCTTCGGTCACTCCTGACTTTCTGTTGCCCTCCACTGGTGGACCCTTCATTTCCACTTCATTTAAGGCATACCCATATAGTCCCCACCTCCGTATGCCCAAGCCATGGGACGCAGACCTGGCCCTCTCCACATAATCCTGCTGGACATAAGGGTGGTGTACCTCGCCCTCCAGGCTTCTCTTCTTTCCTCTTTGCTGAAACCTGTCTTACTTTGGACGGTCAACTCAGTGGTATATTTCCTACACAATCAAAGGGAGCCAAGGTCCCTCAGCCGCTACACGGAGCCTGTGAGGGTCTGACACACCATCTACAACTGGAACAGCCTTTGGCGGCCTTCCATCCCTCCAACTGTCACAATATCTTATCCAGTACAGTGTACCCTGCCAAATGTACAACTTAACCTTGCTATAGTGCTTTTTTGTAGCCATCCCCTGTGACTACCGGTAGTGTCACCACTTCCCTTGCAGTCCAGATATACTGACTCAGTGTTGGGGCACTTTCCTTCACCCCCAACCTGAACACCCTGGACCTCTCCAATGGCTAATATTCTCTGGATTTAATGTAAAACGTTTACCAGGGAAACATACAAGACTAAAATAGAAATGCTTTACCAAATGGGTTGCTTACCACTCTCTAAATCCATTTTAATGTATTTTAACCAACATATTGGACTACTTGACCTCACTTGTCAAGAAGGGCCTTGCCTATTCCTCTGTTTAAGTTCATCTGGCCTCTATTTCA
The DNA here is from genome assembly GCA_016271365.2 of Neoceratodus forsteri. Lineage (NCBI taxonomy): Eukaryota > Metazoa > Chordata > Ceratodontiformes > Ceratodontidae > Neoceratodus > Neoceratodus forsteri. The sequence goes on from CM028133.1 coordinate 273,261,647, forward strand.
GCCTTTCTCGAACCTTTTAAAGTTATACTACTGTATCAACATCATTTTGCCAGGATGTTTCTAAGAAGCATGCTACAGATCAGACTTCCCATCAATCGGCCGGCCCCTCCTTGAGATCTGAATTCCTACTGGACAAGCTCACCCTCCCATCTTTTGAGCCAGCGGCTAACACCGCTCCACGCTTCCTGTCCTGGAAGACAGTATTTTTAGTTGACGTCACTTCAGCTTGCCATATTTCTGAGCTTCATGCCCTACTATATTGAGAGCCTGACTTATTAATCTTCCACAAGGATGGACTGGTCCCCCCCCCCTTTTTTTTTTTTTTGCCCAAGGTGGTCTTGGAACACACCTTACATCAGAAAACCTCTCAACTATTTGTGACCTTCGCCTAGGCAGGGACGGTTCCCCTGTTGGCTAAACAAACCCTCTCCAATGGGTTAGCTCATTATATAACCATCCGTTATATAACAAGCCATTACCAGGACCTGACCAAGCCCATTCTACCAGAGCTATGGCCCCTACAGTGACCTGTTTTAAAAGAGCCTCTATCACAGACATCTGCAATGCAGCTACCTGTCCGCAATTCATACTTTCACGAAGCATTACTACTTAGACGTTGCTTCACGCCGTAGGATGGCCTTTGTCTGAGCTGTCCTACAAGGCTTCCTGTCATAATGACCACCCATCTTAGGTTTACTGCTTGGGATTCATCCCAGGTGTATTACCTGCTGCGAGACCACTCCGTGGAAGATAGTACAGTTACATAAGAATTTACCATAACAGTAGATCTTTGAGGAGTGTCTCTTGCGGCAGGTACGTTCCCTCCCTCCATTCCCCTCCTTCTCTAAGAGAACGATTTTAGATCCAGATGCATATGGGAAGGGATACATATGGTATCTCTGATCCCTTCAGTCCTCGCTTAACAAGCTGAATCTGGCGGGGAACTGAGGATACTAGGGACCGGCCAGTCTTATATAGGAGCACGATGAGGATGTCATCGGTGGGTGTCCCCTGGTGAAAGACTGCTAGAAGAGAGCTGCCATGTGCCCTCTGGTGACTACACAAGTGTATTACATGCTGCAAGAGACACTCCTCAACAATCTACTGTTACAGTCAATTGTTACGTAACTGTATTTTCTAGGAGTGGTATATGGTTCCCGTCCACATAACCCACCTGGCACCCCTCCCAACCCCCGGCAAGTGGCACACAGATCCATGCTTCCATATACAATGATCTGACGTCACAGGGTGGAGTTTGGGGACATACTGCCTGAGTGGTGGGAGGAACGTAGCTTAAAGATGTCCAACAGAAAGCCTGTTCCTGTGGAACTGCCAGAGTGTGGAGGAGCATCGTATACTACGCATAAAACAGTGGTTACAGATGGGTAACCTATCTTTACTCACCTGTATCCATAGTTCTATTAGTGGTAGTCACTCTGCACCCACACAGCCAATCTCCCCTCCCCTGGCAAGTGGCACCCAGATCTCTGCTTCCAGCCTGCAAAAGATCTGGCTTCACATGGCAGAGACAGATGATATACCACCCGGGTAGTGGGTGGAGCTTAGTTAGAAGACTTCAGATGACTCTTCTGTCTCCAGAAGAACTGCCAGAGTGTGGATATGAACTGAATACCACTAACAGAACTACATTTACTGGTGAGTAACCTAGATTTCACCCCTGCTGGCTCCACTCTAGGCTGCTGATGAGTTACAACAACCTTACCACATGCCTTAATAGTTCTTAGGGCAGGAGATGTGTGGTCCTTTAGGCCACTAGTGTGGTCAACCCTGCCTCCTCACCTTCTGGGTCACAGCTGTGTTGGTGACTGCGTAGGGACATTGGCATTGTTCTTGCCAGTTTGTATTACTGTTTTAACTCTTTAAAAGGGAACTTACTGTATGTAGGTCTTCAGGTTTGCTCTAAATCAGAAAGACTGAAAAATACTTTAAATAAGATACAGGGCTTACCTGTAGATGTCAGCAGTCTATAAATGCAGAGTTGTGCATTTTTGACAGAACAATAAGAATGCAATGTACCTAATCAATAATAAACCCATAAGTACATCGACCAGTGAAAAGGACTTGGGGGTCTGGATATCCGACAGTCTTAGCTTTGAATATCATAATAGAGAATGTACCAAAAAAGCATATAGAGTTATGGGTAGTATCATGAGAAATATTCAGAGTAGAAAGGAGGAGGTGTAAATGCCTCTTTATAGATCATTGATAAGGCCCCTTTTTCTACAGCACAAAATATTGTTGCTTAAAATCAACTGAAAGTGTTCAAAGGAGGTTCAATACGAAGGTTATTGGATTGAAACAAAACCTATGGTGAAGGAATGCAAGTTCTGACCTTGTATTCAATGTCATATAGGAGAGAAAGAGGGGGATATGTTTTATGTATATGTGTGTGTGTGTATATATGTGTGTGTGTATATATACACACACACACACACACACACACAGATATATATACAGAGCAACGAAAGATGCTGTGATGATGAAGGGTGCTGGCTTTCAAATGAGAACCAAATCAGTTAGGGCTGGGTGGGGTCACACAAAACAGTTAATGGGAGAGGTATTTAGAACTGTCAGGAGTCGTCTATGGTTTATTCAAAGCGCTGTTTGTAGGTGGAATGCACTGCCTAGTGAGGTGGTAGATGCTTCATCAGTTCACATGTTTAAAAATATGTATGATCTATACATAGGGAATAAAGTTAGGGAGTTCCACCGCTAACTGGTGGTGGCAGGTCTGTTATGGCTCTAGAGGCCGTTTGACCTGTATCAATACCTATGAACCTATAAATATCCACCTCTAAGGATGTGCAGTGGTATTGCAAGTCAGCAGTTATTTCATGGATTATTTTGAGATAGAAATTACATACTTGAAAAAGGAGTTTTACTCTTGGTGTACTTCTCTGGAAAAATGTTTTAAAATAATTATGTTTGGGGGAAATGGTGCTTTACAACATATGTGTCCTTAAACATGACATCAGTTTCTGTCTTAAGATTCCAAGAAATAGTTCTTGCCTTGATTTAATGTAAGGCAGACTTTGACGCACGGGGTAGTTTTCTCCAGGGTGCTGACACCAATACCAATATATATTTTTTTACTGGCTTACAAACTATGGGCCCTGTAAAACACTTGTGTTCTCTTCAGTTTTTAGGTCGTATTGACACACAAAATGAAAACATACGTGCAACCTCGCTTTGTGTGCTACACTCCATCTCTGTACAGCAGGTAGTGAGAGGGGGTTCACAATCCAAGTTGGACTAAACACAGAGAGGGCCAGTGTGACCTAACTAAATAATTTAGAGAAACTAAACTATAACATTAACAGTGATGAGTCAGCCACTAGGGATGTCTCTCTAATTCCTGTCCAGCATTCAACAATGCATGGAGATAGGTAGGGAGATGGCCAGACTGGATGACTCTTCAGGGTCCTTTTCTGCAGACACAATCTGTGTGTCTATAAACAGAAAAAAAAAAAGTCATACAGTTTTGCAGATAAGTTCATCTATACTTGTGCAGAGTCTCAGGATGAAACTCCCAGGACACACCTGGAAATGAACTTCGGCTCAGAGTGACTTTCTTGGCCAAAGATTCTAAAATAAAGTAAAAACTGTCAGTAAATGCATACTCGGCATCCTTTCTTTCAGTCTAAATAAAACAAGCCTGGATAAAGCTGACAGTGCAGTGCATTTTTCACAGTTAATGCTATAACATTACAGGATGACACAAGAACAGAGGTTCCTCCCGGAGCACCACAGGAGAGAGCCAGCATCATAGTGGAGATCGATAACCAAGAACTGAGTGAACTCAAGATGAGGTTAGTATGGATTGAAGTGACTTTGCTCCGAAAATGGAGTTGTGTGCTTCAGCTGATTGACTGACAGGGACATCTGACCTTCCCATATATACACTTCTTTGACCATACTCCAGTCAGTGAGACCACCTTAAAGGTAAAGATCTTCTTCCAGGATATCTTCTCCCTTAGGTCACACTTTAGGAACTATAGTAGCCAGCGCTAAGACCACACAGAAATTTTGCTAGCCAGTGGCCACCCATTTTGACATGCCCACGACTATGAGTATATAAGCATGGGCAGCCCCATCACGCCTCAGTTCTTTTCCTGCCGTCTATCATCCTTGTCAGGCCTGCTAAAGGAAGTACAGTCAACCGAACCGTTGCCATTTAAATTATTTTAATAAGTGTTTAATTGTCTCTACATGCTGCCAAACTCGAAAGAGCCTTTATTTTGATATTGTAAGTGCGGAGATAAAATTTACAAAGAAGATACACACATGGTCTGGGTGTGCTGTCTAGGCGTGTCTCACAGTATGAACACTTGTGAGATGTGCCAGAGCTTCAAGAAGGCTACTAGATGATGCTGCAAGAAAGGTCTAGAAAACTTCCTTTAGCTAGAAACTTTGAAAGCCATGGAAAAGGAGCAGGGCCCAAAGTCTGTGTCTCCCTCGCCGTCTGCCAAGAAGCAGCTGCCAGAGTTGACAGGGAATTGTCATCATCATAGCCCTCATCCTTGTCAGGCCACAAGCACAAACAGAAAAAGAAAGATCTGCTTTGTTGGTGAGGTCCCAGTCACCATCAAGACAAGGTACATCTGCGTCATCGCCCACTCAGGTGACATTGACAACCTCCAACTGTCAAAACACCAAGGTTGCAACTTGGCTTAGGCACTGTCATACCTACTGTGGATGGTAGAACGCCATCATTGTTGGGGCAAGGATGGCGACACAAGTAGTCACAGCCCCTTTACTGGGCACTGTCGACTCCAGAGCTGTGTTGGCGTCATTCTCAAAAATGATCAGATGCATTTTGCCTGGACTACAAACATGGGCAGTTATTCCACCAACTGGGCCTCCTGTTACTCAGCCCTCATCAATGGGTTCCTGTAGCACACCACAGATTCCTCCTCCTCTCAGCTGCAACCAGTGTTGCTGGTGCATCCTGCAGCTCCTGACATCGATGGAGACATTGACGATAAAGTAGAATATAATCCTAACCATATGTATTTAGAGGAGGAATATGAACAAGAATTAATTTTTAGCACCTCACTGTAGTTCTGCCCTCTCATCTTGCAGTGAGGACTCAGTGGTTTATTCCCCAAGATCTCCTCCTGAGGATCCAGCTTTCCAGCCATGATGTGGCAAATGCAGTCTGCCATGGACGTTGCTGTGGAAGAGGAAGAGTCCACAAAAAAATCTGATAGAACTTTTTTGACATGACCTGTTCTCCCTCCACTATAATTCCACCTACATATATCCTGCACTAGAGTATGCTACCTTTGCTGCATGGTACAGACTAAACTCGCTGCCTGCAGTTCCTAGAAAGACTGACGAGCAGTATCCTGCACCATCTGCTAAGTGATATTATTCTAACCAGCCAGAAACTGACTCTGCAGTCGTCATGGCAGCTCATGATAGGTCTAGGGTACCTCAACAGATGAACACTTTACCTTCTGATAAAGAATGTAGGAGGCTGGATGTGATGGGTTGGTGTAGTTATGCCTCTACCTCTTTGGGCCTTAAGATTGCTAACTGCCAGGCCTAAATGATAAAATATCAGAACAACCTGTAGAAAGCTGCTTGTACTGCAACCCAGGCTTTGCCTGATGGCTCTGCCAAGAATGAGTTACTTAAAACATTATCTTTCGGTGCTGAGGTTGGAAACATATGCTGCGCTTAGCTTATGATGTCTCTACTTCTGCCAGGGCTGCTACTTCCAGCATTTGCATGAGAAGATAGTCTTGGCTCAGAGTTGTTTTTTTATTTTTTTTTATTTTAAACTCTGTGTGTTCCCCTGCCGACCAGTTCCCTTCCACCAGTCCCCCCAGCCATGTCACCCTGGTGTCTGCTGGAACTTACTTAATGCATGCTTCGCAGGCATTTAGCTGGCCAGGTTCAGAGCCTGCAGTGTACCGGTGTCACCCAACAAGTTGGTACTGTTTCTGACTTTTTATTTTGCCCCTGATGCAGAGATGACGCATGCAGTGATGCCAATGGTGGCACCACGCATGCTCCTATGCATGGCATGCCAGGCATCTGCCTCACCTCTGCCCCCCCCCCATGTTGGCAGTGTCAGTGTGCCAACCCCCAGATTCCACTAGGGACCAAGCTAACACCAACCGCTGGTCCCCTCCATCCAAAGGAGAGGAGAGCAATCCTCTAGATGCTCGATCCTCTCTTTCCCTGGTCAGCCCCCATCAACCCACTCGCACCACTAACATGGGTCGCCGGCGTGGCAGGAGGTAAGGCATCCATGCCTCAGCCCTCCATGCCACTGAGCCGGCCAGGCCAGAATTGTTGGCTTTACCAGTAATCTGCAGCAAGCAGTTTTGAATTCCCCTTTTAGAGGAACAAAACTGTTTGACTGTGATGTTGAAGAGGCCCTTTGTGGCCTTCAGACCTCAAAAAATGACCCTAAGATCTGTGAAGTTCCTGTGTCCCACTCCAGCTAGGGGTCATGGGAGGCGCTTATTCCATCAGCCTGCTGTCCATGGTAACCGTGCCTGCCATTAGCAAGGTACAGGTAAAGGAAGTGGCCCCCTGCCGGGTCCCTTCCCCCTAGGTGCCTGTAACGAACACTTAAAGCAGCTGATACTGGTGGCAATGCACCCATCTGACTCTCTTCCAGCTATATCGCCACCTCCACTGTTACTTCCAGGTATGGTTGTGGAGGGCAGGGTCTCCCTGCAACTGAAACAGTGGCGAGAGATCACTACAGACGAGTGGCTTCTGGAGATAATTGCAAGGGGGCATGCTCTGAAGCTGTTAGAAATCCCTCCTGATCATCCTCCGCCTGTGTAGGATGTCGGGGATCTTAACTTCTACATTGAATATAAAAAGTTTTGAATAGTATCCCTGCAGGCTCTCATTCCTCTTGTGCAAACAGGGAACTGGCTTTGTTCTCTGGACATGAAGGATGCATACCTCCGTGTAAGGATCAAGAAAACCCACCGGGAATACCACCGCTTTGTGCTGGAGGGGGAACACTACCAGTTCAGAGTACTGGCCTTTGGCTTGTCTTCTGCTCCATGGATCTCTACCAAGTGCTTGGCAGTAGTAGAAGCAGCCCTTCACAGGGAAGGCTTATGTATTTCCCTATCTGGACAACTGGTTTCTCAAGGCCAGTTCCATAGAAGCTCTGCTATATAATGTCTTGGACACAGCAGCTGTTCCAAGAATTAGAGGTCATGATGAATGTGCCAGAGTTTGTATTGACTCCCTGCCAATGACTGCAGTACATAGGTGCAGTTTTGGACACAGAGAAGGGATGTGCTCTCCTGACACAGGTCAGTGTAGACAATGTGATTGCCCAGGCTGGCTCTCCTGACACAGGTCAGTGTAGACAATGTGATTGCCCAGGCACAGTTGATATATAGGAGTCATTGTGTCTCTACGAAGACAGTGTTACATCTCATGCCTGTTGCCATAGTGATTGTGCCACTGGTATGTATTCATGTGAAAATCCCTTAGTGAACACTCCTGGTCCAGTGGGATCAGTTGACGGACGAGCTGGACCAAATGGTTCTCGTCATGTCTCCTCTTCACAGAGCATTACTGTGGTGGATGGATTGCAAACACTTATTGAAGGGTGTTCCATTCCTTGTACCAGCTACTGTACAGATCCTCACCACAGATGCCTTGGGCTTTGGCTGGGGTGCTCAGTTTGGCCCTTACCGGACACAAGGGTCATGGATCAAGGTAGAGGGCAAGCTGCACATAAATGTCCTGGAAATGAGGGATGTCCTATATAGCCTGCAGGCATTTCATAATCATCTTTGCACCATTCGTCTGCTAATCCAGACGGACAATGCCAGTGTGATGCATTATATCAACAAACAAGGGGACACACACTCCTATCCTTTATGCAGGGAAGCAGTGAGAGTATGGTACTATACTGGGCTCTGTCTCATGGCCTACAGCTATCAGCCATACATCTCCCAGGTCTCAAAAACATCTTGGCAAACAGGCTAAGCAGGTCACAGTCCAGGATTCATAAATGGCAACTGACCAGTTCGCAAGATGTGGTCATTCAGAGTTGGATCTTTTAGCGTCCCCACACAACACAAAACTGCCACATTTCTGCTTGCTTGCTTCAGAGTCTGGAGTGTTCTGGCAAGACACGCTGTCCCTCTCTTGGAAGAGGAAATTCCTGTGTGCGTTCCCCCAATTCTTCTAATACAGAGAGTCCTCCTCAGTCTGCAGATGAAAGGTGCTACCCTTATCCTCATAGCCCCATTATGGCCTCAGCAGATATGGTTTTTACTCATACAACAAGAAGTGGTGGTGGAGCCTCCAGTTCTCTACCATTGTGTCAGGGTCTGTTGTCACTGGACAGAGGGGTCCCTGGTCCGTCCGGACTTGAAGTCCCTACATCTACATGAATTGCTCCTGAAAACATAGCCATGGCACGTTTTGAAGTTTCCCCTAAAGTTGCTGATGTTATGGTTGTGGCTAAAAATGCCTTCTACCAGATATATTTATTCCTTAAAGTGGAAGCAGTTCACTTTGTGGGCTGTTTCCAAGAATTTGGACGCATTTACATGTCCTGTAAATGCAGTGCTGGACTACTTGTTGTCCCTGTCAGATTCTGGCCTGTAGTATTGCTCCTTTAAGGTGCATTTGGCTGCTATATCAGCCTTCCATCCCCTTATTGATGGATGTACGGTTGTACAACTGGAGGTGTCCCATACTTTTTTGAGTGGTAGCCTGCATATGAAATCTCCTATTTGTAATCCAGTCCTTCCCTTGGACTTGAATTTTGTGGATGAGAAAGTTATGTTGGCTCCATTTGAGCCAGTCGTGAGGTGTGGCCTACGTTTACTGTCATGGAAATCAGTATTTTTAGTTGCAATCACTTCTGTCTGAAGGATTTTAGAGCTGCAGGCCCTAATATGTGAGGCTTCTTATTTGATTTTTCACAAAGATAGAGATCTTCCAGCAGGCCAACACTGGTAGGATTTAGCCATCAGGCACAAGGACCACATGGAAACTTTCTAGCTAGTAGTCTACCACAGGGGGACTGCCCACCACCAATATCACCCTCCGATGTCGGCCTATCCTATAAAGGCGGGCGGTTCCACACATCCTCCTCAGTTCTTTCTCGCCGTCGACCCGTGCATGTCTGACCTTAGCGAATGCTGCAGCTACAGTCAACCACCATTTCCCGTGCTTGCCACGCTTTTTTATTTTCTTATTTTCTTTTTTTAATTTTCAGTGGTACCGACATCGAGTTTGTCTTATTCCACCTGCCTCGTCTTCCGACCGCTCCGCAAAGTGTGCCTGCGGCAAAAAAATTTCTGAAAAAGACGGTCACTCTGCTTTATCCTGTGCCTGTGCCCCAGCGACAATACCAAAGCCTGCCAGATCTGCCAGAAATTAACCAGGCCACTCAAAGACATCATCTAAAAATCCTGGGAGAGCCATCTAATCAAGCAGAAGCTCATCGTGAGGGATAAGAAGCTGCAGGCCAGGAGCTCTTCGGCTTCACCAGCCCAGTTTTCCTGGGCTTCCTGCTCTCCTCGGTCCTGGGAAAAATTTGGCGGGAACACTAGGACCAGTCTGTTTTCCCGCTCATGATCTCCCCATAAACCTTCGACTGCATTGGGGTCAGCCCCTATGGCCCCTGCCATTACTCCCGCAGGGCTGCCAGTGGCACCACCGCACATGTCTCTATCACAGGCAGCAGCTCCTTGTGGCCGGGGACTTTGCCTCCTACTCCTCAGCCTCTGACGCATAGGCCCATCACTTCCACAGGTTCTCAGCCAGGAGGCTCAGCCGGTGTGGGTGCGACTGGGTTAGCTCCTTTGCTGTCACCCCCTAGTCATGGTGCTGCCTCCCCTCTTTGGGCTCTGACTCCAGTCCTTCTCGGCAGCACCCACAGCAGGCTACCGCCATTTTTTCCAGTCCTGTGTTGCCTCTGCCTTCACCATGAAGGTCTCCTTCCCTGCAGGTTCCGGTCTCTCCTCTCCTGGTGCCAGTGGATTCTCCTCCCGGGAGTTCTCAAGGCGCCCACTGGGCCATCACCAGTACTGCCACTGCAGCAGCCTGCAGGCCTGGTGCCATTTCTACAGCCTGTGTCTGCTGGCCCTCTGCCAGGGTAGCCTACGCTGGCCCTGACGCCGCCTTTCCTTACCCGGTGCCGGCATACCCCATATGCTGGTATATAATTATCCTGTTCCAGTGGACTACAATGCTCTGTTTTCTGCATGGTGGTCTTTCATGCAGAAGCAGACCCCCACTTCTCAGTGTCAGCCTCCGGTGTCCCCTCGAAGGCCCGCTGGGGACAGTCCGCCCCCAGATGGGGCATGACCGGGTCCCTGTGCGCCCCTCCCGGTACATCAGGGTCTGCTGGATCCAGACCCGACGCCGGCTCTGACATTCACCAGGATGGGCACCTGCCAGCTGAAAGTGAGCCAGAGTAGGATGACTTAGATTATTCGGCGTCTTCCTCCACCCTGGGGAACTCTTCTGAGGACGAAGAACCTGTTACGGTGGTTCCTAAATCACCTCTTAATGATGCATCATGAGGCACAACCAGGCAACCATGGGCTGGGAAAAGGAGGAACAGGACCCTGAGCGGCATCGCCTGGCCATTTGTTTAAGGCAGTCTAATGCCCTCCTCTTGATAGTGCCCCCTTTTATTGACTCTTATGAAGATGTCGCAAGGGTGACTTGGAATCATCCTTTTACAACTCTAGTGGTGCCTAAGAAAGCACACAGGCTCAACCATGCTCCAGCTGCTAAGCCCATTTTGGGAGGTCAACCCAAAGCTGACTGTGGTCATCAACACAGCACATGACAACACCAGGAAACCCAAGCACCTCAGCTCCCTTCCCTCTGACAGGGAATCCAGACAGCTGGACCACCTGGGCAAGCAAATCTTCACATCCTCCACCCTGGCCATCTGGGCCATTAACTGTTTAGCCCACATGGTCCAAACCAGAATGTTCTCTGGATCCAGGCCAGGGAACTTGTTCAGGCCTTGCCCAACAACCCCTCCAAAACATAGCTCACCCAGGTACCTCAAGGTGGGATCCGACATAGGGGTGCACATCCTTTGGGCCACCTGTGATGCCGAGAGATGCCTCAGGCAGAGGAGCGGCCACAGGCATCTACCTCTAGTGTCATTCCTGGCTTCGGGTGTCCAGCTTCGCCTTTAATGTGTAGTCCAGTATTTTGGACGCCCCCTTTTTGGGGTTCCATCCTGTTCGGGGGAGGAGGATGTCCACGATCTAATTTCCTCCCTTCAGGAGTCAGGCCATGCCCTCCCGTCTGTTCACTCACTGTACCATATCCAACCTAAAGTTGGTCAGCAGCTGACATTTCACCACTCCTCCCACAGACAGGCCCACTCACCTGCCAAAGGTCAGGGAAAATGCAAAGCAACTTCAGCTTCTTCCGTAGCCGCCACCAGAGCCCCTCGAGTAGCCACCCTCCTGATGCCTGCTCCAATCTTCTGACTCCTTGGCCGACCCCTCCCCACCCCCAAAAGGGTCCTGGGGAAGGGGAGGCTGTCAGGGGTTGGTTCTCCCTGCACCCTGACAGGAGGTGGGGCATTACCTCAGACAGCTGGGTATTGCAGATCATAGAACATGCCACCCGCTAGAGCTTCTCGAGTGGCCCCCATAAAATCCTGCAGGAAACTCCTCTTACCCCCCCCGCCAGCTCATTTGTCCCTTATCTGGGAGGAAATTGAGGCTCTTTTGCAAAAAAGGGCCATAGAGCCCATCCCTCTGATCCATTAGGGGCAGGGGATTCTACTCCCACTTCTTCCAGGTCCCCAGATAGACCGGAGATCTCTGACCTATCCCGTATCTGAGTAATTTCAGCTTGTACATAGAGTACAAATGCTTCAAGATGGTCACCCTTCAGTGGTTGTTGCCCCTCCTGCACCAGGAGAATGGCTCTGTTCTCTGGACATGCAGGATGCATATCAAACTGTTTCCTTCCCATTGACGCCTCTTCCGCTTCCATTTCCAGGGAGCTCATTTCCAATTCAGATCTCTGCCTTTTGACCTGTCTTCAGGCCCCGGGTCTTTACCAAGTGCCTGGCGGTGGTCACAGCTGCCTTGAGGAAGCAGGGCTTCTATGTGTTTCCCTACATGAATGATTGGCTGTTAGTGGCACCCTTCAGGAACCTTCTTGTCCAGACACGAGTATACGATCTTACTTCGAGAAACCGCTCTTGCAGCAGGTTACACCATTAGGACTGAAGTCGGCAGGCACCAGGACCCCACGGATATTTTCTAGCTAGCAGTATTCAGTGGGGACTGCCCCCGATGTCAGTCCCGCCCCCGACGTCAGGCATAGTCAGGGCCCCTACTTTTCAAGTGCACAGTGGGACCAAGTTCTGTGGCAAGATTACCATTTGCCGCAGAACTTCTGCGTGTGGTTTGTACTTTCATGAAGTTCTGTGTGCACTAACAAACTACCACATCACAGTCAGCTTGTCATCCTGACTTCACTTTCTTGGCAGTTTTTATAGCAATCAGGATGGTGGAAAGCACAGTAACACTAGTTCAAAAAATAACAGACTTATAAAAATAATGTTATGCCTAAAAAAGCAAAACAAATGTCTCTCCCTTGAGGTCCTAGCCTGTTGCATAAATGACATATGCAGAGGGGATCTTATGTGATAAATAAGGTATTTCTATCTTTCCCACTAATGAGGTTTCCACTGTCTATCACTTCTATATTTGTATGTGCTTCTTACACCACTCATGAGGTTCCCACTGTGTATCACTTATATATTTATATGCAATCCGTAACATATATACAAATACGTGTGAGTGTGTGTGTGTGGTGAGAGAGACAGAGATATTGTGTGTGTGTGTGTGTGTGTGTGTGTGTGTGTATATATATATATATATATATATTTGAATTTCCATGAACTTGCATCCTCATTCATACAGGTCTCATTGGAAATGGAACAGAGGAGTTATTGCAAAACTCACTTTTCATGTCAACCTGCTTTCCCTGACACACTGCGTAACACCATCAGGCCATGACATGCATCTGAACCAGTTGTGAGATAGAGCTCTCTGGCCCATCACAATGTGTTCACCATGTGACAGAACACTGCACCATAACTTCCCATGCTCTGAGCAGTGATGTGTTCCACCAATCCTTGTGCTGCCCAGGCAGGTCCCAGAGCTAATCTCTGAACCTGAGTTGCTGGCACGGAAACACAGCATGCTACCCTCTGGCCCAACAGCTGTACCTGCACACAACATTTCTCAATAACTTTTAGGTGATTCTATCAACCAATGACAATATGTAATCAATAACCCTGGCAAAAATGTGTACAGTGCAATTATTTAACAGGTCTGTTCTTTCAACAGGTTTACACATTATTATATTTCACTTTTCTGGGCATAATTGTTTTATTTTTCTTAAAAATTTAGACAGTTAAATTCATTTTACCAGTTATTTATTTCAGATAGCGTCTCTATACCTTAAAGGCACAAATAGGTTTGTATGAAGTGAGGTATGGACTTAACAGGTCTGTGCTATTGACAAGGTTTTGTTTAAGCTGGCCCTAGTGCAACAATGTAAGACTGAAAATTGTATTAGGCTGTAGTGCGGGTTGAGCAAATATCACCATGCGTGATGTGCTGTGCTACCGTCTCTGGCAGTGGGAGCTGTGGTAGATAAGTGACTGTTCGTTTCTGTTGCAGAATGCAGCCATTTCATTAGCTAATGTATGATGTTATAGCAATGATAACATCACATTCTGAACATATGGGGGTTTGGATATAAAAAGAGGGGAGGGAACCAGATTCTATGTATAAACAGAAATATTAATAAAAAATCACCAAGAAGAGTGAATTCTGCGGCATCGCAGAAGTTCTGCGGTAGATTGCAAGTTCTGTGCAAAATTCTGTGGCTGCAGAATTCTAGGGGCCTTGGGCATAGTACATAAGAGGGCAGTCCCCCAGAATCCCCAGTTCTTTTCCCACCGTCAACTCGCCAGCATCAGCCTCACGGTCCTACTCTAGCGCACAACGACTAAGAACTTCTCTCAGTAGTTGTACCAAACTAATGTCTGCATCTCCAGCTCCTCCTTCAGAGGATCACCCTTCCAAGTGTGCCTGCAGCAAACAGATCCCCTTCAAGGATCCTCATTCATCCTGCCTGCAGTGCTTAGGTCTGGACCATGACATCAAGGTCTACTCCTTCTGTCAGGGGTTCAACAGCCGCACCAGGATCCACCGTCAGGAGGCACTTCAGGGGTACCTTTTGGAAGAAAAACTGAGCAGAATGGATAAGGAGCCTTCCTTCAGAGGTGAACCTTCCTCAAAAGCCCACAAACATCGGGACAAGCACCGAGAGAAGACAAGGTCCAGATCACCTAACCGGGCCTCCACTCGCTCTGACAGCTCTCCCCCCAGGGCTCGTTCTCAGCCCCCTCCGATCAAGGTTAAGGCTACAGGCGGTTCTTTGGCTTCGCTTCATCCCATAAGGACTTCCAGGCCTTTGGCTTCTTCCACTCCATCCTGAGCCTCATCGAAGTCTTCTGACCATCGCCAGACTAAGTCTTCCTCTTCTGCCCGACGCCGGGACCCCGACTCAGATTGGTCTCCCAGCCTCCTAGGGGTCCGGATCCCCCACCCAGGAAGACAAAAAACCTGATGTCCTTGAAGCGGACGACGGACCCGTCGTTGACCAAGCACCCAAAGTTGGCCAGGCGTTCGCTGGACCCGAAGACGTTGGCCTCGCGACCGACATCGGCTTCACACTAGCCAGAGCCAAAGACCGTGGTGATGTATTACCTCAATAAACAAGGAGACACCCATTCCTACTCACTTTGCAGGGAGACCATGAGGGTGTGGGATTGGGGTCTACAACATGGCGCAAACCTCATTGCTGTTCATGTCCCAGGAGTGGACAACGTCATCGCAGACAGCCTGAGTCGCTCTCAGGCCAGAGTTCACGAGTGGGAACTACTCCAGGAGGTAGTAGAGGGTCTGTTTCACAGATGGGGTACACCAGAGTTAGACCTCTTCGTTTCCCCATACAACGCAAAACTGCCCAATTTTTGCTCGTTAGATCCAGGGCCTGGTGTTTTCTGGCGAGACGCTATGTCCCTCTCATGGGCGGGCAGATTCCTCTATGCTTTTCCTCCCTTCCCGTTGATCCAGAGGATCCTTTTGAAACGCCGCAGAGCACAAACGACGCTGATACTTATCGCGCTGTTTTGGCCCAGACAGATCTGGTTCCCTCTACAGCATCAGCTGTCCTGGGAACCTCCAGTGCCTCTACCAATTAGCTCTCATTTAGTGTCTCAGGAGACGGACTCCTTGGTCCATCTGTACCTTCGTTCGCTGAACCTGCATGCCTGGCTCCTAGAGACATAGCCATTATGCGATACGGGGTCTCGCAAGAGGTAGCAGGCGTTCTAGCGGCTGCTAGAAAACAGGCCACTCACGCTACTTACGCCATGAAATGGCGCAGATTTTGCCTCTGGGCTCAGGCGTGGGGGTTTTTGCCGATGGATTGTCCAGAAAGGTCGGTCCTGGACTACCTCCTGTCTGTTTTTCAGACAGGCTTGGCCTACTCCTCGATAAAAGTACACCTTTGTGCCATCTCAGCCTATCACACTCCTATAGGCCAGTGTCCCTTATTCCAGTCAGACACGGCACGAGCATTCCTGAGAGGTGTCCTCCACCTTAGACCTCCGATTAAGGATCGTATTCCGCCTTGGGATTTACCCTTTGTCCTGGAGCAGCTTACGCTGCCACCTTTTGAGCCAGTCGCGGATTGCGAGCTATGTCTCCTTACATGGAAGATGTTGTTTTTAGTTGCCGTTAACTTCGGCCAGAAGAATTTCTGAACTTCACGCACTAATGTGCAAAGAACTTTTATTTGGTTTTCCACCAGGACAGGATATCCCTACGGACTAATCCGAAGTTTCTGCCTAAGGTGGTCTCAGCTCTCACTCTTCATCAGGATATCGATCTACCAGTGTACTTCTCTAAATATTCTAATCGTGGAGAGGCCCTGTTGCACACTTTAGATGTGCATAGGTGTCTTCGATACTACCTAACCAGAACCAACCACCACTGAAAATCTGACCAGCTTTTTGTCTGCTTAGCCCACAGGATGATGGGGGCTCCTGTTTCCAAACAGTCGCTGTCCAGGTGGCTCATACATTGTATCACGTTCTGTTACCAGAAGCGTAACAAACCCTTACCGAGCACGGTTAAGGGTCATTCCACAAGGGGAGTGGCTACCTCCTTTGCGACCTTAAAGAATGTGTCCACTTCAGCCATCTGTGCAGCAACCACTTGGAGCGCGATGCACACCTTCATCAGGCATTATAGCCTGGACGTTGCATCGAGGCGAAGAGCAGGTTTTGGTCTAGCAGTCCTTCAAGGACTTCTGTCCTAGGCTTCAGTCCTAATGGTGTAACCTGCTACAAGAGCTGTTCTCGAAGAGCTACTGTTACGGTAAGCTCTTACGTAACTGTACTTTCTTCGAGATGAGCTCTTGCAGCAGGTGGTGCTTTCTCTCCCTCCCTCCCTCCTTCCTCCTGATGAGTTTCTTCTCCTTTGCTCCTCTTCCGCTTTTCCTCAGCTCTAAGGAACCACCTCAGTTTTCCATTTCACCCCCTGTTACGGGGTTTCTGGTAGGAGAACTGAGGTAGGTGTGGGGGACCGCCCCTTTTATAGGCTATGCAGACGTCAGCGTACTGACGTCAGCTAGGGATGTTAACTGTGATAGAGTACTAGCTAGATGTTTTCCATGTGGTCCTGGTGATCTTACTTCGAGATAGAGCTCTTGCAGCAGGTAACACCATTAGGACTATGCCACCAGGCACTAGGACCCCACGGAAAAATTTCTAGCTAGCAGTCCAAGGCTGGGGACCACCCCATGACATCAGCTGCACCCCCACTGTCGATCCGTGCATATCGGCTCCACAGATGCCTCCTGCTTCAAGTTGACCACCATTTTTGCGCTTTACGCAGTTTCTGTTTTCCTCACTTTTTTCGTTGTCCTGTGCATGTATTCTCAGCTGTTTTCCTCATCAGACTGTTGGAAATCAGAGTGTGCGTGCGGTAAGCAGATCCTGGCACGAGATGGCCATTCGTCCTGCCTTTTCTGCTTAGGCCCTGACCACAAGCCGAACGACTGCCCACACTGCCAAAGCTTCAACAGGAGGACCAGAATCTGCCGCTTGAAAACATTCCTCCTCGAGCAACAAGTGGCCGCCATGCAGAGAACCCGTTCGGGGCACAGCTCGTCTTCCTCTTCCATCAAGGACTCCTCACCAGAGAGAAGAAATCGAGCGGGAAGCACAATCCTAGGGACAAGGGCAGAGCTGGGTCAGAATCCCGTCCTCGAGCCCCGTATAGGCCTTCCAAGTCCTTGACCTCCGGCATGAGGTCAGACTCTGCCCCTCTGGTTTCCCAGGACCTCCCTGGGGTTCTGCTGAAGAAGCCTCCTGCCTCCTCTCAGATGCACGGCGGAGAGTCTTCTGGGCTCGGGCTGTCTCCAGACCCAGTGTCCCTGGCTATCCGACACTTCAAGCAGACACTAGGGTCTCAGCAGAACAGGCGTTTTCCTCGTCGGGTGGCAGGTCTAAACCTGTCATCAACAATGCTGTGGTCTCTGGGTCGTCTGACTGGTCGAAAGGGTCGGACAACACCAGCAGGTGCTAGGATCACGAGCGCCACAAGAAGCATCACTCGCCTTCCCACAAGGTGTCGTCCGAGGCTTCAGAATGACAGGTCTCTACACCTTCCAGCTCTCATACAGAGCCAGACCAGACACCACCTTTGGAGCCACCGCCAGCTCCTCAAGGTCTGAAGGATGACCTGATGTCAGGCCGTATGACAGGGGACCTGACGCTTGCCTCTGGGGACTTCCGAGATCGAGCTCCAGCCCCTCCACCCTCGCCTCCTCCTTGGGAGCCTGACGACCAGGCATCAGGGCACCTATCACCAGAGGATGTTGTTCCTCCAGTGCCGACACCCGACAAAACGGGATTGCCAGACCCATTGCCAGAGGAGGTCATACCTGTAAGGCCGATGCCAGGGGCCCCTAATGCCCCCACCCCTTCACCAGCACCTCAGCCAGGCCCTGTCGTCCCTTTGGCTGAGCTAGGGGCCCTGTTCAACAGCTGGTGGAATACCATTAAAGGGGACCTGTTTCCCAGGCCACCAGAACTGGCCCCTAACCCTGCAGGACTCCCGGCTCCAGCCCCTCCTCGGAATCCTTCTCCCCGCGGTCACCTCCTCCTACCCCGACACCGGCCCACCCAATGTCAGGGGATGAGGGTCAGGGGTCACCAATCCCATGATGGTGCGGTTGCCACCCATCGTCTAGGTCTTCCAGGGGACAACCATATTCTTCCTCAGAAGGTTCCTCTGGGGAATCCTCCCCTATGACTCATCTGAGGATGATCTGTCTCTCCCATCACGAGATCACAGGAGGGACTCTCCGAGATCCCCCTCCGGACGATCCATCCTTCCTGGATGTGATGAGATGCATCTAGTTTCTGAACCAATGGGTGAAAGAGGAGTTGGACCCTGAACGTTACCGTTTGGTGAAGTTCTTGGGGGCAAGTGACCCAAAACCCTTGGTCTTCCCACCATTAGGGGAACCCTTCCAGGACATCACGAAAATTACCTGGAAGCATCCCTCCACGACTTTGGCAGTCCCCAGGAAGGCCCACCAGCTGTATAGGTCTCCAAGGAGAGATCCACACCTAAGTGAACAGCCAAAGACAGACGCTGTGGTGCTCAGAGCTGCTCATGGGCAAACCCAACAGCCGAAGCATAGGAGCTCCCAGCCACCGGACAAGGAATCTAAGAAGCTGGACCATATGTAACTATTCTTCTCTCTGGGGGATGTGAGATCCTCCTCAGTTTCCCATCCTTCATGCTAGCTGAGTCTCCAGTGGGTGAACTGAGATGGTCCCGGGGAACTTCCCCCTTTATTCCATACGTGATGGGGCGGGGCCAGTGTCAGGGTTGGTCCCCTGCCTTGAACTGCTTGCTAGAAATTTTTCTGTGGGATCCTAGTGCCTGGCGACATAGTCCTAATGGTGTTACCTGCTGCAGGAGCTCTTCTCAAAGATCTAATGTTACGGTAAGTTCTTGCGTAACAGTACTTTCATTCTGGAAGGTCAGCACTACCAGTTTAGTGTCTTACCATTCTGCTTTCCTCTGCAGCATGGGCCTTTTCCAAATGCTTTGCTGTGGTAACTTGTTCCCTTCCCCAAGAGATCCTGTGTGTATTTCTGCACCTGGATGATTGACTACTCAAGGTTTCCTCCAAGGATCTGGCTTATACAGTGCACATCTTAAACTGGACTGTCCAGTTGTTTGACCACCTCTAAATTCTGGACAACAATCCCAAGCTGGTTCTGATCTCGTGCCAGAGGCTGCAGTATATAGTTGCAGTCTCTGATACCAAATATGCTATGGCATTCCTTTCACAGTACCGTGCCTCTACCCGGGTTGCTCAAGCACACATGGTTGCCTCCAGTGACTTTTTCATTGCCAAGTCCATGTTCGGATTACTGAGCCTCATGACTGCTGCCATTGTGACCATCCCACTGGCCCATCTCTATATACAGATTCCCCAGTGGATGCTGCATGTCCAGTGGACCCAGACTGTTCATCTCCTGGATCACATGGTTTGTGTCAAATCACCATTGCAGAGCAACCTTTGCTGGTGGCAAGACCGCTCCCATCTCTTATGGAGACCCTATTGTTCTGTTCTTCCCCTTCGTTAGTCTGCACCGTGAATGACTCCATGATGTTTTGGGGTGCCCACCTGAGTTCTTTAGAGACCCAGGGTGTTGAGTCCCTGACCAGCTGCTTTATCCACATCAACATTCTAGAGATATGGGCTGTTCTTCTTTGCCTCCAGGCCTTCACCCCTCACTTTCAAAGTTGTCCCTTTCTGGTACAGGTAGACAGTCAAAATGTCATGCACTACCTCTGCAAGCAATGATGTAATCAATCATACCCCCTCTGCAGAGAAACAGTGTGGGTGGATTTGGCTCACAACGTCCACCTACTGACCATTTTTTTTTTGACTGGCTCCTTGAACATCTGGGTGGACATATCAGCAGGTTAGTACCTGTATCCCACAAGAGGGAACTGGCGGAAGATGTGGTTGATGAACCCTTCATTCAATGGTGTCCGCTTTAGATGGCCCTTTTTGCATACCCACTCAACAAAATTGCCTCATTTTGTACACTTTCTCCTGGGATTGAAGATTTTGGGCAAAATAGTGTTGTCCCTCTCCTGGCAGGGGAGGTTCTTCTACGTTTCCTCCATTCCCCCTAATCCAGAAGGAGTTGATGAAGCTGAGGTCAGAAAAGGTCACTCTTAATTCTTGTGACTGTTCTGGCCCATACAGATTTGGTTTCTTCTGCTATCAGATAAGTAGCTGTAGTCCAGCCTCTCACTCCTGTCGGAATAAAACAAATGTACTCTTTCAGGAAGTAGTCTGCTCCAAGGTAGGCTATTGAAACAGTGACACTGGAATAGTAGACTTGGTCAGTTATGTTAAGAATTCACAATTTCACAAGAAGGTGGCATAAAGAAAGTTAATAAAAACAAGTGTGAAGAAACAATTAAATAAATGAATGTGCAACAGACTTGTTCACTCTGATTGTTATCAGTTTCACAACCTGTCAGATGCCTGAAAAGGGTTATCATGGTATGCTACCACCACTCACTGCAGCCTCATTTGGGGTATCTCTAGGTCTAGATCCCACCAGAGCCACTTCTCACAGACAGTACAGTAATCCTTACCAAAGTTGCTTAGACATGGTAACTGTAACCTGTCTATTTGAAGATGGATCACAGCCTTGCCAATTTATGCTGCTTATCTATACCTGAAATTACTTAGTAACAGAAAGCATGAAGTATGTAAAAATATGTAATATTCCAAGATAGACATATTTTACAGGATTAATACACACTAAAACTATGGGAAATGCAGTATTTCTGCAGTGATAAGAAAGATTTTTTTGAAAAAGATAGTGATCACACAGGAAAAATCTTAAGTCACATCGACCTAAATCATAAGTAGACTAGAAGTTTACCCCAACTGGGAACTTGATGAGGTATGGCATACTCAAACCCTTGATGTTTCTCATTCAGAATTCCAAATCATAATCTAAATCTCAGAGTAAAACAAGAAAGAAGTACATTTTGCAGGCTGGCTCACTGTACCCGCATCATCTTACATGCCTCTCTAACATCACAGGTTCAACCATCTCTTTGTTCCTTGGGAACCATCCTTCTTGAGAATCGGTCCAAACTGGAGTTATTTCTAGCTCGGGTATGTGGATTCCAGCCATAGTCCTGTTGTTCAGCCAGCTAGTTCAAACCGGGGGGTGTCCCCTCTGCCTGGGCCTTATTTACACTCAAAACATGGCCCTTAATCATGAAAGATATTCAGCCCTTTGAAGTTTAAGTAGAACAAAAGAACTGTTTTCCAGTCCAGAAACGGTAGCTGCCCCAATCTACCTCTTTAAGAATCGAGGAGTGTACTTCCGAAATCACACCTCTTCCCCCTCAGCTGAAATACTTACATAGGCCTAGCAGATAAAAAAAAAAAAAAACAATTAAAACAAAAACCACAATGCACGCAGTGAAAATACATTGCAAGTTTTTACAGTGAGGTTGAGTAAGAATTGTGACATAAAACAGAGATGTCCTGTTCTCCCTAAAGAAGCAGTTAAGAGGGCACACCGAAACATTGGTGGGCTTCAGAGGCACTTTGGAAATTTGCCACATTCTTTTATTAAAACTGTGAGTTCTGAAACGTTTTGCATAGACTGTTATTCCAGTGTTGCTCTGGGATGTTTCCACTGCCATGCTGTATGGCAGTCAAACCTATGGACACCTCCATAAATGTGTGGGGCTCCATTCTCTGGACTACAGAAGCCTGTTATACCTGGACCTTCTAGCACTGCACCTTCATGCCTGACTTCTGAAGACATAGAACTTTCCGGGTTCACAGTTTCATCCACAGTATTGGACGTTATATTAACAGCTAAGAAGCCATCTACTTTGCACACATTCTGTAAAATGAAAACATTTCGGTATTTAATGTTCCTTAAACCACTTTTCTTGTCCAGTCCAGCAGGATTTGGACCATCTCCTGTACCTGTCACATTCTGTTCTCCAGTAGTCTCTGGTGAAGCTGCACCTTGCATCCATTACTATCTTTTATATGGCAACACTTGACTTAGTTGGCAGAGTCCTACAGATTCCTAAAAGGTCTTTTGCATCTGCAGCCCCTGCTATGTTGCCTAGTTCTGGTCTGTGACCTTAATTTGGTTCTAGAGTCCTTTATTTACATTACTGTCAAACACACTGCCTCCTGTGAGCTTCTTTGTTGTTTTCTTTCTTGGAAAACACATCATCTTACTCCGAGTGAGAGCTCTTGCAGCAGGTAATAACCATAAGGACTAAGCTGCCAGGTGCCAGGACCCCATGGAAACCTTCAAGCTAGCAGTCTTCAGCAAGAGATCACCTCAGATGTCCGCTCCGCCCTGATGTCAACAAATGGTATAAAGGGGGCGGTCCCCAGCCCTACCTCAGTTCTTTTCCCGCCGTTGACCCATTCACATTGGCTGCTCGGATGCCTTCTCGCAACAGTTTGACCACTTTCATGCCTTAAGCGTTTTTCCTTGCTTTTTGACAAAAACGTTTTCAGATTTCATTCCTTTCTGCATGTCTTCATCTCCGGCATTGTCTGTTTCATTCACAGAACAAAGACAATCCAAGTGCGCCTGTGGCAAGCAGATGCCTTCAAAGGACAGCCATGAGGCATGCCTTTTTTGCCTAGGCCTGAACCACGACACCACAGCCCGTGAGCATTGCAAGTGGTTTATTTCCCAGACTCGGATCCACTGCCAGAAGGCCCTTAAGGCTCACCTCCTTGAGAAGCAGCTTGCCACCATGCAGACTCAGCCAGCAGGGAAGAGCCTTTCTTCATCTTCTTCAGTTTCCGCCTTCTCCATTTCAGAGCCATTCAAGGAGAAAAGGAAGGACTCCGGGAAACACAAGTCCCAAGACAAGGACCAGGAAAAGTCCCCAGGGACGCTCCCGTTCCAGGTCCCCGCTCCACAAGAAGTCTTCGTTTGGCTTCTCATTCCACGGGGATCAGACTACTCCTCCCAGCCTGCCCATGACTCTTCCGGGCAGCTGGCAGCAAAGCCTTCAACCGTTGTCCTGGCATCGGGCGGGGGCAAGTTGGGGTCAGGGGCTTCGATCTCTACCCTGATGCCCCTCAAGGTGAAGGCCACATCAGCAGGGTCACCCTCCACCTCAGGGACTGGGGCCGGTCAGAAGCAGGGCGGTGACGCTTCTGCTGCTGCCTGCCCAGTTCCAACGATGGTCTCGTCCAAGGCCTTGGACAAGACACCCCATCGTCAGGAGCAGGCGTCAGGTTTACATGAGCACCCGACGCCTCCGCCCTGCACTTGGGTGCCTTTGCCTAAGGCCCCGGCCAAGTCAACAACTGCATCCCCCCCCCGCCGGACTCTGCCAAGCAGCTGCCTGCTAAGGGGGCCCCTTGCTGGACATCAGATCAGGCTTCACCCACCTCGTTGCCGGCCCGTTCTCTGTTGCCGGTCAAGGTGAACTCCCTCACCCTCAATGGGCTCCAGCCGATTAACCCTTAAACTAGATGAGGCTTCTAACCACCGTCTACTTCTCTGGCTCTGCATACCTCTGCCGTACCCCCAGGTGTCAGGTGCTCAGGCGCCGGGCAAGCCGACACCAGCTCCTCAGTTGCCAGCCAACCCATCTGGTCTGCAATTCTTCAAGGACCAGATTCAGGCATCTTCCTCCTTCTGTTGGAACCAGGTCAAAGGAGACTTGCTCAGCTATAAGCAGCCCGTGACCGTGGAGCTGGAACCGGACCAAGACAAGGACCAGGAGCCTAAACAACCGTCTCCTGCACCTAAGAGCCATACCCTGGATGACAGCTGCAGTAGACCCCACACACAGGGCGGAGTCACAGCAAGTACTCACTCCCATCCAGTCATCACTGTCGCTGGTCTCACAGCTGACGTCAGTCCCACAGCGGGCGCTGGTCCCATAGTAGACGTCGGTCCTGTAGCCAACATCGCTTTAGCTCTTCATCCTCCTCAGTGGGCACCAGCCGCAGTTCTTTGTCCTCTGGCATGGACCATTCTAAGGATGCCCCCAGGTCACCTCCTGACGACCCAACGTTCATGGATGTTATCAGGCACATCCAGACCTCAAATAGATGGGAGACTGAGAACCTGGATCCGGAGAGGCAGAGGTTGGTAAAGTACCTGAGGCAGAAGGAACCCAAGTCTCTAGTGGTGCCTCCTTTAGTAGACAGCTTTCAGGACCTCACAGGGTTAACCTGTAAGTGCCCATCCTCCGCCATCTCCAAGAAGTCGGATAGGCTGTATAGAGCCCCTAGGGAAAAGCCTTTCCTGGCAGAACACCCTACAATGGACTCTGTGTTGATTATGGCTGCTCACAGTAGATCGAAGAAGCATAAATACCTGAGTATTCAGCCTCCCGACCAAGAGTCCAGGTATATCGACCAGATGGGCAAAAAGGTTTACTCATCCTCCACTTGCTTCATCAGGTCCCTTACTTTTCTCACACACCTGGTACAATACCAAAATGCCCTGTGGGAGAAAGGTATGGAGATAGCTCAGCCCCTTCCAAACTCAGCACAGAAAATGGACCTCCAGGACCTCCTCAAATCAGGGTCGGATATAGGCACCCATGTACTGCGTGCCTTATACGATACTGCAGATGCGGCGGCCAGAGTGGCAGTTTTGGGCATCTGTCTCAGGTGCCATGTCTGGCTTAGCGTCTCGGGATTCTCCCAGGATCTGCAGTCTGGCATCTTGGACCTCCCTTTCAAGGGCTCAGTCCTCTTTGGAGACGAGACAGAGAAACTGAGCACCCATTTCCAAAACTCCGGGAAGTCCATTTGGTCCATCCCAAAAATGTATAAGGGGGAACAAAGACCCTTTAAGAAGAAGCTATTTCGGAAGCCCTCAGGTCAGCAGCCCCAAAACCAGCCTCAGCAGAGGGGAGGCTACAAAAGAAAAAGGCCATCTCCCAGACCCCTGGAAACTCTGCTTCTCAGATCTCAAAGTCCTCCCATGCCCCTCTGCCTACTCCCAGAGCAACACAGTAACTCCTTGCCAGACCCCCTCCTCCAGCATAGTCTGTGGGTGAAGTTGTAGGGGGTCGCTTCTCCCTTCATCTCGAGGGTTGAAGCAAAATATCGACAGAGCTCTGGGTTTTACAGCTCATAGAGAGGCCATACTCTGGAGTTCGAACAAATGCCTCCGGAAACTCTACCAGTGTCCTCCCACTATCGTCCTTCTCATGTCCCCCTGATCGGAGGAGAAATTCAGGCCCTCCTGCAAAAGTGGGCTATAGAGCCCATACCCCCGGCTCAAAGGGGAAAGGGATTTTATTCCCACTTTTTCTAGTTACCACAAAGACCTGGGACCTTTGACCCATCCCGGATCACAGTTCCCTGAATAAATTCATTGAGTACAAGAGGTCACGCTGCCAGATATGACGACCCCCCCCACCAAGGGGACTGGCTCTGCTCTCTGGATATGCAGGACCCGTACCTGCACATCCTAGTGTTCCAGCCTCACAGGAGGTTACAGCACTTTCTCTTCCAGGGCTGGCATTATCAGTTTCAAGCCTTGCCATTCGGCATGTCCTCCACTCCCAGAGTCTTCACCAAGTGCCTAGCGGTGGTGGTTGCGGCTCGACAACGACGGGGACATTACGTCTTTCTCTACCTAGATGACTGGCTCCTGGCAGCTCCCGCAAGGGAACAACTGGTTCACACTCTTGGAGACACCTTTTACACTCTTCCGAGAACTGGGGATTACCCTGAATGTACCAAAGTCATCCACATGGCCAAGCCAGAGACTCCATTTTATGGGGGAAGTCCTGGACACAGTACAGGGTATGGCCTTCCTCCCCCCAGATGGGGCGGGCTGCCTTCGGGATCAGGCGGAAAGGTATTCTCAGCTCCTCATGTCCCGGACCGAGACTATCTAAGACTCCTCGGTCACATGGCAGCAGCCATCCCTACGGTTCCCATGGCTTGCCTCTGTATGAGGGTCCCTCAATGGACGCTCAGGGTGCAATGGGACCAGAGGTCCAGTGACCTAAATCAGCTGGTCTTGGTCTCCGACCCAGTCCGCAGGACACTAACTGGGTGGTTGAACCCACTCAGTCTATCAACAGGGGTCCTCTTCCAACAGGAGTCCCTGAGACGAGTTCTGACTACAGACTCCTCTGGTCTCGGTTGGGGTGCTCACCTGGAGACCAGGCAGACCCAGGAGACCTGGTCACCAGACGAGCAATTGCTCTACACCAGTGTTGTAGAGATGAGAGCAGTCCTGAATGCCTTGCAGGCATTTCAAGTGGACTTATCTCTGGGCCCTCTTCTCATTCAGACGGACAACATGTCTGTTGTGTTTAACATCAATAAGCAGGGAGGGACTCACTCCTACCCCTTCTGCAGGGAGGTAATGAGAGTCTGGTATTGGGTAATGGAACACCGCCTGAAGCTCACCTGCTGTTCACGTTCCAGGCATCCAAAACATCTTGGCCGACAGCCTAAGCAGGTCTCAGTTCAAGGCTCACAAGTGGGAGCTCCTTCATTTGGTGGCAGACCAGCTATTCGTCAGATGGGGCCAGCCAGAGCTGGACCTTTTTATGTCCCCTCTCAACACCAGACTGCCCAGTTTTTGCTCTCTAGATCCAGGTCCTGGAGTTTTCTGGCAAGACACATTGTTCCTCTGTTGGACAGGGAGGTTCAGGTTCCTCAGTGCTTTCCCTCCCATTCCCATTCTTCAGAGGGTACTTCTGAAGTTACAGGCAGAGGGAGCAGAGATGATTCTCAAAGCCCCCTTTTGGCCTCGGCAGATTTGATTCCCACTACTTCAACAGCTGGCAGTGGACCCCCCAGTTCCCCTGCCTCTGAGCTTGCACTTGCTCTCCCATGATCAGGGCACCTTAGTTCAGACCTCAAGTCCCTGGATTTTCACGCGTGGCTTCTGCAGACATAGCTATGGCTGGATATGGGGTTCCCCCAAGGTAGTGGATATCCTAGTGGAGGCCAGAAAACCCTCTACTAGATCCACTTATGCCATGAAGTGGAAAAGGTTTTGCCTGTGGGCTGCTGCACACCAGCTTAATCCCTTTTCCTGCCCTCTGTGCTTAAGAATTTCCTCTCTCTTTTTGAGCAGAGCCTGAGCTATTCCTCCATCAAGGTGCACCTTTCTGCCATCTCGCCGTACCATGCACCAGTGGAGGGTAAGACTCTCACTCAGCTGGACGTGTCCTGTACCTTTTTGCGGGGCATTTTGCACCTAAAGCCTCCCATCCAAGATCGTGTCCGTCCATGGGATCTCATCTGGAGAAGCTCATGCTCCCCCCGTTTGAACCAGCTGCGGACTGCGAGCTACGCTTTCTGTTGTGAAAAACGTTATTTTTGGTCACAGTTACTTCTGCTTGAAAAATTTCATAGCTTCAGGCTCTGATGTATAAAGAGCCTTATTTAATTTTCCATAAGGATAGGGTAGCCTTATGTACAAATCCTAAGTTTTTGCCTAAGGTGGTGCTGGAATTCACCCTGAATCAAGACATCCACCTGCATGTTTACTGCCTTGAGTATTCTAATGGGGGAAGCACCGTAGCATACTCTAGACGTCCACTGGACACTTCTTTTACCTAAATCACACTGCTCCCTTCTGGAAAATAGATCAGTTATTTGTTTCATTCGCTCTCAAGACTCTGAGTTCGCCAGTTAACAAACAAACCTTGTCTAAGTGGCTAGTTATCTGCATAGTTTTTTTTACTACAAGTACAATGAGCCCATACCAGGTTCAGTAAGAGGCTATTCCACCAGAGGTGTGGCGACTTCTTTTGCCTCTTTGAGGAACGTTTCCACAGCAGACATTTGTGCAACGGCTACCTGGAGCTTTGTTCACACCTTCATCAAGCATTACAGCTTGGATGTAACTTCCAGATGTAGGGCTGGGTTTGGCCTTGCAGCTGTTCAAGGCCTCCTTTCTTGAGGCTCTAGCTGGTTCTTTTCAGCCTCCTCCAGAACTTTCCTGTTCCTTATCCCTTGATTGCTTGGGACTCGGTCCTTATGGTTGGTGCCTGCTGCAAGAGCTCTCACTCAAAGTAAGATAGTACAGTTACGTAACAACTTAGCATAACAGTAGATCAAGAAGAGCTCTTGCAGCAGGCACTGCTTTCCCTCCCTCCTTCCCCCCTAGCTTTCTCTCTGCCGTTTAAATTTTTTAGGCAAGAACCTGCCCGGTTCTCCTTCCATCCTAGACTCCAGGTCTCCACCAGGAGAACTGAGGGATGGGGACCGCCTTTATACCATTGGTTGATGTCAAGTGAGGCCGACGTGAAGTGAGATCTCCAAGACTGCTAGCTAGAATGTTTCTGTGGGGTCCCACCTGGCAGCTTAGTCCTTATGGTTATTGCCTGCTGCAAGAGCTCTTTTCGAAGATCTACTGTTACAGTAAGTTCTTACATAACTGTACTTTCTGGTGTCTGTCACCTGAACTCAGAGGATTTCCAAGCTGCAGGCACTGTTTACGGATCCTGCATACTGTGGCTTTCACCAGAATCAGGTTTTATTTCATGCGCATCCTCAGTTCCTTCCCAGAGGGCGGTTTCTGCATTTACCCTGAATCAGACTTTTCCCCTTTCTGTGTTTTTTACCTTAAGAATGCTGGAGAGGTTATCGGCTTACCTGAGGTAAGACCAGTTACCCACCACATAATTCAGACAATAAAGAAAAGGTGACTTAAGGCTGAAAAATTCCTTTCAAGAATTGTCACCTCCCGGAGGTGAATCCTACAGTTCAGCCTGACTGTGCCCACTTAGGGGCATCTGCCTGGTATGTGAAAATGGAGATCTTCCCCTGATGGAACATCCAGAGCCTTGCAGGGAAGGCTATCCTATGAGTCATCTGTGCATCCTAGAGCATGGCTCTCACTCACTCAGAATGCTTCTTTTTCTGGCGGGTGTCATAGCTGATATACGAATGTAATCTGATTGCATGTCCGTCATGGAACAGAGTCCCCTGTCTCCTCACCAGTGCCAGTACAAAGTCTCATGTGCCCACACCATCCATTACAATCATTCAAGGAGCATCCATGTTGTTCAGCCTGCCATGTGGGGGGGATTGTATATGCTTTTTGTATGCTGGTCAGTCGGGCTGTAACGGCTTACCCCAACTGCTGCTTGATCCAGTCCAGGAGAAATAAGGGTAAGTGATCTCCCTCACTACCCTCCAGCATACCAATAAGTCTAGTATTTGCTGCCCGGGCTTGATTCTCAAGTTATTCTTAATGTGCATGGAGGTGTGTGTTTTCCTTAGCGAGAGTTGCTGCCATCCCCAACACAGCATCTGAACATTTAGTAGCCTCCACTGTTGCATTCTTGACAAAGTCCATAGTGATTTCCAAACAGGCCATCAAATTTATCTGCCAGTCCAGAGACCATCTGAATCAGACAGATGATATTGACCCCAAGCAATTGCAGAATCGTCTCAGTTGGTTCCTGTGTTCCATTTGCTGCATGGTCCTGGGCCAACCTCGTGGCGGGAGCACTTGCTAAACTCTTGCTTTTTGTGCCTTCAGATGCCAGTTTATTCATACAAGGATTTCCCATTGTGGTCACCAGGTATTCAGCCAAGTTCTCTGTTATTTGGAAAGTATGTCATAGATTTAAAGTTGCTGTATTAATGGTTTGAAATCGCGTGAAGCTTTTGGCTCAATGGTTAGGTGTCCGTCTTGCTCAACTCCATTGCTAGCTTGCTTCCATTCTTTTTCAGAAGTTGACATGCTTGTATGCTCTGCTGCCACGTAAAGTAGGAGCTACACCTTCACAAAACAGTTTTGATCTGGTATCCTGTACAAGGGCTGGCTTTGGCCTTGCCATCCTTCGAGGCCTTCTGTCTTGGGAACTATGTATCCTCTCTGTCTTCACTTTCTTCCACTGCGCTGTGCTGATCTGCTTTGGACTGCTCAATGTATGTGGCTGTATGGAGGGAGATGTCCTCAAAGACGATAGTTTAATTACTTACCAGTAACAGTACATCTTTGAGGGACTCTCCACTGTAAAGCCAGAGCTCTCCCACCCACCTACACCCTAAAGTATTCTTAGGTAGATAACTGTCAGAAGATCTGGTTGATACATGTGTGGCCCCTTTCTGTGTCCCTAAGTGGGGGTCTCTTTGACCTCACCTCTCCTGTCAGCCAGGTTAGGGTTTTGGTCTCCTTTTTCTGTCTAATATGCATGCCTCTGAGTTTGTCTCAGTCAGTAAACTAGGGAGGTATGAGTCTGCGAGTGTACATTAACCTGGGCAGCCCAGGTAGGCAGAAGTATCCAGAGTGGTCCTGAGACCAACGGCATACAGTTCAATACGTGTTACTCTATAGATGAGATTCTCTCGAAGCTCTACCTTTGCTGGTAAGTAAACTTTTCTGTAAACCTGTGCTGAAACTAAAGATTAATCAAAAGAAATAAACAGGATAAATAGGTAATTTTTTGCTTTTTTGTTGTTGTTGTTTGGTTCAGGTTTTGTTCACTTTTTTTGTTGTTGTTTACCACAAGTATATTATTTCAACTTTTCAGCCTTCAGAGCATGTGTAGCAGATAGACGTTCCATTTGTTGTTTCCAGTAGCTTCTGTCAAAGGGCAAAATGAGTCATTTTTAAAGCAATGTTTTTTTTAAAGATAGCTTATCCACCTGAATGTGAACAGTTAGAAAGGGTTTGTAAAGGTTACCAGAGTAGATCCCTGAAGACGTGTGTGTCAGTACATTAAATTCAACTATTTGTTTTGGGTTAGGCTAACAGAAACCGAGCAGCTGTATGACTCAACCCAAGAAGAACTTTCCCAGCTAACAGAGGCTCTGTCAGAAGAACGGATAAGGAGAGAAACAGCCGAGGAAGCCTTGGGGCTAGCTGAACAAGAAATTAAACGGTCTGTTTTATTGTAGCAGAAAAAAAAAATGCCAACTAAATTAATGTGTATTGTTTGTTTAGTGATGTGGGATTATTTATGTTCTATAACTTTCCAGCCTATTGCTCTTGTTGTAATGGCACCCTGGGCCTCTGGGGATGGACGCCAATAACTATAAATATTATCTACTACTCTGCTACCACTAGCTACTACTACTACAGCTGCTGTCGTGATACCTGTATTTTGGACACATTAGGTTTTGAGGAGTTATTCCCAGCAAATGTCAAGAACACCAAGGGCACTCTCCATTTATTTTTAACCATGAAAATGGGGGAAATTAGTAAACTTCTGACTTGTATCTTTGCAGTGTCAGTAGTCTCCCCTACCATGTGGAAGACCTGCCTTAAAAGGGACATGGAAAAAATGGGATTACGCAACTTGGTAGTGTATGCCAGTATATATTTAGGACCAGTATGGGTCATTGCCATAGCATTTCCATTTGATGTATCAAAACATACAAACTGCAGTTTGCTCTGTAATTCCAGAGATGGCTGTTTAAGTAGCTTGTGAGCCTAATTCCTGTCTCTGGCAGAAAGGGAGTGCATTTTGACTCAGTGATATTTCAGTATGTAAATCTGCAGGTTGGTGTGCTACTGGTGGTGTTCCCCCAACACACACGTTGTATTGCACCTCCGTCATCATCATTCATTAACTGCGTTGTGTGTATAACCGTATACACACACACACACACACACACACACACACACAGAGTGGTCATATTGCACCTCTGTCATCATCATTCATTGTGTTGTGTGTTTATCTGTACACACACACACACACACACACACAAACACACACTGGTTAAATTGCACCTCTGTCATCTTCATTCATTAATTGTGTTGTGTTTATATCCATGGCACTTCAGGTCCTTTCATTTGGGTCATGTTCACCTGATAGGCTGCAAGATGCACATGTGACCTTGTA
Source organism: Neoceratodus forsteri (assembly GCA_016271365.2). Taxonomy (NCBI): domain Eukaryota; kingdom Metazoa; phylum Chordata; order Ceratodontiformes; family Ceratodontidae; genus Neoceratodus; species Neoceratodus forsteri. The sequence continues at coordinate 273,293,653 of CM028133.1, forward strand.
TCACATTTCAAGATCCTACTATAGCCCCTATAGCTTCTTTTCTCTTCAGTTCTTTAAGTACATCTGACTAGGTTGCAAGTCCAGTCACTGAGATCCAGTCTTCTTCTTTAGAACATTGACTACAAGGCTGACCCAGTGACGTGGAGGGTTGAGGCATCCATGCCTTCTCTCCTGCCACGCTGGCGACCCATGTTCGTGGTGCGAGTGGGTCACTGGGGGTCGTCCGGAATGGAGGAGGATCGAACGTCTCCAGGACAGCTGTCTGGCAGAGAGGGAGAATGCAACAGTCAGCGTTAGCCTGGTCCCTAGTGGAGGCTAGGGGCTGGTACACTGACACTGCCAAGAGTGAAGGGGCAGAACGGCAGATGCCAGGCATGCCCCCCTCTCTGAGGAGAGAAAAAGGGAAACTGCCGGCAGTTGGATGACGGTGGGCACCTGCAGGCCCGGCCAGTCGGATCAGCAGAACCGGATCCTGGAAATGGTGAGGGTGAGCGCTCCTCCTGCCGACCCTGCCAGGGGGTTAAGCCCTTGGGGAAAGAAGCTGGTGCTGGCAGAAATTGGGGGAGGGGTTACTGGAGTGCCCGCCTGATCTAGGGCCACTGGGGAGAGAAACAATAACGGGGGGGACATTGACTACTCAAAATAAAGCAAGCACGCCTAATTTTCAAAGATTTCATATACAAGTAATATTAACCTAGGCAGGCTTGATATTAATATCTAATAATTAACATATCAATCCAACAACTAACACTTAACCTGGCTACATTTTAGCTAACCAGGGACATGCGCTCGTCAGGACAGTATTTCACTATCATGCTTTCATTTCAATATCTCACACATCTGTTTAGGAATCAGCATGTGTTATGGTAAATTAAATCTGGTGCCAGGTTTCACTCAGGCACTCTTCTTCACGAGCGGGAATGCCTAGCACCTCTGCCCTTACAGCCCCTAATCCAGCAGCTGTAGAGGAGCACACACCATGGATCCTTCTGATGCTGTTCAAAGTCCTAAACAAGCTTGGCACTCCCCTAACTAGCAGGGCACATTAGCACAAAAGGCCATGAGTTTTCAGCCAGGTGGTCGTCTCCCCCTCCCCTTAAGAGTGGAGAGGACCTGATGGACGAAATTGGGGGAAAAAGTGCAGTTGTGGTCTTCTCCCCTTATGAGCAGAGAGGATGTGATCTGAAAATGAAGAGAAAGCAGGGCTTCATAAAAATAGAACCCCTCCCCCTCCAAACACTAACAGTTGTGCCGACAGTGTACTGGCTGCAGAGGTAGAGTGCCCCAGAGACCTAACACTGCACCCTGACCTGGAGAGCAGACTCATACCTCCGCGCTCTCCTAGGTCTCCATCCCCGAGTAGCTCATCCCTCTTTACGGTTCACGTTCTGGGGACATCTCGCAAGGAGATCACTCTTTCGGATCTTGGATACCATCCAGAAGTGGAGGATGATGATGAGGAGGATGGCAATGAGTCACCGGAGGAGCCCTACGATCATGAGTCTTCCATCCCTAAGGGCAATGTTCCCCCAAATCCCCTCCGGAGGACCCTGCCTTTTCGGACCTCCTGAGGTCCATGCAGAACTACTTCGAGTGGGAGTCGGAGGAACAGGATCCGATGCGGCAGAGACTCGCCGAACACCTGGACCTGGAGTCTCTGTCCCCGATTCCTTTTCCCCCATGGATAGAACTTTACCAGGACCTCACCTCTACGATCTGGCAGATGCCTCAATTCCATCCCGGCTGTCCCTAAGAGGGCGGACAGGGTTTACCTAGCACCCAAGGATGCTCCGTTTCTTAACGCTCATCCAAAGGCAGACTCCATCGTGATTTCAGCTGCTCATGATCGCTCTTCAGCACCCAAGCACATGAGCACCTCTCCTCCAGACAAGGAGTTGAGGCAGATGGACCAGTTCGGTAACATGTGTTCAGCCACATGTGTGCTTCGGTCCCTTAATTATGTGGCCCACATAGTGTCGCACCAAAAAGCTACCTTGGCCAGGCTCGAGGCCAGAGTCCAATCTGTGGAACCTTCGGGTCTCAAGGAGGAGTTCACCAAGGAACTCCACCTGTCTCGTTTTTCTTCCAGGCTACTTACGACTCTGCCAATTCAGTAGCCCGTGTCACGGCGACTGCCGTTGCTTTGAGATGACAGGCCTGGCTTTGCATCTCTGGCCTCGCAAATGAGGTCCAGTCTGTGATTCAGAATGCCCCCTTTCGGGGCTCGGTGCTCTTTGGTGGCGACACCAACGACATCATCACTGATCTCCGGGATAAAGGTCAGGTCCTGAGATCAGTGCGGTCTATGTACCGATCGGGTGCCCAACAACAGCAACAGCCCTTTCAGAAAAGGACCTAAAGGCAGAGGAAGCAGGCCCCGGCTCGTCGCCAGAGCAACTGTAAGTCCATGGGTTCCGCCACCCCTCCTGCCTCCAAGAATCGGAGACGTTCAGGGGGCCCTCCCCCTGACCGTCCTACCACCTCCTGACTCCCTCGCCCCACCCCCTCCTCATCCTCAGCACAAGGAGCCGGTTGGGGGGAGGTTTGCCCGCCATGTGCAGGAGTAGCAGGGCATTACCTCCGATGCATGGGTCCTGCAGCTGGTATCCACTGGACACACAATAGAGTTTCTGAGATTCCACCAGACTCTCTACCAATCTGATCATCCCAATCTTGAGACCAGGCTCTTCTCTTCAGAGAAGAAATCAACTCTCTCTTGCTCAAGGAGGCTATAGAGAGCGTTCTCCTCTGGCAAAGGGGAAGGAGGTTCTACTCCCACTTCTTCCTGGTTCCAAAAAAGTCAGGAGACATGAGACCCATTCTCGACCTGAGCAGTCTCAGCCTGTTCGTTGAGTACAAAAAATTCAGAATGCTGACCCTTCCAAGCCTTCTCCCTCTCCTGCTGGAGAACCAGTGGTTTTGTACTCTGGATATGCAGAATGCTTACCTGCACATTCCAGTTTTCCCCAGCCACCGCCGGTTCCTGCGATTGTCTTCAGCACCTCAGGTTTTTACCAAGTGTCTGGCAGTGGTGGTGGCCTTTCTGTGTTGCCAGGACATAGCACTTTTCCCTTACCTGGATGACTGGCTGATTTCAGCACCTTCCAGGGATTCTCTTTCGGAAGCTCTGCATTTCATTCTGGATCTGTTCTCCAAGTTGGGGATTACTGTCAACTTCCCCAAGTTGTCTCTTTCCTCGAATCAGAGATTTCAGTTCATCAGGGCAGTCTTGGACACGGTCCAGAGCAGGGCCTTCCTTCCTCCAGACAGGGTGGAAACTCTGGACCCTCAGGCTTCAGTGGTGGCCTCATCCAGGACCATTCCAGCGAGGGAGGTCCTTCGCTTTCTCAGCGTGATGGCGGCCTCCATCACTACCGTTCTCCTGGCGAGGCTCCCCATGAGAATCACTCAGTGGTCCTTGTGGGTGCAATGGGATCAACTCCTGGATGACCTGGACCATCCGGTCCTGGTATAGTCAGCGGTCCAGAAAGACGTGCTGTGGTGGAGGGATCCCTGCAACCTTTCCTTGGGTCTTCCATTTAGGAGCCCCGTCCCCTCAGTATCTCTGACTACACATGCTTCAAATATGGGCTGGGGAGCACATTTGGGGGAACACCAAGCACAGGGACTTTGGTCCAGCTCGGAGGCGTTGTTACGTATCAGTGTCCTGGAGATGAGAGCGGTCTTGTAGTTAGTAATAAAAAGCATTTAGTTTTTTATACCGGATACAAAATGAACTTTCACATTTTACACCGTTAGGATAAAATCCTATTTACAAGGTGTTCCTGTCTTAGATGTTAAATATCAGCTACAAATATCAAACATATCCAAAATACAAAATTACAGTCGTACACTTACGTAAAACCTTTAATACTTAATCAAAACAAGTACGTCTTACTGCTAGTTCATTCTTCAAGGCAGTATTAAATTCATGTGAACCTATGTCTGTGTTTTTTCCTTGAATGTTTAACTCATTCCAGAATTTTGTTGCTACGTAAGCAAAAGACATTTCCCCTATCCTGGTTCTTGGTGTAGTTATTTTAAACTCCCTCAGTTTTGTTGTATTTCTTAAACCATATGTATGTTCCACTTTCTGTAGTTTTTCCTCTTAAGTAAATGGTCTCCCTGAATCCAAAAGTTGCCTTGTTATAGAATCCCAAATGATTTTTTGTTTACTTTCTAAAGTGAGCCAGTTTAACTTCTCATAAAGTGTACAATGATGGGTCCCCCTATCTGCTCTCAAGGCATATCTTGCCAACCTATGGTACTCGGTTTCAACCCTTTTTATTATAGAGACCTTAGCAAACATGTAGATATTTATTCCATACTCTAGTACTGGTACCAACATATCGTTTACTATAGACTTCCTCATAGATTCATTTAGTAAACAATATGCTGGTACGCGCTTCAAGCGTTCCAGACCCTTCTCCCCAAGGGATCAGTGCTTATCCAGATGGGCAGCATGTCAATGGTCTGGTGTCTCAACAAACAAGGAAGAACTCGCTTGTACCCTCTCTGCAGGGAAGTGATGAGAGTGTGGAACTGGGCAGTCCAACACGATCTGTCCTTAGTGGCAGTGCACGTTCCAGGTGTCCAAAACATCCTGGTGAACAGTCTCAGCAGATCTCGAACCCTCAGTCACAAATGGGAAGGAAGTGGCAGCCTCTCTCTTCCTAAGGTGGGCGTGTCTGGATGTCAACCTTTCGCCTCCCCATTCAGTGCAAAACTTCACAGTTTTTGCTCGCTCGTTCCAGGGCATAGTGCCTTCTGGCATGATGCATTGTCTCTCTTGGACAGGGGAAATGTTTGTACGCCTTCCTTCCATTTCCCATTCTCCAGAGGGTTCTCCTCAAGCTTTAGGCAGAGAAGGTGCTGATGATCCTCATCGCCCCCCTGTGGTCGAGACAGATTTGGTTACCACTTCTGCAACAGTTAGAAGAGGAACCACCGGTTCCACTTCCAGTGACTCACAACCTCTTGACACAGAATCAAGGCCGGCTCATCCACCCAGGGCTCAGGACCCTGCATCTTCATGCGTGGCTCCTGCAGACATAGCAGTTTCCCACTTTGAGGTCTCCTCTTGGGTCGCCCAGATAATTGTTGAGGCTACAAAGCAGTCTACTCATTCACCTATGCTAGGAAGTGGAAAAATGTTTCTATTTGCGCGGCTTCCGAGGATTGGAACCTTTTCTCTTGTTCTGCCCCACAAGTCATGGAATACCACCTTCATCTTTCAGATTCAGGCCTATTCTATTCTTCCTTGAAGGTCCATCTTTCGGCTATTTCGGTGTACCACAAGCTGGTGGATGCTAAACCTGTGGCTCAGTTGGAAGTCTCGAAAACCTTTCTGAAAGGGATTTTCCATCTGAACCTCTCCCCCATCCTCAGCCCCACACCACCTTGAGATTTAAACTGTTTTGGAGAAGCTCACTCTCCCACCTTTTAAGCCAGCGATAAGCTGTGATTTATGCTTCCTGTCCTGGAAGACATTGTTTTTAGCTGCTGTTACCTCAGCTCGAAGAATTTCGGAGCTTCAGGCGCTTGTTTAAAAGGAGCCTTATTTAATTTTCCATAGGGACCGGGCGGTCCTCAGGACAAATCCTTGGTTTTTGCCAAAGGTGGTTTCGGAGGTCACTCTGAACCAATCAGTGGAAATCCCTGTATATTTTCCATCCCCTGCAAATAGAGGTGAGGCACTCCTGCACACTGTGGATGTGCATCACGCCCTCCAATGCTATACTCACCGTACAAAAGAGTTTCGTAAGGATGACCAACTGTTTGTCTCTTTTGCCCCCCAGATCTTAGGACAAGGCTGTTTCTAGGCAGTGCCTGTTCAATTGGTTGGGCAATTGTATTCACTTCTGCTACCAGAAGTATGACAAGCCTCTGCTGGGACCAGTCAAAGGTCATTCTACAAGGGACATGGCTGCTTCTGCGGCTTTTCTGTGCAACATGTCAGCAGCCAGTATCTGCGCAGCAGCGACATGGAGTTCTGTCCATACATTTACTGAACACTGTAGTCTGGACATTGCCTCTAGGTGGAGGGCAGGTTTTGGCCTAGCTGTTCTGCAGGGCCTTCTATCCTAGGCTGGTTCCACGCTGTGTTTTCCTTAGTTGTTGGAGTTTTTCCCTCCTCCCTTGATTATCTCAGTCCCTCTGTGGAGGGACTGCATGGGATTCAGTCCTTTATGTGATGACCTGCTGAAGGAACCCTCTTGAAGTAAGATAGTACAGTTACATAGGAACTTACTGTAACAGTAGATCTTCGAGAGAGGTTCCTTCAGTAGGTCATATTTTTCCCACCCTACTTTCCCCTTTTTTATTTAGGAACTCCAGACTCTCTTTCCTCCTGCTGTCGTTGCCTATTCCAGGCTCCAGCGGAAGAACTGGAGGGCGGGTGTAGGGACTGTCCACTATATAGTGTCACGCTGACATTGGTCACATGACATCGGGGTGGGCAGTCGCCCGTCAGGTATTGCTAGAAAAAGTCTGCCATGCGGCCAGATGTCACGTGGCGCTAGTCCTATATGTGATGACCTACTGAAGGAACCTCTCTCGAAGATCTACTGTTAAGGTAACTTCCTATGTAACTGTACTTTACTCACCAGTAACTAGATTTTCCACAAGGGTAATCTCTTGCAGCAGATAATACACTCGGGACCCCACCAGAGGGCGCTCTTCTGCATTGCAGCTTTCTTCTATCAGTCTTTGCTTAGGGGCCCCAGGCATCCTCAGTTAAGCAGTCTTCAGCTCGCACGCAGCAGCTCATCACTTTGTGTAGCTGACAAGAACTTGAGCTGGGAACATTTTTTTTTTCTCCATTCCCGATTTTCATCAATGAATGTTCAAAGATTCTACAAACAAAACTTCACTTTTCAGGACATGTCGTTGCAGTAGGAAACTCTGCCGCTACTGTTAGATATCTGAGACCCACACATGACACCATCTCCTGCTGACATTGTCAGGAATTCAACCAGGCAACACATCGTCGACGACTGCAGGAAATAGAAACTCATCTGATGGAGCAGAAATGAGCTCTTTAAGAGAAGGATGCCTGTCCCAAGAAGCCCTCATCGATGGCTTCTCATAAGAAGCACAGGAAAGATAAAGAGAAATCCTCCTCATCCTCTTCAGGCAAACATTTGTCGATGGCCACGGTTACCTGGGCTCCACCATCGACGATGCCCTTATAGAATGCTTCCTCGTCAACGGGAGTTTATACCCTCTCGTCGACTGCACTTACTGGTGCCCTTTCAGCGGTCTCTACGGAACCATATGTAGGCTATATAGGTTCTAGGGATTCTCCGTCGACAGCTCCTCGTTTACCATCGACGGCCACCACCTTTAGGCATTCCATTACATTCCCATTTACTGTCCGTCAACGACAGGTCAGACATATACAGGGAGGGACAAGGGACTTTCCATGACACTAACCCCTCCTCCTTCACAGCCAGTTTCTTACAGGGACCAACATGATAGAGATCGAGACCCTGGCATTTATCAGCGAGGAATTAGACCTGCTTATACACCACGCCCTATCACCTCTACTGTTCCGCTAGTTTCACAGAGGCAACCTGCCCCACCCTCAACAAAACCCGCTTCAGTGAACATAGCCACCGTGGTGCAGACAGTTTGCAGCTAATGAGAGGGTCTCACCTGTCTACCCCAAGGGAGACCGGTCACCCTTCGTGTTCTCTGATTCCTCTGCCTAAATGTTTTCAGAGTGACTGAGATCCTTCCCTTGATTTCTCCCCCCATCGTTATGGGGAAGAATATTTTTCAGAGGAGGAAGAATTTCCTTAAGACTTTCCAGGGCATTTTGAGGAATTTGAACCTCGAGAAGAGGACTCCCGTCCTCCTACTATCTCTACACTCTCCTCCTTATATGAGGAGGCTTCCCGTCAAGCGGCTGCCTCCCCTCCTGATGACCTATCCTTCCTTGAGATGATGGTCCAGATTCAAAAGATCAGGGCTTTTCGATTACAGAACATGATAAACAAAGAAAGGACATGTCAGACTGCCTTGAACTCCTCAAGGAGCCTGTAGTGGTCGTGCCCCCATTTATACAAACTTACCAAATGTGGTGCTGGCCACTTGGAATCAGCCCTCAGCAGTCCCAGCTATTCCTGGGAAGATGTATCACTTGTATCAAGCTCTTCTTGACCATCCTTTCCTTTCTGCTACCCTGAAACAGATTCTGTGGTAATTACTGCTGCTCATGACCACACCAAACGCCCAAAGCACATGAGTTCTTTGACCCCTAATAAGGATTCCCGCTGTATAGACTGCCTTGGAAAGAAGGTATTTCAAACGAGTACCATGAACCTTAGAATCTTGAACTACATGGGACATATTGTAAAATACCAACGTACCTCTCTGGTCCTCTGCCATTGAACTGGTCAATAAACTTCCTCTTTCCCAGGAAAAAGACCAATTGTTAGCAACAGTCTCAACTGGCAACTCCATCTCTTGACATCTACTCCATTTAGGGTGTGATGCAGTGGACACCTCTTCCCGGATCTCAGCCACAGGTGTTACTCTGAGACTGCATGCCTGGCTACGTGTATCAGGCTTCAGCCCAGACATGCAACACAGAGTTGTAAATGCATCCTTTAATAGGTCCAAACGTTTCGGTCCTGGCACTCAAACACTCCTGGATGATCTGCAGGCCTCAGGTCACACTTTACATATGATGCATGTATCATTCTACACAGCCATCATCCCAGTTTTGCTCACAATACTCTTTTCACTCAAAGAGGCAGCAAATCCAGAGATACCTATAGAGGTGGTTTCCACGGGTGTTCCTAGACAACCTTCAGAGCCACCACCCCTAATTCTAAGAGCTCCTGTTCCCACACCTCTTTGGGGGGGGGGGGGAGGCGGTCAGCCCACCTCTCTCTGACCAGTTAGGGCATTGCCCCAGCTTCCTCAGCTCGGCCTCGGGAGCTGTGGGCGGTTGCTTTGCCCTTCATCTAGAGGCCTGGCAAGTGATAACATCAGACGAGTGGGTACTTCAGATCATCAGAATACGGCGTATGCTGGAGATCACCACCATGCCTCCCCCTCACCCTCCCCACTCTGTCTCTTACCCACCCGAAATATACATACAAGAGGCTCTGGATGGTCATCTTAACATCCATCATACCAATGTTAAAATGAGGGGATTGGCTATATGCACTAGTTATGAAAGACACCTACCTGCATATCCCCAACCACCCGGCTTACCACCGGTTCCTTCGTTTCTACCTGCTAGGACACCACTACCAGTTTCAAGCCCTCCCATTCGGTCTTTCATCTGCCCCAAGGGTCTTTACCAAATGCCTAGCAGTGGTGGCAGCGGCCCTGCGAAGGGACAAACATGTCGTCTTCCCTTATCTGGATAACTGGCTCATAAAAGCAGACTCTGAGACTTCTCTTCTTTCATCTCTTCAGGCCATGCTTACTTTGTTCCAGCCCCTGGGAATCACGGTCAGCTGGCCCAAATCCAGCCCAGCCCTTACCCAATGACTCCAGTTCATCGGGGCCGTTCTAGACACGACTGCAGGCAGGGCTTACCTCCCCACCAACAGGCAGGACAGGCTCCTGTCTGTTGCCTCCCAGATCCAAAGGGAACAATCTGTAACAGCCAGACATCTGTTACACCTCTTAGCACATATGACCGCAGTCATCCCTACAGTGGTGTTTGCCCGTCTCTACATGAGGCCAGTCTAATGGACTTTTCAAAGTCAGTGGAGGCAAAAATCAGGAGATTTCGAAGACTAGGTTTGAGTCACTCCCACGTTATACTCTGCCTTCGACTGGTGTACCCATCATGCCCACCTATCTCACGGCATGCCCTTCCAATCCCTTCCTCCCCAGCAAACGACCACGGATGCTTCCTCCGACAGCTGGGGAGTGCACCTATGTCCTTACCGGATGCAAGGCCGGTGATCCCAACACTCCGTCTCTTTCCATATAAATCTGCTGGAAATGAGGGTGGTACAGCTTGCCCTTCGAGCTTTCTGACCACCTTGATTCTGGGCCTCTCCTGATCCAGTTGGACAACACCTTGGTGGTGTATTACCTGAACAAACACGTTGGCACCAAATCCCATGCTCTTTGCAGGGGAGACAATCTCATTATGGCAAGAAGCTGTACATCAACACCTGATCTTGACTGCCATCCATCTACCAGGACACCACAATATTCTGGCCGACACTCTCAGTCTCCAATCCTCTGCTCACGAGTGGACACTTCACCACAAAGTTCTACAGACCATCTTTCAGATGTGGGGGACCCTGCACCTAGACCTCTTTGCCTCCCATGACAATCGCCATCTCCCCAGATACTATTCCATTATCCCAAACAGAAAGGGACTATTGATGCCCTGTGCCAGCCATGGACAGGACTCTTCCTACATGCTCACGTCCACCACCCCCCCCGTCCCACTCCTGCAACGAACTCTGTTGAAGTTACAGCTTGAACCCGTCACATTGATTTCCGTAGCCCCTTTCTGGCCATGACAGGTGTAGTTTCCCTTGTTACAACAGCTGTTGGTAGCAGACCCACTCTCGTTACCCATCAGGCCGGACCTATTGACGCAGGATCAGGGCACCCTCCTTCACACCAGCCTGAAATCTCTGCACCTCCATGCTTGGCTCCTGAGGACGCTTTCGTAGTTCATCTCCTCTCCAGTAGCCAACATCCTGTTGGCCTCTCGTAAACCATCTACCAGACAAACCTAAAATGCCAAAAGGAAACGTTTTTCCCTTTGGGCTGCTTCCCAGACTTTGGACCCCTTACTTGTGTCCTCTGACCAAAGTTTTGGACTACCTGTCTTCACTCGCCTCGACAGGCTTGAGCTATTCTTCTGTTAAAGTCCATTTAGCCTCTATTTCAGCCTTTCTTGAACCATTGGAATGGAGATTACTTTACCAACAGCATCTTGCCCGTATGTTTCTAAGGGGTATTTTACACCTCAAGCTTCCTATTAGAAGGCCTGCCCCTCCATGGGACTTGAATATCCTGCAGGAAAAGCTGACCCTCAAACCCTTCAAACCAGCGGCTGCTTGCGACCTCCGCTTCCTAGCATGGAAAGCCTTATTCTTAGTAGCTGTCATATCAGCTTGACATATCTCAGAACTTCATGCCCTAATGTGTAAGGAACCGTACTTGATCTTCCATAAAGACAGTGTGTCCCTTCATACCAATCCCTCCTTTCTACCCAAGGTGGTCTCGGAGCATACGTTAAATCAGTCTATAGAATTGCCGGTCTTCTTTCCCGATTCTTCTAATTCAGGGTAATTCCTGTTACATACCTTAGATGTCCATCGCATTCTGAGATATTATACAACCCGTACCAAATCTTTTTGAAAGACTCCTCAACTATTTGTTCCTTTGCCTCCTCCAGGGAGGGCTTCCCAGTTACTAAGCAGGCCCCCTCTAACTGGTTAGCACATTGCATAACCTTCTGTTACAAGAAATATAACAAACCATTGCCAGGACCTGTCCAGGCCCACTCTACCTGAGCCATGGCCACTACCATGGCGTGCTTCAAAGGAGCATCCATCGTGGACATCTGCAATGCAGCCACTTGGTCCACAGTACATACCTTCGTGAAGCACTACAATTTAGACTTTATCGCCGTAGGATGGCCTTTGGCCACACTGTCCTACAGTTTCTTCTATCATAAGGTTTCCATCCTTCTTGGGTTTACTGCTTGGGAGTCATCCCAAGCATATTACCTGCTGCAAGAGATTACCCTTGTGGAAGACAGTACAGTTGTGTACTCACTGTAACAGAAGATCTTTGAGAGGTATCTCTTGCATCAGGTACAATCCCTCCCTCCTTCTCTTAAGAGAATAATTTCTAATTAAAAAAAAAAAAAAAAACATGAGAGGGCATCTAAGGTACCTCGGTTCTCCCTCAGTACTCGCTTAGTGAGCTGAATCCAGTGAGGAACTGAGGATGCCTGGGGCCGCCCACACTTATACAGGAGCAGGATAGTGATGTCATGTGTGGACAGCCCCTAGGCAAAGACTGCTAGAAGAAAGCTGCTGTGCAGAAGAGCACCCTCTGGTGAGGTCCCAGGTGTATTACCTGCTGCAAGAGATACCTCTCGAAGAACTACTGTTACGGTGAGTACTCAACTGTACTTTTCTTATGATGTGGTTTCAGTTCGCTGTCAACGTTCTAGCAGTTCTACTGGAGACGACTTAGTGATTGGAAGTCTTCAAGCTAAGCTCTTGCTGCCGGCCCGTCGGCGCAGTGTTGGTGCTGCTGCTCACAACGTCAGCGACTCAAGTTCGGTAGTGTGCTCTGTTCCTCGGGGGCCATCTGGAGAAGGAGGATTGAGCATCCCATGGGATGCTGTCCTTCACCATGGAGGGTGGTTCACCATCCTTGCTGCAGTTCTGCCACCTAGGTGACCCCAGGTGGCAGTGCAGCTGAGTGTGTAGTTGGAGGGGCAGATACAGGACGGAGGTTTGGTGCGGCAACACGTTGACATGCACTCATCAGTCTCTCTTGCATGCCTGTGTCTGTGGTGGACTGGGTGAAACAGTATGGAAAAAACCACTATCAGCTGGACAGCTGACCCCGGTGAACCAGAGGGGACCAGATCTGCACTTCAGGGCAGCCAGACCTGATAAAATCACAGTGAGTTAGAAGGTCCCCCCACCCAGGGACGGCAGTCCGCAGCTGCGTGGAGGTAAGGACAACCATAGGGGCTGGGTTCCAGCAAAGCCACTGCACCATGAGGAACCCAGAGGGACAGCTGGATAGTGACGTCTGAGAGTGCATGAACAGTGCGTTCAAAAAAAAAAAAGCTAAGCTCTTCCCACCTCTTTGGTGATATATCCTCCAGCTCTTTATTTCTGCTAGAAGGGACAGGTCTACTACTTTGCAGCTCAGCAGCGTCGAAGGAATTAGAGTTTCAATTGCTTTATTCAGGCAGATCTTTGACTGTTTCAGTCCATGTTCAGCATTAAAGTTACCCCTTGGTCTTATGGCTCCACTAGCAATTAAGATCAACGACGGAGAGCATGAAACTGGCATTTAATTCTGCACTCTACTGTATATAGGAAGAAAATGTTGGCAACAGATCTGCACGTCACTTGTTTATACTTCCTGGGCAAGCAACATAATGTAGAGTGATGCAGTTTGTGTTGGGCCATGCTGCCAGTGTCGATTGAAGGCTGGAAGACTTCGACATGCCCTTAGATGAAAGACCACAAAAAGATTTTGATGGTGGCCAGGTCAGCTGTTCAGCTTGTAATCATGGAAGAAGAGGATGCCACAGTGAGTTCCTCATCGGTCTCACCATTGTTCCCATCTGGGACCAGCATCCGAGAGTCATTCTATAACGAGTTCAGGGAAATGTTGAGGGCCCTCCAGACCTTCGGGGAGAGCGTTTCTCACTGTAGCAAAAAGAAGCACTGTTGCAGGTCACAGGACTGGGAATGATCATGCTCTTCCTGCTCCTTTGACTCCCCCCAACCAGTCGACCTTGGTCGAGCTCCCTGTGGTCAAGGGGATGGTCGTGGCCTCCACAGTAACCCTGTCAGGCTTGTCAAACTCAACTCCAATCGAGCAAGTGGTCCAGATTTTGCCCTAGCCTGTCGACTGGCTGTTTGTAGGAGATAGCTGAGGAGTTGACCACCCAGAACCCAGTGCTCTCAGCCCTCACTCAGGACGACGTAGCCCAGCTGACTGAGTTGCTCGAGAGAGGCCTCCAGCAGTGGTCATGCCTCCAAAGTCTCTCTTGCTTAACCTGCTGAGGCATGTGGTTTACACCAACCCATCGGAGGACATCTGTTGATGTCGATCTCCGGGTGAGGTCGAGACTCTGGTCACATCCGCCATTCCTCTTGACTAGGAGTTGTTGCTGTCAACACTTTTCAACCTCCTCATCCTCAGATGAGGTGCGGCATCAACAAAAGATGTGTTGTCACTACAGAAAGCTCCTCTGGCAACATTGGACCATGGCTGGGAGAGGTAGGGCTTTTTCCCCCGGATCTTTGGTCCCTTGGCCTTAGCCAGTGTTTCCCATGTCATTCCATTTTGCATAGCAGTCTACAGTATCTGCTTCTCCTTCACTCTGAGTGGAGCCACCTCCACTGCAGCCTTTGTTGGGGCCCTAACCAAGGAGTCACACTCCGCTGCCACCTTGCCAGGCCAGCTTTCATGGATATCACCCAGGATGAGGATACCATGGTGGCACATGGTCGAGGGCAGTCTTTGAGGAATCCTCAGGTGCCAAAGGTGAGTCATAAATTGTCTCGACCAGGACTCGTACCTCCCACCAGGAGTCAGTCAATCAGCTGACCTCCCACAGTGGGCCTGTGTCTGTGTCCTGTGGAGCTCTGATCCAACTTATGTCAGAGTCCATGAAGGTCCCCTTTGAAGCCAGTCCAGAAACAGGCTAGGTACCCATTCCATTCACTGATATACTGGAAAGGAACGAATGCCTGCGGGGGTAGCCTTTCCTTTGGCTGAGGCCACCTTGGGACAGGCCTTGAAGCACTGGTAGCATCCAGCTGCCTCCCAGGCACCCTCCACCCATATGATCTGCAAGTATGCGGTCCCAAAAACTTCCCTTTCAGGGTTTTCTGACCACCTCTCTGTGGGTGGCTTGGTTTTGGATTTTGCCTTTCATAATTCGGGGGGCATGGATGTGGATGAGCTTCTAGATAAAGAGTCCAAGAACACTGATCATGCAACTAAAATGGTGTACACTGATGTGTCACTGGGCCTCCATCAGGCCAGCTACACAAGTCATGATGGCAAATGTTGGCCATTAACTGATTGGGGTGTAAGGGAACTCCACCTCCATCTTCCACCTAACAAATGGCTTCCAATTAAGATAATCAGAGAGCAGGGTCAGTCGCTGGCTAAACACTAACTTCAGACATGGGTGACTCCTGTGCATGTGCCATGGCAGCCATCCCTGGCCAGCATCCCCTTCTTGAGCACTGACTTTTTCAGCCCTGGCATGGAAGGGCATCTCACGTGGATTGAGAAGTCCAGTACTGACCTATATTCTGTGGCTTTGTCCCAGAATGACCAAAAAGCTTAAAGTGAGGGACTTTCATTTTTGGTCCTTTCATCCATGACAACCTCAACAGCAGCCCCAGCAATGGTCATTCTAGCACTGGCATCTGAAACCATGTTGGGCAGCCAGGTGCGGGGAGGGAGCAGAGGTGGTGGTGCCTTCACAGCCCCTCTGACTGTAGCTCTTTCCAAGGCTGCTCAGTAACAGGATATGGAGTGTCATGCCCTCTCCTGCCCGCTCCCTGTCTCAGCTTCTAGTCAGGAGTCGGTTGCACCACTTCATGCCACAGTGCTCCACCATTACCTCGGATAGGTGGGTTCTAGAAGTGGTGGGCTTAGGGTTGCCTTTGGGATTTCAAGGTCTTCCAGCTTTACTAGCTTCAAGCTCCTTGGGAATCCATGTTGTCCCAGGACATGTCCATACTTCAAGTTGGCATCACTCATCTCCTAGAATGCGGGGTGATGCCCCATGTTCCAGACTCCCTGGCCACACAGGGTTATGTGTCTAGGTACTTCCTGGTTCCAAAACAGATGGAGGGCTGGCTCCCCATACTAGATGTGCACGATCTGAACCAGTTCATGCAGAAGTGAAGGTTCTAGATGGTCACTCTGAATCATATCATGCTGTCTCTAGAGCAGAGTATGTGGTTCTGCTCCCTGGATTTCTAGGACATGTTCTTCCACATCCCAGTCACCATCCCATTACCAGTACCTTCGATTGTGTGCAGAGGAGATTCTGTACCAGTTCCAGGTCACATCTTTTGGACTGTCATCCATGCCCATGGTCCTCACCACATGCTTGGCAGTGGCGGCAGCCTTCCTGCGGTATAAGGGTGTTAAGAGTATATCCCTACCTGGATGACTGGTTATTAGGCAGGTAATACAGAGAAGCTGTGGAGAGGTACAAGGACCTGGCCTCCAGACCTGTAAACACTTGGGCCTTCTAGTCAACCCAGCCAAGTAAGAGCTGTTCCTCTCACAGGTGATCAAGTTCATAGGGGCAGAACTAGACTCCCAGCTAGCCTGGGAGTCCCGTAACCACATCAGCCTGCTGGAGCTCCATGCAGTGTATCTGGCTGTGATGGAATTCATCCATTAATCAGGTTCAGGTCATTCAGGCCCAGACAGACAACATGACCACCATTTTCTTTGTGTTAGGAGGCTTTGCACACCTGGACGCTTGTGCAGAGTGTAAAACTTCTACAGTCATGTCATAGGCAAAAACAGTTGGCGGATGCTCTCAGTTGGGTCTGAGAGATGTGGTACGAGTGGTCCCTGAATCAGGAGGTGGCAAGCCACCTTTTCCCCCAGTGGGGCACCCCTCTGCTGAATCTGTTTGCCTTGTGGAAGAATAGAAAACTGAGACTGTTTTGTGCCCACCCCCCCACCACAGTTCAGGACACTGTTGGGGGGATGCCTTTGCGAGGCCCTGGATCTGAGGCCTCTTGTGTGACTTCATTCCTTTCTCCTTTGTCCACAAGGTTGTGGTCAAGGCCCTAAAAGACTAGGTGCAAATGATCCTGACAGCCCCAGGCTGGCCCAGACTGCTCTGGTATCTGAATCTCCTCAGCCTCAGTAGCAAGCCTCCATGGAGGTTGTCTCTTTTCCCAGCTCTGCTGAACAGCCAGTAAGGGAAGCTCCTGCACCCAGACTTCAGTCCCTGCAAATCTCAGCCTAGTTCCTGAATGATTAAGAGTTCCTGGCTCTGGACCTTTCGGAAGATGTCCTTCACATCATGGAGGTATGCCGTAAAGAGTTGATTCATAAATGCTATACATTTAAGTTTAAGAGGTTCTCTGTCTAGTGCCAGGTAAGGAGTTTGATCCCATTCCCTGCCCTGTGGTGAGCATCCTCAACTTCCTATGGTCCTTCTCTCCGTCATGACTGTGAACGACAACCTGGTGCACCTTAGCCATCTCTGCATACCAGCTGAGGGCTGGTGTGCCGACGGCAGCCCAGTACAATGTGGTTGGGTGCTTTTTTCAAAGGCTTGGATCATTTTTCCGTTCGGGTGCACAAACCTCCGCCTCTGTTAGACTTGCTGCTGGTGTTGGCAGTACTCATTGGCAAGCCAGTTGAGCCAGTGCATAGGTGTGAACTGTCATATCTGTCATGGAAGACTGCCTTCTTGGTAGCCTTCATGTCAGCCAGAATGATCAGTGAGCTTCAGGTGCTCTGAGAGAGAATCTCCTTACCTGGTATTTCACAAGGGCAGGGTAATTCATTGCCCCATCCGAAGTTTCACCTGCAGGTTGTATTGGAGTTTCACCTTAACCAGGTGATTAAGTATACTTTACCAGCCCGACCTCGGAGGCTGATCACAGCCTTCATACTTTGGACCTGCGGAGGGTGCTCTCTTACTGTAAGGATCTTATGGCTGAAGTTTGGGGTGAGGCTTGCCAGCTGTTTGTGATATATGCTAAAGCCACGCCTGGCAGACAGACAGCAAAGCAGATGATTGCCTAGTGAATTACATCCTACATCGACCTCTGCCATAGGTTGATTGGTAAGGCGTCACCCAAGGGGCTTAAGACTCATTCCACCAGATATACTGCTGCCTCTTGCTGCTTCCTGTGATATTCCCATTGTGGAGGTATGCATGGCTGCAGCCTGGAGTAAAGCCATACACCTTCATTCCCCTTCACAGCAGCCACATCATGAGTCATTGGGATGCTGCTTTTGGGTCCTTTTAATTTTTTTAATTTTTTTTTTATTTTATTGAAATCTAGGATTACAAATACCTTTGAGCAGGAACTGCTCGTTTGCAAAGGTTCCACGTCGAAGGAATGGGAGGTATACATACATACAAAGGTCAACATAATAATACATAGTTACACAATAAAAAGAAGTAAGAGACTGAGGCTTAGGAAATTCCAGTAATTCAAAATGTGCCAAATGTTAGGTAGCATGACATACCAGCCAAGGGCAATCTTAGAAATAAGCACTGCGGGTGAGAGGGAAGGGGGTATGCAGGCAGGAAGGCCATTGTTGGAGGGTAGAGGGTGAGGGTAAGAGCTCTAAAGGGGAGGGATAAAAGTCAGGAAATGCCGGGGAGAGAGGGGCAAGGGGGTAGGCAGGTAGAAGGGGGCAAGGTGGGAGGCTGGCTGTCAGAGACTGGAAGTGGAGGCGTGGCGGTGGGCCCCTGATTAGGCGAGGCAGTCACAACGACTAGTTGAAATGAGATGAAGTCGGAGTTGTCTCTTAAAAGGGCCAAGAGCAGCAGCAGTACTTGGTCCTCCATTTTCTGTTCGCTAAGTAGTGATGTGCGCCTTTCCCCTTCTCCTGGAAGACTACTTGGAGTCTGCCAGAGTGTGGATAGTGAACTGTATCTACACCCTTAGAAATATAGGTTACTCATTTGTAACCATAGTTCTATTAGTGGTATTCAGTTCACATCCACACAACCCATCCGACCTCACCTAGCAAGTGGCACCCAGGTCCCTGCTTCCAGCTTGCAATACATCTGATGTCACAAGGTGGAGCCGGAAGATATATCACACGGGTGGTGGGAGCAACTTAGCTTGAAGGCTTCAGATGACCCGGCTGTCTCCAGCAGAACTGCCAGAGTGCGGATGTGAACTGAATACCACTAACAGAACTATGGTTACAAATGAAAACTTTTATTTATTGTGGTGCCTTTCTCCAGAGACCCAGGATGCTTTACAGTAAATGCAGGAGCAGGGGTAGCATCTGTTTCCCCCAAATTCTTGCCTTACTGAATGTCTAATAACATTCATGTTGATCAGTAAAACCTCCCTGAGCAGTCCCTGCAAGTTGTAAGTACCTCCAGTAAACTTAAAAGGTCACATGAACAGATGCAATATGCCTGTTTCTTCTTCTTGTTTTTCTTAATTGAAAAATAAAATCCAGTGTACCATCCTCCTACCAGTTGCTGAAATTGCTTAAGGTTTCTTTTCACTTTCTTACTTATTGTGATTTAGGGAGGCAGTATAGTGCAGTGGTTTAAGGATGTGAGCTGCAAATCTGGTGACATCCAGCAGACCAGACCTAGGTTTGAATCCCATAGCTTCCACTTGCGTACTGTGTGACCCTGAGCAAGTCACTTAACTTCCCTGTGCTCCCAGGTCGTACCTGTAAAAAAGTTTTCAGCTTAATGTCCTACTCCTGGTTAAACAACTAAGAAAAAAAAGGGGGTTCTTTGTTTCAGAAATCCTTTGAGATGTGAATAAGCCTGACCACTACTGCATGTTGACCACTTATAGGCCAGAAACCCTGCACTAATATTGAACACATTTATATTCTGAATTACCAAATGTTTTTCTTAATTTGCTACATGATTTTTAGCTGTAAAAAGAATTGCTACTGGGACAAGCAGACTCATTTTGTGTGTTCTTTTTTGCTGCTTTTATTCTAGTTTTGACTTGGGTGGCATCAGGTCTAAGCCAAGAGAATTCACCATTCAACTAGAGTCTGAAGAGGAGCGGGAGGCTTTGATCGTAGATCCCAGTGAGCATGTAGTAGTACGCAAAGTGAGTAAAGCCTATTCTGTGCACTGTTTTATTTCATTTAAGCATCTTCCCTCCACAGAAGGCTGTGCATCAGTGTATCACCACTAATTCGGTGGTCACCACAGCAAAATGACTTGCTTAAATTTTTTGAATTGCTCATTGTTTGAAGTTAAGACTGTACCTCTCAAATGCTATGCATCAGTGGCCGGCCTGGTGGCGCTGAGGGTTGAGGTGCTGGACACCACACCTTGCGCCAAGCGGCGGGCAACGGTTGGGAACAAGCCTGGGTTGTTGAAGTCGGCGGGCGTGAGTGGGATTGAACTGCATGAGGCGCTCTCCTCTTCCGGGAGATTTAAGGGTTTCCCCAGCTCTGGCTGCCGCCCGGTGGAGGACAGATGGTAGTGTGAGGCTACGGGGAGCCCGGCAATTGCCAGGGGAGGGGCAGAAGGGTCCGGAACTGGCACCATGGAGCGCGTGTGCACCTCCACACAGACGCACTGCCGTGTGCTGGGGTCCTGGGACAGCAGGGAGAAAAATGGGGAAAAAATGGTAAAATACAAAAAGAGAACAAAAAAATGCTATGCAGCTCGCATAACACTGTGTATTTTAAACCCAATGATACCCTTACTCCATGAAAATACACTGATGTTTCACACAATGTTAGAGCTAATTTTGCACGTATAAACTACTAAAAAATTAACCTAACTTGATAGAACCATTCCTTAATACTAAACATGTAATTATTTTAACATAAGAAAGTGCTTCTCATTCTGTTTTTTTGCTCTGAATTTTAAAGGCCAGTAATAATACATTTTAATGCAGAGGTTCAGGGGCATGGTTCAGACTTATTGAGGAATGTGCAGGGTAATATTCATTATCTGGTTCTACCCAGTATGGCCACACATTGCTTTTAGGTCCCAAAATACTTGTTTTCGTGATACCCTCGGCACCAGTTACATAGATTGTACTTGATAGTTTTACAGAATGAATAATCCTATATAATCAAAGGTGTGTTAATGTAATCGTCATGATGTCTAGAGCAGAGCTGACTGACATTCATCTTAAATAACGTTCGGCTACAGTGATTGCTTTAAAATCTTTAAATTAATTTCATTATAACTTTAAGGAATGAGTGTATATTCATGTATTGGTACATTGGTTATGCTTTGGGAAGCACCCAGTCAAACATGATTGGCTGGAGACATTCTTTGTTTTTGGACAAAAATGAGGATCTAACAGAGTTAGCTACCAGTCAAGCTTTTTTACGTGGAGGGTAATCATTCAGTAAAGTCTCAGTAAAATTGGTATTAACCACTACAGAAGGGTAGAACATAGGTGAACCCAGTTGTGCAGCAGCAAGAGGCCTATATTCTCTCATGGAACCAAGTCCTTTTTACTATATACATACTGATCTTCTTCGGGGCTATCTCAGTCATCAGGCCACACCATAGGAACTTCACCGGCGGTGAAGCAGGATCCACATGGAAGATTTTCAGCAGTACAACTGGGGCTGCCCACACCAATGTCATGTGACGACATCACCAACCCTGTAAAGGCGTGAGCAGCCCCACTCCCTCCTCAGTTCTTCCCCACCATTGACTTGTTCGCATAGGTCTCAGTGGAAGCTGTGACGCATTTTCGCACCATTTTTTCAAGTTTTTTTTTTTTTTACCTATTATATTAGAATCTCTTTTTATAAGAAATTCCTTGATTTTGTTTGTTGAGAGTTAATTCTTCGACTGCTCTCTTTTGTCGCTGCAGAAAGAAGATTGCCTCCACAGACAAACACTCTCTCTGTGTCTGCTGTCTTGGGCCTGACCAAGAAATCTCAGATTGTAAGCTCTGCCAGAAGTTTAATCAAACAACCCTCAGGCAACACACAAAGGCAGTTAAAGATGTCCTCATTGATCATCAGGTAGCTAGTTCCGGGCAGGGGTCCTCTGAGGTCCCTGCTTTTCAATCACTGGCAGGGTCGTCGAGCTCTCAGTCGGCTAATGCCTGAGACAAGTCCTCGCGGAAAGTCATAAAAAAGACTGAGATTGGGACTGCTCCCCCTGGCGGTGGTCCCACTCGCCGACAGCCTCTTCTTTGTCCTCGGGTACTCTGTTGACTGCAGCTGTGTTGATGCACAAATCTGCTGGCCAGGTCTCTGTCCCTACCAGACACATACCGACAGTGCCTCCGCCTGACCACCTGGGCAGCCGGTCATCGACCTCCGGGTCAACAGCTCCTCCTTCATCAATGACGGGATCATTGTCAACGGCCCTCCCATCGAGGCCTGTTGCTTCTCCAGGGCTTCGGGCTACAGGCTCTTCAGGCTGTCAGGGCCCCTATGGTGGGTTGTCGCTCCCTGCGCGATTGACCCCACCTCCATCGACACAGCCTTCGGCGATCATTTACCTCAATGAAATTTTGACTAAATTCACTTCAGTGATAGTCCACCAGTTAGGCACATACAGACCTACTTCAACGGCATCGTCGTCGTAGACTGCACCTTGGCGGTTGAGGGCCACTCCCTGAGGGCCGTCGTCGGTTTCATAGACGTCTGACTTTTATCTGGAAGAGGTAGATGTCAAGGAGGAGTACCATCCTGACCTTATCCTTCCTGATGAGGAAGAGCTCCTCTCCTCAGACAGATCCACACTTTGCTCAGTGAACGAGGATTCTGTCAAACATACGCCTATGTCTCCTCCTGAGGACCTTACCTTCAGTATCATGAAGCAGTTGTCCTTAGCCATGGGCTGTCATACTGAGGAAGAGGATGCCACCAGGAAAGATTTGGTGGATTTCCTGGAGATCCCAGAGTCTCCACCCAAGATCATTCCTCCTATTCTGCCAGCTTTGAGGAATGCTACTATTGCAACCTGGCACATGCCTGATATGGTGCCAGCTATGCCCCACAGGGCAGACAAACTTTATCATGCCCCGCAAGGGTTTTTGCATTATGCTGCTCAGCCTGAAACAGACTCTGTGGTCATAAAGGCAGCTCATGACAGGTCTAAGGTGCCCAAGCACCTTAGTTCTCTATCCCCCAGACAAAGAGTCTTGCAGAATTGATCTTTGGGGCAAGAGGGTTTATGCCTCCTCCACCCTTGGGTTGCGGATTGCTAACTACCTGTCTCACATGATAAAATACCAGAATACCAACTAGAAGAAGGGCAAGGCCATGGTCCAGGCCCTTCCAGAGTGTACCCAGAAGCAGGTGGTTCTCTCTTCCTTGCAGGCCACAGAGGATGTTAGCAAGCACCTCCTACGGGCCCTCTGTGATCTCTTGGATACCATTGCCAGGGCTGCTGCCACTGGCATTTGCCTCCATAGGCACTCCTGGCTGAGTGTCTTAGGCTTTGTTGTGGACGTCCAGCAGAAAGTGCTGAATGCCCCTTTTAATGGCTCAAAGCTGTTTGGGCCAGATGTCCAGGACAGCAGTAAACTATTTGCAGGCATCTGGTGCAGCTGTCAAGTCTGTCCACTCTGTCATACTCAACCCAAGAGCAGATAGTGCCCTCCCTTTCACAAGGGACCCAGTAAGCAGGGAGCAGCCGCTCAGCCCCAAGGCAAATGCAGAGGGGCCACTGCCAAGCACCCTAGAAGTAATGGACCAGCCCCGGCGGTGGGATCCACCTCCACTTGACTCCTTGCTAGACCCCCCTCTTCTGGTCTCTGAACAAGAGGTGGTGGTTGGAGGTCGGTTCTCCCTGTATCTCAATCAATGGCGAATCATCACGTCAGATGCCTGGATTCTTCAGATCATAGAAAGGGGTCACACTGGAGCTCATCGAGCATCCCCCAGAGGCTCCTCCTCCTCTGCCCTCCACCAACCCCCCCCACCCCCGGCCCACATGGATGTTCTCCAGGAGGAACGGGAGGAAGTGCAGTCCCTTCTGTGCAAACGGGCCATGGAGCCAGTGCCAGAGAATCAAGGGGTTTTAGTCCAGGTTCTTCTTGGTCCCCCAAAAGGCCGGAGATTTGAGGCCCATCTTAGACCTAAAGGACTTCAATCTGTGCGCCCAGTACAAAAAGTTCAGAATGCTAGCTTTGCCTGGTCTAATGCCTCTTCCCAAGGAAGGTGATTGGCTGTGTTCTCTGGACATGCAGGATGCTTACCTGCACATCTCAATGTTTCCTCCCCACAGGAGGTTTCTCCACTTTCTCTTCCAGGGCAAACATTACCAATTCACAGTGTTGCCCTTTGGCTTGTCCTCTGCACCATGGGTCTTTACCAGATGCTTAGCAGTAGTAGCTGTGGCTCTCAGAAGGGAGGGGCTGTACATTTTCCCCTAGCTGGACAATTGGCACTTGAAGGCCCTGTCCAGGGAGCAGCTCCTGTGGAACCTCGGGGGAGAACTCTTCCGCTGTTTCTCTCCTTGGGCGTTACAGTCAGTTTGCCAAAGTCAGTTCTAGTACCTTCCCAAGGGCTGCAGTACATAGGGGTGGTTCTAGACTCGGCACAGGGAAAGGCCTTCCTGCCTCAGAAGAGGGCGGAGTGCCTTATTGCCCAGGCTCAGGAGGTTGTACAGAGCCGTTACGTCCCTGCAAGACTGTACTTGAGGCTGTTGGGGCTGATGGCTGTGGCCATCCCCACTGTTCCACTGGCCCAGCTCCACATGCGCATCCTCCAGTGGACTCTCCAAATGGGACTAGTGCACTGATGGATTGGGTCGGTCCATGCTGGTCTCATCTCCAGTCCAGTGTGCTCCAGTGGTGGATGGACCCCCTGAATCTGCTGCAAAGAGTCCCCTTCCAGATCTCTTCTTCCCAGCAGATTCTCACCACAGTTGCTTCCGGTTTGGGCTTGGGGGCTCATCTGGATCCCTTTCCAACTGTGGGCATTTGGTCCCAGATCCAAACCTCTGCACATCAATATCCTGGAGATGTGGGCGGTCCTGTATGCTATGCAGGCTTTTCGGCATCATCTCCTCCTGGAGCAGTTGTTGATTCAGTCCGACAACCTCCGTGTTATGTGCTACATCAACGGGGGTGGGGGGGGGGCACATTTGTATCTCCTGTGCAGGAAAGCTGTGAGAGTGTGGTACTGGGTGCTAGACCACAGTCTGAGCCTCTAAGTGGTTCATGTCCCAGAAGTGCTAAACACCCTGTTGGACTGCCTTAACCGGACGCAGTCCAGCATGCACGAATGGGAGCTTCTCTCATGTGTCACAGAAGATCTGTTCGACAGATGAGATCGTCCAAAGTTGGACCTTTTTACGTCCCCACTCAATGCAAAACAGCCCAATTTATGCTTGCTCGATCCAGGGCCTGGAGTTTTCTGGTGAGATACGTCCCTCTCCTGGAGCAGGAAGTTCCTTTACACCCTCCTTCCCTTTCCTCTGATTCAGAGGGTGCTAATCAAGCTATAGATGGAGGGGGCCAGCATGCTCCTGGTTGCACCCTTCTGGCCATGGCAGATATGGTTTCCATTACTGTAACAGTTAGCGTAGGAGCCTCCGATCCCTCTTCCTCTTTGCAGGAACTTGCTGACCCAGGCTCAGGGGACCCTGGTCCATCCCAACCTCAAGTCACTCCATCTGCATGCTTGGCTCCTGAGAACATAGCCATCACCAGGTTTGGGGTTTCCAACAGGGTAGCGGATGTTGTAGTCGCCGCTTGTAAACCCTCCACTCAAGCCACTTATGCCATGAAGAGGAAGAGGTTTGCCAACTGAGCTGCCAGACATAATCTGGACCCTTTCACTTGTCCAGTGAACCAGATTCTGGGCTACCTGTTATCGCTGTCAGATTCGGGTCTCTAGTACTCCTCCCTCAGGGTGCACTTTTTGGCTATTTTGGCCATTCATGAGCCAGTGGGTGACTGCACCATAGCTTAGCTGGATGCTTCCCTTACTTTCCTCAGAGGCATCCTGCATCAGAAACTCCCAATCCATTCCTCTGCCCTGGCTTGGGATTTGAATTTTGTTCTGGAGAAGTTGACTTTGTCTCTTTCTGAGCCAGCCATGACTTGCGAGCTACGGTTCCTTGTAAAGGTAATGGGCTAGTAGTACCACCTTTCACTCTTTCATACCAGGATGCAGTACTGACTGCCTGGCAAAGACCTGCAACTATTCCACAGGTGCCTCAGAAGACTAACCGCCTTTACCAATTACCTATAGATTACTCATTTTAACGGCAGCACCAGAGGCAGATTCTGTGGTGATCAGTGTGGCCCATGACGGAACCAAAAGGCCAAAACAACTCAGCTCTTTACCACCTGATAAAGAGCCCAGGCATCTAGACCTCATTGGAAAGAAAGTCTACCAAGGGGCTACAGTTAATTTAAGGGCCATAAATTATATGGCCCATATGCTAAAATACCAGAAAACACTCTGGACAGCAGCGGTCGAGGTGGCAAATTGCCTCAGTCTGAGGAAAAAGACCAGCTATTAGCCACATTTAACACAGGCACTAGTCTATCTTGCCATCTGCCAGGAGCAACCTGTGATGTTGCAGGCACATTGGCAAGATCCTCTGCCATAAGCATCAATCTTAGACGTCATGCATGGCTCAGAGTCTCAGGATTTACCCCAGACGTTCAGCAGAAGATCCTTAATGCACCCATCAATGGGGACAGGCTATTCGGATCCACCACACAAACCACTTTAGATGACTTGCAAGCTCGGGACTGTACTTTGAGATCGGTACATGGCATGTACCATACTCCCCAAATATCAAGCCAGAAAAGATATTCATAGCCGTACCAGTTTCGGTGAACAGGGCACCAAACAGGAACAGTCAGACAGTCTAACAAGGATAGACAACAGTCATAACCAACTAGTAGACCTTCCTCTTCTGCCTCACGTGGTGGTCGTTCCACCCCCACAGCAAGGGGAGGCACCACCATGTCCATCTGACTCACCCCAGTCCTCCCCAGCCCTCCTCTGCCGGCCTTGGAGGCTCTGGGAGGCTACGTTTTGTACCTTCTAGAGGCTTGTACACAGATAACGTCCAATGAGTGGGTGTTACAAATCATAAAAACAGGCCATACACTAGAGAATACAAATTGTCATCCATCACACCCACCACCACATGTGAATTACCAACAGGACCATATTCCTATCCTGTTGAAAGAATTGCAATCACTTAAATTGAAAAAAGCAATACAACCAGTCCCCACCAAACAACAAGGTTGAGGTTTCTACTTCCATTTTTTCCTGTTTCCAAAACGGACAGGGGATCTGCATCCGGTACTGGACTTAAGAAACCTCAACAAATTCATCCAATACAAATGTTTCAGAACGGTGACCTTAGCCACCAACCTCCCCCTTTTACGTCAAGGTGATTGGCTCTGTGCCCTGGATATGAAGGAGAATATGAAGGATGCATACCTTCATATTTTTCTCATCCATCCAGCACACCCAAGGTATTTGCATTTCAGACTGATGGGAGAACTGTCAGTTCAGGGCACTTCCATTCGGCCTCTCATCTGCACCCAGGGTATTCACGAAATACCTGGAGCAGTGGCAGCCACCCTAAGATGGAGGGCCCCTTTGTATTCCCCTACCTAGGCAAGGCAAGGCAAATTTTATTTTATGACGCCCAGTCCCTGAGGCTCTGGGCACCATACACAAAAAATACAACCAAAAAGATGAAACAATACACCAATAAATAACAGTATTAAAAAGACAGTTATAAAAGAATAAAATCAGAAAGATAAATAGTTAAATAGATAGCCTGGGACAGAAAATGTTTACAGTATGTTAATATCAATGCAGTATTTAAAAAAACAGGGTGCGGGAAAGCGTGACTAAACAAGAAGGCCTTGAGGAGGGCCTTAAATACTTCTACTGAAGGGGCCTCCCTTAAACTGGAGGTAGCGAATTCCACAGGACGGGGCCGGCGACACTAAAAGCTCTGTCACTGGCCATTTTTAACCTCGTCCTGGGAATCACAAGGAGGCCCCTAGAGGAGGAACGGAGGGAGCGGACCGAGGCAGCAGGTGTAAGAAGGTCCACCAGGTAACCAGGGCCCAAGCTGTGTAGGGCCTTAAAGGTGAGCAAGCCCACCTTAAAGAGGACTGTCCACTTTACTGGCAGCCAGTGCAGTTCACTCAGCACTAGGGTGATGTCTCAGTACTTAGGCTACCTCGTTAACAACCTGGCGGCTGCATTCTGCACTAGCTGTAGCCGGCGGAGGGTGCCCCCCCAAGACCCCGAAATAGAGCGCATTCCAGTAGTCAAGCCTCAAAGTCACAAAAGCATGCACCAAGGTAGGGAGGTCCAGGGGCGGAACTAGGGTCTTGATCCTGGCGATATTCCTCAGATGACAGAAACTGGTACGGACAACAGACGACACCTGGGATTCAAATGTCAGTCCACCGTCCAGTATAACGCCCAGATTGTACACCCTAGTTGAGGCCTTCAATGGCACAGAACCCAGGAAAAGTCCTGTCTCCTTGCGCCAGAGGCCATCCAATCACACCCTCTTTTCGACTCCACTGCCAGTACTTCTGTCTTATCGGGGTTCAGTCGCAACCAGCTGGAGGCCATCCAGTCATTGATCTCAGCAAGGCAGTTATTTAGCATGTCCACTGCATTGGGTATCCCAGGGGTAAAGGAAAGGTAGGTACAGGGGGATGTATCGCATAGAATGGAGAGGTCGCTAGCGGAGTCCCCCAGGTATCTGCTCTGGGGCCGGTGCTCTTTGCCGCCTTTATGGGCAATATGGACAAAGCTATTAGGAAACTGTGTATTAAATTCCCTGACGATTCTAAGTTAGGTGCGGAGGTTGAGGCAGGTGATCAAGTCGCATCGGTACAGCAGGAACTGGACCAACTGGTAGAATGGACAGAATCGAACGGTATGAAGTTTAATACTGACAAGTGTGTGGTGATGCACCTTGGCAAAACGAACAGCAAGCATGTGTATACATCAAATGGTGTATGTCTGAAGACCACAGAGAAGGAAAAGATCTTGGGGTCTACATTAGCAATGATTTGTCCTTTAATATACACTGTGGAGAGATTACCAGTAAAGCTAACAGAATAATAGGTTGCATAAATAAGGCATTTGTATCAAGAAATAGGGTGTGTATGATGCCACTGTACAGAGCATTCATGAGGCTGCATCTAGATTACTGTGCCCTCATTTGGAGTCCCCACTTAAAAAAGGATATTGATGGTGTCGAGAGGGTGCAGAGGAGGATGACCAAAATGGTGGATGGCCTCAGCAATGAGACCTACGAAACAAGATTGCAGATGCTGAATCTGTACCCCCTTGATCTAAGGAGGGTAAGGGGCGATCTCCTCCAGATGCATAAGATATCTAAGGACGCAGATCTAGCACTTAGTTTCGACTTGGTACCAGTAAATAGGTATGAAGGGCTAAGAAGCCATAAAAGACAACTGAAACTAACTCATCCAAGAACAAACCTGAGGAGGACATACTACACTCAGAGGATTATTCCGTTATGGAATTAGCTTCCAGAAAGTGTGGATCAGGCAAAGAATTTCCAGAACTTTAGGGAAAAACTAGACAAGCATTTACTGCCCAGTTAGGGGAATCATGCCTCACGATATGCAGGAGGCACACTACATAGACCGAGAGCCTTCTGCATGTCTTAACTACCTAATATTGAACCAGCTGGGTATCATCAGCATAGCAATGAAAACCCAGACTGTACTTTCTGATGAGCTCTCCCAGGGGCAGCATGTACACAGCGAACAACATCGACGACAAGACCAAACCCTGAGGTACTCCACAGGAGGCTTGGGGCTAGATGACAGGCTAATAAAAGCGTCCACTAAAAGTTTGATCCAGTCATTCCAGGCAACTCTGCAACTCTTCGAACAACTGAGCATAACAGTAAATCTACCCAAATCTCAAATAGATCCTTCACAATGACTCCAATATATCGGAACAGTCCTGGACATGACCGCAGGAAAGGGTTTCCTGCCAGAAAAAAGAAGTCAGACCCTAATATCCCTGGCTGTTCAGTACAGCTCAGTCACGTCCATCATGGCAAGGCAATGCCTAACAATATTGGGCTACATGGCTGCAACCATTTCTACTGTCCCCAGTGCTCAGTTACATATGAGGCCGATTCAGTGGGCCTTACGGCACCAGTGGCACCAGAACACAGGTGGTTTAGAGGACCAGATTATGGTCACCCCAACATTACATAAGGCTCTAAAATGGTGGACAGACATCCAACTTGGACCAAGGCATGCCCTTTCAGATGCCATTCCCACTCCAAACCTTGACTACGGATGCATCCATCAAAGGATGGGATGCCCATTTGGATCAGCATTATCAAACCCAAGGCAAATGGGATACAGCCACAGTCAGGCTACACATCAACACCCTAGAAATGAGGGCAATAAGGCTCTCACACAAGACCTTTCAACTATACCTGTCCCCAGGCCCTCTGCTGATACAATCAGATAATACGGCAGTAGTCTACTACATCAGCAAACAAGGGGGTACCAGATCACAAACTCTGTGTCAAGAGGCAGCCAGGGTCTGGCACACCGCTCTTCAACAGCAACTGACACTCATAGCAGTCTATGTCCCAGGCACACAAAATGTCCTAGCAGACCACATCAGCCGACATTCACAGGCCACTAATGGCCCCTCAAGGTATCCCTTCTACAGAGCATGTTCCATTAGTGGGGCACGCTGGAGGTGGACCTCTTCGCCTCTCCGGTGAACCACAGGTTACCTCACTTTTGTTCCATTGTACTGGACAAAAAGGGACACACTATTGATGCTCTTTCCCTACCATGGAAGGGGAGGTTTTTATATGCCTTTCCCTCCTTCCATCCCACTTCACCAAAGGGTCCTCCTCAAACTGCATAGGGAACCAGCAACAATGATATTAATAGCACTTCTTTGGCCCAGACAGATCTGTTTCCCGCTACTGCAACAGTTGACAATCACGGAACCCATACCCATTCCCCTCCCCTTAACACCAGACCTTCTGACCCAATGGCAAGGTGCCATTCTGCATTCCAACCTGCGATCACTGCATCTACATGCCTGGCTCCTGAAAACATCTTCATAAACAGGCATAACGTTTCCAAAAAAGTGGCCCACATTTTCCTGGTTGCAAGGAAGCCTTCCACAAGAAAGTGTTATCAAAATAAATGGAAACGATTTGCCCATTGGGCAGCCAGAAAGTCACTAAATCCCTTTTCATGCCCCCTTCCAGAGATACTGGAATACCTTACTGAGTTGTCCATGCAAAAACTGGGATAGTCATCTGTCAGAGTTCATCTGGCAGCCATTTCAGCTTTTCATGACCCTATAGAGGATCAAACAGTAGTCCAGATGGATCTCTCCCGAATGTTTCTAAAAGGGATTCTCCATATGAAACCCCCTATCCACAGGCCAATCCCACCTTGGGATCTGAACTTCATGACTGAACAATTCACCGCAGTACCATTTGAACTGGCTGAGTCTTCCAACATACACTACCTAGCGTGGAAAACATTATTCCTGTTAGCCATCACAGCCGCTCGCCGCATATCAGAGCTGCAAGCTGTCATGTGTTCAGAACCCAGTCTTCCACAAAGACAGGATATCACTACATACCAGTCCAGCTTTTCTACCAGAAGTGGTATCAGAATTCACAGTAAACCAATCCATACATCTGCCAGTCTTCTTTCCCAACCACACCAATCTGGGGGAACAATTACTGCACACCTTGGATGTACAACGTATTCTAAAGATATGCAGTATATCACAAGTTCTAGGGACATGGATATGTTGTTCATCCACACTTATTGGCAGGTTCCTTGCCGCTTTAAATCTTGCCGGAAGGTCTTCAAGCTGGCTCCTCCCACCCACCCGGGTGGTAAAACTCTCGGCTCTGCCCAATGACGCCAGATCTTCCTTACCGCTTGGAAGCTCAGGTTCCCTCCTTAACGCTCTGCGATTAAGACTGGTTCCTAATTCTTCGAAAGTTCGAAATCAAAGTTTTTGCTAAAAAGACTTGGTGGTCTTCTCCTCGCGGCTCACGATGGACAAATCGACTCGGTTTCCGGAGGTGCCCTTCCTGAACCAGAAGATGTCTAGGGGCGGATCCGCACTCCACGTGCGTGTACTGCCTGGGCCTTGAGCCGCGACCATGAGCCTGCGACGTGCTCTTCTTTTCGGCCCACGTCCTTGAGGCCGTGCTGCCCGATTACAACTGGGCGCCCGAAGAGAATTCCACGGTGAAATCTAAAGAGGCCGGTTGGCGGTGTCTGGCGGATCAGCTCGAGCAGATGATCACCCTCGAGAGAGGAGGCGGTAGCGGGCGCTTCTACCTCGGCTGAGCATTTGTCCGCTCTCTCTCGGTGCCTCGTGACTGCGGCTTCTTTAAGGAGCTTTGTCTGACCCTCTCGACCAAAGGTGAGGGTCCAACTTCTTCAGGACCTTTTCCAGGTCCAAAAGAGCAAAAGTAAGTCTCTCCGTCGACGCTCTTGGGGCGGAAAGATCCCCTCCCTTGTCGACAGTCGACTTGGTCAACCCTCAGCCGGCCACTGGCTTCACGGTGTCCCGTCCAGGTCAGTTGACCGAGACTACGCGACAGCGGTCGAGATTTTTCCGACCCGTTAGGCGAGGTTGTCGGCTGGAGAAGCTGAAATCCCTCTCCCGGTTCCCCGGTGAGAGTTGAGGATCCCGTCGGCTCATCTGTGCCTCCAGTTCCGGAGCCGTTGGATATCCGGGCGAGGAGTGCGGTTCCCGACACTTCTCCTCGCCTTCCTCGGCCTGAGTCGAGACTCTCGGTCTCGGACATCTCGCGGTCCGACCGATCCGCCCGCCATAGGTGGTCTCGGTCTCGGCGCACCTGATGGCGGCGCGCGCTCTTCCTCTTCCTCGGACGAGGGGAGGCTTCGGCGCAAGTTGCGTCGGAGGTACGAGGAACTCATGTGGCAACAGCTCCTTTTGACCGGGAATAAGCCGACTCAGTCGTCTTCCCCAGCCATTAAGTGGCTGTCACCGGAGCGGCCGAAACAACCCCTCGTTGTAGCCGAGGAGCCTGTTCCCAGGTCGGTTGTTCGGCCAATTCCAGCTGCCCCACCGATTCTGGTGGAACCTCCGCCTCCACAGCCATTAGTTGGGGCTCCGACCAAACATTCTCGGTCGGCCTTGGGTTTGCCCCATAGGCTCTCTGTCACCCTCACTCCCAATAAACCTCGGCAGGTGGAGGGTGGCTCAGGCCCGAGGCAGCTCTTTGAGGACTTTTCCGAGTCTGATGATGGTTCCTCCCTCTTCTCCAAGCACATGGACTTGGAGTCCTTGGGAGGGCAGTCAGTGGACGATAGCCCTTCGTCCTTCTTAGGGTTGCTTCGACTCATCTCGGAGTCCACCGGGATGAAGCTCGAACCCGTTTCTAAACGGGCCAGGTATCCCCTCACGGAGATTCTGGACCGAGGGGATTCTCCTACGGAGGCCTTTCCGGTGGCCGAAGCCATAGTGAGTCGGCCTTGGAATTTTGGCAGTGTTCTGCTTCCTGCCCTGCGCTTGACCAGATGGCCAGGAAGTATCGGTCCCTACGGTTCCCTGTCGGTTTTTGGAACACCCCTCGGCCAAGGGTTGGTTACCGACAGCGTTTTCCGGCGTGCGAGCATGCCAGGGATGTAGACAAACCTCCCAACAAAGAATCCAAGAAATTGGATTATGCCGGGCGAAAAGTCTACGCTGTGTCCTCTCTCGGCCTTCGTCAGGCCAGTTCGGCCGTCCTCGTGGCACATTTTTCTCACGCCCTGTTGGGCTCCCTGGATGAGGTCGTCCCTCATCTTCCCGCAGATCTGCAGACTACCGTCAGGCAGGTGCGGGACCAGGGCAGGGCAGTGGCTAAACAGCAGCTCCAGACTGCGTTAGACATCGGGGACTCATGTGCCAGGTCTGTGGCGGCCGCAGTGGCCCTGCGTCGTCGGGCTTGGCTGAGGATATCCACCTTTACTTCGGATACCCAGCACAAGTTGGCGGATGTTCCCTTTTTGGGGACTGACCTCTTCGGCCCTGGGGTGGAAGGTCACCTGCAGAGGATCGAGAAGTCCAATGCTACCTTGGACTCGGTCTCTTCCGCTCAGAAGGACAAAGGCCGCAAGCCACAGCCTAAGCCCTTTCGTCCTTCTGCGCCCGGCAGCCTTCGACCCAGCAGCGTCAGGGCCAGCAGGCTCGACCTTGGTATCCCAAGCCCAAGCCATCGGCTTCCTCCAACAGGAAGCAGGGAGGTAAAGGCCCAGGAGGTCCCTCGGCCGGTCCCTCCTCCAAGCCTGCCCAGTGACGGGCTGAGGGGTGTCGCCCCCATCCCTGTCACCTCCCCCTGGTTCCCCGTGGGGGACGGCTCAGACACTTCCTTTCCGCCTGGTCCGCTGTTACCACGGACAGGTGGGTACTGAAGGTGGTGGGAAAAGGCCTACCTCTGGAATTCAAGCAGGCCCCACCCTTCAGAGCCGTCGCACCTCGGGGTCCACAGCCTCACTGGCGGCTCGCCGAGCCAACATCGCTCTCCTCCTCCAAAAGGAGGTGATCACGGAGGTGGAGGACCCCTCTTCAGACCCGGGGTTCGTGTCCAGGTATTTCCTGGTTCCGAAACGGACGGGGGGCTGGCACCCCATTCTCGACCTACACGACCTGAACAAGTTCCTAAGGTCTCGAACCTTCAGGATGGTCACTCTGGCGCAGATAATGCCATCTCTGGAACACGCCCGTGTGGTTCTGCTCTCTGGACCTACAGGGCGCGTTCTTTCCGTCCTATCCGTCCGTCCGGAGATTCCTCCGCTTCGGCGGAGGGATCCCTCTTCAGTTCCGAGCCATGCCCTTCGGCTTATCTCCAGCTCCCAGGGTCTTCACCAAATGCATGGCAGTGGTGACAGCATTCCTGCGGCGCCGAGGGTTCCGGGTGTACCCTTACCTGGACGATTGGCTGATAGCTGCCTCCTCCAGACGGGAGGTGGAGTGGTCCAGAGATCTGGCCCTCCAGGTTTGCTCTCGAGTTGGCCTTCTCATCAACGAGGCCAAGTCGGAACTCGAGCCGAAGCAGGTGATCCTGTTCATCGGGGCAGAGCTCGAGACTCTTCGAGCCAGAGCACGGCTCCCGGCGGACAGGGCCGAGGTTCTTACCTCCTTTGCCCAATCATTTCTGGTTGGGCAATTGCACCCTGCCCGGGACTTCCTGCGCCTTCTGGGTCTCATGGCGGCCTGTACCAGCGTGGTCCGTTGGGCCCGCTGGCACATGCGCCCCCTTCAGTGGGGACTGGCCAGCCAGTGGTCCTGGCGCTGCGATCCTTTGGACCAGCTAGTGATGGTGACCCAGGAGATGTGGAACACTCTCCAGTGGTGGACGTTCCATTCCATCTGCAGGAGGGCATCCCGTTTGTCCGCCCGAGCCGGCGGTCTCTCTATCGACCGATGCCTCTCTGATGGGTTGGGGTGCCCATCTAGGGAACACCGAGTGCACGGCCTCTGGTCCCAGCGGAGTCCGATGCCACATCAACCTGCTGGAACCCGAGCGGTCTGCCTAGCTCTCACGCCTTTGCTCCGTTTCTCCGGGGTCAAGTGGTCTGAGTCCAGACGGACAATACCACGACCATGTACTATCTAAACCGCCAGGGTGGGACGCGCTCCATGCTTCTATGCAAGGAAGCTCTCCGCATTTGGTCACTCGTGCGCAGCCTGGAGGCGGATCTCCTAGCCATTCATGTGGCAGGAGCCTCCAACACCCTGGCCGATGCCCTGAGCCGGATAGGGGCTGCATCTCACGAGTGGTCTCTCCCTGCCGGAGGTAGTACAAGATCTGTTCTCCCACTGGGGCACACCTCAGGTGGACCTGTTTGCCTCCAGGGAGAATGCGAAGCTGAGGCTGTTTCATGCCCGCCCCCTCAGCAGGGGCTCGCTGCAGGGGATGCCTTCTCGAGGCTGTGGACCCGGGCCTCTTTCGCCTTTCCCCATTTCCCTTGATTCACAAGGTGCTTCTCAAGACAAGGAGGGACAAGGCACGAGTGATTCTGATAGCCCCAGATTGGCCCGCCAGTTGGTACCCAGATCTCCTCAGCCTCAGCTCCAGGCTCCCGAGGCAGCTTCCAGCTCGCCCGGACCTGCTCTCAGTCAATCAGGGGAAGGTGTTCCATCCGGACCTTCAATCCCTGCACCTGGCGGCCTGGTTCCTGAGCGGCTAGAGTTCCAGGCCTTGGGTCTTTCCGACGAGGTCCTCAATGTTGTTGAGGCATCCCGTAAGGAGTCGACCAGAAAATGCTACGCCTTCAAATGGAAGAGATTCTCCATTTGGTGTCAGGGCAAGGGCTTGGACCCTTCCTCCTGTTCTGTGGCAAGCATTTTGGACTATTTATGGTCCCTTTCTAGTCAAGGGCTTAGGTCGACGACCCTAAAGGTGCACCTGGCAGCCATCTCTGCTTACCGGGCGCGGGCGGGGAGCAGTCGGTGGCGCAGGAAAAGGTGGTCGGGCGCTTTTTCAAAGGCCTTGATCACATTTCCCCTCTGGTGCGAGAACCTCCACCTCCGTGGGATTTACTGCTGGTACTGGCAAAGCTCATGGGCAAGCCATTCGAACCAATGCACAGGTGTGATCTCTCTCACCTGTCGTGGAAGACCGCCTTCTTGGTGGCTATCCGTCAGCCAGAAGGATGGGAGAGCTCCAGGCGCTTTGCATCGAGTCTCATACCTGGTCTTCCACAGGGACAAGGTTGTCCTGCGCCCCCACCCGAAATTCCTTCCGAAGGTGGTGTCGGAGTTTCACCTTAACCAGGTGCTGACTCTGCCGGTGTTCTACCCCAATCACACCTCGGAGGCCGAATATAGGCTCCATACTCTGGACCCTAGAAGGGCGCTCGCTTATTATAAGGAGCGCACGGCTGAAATTCGGGGAGAGGTTCGCCAGCTGTTTGTCACCTACGCTGAAGCCGCACCTGGCAGACCTGCAGCCAAGCGGACGATAGGCAGGTGGGTCACCTCCTGCATAGATCGCTGCTATAAGTTGGCGGGCATGGAGCCTCCCAGAGGGATAAGAGCTCATTCTACCCGTCATACTGCTGCATCGGTGTGCTTCCAGAAATCTGCAGGGCTGCTACCTGGAAGTCAGCACACTGCCCTATATACCCATTACCACATCGACCTTGAGTCACGCCCGGGATGCTGGTTTTGGGGCCTCGGTTCTCCAGTCTTTATTCCCTAAGTAGGGGTTGCCTTGCTTCCCTCCTCCCGGAGAACTGCTAGGAGTCTGCCAATAAGTGTGGATGAACAACATATCCATGTCCCTAGAAATACAGGTTACTCACCTGTAACAGGAGTTCTGGGAATGGTGTATGTTGTTCATCCACACGACCCACCCGACCTCCCCGGCTTCGACGCACAACCTGAGCTTCCAGCGGGCCAGATCTGGCGTCATGGGGCGGAGCCGAGAGTTTTACCACCCGGGTGGGTGGGAGGAGCCAGCTTGAAGACCTTCCCTCAAGATTTAAAGCGGCAAGGAACCTGCCAATAAGTGTGGATGAACAACATATACCATTCCCAGAACTCCTGTTACAGGTGAGTAACCTGTATATCTAAGCCTACGAGAAAATCAGACCAGCTCTTTGTGGCTTTTTCTCCAGGCAGAGAGGGACAGCCTGTGACCAAACAGACACTATCAAACTGGCTGGCACATTGTATCACTTACTGTTATACTAAAGTCCACAAACCACTACCGGTTACTGTACATGTACATTCTACCAGAGCCTTTTCTACTTCAGCTGCTGCTTCTGAGGAGTATCTATCTTGAACATATGTGAAGCAGTCACATAATCTACTACACATACATTTACAAAAAACTACAGTATAGATGTAGCCTCTGGGTGCCATACTACATTTGGCTGTGCTGTGTTGCTAGGGCTCCTCTCATAGTCACCACCCATCCTTATAGAGACTGCTTGGGAGTCATCCCGAAAGTAGTACCTGCTGCAATAGATACCCTCGATGAAGATAGTACAGTTTCATACTTACCTTTATGGTAGATCTTTGAGAGGATCTCTTGCAGCAGATATATGCCTGACCTCCTTCCCCCTCCTTCTCGGAGAGAGCAATTTTTATGTATTATTTACATAGGGAGAGCACCACTAGTCTCCACAGTTCTCCTTTGGAGTCATGCTCAGCGAGCTGATAGCCGTGGGGAACTGAGGATACTGGGGCCAACCACTTCCTTTATACCTGCCCAGAGTGATGACATCACGGGTGGGTGGCCCCCACTATGCACTACAGGTGAAAGCTACAATCTGGAAGAGCGCCCTCTGGCAGGCTCCCAAAAGCAGTATCTGCTGCAAGAGATCCTCTTGAAGATCTACCATTATGGTAAGTACAAAACTGTACTTTCCCCTTAGTGCAGTCTCCTTAAGGTAGCACATTAGCTAAAGTGTTACCTTATTGTGCTTAGGCAGCACACCTAAGCACAATAGCTAAATAAGTTAACACTAGCTGATGTGCTGCCTAGAAGATACTGCGGTAAGGGGGAAGTGCTGTTACATCCAGTACCTTAATGTGGCAACATGGACGGCCCCCGTGCCCTCCTCAGTTCTTTTTCTGCCATTGACCATTGCACATCAGACTTCATGGAGATCCACCAGCTTCAGTCGACTGCCATTTCACTGAATTTGTTTGTCAAACTTTACTTTTTAGTTTTTCCTCTCCACAGTGTGTATCACTTTATCAAAGTAATTTCCCCGCTCCATTTATACCTCAAACCGCCTCCAGGAACCTCTTCAAAAAGTGTGTCTGCAGGCAGAAGATCCCCGAGAAGGATGACCACAAGGCCTGCGCCTGCTGCCTAGGCCCAAAAACATGACACCCAGCCTTGCTTGATCCGCTGCGGCTTCAACCAGGCCACCAGAAAGTGCCAAGAGCAGACCCTAAAACTTTTCTGCTGAAGCAGATCACTCAGATTGAAAATGAGCTTTAGGCTCAAAGTTGGGCTTGCAGCCTTCCTAGGCCTGGGCCAAATCTTCAGGGAAGCATAAGCATCGGTACACGGACAATCCCAAGGATAGAACCCGGTCCTCCTCATCTCGATCCTGGTCACCGCTCCATGCGCTGAACATAGCAGGGCCATCCTCATCATCTGGGACAGCCCCCTCTGCCTTGCACGTCCTTTCCCCTGCAGGGCTACCATTGGCAGCTCCCCCACCATTGTTTTGGTGGCAGGGGTCGGTTCCAGGGGCTCTGGTGCCACACCAACTTCACAGCCCTTCCTGTTCGGGCCTCTGTTTTCCGTGGGTGATCAGTCAGGTGGTTGTGCTGGCTTGTTGATGGGCTCTGCATTGGCGGTTGCCGGGTCTCAGCAGCAACCCCTGCCGCCGACCACGGCCATTTCTTCCGTCATCATTTTGGGCCAGGAGCCTCTATCTTTTCCAGAGTCACCCTGGCCTGAACCCAGGTCACTGTCACTATCCCGGACGAGCTCCCTCCACAGACCCCGCCTTATGGTTCCCGCCCTCCCTGGTATCAACTCTGGTGCCCACCCAACAGTGATGAGTCTGACGCT
Organism: Neoceratodus forsteri; assembly: GCA_016271365.2. Taxonomy (NCBI): domain Eukaryota; kingdom Metazoa; phylum Chordata; order Ceratodontiformes; family Ceratodontidae; genus Neoceratodus; species Neoceratodus forsteri. Next base: position 273,332,603 of record CM028133.1, read on the forward strand.
GATAGTGGTGGACTTCCGCTCTATGCTTACCGCCTTATGGTATTTAATGCAGGCTAAGCTTGCTACTCTCCAAAGTCCGCCCCCTGCTTCTCTAGCAGGGCCTTATTAAACCCCTGAGCCCCTCACTCCTCTGTTAAGACTCGGGGATTGCTATCAGGACCTCATCCCTCCCAATAAGGGTGACGACGGAAGAGACTTCTTACAACTTCTTAGTACTGTCATCCGATGGCGAGGGAGACCCTGAGGTATATCCCAAGGTCCGCCCCGGATGATCCCTCCTTTGCTTCAGTCAAGAGACAGTTACAGTCGGCCATGTGCTTTGGCACTGAGGAGCAAGATCCCTCTTGTCATTGACTTCCCACTTATTTAAGGCTTCCAGGTGCCCCTCTTCTGGTTATCCCACCTTTAACTGAGCCTTTTGAAGATACCACCATGGCAGCCTGGCTTCGACCCAGTTTGACCCCCACAACGCCAAGGAAGGCAGACAAAAACTATACCAGGCTCCAGCAGGAAGGCCTTTCTTCACCGATCAGGCTGTAGCAGATTTGGTGATCATCAGTGCTGTCCACGACCACACCAAGAGGCCCAAACACCTGAGTTCCTTGCCCCTGGATAAGGAGTCATGGAGGCTGGATCACATTGGCAAGAGAACCTTTGCTTCTGCCACGCTGACCATCAGGGTGCTGAACCACATTGCCCATATGGTCAGTACCTAAACCAGCTCTGGGACTAAGCCCTTGAATCTGCCTGGGCCCTCCCAGAACACCTAAAACAGCAGCAACTGCAATCTCTTAAAGCCAGATATGATGTTGACACTCTCCACCTTAGGGCTGCATACAGTGTCATAGATGCTTCAGCTAGGGCTGCCGCAGCAGGCATTTACCTTCGTAGACACTCTTGGTTGAGGGTGTCTGGCTTTGCTCAGGATGTTCAGCATTTCATCCTGAATGCCCCCTTTAGTGGTTACAAGCTATCTGGCTCAGATGTGCAGGACATACTGTCTCGGCTGCAAGCCTCTGGCCATATCCTGCGGTCAGTCCACCCCATGTACCACACTAACCAGTCAAAAAGTGGTCAGCGAGTGCTCTTTCATTGGTCTACCCATAGACCCAGCCCTCCAGTAAACCCCAGGCTAAGCACTGGGCAGCCCATGCCCACCCCCTCCTCCATCACAGGAAAATCCCCCAGAGGAGATGGGGCATGTCCAGCTGCTCCGGCTGGTTCAGCCTGACTCCTTGCTCAACCTCCCCCCATCCCTTATGGCAGGAGGAGGTGGTGGGTGGGGGTCATTTCTCTCTACACTTGGACAAGTGAAGGGAAATCAGTGATGCCTGAATACTGCAGATTATAGAAAATGGCCACACTCTGGAACTTCCAGAGTGGCCTCCAGACAAGCCCCCAGTTAAGTCCTGTTACCCTGTAGGTCACATTCCAGTGCTCTGGGAGGAAATTCACTCCTTGTTGCAAAAAAGGGCCATAGAACCCCTCCCAGAGACTCAACAGGGCAGAGGGTTCTATTTTCATTTCCTCCGGGTGCCCAAATGCACAGGAGATCTCAGGCCCATTCTGGACCTCCGGAGCTAAATCTGTTCATCCAGTACAAAACATTCCGGATGGTGACACTCCGGAGTCTGCTGCCCCTTCTGCACCAGGGAGATTGGATTTGCTCCCACGACATGAAGGATTCCTACCTGCACATCCAGGTACATGCCTTCCACAGACACTGCCTGCGATTTCATTTCAAGGGGGCACATTTCCAGTTCCGGGCCTTACCCTTTGGCTTGTCTTCAGCCCCTCAGGTGCGTACCAAATGCCTGGCAGTGGTAGCAGCTGCCCTCAGGTGGGAGGGACTCTGTGTCTTTAGGTGTACCGTGATGTGAGCGAGTATTATTGAGTGGTTCAATTTGAGCGACTCAGTAATACCGTCCGTAAGAAGAGCAAGTGGTGAAGAATGCCGAGGAGTAAGTTAGAGTGGGTGTAACAGTGAGCTGCACTCGCTAGACGAAGATATGAGAAATGTGGCCAAGCCCTGACGAGCTGGCTGTTTGGTGAGTGACTAGAGCCACCGTCTATGGAGCCGAATGACCTGGGTTCGGGTCCTGGGCGGATAGAATTTTGTTCATCCTGGAGTTTTTGGTGTTTTTTCCTATGTCCATCCCCCAACACACACACAAGTTGAGAATCTTTAAGTTTGGGACTGCAGGGTCCTGTGCCCCATAAATATGTTTCTTGTTTTGTTTCATACTTTGAAGGTAGCAACTGTCGCTGTTTGCAGCAGTCGATCTGTTGTTCGCTGTGGTGACTTGGGATGGTGTTTTAGTCACTCGTATTGGTCCACGACTAAAAAAACTAGCCCTTATCATATAAAACCATGTCTTTCCCTACCTGGATGACTAGCTTCTCAAATCCCAGTCCAGGGAGTGCCTATTACAGACTCTGGAACACGCCATCAGTCTATTCCAGAATCTGGGCATAACAGTCAACTTGCCCAAGTCAGTTCTGACCCCCTGCCAGCACCTCCAATACAGAGGACAGTCCCAAATACTGATCAAAGCATGACCTTCCTGCCCCAGGACCGGGCAGATCGCCTTATAGCCCAAGCCCACCTGCTTTACAGCAGCTGTTATGTCTCAGCAGGAACCGTTCTCCAGCTTCTGGGTCTGATGGCTGCAGCCACAGTCACAGTGCCCTTAGCCAGAGTGGATACTGAGGGTCCAGTGGGACCAGTATACCAACGATCTGGAACAGCAGGTCCTGGTCTCCTCTCAGTGAAGAGAGTTCTACTTTGGTGGATGGAACCCAGTAACCTGTTGAGGGGTTCTTTTCTCGTTCCTTTTTCTCAGCAAATACTCACAACTGATAGTTCAGGGTTGGGATGGGGTTGGGGGCGCATCTAGGTCCCCACTAAACACAAGGGACCGGGTCCCATCTGGAATCCTCTCTCCACATCAATGTCCTGGAGATGCAGGCCATTCTCTATACCCTGCAGGCCTTCCAGACTCTGCAATCGCCAGGTCTTCTGCTAGTGCAGACAGACAACAACAGTGTAGTACACTACATCAATAAACGTGGGCAGTCACTCGTACCTCCTCTGCCGAGAAGCGATGAGAGTCTGGTATTCAGCTCTGGCTCACGGTCTCAAACTGATGGCCATCAATCTTCCAGGCTTCCAGAATGTCCGGGTGGACACCCTAAGTCAGTCGCAGCCAAAGGCACACAAAGGGGAGTTGCTAACCTCGGTAGTAGAAGACCTGTTCGATAGGTGGGGTTGTCCAGAGTTGGACCTTTTTGTGTCCCCACTCAATGCAAAATTGACGCTTTTTGCTCGCTCGATCCAGGGCCTGGAGTTTTCTGGTGACATGGAAGATGAGGCAAATTTTATTTAAAAAGTCGCCCATTCCGGAGGCTCTGGGTGCCGTACAGATTCAAATCACATACAAAATAAAACCAGCAACATAATAAACCTGATAATAAATATACTAAGTTTTAACTCATCATTATAAAATGTTATAATGTACTCAAAAATAAATACCGAAAAACTAAATATATAACCAGGGACAGAAATTAAAGCACAGAAGTCATGCTTAGGATAAGATTATAAAACAAAGTCCAGGAAGGCCTTGAGATAGGCTTTGAAAACCTCAACTGAAGGGGCCTCTCTTACAGCTGGAGGTAGCAAATTCCACAGGACGGGGCTGGCAACACTAAATGCTATGTCGCCGGCCATTTTTAACCACATCTTGGGAATCGCAAGGAGGCCCATAGAGGAGGAGCGAAGGGGGCGGACTGAGACAGCAGGTGTAAGAAGGTCCTTCAGATAACCAGGGCTCAGGCCATGTAGGGCCTTAAAGGTGAGCAAGCCCACCTTAAAGAGGACCCTCCACCTGACCAGGAGCCAGTGCAGTTCATGCAGCACCAGGGTGATGTGACAGTACTACAACTGCCCTGTCAGCAACCTAGCAACTGCATTCTGCACCAGCTGCAGCCGGCGGAGGTTACCTCTGGAGACCTCGAGATAGAGAGCATTACAGTAGTCAAGCCTAGATGTCACAAAGGCATAAACCAAGGTGGGGAGGTCCAGGGGTGGAACTAGGGGCTTTATCCTGGTGATATTCCTCAGATGGTAGAAACTGGTATGGACAACAGCGGACACCTGAGACTCAAACATCATTCCGCTGTCAAGAATAACACCCAGATCACGCACCCTAGAGGAGACCTTCAATGGTACAGACCCAAGAAAAAGCCCCGTTTTTGCACCAGGGGCCATCCTATCATGCCCTCTGTTCGACTCCACCACCAGTGCTTCCATCTTATCGGGTTCAAATTGCAACCAGCTGGAAGCCATCCAGTCATTGATCTCAGCAAGGTAGGTATTTAGCACATCCACTGCGATGGATGTTCCGGGCCAAAGGAAAGATACAGCTGGGTATCAGCATAGCAATAAAAACCCAAGCTGTATTTCCTAATGAGCTCTCCCAGGGACAGCATGTATGTGGCAAACAACATTAGTAACAAGACCAAACCCTGGGGTACTCCACATGACAGGAGGCCAGGGGAGGAGGAGAAGAAATTCCCCATTACTACCCTTTGCCTCCTGTTGGTGAGAAAAGACTCAAACCAGCAGATTGACAGTGCCGGTGAGTCCACAGAATTCCCTCAGGTGATCAAGTAACACACGATGGTCCACTATTTCGAATGCTGAGGAGAGATCAAGAAGAACAAGAATTGTCCCTTCCCCTCGATCTCTCGCCCTAAGGAGGTCATTATGCACCCGAACTAACGCAGTTTCTGTACTATGCCTCACACAAGACTCAGACTGGAGAGGCTCGTATAGATCATGGGCCATGAGGTGGTCCTCAAGCTGAAGTGCCACCACGTTTTCTACAGTCTTCCCCAAGAATGGGAGATTGGAGATGGGACAGTAATTTGTCTTGACGTCAGGATCCAAAGATGGTTTCTTCAGTAGGGGTCCCTCTCTTGGAAAGGGAGGTTTCTGTACACATTTCCTCCTTCCCTCCCCCCTTCCCACTACTTCAGAGGATTGTGGTCAAGCTCCAGATGGAGAAGGCAACGATGATCCTCATAGCCCCCTTCCGGCCTCGTAGGATCTAGTTCCTCTTGCTGCAGCTGCTGACAGTGGAGCCTCCAGTTCCTTTTCCTCTGTGCACTGGCTTGCTCTCCCAGAACTGGAGCACCCTGGTCCATCCAGACCTCAGATCCCTGCATCTTCACATTTGGCTTCTGAGGACATACCCATGGCTTGGGTTGGGGCGTTCCTAAGGTGGCTGACGTCCTGGTGGCCACTAGGAAGCCTTCCATTAGGGCCACATATTGTATGACGTGGAAACGCTTTGTGCTGTGGGCTGCTTCACATCAGCTGGATTCCTTCACTTGTCCAGTGAATCAAATTCTGGAGTACTTGCTGCCCCTTTCAGACTCTGGGGAGAGGCGCCTGTGGGCTTGCACTCCTCCCGATCCCGGCCTGAAGTACTCCTCTCTTAAGGTGCACATGTCTGCCATCTCGGACTTCCATGTGCCTATTGATGGACATACAGTGGCACAACTGGAGGTGTTCCAGACATTTCTGAGAGGCATTCTCCACCTGAAGCCTCCTATCCACAATCCAGTCCCACCTTGGGACTTGAATTTTGTGTTGGAAAAAACTTACTTTGGCTCCTTTTGAGCCGGCCGCAACATGCAAACTACACTTTCTGTCATGAAAAGCGTCATTTCTAGGATCGTGGATATGTTATTCATCCACACTTACCGGAATGTCCCTTTCCCCTTTAAGGATCACCGGAAGTCTTCAAGCTGGCTGCTCCCACCCACCCAGTGGTAAATACCTCGGCTCCACCCCATGACGCCAGATCTTCCTTTCCGCTGGAAGATTCAGGTTGCCTCCCTCGTGCTCACGCATTTTGTAGGCCCTGGCTTTCAAACCTTTGGTTTAACCGAAACTTCATATCGTTAGAATTAGCAATCGTTTTTTCTCAGCTTCGATTCTGGAAGAATAATCTTCCCCGGGATTTCGCCAGTGGTCCTGCGGCCAAAAGATGGTGCGTACCGATCCCCACCTCATGTGCATCTACTGCCTCGGTGTCTGCTATGATTCCTCATCCTGCAGCTTTTGCTGGCCTTCCATCCCAACGTCCTGGATGACCGTCTTGTACGTTTGAAGCTGGGGAGACTGGAGAAGAGGAACCCTCCAGTGAAGTCCAGGGAGGCTAGGTGGGGGATTTCCATGGCTGCGGGCTCCACCGAGCAATTGGAACACATGCAGCCATTCGAGGAAGAAGCGGCTTGCACTGCCAACTCTTGGAGTTTCTTTGTTCCACTCAACCCGGGCTCCACCTTCTCGGGCTTCTTCTGGGAGTTTTGCCAGTCTCTTCCCACCCGGGGAGAGGTGCCTGTGGGCTCGCACTCCTCCCGATCCCGTAAGCAGGAGAAGGAACCGAGCAAGTCTTAGTCTTGGCAGAGGTGCTCTTGGGATCAAGAGAGATCTCAGTCCCAGGAGCATGCGGTCTCGACCTTGGTCAAGTTCGCTTCTCCAGCCGCTGGCTTCTCAGACCTCCCGCCGGGCCAGCCAAACAAAGGATGTGGTCGACGAGGTCGAAATTGTAACTGACCCCATTGACTCTCTGTCGCCGACTCCAGTCGACAACTCCTTAGAGAGGACTCCAGTCCTCGTCTTCCCCAATGAGGAGACCCAGCCTGCAGACCCTCAGAAGTCACCGGTCCCGCTGGTGTCCCGCGAGCGACCGAGTCGGCCCACCTGATCTCGGTCGAGGTCTAGAACCCCCTCGTCCGATAGGCCGAGAAAGAGCCATAAGCACTCAGAAAAGAGGCGACACCATCGGTTGTCCTCATCCTCCTTGGATAAGGAGAGGCTCCGGCGTAAACTCCAGCAATACGAGGACCTCATGTGGCAACAGCTGATCTTGTCCAGGCATGAGCATACCCCGGCTCCTACCCCAGCCATTACTTGGCTTTTGCCTCCTAGGCTGACCCCTTCGGAACCAAAATCCTCGGTTCCTCCACCCATGGGGCCAGCGAGACCACCTGTTCGGCCTAAACCGGTCTCTCCACCGATAGTGGTGGAGCTGCTGCCTAAGCAGCCTGTGGGAGGGACTCCTTCCAAAGAAGACAGACCAGACACCGGGCTTCCCCGGCATTTGTTGGTCACGGTCACCCCAGACCGCCCCCGGCAAGTCGAGGCTAATTTGGGCGGCAGGCCGCTGTATCCGGATTCATCAGATTCGGATGTCACCGGGCTTCATTCTCATCCTGGGGATGATGAATCATCCATTGGCTTAGGGATGGAGGAAGGTCCTTCCAAGGGATCCTTCGCCTCATGTCTGAGTCCACAGGGATGCCCCTGGAGCCCATCCAGAAAAAGGCGGAGTACCCTCTTACAGACATCCTTAAAAGAGGGGATACCCCGACTGAGGCCTTTCCTGTGGCCCAGGCCATTGTTGGTCCGGCTCTTGAACTCTGGCAATGTCCTGCCTCTTGTCCAGCTCCATCTGCCCGCATGGCCCACAAGTACACGGTACCCATGGGGTCCCTAGCGGGGTTCACAGAGCACTCTATTGGCCGAGAGCCTGGTGACCGCCTCCATGTTCAGGCATACTGGCAGTTCTGCCGACACGGACCGACCTCCCGATAAAGAGTCCAAGCTCTTGGACCATTCGGCAAGGAAGGTCTATGCGGGCTCCTCCTTGGGCCTTCATCAGGCAAGTTCGGTTGTGATCATGGCTCACGTCTCTCATGCCCTTCTCGGGTCGTTGGATGAGGTCCTCCCACATCTCCCCATGGACATGCAGACCACGGTCAAGCAGGTCCGAGACCAGGGCCGAGCTGTTGCCGAACAGCAGCTCCAGACAGCCCTGGACATTGGGGATTCTTGTGCCTGATCAATGGCCGCTGCAGTTGCTCCCACTGCAGGGCTTGGTTGAGACTCTCCTCCTTTCTGGCAGACACTCAGCACAAACTAGCTGACTTGCACTTCCTTGGGACCGATCTGTTCAGCCCAGGAGTGGCCGGTCACCTTCAGCGCATTGAGCAGTCCAGTGCTACCTTGGACGCTACTTCTGCTAATGGTTCTTCGAGCAAGAACCAGAAGAAGAAGAAGCCCTTTCAGCATTCTTCCCCTGAGGCTCGGCAGTCCTCCATCCAAGGGGGACAGCAACACCAACAGCAGGCTCAAGCTTGGCACCCTCGACCCAAGCCCAGACCCCAACAGGCCCGTAAAGGAGGCCGAGGTTCAGGTTCCAGAGCCTCTTCCTCCTCCAAGCCTGCTCAGTGACAGGGTGGGGGTTGCCACCCCACGCCCGTCGCGACAGCTGTGGATCCTCCCGTGGGGTGCCGGCTCCGCCACTTCCTTTCCACCTGGTCCAGTGTCACTTCGGACAGGTGGGTTCTCGAAGTGGTCGGTCAGGGACTGCTTCTTGAATTCGTGCCCCTCGGGAGGAATGGATATCCACTCACACCCATTCGGCTCTTCGAGACAACATTGCTCAGCTCCTCCTCAAGGAGAATATAGCTCCTGTGACGGATCCTTAAGCAGACCCAGGCTTCATCTCCAGGTACTTCCTGGTGCCCAAGCGGATGGGGGACTGGAGCCCCATTCTAGATCTCCACAACCTGAATCAATATCTCAGGTCTCGCACCTTTCGGATGGTCACTCTGTCCCAGATCATTCCATCCTTGGAGCGAAACATGTGGTTTTGTTCACTGGATCTGCAGGACATGTTTTTTCATGTCCCAATCCGTCCATCCCATCAGTGGTTCCTCTGCTTCAGGGTCGAAGGGACCCTGTACAAGTTCCGAGCCATGCCGTTTGGCCTGTCATCGGCCCCACGGGTCTTCACCAAATGCATTGCAGTAGTGGCAGCCCATCTACGGCATCGGGGATCAGAATTTACCTTTACCTCAACGATTGGCTTCTGGCAGGCCTCTCCCTACAGGAAGTGGAGCGGTCCAGGGATCTGGCCCTCCAGACTTGCTCCCAACTCGGCCTCCTAATCAATAAGGCCAAGTCGGAACTCATGCCTTCTCAGGTGATGGGCTTCATCAGGGCAGAACTCGACTCTCACCAAGCCAGAGCTCGGCTCCCGGTGGACAGGGCGGAGGTTCTTTCTTCCTGTGCCCAATCATTTCTGGTTGGGCCGTTGTGCCCTGCCCGGGACTTTCTGCGCCTTCTGGGCTACATGGCGGCATAAACCTCAGTGGTCTGTTGGGCCCGGTTGCACATGTGCCCCCTCCACTGGGAGCTAGCCACCCAGTGGACTGAGCGCCATGGTCAATTCGACCAGCTGATCACTGTGACCCAGAAGATGTGGGACGCTCTCCAGTGGTGGACCGCCCAGACCGGTTGCAGTTTGTTTGTCCACCCAGAGCCGATGGTCGTCCTTACGACCAGTGCCTCTCTCATGGGCTGGGGAGCCCACATGGGGGACAAAAGGGCCCACAGGCTCTGGACCCCCGAGGAGTCCCGATGCCACATCAACCTGTTGGAGCTCAGAGCAGTCAGACTGGCACTGTCAGCTTTCGCTCCTCAGCTCCGGGGTCAAGTGGTTCAAGTCCAGATGGACAATACTACGACCACGTACCTACCCCTCACCAAACAGGGCGGCACGCACTCCCGTCTGCTATGCAAGGAGGCGCTCCGCAACTGGACCCTCGTGAGCCGTTTGGAGGCGGATCTTCTAGCCATCCATGTGGCAGGAGCCTCGAACCATCTGGCGGATGCTGTCAGCCGCTTAGGCCAGACATCCCACGAGTGGTCTCTCCATCCAGAGGTAGCTTACAGCCTGTTCTCCCCTTGGAGCAAACCAATGGTGGACCTGTTTGCCTCCAGGGAAAACACCAAGCTGATGCTGTTTACCCTGCCCCGCAAGCAGGGCTTGCTGCAGAGATGCTTCTGAAGGCTGGACCCCAGGCCTCCTCTCTGCCTTCCCTCCATTTCCCTTGATCCACAAGGTGCTCCTCAAGGTGAGGAGGGACAAGGCAAAGGTGATCCTGGTAGCCCCAGACAGGCCATGCCAGTTCTGGTATCCAGATCTCCTCAGCCTCAGCTGCAGGCCCCCGGAGTGGCTTTGTACACACCCGGACCTGATATCACTCAATCAGGGGAAGGTATTCCATCTGGACCTTCAGTACCCTGCACCTCACAGCCTGGTACCTGAGCGGCTAGAGTTTCCAGGCTTTGGTCTTTCTGAAGATGTCTGCACCGTGGTGGAGGCATCTAGAAAGGAATCGACCAGGAAGTGTTATGCCTTCAAATGGAAGCGGTTTTCCATTTGGTGTCAGGGCAAAGGCCTGGGCCCTCTGTCCTGCCCAGTGGCTAACATTCTCGACTACCTTTGGTCTGTCTCCAAACGGGTCTGCGGTCATCGACCCTCAGGGTGCACCTGACAGCCATCTCTGCTTACCGGGCGTGGGCCAGTCAGCCGACGTTGACGCAGGAGACAGTGGTCGGGCGCTTTTTCAAAGGCCTGGATCACATACATTGTAAAAGAGGACAGAGTGAGGGATGGTCTGCTGGCATTGAAAGTGGACAAATCACCAGGCCCGGACAGAGTACATCCAAGGGTACTAAAGGAACTTGCTGAGGAGCTGGCAGGGCCACTAGCAGACCTATTTAATAGTTCACTAGAATCAGGCGTGGTACCACAGGACTGGAGAACAGCACATGTAGTGCCCCTTCACAAAAACGGACCCAAGGATGATCCAGGGAATTACAGACCAGTCAGTCTGACCTCCATTGTGGGCAAGCTGATGTAGACCATACTAAAGGAAAGGTTGGTGGAATATCTAGAGGAATATGGTCTCCAGGATGAGAGGCAGCGTGGGTTTATGGGGGGAAGATCATGTCAAACAAATCTGATTGACTTCTTTGACTGTGTCACTAAGACAGTAAATAGGGGCCAATCGGTAGACATCCTCTATCTTGATTTCAGCAAGGCCTTTGACTCTGTGCCCCACAAAAGGTTGATCAGGAAGTTGGTGGATCTTGGAGTTGGGGAAAAGATGGTCAGATGGGTGGAAAACTGGCTGAGGGACAGAACCCAGAGGGTGGTGGTGGGGGGAGAGTTATCTGGCAGCAGAGAAGTAACCAGTGGGGTCCCACAGGGCTCTGTGCTGGGGCCGGTGTTGTTCAGTGTCTTCATCAGTGACATTGCGGATGGCATTAAAAGCAAAATGTGCCTATTCGCAGATGACACCAAGCTCTGTGGGAGAGTGGACACAGCTGAAGGGATAAGGGACCTACAGGAAGATCTGGAAAAGCTGGGGAGGTGGTCCAGAATCTGGCAATTTGGCTTCAATGCCAAGAAATGCAAAGTTATGCATATTGGAGCCAAGAACCCCCGGACAGAGTATTAACTAGGTGGAGTCCGAGTATCTGCATCAGAGGAGGAGAAGGACCTGGGAGTGATGATCACTAGTGACCTGAAGCACTCCACGCAGTGCAAGAAAGCAGCAGCAAAGGCAGACAAGATGCTGGGATGCATAGCTAGGGGGATCAGTAGTAGGAGAGAGGAAGTTATACTGCCCTTGTACAGGTCACTGGTAAGGCCGCATCTAGAGTATGGAGTGCAGTACTGGTGCCCACACCTCAAAAAGGACATTAACCTGCTGGAGAAGGTACAGAGGAGGGCTACAAAGATGATAGCCGGTCAGCAGGGCAAGGCATACGAGGAGAGGTTGAGGGCAATGAACATGTACTCCCTAGAAGACAAGAGAGAGAGGGGACATGATTGGGACATTTAAGTACTTGAAAGGGATAAATAAAGTTGATAAGGAGAGTCTCTTTAAGCTGAGTGGCAACCATATCACAAGGGGGCACAGTCTTAAGCTGGAGGGTGGAAGGTTTAGGAGGGAGGTCAGGAAGCACTTCTTCACAGAGAGGGTGGTGGATGCTTGGAATGCACTGCCAGAAGAGGTCATCTCGTTGAATACGGTGGGCAGCTTTAAGAGAGGCTGGGATAGGCATAGGGGGAAGGTAAGAATCATGGGTAGGGAGGATGGGAGGAGTGGGGAGGGAGGGAAAGGACATTAGCTCAAGCTGTGGACCCTGCAATACGAGCAGACTTGATAGACCAAATGGCTTTCTTCTGCTGGCTTCTTCGTATATGCATATGTATCCCCTCCAGTGCGCGAACCTCCTCCTCCGTGGGATTTACTGCTCGAACTGGCAAAGGTCATGGGCAAGCCATTCGGACCCATACACAAGTGTGAGTTGTCACACTTGTCATGGAAGACGGCCTTCCTGGTGGCTGTCACATCAGCCAGAAGGACAGGGGAGCTCCAGGCGCTTTCGGTGGACTCCCCTTATCTGGTCTTCCACAGGGACAAAGTTGTCCTGCATCCCCACCCAAAATTCCTTCCGAAGGTGGTATTGGAGTTTCACCTTAACCAGGTGTTAATTCTGCCGGTTTACTACCCAACCTACACCTCGGAGGCCAAATACAGGCTCCATGCCTTGGACTGAGACGTGCGCTGTCCTACAATAAGGAGAGAACGGCGGAAATTCGGGGAGAGTTTCGCCAGCTGTTTGTCACCTACGCTGAAGCCACTTCTGGCAGACCTGCAGTGAAGCGGACCATAGCTAGATGGATTACATCTATAGGTCTATGCTATGAGTTGGTGGGCAAGGAGCCTCCCAGAGTGATAAGAGCTCATTCTACCCGCCAAACTGCTGCATCAGTGGCTGCCTCCAGGGACATCCCTATCCAGGAAATCTGCCGGGCTGCTACCTGGAAGTCAGCAAACACCTTCATCACCCACTACCACATCGACCTTGAGTCACGCCGGGATGCTGGTTTTGGGGCCTCGGTTCTCCAATCTCTGTTTCCCAAGTAGGGGGTGTGCGCCTTGCCTCCCTCCTCCCGGAAAACTGCTAGGAGTCTGCCAGTAAGTGTGGATGAACAACATATCCACGATCCTAGAAGAACAGGTTACTCATCTGTAACAGAAGTAGTTCTAGGAGTGGTATATGTTGTTCATCTATACGGACCCACCCGACCTCTCCGTCTGTGGACGCACAACACCTGGCTTCCAGCGGGCTAAGATCTAGTGTCATGGGGTGGAGCCGAGGTTTTTACCACCCAGGTGGGTGGGAGGAGCCAGCTTGAAGACTTCCGGTGATCCTTAAAGGGGAAAGGGACATGTCAATAAGTATGAATGAACAACATATACCACTCCTGTTACAGGTGAGTAACCTGTTCTTTTAGTTGCTGTTACTTCTGCTCGAAGAATTTCAGAGCTGGCGCTCATGTGTGTGCCCTTTGTTTGGTTTTCCATAAAGACAGGGTGTCTTTTTGCGAATGAATCTTAAGTTTCTTCCTAAAGTGAAGTGTGAGTTTACTTTAAACCAATCCAGCCACCTGCCTGTTTACTACCCAGAGCATGCCAATCCAGGGGAAGCATTGCTTCACACTTTAAATCTGCATAGAATTCTGAGTTACTATGCCCAATGTACAAAGGACTGTAGGAAGTCAAAACAGTTGTTTCTTTCACCCCTTGGAAAGAGGGTGCCCCTGTTTCAAAACAGTGCTTGTCCAAATGGTTGACCAGCTGCATCACCTATTGCTACAGAAAGTATGGCAAGGATCTTCCTGGCGTTGTTAGTGGCCATTCCACCAGAGACATGGCCACTTCTACTGCCTTTTTCAGGAATGTATCAGCTGCAGAAATTTGTGATGTTGCCACTTAGAGTACTGTCCACACCTTTACCAAGCACTACAGTCTGGACATTGCCTCTAGGGGAAGGGCCAGTTTTGGCCTAGCTGTTCTACAGGGCCTACTTTCTTAGGCTTTTGGTTTCAAATCGCCCAGACTGCATTTCTTGTTGTCAAAACTGCTTGGAACTCGTTCCATAGTTGTGGCCAGCTGCAAGAGATGCCCCTGACATCAGATAGTACAGTTACATAAGAACTTACCATAACAGTAGATCTGCGAGAGAATTTCTTGCAGCAGGCCATGCCATTCCTCCCTTCTTCCCCCTGGACATGGGATGTCTTCCTGTCTCTGTACCTCTTTCTTCTTTCTTTTCCTTTGGTGGGACCTTAGATTCTTCCTCAGTTCCCTCTACTGGGACTAGCAGGCTTATGTTCTCTGGCAGGAGAACTGAGGAAGGCGTGGGGGCCACCCACTCTTATAGGGCAGATTGATGTTGGCGCATGACATCGGAGTGGGTGGCCCCCTGGTAGACTGCTAGCTAGAAAAAATTCTGTGTGGTCCCGGTGCCTGACTGCTATAGTTCCATAGATGTGGCCTGCTGCAAGAGATCCCCTCGCAGATCTACTGTTGCATTAAGTTCTTACGTAACTACTTTTGGCATTAATTTACAGGTTCCCCCTGTGAACAGGCTGTGGCCTCACTTTTTTCATTCTGTGCATGTTTTGCGTCAACTTACTGGTTCCCTTGTGAACAAGATGTGGCCAATTAAAGTATCCATATAAATGGGGTGGCACAACACTAGGAGCCTGCCCTTTGATGAAGATCTGCATGAGCAAAGCGCCCGGGCACCTGGCTATGGTAGAGTGTAGTCCACTCTAGATTTAGAGCACTTGCTAGATACTGCAGCAGTCTGGGGTTCCAATCAGTGGCGTTCTCTGAGGTGTTGCCAGTACCAAAGGCAAGTACTGATCGGAGGCTGAGGATTTAGGAGTTCAGTGAGTGGCTGGTGGGGTGGTGCAAGCAAATGGGGGTATGGGTTAGTAGGGGACTGGGGATCCACGTGGGGGGATGAGTATCTATTTGCTCCAAACAGACTGCACCTGAATAGAGGGTGCAGCAGTGCTAAAAAGCAAATTAGGGGAGTTCAGAGAAGAAACCTGCAATTTAAACTAAATTGGGGGGGGTCCGCACCACAAGGCAGGAGAAATGGGAGGCTACCAGCCTCCCCCAGGATAGTGCTAAAACACTAGGCATGAGGGAGAATAGAGAAGGGGTGGTGGTGCGGGAACCTGGTGGAAGGGCTTAGCAGCCAACGCCAGGAGCTTAGCAAATAACATGGTGGACTTGAAGGCTGTCATGGGGGACGAAGGACTAGATATAGTAGCTATAAGCAAGACCTGGTGGACAGAGCTGCACACCTGGGAAACAACTTTTCCAGGTTACAGACTGTTCAGAAGGGATAGGGAGGCTAAGAAGGGGGAGGAGTTGTTTTATACATCAGGGAAGGCATAAGTGTAACTGAAGGACAAGAAGAGGATGGGGAGACTGAGCTACTGTGGGTAACACTAGGCAGGAGAATGGGAGAATCCTTGTGATGGGGTGGTATACAGTCCACCTACGCAATGGGAGGAGGGTGATCAACAGTTAATTAAGGCAGTCACAAGGCTAGTCCTAAAAGGAGAGCTACTGCTGGTAGGGGACCTAAACCTCCCAGATGTAGACTGGGAAATCCCGGATGCAGCATCGTCAAGGAGCAGGGAGATACTAGCTGTGCTTCAGGGGATATTCCTTCAACAGCTAGTCAGGGAGCCGACAAGGGGCAACAACCTGCTGGATGTGGTCCTGACAAACGGGGAGAGTGTGGAGGAGGTGCAGGTGGGAGAAGCCTTGGGCAACAGCGACTGCAGCATGGTAATGTTCAGGGTAAGGGGGGGGAGGGAGTCAAGTAAAACCAATACTACAGTCATGGACTTCAGATGCACAGACTGACAAGATGAGAAGGATAGTAAGGGAGGCAATGGAGAGTACAGAGAATATAGGGACAGTGGAGGAGTTATGGCAAGATGTCAAGGAAGGGGTACTGAAAGCTGCAGAAGTGTGCATAAAAAAGATTAGGAAGAGCAAAAAGGGGAGGAGACCGCTTTGGTTTACAAAGGTGGTTGCGGGGGTAGTCAGGGAAAGGAGGACTTTCAGAAAATTTAAGAGGACACTCAGCGAAGAAGATAAGAGTATAGGGAAAAGAGGAGTATGGCAGGGAAGACGATCAAAAGGGTAAAAGCAGATGCCGAGGAGAAAATATCAAAAAAGGCCAAAGGAGGAATAAAACCCATTTCAGATATGAGGGAGAAGAGAAGGGCAAGGCCTCGTGTTTACTAGGTTGAGGGGAGGGAGAAATAAAATTGGAAAGAGGCTGTGAAAAAGCAGAGTTATTAAATAGTACTTTAGCTCGGAATTCATGGAGGAGGAGGATGGCAGGGGACCTACGCTAAAGTCGAATGGGAAGCAGGGCAAATGGGTGGATCTGAGCCCATTCACTGTGTATAGGATTAGGGCAGAGCTAGATAGATTGAGGGTGGACAAGGCAATGGGGCCTGACGGGTTACACTGCGGAGTGATCAGGGAATTGAAGGAGGAGTTGGCCGCACCCTTGACAAGACTGTTCAACTTGTCCCTGGATACGGGGAGAGTGCCAGAGGACTGGAAGAGGGTGGACGTAGTGCCTTTACACAAGGGAGGTAGTAAAGAGGTGAAGGGGAACTACCGACCTGTCAGCCTCACGTCAGTGGTGGGGAAGGTAATGGAGGCATTAATCAAGGAGAGGGTGGTGGATTACCTGGAGGAGAGTGGCTTGCAGGACAGCAGACAGCATGGATTCACGAAGGGGAAGTCTTGCCAGACAAACCTAATTCAGTTCTTTGATTGGGTGACTTGGGTGATTGACCGGGGGGGGGAGGGCGGTGTATGTGGCCTGTCTGGACTTCAGTAAGGCCTTTGACACCGTCCCCCATAGAAGGCTAGTGATCAAGATGGAAAGCCTGGAGTTGGGTGGGAAAATAACAAGCTGGGTGGAAGCCTGGCTGTCAGGAAGAACTCAGAAGGTGGTGCTAAACGGGGTGCACTCCCAGACAGTGAGGGTGAAAAGTGGAGTGCCACAGGGGTCAGTTTTGGGTCTGCTTCTCTTCAATATCTACATCAGTGATATTGCTGAGGGTTTGAGGGGGCGGGTGTGCCTATTTGCTGATGGTACAAAAATATGCAATGGGGTGGACAGCCGGGTTGGGTGGAGTACATGAGGGAGGACTTAAAGATGCTTGAAAAATGGTCTGGGACATGGCAGCTGAAATTTGATGCCAAGAAGTGCGCTGTGATGTACTTGGGGAGTAGGAACAAAAGAGCAGGGTACACCCTAAGTGGGGAGGAAATTAAAATAACAGAACAGGAGAGGGATCTGGGGATCGTAGTCTCCTTGAACCTTAAGGTAGGAATCTAGTGTAGCAGGGCGGCGGGAAAGGCCAGTGGAATGTTGGTATGCATAGGCAGGGGCATTACTAGCAGAAAGGGAGGTAATAATACCCCTTTACAAAGCCATGCTGAGGCTGCGCCTGGAGTATGGGGTTCAGTTCTTGAGGCCACATCTCCACAAGGATATAAATGCATTGGAGAGGGTTCAGTGAACCAAGATGGTGCAGGGTATGCAGGGAAAGTCATATGAGCAGAGGTGTAAGGGAGCTGGATCTGTACACGCTGGAGACAAGGAGGGAAAGGGAGACACGATTGAAACTTTTAACTATGTAAAGGGGCTCGTAAGGTGGCAAAAGAGGGTTTACTTAAGAGGAAGGAGGGGGTCAAAACTAGAGGGCACAGCCTCAGACTGCAAGGAAAAAGATACAGGGGCAATATGAGAGGACATTTCTTCACGGAGAGGGTGGTGGAGCTCTGGACAGACTACCAGACAGAATGGTGGGGGCTAAATTGGTGGAAGAATTCAAGAGTGCATGGGGCCAAGCATATGAGGCTGAGTATCTGAGGGAGGGGGAGGTGTGGGGGGGGGGACAAACTAGATGGGTGGGTATGGTCCTTTTCTGCCGTCAAGCTTCTGTGATTATATGATAGTCACCATTTGAGTAAATTTTATTTATTCATTTGTTCACCGGGTAGGTGCCCTGGTCCCATGGACAATTTTCAGGCACGACCCGGGGCCATGAAGATGGCACATATAAATACAGACAAATACAAATTACTTAACTTAAGAATGGTGCAGGTGTATTCACAAACTAGAAATACACTGAAATGCATTAAACACAGTAGCATACCGAACAGGTGCAAAATACATTGGAATGCAAGATGCATAAATTGAATACAAATACCATACTGTGCAAGGAATGCTGTTTCATAAAATGTGTGTAATACAGTTCAAGTAAGGAGCAAGGCAGTATGAACTAAGAAACAGAACAGTCTATGGCTTATCCATATCAGAGGAAGGGACGTGTTTCTCTTTTGCCTATAATTTCTCTTTCTGATCTATGGTATTTAGTTGCATTTCACTTGCTGGGTCAATAAACGCAGCATTTTTGGTTCTGCACAGGTTGTTTCAAGTGTCTCGGTTGTTAATTTGTGTGCTTGGGTGTCAGCTATGAAGGCATCCTCTCACAGGATATAAGGGTGTTGCCATGACAGCCCTGATCACAAGGGTGGAGGGCAGGAGAACTGTTGGGGAAAATTAAGAAAGGAAGGACATGCTCCAAGTTAGAAATGTAAAATACAACAGTTGTTCTCACGGAGATGTTATGTGATTTCAGTCCAAGTTAGGAATTGTCAGAAAAATCAGACTTACAGTGCAGTCATTGGGGGGCCCATCCAGCTTCAGGATTTAGTGTTGTTTATCGCTGCATCTAGGGAACAAATCCTTCCGACAGTGTGTACAGCACCACGAGTAGCTAACAAGACTCTGGCTTGTTTAATATGCTTTCTTCAGAACACAGTAAACAGTAGGCTATTTTATTTAAAGTATCGGAATTACAAACCTTTGAGTCATAGACTCCTTTACAAAGGCTCCACATCATGGTAGACAAAGGTGCAATAGACAGTATAATACATGGAATACAAAGGTGTGCAAAAGCGACAGTCAGGATAGTGCAGTTAAATACAAACAGTGCAACAGGTGTGCAAAACAGTGCAATAAAAGTACAGAAAATATACGACAAACAGTGCAGTTTGTAAATCAATAAACAGTGCAGTTTATAGTCATTAAAAAATGGGAACATATATACCAGTAGGCATACAACTAAGAGGGAAAGTAGGCTGGACATTGCCAAAGGCGAGGGGGGGGATTGGATAGGCAGTAGCTGAACGTACTGGTAGGCATAGACTAAGGGCAGTTACAGCTGTGGGTGGAGCGGAGGTGGTGCTGTAGGGAAGACTTGAAAGGCCCGAGCCTGCTTTCATTGGAGATGGAAGCAGGAAGGGAGTTTATCCAGGTTGGGGCTTTGTAGATGAAAGACCTCTGGGCCAGTGCAATTCTGACTCTGGGCACATGAAGAATGGTCTTGGCAGTGCTGCGGCTGGAGGGGGGCTAGTGGGGCAGGTTGGACTAAGGAGGAGAGTCTAGATGGGGCCAGACCAACCATAATTGTTTTGGCGAAGAGGCAGGATTGGTACTAGAGGCGCTTCTCAAAGTTGAGTAGATTGGCTAGAGTGTAAAGGGTGCAAGTGTGGGTGAGTTTGGCACAGCCTGTAGAAGGCGTCAGGCTTTATTTAGTGAGATTTTGATTCTATGGAGGGCTGAGTTGGCAGCCGCCCCATAGACTAGGAGCTCATAGTCAACGAGTGAGAGGACTGAGGAGGTGATAGCGAGTCTTTGGCTTCGGGGGGAGGCAGTCCCTGTGGCAGTAAAGTAATTAAAAATTATTATTTACATTGGAGTAAAGGAGATTGATGTGCTCATGGAAGGATAGCGCCGGGTCGAAGGTTATGCCGAGATATTTAAAGATGAAAACCTGTTCTATAGGGAGGAGTTTGTTAGTCTTAAGATTCAGAGGGGGAACCACGGTGTCTACTCTGGTTGTGGGGGAATAGCATGGACTTCATCTTTTTGTGGTTGAGAATGAGTCTGTGCTCAATGAACCACGATTCAGCCTAACTGAAGGATTTCTGAAGAATGACTTGTAGGGAGTGGGGATCAGGGTGGGAGTAGAAGAATACTGCGTCGTCAGCATAAAGGAGGATGTGCTCAGAGCATGCTGTGGGGAGGGTATTGAGGTAGAGACCGAAAAGCAGGGGACCTAGAATTGAGCCTTGGGGTACCCCAGAAAGAACTGGGCGGCAGCCAGAGATGGGGTCATTTATCTTGACACACTGGGAGCGGGAAGAGAGGTAGTTGGTAAACCAGGAGGTGAGCCCCTGGGAGAAGCCTAGTTGGGCAAGGGTGGAAAGGAGGAGAGGGTGGCTTACTGTTTCACATGCCTTGTACGGATCTAAGAAGACTTCCCTGGCCAGGTGCCCATTATCGAGGGTAGAGTGAAGGAAGCTGGAAAATTCCAGAAGGGCTGTGATGGTGCTATGGCCCTGGTTCCTCGAAAGGAGGTTGTGGGTAGAGAGATAGTCAGAGAGTTGGTCTGTGACAATTTTTTCCAGAGCCGGGGGGGGGGGGGGCAGGATAGAGATCGGACGATAGTTCCCCACGGAGGTGCAGTCACCACTCCTGTGTATGGGGGTGATGACCACTACTTTCCCGGTTGAGGGGAATTGGCCGAGACAGAGGGAGTGGTTGAGAAGGTTAGTGAGAGGGGTAAGCATGATGTCAAGAACCTGATGGAGCAGTCTGAAATCCAGCAAGTCGTTACTGTGGTTGTGGCAGTTAAGGACTTAAGGAGATAGGATTTTGCCTCCTGCTCCGTGAGAGCATGGAAATAAAGGGGGGGGGCGGTGAGGGTGCGAGGACGGAGTTGAAGAAATTTGGTGGGGGTAGGACTGAGCTTATGTCGGAGAAGGTGGAATTAAGAGTGTCAGCGATGCATTTTGGGTCTGAGGAGATGATGCCATTGATGTTGATCTGGGATGGTGGGGGAGGGGGATATGGACTTTCCATTGAGCTCTCTAATGTTGTCCCAGAATTTCCGGGGGGATCCCCAAGAGGAGGTCAGGACTGATTTGTAGTGGTCAGCCTTTGCTTTATGGATGGCCCAGGTGCATTTGTTATGGGCCTCATGGTAGAGTTGTCTGTCTGAGGTCTTGCCAGACTTGAGGGCTTTATGCCAAAGGTTGTCCCGAAGGCGCATTTGGTTGAGTGACCCATGGGGTGTTAGAGTTTTTTTACGACATGTTTAATGAGGGGGAGCGAATAGGTCGCAGGCTGTATTAAAGGATTGGATGAA
The DNA here is from genome assembly GCA_016271365.2 of Neoceratodus forsteri. Classification (NCBI taxonomy): domain Eukaryota; kingdom Metazoa; phylum Chordata; order Ceratodontiformes; family Ceratodontidae; genus Neoceratodus; species Neoceratodus forsteri. The sequence goes on from CM028133.1 coordinate 273,353,659, forward strand.
GTACGATAGGGCTGCTTCAGTGTCAGGCGCCTGCTTGATTGGGGACCGGTCCCAGTGAGATAGGTAGGCTTTTAGCTCTTCCAACCTTCCCAGTTTGAGGCGGCGCCAGAGGGTGGTTTTGGAGGGCAGCTTTTGAAGTTTGCCAGACCAGGAGAAAAGTATAGGGAATGATCTCTAAGGATATTTTGTAGGACTGTGGTGCCAGCAATTTTGTGTGGACGATTGGATAGGATGATGTCCAGAAGTGAGGAGGAGCCATTGGTAGGGTTGACCCAGGTAGGGTGAGTGACCAGTTTTGTGAGACCTAGGGTGTCAACAGCATCTTTGGACTGATCAGCGGAGTTGGAGAGCTAGTTTATGTTCAGGTCCCCCAGTGTGATTTGCTCTGCTTTAGGTGGGAGCTGGGAGAGGTGGTCAAGTAGGGATTTGAGGGCAAGTTTCTGATGGCGTGGAGGAAAGTAGATAGCGGTGATGAATAACGGTGCCCTGGAGGGGTCGGGTAGGACTTTGATAGTGAGTGCTTGGGCACCATGGTCAAGCTGCGGCACCACCCAACCCCCCAAACCTCCCCCTCTGGTACCTCTGCCCCTCTTACTCGCCCTCATCCCTGACTCCCCCTGCCCCCCTCTTTTCCTAGTGTTCCCTACCCTGCTCTCTCTACCCATCCCTGTCAGCCCTCCCGATTGTACCCATGCCTTGGCCACTGCCCGATCCCGCTGCAGGCTCCACCTGGCGCTCCTTAGAATACTATCCCTCCTCCTGTTGATGTCTGGCAACATCCACCCCAACCTGGGCCCCTCAACCCACCCAACCCACACCACTCCCTCACCCACGATTCACATTGCCACCATGAACATCTGCAGCCTCCTAAAAAAGTTTGCGGGGCTCCAGAGCTGGATCGCCCAGCATCAACCCGATGTCCTGGCCATTGCTGAGACCTGGCTGTCAAAAACCACCCCGACTCCTTCATCACCCTCCCTGGGTACACTCTGTTCAGCGAAGACATGGTAGGGAAGCAGGGAGGTGGCTGTGCCTTCTACATCTGTGACTCCCTCTGAGCTCACGCCCTCCCTACCGTGAAAAGTGGGGGCAGGGTGCTGGACAAGAGGGGGGCATATAGGACATGGTCGTTGAAGTCCAGAGTAAGTGGATGATGGCAGGGTGGCACATGGGGGAGGGAGCAGCATATAAGGAGCAGAATTGCAAGGTGGGCTAGGACGGTGGGAGGACATGGTAGGGGAGACGGGTAGGTATTCGAACGGGTGCTATAAGGGAGACTAAGAAACACCTAGCTGTGAGGCAGTTGCGATGGCCCAGCAGTAGGGTCACAGACTGTGGTGGCAAGGATACAAGGTTCAAAACCCGAGGGTGGAGTAGAGACGGATGGGAGAAAAACGGGAGGATAAGGAGAGTGTGAGCAAGAAAAGGAGGGAAAGCGAGTTGAGTTGGAAGAAAAGTGATGGGAGAAAGGTAGTGGGGAAGTGGACAATAGCGACTCCTAGTGGTCAGGATTGGAAAGAGCAGTGGGAGAAGGAGAGGCCAAGAGAGAGGGTGGGGGTATAAGGGATGAGGAGAGGAGAGTTGGAGGAGAGAGAGAGGAGAGTGTCAGCAAGTGATGAGGGGAGTAGACAGAGTGTGCAGTGTAACCATCTAGTGGTGGCTAACGATAACCTGCAAAGGGGGAAGTGAGCACTTAGAAAAAATCAGGTCAGTCACGTGACCTGTGTGTGGTCCTTAAATTAAGGGGCGCCCTTGGGTTGGAGGGTGGCTGGGGTGGGCTAACACCCCTCAGTAAACGGGCTGCATGGGGGAGGCTGTAGTCCTTACTTGTTAGGCGCCCTACGGTCCGCTCTGTCCCCGGAGTTTCTGCTGTGTGCAAAGGCTTGTGTTGTGCTGGGGATGGGGTCCCGAGGGCCTTAAATAGTAGGGGAGAACAAAAAATTCATTAGTATGCAGTGAGATTGTGGAGCTGTGTTCCAGATCGGAGCACCTAGTGTGCATGCGCGGCCTGGGGATACTGAGCACTGCAGTGGAGGGCTGGACTAGGAGCACAATGGAGCCCTGAGAAACACCAGAGAATGCCACCACCATGCGGTAGGCCTCAGGCTACTCACGCTGTAGGACACAGACTTCAGGTCAGTAATCAAGCTGCAGCAAAATTAACCCTACAGGCTAACAGTGTAACACATTAGAGGCTATAGTATCTAAAACATACTATCAGACATACAGGATTAAAGTAGTCTGCCCGAAAATAGCAGGACAAACTGTCTATAGCTAGCAGCAAATGAGCAACTGTGAGACCGGGTAAAACTGCAGGCAATTCAATACAGAAAGCAAGTGAGTTCAGAATACAGCAGCACGAATTAAAGAATTAAACAGCGAAATTGGACTGCAAATGAGGGCAAACTAGTACTGCAGGAATCAAGTCAGACACAGTTGGCAGAAAAAAAAAAAACTGGAAAACACCCCTCAGTAAATAGGCTGCATGGGGGAGGCTGTAGTCTTTACCTATTAGGTGCCCTACGGTCCACTCTGTCCCTGGAATTTCTGCTTTGTACAAAGGCTTGTGTTGTGCTGGGGATGGGGTCCCGAGGGCCTGTTAGGCACCCTACGATCCGCTCTGTCCCTGGAGTTTCTGCTGTGTGCAGAGGCTTGTGTTGTGCTGGGGATGGGGTCGTGAGGGCCTATTAGATGCCTTACGGTCCACTCTGTCCCCGGAGTTTCTGCTGTGTGCAAAGACTTGTGTTGTGCTGGGGATGGGGTCCTGAGGGCCTATTAGGTGCCCTATGGTGCGCTCTGTCCCCGAAGTTTCTGCTGTGTGCAAAGGCTTGTGTTGTGCTGGGGATGGGGTCCCGAGGGCCTATTAGGTGCCCTACGGTCCCCTCTGTCCCCGGAGTTTCTGCTGTATGCAAATGCTTGTGTTGTGCTGGGGTTGGGGTCCTGAGGGCCTATTAGGTGCCCTATGGTCCGCTCTGTTCCCGGAGTTTCTGCTGTGTGCAAAGGCTTGTATTGTGCTGGGGGTGGGGTCCAGAGGGCCTATTAGATGCCCTATGGTCCACTCTGTCCCCAGAGTTTCTGCTGTGTGCAAAGATTTGTGTTGTGCTGGGGATGGGGTCCTGAGGGCCTATTAGGTGCCCTACAGTGCGCTCTGTCCCGAAGTTTCTGCTGTGTACAAGGAAACTTGTGTTGTGCTGGGATGGGGTCCCGAGGGCCCATGGGTGCCCTACTGTCCCCTCTGTCCCCGGAGTTTCTGCTGTATGCAAAGGCTTGTGATGTGCTGGGGTTGGGGTCCTGAGGGCCTATTAGGCGCCCTACGGTCCGCTCTGTCCCTGGAGTTTCTGCTGTGTGCAAAGGTTATTTAAAGGATTTGTTCCTCACATGCTGTAATAAACACTATTAGGCCTTAAAGCTAGGTGGTCCTAGTTGTGTCAGCAAGTTGGCTTTCTTAATTACTTTTCTGGGCACTTCCTTTATTAAATAACCTAGGCTTTTTCAAGCAATTATATTATTTGTGGATTTAAAGTAGTAGTACACTCAGAAATTGCAAAAACATAATGTGTAGTGTTTTGATTTGTGTGTAGTCCTAGTGTGTCCTTCCCTTTGTCTGCCATTAGTTTCTTCTAAATTAGCCTGCTGGTTTTTATGGCTTCTGGGGATCTCCATCTCAGCGAGCTTTATTGCTCTTCTTGTTCCTACAGTGCCTCCTGTCTCGTGACAGTGATGTAGCCAGGAGCATGGATTCAGCAAACACTGCTTTAGAGTCCGTTTACAACAGCAGAGCTGTCTGACACTACTTATCCAGTGAGCACTAATGGCGACATTTACAGTTTAGCAAATACTTGACGGCTAACTGAGCAAGTTATTCTGTAAGAAAACAGCTACAGTCTTTACTAATTATAACACAGATGATCTGGGGTGATTTCTGTTCTGTTTATGGCTGTGTGTAGTTTGATGAAATTAAAAGTTTTAAAAGCAAAACACTTCTAGGATCATGGATGTTGTTCAGTCACACTCTTTGGCGTGTCCCCTTCCACTTTAAGATGAACCGTAAGTCTTCAAGCTGGCTTTTCCCACCCACCTGGGTGGTATATACCTCAGCTCCACCCCATGATGCCAGATCTTCCTTTCCACTGGAAGATTCAGGTTGCCTCCCTCGTGCTCACGCATTTTGTAGGCCCTGGCTTTCAAACCTTCGGTTTTACTGAAAATTTGCATTACTCGCATTAGTGATCTCAAGTTTGTTGCTTCGATTATGGAAGACAAGTCTTCCCCGGGATTTCATTGGTGCCTTTGCGGGCAGGAGATGTTGCGCACCGATCCCCATACCGCGTGCGTCTGCTGCCTCGGTGTCAACCATGACACCTCTTCATGCAGTCTGTGTTTGGCGTTACATCCCAACGTCCTTGACAACCGTCTCGCGCGCTGAGCTGGAGGCGGAGAGAGAACCCTGGTGAAATCCAAAGAGGCCCAGTGAGCGGTTTCCGCAGCTGCGGGATCCGCCGAGCAGCTGGAACGCTTGCAAGCATTCGAGGAGGAAGCAGCTTGTGCTGCGGATTCCACTCGGAGCTTTTTCGTTCCTCTCAACTTGGACTCCACCTTCTCGGGCTCCTTCCAGGAGTTGTGCCATTCTCTCCCGAACAAGGGAGAGGCGTCTGCGGGCTCGCACTCCACTCGATCCCGATCTGTCAATTAGGTTGAGATCATGATCAGTCCTATCGATCCAATATCGCCAACTCCGGTCAATGATTCCCTCGATCGAACACCCAGTCTGGTTTTTCCAGATGAAGAGACCAAGCCTGCTGGGACTCCAGTCGAAGATGTGGTCCCTGATCCTGGGAAATCACCGGTCCCGCCGGCGTCTCCCGAGTGACCGAGTGGGCCCGCCCAATCTCGATCGAGGTCTCAGACCCCCTCATCCGAAAGGCCAAGGAAAAGCCATAAACGCTCTAAAAATCAGGCGACACCATAGGTCGTCCTTGTCAACCTCAGATGAGGAGATGCTCCGGCGGAAACTCTAGCGCTACAAGGACCTCATGTGGTAACAGCTGATTTTGTCCGGGCTCAAGCCCACCCCAGCTTCTACACTGGCTATTACTTGGCTTTCACCTCCTAGGCCGAAGCCGACTCTCTCGGAGCTGATCAAATCGGTTCCTAAGCCCGCGGAGCCGGCAAAAGTACTGGTTCTGCCCAAAATGGCCTCTCCACTGATTGTGGTGGAACCGCCGCCCAAACAGCCTGTGGGAGGGGCTCCTTCCAAAGGAGACAGACCAGACACCAGGCTTCCCCGGCGATTGTCAGTCACGGTCACCCCGGACCGCCCCCAGCAGATTGAGAGTGACCTGGGCAGTAGGCCGTTATACCCAAATTCCGCTGATTTGGATGTCACCAGCTTGCACTCACATCCAGGGGATGATGAGTCGACCATTGGCTTGGAGACGGAGGAAGGTCCCTCGTCTTTTCAAGGGATCCTTCACCTCATCTCTGAATCTACAGGGATGCCCCTGGAGCCAATCCAGAAAAAGTCGGAGTACCTTCTTACGGACATCCTTAAGAGAGGGGATACCCCAACAGAGGCCTTTCCTGTGGCTGAGGCCATTGTTGGCCCAGCCCTAGAACTTTGGCAGTGTCCTACCTCTTGTCCAGTACCATCTGCCCGCATGACTCGCAAGTACGCAGTGCTCATGGGGTCCCTTGCGGGGTTAATAGAGTATCCTTCTGCTGAGAGCCTGGTGGCCGCCTCTGTGTTCAGGCGTACTGGCAGTTCTGCCGACACTGACTGACCTCCTGATAAAGAGTCCAAGCTTTTGGACTATTCATCCAGGAAGGTCTGTGCCGCTTCATCCTTGGGCCTTCGTCAGGCAAGTTTATCCGTCATCATGGCACACTTCTCTCACGCCCTTCTGGGGTCACTAGATGAAGTCCTCCCACATCTCCCCGCAGACATGCAGACCACAGTCAAGCAAGTCCAGGATCAGGGCCGAGCTGTCGCAAAACAGCAGCTTCAGATGGACCTAGACATTGGGGATTCTTATGCCCTCTCGATGGCTGCCACAGTTGCCTCTCGTCGTAGGGCTTGACTGAGGCTCTCCTCCTTTCCGGCGGATACCCAGCACAAACTAGCTGACGTGCCCTTCCTTGGGATGACTTGTTCGGCCCAGGAGTGGCCGGTCACCTTCAACACATTGAGCAGTCCAGTGCCACCTTGGATGCTACTTCTGCCAAGGGCTCTTCGGGCAAGAACCAACAGAAGAAAAAGAAGCCTTTTTGGCGCTCTTCTCTTGCAGCTCAGCAGTCCTCCTTTCAAGGTGGACAGCAGCACCAGCATCAGGCTCAGTCTTGGCACCCTCGGCCAAAGCCTGGACCCCAACAGGCCTGTAAAGGAGGCCGGGGCTTAGGTCCTGGAGCCTCCTCCTCTCCTCTTCCAAGCCTGCTCAGTGATGGGGTGGGGACTGCCACCCCTCTCCCGTCACGCCAGCTCTGGGTCCTCCCTTGGGGGGGACTGGCTCCGCCACTTCCTTTCCACCTGATCCATTGTCACTTTGGACAGGTGGGTTCTCGAAGTGGTTGGTCAGGGACTGCCTCTGGAATTTGAGCAGTACCCTCCAAGCTGAGCCCACGCCCCTTGGGACTAAAGGGTATCCACTCAGACCTAGTTGGCTCTTCGAGGCGACATCGCTCATCTCCTTCTCAAGGAGGCAGTAGCTCCAGTGGCGGATCCTCCAGCAGACCCAGGCTTTGTCTCCAGGTACTTCCTGGTGCCCAAGCAGATGGGGGGCTGGCGCCCCATTCTAGATCTGCATGACCTGAATCAGTATCTCAGGTCACGCACCTTTCGGTTGGTCACTCTGTCCCCGATCATACCATCCTCGGAGCGAAACATGTGGTTTTGTTCACTGGATCTGCAGGACGCGTTCTTTCAGGTTCCAATCCATCCGTCCCGTATCGGTTCCTCCACTTCAGGGTTGAAGGGACCCTGTACGGGTTGTGAGCCATGTCATTCGGCCTGTCATCGGCCCCACGGGTCTTCACCAAATGCATTGTGGTGGTGTCGGCCCATCTTGGGGGGGGGGGTCAGGATTTACCCCTGCCTCAACGACTGGCTCCTAGCAGGTTCCACCCAACAGGAGGTGGAGAGGTCCAGAGACCTGGCCCTCCAGATCTGCTCTCAACTCAGCCTCCTGATCAACGAAGCCAAGTCGGAACTCGTGCCTTCTCAGGTGATGAGCTTCATCGGGGCAGAGCTTGACTCTTGTCATGCCAGAGCTCGGCTCCCGGTGGACAGGGCAGAGGTTCTTTCCTCCTCTGCCCAATCATTTCTGGTTAAGCACTTGCACCCTGCCCATGACTTTCTGCACCTTCTGGGTTACGTGGCGGCGTGCACCTCAGTTGTCCGTTGGGCCCGGTTGCACATGCGCCCCCTCCAGTGGGAGCTGGCCACCCAATGGACTCAGCACCACGGTCATTTCGATCAGCTGATCTCAGTGACCCAGAAGATGTGGGACGCTCTCCAATGGTGGACCGCCCCAGAACGATTGCACGAAGGGATTCCATTTGTCTGCCCTGAGCCGACTGTCATCCTCATGACCGATGCTTCTCTCATGGGCTGGGGAGCCCACGTGGGGGACGAAAGGGCCCACGGGCTCTGGACCCCGAGGAATCCCGATGCACATCAACCTGTTGGAGCTCAGAGCAGTCAGACTGGCACTGTCAGCTTTCACTCCTCAGCTCCTGGGTCAAGTGGTTCAAGTCCAGACTGACAATACCATGACCATGTACTACCTCAACAAACAGGGCCGGCACGCACTCCCATCTGCTGTGCAAGGAGGCGATCTGCATCAGGAACCTCGTGAGCCGGTTAGAGGCAGATCTCCTAGCCATCCATATGGCAGGAGCCTCAAACCATCTGGCGGATGCTGTTAGCCGCTTAGGCCAGACATCCCACGAGTGGTCTTTCCATCCATAGGTAGCTGACGGCCTGTTCTCCCCCTGGGGCAAACTGATGGTGGACCTGTTTGCCTCTTGGGAAAACACCAAGCTGAGGCTGTTTCATGCCCTCCCCCCTCAGCAAGGCTCGCTGCAGGGGGATGCTTTCTTGAGGCCATGGACCCCAGGCCTCCTCTACACCTTCCCTCGATCCACAAGGTGAGAAGGGACAAGGCAAAGGTGATCCTGGTAGCCCCAGACTGGCCGCCCCAGTTCTGGTATCCAGATCTCCTCAACTGCAGGCACCCGGAGCGGCTTCCAGCATGCCCAGACCTGATATCACTCAGTTAGGGGTAGGTATTCCATCCAGACCTTCAATCCCTGCACCTTACAGACTGGTACCTGAGCAGCTAGAGTTCCAGGCTTTGGGTCTTTCTGAAGATGTCTACACCATGGTGGAGGCATCCAGAAAGGAATCGACCAGGAAATGTTATGCCTTCAAATGGAAAAGGTTTTCCATTTGGTGTCAAACAAGGGCCTTGGACCCTTTATCCTGTCCAGTGGCTAACATTCTTGACTACCTTTGGTCTCTCTCCAAAGAGGTTCTACGGTCATCAACCCTTCGGGTGCACCTGGCAGCCATCTCTGCTTACCGGGCGCGGGCCTATCAGCCGATGTTGGCGCAGGAGATGGTGGTCGGGTGTTTTTTCAAAGGCCTGGATCACATATCCCCTCCGGTGCGTGAACCTCCACCTCCATGGGATCTACTGCTGGTACTGGCAAAGCTCATGGGCAAGCCATTCGTACCAAGGCACAAGTGTGCCTTGTCACACTTGTCGTGGAAGATGGCCTTCCTGGTGGCTATCACGTCTGCCAGAAGGACATGGGAGCTCCAGGCGCTTTCGGTAGACTCCCCTTATCTGGTCTTCCACATGGACAAGACTGTCCTGTGCCCCCATCTGAAATCCCTTCCGAAGGTGGTGTCAGAGTTTCACCTTAACCAAGTGTTAACTCTGCCGGTATACTACCCTAATTACACCTTGGAGGCAGAGTACCAGCTCCATACTTTGGACCTGAGACGTGCTCTCTCCTATTATAAGGAGAGGACGGCGGAAATTCGGGGAGAGGTTCACCAGCTGTTTATCACCTACGCTGAAGCCGCTTCTGGCAGACGTGCAGCCAAATGGACTATTGCAAGATGGATCTTATCATGCATGCGTCTGTGTTACGAGTTGGCGGGCAAGGAGCCTCCCAGAGGGATAAGAGCTTATTCTGTCTGCCATACTGCTACATCGGTGTCTGCTTCCAGGGATATCCCTATCCAGGAAATCTGCCGGGCTGCTACCTGGAAGTCAGCAAACACCTTCATCACCCACTACCACATAGACCTTGAGTCACGCCGGGATGCTGGTTTTGGGGCCTCAGTTCTCCAATCTCTGTTCCCTAAGTAGGGGATGCGCCCCTTGCCTCCCTCTTCCTAGAGAACTGCTAGGAGTCTGCCAAAGAGTGTGGATGAACAACATATCCACGCTCCTAGAAAAACAGGTTACTCATCTGTAACAGTAGTTCAAGGCGTGGGATATTTTGTTCATCCACATGGACCCACCCGTCCTCCCCGGCTGCAGACGCACACAACCTGGCTTCCAGCGGGCTAAAATCTGGCATCATGGGGCGGAGCCAAGGTATATACCACCCGGGTGGGTGAGAGGAGCCAGCTTGAGGACTTCCGGTTCATCTTAAAGTGGAAGGGGACATGCCAAAGAGTGTGAATGAACAACATATACCACTCCTAGAGCTACTGTTACAGGTGAGTAACCTGTTTTTACTCCAGCTGGCTAGACCTGACATACACACAGAAAAATTTAATTAGAGCTACTATAGTTAGTGGAGGCCAGAACATCAGGCTCCTATCTCTAGTACTTGCTGAATCAGTGATCCTGGATGCATCACTGTCATATGGGACAGGAGGCATTGTAGGAAAAAGAAGAGCTATAAATCTTGCTAAGATGGAGATCCCCAGGGGCCATTAAACTATTATAACTAACACCCTAATTTAGAAAAAACTCTTAATAGGAAACAAAGGGAAGGACACACCAGGCTACACACACAAATCGAAACACACTGTTCAACATATGTTTTTACACATTTCGACTGTACTACTCCTTTAACAGAGATGACCACCAGTCTACACTATATGATCCAATGCACAGCCAAATATTAGTGTACCTTTGTAGGAGCTGCCATTAATCACTGAGATAAACAGACAGATTTAAATATAACAAACTACGATACATAGTACACAAAGAAAGGCATTTGCTGCTCTTCTTGTATACATTTAACTTGAATTTTAAAACCTGATAAATACGGCAGAACTAGGCCATAATGAATGCTTATATGTACGTTCAAATTTTCAGCCTAGTCTTGAATGCTTTGGTTGAGAAACTATCACAGACCTATCTCGGCTAGGCATTACAGAGCTTTGGGATAGCTACCTCAAAACAGTGGCACTTCTTGATTTCAGTCTAAGATAAGGGACCTGTAAAAAGCTACAACTGCTGGAATGCAGATTTCTTCCTGCCTTCCCCAAGATCCTCTTCACAGCTGACTAGAAACTCCCTGATGTACACAGGTCCTTAAAACGCCAACAGTAAAACCTTAAAGTCTGCTCACTACTTCAGTAGTGCCAGTGCAGTTTACATAGCACGAGTGTAATATATTCCAGCATCTGCATAGAGGTCAGATGTCGTGTGGCTGCATTCTGTGCTAGCTGCAGCTGGCAAAGTTGACTCTAGAGTGCATTGCAGTATTCAAGCTGCAGGGTGCTGGAAGTTTGAACCAGTGTCCCCAAGTTGTGAGAAGATGATCATGCAGGTTTTTGGAGCTCTTACTGTTGACTGCACTTCTTCTGAAATTATTTTTCTATAACTTTTACAAAATGGTTATCTGTCATAAAGTTGACTTTATAATGCATTTGACACGTTTCAGACCTATGATGGCTGACTGGTGGCCATCTTGGTTAAACTCTTGTCACCATGCTCGTTTCAAAACAACTTAGAGCACCAGAGCATATTATGGTGAATCTTTGGAACTATAAATGTTTTTCTGTTTTAGATTGCCCATTGTCTCCTCTTTTAAGATGCCGCTTTCCCTGCTTGAAGTCTGATTTTGCATATTATAAGTTAGGAGAAAAAGGGAACTTGAAAGCTCAGTGGATTAGTAGTGGGTTAAGGAGCCTTTCACCCCTAGGTCACTGGTTCAAATCCAGCACAGGTTGGTAATGGCCGAAAGCCATTATCACCTGAGGATTGTTCAGTGGCATGTGAGAAATTAGTTGTTGTCATACCTCTCAACCGTCCCTGATTACGAGGGACGTCCCTCATTTTACCCCTCAAAATTGCTCTTTCTCTCTTTCATCCCTCATAGAAAAGATGCTGCCAACACAGATACGGTGCTGTAAATTTAGACTTTAAAGCAGAAATTCAGAATATTATAACTTGTTAAAAATAACATCCGTACATGTAGAGGCAGTTGTTCCCAGTGTTTCAGGCTTGTATCTGTGTTTGAAGATCTGTCCCTCGTTTTGAGGGCCATTGTCCCACATTGTCCCTCATTTTGAATGCCCATGTTCCTCATTTCAGTGACAAAACGTTGAAAGGTGTGATTGTAGTGTCTCAGTCCATTTCACAGTTGGAAGGTGTCCACATCAGAAAACCAAGACAATTGGCACCCTTGTTAGTAGTCTCACGAGAGGCCAAAGATTGGATGGGCATGGAGTCTGTACTACACTCTAACCTACGTGGTGGTCCCTCCATGGCAGGGATTGAGGCACATTGACAGGGCAATGTGGAGAAGCTTGCACTGTGATCATGTGTGCTGTACCTGTCATGTGGATAAGCAGAGGATTCAGGTTCAGTACTGTCAATCCAGCACCTTTCACAAGCACTAAATTTACATAAAGGAAAAAATGAATCTTTAAAAAAAAAAAGGGAGAAAAAAGCAAATTAAAAATAGAACATACAAACATGGATGACAATGTCAGAAAGTTCAACGGCCTATTTTAAAAAAAAAAAAACACAATCCTGCAGATTATAGTCGGGGCTAAATTTATTATTGATAAGTGCAAATTGCTCCTAGTACCTCGGAGTGCACAGTCTCTTCTCAGGGAGCCTTATTAAAGTGCTAACACGTGTATGCCATTTAAATACAATAATAAACACATCACATGATCTCATTACATCATAGTATCATTCCATTGGCTGTTATATTTTTTTCAGCTAGATTCTGTTAACTTTGTATTGTGTTAAGATCAAGATGCATTAACCATATTAACTTCATTCACTTAAATATGTTTCTCATATGCACAGTTAATTACTGTCAGCAATGAATTCTGTGCTGTACTGTATAAACATTAGAAGTGTTTATAAAATGGGTCAGGAATTTTCTAGGTCCTAATTGGCTAAGAGGTACCTTTGCCCGTGTCCTTATCGGGGCATAACCTGTCAACTGGTACCTCTTCAGCCATTCAGGACTCACCACACAACAGAAATCATGCTGCCAGCAACGAAATCTCCGTGACTGAGCTGCCCATCTCACCCCGCAACACAACATCCATTACTGCAGTAACCCTTTTACACAGCACACCATCACTACAGAAAAACATTTTTATTTATTTCCCCTCATTTAAAAGTAACAATCTCACTTCTGCTGCTCGTGAAAACTGCCCCCGAACTGATGAGCATCGTGCATTTGGACAGGACACAGTTTTTAAATGAAAGTAGGTCACTATATGCCATTTGACTAACCTCCCTAGAAGTCCCTTCCAAGAGATTATGGCCATATCCCCTCTCCGTGAAGGGATTATACATCTTTGTCATTGTAATCCAAAAGTCAGCAACATGACTGCAGTTACACTTGAATCTCATAAATTGAGACTACAGGACGTTCCTGATGATGTAGCATGGATCACAACTAGAGGCATGAAGAACTGCATTTCTGTCTGTAATCTTATGGAATAAATCCGTTTTAACAGTACCATCTTGTTTTTTGACGACACTTAAGTCCAAAAAGCTGATTTCAGATCTGTCAGCATGAGTAGTAAAGCATTCGGATTCGTTGAAGGAAGGTAATTTACAAACTATCCCAGCTCCTCTGCTATCCCATGCAGGATGGTACTATTAAAACTGATATTTACGTGAAGATTATAGAGAGCAATACGGTCCTTCAAGCCTGTAGCTCTCATCCATGCCACACCATCAGGAACATCTCGAAGCCTCAGTTTATGAGACTAAAGCATAACTGCAGTGATGTTTCTGACTTTCAGATTAGAAGGACAGAGATGTATAATCCCTTCAGGGAGAAGGAATATGTAGAGACCAGGGTGGGGCATAATATGCACTACTAATTTGATCATGTTTCTTTGATTTTCTGTTAGTAATTCACTTTCTTATAGAGGTGTACTTATTCTATTTTGCTACACATTAAAGAGCTAATGGAACCAAAACCGGCAGACAGGAAAATACAAATTGTAAAAAGTAGTTGTAACTTCTTACTTCTGAAGCATTTTTTTTTTCTTTTCATCATTAGAAGGTTTTCTATGTGATAATATTGTGCTAGATGTGTGGAACAGCTGTCAGCCTGGAAGCAGACATAGCTCTCTCTGGTCCCCCCACTACATCATCAGCACTGTGATCTCACTGACAGTGACATCACAGGTGCCTGACCTGGCATCTACTGAGTGGCTGTTCCTATGCTGCAGTGATGTCACAGTCAGTGAGGTCACAGTGCTGAATATGTAAAGGGGGAACCAACCTAGATATTCCAGGTAGGAGTCCAGGTATCTGCATCAGGGGAGGAGAAGGACCTGGGAGTGATGATCACCAGTGACCTGAAGCATCCAGGCAATACAAGAAAACAACATCAAGGGCAAACAAGATGCTGGGATGCATAGCTAGGGGAATCAGTAGTAGGAGAAGAGGTTATACTGCCCTTGTACAGGTCACTGGTGAGGCCACATCTGGAGGATGGAGTTCAGTACTGGTGCCCACACCTCAAAAAGGACATTAACCTGCTGGAGAAGGTCCAGAGGAGGACTACAGAGATGATAGTGGATCAGCAGGGTAAGGCATATGATGAGAGGTTGAGGGAAGTGAACATGTATTCCCTGGAGGACAGGAGAGAGAGGGGATATGATTGGGCCCTTCAAGTACTTGAAAGGGATAAATAAGGTGGATAAGGAAGGTCGCTTTAAGCTGAATGTCAACCATAACATGAGGGGGGCACAGTCTTAAGCTGGAAGGGGAGAGGTTTTGGAGGGAGGACAGGAAGCACTTCTTTACAGAGAGGGTGGTGGACACTTAGAATGCATTGCCAGAAGAGGTGGTCTGGTTGAAGACGGGTAGCTTCAAGAGAGGCTGGGATTGGCATAGGGAGGAGGTAAGGATCATGGATATGGAGGATGGAAGGAAGGCCTAAGACAGTCACTTACGCTGTGGACCCTGCAAATGTAAGCAAACTAGATATACCAAATGGCCTTCTTCTGCTGGCTTCTTCGTATGTACGTACAGTATATGTCAGTTGCCAGGCAGAGTGCTGTTCCACACATCACACCTACTAACATCAGGGAATGAATCTTCTAGTTAACTAAAGGGAAAAGAAAAAGTGTCTCAGATATAAAAGGTAATGGTTGACTGCTTTTAAAAGCTAGTATTAGTTTTAGGTAGTACACTAGCTCTTTAAATCAAGGAAGACTATCTAGCATTCCTGTATAAACTGTTGTTGCTGCACTAAGTCCAGAATCCCAGTTACCCTGCTTATATTTTGGGAAGGATCCCAGATATATCCTAGTATGTACCAAGGGTAATTAAACATGGCAATTCAAGGTTGGGAGGGACTCTAAAACCATTATATCTGCCCCTACCCCATTTCATGAGCAGGGATGAATAAGTATGGTGTGTTTAAAATAGTGTTGTAACATGTTAACCCAGTGATTATGCTTTCCATGTATGTTAGCAAACAAGGCTGATAGAATGCTTACAGCCAATCAGAATGTCCTACTTGTCAGACACTTTTAATAATCTCTGTTACACTGTCATGTACAGCTTGATCACCATGGCGCAGGAATTCTTACTGTCAGCATTCTATCGGTCCTCTAGCACTGCTGAGTGACTTAAATGATGCATTCTGAGTCTAAACCAGCATTCTTAATCAGTTGGTGGATGAACTATTTTATTAAAAATCTCCCTTTCAATGAGGAAAATATTCAGAGGGCACACTTTTAACACTTTTCTTTTGGAGTAGTATTTATAATTGCAATAAGGGACTCCCAAGAGTTAGATTAAGAGTCGATCACTCCCTACAAGCAGTATGGCACTGAGCTGTGCCTCATGTCACATTACACCCCTAGAAGTTGATTAACAGACTGTTAGTTAAACACATGGTCATGCCTTATTGCTTTAGAGATTCCCTGTCCACTCTGTTACCTAAGGTACACTGTGAGTCCCATGATTAGCCGAAGCATGCACTGTCTTCATGTGCACTGTCTCCACTGGCAGGCTGTTCTGTAGCGTCAGTGTTGCCTGGGAAACAAAGCGCTTCCAAAGATTTCCCCTGAATTTACCACCTCTGAGCTTCAGGGCATGTCCAAGTGTCCAGCTGGAGCACACCAGATCAGACATCTCCATCTGTTCAACCTTGTCCATACACTTAAGTTGGTGGAAGACTGAGATCATGCCACCCTATGTAAACACACACACACACACCCTAATTTCGGTGTTGTTTCTTTGCCCCAATGTCTAGTTTGTTGTTCTGCAACATGTGCATTTTGCAGTTTTTCCCTTATATACGAACATACCGAAATGCTAGCAGAAAGCGGGCCTCATTGTCTATCGAGTCTGCTCAATTGTGCAGCTAGCACCTCAACTTGCAGCTACACTACCCTCCTCCTCATAACCCCCCACTCTGTCCCAGCCTCTCTTAAATCCTCCCACCGTTCTACATGATAACACCTCCTCAGGCAGGGTTCCACTTATCTACCACTTCTTTCTGTGGAAAATGTGTCTCTAATTTCTGTCCTGAATCCACCCCCCAAGTCTCAGCCAATGCCCTCTCATGTCCCTCTCCCTTCTGATCTGAAGAATCCCTTCTGTATTACTCCTGTTAATACATTTTAGGTACTTAAAGGTTTCAATCATATCCCCCCATCCCTCCTCTCTTCCAGGAAATACATTTTGCAGCTCTCCCAGTCTCTTCTCATAGGCTCTTCCCTCAAGTCCCTATATCATCTTCATTGCCCTATGCTGCACCCCCTCCAGCAATCTGATGTCCCTCTTCAGGAATGGCGCCAGTACAGCATGCAGTATTCCAGGTGCAGCCTGACCAGTGACCTGTACAGGGGTAGGATCACTTCTCTGCGCCTGGAGGAGATTCCCCTCACTATACACCCCAGCATTTTGTTTACCTTTGCAGCCATCTTCATGGACTGAGCTGAGTGGTTCATACTCCCTGTTATTAGAACCCCTAGACCCTTTTCCTCCAGTGTGCTTTCCAACTGTACCCCCTCCCAACTGATATTTCCTCCCCGGTTCCTTGTTTCGATGTGCAGTGCCTTGCAGGATCTGCCCAATACAAAACCATGCTGATGGCCATCTTGGAGCCCATTGTCTTCAAGAAAGGTCACCAGCCTCTCTCTTAGGATTGACTCCATAAGTTTCCCCATGATTGCAGTGAGACTCACCGGTCTGTAGTTGCCTGGATCATCCTTCGGGTTTCTTTTATGAGTGGGCACCACATGGACCATCCTCCAGTCCTCTGGCATGCATCCTGTGTCCAGTGATGTGCTGAACAGGTCTGCCAGTGGTCCCACCAGGATCTCCGCTAGCTCCCTAAGTACCCTAGGGTGAATGCCATCCGGCCCTGGCACCTTGTCCACCCTCAGTGCCCTTAGTCCCTCCAGCACCCTGTCCTCTGTAATTCTGATATCAGTCACCCCCCTCCCCACCGCCCACTCCATCCTTCCCATGGGGTATCTGCCCCCCTCTTTCCTTCATGAACACAGAGCAGAAGTATTCATTCAGTGCCTCTGCCTGGTCCTCTCCCTTCTCCACCCCCCCCCAATCTTTCTTAATCCCCACAATCTGGTCTTTGTTTTTTCTTTTCTTACCAATGTATCTGAAGAAGTTCTTTTCCCCATCCTTGATTCCCTGTGCCAGTCTCAGCTCTCTGGAAGCCTTGGCTGCTCTGACTGGCCTGGGAACCTTCCTGGACTTCTTCGTGTACTCGTCTTTGTCCCCTTGTCCTCCCAATTTCCTAAGCCTCTGGAATGCTTTTCTTTTGGCCCTCACCCCTTCCACTACTTCCTGAGTCAGCCAGCTTGGCTTCTTTGTTCTCCCCTTCTTGCTCTCATGTCCTGGTGCAGGACTCAGTAGCCTCTGCTAGCCCTTTCTTAATGATATTCCATTTTTGGCTGGCACTCATGCATGTCTGAATTCCCACCAGATGCTCAACCAAAATTTCCCCCATCCTTTTAAAGTCTGCTCCCTTAAAATTGATCACCCTAGTACCTGTTCCTTCTGTTACCCTTCCTGTATTGAGTGTGAACCACACAGTATAATGGTCACTCCCAGCCATTGGGGTCCTCCACTCCCAGATCCCTTGCAGCCTCCCCGTTTGTTAATACCAGGTCCAGAGTCCTACCCTCCCTAGTCGGCACTTGGACCAGTTGCACCAAGAAGCAGTCCTGAAATACATCTAGTAATCTGCTCCTTTATACACGTTGTGGTTGGGGTGTTCCAATCGACCCCAGAAAGGTTGAAGTCCCCCACTGCTGTGGTGTCCCCTTCCTACAGACTTCTAATCTGCTCGGCCAGCTCCCTATCCAGGTCATCCCCCTGAGCTGGTGGCCTGTACACTACCCCCACCATCGGTGTCTTTCTTTTAGAGTCTTGAAACTGCATCCATAGGACCTCTGTCCTGCCCTCCACCCCCTCCTCTCTCACACACCTTATCCCCTCCCTCACGTAGATCGCCACACACACCTTTTCCCCCTAGTCCTGTCCCTCCTGAATATCCTGTACCCTGGGATCATCATATCCCAGTCCTTGTTCTGGGTGGTCTATGTCTCTGTGATGGACTCAATGTCCACCCTCCCCACAGCCAAGAGAGCCTGTAGTTTGGCTGATTTGTTACCCAAGCTCAGTCAGCGAGACCACCCTCCAACCTGTGTCTTTCTCTCCCCCCCAATCCCTCCTTGTGTCCCCACCTCAAATACCTCTCTGATAGCTTGGGGGGTAGGCATGCTTAGCTCCCCCCCTCTGGGATCCCTGCCTGCTAGCTGTCCTTCCACCACCCCCCACCTAGTTTAAATCTATCCTTGATGCTATGCACCCCTAAAACCTCTGATGTAATACCCCTTTTCCCTCCCTGCTCAGGTGTAGCCTGTCACCTGCATATAGATCCTTATTTTCCCAGGTAATGCCCCAGTCCTCCACTACCCGATACCTCGTAGACAGACACCATTCCCCCAGCCATTTGTTGAACTCCCCAATCCTCCCTTTCCTTCATGTACTCACGCAGGTTACTAGGAGCACCTCTGAAAAGGCCACTGATACCGCCACTTCCTCACATAGCCCTCCTAATTCCTCAAACCTCCTTCTCACTGCTTCCACCAGCTCCCCCACCAGGTCATTAGTGCCCACATGCACCACTACATGTGGTTTCTTCCTGCCCCTCCTTGTGCACTTAACCGCCTACCCCGCCCTTGCCGCCATTAGCCCAGGTATAGCCTCCACCCACATTCTTCTGTGCCTCTTCTCCCCACCGCCCCATCTGATCCCTTTAAGTATGGAATCACCCAGCACTAGTACACCCCCTTCCTCGTTCCTTATCCCTGCCCCAACCCCTTTTCCAGGGCATCCAATCTTAAATCATGCCAGCTCACTAACTCCACCCTTCCTCCCTACTGCTCTCCCCACCTTCTCCCCTGTCCTGCTCCTTTACTGCTCCCTCCCTATCCCACACATCCCTCCCCTCCACCCTGGCTCCCACCTCCTCTGCTCAACCCCGTCATCCACCCCACCAGCAGTGCTTCTCTCCCCTTCACCTCTGTCGCCCTCTCTGACTGACTCTTGCCCCTTGTGGGTTTCCCTCTTCCTTCCTCTCGTGCTCTCCCTGGGAGATCACTCTCCCCCACCACCACCAGTTTCGTCAGCACAGCAAACCTATTTCCTGCCCATCCTGCCTGCCTGTGCTTCTGCTCCCCCCCCGACTCTAGCCTTCCCACTAATGCTAGGCCCCTTGTTTGTTCCACTCCTGAACTCCCTCCCTATCGCTTCCCTTGAACCACTGTTCCTCCCCCGCATGTCCTTATGTTATTTCCTGGATGTGACCCTCCTGCCTCCAGGCCCCTTCCCCCTCCCCTCATCCTCTCCAGCTCTCTGCCAAGCCACACCACTTCCTCCTCCAGCCTCCTCAACCGGATACGGATTGGACACCCTCCTAGCTTCCACAGTATGTTAATCCAAACTGCCACCCCACATCCATTACAGCCCACTATCCTACCCATGATACCAGTACTAACTACAAAATACAGTTCTATCTATAAGTTTCTAACCAGTTCAGTCCCTACTTAAAAATACAATACCAACTCCAGTAGCAGAGAAGCATGAAACACTACTAACTATGTTACCATACCATCCATATGTTTCCCAGCGAAATACAGCTTGAGGTGCTATACCTAAGTACAAAATACAGTACTGTCTATAAGTTTCTAACCAGTTCAGTCCCTACTTAAAAATACAATACCAACTCCAGTAGCAGAGAAGCATGAAACACTACTAACTATGTTACCATACCATCCATATGTTTCCCAGCAAAATACAGCTTGAGGTGCTATACCCAAGTACAAAATACAGTACTAGCTTTAAGTTTTTAACTTTTACCTCTTTAACCAGAGCCACATATCACTCTTTAACATCACAAAGAACAGTCCCCTCTGTTAGGGCACATTAGTGGAGGCACATGGTAGTGCTTTCCATCAACCCAATGCAGCACCGCCCCAAAAACTGTGGACAAGCTGGGGGGGGGAGGGATGGAGGTGGGTGGGATTAGGGCCCACTGACACTTCCGTGCGAGTCAGTCAGCCTCTTACACAACTGCACACTTCAGCCCCTTTCCTCAGGCAGGAGCAAACACATCCCTGTAATTCATGCTTCTTCAGTTTCCAGCTTCAAACTGAATCAGTTTAAAATGGCTCTGGCTAATCTCCTGCCCCTCCCCCAAGTCTACCTCTGCAGTTTCTTGTCTCCCAACTGGCACAGAACTTAACTCCAAAAATTACAGCCCTAAACAATAGCACTGTTTAAACACCCAAATACATATCCCTCTCCCAGTACAAACTATTTGAACCAAAGCAAACTTAGGAAAAAAAATATTTCCCTTTAGTTTAGCCTCACACAAACGCCAGGACACACTTGCAGTTCATGCTTCTTCAGTTTCCAGCTCCCTTGGATGTTTTCCCAGTGGACAGTGTGAATCTTCGTGTGTTATCATGACTGTTGGTTGTTCTCGCCACTCTGGGCCAGATGATTTAGGGATCCTGGTCCTTTTCCATGATGATGCTATTATTAGACACAGATGCTGCATTGCAGAGCAAGGGGGTGGGAGTGCAACACTAGCAGAGTTGCTGTTCTTCAAATGAGTTGTTGAACTAAGTTCCTTCTTGTCCATTACTTGTGCTTCTCTGGGGGTTATATACAACTTCATGACACTATATGGAAAGAATAAGGGATAACCCTAGTATCCTGGAAACAAAATTCCTTTTAGGATTCTTTACAAAATCACATATGGATGGTGGCCGTTAGTGACTCTCATTTGCCTGTGAAAAGTTGCTACACTACCATTATCTAATGTGTTGCTTGTAAGGCACTTTGAGATGCTTTGTGTATCAAATACACAGTATCAAAATTCTGTTACTTTGTTGCACTTCCCAATCCTTCCAGTTGTGATCAGTTATACCCCTGAACATGCTGTAAACCTGCAAATGTCATTCTAACCAGCTGGGTTGAGTTCACTGTCCACACTGATACAGTCCTCCAATGAACATGCTGAGTCTCCAGAAATAGTCTTCAAGCTTCTCTCTTCCAACCACCGAGTCATTGACTTTCAAGCCATCTTTCTTCCACTGTAAAAAATGTCACCTTCTTCACAGTTCCTGCCAGTGACTTGGGATTTCTGCAGAGTTTTTAAGCTTTTTTCAAGTTTTCTTATTCTTTTCTCATTTTTATTTTATTTTTTTAATTCAAACTTTATTAAGGTTTTATAACAAAATCTTGACATGGTTACATAGTTTTAAAGGAAGACAAATCAGTAAGATTCCATGTCAAGCCCCCGCCATCCCACCCTCCCCTCCTTGGCTTGGCATCTGGCAACATAAATCCCTTATAGCAAACATATGCCCAATACTGTTGAAAAGGCTGATCCACAGGGTATCTCTATGGGCAATATCTAAAAGCGTTACCCAGAAGAACCCCCTGACTGGAGCAGGTATAGGGTATGAAACCCTTCCCAGCTATTTTTATAGCGGGACATTGAGCCCCATAGACTGGCTTTAAGTTGTTCCACGCAAAAATTGAATAACATCTCCTGGAGCCATTTGGTGTATGTAATACTATGCCCATCCAGCCAGTGGCATAGAACTAACTTTTTCATGGTTAGGGAGATCTTGGCCATATGGTACCTGCATTTACGTACAGGGATTTGAGAAAAATCTCCAAGTAGACGGATCTCGGGGTAAATAAATCATCGATACCCAGCAGGGGATCGGCTCTGGTTTTGACCAACTTCCACAAAGTTTTATTGGTGGGCACTCCCAAAAGACATGGCTAAGGGTACCCTCTTGTTGCCCACACCTAGTGCACATAGAGGTGGGAGCCCTGCCCAATTTCTGTAGTTTGACTGGAGTCCAGTACATGTTATTTAAAATCTGATACTGGGTGAATCTCAGTCTCTCTTGAGAGATGTAGGTATGCATGTCTTTCCAAATGGTGCCCCATCTGTCTTTTGAGTTAGAAAATTGTCTCGACCAGAACCGAGGGTCCCCGTATTGGGCATCTAATTATCTGGACAAAAGTGCCGAATATACCAAGGAGACAGCATGAGGTTTGCCACAGACAAAACTCAGGGAGTCAGGCCATTCACCCGTATCATCCTCCCCACTCATATGTTCCGAGATTTGAACTAAAAGGTGTCTTAATTGATAGATTTTGAAAACTTGGCTGTTGTCCATCCTGTAGTGAGCCATAATAGAGTTTGTTGACCTGCAGTTCCCTTCTGGGAAGAAATCTCTTACTCTGGAACCTTTGAGTTGAGGGAGCCAGACCGATTGAATACACTTACCCCCTATTTTAAAATTAGGATTTCCCACCACTGGCTGGAGAGGATCTTTAGTATTTTGGTACCACAGAAAGGAGCACAGCTGGTAGTGTATCCTGACTGAAGAAGAGATGGGGGAGTTAGCTAAACTAGCTGGCAAGGCCTTAGAAGGAATATGCAGCATCGTTACTGGGGATATGCCAGCCCTTGAAATCAGCTCTCTTTCCAGCACCAGCCATGCCAGAATATAAGGACAGGAGGCAATCTCTTCCTGGGAGGTAGTCCATCTCAAATATTTGCCCAAAAATATAAACCGAAATGTGGGTGTCTCAAGCCCCCACGTTATTTGGAAGCTGCAAGCTTATTATAAGCATGCCTGGGGGATTTACCGAGCCAAATAAAGGAGGATATGATGGAGTGAACCTTTTTAAACCATGGCAGGGGAATCCAGGAGTTTAACATACTAAGGGGTTAAAAAAGTCTTGGTAGGACATTCATCTTAATTAAATTAATATGTCCCCAAATCGAAATAGGAAGGGACTGCCACCTGCTAAGGTCCTGCTGAATAGTGAGGAGTAGAGGGTATAGGTTAAGTTTCCTCATCAAATCATCGCCTCTAGACAAGAGTAGCCCCAAATATCTTAGACTATTTGAACTCCACTGTAGACTGAAGGGGTCTATATCCTGTTTGGTAAGTCTGCAATTCAGAGGGAAACCTATGGTCTTATCCAGATTAATTTTATAATTTGAGACAGCACTGTACCCATCACTGATGGAAAAAACCACCGGAAAGGATTGTTCGGGGTGCGATAGATGTAAAAGAACATCATCTGCATAGGCCGAGAGTTTAAATGCTTGAGTCCCTAGCTTTAAGCCCTGAATACCCTCATGTTCCCACAACTTGGATAGCAGTGGTTCAAGGTAAATAATAAATAGGAGAGGGGATAAGGGGCATCCCTGCTGGGTTCCTGAATGGAGTGGGAAAAGATGTGAAAACGCCCCTTTACAATAAATACGGGCGTGAGGGTTTTGGTATAGGGAGGAGACCCAATCTATGAATTTAGAGGGGAAGCCAAATTTATGCACGGTACAGAATAAGAATTGCTAGTTGACTCTGTCAAACGCTTTCTCTGCATCCAGGGAAACCAGGCCAGCTGGGGTGACTGAATCCTTGGATGCAGAGAAAATGTGAGCCAATTTACAGAAATGGTTAGAGGAGTGCCAGCCAGTCATAAACCCGACTTGGTCCTGATGTATAATATGAGGCAGTACCAAACTGAGTCTGTTGACAAGCAGTTTCGCTAGGATTTTAGCATCACAGTTTAGAAGTGAAATGGGTCTATAACTGGTTACATTTTCTGGGTCCTTACCTGGCTTATGAAGCACTATGATTAAGGCTTCCAAAAGCGTACTGTCCAGGGGGTTGGCATTTAGAATCCATTCAGATAACTGGGTTAGCCAGGGAATAAGCTGTTTACTAAACAGCTTATAAAAATTGGGAGAGAACCCATCTGGCCCTGGGGCTTTGTCGGCTACAAGGGAGTGTATGGAGGCCAAACTCTCTGATTCAGAGAAGGGCATGATCAGGGTCTCCTGCTGCGAAGGGCGCAGAGAAGGAAGATGGATAGAGTCGAGGTACTCCTGTACTTGTGCAGTCCTGGGGAGGTGGGGCATAGGACTGTAAAGGTCTTTATAGTACTTGGCATGCTCCCCAGTGATTACCTTGGGGTGAGGTGGAGAGACCCATCTATGTGTGAACGGATACTATTGAACTAATCTAGAGGACTCCATTTTTTTAAGCCGTGAGGCAAGGAGATGACCGGCTTTTTCACCTTGGCCTGTGTACTTGGTACCAGTTTTCAAGATTGTGTATTCTGCCCTCTCCTGCAACAGACTACAATACTGGTCTTGAAGTCCCAGTAATTTAGTCCAGTCCAACTCTGAAGTGGTAGAAGATAAAGATGCTTCCAGACTACGAATTCTCACCAAGAGATCGAGAGAGCTCTTTGTTCTCTGGTGCGTTTCTTCTGAGAGGCTAGTTTAATAAACACCCCATGCAGAACACATTTTAAGGCTCCCCATTCTAGGTCAGGCTGACTGGTGGAGTTCAAATTAACAGCAGTATAATTATCTATTTCCTGGGTAATGCAGTGTGTTCCAATTTTTTGCTCTTTGAGGAGCTGATTGTTTCACTTCCAGAATGACTCTTTGGGTACATCTGCTGAGAACGAAAGGGAACACCAAGTACTGGAGTGATCGGAGATCACCCCTGGGTCTATTTTGGTGTCTAGGAGCCCACCTAGCAAAGCATGACTAATTAGAAAATAATCTATCCTGGTTGAGGAACTGTGTACCCAGACCTAAAAGTATATTCCCTCAGAGTAGGGCGAAGGACCTGCCATGGGTCACACAGCCTCAGATGGTCCACCAGCTCCCTGACGGATCTCTGTGCTACTGAAAGGTCTTTTTTCCTGTGCTCAGATTTGTCCAGGTCAGGGGAGAAAGGGAGGTTCTAGTCGCCCCCCCATTATAATAGGAAGGGTAGTGAAGGGGGCTAACACTTGTAGTAACTCAGTAAAAAAAACGGGGGGGGTATCAGCACTGGGGCCGTGTACGCTCCCTAACACCACCACTGCTCTATCCAGCAAGCCCTTGACAAAGATATATCTCCCGTTCTGGTCTCTGATGACTTGTTCACACAAGAACGGAGTTCCCCTCGCCACCAAAATGGCCACTCCTGTGCTCTGAGTGTTGTACCCAGTGTTGAATACCTGGCCAACTTACTGCTGGTGGAGTAAGTTCCCCTCATTCTCTAGGAGGTGGGCTTCCTGCAACAGGGAGATATCCCCTCCAAGTAGTCGAATATGTTTTGAATTGTTCAAATCAATATGCTGTTCCTGTTTTCAGGTTACAAACGAGTAGGAAAGCATTTTCCTAGTATGCACCTTGATTTTTAAATGAAATTGGAGAGTTGATTCAAGAAGCACATTCAGAATCTCATTTTAAACATTTATTGTTAAAGAAGCTATATTGTGATACTGTTTGCAATTGTGGTTAATGTTTTGTATTTTGTGTAAATGTAATTTTGTATTATAATGTTACATGCCAGGCGTGGCTGAAAAAGGGCTGTGCCCAGTCCACTTCCTGGTTAAAAATAAAACAAAATGTTTCAATACTTGGTATCTCTTGAGCTTGTTGCGGGCACTGCATATGTTCCATGTGAGAATCATTTTAGGGCATGCCATGGGAGACAGCATTGTATATGAGCATTAAGTATAATAACAGGGAAAACCTATTGGACCAGTATGAAAACCCACATCCACAATGCCAAGTTGACTCTCCTCTCCCCCCCCTTTTCTAATTTGTTGTTGACCCATTATGTTACCCCGCGAGTCTAACTCAGTGCTCCATCAACTGCAACATGAAACAGAGGAAGAAGCCTGGGTTTAATAGGTGCATGACATGCAGGTCCAGTGTGTCCATCACAGACAGTCATGATGCCTGCATCCCCTGTCTGTTTATTGCCCACAGCGTGAAAATTGCTAGTGGTACCAGGCCATTGAACCGAGGATTGTCGAAGAGGAAGCTGGGAGCCATGTGGGTTGTACACCACAGTGGGCTCAGATGTGCAAGTAGTGACTGTAGAGGACAACATCGTGCCTCAGGCCTTCAACAAAGGCATTCCAGTTCTAGACCTGCTGACTGGTAGAGTGCCTTGGGTAGAAGATTACCCCGAACGTAGTGAAGACAAAGAATTCCATAGTTGAGCAGTACAACTCCTCTAGTTCCACTGGCAGAAATAGAAGTGTTAACATTGGTCATGGAAACCTGTCGTTTGACAGACCATCATGCTTGCTCCTCCAGAAGAGGTCCAACTACACGTAGAGAGATTCAGAAGAGGGAAGTGTGCCCACTAATGGACATTCTGAAGTATTTAAGACCCATCCCCAGTGCACCTCTAGAAGATGTGTTCTTTCTGGAGTCTCTCTCAGCACTACTGAATGAAGTTCAACAGTTCCTAGCATGCCGTGTTATAGAGCCTATTTCAGAAAGTCAAGCTGATCAGGGATTCATGTTACTGTACTTTCTGGTACCCAAGAGGATGGTGAATAGCACACCATCCTAGAGCTGCAGATGAAAGTTTTGTATAGTGGCACTGAGCCAGATCATACCATCCCTGGTTCCCAGGGCTTAGTTCTGTCCCTGAACTTCCAGGGCACATACTTCCACATCCTCATCTATCCTACACACAATGTGTTGCTCAGATTTAAGTGGATGGAACTCTGTACCATTTTCAAGCCATGCAATTTGACCTAGTATCTGCCTCCATAGTGTTCACCAAGTGTCTGTAAGGACATCTTTCTCCACAGACACAAGGGTGTCAAGGTGTTCTGTACCTCAGAGAATGGCTTCTCATGGGCATTTTGGTGAAGAATGTGCATCAGGCCAGGGATTTTGCCATCAAGTGGCATAAAGGCTGCTGAAGGGGATTCCAGAAATGAAGCAAAATGACTTTACAAGTGAAAAGGTCAGAAAAGGACTTGCATCCCCGAAGATGGATAAGGCCCCAGGTCAAAAAAAGACTTGCATCCCTGAAAACAGATAAGCCCCTTGGGCGAGATAGGATGCATCCAAGGGTGCTCAGGGAACTGGCATGGAACTGGCTGAACCCGTGGCAGTATTATTTAATAGTTCACTTCAGTCAGGGATGGTTCTGAAAGACTGGAATGTAACAGATGTAGATCTTATCTGTGTCACTCTTCACCATTCATCACTTTTGGGTTCTGGCGGAGGTCCGACCCAGCAGGAGCTTTTTTGGATGAGCAGAGTCGGCGCCTGTCAGCTTTCGCCCTCGGCCATTTACTCTACGTAACTTTTCATGGTTAGCCATTAGGTGTTATCAACTCTGCCCTCCGCCAGTTTTTCATCTCCTGCCATTGAGATCGCACCTCGTGGGTAGCTCCAAAAACTTACTGCATGAGAGGCCTGCTGATCACGAAAACCTTGACTCCATTACCATAGTCCGTCGACTCCGATTGCTCTTTTCCTGCTGGTTCAGTTTACGCTCCACTCGGCTCGCTAGTAAGACTGTTCCTTATTTTATTTTGCGACATCTGGTCTTGTTCGGTGTTCTTTTATCCGTAGGTCATGTCTCGGTCAGGGAGGCAAAAACTTTGAAGACGGGACTGTGGAGAGGTTGTGGGTTAACAGATGGACCAGACATCGAACTTCAGGTTCAACACACAATCTCTGTGTGATGTTTATTCAAAATACAAGAAATTGGGCATTGAACATTGCTTTACCCCTGAAATCTGTCTAATAGGTGACTACTGGTATTGCTGTAAAGTCCCGAAGATACTATATGGCCTTGATCTCATCCTCGGTCAAGAAAATAGTCTTAAGGCACTGGTTGGATAACACCTCACCCAGTTATGTGGAATGGCTACAAGAATTACTCTTTAATTTAAACATGGAAAAATTTGGGGCTATGAGGAGGGGTAATTCTTCGAAATTTGATCGAGTTTGGGGCCCCTTCCAGACTCTTTATTTGCTCCATTCATAGTCAGCCACTGTAGGATAAGTCGACCCTGGTTCGTTCCTCATGGACAGATCTATCTCATCTCTTGTAGTACTGGGGGAGGTGGGTGGGTATGGGGGTTAGGTGGGGTAGTTAAACCGGGGGTTTAACACTATAAAATTGTGGTGTCTATTTACTAAGGGTACATTGTAAGCGGCACTGTGCTGTCACGGATTATCTTCTGTAAGGTTTTGTCTTTCATCTGAGTGCTGTCATAATGTTAATAAACTTGAATTAAAAAAAAAAAAATACAAGAAATAAGCTTCTGCAACGCCATATTCCTTCTTCAGTACATCAGTTTGAGGCAACAGTCTATGAATGTCCTTTCTCTGCACTTAGCCAGCACCTACTGACATTGTTCTCTGATCCAATTCACTAGCTGAGATGTAGCGACCACCCCTGTGCAAGCCCTATTTGCTTGGTAGTGGGGCCCTAAAAGAAGAAAAACAAAATAAGCTGTAAAAAGAACCTCAAAGCAGAATCACTGAAAGAAAGGTTACCCCAAAG
This sequence comes from Neoceratodus forsteri, assembly GCA_016271365.2. NCBI lineage: Eukaryota > Metazoa > Chordata > Ceratodontiformes > Ceratodontidae > Neoceratodus > Neoceratodus forsteri. The sequence goes on from CM028133.1 coordinate 273,382,031, forward strand.
TGCACTGGCAACAAATCAAGTTTCAAGAAATACAACATCATACATACGTCCATAATGCAATGCATCATGGGATATATGCAGATCACCATGACATGTCTGGCTTGTTAAGTTTACAACAATTTACATGCATTTTAAATAGCACAACTAGCTTAATTTCTATAATAATCACCTAGTACTTTTTACCATAATCAAAAACACCTAGTGCCATGGTGTTTTCAACATTTACAGGTTTCATAAACATAAAGTATATACATCAAGGTATTCAAACAACATGAAGTCTTGCTGTATTCTGACTATTGCAGTGATATCCAACCTTTGAACTGCCCGGAGAGGAAAGAGTTGACTTTCCATGCAAGGCATGGAACGCTGAACTCGAGCTCGGTTGAGACTCTGTCTGTTGTTGTTTGAACCCAAACCGCCAGATTCTTTACTCCGCTTCACTGAACAGTCGCTCCGGAGATTTCTCCTTCGCTCGGTTCAATTTAGTCAGTTAAAGTGTCGTTTTTTTTCCCGGTTTCAACTGAATTTCTTCTATCTAACCTGTCAGTTCAGTCTCTGTCTGTGGTACCGTGAGTACTAGATAGGTTTATTATTATTAGCTTCTGTGTGGAACTTGTAAACATCGGATCGGTTCGGTTTGAACCGATCAGGCTTGTAAAAAAGTTTGTTCTGCTTTTTAGAGTGTGGTAACCGGTCCTTATTGGTTCTAAAAAAAATGGATTTCATTATGTTTTTTTCCACGACCCGTAACATGGTCAGGAACCGATAAGGGTGTCTTGCCTGGCGGATTGCCGAAAAAATGGTAAGTTTGATTATGACTGGCCATGTCTGAGAAACCCAAGAGAAAAACCAGGCCCACTGGGTTTCAACACTGTAGTATGTGTGGGAAGCCTTTGCTAAGCTGACCCCCACCCTGTGTTTATTGTCTGGGTTTGACCACCTCGATTCAGACTGCCAGATTTGTAAAAGTTTTCCCACAGCTATCCTGGAAAAGAGAGTAGGTAGGCTGAGGGAAAGGGAGGCCAAAAAATCCGCTGACCCGGATGGCCAGCCCGGTTCGGTTCCAGCCAAACCAGAAGGAGTGCCCTCTGACCAGGGTGAAACTTCTTCGGGCAAAAGGAGAACCGACTCTGAGGAGTCGGTTTCGGTAAAAAGAAAAAGAAGGGATAAGTCAGCTGGTTCGATCCACAAGTTCTTTCAAACAACATGAAGTCTTGCTATATTATGACTATTGCAGTTTGTCCCACCATTAGAACTGCTCCGGAGGTGAAAGAGTTAACTCCATTCTAAGAATGGAACTTAGAACTCGAGCTCTATTAGAGAAGCTCTGTCTTGGTTATTTCAAACTCAAACTGTCAGATTCTTTACTCCGCCTCACTGAACAGTCGCTCCGGAGATTTCTCCTACTGCTTGGTTCATTTCTCGGTTTAAACAGTATTTTCTCGGTTAAATTCAACCGCGAGTATTATTATTTTATCCGCAAACCGATCGGTTCAAGCTCTGTCTGTGGTATTGTAAGTAATAGACAGGTTTTATTTCTGTGTGGAACTTGTAAATGTTTATCGGTTCGGTTCGAACCGATCAGGTTAGTTAAAACTTTAAAGAGTAAGCATTTTAAAGCTTTTAGAGTGCAGGTTCCGGTTCTTATCAGTTCTAAAAAAGCGGATTTCATTACGGTTTTCCATGACCCGTGACACGGTTGGGAACGATAAGGGTGTCTTGCCTGGCACTGCCGTTAAAGGGCAAGTTTCTTGGTTAGGCTGGCATCATGTCTGAGAAACCCAAAAGAAAAACCAGGCCCACTGGGTTTCAACACTAGTGTCTGTGGGAAGCCTTTGCCAAGGCTGACCCACACACATGTGTTTTTGTCTGGGGTTGACCACCTCAATTCAGACTGCCAGATTGGTAAAATTTCCCTGCAGCCACCCTGGATAAGAGTGGGCAGGCTCAGGGAACGAGAGGCCAGAAAGTCCGCTGACCCGGATGGCCAGCCCGGTTCGGTGCCAACCGAACCGGAGGGAGTGCCCTCTGACCAGGGCGAGACGTCCTCGGGCAAATGTAAAGCTGGCTCTGAGGAGCCAGTTCCAGCTAAGAAAACTAAAAAATCAGCAGGTAAGGAGTCCAAAATTCCTTCCCAACTGCTGCAGAAATAGCAAAAGGTATACAAATTGTCCAGTCACTTTCTCCGGTTCCATCCGAACCGCCTCTGTCTGGTAAAAGGTTGGTTCGGCCGGTTCCACCAGTTCAAGAATATGATATTGGAGATTTTTATGAACCAGAGGAGGGGAGAGAATTATGAACAGTGTGAATGTGACTTTGAGAGTCTGGATGCCCATTGAACGGACATCTCCCCAGACTGACCCATAGAATCTCCCCATGCTTTCTGAGTCCCTTCTCATTTTTTGTTTTATAAAATGGTTGCTGAATCCCTCCAGCTCCCATTGGAGGAAGCTGTGGATGAGCAAGAGGAACCTGATTTTGTAGAAAGGATGGATATTCAGAGTCTAGGAGATTGTCTGTTCCCTTGCATAATTCATTTAGAAACAAACAATAAAAAATTTTAAAAGCTCCTAATTCTGTGCCTCCTGTGGACAAAAGATGGACAGGAGGTACACTCTATCAGGTCCTGATACAGAATTCCTTTCACAGCATTGCAGTCATGTTGGTGTGGTTCAGGCTGCAGCCTGTGATAAAGCTAATTTTCCCTTGGCTTCACATCCTCCTGACAAGGATTCCAGGAGGATTGATGCCATGGCAAAAAAAAAAAAAAACAATACATGGCAGCGTCCTTGGGACTCAGGCAAGCAAATTACATGGCTTATGTAGCAAGGTTTCAAAAATCTAGATGGGACACTGTCATGGCTTTGGCCAAACAGGCATCTGGCCAGCTTGCTAATGAGCTGGAGCAGGTGGCTACTGATGGCATTGAGGCATCCAATGCTGCTGTGGATTTTAATGATGTATCCTCTAGAGCCATGGCTACATCTGTAGCTTTTCGCAGGTTGGCCTGGCTCAGGTGTACTAGCTTGTCACAGGATACCCAGACTAAGGCTATGGATTTTCCTGTGGTAGGGAATTCTCTGTTTGGGGAGCAGACAGAGAATTATATGAAGGAAATGGATGAATATAGGACTACCTATAAGAGTGCTCAGGCCAAGGAGCGGCAAGCCACTCCTCAGAGGCAGACCCCCAGGGGTAGGGGTAGGCCTTTTCACAGGCCTTTTTACCAAACCCAGGCCTCCTCTGCTTATGTTCAGAGGGGGTTCTTCAGAGGGAGAGGCAGACGGGGTGTGAGCAGGCCTGCTCCCACCCCTCAGCCTAAAGCACCTGCCAAACAGGCACCCTGTTGGGGTGCCCAGGGCCGATTCTCCTTTACCTGTAGAGGGCAGGTTGGCTTACTTCGTTCAGAACTGGGAGTCTCTAACTTCAGACAAGTGGATCCTGGAAGTAGTAGGTCAGGGTCTGGTTCTCAGCTTCAAAAAATTTCCAAAGATGAGAATCAGATCTTTCCTACTTGCAAACCCTTTAGAGACCTTTTCTTTAGAAACAGAAGTCTCATCCCTCCTGGCTCTCAGAGCTGTAGAAAGGGTTTCTCCCCTACATCAGGGCAAGGGTCTGTACTCCAGATATTTCCTTACCCCAAAAAAGACAGGAGAATGGCAGCCCATTTTAGGCCTGAGATATCTGAACAAGCACCTTTTGAAACCAAAGTTCAAAATGGTAACTCTGGCAATGATTTTACCCTTTCTAGGCTAGGGGACTGGCAAGCCTGCCTGGACCTCAAGGATACCTATTTTTTCATGTCCTAATCAAAGCTCCACGAAAGTACCTCAGATTCGAACTGCCTCAGGTCACTACCAGTTCAAACAATGCCCTTGCGCCTCTCCTCTGCCTCAAGGGTATTCACAAAATGTCTGGCAGTAGCAGTTGCTCATTTAAGAAGGCAAAGGATTGCTGTCTTTCCGTCACCTGGACGGCTGGCTCATTGTAGGCCAGTCCCCAGAACAGGTCAAATCTCACCTGCAAGTTACCCAGCAGCTGCTCCCTCTCTGGGCTTATTGCTCAATCTTCCAAAGTCAGTTCTGGAACCTGTTCAGGTGCTCACCTTCATAGGTGCAGAATGGACACAAAAGCAGGCCAGAGCCTTCCTACCCTTAGAGAGGATAAGGAACCTGGTGGCTCTGGCATCCTCCTTCACTCTGCAGGTCTCTCGACCAGCAAGATACTTCTTGCAGCTCCTGGGGCATGGCTGCGTCCACAGCTGTAGTGCAAGGAGCAAGATTTCAGATGAGGGACATTCAGTTTCACTTGAGAGCCTTTTGGTCTCAGAGAAGAGACCCCCTTTCCAAGTTGGTCCCAGTGACCCGAACCCTGATCCAGGCCCTCCAGTGGTGGCAGGATCAGAGCAATTTAAGGCTGGGGGTCCCTTTCATTCCTCTGTCTCACTCCTTGACCCTCACTACGGATGCATCCCTCCTGGGGTGGGAGCCCACATGGCGACCTCTCCACCTCAGGGAGTGTGGTCCCCTTAAGAATCTCTGCTCCACATCAATTTGCTGGAGCTCAGAGCTGTCTTTATAGCACTTCAAGTGTTTTCTGTGTCTGTTCAGAACAAAGTGGTACAAGTCAGAACAACAACACACAACAATGTGGTACATCAACAAGCAAGGGGGCACTCGGTCTTCGGCCTTGTGCACCGAGGCACTGAAGTTGTGGTCTCTGGCCTATTCCCTGAACACTTCCCGCATAGCAGTTCACCTTCCAGGAAAGAACAATGTCCTGGCAGATGCTCTTAGCAGGATTTCCCAGGGCCATCACGAATGGTCTCTGGATCCTCAAATACTGGGGATAGTTTCTGCCAGATGGGGCACCCCTCAGATAGATCTTTTTGCAGCCCCAGACAATCACCAACTTCCACTGTTCTGTTGCAGGACCCCAGTGTTGGGCTTAGTCCCCCTGGATGCCTTTCTCCTAGATTGAGAAGGGAAGTTTCTTTACGCCTTTCCTCCCTTCCCTCTCCTATTCAAGGTGCTAGTCAAAATCAGATTCCAGCATTGTAGGGTGATTCTGATTGCCCCAGATTGGGCCAGGCAGCCCTGGTACCCACTCCTTCTGTCCCTAGCAGTCCATCTTCCCCTGTGTCTCCCCAGGAATCACAACCTGTTAACCTGTGCCCAGGGGAGAGTTTGGTATCCGAACCTCAAATCCCTCAACCTCAAGGCCCGGCTCTTGAGGAGCTAGAATTTGCTGACCTACACCTTTCTCAAGGTGTTCTTGAAATCCTAAAGGCTTCTAGGAAGCCTTCCACTAGGGCTACTTATAATTCTAAGTAGAAATGTTTTTCCATCTGGTGTTCTGGGAAACATATTTCCCCGGAATCTGCTGATTTGCCCATTGTTTTGGACTATATGGTCCATCTTAATTCTTTGGGCCTGAGACCAGCTACCCTGAAAGTACATTTGGCAGCTGTCTCTGTTTTTGTTTCAGCAGGAAAGCCCTCCTCTCTTTCTGCTCACCCTGTATTTTCCAAGTTTTTTAAAGGATTACTTCATACTAATCCACCTGTTAGGGATCCGGCCCCTGCCTGGGATCTTATGTTTGCATTGCTCAGTTAATGCAACCCCTTTTGAACCTCTGTCTTCTGCAGAGCTTAAGTATACCCCTTGGAAACTGTTTTCCTAAGTGGCTATCACTTCTACAGGCGCATAAGTGAGTTACAAGCCTTGTCAGTAGAAACTGACTTTATTTCTTTCCACAAGGATAAGGTAGTCCTCAGGACTAACAGGAAGTTTTGCCTAAGGTGGTTTCAGATTTCCATCTTACCAATCTATCTCCTTCCAGTGTTTTTCACTGATCATTTCTCCTCTGGCGAGAGGAGATTGCACAGTTAGATGTTGAGGCCCTAAGTTACTATGAGAGCGTACCAAGGGTCACAGGTTGAATCCCTCCAACTTTTCTCACTTATGGTGAGGTCGGGAAGGGAGACCTGCCACTAAGAGATCAATTGCCAGGTGTGTCTCTTGTATCCAATTTGTTATCAAAAACTGGGAAGGCTCCCCTTCAGGCCTGAGGGCTCACTCTACCAGAGGTGGCCGGCATCTATAGCTGCTGCTAGAGACATCCCTATTTTAGAAATATGTCAAGCAGCTACCTGGAAAACAGTACACACTTTCACCAAGCATTACTCCCTGGATGTCCAGGCCAGGAGAAATGCTCGGTTTGCACAACTGTGCTTCAGAGCCTATTCCTAAGTAGGTTCTGTCCCTCCTCCATGGAGGTACTGCTGTGTAGTCTGCAATAGTGCATAATAAGCAAGACTTCATGTTGTTTGAAGAAAAATTACTCACCTTAGTATGTTGTTTCTTCTAATGGAGTCTCTATATTATGACCTCCCCAACCTGCCCCTCTCAGAACTTCTACTTGGGTATGGGGTGGGCAGCCTGGTGTGGGCACTAGTTATGCCCATTATATATTTTCCACCCTTCTTGGGGTTTTGGGTGTGGTGTTTTTATTTTATCTTATATTACTTCTCATATTATTATATTATACTATTACTTTTGGTCCCTTGACTTGAGTCTTTGTGTTGGGACCAGCACTGGGTGTTAATATTTAGGTAGCCAGTTGGCTAGTGTAGGTTACAGCTTCCACACAGACCTTAGTGAGTTTTGCTTGTAAAGATCTGACAGTTTGAGTTTGAAATACCAAGACAGAGCTTCTCTAATAACTCGAGTTCTAAGTTCCATTCTTAGAATGGAGTTAACTCTTTCACCTCCGGAGCAGTTCTAATGGTGGGACAAACTGCAATAGTCATAATATAGCAAGACTCCATTAGAAGAAACAACATTACTAAGGTGAGTAATTTTTCTTCCCGACCGCTGACATAGCCAAAGCGACAGGATTGTTCCCGCTAACTGTTTCACCGAACCGGCACCATCGGGTTAGGGGCTCGGGTTCGGTCGGTTCACCCGGTTCCAGATTATAATTTAGAGGATTTTTATGAACCGGAGGAGGAGGAGGAGTATGAGGATAGTGATGGTGATTATGAAAGTCTGGATGTGCCCATTGACCCGGACATCTCCCCAGACAGACCTTCAGGTGTTTCTCCTCCTAGGCTTTCTGAGTCCCCTTCCCACTTTATGTTTTACAAAAAAGTGGCTGAAACTCTCCAGCTTCCTATGGAGGAAGCAGTAGAGGATCAGGAGGAGCCTGATTATGTTGAGATGATGGACATCCCAGAGTGCAGGAGACTGTCTATTCCCCTCCATAAGTCTTTTGGGAAACAGACATTTAAAATTTTAAAGAACTCCTAATTCTATACTTCCTGTGGACAGAAGAATGGACAAGAAGTATACTCTTTCAGGCTCAGATACGGAGTTCCTTTCCCAGCAATGCAGCCATGTTGAGGTAGTGCAGGCTGCTGCCTGTGATAAGGCAAATATACCCTTGGCTTCACACCCACCAGATAAGGACTCCAGGAGGATTGATGCCATGGCAAAGAAACAGTACATGGCAGCATCTTTGGGACTCAGGCAGGCTAATTATATGGCCTACACAGCTAGATACCAGAAGTCTAGATGGGACACTGTGATGGCTGTGGCTAAACAGGTCCCTGGCCAGCTTGCCAAGGAGCTGGAGCAGATGGCTGCAGATGGTATTGAGGCATCCAAGGTGCAATTTCATGCTGCAGTGGACTCCCAATGATGTTTCATCTAGAGTCATGGCTATATCTGTGGCCCTTCTTAGGGTGGCTTGGCTCAGGTGTACTAGCCTGTCACAGAATACCCAGACTAAGGCCATGGATTTTCCTGTTATTGGTAATTCTCTGTTTGGGGAGCAGACAGAGAACTACATGAAGAAAATGGATGAGTACAGGACCACCTATAGGAGTGCTCAGGCCAAGGAAAGGCAAGCCACTCCCCCAGAGCGGCATTCCAGGGGCAGGGGCAGGCCTTTCTACCAAGCCAGGCCTCCTCTTCCGCCTTTGCCGAGGGGTTCTTTCAGAGGGAGAGGCAGATGGGGTATAAGCAGGCCTGCTACCACCCTCAGCCTAAAGCACCTGCCAAACAGGCACCCTGATGGGTTTGCCTGGGCCGATTCTCCACTACCGCATAGGGCAGGCTGGCTTACTTTGTCCAGGATGACTGATGTCTTTAACATCAGACAAATGGGTCCTGGAAGTAGTAAGCCAGGGACTGGTTCTCAGCTTCAAACAATTTCCCAAGATGAGAACCAGATCCTTTCCACCTGCAAATCCTTCAGAGGCCCTTGCCCTAGAGGCAGAGGTCTCTTCCCTCTTGGCTGTCAGAGCCATAGAAAGGATTCCACCCCTACACAAGGGAAAAGGATTGTACTCCAGGTACTTCCTAATCACCAAAAAGACAGGAAAATGGTGGCCCATCCTGGATCTCAGATATCTAAACAAGCACCTTTTAAAGCCAAAGTTCAAAATGGTGACTCTGGGAATAATTCTACCCTCTCTAAGGCCAGGGGACTGGCTAGTCTCCCTGGACCTCAAGGATGCCTATTTCCACATTCTCATCAGATGCTCCCCCAGAAAGTACCTCATGTTCGAGTTGCCCTCAGGACCACTATCAATTCAGAGCAATGCCCTTTGCCTAACATCAGCTCCAAGGTGTTCACAAAATGCCTGGCAGTAGTGGTTGCTTTCCTAAGGAGAAAAAAGATCTCCATCTTTCCATACCTGGACTACTGGCTTATAGTGGGTCAGTCTCCAGACCAAGTCAAGTCACACCTACAGATAACTCAGCAACTGCTCACTTCTCTAGGATTCCTCCTGAATCTTTTCAAAGTCAGTTCTAGAGCCAGTGCAGCTCCTCACCTTCATTGGGGCAGGCTGGATACAATAAAGGCAAGAGCCTTCCTTCCCTGGACAGGGCAAGAACCCTTGTACTGGCCTCTTCATTCACCCTCCAGGTGTCTTGACCATCAGGCATTTTCTGCAGCTCCTGGGCTACATGGCTGCCTCTACGGCAGTGGTCCAAGGAGCAAGATTTCAGATGAGGACATTCAGTTCCACTTAAGAGTCTTCTGGTCCCAGAGAAAGGATTCTCTGACCAAGCTAATCCCAGTGACTTGAACCCTGATCCAGGCTTTGCAATGGTGGCAGGATCAGGACAACCCAAGACAAGGAGTCCCCTTTGTCACTCAATCTCATTCTCTAATCTTTACCACAGATGCCTCCCTCTTGGGCTGGGGAGCCCATTTGGGGGATCTGACCACCCAAGGGTTATGGTCACCTCAAGAATCTCTGCTTCACATCAATCTCTTAGAACTCAGAGCAGTGTTTCTAGCACTTCAAGTTTTTTCCAAGTCTGTTCAGAACAGAATAGTTCAGATCAGGACAGACAATACCACCACAATGTGGTACATCAACAAGCAAGGGGGCACTCGGTCTACGGCCTTGTGCACAGAAGCAATGAGGTTGTGGTCTCTGGCCTATTCCCAGAATACCTCTCTGATGATAGTGCACCTCCCAGGGAAGGACAATGTCCTGGCAGATGCTCTCAGCAGGATACCTCAGGGCCATCACTTATGGTCCCTAGATCCCCAATTTTGAAGGTGATCTTCCAGATGGGGCACTCCACAGATAGATCTTTTGCAGCCCCAGACAATCACCAACTTCCTCTTTTTTGCTGCAGACCCCCAGTGTTGGCTCAGTCCCCCTGGATGCTCTAGTTCTCGACTAGGAAGGGAAATTCCTGTATGCTTCCCCCCCTTCCCTCTCCTGTTCAAGGTACTAGTCAAAATCAGGTCTCAACGCTGCAAAGTGATGCTGATTGCTCCAGACTGGGCCAGACAGCCCTGGTACCCTCTCTTGCTGTCCTTAGCAGTCCACCTTCCCCTGTCTCTTCCCAGGAATTACAACCTGTTAACATGTTCTCAGGAACAAGGCAGGGCTGCCCCCTCTCCCCGCTCTTATTTGCTCTATTTATAGAACCTCTTGCACAGTATATTCGGGTAGTCAGAAGTCTTGCTGGTGTGCTGGGGGATTGCATTTCCGTCTTCCCTATATGGGATGATGTGCTCGTATCTCAGAACCTAGAAATCGCTCCCAGTTATAAGACAGCTTTTAGATGAATTCGGACAGTGTCTGGCTATAAGCTTAACCTCTCCAAAACTGAGATTCTCACATTTCATTACTCTCCATCCCCTACTGTACAACGGTTATTCCCCTGCAATTGGGCCCTGCCTAAATTAAAATATTTGGGAGTCCAGCTCTCTCGATCCTCCACAGAGTACTATAAAAATAACTATATCCCCTTCACTTCCCAGCTTAAAACAGATCTGGGCTTGGAGCGCATTCACCCTTGAGCCTCACTAGAAGAATAGAATTAATTAGAATGGTAGTCCTCCCCAGAGCTCTTTATTTATTTCAAAACATTCCCATCCCCTCACAGATAAAACATTCCAGATATGGAACCACTCCATCTCTAGATTCATCTGGACAGGGCAGAGACCCAGAGTTCGCTTCAAGTTGCTTACTCTTCCAAGATCCGGAGGGGGACTTGCACTACCTGACCTCCGCTATATCATAATGCATAATGTTATCACAACTGATGGCAAGGCAAAATGGTATAACTACCCCACACTGGGCAGAAATCGAAAGGTCACTTATTAACAGTAGGGATTACTTTAGAACTATATACGGACAGTGCAAAGTGGTACTTTCCCCAGATCTTACAAACCCGTGGATAACTCACTACCTAAATTCATGGAGACACATTAGGAGCTCGCAGCACTTAGAACCTTTCTGATCCCTTATATGTCCAATAGCAAACTTAGACCAGTTCACTCCTAATAGAATGGACCATGGGTTTCTTACCTGGGAAACACTAGGGCTTACATACCTTCCGCAGATTATAGTACTAGGGAGCCTGCGATCCTTCACTGAAATCCAATCCCTATATGGCCTGCCACGTAGGGACTTTTATAGATTTCTACAACTTCGTCATTACTATGAATCCCTGCCGACTTCTGCACGGACTCCGCCCAGATACCCCTCTGATTAGCCAACAGATTGACTAAATAATTCCCATAAACAAAAACACCTACTTTCAGAGTATTATCGCTCCCAGAAATCTCATGAGCAGCATTACTGACAACATTAGGCTTCAATGGCGAGCGGAGCTGGGCACCCGCTCCCCTGAAGAATGGCAGACAGCGTGCCAATATGTTACTAAAGTAACTAGCTCCCACCAGTGGCGTGAATATGCATGGAAGATCCTTATCCGATACTTCAGGACACCTATAATTACCAGTCACTATGCTCAAACCAGGTCTGCAGCTTGCTGGCGCCAGTGCGGAGAGGTCAGAGCCACCCATTCACACATATTGTGGTCATGTCCCAGACTTCAGCCCTTTATATTAGCTCTCCAGACTAATCCACAGGAACTCTTTGGCCCACAATTGCAACTAACCGGTAAACTATACCTCTTACTTTTAATCCCAAGGGAACTAAGGCATCCAACTATTAGATACCTCCTCTTCCTTCTTCTCACGGCAGCCAAGAAGGCCACTACAAAATTATGGCTAACTACAAAAATCCCAACCATACAAGACTGGTGGCAGATTACTAAGCAGATTTACTATATGGAACGAATAACCCATAAACTAAATGACCGGAGAGACCAATTCAACTCCAGATGGTCCCGTTGGCAGCTGTATTATATGCTACAGGATGACTCCATTATCCCCTGAGTTGTGCTGTTGAACTGGAAAACCCTCCTGGTGGTTGGAATTATTTGGAGCCTCTCTGAGATCTCTGGAACCGCGGACTGTGAACCACCCCCTTTTTTATACCCTTTTCATTATAATTTCTCCTCCCCATGTTTCTCACCCTCCTCTTTTTTCTCTCCCCATAATGCTGGGCTCGGCGCTGCCAGACCATATATTGGATGTCCTCCCCTCCCCTCTTTGTTACCCATTCATACTTATTCAGAGGATTAATCTGTTGTGTTCTAACTGAGCTTAGGTGTAAGCATGTAAAATGCATAACTAAATTACAGGAATTTAAAGCTTACTTAGTAGTTCTGTTGACCTGCTTGTCCATCATGTAGTAGCAACTACAGGTCTAAGTCAAGAAGTGACAATTACTCAATGCATATTTTAACCTCTATTCTTTATATAATTTATGTAACTAATTAAGTTAAGACACTAACTGTAAACTATAAGCATAAATCTGTTATTTGGAACTATTAATGCTCTAAGGACTTGATCCCACTACCAGTTGTAAAGATGGATGTTGTAAACTGATTGACATGTCGACTGTGTATGCTAAAAGCATAATAAAGATGAAAATATAAAAAAATAACATGTTCTCAGGGGAGGGTTTGGTATCCGAATCTCAAATCTCTCAATCTCAAGGCTTGGCTCTTGAAGAGTTAGAGCTTGCTGATTTGCATCTCTCTCAAGGTGTTCTGGATATCCTAAAGGCTTCTCGAAAGCCTTCCACCAGAAAGATTTACAACTCCAAATGGAAAAGGTTTACTATTTGGTGCTCTGGGAAGCATATTTCTCCAGAGTCTGCTGGGTTGCCTACAGTCCTGGACTATATGGTTCATCTCAATAGCTTGGGACTCAGACCAGCTACACTTAGAGTGCATCTGGCAGCTGTCTCTGCCTTCTTGTCGGCAGGCAAGCCCTCTTCCCTTTCAGCTAATCCTGTATTCTGTAAATTCTTCAAGGGATTGCTGCATACCAATCCTCCCTTCAGGGACCCTGCCCCTGCTTGGGACTTTAATGTTTGCATTGCTCAGCTTATGCAACCCCCTTTTGAGCCTTTGTCTTCAGCAGAGCTTAAGTTCTTGACTTTGAAAACTGTGTTCTTGGTAGTCATTACTTCTGCCAGACGCATAAGTGAGTTACAGGCCCTGTCAGTGGAGCCTGATTTTATCTCCTTCCACAGAGATAAGGTGGTCCTCAGGACTAATAGGAAGTTTTGCCTAAGGTAGTTTCAGACTACCACCTTAATCAGTCTGTGTCTCTTCCTGTTTTCTTCACTGACCATTCCTCCTCTGGGAGAGAGGCTTCACAACCTGGATGTGAAAGGGCCCTTAGCTACTACATAGGCGCACCAAGGGTCACAGGTTTGACTCCCTCAATTGTTCCTCACTTATGGTGAGGTTGGTAAGAAAACCTGCCACTAAAGAGATCTATTGCCAGGTGGATTGTCTCTTGTATACAATTCTGCTATGAAAAATTAAGCAGAATCCCACCCTCAGGCCTGAGGGCTCACTCTACTAGAGGTACAGCTGCTTCCCTGGCTGCTGCCAGGGATATTCCTATCTTAGAGATTTGTCAAGCAGCCACCTGGAAAACAATACATACTTTCACCAAGCATTACTCTCTGGATATCCAGGCTAGGAGTGATGCTCAGTTTGGCACAGCAGTGCTTCAGAGCCTGTTCCCAAAGTAGGTTCTGTCCCTCCTCCGTGGAGGTACTGCTTGGTAGTCTGCAATAGTCAGAATACAGCAAGACTTCATGTTGTTTGAAGAAAAAATTACTCACCTTAGTAATGTTGTTTCTTCTAATTGAGTCTTGCTGTATTCTGATCTCCCCCTGCCTCCCCTCTCAGAACCTGGGTTTTGGGATGTGGGTGGGCAGGAACAGTGTTGGCACCCTAGAGGTGCCCCCTTTTTCTCACCCTCTTATTTTTGGGTGTGTGTGTTGTGTTTTGTTTTTTGGGTTTCCTGACTTGAGTCTTTGCCTTGGAACCAAGAACCTTTTATTAAATTTAGTTGCCAGTTGGCTAGTGTGAGTTTACAGTTTCCACACAGGACGCCCAGTGAGTATAGCTCATAAAGATCTGGCGGTTTGGGTTCAAACAACAACAGACAGAGTCTCAACCGAGCTCGAGCTCAGTGTTCCATGCCTTGCATGGAAAGTTAACTCTTTCCTCTTCGGGGCAGTTCAAAGGTTGGATATCACTGCAATAGTCAGAATACAGCGAGACTCCATTAGAAGAAACAACATTACTAAGGTGAGTAATTTTTTCTTTTATAACATAGTGCCACTACATGCTAAATCCAACAGCAGTAAACACAATCTGTTTTACATATACTTGGAGGTCACCACAATAACCTCCCTGTACGAGGACCTAAAAGGGAAAAATGAAAATTAAAGAGGATACTATAGCATAGTCAAGGGAGGGAGGGAGAAGAGGGTGCCCACAGGTGGCCAACCTTATGGACTAGAAATAGTAAAGGATAGATTTGGCTTAGAAATAGAAGAACTGTTGCAACAGATTTAAGAAACGGTCGGTCCTCAAGGGTGGCAGGAGCTCCCGGTCACAGGGACAGCTCCCCATGCGTTGGTGCCCGTGCGGCCATAAGTATTCCATCACCGACCAGCATAACCGTTGCCTCGTGTGTTTTGGCCCACTACATGACATGGATTTGTGCGATGCCTGCTCCATGGACTGTCATGTCATCAAACAGTGTGCGTGGAAAGTTGGACGAGCCCCGCCAATTCGGGGGACAGGCACACACTTGTCGGGCCAAGCAGCGTTCATGGACTTTCCTCAGGTCCTCTCCCGATTCTATATGGACCGAGTGGTGCAGGAGGCCCAGTCCGTTCCCCTTGGGGGTGGGGGGAGGCACCACCTTGGCAATCACCCTTTTGCGGGTGAAGGCTCTCTCGGTGTTGTACCCTCGGCTCAGGAGGCCTGGGTCAGCGCCGTCTGTCGGTGCCATGTCAGCACCATTCGCGGCATCTTAGGCCCTGATGGCACCATCGTCGGCACTGGTCCATCGCTCAGCGCCGTTGCTGCTGTCGGCTCCATTTGCAGCGTGATTGTGCTGGCGGAGCCATGGGAGGCTGTACTCTGCTGTCCCTTGCTGTTTCGCATCGGGCGCAGCTCACGGTGCCGTGGTTTAGCACATGCTGTGTCCAGCTCTGGAGCTGCTTGCGGTGCGGCGAGGACCCAGCGGCACCGAGAGCATGGTCAGGGCTGTTCAGTCGTCGCTGTCTCTGGCCTCTGCGCTCTTGCAGTGCTGTGGGCGGACGGGCGCCATGACAGGCCCTGACTCCGATGCTGCTGCTGTTGTCATCAGTGCCGTGTCCTCTTCCCGCACGTTTGCAGTGCAGCTGATAGCCTCTGCGCCGATTCTGGTGCAGTTACTCAGTCGGTGCCCCTTTCAGTCAGGATGGTAGCAGGCGTCCATGCACCATTTGGCACAGAACTTCAATCTCCACCTCCTCGGAGGGGGAATCAGATTCTGAGTCAGACAGGCGGTCTGACTCTTTGGAGTTGGCTGCTCACATGGACACCTTGGTAGTGTCCTCGACAGGCTGGAACCAGACCCCTTCTGAGGAGAGGACAGTTGCTCCTGGGACCAGGGTCAGGTGTGCTGACCAGCAGGCAGTGGCAGGCCATCATGGCTCTGCAGCCTGGTCTCGGATTTTCTGACCCCTCAGTAGTGGTACCCCCTCAGGTGGTGTGCCTGGATCGCCCAACTTTGGAGCTAATTGGAGCACCCACAGGAGGGAAGGGTGCTGCTCCCTGGATAGCTCCTTCGGGGGCTGAACATGGTTGGCAGCTGCCTAGGCTGGCTCTTTCGAGGAGGAAGAGGAGGGCACTTTCGGATTCCAAGGGGTCGAGGGGCATGGGTTCCATGTGGCGGCCTTTTTCTGGAACCCACCCAGGCTCTGGGAGAAGCTGTAGCGCAGATCTCCGTCTGTCCCTTTCAGTTTCCTTGAGAGGGCCCCATTCTTTGGAGGTGGTGGACCGTCCTTCTGGACTTTCACGGCCCCGGTCACCTCACGTGGGATTCTTCAGGGCGCAGCCTAGGCAGTTCCAGTTTGGTTGACCAGCTGTCCATTGTGGAGTTTTCCGGAGCTCCTTCTTTCCTTAGGGCTCCTGGTGCCTCCCTAGCCCAGGCGGAGGACAGCCGATTCCTGTTGTCAGCTCTTCCACATTCTCCTACGCTCCCAGGTATTTTTGGTCCTAATAGTCCTCTCTCCTGGAAGTAGTTCAGAGCTGTGGCTGCTCAATTTCCCACTTATGTCAGGGCTATGGACAGACAGGTTTTTCAGCCTCCCCCTGAGCAGCCAGCTTCTGAACTCTTGAGGTCCCCCGACCCCTCATCCCCCCTTTTGGGGGAGAGGAACCGTCTGTCCACATCTTCCCAGCTGCTGATCTCGCAGAGTATCAGCGATACCTCATGAGGATGTTGGAGGACCTGCACATCACCCCACCCACACAGCACAATCCAGAGCACTCGACGCGCGCCCTTCTAGGCGATTTCAGTGTGGACACCCTTGTGGTGTCCCCCATCCTCCCTTTCGGGAGGCATTGTTGCATTTCTGGCAGACCTTTTACGAGTCCCAGCCTCTAGCAATTTCTGCCAGTGGTGTTGCCTCCCCCGGAGTCTCCAGGTTCCATGCCTCATCCTCAGTCAGGATTGACACAGCTGGACACTCCTGATGGGCTTTCGCGCCCCTCACCATGACCGGCCCCCAGATCAAGATTCTATGGATTTTGACTTCTGTGGGAGGAGGACATTCTACTCGACACGGTTGCTGCTCTCTATTACAGCACATCAGGCCCACTATGCTACCTATGATAGGTTCCTGTGGTCCAGGCTAGGTCAACTCCTAGCCACTTTTCCTGACACGGAGGTAACCAGACAAGCCATTGCACTCTCTGCACGTGGCCTGAAGCTAGCAGTGCACCAAGCGAGGGCATCTTACAACACCAGCAAGGTAGCTTCCAGGGTCGTAGGGACAGCGATCTGCACTAGGCGGACGGTATGGCTGCGTCTTTCCCGGTTGTCACCCTTGGCTTGGGTAGGGTGATTTCCTCTCCCTACCAGAGAACCCATCTTTTCTCCTGTAGGGTGAGACGGTATCTGTTGGGGCAACTTCCTACTCCTTCCGAGGTGTCCCCTTCTCACTCTCCCCACTCTCGGGCCTCTCCAGGCCCATGAAGGTTCTCTCTGTTGGTGTGCCACCCACTGAGAGCTAAGGGACTTAGTTCTTTAGTGTTAGGGCCCCCTGCGGGGGGGCTCGGCACTCACCCAAAGGTGAATGGTGAAGATTGACACAGATAAGATATGGAAATTATGTATGAACCATAATTCTGATCTTTCTGTGTATCTTCACCATTCATCTAATCCGCCTCCATCCCCTGGGGCCTCAGTCTCTGGGTCCCCTCTCCTCTCTGTGCCTCCTCCTTCACCCTCCTTTCTGTTAGTCAGGGAGGGTGACTGACGCATAGGGGATAATTTTCTCTAAGGGGTAGAGTGGTCAGGATGGGGGCCATTCCTTCTTCAGTGCCTCGGCTCCACCCCTGTGTGGTGGGGGTTGGTAGTTGCCCTCCTTCTCCTCAACAGCCTACCTTGATTTCCTTGTCCTTTGGACACAACCTCAAATTAATTTAAGAAACTAGGTTTCTTACACCAACAACTAATTTTGCCAGTGATTCTGTGCCTTGAATTCTGGCAGTTAGCCTTTTGGCTACTCCTTCACAGTTCCTATACAATCTGGAGACAGGTCAAGGTTCCAGGGTGCGTTTCCCTCCTCCCTCCCCCACTCACATTCTTATTTCTAAAATCCTTAACCCTTCCTCCCTCCTCCTTTTCTTCTACCAGAGATTGGAGCCCCTACCCAATTCCCTTAGTTTCCAAACTTATTCTGTCCTCTCAGTCATTTATTTCTCCTTTTAGTTTATTTATCTTTTCCTTTGTCTGCCCCTCGGACTTCCTTGTTCCTCCCTCCCAACCCTTTTTCTTACTCTGCAGCGACTCAGAACTGGTGGGAAGGCGGAGTCGGCAACACCTAATGGCCAACCCCAAAGTGCCACGCATTGCGTGGGCCTTGAGGGCAGCGCCGATGCTGTGTTGACTCCACCCATCCAAAAAAAAAGTTCCCGCGGGGTCGTGACCGCCAGCCAGAACCCAAAGGTAATGAATGGTGACGATACACAGAAAGATCAGAATTACAGTAGGTACATAATTTCCATTTCTGCTCCATAAGAAGGGAGATGAGGAGCAACTAAGTGACCGCAGGCCTGTCGCTCTCGCCTCTGATGTGGTTAAACTGTTGGAGTCACTAGTCAGAGAGGATCTAATGGACTACCTAGAGAGGAATGGGCTGTAGGATAATAAACAGCACAGGTTTGTGGCAGGTGGTCTTGTCATACCAACCTGATAGTATTCTTTGACTGGGTAACTAGAGTAGTAGATAAGGGACAAGCAGTAAATTTACTCAGCTTTGACTTCAGCAAAGTATTCGCTGAAGAAGCTTGGCAGAGACCAAGTGAAACGTCGGTTTGTCTTTTAGCAGCTCAACAGCCTTTCTGTATGCTGTTTTGTGCTGCTGATGTATCTTTGCACTACTACCACCATTAAATGGACTGCTTTGAACTGGAACTTTGTGTGCAGTCCTGGTAATTTCAATTGCAGTGGGTGCTTGTTGCCCTCACACTGTTTGCTGCTATTTTTTACTTAGCACCATTGCTCTCTTTCTGGTGCTTTTACACTTGCGGTTCTGAATACCAAAACATGCAGGAAAGACAAGGACGTGTTAGTAATGGTGACGTGTAGAATAACCAAAATGATTTGTGGCCTGCAGGACAGATCCTATAAGAGTTGTCTTAGGGCTTTGCACATGTCTGGGCTGGAGGCCAGAAGGGAAAGGGGTGATATAATAGAGACCTTCAAGTTCCTGAAAGAAATGAACCCAGTAAACCGCAAGGAACTATTCAGCAGGAATAACCAATATAGGACACGGGGGGACATAAATGGATGCTGGCAGGAAAGAGTAAGGAGGGACATGAGAAAGTTTCATTTTACAGAGAGAGTGGTTGAGCCAAAGAACAGCCTGCCAGCTGACATGGTAGGCACCAAAGCCATCAACAGCTTAAAGCAATGCTGGGACAAATTTCAGGGCCTAATAGTGACTGGGGGATCTAGCAGTAAGGCAGGAATCGTGGGGTAGCATGAGCAAAAGCCCCATTTAGACACTAGGTATCGGGCTGGGTTAGAGTTTTTGGGCAGACTAGATGAACCAAGGGTCTTTTTTCTGCAGTCATTTTCTGTTTCTATGTTTGTACGACATTCTAGTGACTTGGTCTTCTAGTCAACCTGGAAAAATCTGAGCTGACTCCGAGCAGGTAATTCTAGCACTGGGGCAGAACTAAATTCATTGCGTGCCACAGTGTGCCTGCCTCCATACAGGGCCAAGAATATGTCATCCTTTGTCCATTCATTTCTTGTTTGGCAGTCATGCCCAACATGGGAGTTACTATACCTGGAGACAAATGAAAAGAGACTAAAGCAGATTAATGTGTATACCTTGAAGGAAAGGAGGGAGAGGGGGGACATGATAGAAACTTTAACGTACCTCAAGGGAATTAACAAAGTCCATGAGGGTAGCATCTTTCAGAAAAAGAGATGTACAAAAACAAGGGGATGCAACTTAAAGATGGGGGGGGACGGCTCAGAGATAATGTTAGAAAGTATTTTTTCACGGAAAGGGTTGTGGATGCATGGAACAGCCTTCCTGAGGAGGTTGTGGAGTCAAGAACAGTGGGAGAATTCAAGAATGCATGAGACAGACATAAAGCAATTCTAGTGGGGTAGGAGGAAGTAAGCTGTTGGTTAACTAGAATCTGCAGCTTATCCATCATGTAGGGAAATGGGCAGACTAGCTGGGCCAAGTGGTCCTTATCTGCTGTCAAATTCTGTGTTTCTTTGTTACTCAGGTTCCTTGGTTTCATGCCAGGGCTGTGGTCCATTGGACCCATGGTGACTCAGTGCAGTCAGTGGAAACTGGACTTCTAGTGGTACCAGATGCTGTCAGACCTTGGTCAGATGATTTGTGGATCCCACTTGATACAGGACTCTGTCCTGTGGTGCCTGTCCCCTCTGTACCTCTCAAAAGGGAATCCCATTTGTCTAGCCAGAGCCCTTGTTTGTTCTGACAACAGATCATCTTTGACACCTGCAGAACCACAGGTTGTGTGACCTCTTGTTGCAGCTAGTCCAGAATACACATCAACCTGCTCGAGCTGTATACAATACTGCTGCTCCAATCAGAATGTGCTCCCCTACTCATGGGCCCAGTTGTGCAGGTCAGCAGGGATCCATAGAAAATGACAGAGAATCAAGGGAATGGCAGATAAAACTACGGAGAAAGATTAAAAATATTGGACCTATATTCTATCCAGTATAGACAACTTTGAGGTGATCTTTGTTGAGCTTACAAAGCCATAAGAGAACCAGGCCTTACAGAAACCTTGGGAATAGAAACAAATTTTCACATTTCACAAATGAGATCTCATAACTTCAAACTCAAAGGAGTTAATTGCAGAACTAAAAAGAGAAGTCAGTGGTTTTCTCAAAGAATAGTCAACCTATGGAATACATTACCAGCCATAGTTGCAGAGAGTAAGACCAATATGTTCAAATATCAGTTGGATAAATTCATGGGTAACTCAAAATTTGATTATATATAAAAATATCCCACCCTAGGGTGGCGAGCTCAATAATAGGCTTTGCCTCCTGAGCTTGTACTCAACTACGAACCTATGAACACAGTCAAAATGTTCTACCTGAATAAGCAGGGTGGCATGCACTCCTTCCCACTGTGACACGAAACATTGTGAATGTATCCCCTGACTCGCTCACTGCAAGTGAACCTAGTGGCGGCAAAAGTGGCAGATGCAAACATCCAACGTGCAGATACCCTCCATCATGTTGTGAGATGTGTCACATGAGTAGTTGCTGCACTTGCATGGAAGCATAGAATCTGTCAGCAGAAAAGGAACACTTGACCCACCTGATCTGCCAAGTGTTCCTTGCCTGTTCTACATTCGCAAACCTTATCTGGTCTCTGGCAGCCCTCCCCTCCCTGTCTGGCCTTGCTGGTGATTTCTCAGGTGTTCTCATTATGGGGAACCCCATCAGTGTACCTGTTCACTTACTGGGAAAACAGGAAGCTGGGGTTGTTTTGTACCCATCCCTTTCTGCAGGTTAGTGTCTTGGGGGAATTGTTTGTCTGGTCCTGGACAGAAAGTCTCCTATATGCCTTCCCTCTGCTTCCTCAATTTCACAGGTGATGATAAAGACTTGGAAGGACCGAGCAGCCCTCATCCTGATAGCTCCTAATTGACCTCAACAGTTCTGGTACCAGGACCTCCTCAGTATCAGCGGCAACCCACTTTAGCTTTTCCCACTGCAGCCAGACCTACTCACAAGGTCTGAGGGAACCATCTGACACCCTGATATTCTGTTCTTGCACCTGACAGCCTTGGTCCTGAGTTGTTAGGGTTCAGTACTCTCTGGCTTTCTGAAGGCATCCTCAGAACGCTGGAGGCTTCTCCAAAGGAGTTAATTCTGGATCTCTTTACCTCCAAAATATGCAGTGCTCCCCCAGTCACTCACTGTTTTGTAGGGTTTTAAAGGACTCCTTACTCCATGTATGTCCTTGTTCCTGTCCCCAAGATGTCACACCTCTGCCTAGCTTATCTCTTCGTATCACAGCTAAAGTTATAGGTGTCTCCTGTTTTTTGGTACTGTGCACTTTCCCATTTTGATAAAGTTGGTGCTAGTGTGTTTGCGTCAACTGCATCTGTAGATCTTACTTCGAGAGGGTTCCTGCAATAGGTCTTCACATGTAGGACTGCACCCCCTGGTGTCAGATCCAAACGGCAAACTTGTAGATAGCAATCATCAGCGGGGACCACCCCTCGATGTCAGGCTGCGTGACGTCAGCCCAACTATAAAAGGGGCAGTCCCGCGCCCGCTGTCCAGTTCTTTCCCGCCGTTGCCTCAGTACGTTCAGCTCATGTTTGAACAGCAATCGAACACCCACGTTGAATTTTGTCAAAGTTTTCTTCTTCTCTTACTAGTATTTTTCCAAAAAGTTTTCTTCAATTTGATGTCTTCTAGACAGAAGAAAAAGTGCTCTAAGTGCGGCGCCCAAATTCCACATGGGGACGACCATTATCACTGCCTCCTTTGCCT
This sequence comes from Neoceratodus forsteri, assembly GCA_016271365.2. Taxonomy (NCBI): domain Eukaryota; kingdom Metazoa; phylum Chordata; order Ceratodontiformes; family Ceratodontidae; genus Neoceratodus; species Neoceratodus forsteri. The sequence goes on from CM028133.1 coordinate 273,404,018, forward strand.
TGGTTCTAAACATGACGTCCAAGAGTGTTCCATCTGCCAGGCCTTGAACCAGGCGACCAGAACCAGGAGTAAACAGTCTCTCGAGGCCCATCTTCTGAAGCAACGCTTGGTGTCTATGGAAAAGGAGCTCCAAAAACTGAGGGAAAGGTTGTCGTCGCTGGCCCCAAAAAAGAGGAAAAGCAAAGAGAAGCACTGGGACCGGAGTCTGTCACACAGAGGCCTGCAACTGTAAGTACTTCTTCAGCGCCCTGTCTGCTTCTTTGGGCGGGCCCTTCTCCTCCTCCTGCCGAGGTGAGCAGGCAGCCGGGGGTAGCCTCTCTGGAGGTTGTCATTTCTTCGACTTGTTCTGCCGGTAAGACACCCCTCACTTCTAGCGAAGGGCGCGCAGCCTCCACCGATCAGTCTAGCAGTGACCTTCCAGCCGCCTCTAGCCCGGTCGGATCTGCTGTGTCGGACGCTGGCTCCTCCGACGTCCGCCCGGATCCATCCACTCTCCCGTCGGGCTCCAGTTTGGCCCCGACGCCAAACAGAGTGAGGGACAAGTCGACCCGTCATCCCCTAGGGTTCTTCATCCCAGGGACTCGCCACCCGATCCTCTGCTTTTCGCACTAGCTAGATCGCATTCTGACCTGCCGTCTGGGGCCCCTCGGGGTCCCCCCTCCCCCTCGCCAGGCCTTCCGCCGTCCCCGGACAGGAGTGCGTCGCCGGCTGGGGATCCTGCCGTGGAGCCTCCACCCTCAGGTATTTTGGGCACACTCCCGGATCCTGTGCCATCTGCTGGAGCTGTGGCACTGCCCCCATGGGCCCTTCGGCTGGATTCCCAGAACCTGAACCCTCCTTTCCACCTCAGGGCAGCCCTCCGTTGACCACTCACTACTTGACGCCAGGCCATGTGCCTCTGATGCCGGGTTACCCGATGCCGTCATATCCGACGCCGGGGTATCCTACCCCAGGACACCCCACGCCGGGTTATCCCGGGTACTCCTATTACTATCTTTCTTGGCAGTACCCTCAGTATCCGGGGTATCTGAGCTTCCAGCCCCCTCCTCCGCCACCTCTGGTACGGGACAGCAAGTCCGTCCCCCTTTGGTGGAAGGATGCCAGAACGCAACTTCTGTCAGAGATTAGACAGTCTGTGGGAGAGGCACCCACTCCCAGGGTCACCTCTCCGCCGCCTCCCTGGACCAGAGCTTTGGGCTCTTTAACTATTGGCACAACGAAAGCAGACCCATCAGTTTCCAGTGGTTCCGAGCCTCTGACACAGAGTCCGACTCGAGGCCGTCGGACCCCAGGTCTCCCAGAGGTTCCCCTAAAGCTCTCCCAAGTCTCCTCCAGGGACCCCTCTTTTGGAGACTTACTGCGTTCCATTCAGGGGGCTGGCCAACCAAAGAGGTAGACCAGCAAAGAAAACATCTGGCGGAACACCTGTATCTGGCCACTTCTGACCCTATCCCATTCCCCATGGATGGGGCCTCATGAGACCAAGTGACCACAATTTGGCAACAACCGCCCTCTATAGCAGCGGTCTTTGTAAAAGCAGACCCGCACCCTATTACCCCAGGAAGGATCTCCCATCTTAATTCCCATCCTAAGGCTGACTCTGTGGTGTTTATGGCCGCTCACGACCGTTCAGCCCAGCCCAAAGACTTGAGCTGTTCGCCTCCTGACAAGGACTCGCACCAGCTAGATCAGTTTGGGCATAAGATCTATTCTTCTTCCTCATGTGTGATACGATCCCTTAATTACATATTGCATATGGTCACGTTCCAAAAAGCCTCCCTTTTGGATCTGGAAAGAGACCTCCAAGAGGTTCAGGATGAAACCCTAAGAAAGAAGTAATTGGATAAAGTTAGGATGGGGAAGTCTTTGTGTCGTCACGCTCTATGGGCTACTTACGACTCTGATTCGGTGGCTAAAGCGGCAGCCTTGGGGATCTGTCTCCATCGCTTCTTCTGGCTTTATAGCAGGCCCAAGTAGGATGTACAGTCTCCTTTTGGACGCCCCTTTAGGCTTCCATCCTCTTTGGTGGCGATGCCAAAGATATTAATTAAAGCGCTGCAGGAGAGCGGACGTTCGTTGTGGGATGTCTGTTCCTTGTATAAAATGGGCCAGAAAAGCAGCCTTTTCACCGCCAAAGAAGGTGGAAAAATCCCAGGCTAAGCGCCAAGCAAAGAAATGCGCCCCTGGCTCTGGAGCTCAAACCCCACAGGTCAGATTTCCTAAACAGGCCCCTGGGGCAAAAGCTCCCCTCCGCGTCATTTCCCTCCTTCTGCTCCCTCCAGTAACACAGGAGGAACCGGTCGGAGGGAGGTTCGGCCTCCACCTGGACGGTTGGAGGTACGTCACCGCAGATGCTTGGGTGCTTCAGCTCATCCAGCGAGGTCACTCGATAGATTCCAGCCCCTCTACTGCTGGGACGGTCCTTCTATCGTTGGGATCAGCTCCCCATTGTTTCTCAGGAAATTCAGGCTGTTCTTCTAAAGAGGACCATAGAACCTGTCCCATCGAACCAAACAGGAAGGGGATTTTACTCCCACTTCTTCCTAGTGCCGAAGAAAACAGGTGACCTGAGACCGATCCTGGACCTCAGCACACTAAACGTCTTTGTCGAGTACAAGAAGTTTCATATGTTGACTCTTCAGGGCTTCTTCCCTGCTCCACCAGAACTCGTGGCTGTGCTCCCTAGACATGCCGGATGCCTACCTGCATATTCCTATCCTCCCGGCCCACCGCCGCTTTCTCCGTTTTGTTTTATGGAGTACCATTTCTAATTCCGAACACTCCCCTTTGTCCTCTCTTCGGCCCCCAGAGTGTTCACCAAATGCTTAGCGGTAGTGGTGGCGTTCTTACGTCATCAGGGCATTTATGTCTTCCCATACCTGGACAACTGGCTCCTCGCAGCACCCTCTCCTACCAGCCTGAAAGAGTCTCTCTCTTTCACTCTGAACTTGGTCAGTTTCCTGGGCATGATGGTCAATTTTCCCAAGTCCCAGCTAGTACCATCGCAGAGACTCCAGTTCATTGGAGCTGTACTAGACACAGTTCAGGGCAAGGCTTTTCTGCCATCGGATCGGGCCGAGACCTTAGTTTCTCAGGCCACTTTTGTGGCCCAGGCCCAATGGATCCCGGCACACTCTGTGCTCCGTCTCTTGGGACTGATGGCGGCCACCATTTCAACAGTTCCTATGGCCAGGCTTCACATGAGGGTCACCCAATGGTCTCTTTGAGTCCAATGGGACCAGAGGACTGACTACATGAACCAAAAGGTCATGATCTCCAACAGTCTGCAGAGAGATTTTCGCTGGTGGCAAGATCTCTCAAACTTATCGAAGGGAATTTCTTTTCATCTTTCAGTTCCAACCCAAATCCTCACCATGGACGCCTCAGATCTGGGCTGGGGAACCCATCTGGGGACTCACAAGACACAGGGGTCTTGGTCCCGACCAGAGCTTGTGCTTCACATGTGTTCTGGAGACCAGGCGGCTCTTACGACTCCAGGCATTCCAGTCTCTCTCCTGGTTCTGGGATCACTTCTAGCCCAGACAGACATCATGTCCACAGTCTGGTACCTAAACAAACAGGGAGGAACCCAATCATATCCTCTTTGCAGAGAAGCAATGAGGGTATGGTACTGGGTGATCTAGCACAGCCTTTATTTGACAGCAGTCCACGCTCCGAGCATAAGCAACGCTCTGGTGGACAGTCTCAGTCAATCAGTGGCCAGGGCCCACCAGTGGATCTAAAGTCAGAGGTGGTCGAAGAACTCTTTCTTTGATGGGGTCGTCCAGAGATAGATCTGTTCGCCTCCCCATACAATGCAAAATTACCCATCTTTTGCTCGCTCATTCCCAGGCATGGTGCTTTTTGGTGAGATGCGCTGTCTCTTTCATGGACAGGGAGGTTTCTTTACGTCTTTCCTCCCTTTCCTCTCATTCAGAAGGTCTTGGTGAAACTACAACAGGAGGGGGCTCACGCCATTCTTATTGCTCCACTTTGGCCGTGCCAAATTTGGTATCCTCTGCTACAACAATTGGCACTGGAACCTCTGGTTCTCTTGCCCATTTCTCATGACCTTCTGACTCAGGAGCAGGGCACCTTGGTGCATCTGAGCCTTCAGTCTCTCCATCTTCATGCGTGGCACCTGTGGACATAGCGATTTCTCATTATAGGGTATCTTTGCAGGTTACAAGAAACTTAGTGGAGGCTAGAAAACCTCCACTAGATCCACTTACGCCATGAAGTGGAAAAGATTCACGATTTGGGTCCAAGCAAGATGCTGGGACCCATTTTGTGCTTGGCTTCCCAGGTTCTAGACTACTTCACACATCTGTCTGAGGCAGGCTTAGCTACTCCTCCATTAAGGTCCACCTATCTGCGGTGAAGGGCAAACCTTGGCTCAGCTGGAGGTTGCCAACACCTTCCTGAAAGGCATCCTTCATTTGAAACCTCCGATCCGGAGTCCTTGTCCTCCCTGGGACCTGAATTTCATGCTCGAGAAGCTGACCTTATCCCCATTCGAACCAGCTTCTTCCTGTGACTTCCGTTTCCTCTCCTAGAAGACTTTATTATTAGTCACAGTTACTTTAGCCAGAAGGGTCTCTGAATTACAGGCCTTCATCTCTGCGGAATCCTATTTGATTTTTCATAAGGACAGAGTAGTCCTTCGGACCAACCCTTCTTTCCTACCTAAAGTGGTTTCGGAAACCACTTTGAACCAGAGCGTGGAATTACCAGTGTACTATCCACAGTCTTCCAATGGGGGGAATACTTTTTGCACACCCTTGATGTGCACCAGATCCTGAGTTACTACACTAACTGGACTAAGGAGGTTCGTAAGTACAATCAACTGTTTGTAGCTTTTGCTCCACAGTGCCAAGGCAAGGCTATATCCAAGCAAACCATCTCTCGATGGCTAGTTAACTGCATCCATTTTTCATACACGAAATATGGGAAGTCCCTTCCGGGCCAGATGAAGGCCACCCACCCACAGTGTGGCGACCTCTACTGCCTTTTTAGGAATGTGTCCACGGCAGAGATCTGTAGCGCCACGTGGTCGCCTGTTCACACTTTCACTAAGCATTACAGTCTGGACATTGCCTCTAGGCGCAGAACTGGCTTTGGTCTTGCAGTCTTGCAAGGCCTCCTGTCGTGATTTCTTATGGCGACTTCTTCTCCTCCCGGATGCACCTATGTTTAGTTTTTTCTCAAGGACTGCTTGGTATTCTGTCCATATGTGAAGACCTACTGCAGGAACCCTCTCGAAGTAAGATATAGCAGTTACGTAAGAACTTACCGTAACAGTAGATCTTCGAGAGAGGTTCCTGCAGTAGGTCTAGTTTCCCACCCTCCTTCCCCCAGTTTCTGGATGTTTTATCCTTATTTTCCATCCTATCTAGTCCTTCGGGACTAGAGTGGAAGCAGGGTCTGAGGAGTTTTTACTCCGATCTTATTCTAACCTTTCTATAGGTCTCCTTTGGAAAAGAACTGGAGAGCGGGTACGGGACCGCCCCTTTTATAAAAGGTTGACGGGAGCGTCCTCGCCGATGATTGCTATCTGAAGTTTGCCGCTCGATTCGACGCCAGGAGGCGCGAGTCCTATATGTGAAGACCTACTGCAGGAACCTCTCTCAAGATCTACTGTTACGTAAGTTCTCATATAACTGCTATTTTTGGAGGCTACTTAATTTTAAGTTATAACACAGGACCCCGATTATTGCCTCTTGTGTTCATTCATCAGTTTTCTTAGGTACTAATGTTATGTTGTCACTTATACTGTTGTTTTATTTTATTCCATTATATTTTTGCTGCTAATTTTTTTCTGTATATTTGTTGTATTTTACTTAATGAGGATATAGTCATTGTTTCTAGAGGTGCCTTGCATGTGATGATGCTGTAAATTTTGTCTTGACTACTACTGTAAACTCTCCCAGGCTGTGCCTAAAAGTAAGTATCTATAGATCTAATGTATCTTACTACCTGGTTATTAAAACAATAAATTGGCAAAACATATGGTTTTCAGTAAAATACATTTGCTAAATATATGGCTTTGAGTGAAAGAGGTTCCTGTGCTGGTGCAAGGAGTATGTCCTAGTATAGGCTGTGAATTACATCCCTAACGGTGGAGCTGACTGCCATTTTGACATACAGGATGAAGGATCGTATACTAGCAGTGGCCCAAGAGAAAGTAGACTCTAGCTTTTTCCAAGTGTCTAGACCATCTATCCCTCCAGTGTACACAACCCAACTACACTGTGGGACTTATCACTGATGTTTGCACAGCTCGTAAGCTGTGTGTCAGCCTGTGGACAAGTGCCATCTGTCTGATTTGTGGAAAACCATGTTTTTGTTCGCCATCACATCTGCCAGGTAAGTGAGTGAACTCCATACACTTTCTGTGGACTCACTATGTATGCCTAGTTTTCTACAAGGACAAATTGTCCTGCTGTATGTCATCATGCAAAATTCCTGGCCAAGGTAATTTCTGAATTCCATCTGAACGTGGCCTTGATTCCATTCATGTTTTTTCCAGTCTTATGCTTCAGATGCCGAGCAGATGCTCAACATGCTTGATGTCCACAGAGCAATGCTCCTTTACTGAGAGTTCTCCAGGCAATTTCATGGTGAGGCTTGAACGCCGACCAGCAGCCAAACAGGCTGTTGGCAGCTGGCTTACATCTGCATATTGTTCCCTTACCAGTTTGTTGGGTAGGAGCCACCTGACCGGTTAAGGGCTCTCCACTTCACATGCTACTGCCTTTGTTGCTTCTGCCAGGTACACAGTCACATACCATTACAGCACTGTCATACACAGTCACCAGAATGCTGCTTTAGAGTACTCAATCCTCTGTCTGTTTTGGACTAAACATTTGGGGTGCATACCTAGCCCCCATCTTCTGAGGACTACTTGGGAATCTGCCCGAGTGTGGATTGTAAACCGAATATAAGCTGTTGGAAGAATAGGTTACTTACTGGTACCGGTACTTCTGCTATACTACTACTACTATTCAGTTCACATCCACACAATCCACACAGCCTCCTCTGGCAAGGCCTGCTTTATTTATTTATTTAGCTTTTGTTGACCGGGTAGGGTACACTAAGCATGCATATGCCTCTTTTCAGGAACGACCCAGGAGAGTACAATACAACATTTTGACAAATTTGGAAAGTACAATACAACAGTTTAGACAATATACAGTACAATGCAACAAGAAACATAACAAGAATAATGCCGGTTTTAAATGTGACCTAGGGTATCCAAAGAGCAAGTAGAGATAGACATTACCAGTAAGAGTAATATCACAGGACAGGTCAGCTTTTGGTATGTTTCCATTTATGCGCTCTGAGAGCAGTAGGGGCTGAGCCGGAGGAAACTGATATTTTGGTAGGAAGAGGTTATGCTTAAAGTTTGTTTCCAGTGAGCGCATGCTCAATGGAAGATTGCCAGTGTGGATTCAGACTGAGTACTTGCAGTAGAAATATGGCTATCAGGAAGTAACCTGATCTTACTTTATTTCCCAAGAATCACAGGTCAGCTAAGAATCCTGAACAACTGTTTGTTTTGACTCTGAACTATTTTGCCCTCAGAACACTGAAAGTGTGACTGTCAATAAATAAAAAAAAAAAGTGTCTGTTGCTGTATTGGTCTTTGTCTTTTTACAGAAAAAAACTTTTAGCTTTCAAACCTACATAGTTCTTCAGAAGAACTATGTAAGTTTGAAAGCTAAAGCTTTAGCTTTCAAATTTACAGTTATTCAGAAGATATTATCTTTCTGAAGAACTATGCAAGTTCGAAAACTAAACCTTTAGCTTTCAAATTTACATAGTTCTTCAGAAAGATATTGTTCTGAAGAAGAACTATGTAAGTTTGAAAGCTAAATGTTTTTTTTCTGTAAAACTGTTGGTCCAATTAAAGGTATTAAATCACCTATTTTTGTGAATCTTGTCGATAAAGAAGTAATTTTGTAGTACAGTATGTGCATTTTTTTTATTTCTTCAGCATTTGGATACAGAACTTTTCAAAAATAATTTAAAAGCATAGAAAGGCAGTTAGAGCTTATTTTCGTAAGTGCTTTTAAAAAGTTGATATTAAATTTTTCTCCTTTCTCTCAACAGATGAAAGGAGGAGCCCATTCTTTGAAAAGGTGGCTGCGAGGACGAAGCCTTTATTGTTCTAAGCTGCTGACTTCTAGAGCCAAGTCCCGTTATCTGTTCCTTGCATATTTGCTGACACTACACATCGTTGTTTTTATGTGCCTGACCGGACTTTTTTAAATGCACTATACTTGTTAAAGAAGCTAAGAATTATGGCAGAATGTGGTACTTGCCATGGTGTCTTTTTCAGGAGATACTGCATAGCTATGCACTGAATCCAGTTGTATGTATTCCTAAGGAAACAAACGAGAGATGTTGAGAGTATATCGGATTTTAATGTATATTACATTTGCCCTGTGGTTGATTTAAATAAGTGTAAAGTTGACATTGCTTCTATATATATTGAGAACTGCTGAGGTACCTTTAAAGTAACAGACAGAAGATGTTTATTTTGAGAGAGGAGAAAAAATTTACACTACTGATTAAATGCTGCTGATTACTATATAGTACTATATGTAAATGGAGTCTTTTATATATGGCATTTATTTAAAAAGGTATAAACACTGTAAATTGTAAAGTTGAATGGTTACAAACTTCTTGTTTGCAGCAAGAAGTTACACAGAGTGCAATAAAGATGTTTTATTTGTGAATTTATTGACCGAAAATAAAAGTTTTACGATGTTTAACTTTGCATCTGCTTAGTTGTTTCTCCTTGCATACCGCCACACTCTGTGGATTGGAGTCCATGGTGCCAGAGCCTCGCATAGACCCTCTTTGAGTGGCCCATGTCATAGGCATGCAGCCAACATACTACCTTGTGCAGATGAAAAGTGGTGTTTCTGTGTTCTGTAGCGCATCCATGGGTAACAGTAATGTGAGTTACCAATGTTATAGTGTGAGTGATAGGCGCTGTAGGCATGTCCAAGTATGTCCAACTACTGCAGTTCTTTTTTACCATAGAAATCAAAGGAACTAGAAAGGAAGTCCCGGATAGCACCATAATCCAGCGTTGGAAGGTAAAGCTGTGCAGGCATGCAGGGTTCCTCAGTCTGTGTGCCTGTACGAAATTGCTTATCTTGCTCCTGTTGCTACCTTGAAGCACTTTTTTTTTTTTTTTTTTGTTTCCTCCCCAAAAACTGGACAGCATGTGTTTGCACAGTGGAATGCACTTAGGCACCAGCGTGGGAAGAAACGGACATTTGTCTGCCTGCATACAGTGAGCTTGTGCGACATCTAGTATGTCACATTCTCCGCTATCGCAACGATTGCAGCTTTCCATTCTAGTCTACTGTATGTTTTTTACCCATCGAGTTTACATTGGGTTTCATGGCAGACTCCACCTCAGAGTTTTTGATCACTTCTGTAACTCTGTTTCAGTTTCATTTTTTCCTCTTGTCACAAAAAAAAACTCCCATGATCCACTGGGTGGTAGACTGAATTTATCAACTCTGCCATCAACCTAGTCATGCCTCACTTGGTGCTGCTCACTTTGTGTCTCACCACAGGCTCTTACACAGTTCAAGACCTCTTGGACATTGCTCCTGTTATGCTTTACCTCTGACAAACAGAATCCAGTGCACACATACCCCCGGTAAATCTGAAAACCTACCGCATGGTGTAACATTCCAGCAGGAGCTCCATCTTGGCTCTCTGAGTCTCTCTCGGGGTAGCATACTGCATGTGCATGCGTAGTACAGCAACCAGTCTCCCGAGGTGAGTGTGTTAAGTAACCCCTCTCCCCCCAGCTCCCACCGCATACTAATGCCCTTCTTTGTCTTCTTTCACTACTTAGGCCCTGGAACCCCATCCCTCTTCACACACTAGACACCTGCTAACTGCAAGGACTGAGCGGTCCACGGGGCCCCTAAAGGTAATTTACCTCCCTGCTGCTCCTCTGTTGCTCTGGGTGTTAGCCCGTCAATGCACTGCGTCGAGTGCCCCTCCCACCCAAGGGCGTCCCTTAATTTAGTGACCTCATCAGGTCACATGACCAAGCCGTTACTTTTTCTAAGTGCCTGAGTTACCATTAGCAGGTTATACCTGTTGGCCACTAGGAGTCAGTGTTGCTTCCCTTTCTGCTCCACTTTTTCACTCTTCTGCCACTCTTGCTCCGCTCTCTACCTCCTCTTCTCCTCTCAACCTCTGCCACCTTCCTCACTCACCAGCATACCTTGACAAGGCTCCCCTCACCAGTATTGAACATGGTACCTTCTGCACCCCAGTCCATGGCCCTACCACTGCTCCAAGTGGACTGCACTGCGTTGGACTGTCCAATAGTTGTCCCTATCCTTCCTCCTTGCTCAGACGCCGGAGTCACCCGGTCCACAGCCACCAGTATCCACTATGGCGTTATCAGTTACGTGTACCCCTCCTGCCTTTTCAGTATCGCACTGCATAATTCTCCTCTTAGTGTCGGCACCCACCCTGCACCCAAATACCTACGATCAGACCCCCCGTCTCCCTCTAACCACATCCCTCATATCCATACCATCTCCACTGATGCCCCTTCCCCCGCACTCAGCCCCTCCTCATACACTTGTCCTCTCCAGACCCTCATCTCTTTAGACCCCCCCACCTAGCCATACCTCTACTTGGGCCTCCCCACCTGGTTATCAGAACCACGCTAACCCATCTCTGTCTCACCGTGGTGCTGGTCCTTATAAGCTACTTAACTATGCCATTCTCAGGACCCTCCTATTCCTCTTACTATTATCAGGGAACATACACCCAATCCTGGCCCTCCCCCTGCCCCCATCTCTAACCATATAGCTGCTGATGGACTGTGTATAGCGTCTATCAATATTTGCAGCCTACTGAAAAAATTAGATCACCTTCAGGAATGGGTGGCCCAACACCAACCCGACATTGTCTCTGTGGTTGAAACCTGGCTCACTAAGAATACCCTGATTTGGCTGTATCCATTACTGGGTATGCTATCTATCAATGATGACAGAGCTGGAAAGCGTGGGGGAGCTGTGCAGTCTGTCTCTGTGACTCACTGCAAGTCGCTCACTTCCCTGGCTAAGCTGGATCATGGTGCCCAAGCTCTCTCCCTGAAAGTTATCACTGGCTCAGCAAGGGCCCCATCTATGTTACCTCCATTTACATCCCCCCAGAACCAAAAAGTGGCGTTTCAGTCTGTTCTCAACCACCTCTCCCTCTTGCCTACCAAGGCGGAGCTCATTGCTTTGGGAGATTTCAACATTCATTGGCACTCAAACTCAGCTGCCCCCCTAAAGGATGCCATAGCTGCTATTGACCTCTCACACATTGTCACAACCCCTAGCCACAGTAATCCCCAAACTGGCACCTCCACGCTACTTGATCTAGTACTCACCAACCGCCCTAATAAAATCACTGATGTCTCTGTGCTTCCTAATGCCCTGAGCTACCACTCACCCATGCTCTGCAACTGGACCTGTAAGGTAAAGAAACCTGCACCCAAATTGTACTTCAATTCCACCTCAAACCTGGTAAACTGGACAATTAAAATGCCACCTAGCCTGTTGGGACTGGTCTTTCCTTGATGATGCCCCTGACTTAGACTCGGCTCTGGACATCTTTCGCTCCTTCAACTCAGCCTGTGACATATTTGCCCCTTTACCAAATGACTTGTCAAAGGCCCAGACACCCCCAGATCTCTTAGGTCTCATGGACCAAATCGTCATGGAGACACCCTTTGGCACTTTGTCCTTGAATCTGGCAAGCTGTCTGACAGACAGCGCTGTCAGGCGGCAAGAAATAAATGTACCTGGGACATAGAAAAGCCAAAGCTGAATACTACCGGACATCCCTCACCTCCTCCTGGGGCTGAGGATGCAAGTGTTGGGACAACCTGGAGGGCCTCAATGGAAAGTCTGTATCTGCCCCCCCAGCTCAGTGTCAATGACTGTATCATGACTGACGCCAAACTCGTTGCTGACACCCTAAATTCCTCCTTCTCTGACCTCACCAGTGTGCTCCCTCCTAATGTTTCTGCTCCCCATGCCCAGCCCTCCCTTCCTACCCTCCACTCCCCCCCATTTTGTTTCAGAACTATCTCCCAGTGGGAGGCAAAACTCTATCTATTAAAAGCTTTAAGCAAATCTCACTGCAGCAGTGATTCCCTGGATCTGAAAATACCGCATTTAACTCTTGATGAAGTCCCCCATCCTAGCATTCTAAATCATTCTCTCTGCCTAGGTAAATTCCCCTCCAAATGGAAAACCGCTGTCATCACACCCATTCTCAAAAGTGGCAACCATACTTCTCCGGGGAACTATCGCCCCATCACCATACTTCCTCCACTGTCTAAGGCCCTGGAGAAAATGTTCTCTGTCCAGCTCACTGACCACGTCATTAAATATGACTTTTTCTGCCAAGAATAACATGGCTTTCGAAAGGGACACAGCACCACCTCAGCACTGCTAGAATTCACCAGTGCCATCCACATGGCCCTTGACAGTGGGCATTTGGCTGGGTTGGTATTCTGTGACCTATTAAAAGCCTTTGACACTGTAAACCACTCCCTCCTACTATCAGCCCTCTCCTCTTGGATCTCTCCCGAGATGCTGTTGGCTGGTTCTCCGACTACTTATCTGGTAGGTCTCAGCAGGTCAAGATAAATCACACACTCTCCACCAACCTCCCCGTCAGTTCTGGTGTACCTCAGGGATCCATTCTGGGCCTCCTTCTTTTCATTATATTTCTCAGCTCCCTACCCAAGGCCTGCTCTGGGAATCTGCTCTCATATGCTGACGATGCAGTACTCTTCTCCACCCATACCAATCCCTCCCTCTTACAGCAGTCCCTCCAACAATCTTTCAGAGAGGCAGAATCCTGGTTCTCCAAGCACCGACTGGTGCTAAACTGTAAAAAAACAAAACAATGTTTGCACACACCCAGAACAAACATAGTGGCCTCCCACTGCTAATCCATAACTCCTGTCAGGCACCCCTGGAGCAAGTAAACTCCTTTAAATATCTTGGGATCACCTTGACTCTGCACTTCCCTATCACAAACATATCCACCTCCTTAGCTCCACCAACACCGAAAAGGCCTACTCTACCGCTATAAGCACAGTCTCCCACCGGAAGCTCTGCAGCTTGCTGTCTCCTTATCTGTCTTGTCTCTCATTGACTATGGAATCTTGGTCTATAGGGCAGCTGATAGCACCACCTTCTTAGAGAATCAGGGTATACCTAAATAAAGCATGTCGCCTTGTTACTGGCGTCGATCGTTGACACATACTTTTCACTATAGGCTTACTAACTGGCTTGATTTTGATGGGAGGCTTAGGCATAGGTATCAGACCTGCCTTCTGCCAAAAGAAATCACTAGTGGTCTTGCCCTGCCCCCCGCCAGCCTCACACCCTAATGCTACCTGCGCCTGTGCTGAAAACCACCCGCAGCTCTACTAAATCCTCATTCCAGATTCCCCACTTCAAGTCGGCCTTGGGCCAGAGAACTTTCTCCACAGGCTCCTCTGGACGAACGCATTTCCCAGTACCACCACCTCTGAAACCAAAACTGGCCATTTCAAGCTCCTCCTCAGGGATCATCTCCGCTCTGTAGGGGTCTGTGACTGCTTCTAGCCAAACCCCTATCTTTTCTTTGCTTGTATCAACTTCCAGCCCACTCACTACACTCATAACTCCACCCCACCTACTGCCCAATAATAGTACTGTTAACTCTGACAAAGGCCTAGTGTCACTTTGGGCACCTATCCTGCTTGATTACTACTGTCTAATCTTGATTAATCCAACCATTGCCTCACCTCAAGAATATAACCATTGTCTGATCACTCTAGAAGTTACATCCCTGAATGCAAAAATGTTTTATTATGACCTTTGATTGTAACTATGTTCTATTATGACCTCCATGCTCTGTAGCTCGTTTGTATATGTTGTCTATGATCGTCCTGTCTTATGTTTTGTATACTGTCTTACTGACGTGGTGCCTTTGTAAAGGAATCTCTGACTCAAAAGGTTGGCAATTCTGATATGTTTTAAATAAATTAAATCAATTAAAGTTACAATTCTAGGCCCCTGGATATGGTTCACTTATCCACATGATGGCAGTTCCACCAGAAGTGCTGATTCACCGGAATGTCTTTAAGCTAAGCTCCTCCCACCACCCCAGTGGTATATCCACCATCTCTGTCTTGTGACATCAGCTCTTCCTTTCTGCTGGAAAGTTCAGGCTCCTGCTTAGTAGCTCTGTGCATTGTAGGGCCTAAAGTGCGCCATTGGCAAACTTAGTTTTTTTCTTAGTAAATCGGCATTGCTCTATATTCCTTCATTCTCCTTCAGCCTTAGGCGGAAAATAGAACACAAAGAAGCGAAGTCTGCTCCCCACTTGAAGCAATGTGTTACGTGCCAATAGAAGATGATGCAGTCAGACCCACACATGTCATGGCTCTACTGCCTCGGGACGGCAAACTATTTTGTAAGTTATGGTTTGTGCCAGATGATGCTCCCTTCCTCCCTGGAGGATCACAAAATGAGAAGCACGAGAGAAACGAGCCACAGAGGAGAAGAGGGCACGAGAACAGTGAGAGGCTGACCAGGAACAGTGGGAGGCTGACCATGAAGAGCATAAGCGCCAGAGGCGACATTGAACTGGAGAAGCTACAACTCCAACCACCAGCACCAGAGCAGGTAAGTGACTTGGGTTTAACTGGAACTACAGGACTGGGTTACAAATTGAATTCCAAATCGATAGCTGAATTTAAAGAGGGGGAGGATATGGATGCCTTTTTCAATTCCTTTAAAAAAGTTTGTATTCAGGCAAAAATTGCTAGAGGGTCCTGGATCTTCCAGCTATCCCCGCTATTTGCCGGGAAAGCTCGGGATGCATTGGGTCAAATGGACAATGAGGACCGTAATGATTACAGCAAACTTAAAGCTGCACTTTTAAAAAAGTTTGATTTAACTGCAGAAGCATACAGAGCTAAATTCCATAAGCTCAGGAGAAGCCCTGACATGAGCTATGAGGAGCTAGCCACAAAACAATGTCAATGTTTAAGACGATGGGAGGGAATTGAAGCAAACTCTGTAGATAAAAGTGAAAATGCTATTTTGTTAGAACAGTTTTTCTGGGCATGCCCAGCAGAGCTGAAAACCTGGCTGGAGGACTGAGATCCCAAAACAGTGCAAGAGGCTGCTGAACTCTCAGACTGCTATGCCAAGAGCAGACCTGCTCTGAGAGTGAATGGGGTGGGCATGGCAGCGCAGAAAGAGAAAAGCGTGCCTTCAGGGCAGCTAAAACCCTCACTGCCTCCACCAAAACCAGTTAGCTCCAGGTTTCAAAGAAAAGAGTTCTCTGAGAAAAGAAACAAATTTGGGGTTTGTAAAGAAACGGGGCATATTGCCAGACAGTGTCCCAAAAGGATGAGCAATACGCAGAATGGGGCTAGGAAAGAAGTGGATTGTTTGTGTCCCTGGAAGCATGCCTGTGAACATGAGGGAACACATGCACCCAGTCACGGTGAATGGTGTACAAACACAAGGGTTAAGGAACACAGGGGCATTCCTGACGTTGGTAAAAGGGGATCTGGTAGATCCTGGTCAGCTTATACCCAATAAATGTGTAACTGTACAAGGGTTCACTGGAAAGGAGACAACATTGCCACAACTGATAAAAGTAAATTGTCATAGTCTTAATACCCAGATTTGCTTATTCTGCCCTTTTAATCCAGAACTCCTAATTACATCATTCTCCCCTTTACTTTCCTAACTCCTAGCCTCCCCTTCTTGTTCTTAATCCTCAAGTATACCTGTCCTCTTATGCTTTCTCTGCCATCCGTGCACACTAACCATTTCTTTGGATGCACCTAACTGTATTAGCTGAAAAGAACCAGATTTTACTTTCAGAATCCTGCCATATATGGTTGTGTCCACTCATGATTTGCCATTGGTGAACTTTGTACGCACTTGATTTTCTATTGTAATGATACCTTGTATGTAGTGTTCGTATGTCTATGTAAATGTTCCAGGACCTCCTTGTGAATGAGCTTGCTCACTGGAGTTTTGCTGCAATAATCTTGAACTCTAGTGTTCTCCTAGACTGGGGTGTAACGGGGAACTGTGCAACAGGTGGCTGTAGCCAAAACTTCAGCAGTTTACATCATCCTTGGCAGCAATCTCAAACAGGGTGGTGTGTGCAGTTACCCATAGCCAAGCAGCAAAGGAAAATTATAGTTCCCTGGACCCCACAGAAGCCATTGTGGAAACCACTGGGAGGCTGATTCCCCAGCCTGTGTCTCCTGATATGGAGACTAATGAAAAGGGGGTAGAAATTTCCCCAGTAGTGATTAACCGCACAGCTACGGAGGGTTACTCCAAAGAAGGAGGGGTGACCCATTGTCAGAGGGTTAGGGATGACAGTGATCCTGAGTGCCCTGATGCAAGTGCTAGGGACCCTAGTTTAGAGACTGAAGGGGACCTGTCCCATGCCTTAGGAATGTGTGAGAAGTTTGCAGCTGCTCAGAAAAGTGACCCTAGTTTAGAGAAACTGAGGGCTTGGGCACACTTTGACGGAGCACAGGGAGGTGACGGTAAACATATTGTTTATTGGGAAAATGGACTGGTGTATACTCAGGCTGTTAAGACAGAGGGAGGGGTGACAGACGGGCAGCTTGTCATTCCCCAGGGATATCGTGAGGAGTTGCTCAAGATTGCACACGATATTCCCTTGTCTGGTCATCTGGGAATTGCGCACTATGCATCAGTTGGCCCAGAATTTCTATTGGCCCAACTTCACCCAGCAGGTGAAGGAGTATTGCAGGTCTTGTCACCGGTGCCAAGAAATAGGGAAGGCAGGTAAGAAAACCCAAGCCACCCTAATTCCATTGCCCATTGTGGAGGAGTCATTCCAGAGTGTGGGAATGGATATTGTGGGGCCTCTAAATACCCCCAGCAACTCCGAGAAGAGGTTCATCCTGACTGCATTGGATTATGCCACACTGTATCCAGAGGCAGTCGCCCTATCCTCACTGAGGACAAAGTGGCAGATGCTTTACTTGGGATTTTCTCCCATGTTAGGTTTCTGCAGGAGGTTATCACCGATCGAGGGGGTTCCTTCATGTTGGACCTGATGAAATGTTTGTGGGAGAAGTTTTGGGTGATGCAGAAATGCACGACATCTTATCACCCACAAGCCAATGGGCTTGTGGAAAGAGTTAACGGTACCCTGAAGTCAATGCTCCAAACATTTGCCGAACAGCATGGGAGGGACTGTTAGAAATACCTTCCCCACCTGTTGTTTGCATACAGGGAGGTGCCCCAAGAGTCAACAGGATTTTCCCCCTTCGAGCTCTTATATGGACGCCAGGTATGTGGGCCCCTAGACTTGATCCGGGAGGACTGGGAAGGCAAGCACGCCACCCAGGAAACTCCCATTGTGGATTATATCCCTAGGTTTAGGGAAAGGCTGAAGGAGCTTATGGGGGCAGCCCAGAGCAACCTGGCAGCTGCCCAACAGAAACAAAAAGTGTGGTATGACTGCAGAGCCAGAGCTTGCTCATACACGGTGGGTCAGGAAGTCATGGTCCTTATTCCGGTCCAGAAAGACAAACTGCAGGCTGAGTGGGCAGGACCGTACAAAGTAGGAAGGTAAATGATGTGAACTGTATCATAGAGTTACCTGACAGAAGACAGAAAGAATGTACCATATCAACATGATGAAGCCATATGCTAATAGGGTTGACATGGTGTTTGCTGTATGTAGTCCTGGGAAGGGGACAGATGGAGGAGACCCCCTTCTGGACTTGCTGGAGAAAGCAAGCTGGAGTCCTCTATGGAGGTAGTTAAATTGTCTCCCCAGCTGCCCCCAGACAAGATCCAGTAAGTAAGGGAGGTTTTAGCAGACTTTGCCCCACTGTTTAGCACCAAGCCTGGACTAACCCCCTTAGCGACACATGATGTGGAGACAGGGACACAGACGCCCATACAGCGGACAGCATATCTGGTGTCAGAGACTGTCCAAAAGGACATTAGGAGGGAGGTGGAGGAAATGCTGGATTTGGGGGTAATCCAGAGATCTCACAGCCCCTAGCCTCACCTGTAGTCCTTGTGCCCAAGCCAGATGGCTCTACTCGTTTCTGTGCGGACTATCGTGGACTGAATGCAGTCACGAAGTCAGATGCCCACCCGATGCCACAGACGGACGAACTCCTAGACAAGTTAGGAGGGGTGACCTACCTTACGACTATTGCCATGACAAAGTTGGTATTGGCAGGTAGAGTTAACTGACAGAGCTAGGGAGAGGTCGGCCTTCATCACTCCAATAGGCTTATTTGAATATAAAGTAATGCCTTCCGGAATGAAGAATGCCCCGGCCACTTTCCAAAGGTTGGTGAACTAGGTGTTAAATGGTGCTGAGGAGTACTCCGTGGCATACCTGGATGATATTGCCATCTTTAGTTTAGTGCTAGTTGGGAAGCACACCTGTCCCCACTTAGGGAAGTGCTGGGCAGGATACAGAGGGCCGTGCTCATTGTCAATGCTGAGAGGTGCCAGGTGGCCATGGTTGAAGTGGCATACCTCGGGCATGTTGTAGACTGGTGACAGCTCTCTCCTAACCAAGTAAAAATAGAGGTGATCAAGGCATGGCCCAGACCAGAAACACAGGAGCAGGTCAGGATTTTCTAGGGACAGCAGGGTACTATAGGAAATTTGTACCCAATTACAGTGCCCTGGCTGCTCCTTTCTGGCCTGGTAAAGAAAAGATGCCTAAGAAAATTATCTGGGAATCAGCCTCTGAAAAGCCTTTACCAGACTGAAGGAGGCACTGTGCAGTGCTCCTGTATTGACAAATTCTGACTACAGCAGACCCTTTATAGTTCAGACTGACACCTCAGACATGGGTATTGGGCAGTACTGAGTCAGGCATCCAACCAAGGAAAAGATCACCTTGTAGTGTACCTGAGTAAAAAGTTGCTTCCCAGAGAGCCGGCTTACTCTACTGTGGAAAAAAAGTGTCTTGCTATAGTGTGGGCCCTAAAGAAGTTAGAGCCATACTTATATGGGCAGCATTTTGAGGTACAAACTGACCACAACACCCTTATTTGGCTGACGCAAATGGGAAAAATTAATGGTAGACTTAAGATGAAGTCTTGCCTTGCAAGGGTATGACATGACATCTTACATAGGGCTTATGCGCTTGTATGAGGATGCATGGATAGAGACCCCAAATTCAGTCTAGGTGGGGATTGTGACGCTGGCCAGCTGGTTATGATTGCTATATGATACTTGTAATATAAAATATAGTATGTGAGTCTGTGCTCCATGGGTTCCCCTTCCCAGGTTTCACATGAAAACTACAGGATATTGACCAGGAGTATCTGTAATGCAATTAACTTCCTTGAAAAGTTGCATTTTATGGCCTTTTATGACATGCTTTGAAGTTGGGAAGCTAATATACATTTTATTACAGGACATGGTTATCTCACACAGGTGAAGGATTGCAGGGTTGTAAACTTCAAGGAACTGGTGGATCAAAATGACTCATAATTTGGGAAATGAGTGTTTGCTGATGTCACCTTATTTCATATACCTTCTGATAGGATATCCTGTTTGTAATTTTTTTATATTCTAAAAGGAGGCGCTAGATGACTCACAGAAGGTGTGAGAGACACAGGTTAAACTAATACTGGTGTCTGATCTATTTGTCATATTCCATCTTGGGAGGCTAGAAAGACAGAACTGTCTGCTCTGATCTAACTTAGGCACTTAGAGGTAATACATTAGCTAGAAAAGACCTAAATGTACTTTGGTAGGAGTTTGTAGTTTTCCTTGTTTTCTTATGTGATTGTATGCTCTTTGATATAGTGTTCTGTGTTTACATTTTACATATTTTTATCCATTTTAGTAAATATATTATTTGAAAGACTGCTTTGGGTTGTCTGCCAGTTCTTTTTGCATGTGACATATAGATGGTTAAGTGTGACCATTGTTCAAGAGCTTGATGCAGCATTAAAATGGGAAAAGGTAAGAATACCTACCGTCAAAAGTTTTAGAACACCCCATTTTTCCAGTTTTTATTGAAATTTAAGCAATTCAAGTCCAGTGAATAACCTGAAATGGTACAAAGGTAAGCGTAAACTGCTAGAGGTTAAAAAAGTTTAGGTTAGCAAAACTGCTGTAGAGAAATTGCAAAGAAAGCCAAGGTGTCAGTGAGTACAGTTTCCTACACCATCAAAAGGCACTTGGAAACTGGAGGAAACTCTGACAGGAAGAGGTCTGGCAGACACAAAGCCACAACAGAATCAGAAGACAAGTTTCTGAGGAGTCAACAGCTTGCGTGATAGGCGGCTCACAGGACAACAGCACAGAGTGACTGGCACCCTGAACCAAAGGGCTACCACAGCATTTTGCAGCGCCATGCAATACCCTCTGGTCTCGCCCTAGTTGGTCAGGAGTTCATCCTACAACAAGATAATGACCCAAAACATACCTCAGGCTATGTCAGAACTACCTTCGAGGAAAAGAACAAGACGGTAGGCTTCAAATCATGGACTGGCCAGCACAGTCTCCAGACTTAAACCCCATCGAGCTGGTTTGGGATGAACTGGACAGAAGGGTGAAAGCAAAGCAACCTACAAGTGCAACACATTTGTGGGAACTTCTGCAACAGTGTTGGGAAGAACTTCCCAAACAATATTTGATGTCCATTGTAGGAAGAACGCCATGAGTGTGTTCGGTGGTTACAGTATATCTGCAAAAGGTGGCTACTTTGATGAGTCAAAAATTTAGATTAAATTTTGTTAAACAAATGATTCTATGATTTCTTTTATCTCCAATTGTTTATTTGTTCTATGCTTTAATTTCAGAGTACATTGAGACATTAACCTGCGTAAATTTCAATAAAAACTGGAAAAATGGGGGTGTTCTAAAACTTTTGACCGGTAGTGTATACCTAAGGTCTTTCATAGAGTTTTAAATGGTTCATTTTGGATACCTGGTTAGGTGCCCTTAGGCAAAAGATATATTGTATCCCCCGCTGAAGAGAATATTATCTGAGCCTGTACATTTGGGTACGCTAGCATAAGGTTCATGGTTTGAATCCCCCCAGAACTCAAGACTAAAGGTGATTTGGACTCACAAGCAGACAGGAGGGTTACCCTGTCTGTTACCTGTTCACATTACTGCACTTGGAGGTTGGCACTGTGGGAGCAGAGGGCCTGACCTGCTGAGTGCGTTTGTGAAACCCAACAGCCTCAGCACTGCTCCCTGCTGGGGGTAGCCATCAAACTGTCCTTCACTGGAGAGTTCAGAATGATGTTGGGCATCTAGACCTTCAGGAAGAGCCCTGCCCACTACAGTAAAAAGCACTGCCATCAATCATGGGGCCAGGAGATATCACATGCCTCCCACTCCCTCAACTACTCTGACCACTGGAAGCTTGTCGAGCGCCCGGCTTCAGCCAAGCACAAAGTGCTTGAGGGCCGGTCATTAGCTCCTCAGCACCCCAGCAGGCTTGGTGACCTTGACACCAGTCGACCAGGTAATAAAGATTTACCTCAACCCGGTTAACCTATTGGAGGAGGTCGACGAAGAGTCATTCTCCAAGACCCCAGTGTTCCTGGTCCTCACCCAGGAGGATGACGAGCAGTTGCTGTCTCAGGCCACTGCCATTTGGAGAGAGCCTCTACCAGAAGTTGTTCTGCCAAAGCCGCTGCACATTATCTTTATGCCACCTCCAGTGGCTTCTCCTCGACATCAGCCCCTGGGTCAACAGTGGAGGTTGAGATGCTTCTTATGCTGTCAGTCCCACTCAACTAGGAGGCATTGTATTTCCTCATCCTCCTTATCTTCAGATGGTGACAGGCTCCGCTGGCATATGTGGCAGTGCTACAGGAAGTCCTCTGGTAGCAATGGGGCAGGATAGGCTCTAGCCCCAATCCATGTAGTCACTTGGCTGGTGCCAGTCAAACCCACAGCAGTCCTTCAGAGGCAGTTGTCGCAAACACCTGTCTCTCCACCCCTGCTGGTGTAACCGCCTCCACCACAGCCCATGCAAGGGAGCCCCAGATAAGGACTCCTGTGCTGTGACTGGCATGCCAGCTGGCATTCAATGGAAATCACCCAGTTGGATGACTCTAGGGTGGTCCATGGCGGCAAGTGGTTGAGGGCCATTTTTAATGAGTCTTCAGATGACTCTGATAGTTCCTCCACACAGTCATCAGGGACACATACTTTTGACCACAGATTGGTCAAGGAGTTGACCACCAACCATGGGCGGTGTCATTTGGGGCTCTACTCTGACTTATGTCTGAGTCCACGAATGTCCTTCTGGAGCCTGTTCAGAAAAGGGCCAAGTACCTTTTCACAGACATACTGGATAGGGATGTATCCCCAGGGGCTGCCTTTCCTGTGGCTGAGGCCATTTTAGGACCAACCGTGGAATTTTGACAGCATCCAACGTCCTGCCCGGCACACTCAGCTTGTATCACCTGCAAGTATGTGCTCCCTACCGGCTCTGTCTGGGTTCTCAGACCACCCCTCGACTGAGGGTCTGGTCCCAGACTCGGTCTTCCGGAAATCCAGAAACACTGGGGACATGGACAAGGCCCCCTGACAAGGAGTTGAAGAAGCTTGACCATGCGGCCAAGAAGGTCTACACCGCATCCTCACTTGGTCTCCATCAGCGAGATGCACCTTGATGATGGCCTATTTTGGTCGCTCCCTACTGGAAGTGCTGGATCATGTCCTCCTTCACCACCCAGCAGACAAGCAGTTGCCAGTTAAAGTGTTCAGAAACCAGGGTCAAACACTGGCTAAACACCAGCTCCAAATGGCCATGGACATGGGCAGCTCTTGTGCCCGTGCCATGGCAGCAGCCATCGCGATGTGTCTGAGGGACTGGCTGAAGTTCTTCACCTTTATGGCAGACACTCAGCATAAGCTGGTCGAAGTCCCTTTCTTGGGAACTGACCTCTTTGGTCGAGTGGTGGATGGTCACTTCACTCGGATTGAGAAATCCAGCATTAGCCTGGACTGTTTGGCTTCATCCCTGAAGGTCCAGAAGCTGAAAAAGGAGGCAATTCCGTTTCGGTCCTTGCAGCCACAGAAGCCTCAGCAGCACCAGCCCCAACAAGGGCAATACCAAGTCTGGTGTCCCAAGGCCATGTTCTCCAGCCATTGGCCAGAAACAACAGGTGGGGGTAGAGGAAGTTGTGCCCCTCCAGCCCCAGTGGTGAATGCTCCCTTTAAAATTGCTCAGTGGCAGGTCAGGGTATGTCTGCTTCCTGCCTCTCCAGTTCCTGACCCAGCTCCCAGTGGGTGGTCGACTTAATCACTTCTGTCCACACTGAGCCATCATTACTACAGACAAGTGGGTTCTCAAGGTGGTAGACAGAGGGCTGCCTCTTGATTTTGAGGCTCTCATGCCTTAGCGACTCCACACTTCAAGGGAGTCCTTGGTGTTGCAGGACATGTTTTTCACCCTCAGGGAGGTCATTGTTCAGCTCCTTGCAAAAGGAGCCATAGCCTGTGTACCAAATGCTCTGTCAAGTCAGGGGTATATGTCCAGGTACTTTCTGATCCCAAAATGACAGGGGGCTGGCACTCCACACTGGCTCTGCACAATCTCAATCAGTTCATATGAAAGCGCAATTCTGGATGGTCACTCTGAACCAGATTATACCATCCCAGGAGCAGAGCATGTGGCTTTGCTTTCTGGACCTTCAGGACATGCTCTTCTATATCCTAGTCCATCCATCCCACTGGCAGTACCTCCAGTTCCACACAGATGGGTTCTCTTATCAATTCCAGCTCATGACCTTTGACCTCTTGTCCATGCCCAGGGTCTTCACCAAGTGCATGGCAGTGGTGGCAGCCATCCTGCGGTACAAGGGCATCAGGATTTGCCCTTACCTGAATGGTTGGCTGATAGCTGGGCTGTCTAGGGAGGCCATTGAGCAGTCCAAGCATCTGGCCCTCCAGACCTGCAGAGACTTGGACCTCTTGGTCAACCCGCCAAGTCCAAACTGATCCCCCACAGGTGATTTAACTCATTACGGCAGAGCTAGACTCCCTCCATGCCAAGGCCTGCCTCCCTGTGAACCAGACACTGGACCTTACCTCCTTTGCCCAATCATTTCAGGTTGGGTACTCATACCCTGCCCAGGACTTCCTATGGCAGCTGGGGTACAAGGCATCCGGCACCAGCATGGTCAAGTGGGCCTGCTGGCAGATGCAGCACCTGCAGTGGGGTTTGGGCTGTCAGTGGTCCCAGTGCCTAAAACACTTGAACCAGCTGGTCACAGTGACCAAGCTGATGTGGAGTGCCAGCCAGTTGTGCTTGATCCCTGCACATCTGGAGGAAGAAGTCCCGTTTATCTGACCATCTCTTTCATGAAGGACACATCTCTGGTGGGGAAGAGCACATCTGGGAGACCACAGGGCCTACGGCTCCTGTTCAGCCTGGGAGTCCCATCACCACGCCAGCCTGCTGGAGCTCCTGCAGTGCAGCTAGCTTTGCCAGAATTTGCTCCTCTAGCCAGGGTCAGGGTCCTGCAAGTCCAGATGGACAACACTACAACCATCTTGTACCCAAACAGGCAGGGCTACACGCATTCCCTCTCTTGTTTTGGGAGGCCCTCCACACCTGGACCCTGTGCACAGCCTGCATACAGATCTCCTGGCAATTCATGTCAGAGCTGACAATCAGCTGATAGACACTCTTAGACAGGTGGAGAGATGCTGCACCGAATGGTCCCTACATCAGAAAGTGGTGTACACTTGTTCTCCTGTGGCGCACCTCTAGTGGATCTGTTTGCCTCCAGGGAGAATGCCAAACTGAAGCGCTTTTGTACGCCCACAGTCCAAGATACTGATGGATGCATTTGTGAGACCCTGGACCTCAGGCCACCTGTACGGCTTTTGTTCTTTCCCAGTCCACAAGGTGGTGGTCAAGGCCAAGAAGGACAAGGCATGGATGATCCTGATAGCTCCAGTCTGACCTCACCAGTTCTGGTACCTGGATTTTCTCAGCCTCAGCAGCAGACCTCTGTGGCAGTTGCCTTTTACCTGAACCTTCAGTCCCTCTACTTGACAGCCTGGTTCCTGAGCAGCTGGAGTTCCAGGCTTTGAGTCTTTCAGAGAATGTGCTCCACATTGTTGAGGTCTCCTGAAAAGAGTCCATTCGCCAGTGTTATGCCTTTAAATGGAAAAGTTGACTTACCAGTGCCACGCCTTTAAATGGAAAAGAGTTTCCATTTGGTGTCAGGGCAGAGAGCTTGATCCCTTTTCCTGGCCTATGGATAGTATCCTTGAATACCTTCTGGTCTCTTTCCCAGTTGGGGCTGCAAGCGATGACCTCAAGGTACACCTTACTGCTGTCTCAGACACTGAATGTGGGCTGGTATGTCAACAGCTGGGGAGAAAGTGGTCAGGCACTTTTAATGGCCTGACACCTGTCCCTCCAGTGTGAACCACCTCCACATTGGGACTTATTGTTGGTATTGGCCATGCTTGGGGCAAGCCTTTGAGCCTATGCACAGGTGTGAGATGTCACTCCTGTCATGGAAGACTACTTTCTTGGTGGCTATCACATCACCCGAAAGACTGGTGAGCTCTCAGTGCTCTTGGTAGAGTCTCCATATCATCTTCCACAGGGATAAGGTAGTCCTTTGACTGCACTTGAAGTTCCTCCTGAAGGTTGTGTCGGAGTTCCACCTTAACCAGGTGATGAACTTTACAGTATATTTTATGGACCCATCTTCAGATGCCAACTGCAGGCTTCATACTCTGGCTCTATGCTAGCACACAGCTGAACTTCAGGGTGAGGATCGCCAGCTATTTATCATATATGCTGAATCCACACCTGGCAGACTGGCAGCAAAGGGAAGCTTGGCAGGTGGATTACATCCTACATCAACCTCTGCTGTAGGTTGCCCGTTAGGGAGCCTCCCATAGATCTTAGGGCTCATTCCACCAGACATACTGCTGTCTTGCTGGCTGCTTTCAGGAACAACCCTATTCAGGAGATCTGCAGGGCTGAAGCCTGAAAGCACACAGCTTCATCTCTCATTACAGCATCGACTTGGAGTCTTATCGGGATGCTGCTTTGGGACCTTAGTTCTCCGATCTGTGCCAAGTAGGAGTGCACGCCTTGCCTCCTCACGGAGAGCTGCTGGACAGTCTGCCATCATGTGGATAAGTAAACCATATCCACGCCCCTAGAAAAATGGGTTACCTGTAATCATAGTTGTCTAGGAGTGGTATACGATTCACATCCACACCACCCACCTGGCCCCCCCCGGCAAGTGGTACTTGAATCCCTGCCTCCGGCTTGCAAGATCTGATGTCACGGGGTGAAGCTGGAGGATATACTGCCCAGGTGATGGGAGGAGCTTAGCTTGAAGACGTTCTGAGAAAGCAGCACTTTGTTGGAACTGTCATGTGGATGTGAACCATATACCAATCCTAGAACTGCGGTTACAGGTGAGCAACCTATTTTTTCTTTGTCTCCATGGAAAGAGGTTTCTCTTAGTTTTCATTTTACAGCTGTAATGAGAACAAGCCAAACCACAAGACTTCAAGGTGGAACCCCACGGTTTGTTCCTAACTATGGAATGCCTGCAGTGGCTACTCTTACATTGAGGTTATTGCCAAAATTGGCTCCATTAAAGCGCATCCATCGCAGTGACAGAGCTAGAGGGTGGCTGGGGGGGGGGGGTTGCCCCTCCTGGCTGCCCCAGTGTGAGTAGTGGTGCCCCACCACCATTTTTATTCACTGTTTAGTGCTCATTATGGAGATCATGATTGGCTGAATTCTGCCCCCCCCAGCTCCCAGATACTCCCAAACCTGGCTTTGCCACAACGTCCATGTAGATAATTCACAGGTGATCAAAAAGAGCATGCTGCAGGAGTACCTCGCAACTCCCAAACTGTAAACAGATTCCAAAAACTAATATGCTGTATCCTTGTTTATTCACAAAGTTCAAATTACATTTCTGATGAGCGATGCTACTAGGTTTGTGGCAAGTCACAACAAACAGAGTCCAGTGCAGTGCCCCACCCCCACCCCCCATGGTAAATAATCTGTGAAGTTAAACTTTCTTTGTCTAAAATGGCTATTTTCTTACTTTTATCTCCATGGAAAAGGGTTTCTTTTCATCTTCATTTTACAGTTGCAATGTGAACAACCCAAACTACCAGATGCAAGGTGGAACCCCACAATTTGGTCCTAACTTTAAAATGTCTGCAGTGCGCTACTGTTAGAGAGCATTGCCTAAATTATCTCCTTTAAAAGTAAAGTGCTTCCACCTAGATAATTCACAGCTGATCCAAGGGAGCATGCTACGGGGGTGTCACACAATTACCAAACTCTAAACAAATTCCAAAAACTAGCACACTCTACCCATGTTTCTTCACAAAGTTCAAATTGCATTTCTGATGAGGGATGTTAACTGGTTTTGTGGCAAGTAACTGTGAGCAGAGTCCAGTGCACCCCCCATGATAAATCTGAGAAGTTAAAATTTCTTTCTGCCTAAACTGACAATTTTCTTAGTTTTACCTTCATGGAAAAGGGGATCTTACTTCAAGAAACAGCTCTTGCAGCAGGTTACACCACTAGGACTGAAGCCGGCAGGTGCTAGGACTCCACAGAAATTTTCTAGCTAGCAGTATTCAGTGGGGACCATCTCCGACGTCGGTCCCGCCCCCATCAGACATAGTACATAAGGAGGTGGTGCCCCGGAATCCCCAGTTCTTTTCCTGCCGTCAACTCACCAGCATCAGCCTCTCAGTCTCTACCTGGCCTGTGACGGCAAGAAACTCTCTGAGTAGTTTCTACAAAACTGATGTCCTCTCCAACTCCTTCTTCTGAGGCACACCTTTCCAAGTGTGCCTGTGGAAAAACAGATCGTTCAGGATCCTCATTCATCCTGCCTGCGGTGCTTAGGCCCGGACCATGACACCAAGGCCTGCTTCTTTTGTCAGGGGTTCAACAGCTGCACCAGGATCCACCGTCAGAAGGCACTTCAGGCATACCTTTTAGAAGAAAAACTTAGCAGGATGGATAAAGAACCTTCCTCCAGGGGAGATTCTTCATCGAAGGACCATAAACACCGGGACAAGCACTGGGAGAAAGCAAGGTCCAGATCCCCGAACAGGGCTTCGGACTCGCATAGCTCAGGCTCCACCCGATCTGACCATTCTCCATCCAGGGCTCGTTCTCAGCCCCCTCCAGTTAAGGTCAAGGCTACAGGTGGTTCTTCGACTTCGCTTCAACCCATTAAGACTTCTAGGCCCTCGGCTTCCTCCACTCCCTCTCGGGCCTCTTCCAAGTCTTCCGAATGACACAAGTCTTCCTCTACTGCCCGACATCGGGACCCCGACTCCAGATCGGTCTCCCAGCCTCCAAGGGGTCCGGATCTACCACCAAGGAAGACAAAAGACCTGACGTCCCTAAAGCGGATGACAGACCCGACGTCAGCCAAGCACCCGAAGTTGGCCAGGCATTTGCCGGAGCCAAGGACACCAGCCAAGCACTAGACACCGGCCGGGCGTTCGCCAGACCCGAAGTCATCAGCCAAGCGACCGACGTTGGCCTCACGCTCACCGGAGCCGAAGACCGCCCCCCAGTCACCGGTGGACACCGGTCGCAGGGACTCCATGGAGGAGGACATGACATTGCCTGAAGACCAGGTGGGTGACACAGAGGATGCAGAGCTTCCGAGGGAAATTTCGTCCAACCCGGAGACACCAGTGAACCCGACGCCTGACCCCGGCGACAGACCACCAGCGCCAGGCCCATCGTCCGGCTTGAACATACAAGAGGTAAAGGATCTCTTTAATTTCTGGTGGGACACCATCCGAAAAGACGTGATCCCTGTAAAACCTCCTTCTCCACCTACTCCTTCACCTCCTACGCCCCCTCCTCCACCACAGAGGCCAGCAGGATGATCACCAACCCCTAAGGAGCAGACTCCACCTCCTAGGGGTAGATCCAAGGATCAGAGAAGGCCTACCTCAAGATCTCCCTCAGGGTCTCCCAGTCCCAAGCGACCCAGACGTTGTCGGTACACTCCATCAGGGGAGGATTCCAGATCGGATACCTCGGACATCTCCAGATCTCCTTCTCCACTCAGCATCCCATCATCTGACCCACAAGACCTACCCAGGTCACCTCCGGATGAACCTCCTTCTCTGAGATCATGAGGCACATCCAGGACAACATGGGATGGGATGCTGAAGATCTCGATCCCAAGAGACAGCGCCTTGCCCGTTATCTTCGGCAGAAGGATCCAAAGCCTGTGGTAGTGCCACCCTTGGTGAACGCAGCACGGAAGCGTCACCAAGGCTGCGTGAGTGTCCGCACTCCACCCCGTTGTGCCGAAAGTTGACCACCTGTACAAGGCCCGAAGAGGCCAGTACCTGGCTCAACAACCTCTGGCTGACTCCCTGGTCATTACGGCCTCTCATGACCAGTCCCAAAGACCGCAGCATATGAGCACATAGCCACCGGACCAGGAATCCAAACAGCTGGATGCCCTGGGGAGGCGCATGTACGGCTGCTACATGCTCCATCAGGTCCCTGAACTACCTATCTCACATGGTACAGTTTCAGAATGCCCTGTGAGAACAGGGCCAGGACATTGTCGACAAATTACTGGATGGCGATCAGAAGGCGGAGCTCTAAACCTCCTCTGCACAGGGTCTGATGGGAACCAGCGTTACAAGCTGCATACGATTCTCATGGACTCGTCTGCCAGAGCTGCAGTTTCGGCATCTGTCTCGAGACACTCTTGGATCCGTGTCTTCGCTTTACCCTGGATGTACAGAAGAACATTCTTGATGTCTCATACAATGGCAAAGTACTATTTGGTGAACCTTGAGAAGGTTATCACCAAGCTCCAGGACGCTGGGAAGGCAGGCAGGTCTGTACAGGCCATGTACAGATCAAGACCTGGTTCCTTTCGTAGGAACCAGAGCCATTTTCACAGCTGGCAACAATGGCAGCAGCCACGTTCCGGACAGCAACAATGGGGCACTTTTCAGCGTAAAGCCCAGGCCAAGTCTTCCCCATGCAGAGGCCAGCGTTACACCAAACTGGGCCAGCCTGCAGGGACCAGTGCTGCCACAGCAAGACTCCTTCCCAGCTCCCACCCCTCCTCTGGATCAATGGGCACAAAAGGTTGGGGGTCGCATCGCTCGCCACTTTTCAGGGTGGCAGTCGATTACCGCCGACCGGTGGGTTCTTCAATTGGTCATGAAAGGCCACTTCATAGAATTTCTCAACCACCCACCGTCAAGACCTCCCCTGCTTTCCCGTTATTTGGGTCAGCACGCCCTGCTCATACAGCAGGAGGTGCTCGTGCTTCTCAGAAAAGAAGCTATGGAGCACGTACCGTGGAACCAAAGAGGTGCAGGTTATTATTCTCACTTCTTTCTGATTCCCAAGAAGACAGGGCACCTCCGTCCGATACTGGAGCTCAGTGACCTCAACGCTCAGTCCTATACAAATGCTTCCATGGTGACCTCTGAGGTCTGATACCCATGCTCAAGCAGGGCACCTTCCTAGCGTCCTTGGACATGCAGGATGCTTACCTGCATATACCCATCGCTCAAGTGCACAGGCAGTTTTTGTACTTCGAGTGTCAGGGTCACCATTATCAGTTGCAAGTCCTCCCATTCGGACTGTCATCGGCACCTCAGGTATTCACGAAGTGCATGGTGATAGTAGCGGCGACTCTGAGGAGACAAGGCCACTACGTGTTCTGCTACTTGGACGACTGTCTTCTCATGGCGCCCTCTCGGGAGGCCCTGATGTCCGCCATTCATTGTACTCAGTCTCTGTTTGAGACGTTGGACATCATTATCAATCAAGAGAAGTCATGCCTGGTTACGTCACAGATTCTGCAGTTCATAGGCGCAGTTCTGGACACCATCCAGGGGGAAGCTTTTCTACCCCAGGACCGAACGGAACACATCAGATCCCTCATCAGGGACATCTTGGCAAAGAAGGCCATCCCAGCCAGACTGGTCCTTTGCCTGCTCGGACACATGGCCGCAGCCATTGCAACAGTTCCACTAGCCCATCTCCACATGCGGGTGACTCAGTGGATGTTATGGGTCCAGTGGGATCAAAAGCAAGACCATCTGCAGCTTCCAATTCAGATCATGAAGGCCGTAATCCGGGATTGGCAATGGTGGCTAGATTCAAGAATCTCTCAGTGGGGTCCCTTCACTGCACCATCTCCAATTGTGACGCTTCCACAGATGCCTCAGGGCTCGATGGGGAGTACACCTTGACGGTGTCTGGTCTCAGGGCCTGTGAACAGCCCAAGAGACTCATCTCCACATAAATATCCTGGAAATGAGAGCAATTCTTTACGCCCTGCAGGCTTTCCAGTTGGAGATTCTACTGGGTACTCTTCTGTTACAAACAGACAATTCCTCGGTGATGTATTACCTCAACAAACATGGAGGCACCCATTCCTACCCACTTTGCAGGGAGGCCATGAGGGTGTGGGATGGGGTTTTACAACACGGCACAAACCTTATTGCTGTTCATGTACCAAGGGTGGACAACGTCATTGCAGACAGCCTGAGTCGCTCTCAGGCCAGAGTCCATGAGTGGGAACTACTCCAGAAGGTAGTAGAGGATCTGTTTCACATATTTGGTACACCAGAGTTAGACCTTTTCACGTCCCCATCCAACGCAAAACTGCCCAATTGCTGCTCGCTAGATCCAGGGCCTTGTGTTTTCTGGCGAGACACGTTGTCCTTCTCCTGGTCGGGCAGATTCCTTTATGCCTTTCCCCCTTTTACGTTGATCCAGAGGGTCCTTTTTTGAAACTTCACAGAGAGCAAGCGACGCTGATACTTATCGTGCCGTTTTGGCCCAGGCAGATATGGTTCCCTCTACTACATCAGCTATCCCGGGAACCTCCAGTGCCTCTGCCAATCAGGTCTCACTTGTTGTCTCAGGAGGTGGGCTCCTTGGTCCATCTGAACTTTCATTCACTGAACCTGCAGGCTTGGCTCCTAGAGACATAGCCATTATGCGCTACGGGGTCTCGCCAGAGGTAGCAGACATTCTAGCGGCTGTTAGAAAACTGGCCACTCATGCTACTTACGCCATAAAATGATGCAGATTTTGCCTCTGGGCTCAAGCGCGGGGGGTTTCGCCAATGGATTGTCCAGAAAGGTCAGTCTTGGACTACCTCCTGTCTCTTTTTCAGGCAGATTTGGCCTACTCCTCGATAAAAGTACACCTTTGTGCCATCTCAGCCTGTCACACTCCTATAGGCCAATGTCCTATATCCCAGTTGGACACGAGCCTTCCTGAGAGGTATCCTCCACCTTAGACCTCAGATCAAAGATCCTATTCCGCCTTGGGATTTACCCTTTGTCCTGAGCAGCTTATTGCCACCTATTGAGCCAGCTGAGGACTCGCGAGCTACGCTTTCTTTACTTGGAAGACGTTGTTTTTAGTTGTCACATTTCGCCAGAAGAATTTTGGAGTTTCACGCACTGATATGCAAAGAACCTTATTTGGTTTTCCACCAGGACAGGGTATCTCACGGACCAATCCGAAGTTTCTGCCTAAGTTTCTGCCTAAGGTGGTCTCTGCTCTCCTCTTAATCAGGACATTGATCTACCAGTGTACTTCCTAAATATTGTAATCGAGGAGAGGCCCTGTTGCACACTTTAGATGTACATAGGTGTCTTCAATACTACCTGACCAGAACCAAACACCGAAAAATCTGATCAGCTTTTTGTCTCCTTCGCCAACAGGATGATGGGAGCTTCCATTTCCAAAAGTCGCTGTCCAGGTGGCTCATATATTATTGTATCACGCTCTGTTACCAGAAGTGCAACAAACCCTTACTGGCTCGGTTAAGGTCATTCCACAAGGAGGGGTGGCTACCTCCTTTGCAGCCTTAAAGAACGTGTCCACCTCAGCCATCTGTGCAGCAGCTACTTGGAGCACTGTGCACACCTTCATCAGGCATTATAGTCTGGACGTTGCATCGAGGTGAAGAGCAGGTTTTGGTCTAGCAGTTCTTCAAGGACTTCTGTCCTAGGCTTAGGTTCTACTAAGGATTTCTACCTTCCCTCCTCCCAGTGTTGTGGGATTTCCAGTATTGCTTGTGAATCAGCCCTAATGGTGTAACCTACTGCAAGAGCTGTTTCTTGAAGTAAGATAGTACAGTTATGTAAGAAGTTACCGTAACAGCAGATCTTCGAGAACAGCTCTTGCAGCTGGTACTTTCCCCTCCCACCATCCCCGCTGGTGGTAGATTTTTTTGTTCCGATATCCTTCTCCTAGGATCAGGTGTTCTCAACACCACTCTGATTGCCATTTGATAGCGGATCCTCAGTCTTCTTTTCTGATGTCATCCAGTGGCCGGGAGTCTCCGGCGGGAGAACTGTGGATTCTGGGGGACCACCTCCTTATGTACTATGCCTGACATCGGGGGTGGGACCAACATTGGGGGTGGTCCCCGCTGAATACTGCTAGCTAGAAAATTTCCGTGGGGTCCTGGCGCCTGCTGGCTTCAGTCCTAATGGTGTAACCTGCTGTACTTTCTCTTTATTTTACAGCTGTAATGTGAACAAGCCAAACCACCAGACACCAAGATGGAACCCTATGGTTTGGTCTTAACTGTGAAATGTCTGCAGTGGCTACTGTATATACATTGCCTAAATTTGCTTCTTTGGAGTAATTTGCTTCCACCTTGGTAATTCACAGGTGATCAGGGGAGCATGCTGCAGGAGTACCACACAACTCCCAAACTCTAAATAAATTCCAAAATTAGCACCTCTACCCTTGTTTTACTCAGAGTTCAAATCACATTTCTGATGAAGGGTGCTACTGGTTTTCTGGCAAGTAGAGTCCAGTGCAGCGTGCGTGCGTAGCACGCACGCACACACACACACACACACACACACACACACACACACATGGTAAATCTGAGAAGTTAAAATTTCTGCCTACCTTAATTGGCCATTTTCTTACTTTTGTCTCCATGGAAAGGGGTCTTCTTGGACATAAAGTCTTCACCACTCTTTCACACTGATGGGATCTATGCCAGAGGTACTAGGACCAGAAGTTTTCAGAAGAGACCAGCCTGAGGTAGAAGCTGCAAGGAAGTGGCACCAAAAGCTAGGCTTGGCGCTGTATAGGCTACCTTGGCATCGACCCTCCAACTGCCTTCATTCCTTTTCCTGCCGAGTGCTCTTCAGTAATGATGACGCCCACTGGGAGTCAAAACTTCTTGTCTGTACGACAGCAGCTATAGTTTTGTTTTAGTTTATAATAGTTTATTGTTTTCTAGAGAGGAATAAAGTAAATAATTAATTTTATTTAAATACATTCACCAGAAGTCTTCAGCCCTCCTTCGATTGAGTCAACCATGAGTCGGGTAGGGAGGTTTCGCATGAAAGCTGTTCAGTCAGCTGGGCTGGGTCTGGTCTGCCTCCGTCTACGGGGGGGGTCTGACTACATGCAATCTAGTGCTCGTGGGGATGGGCGGTCTCCTTGAAAGCACAAAAAGCAGCAGTCGCATTCTTGGCACTGCTCAACCTCAAGCTCTTCTTCGGCCACCCAGTCGAAATAGAAACGGCACTGCTCAAGGTCACTTTCTAGTACGTCTGCGTGTTGATCGTCAGTTATCAGGGATAGGGCCACTCTTCAGCTTCTGTTCCTGATGCCCAGCATCCTTGACTGTGGAGCCCCTCCCCACCTGATGGAGGGTCTTCCAGAGAGCAGTTTCACCATTGGGCTGCTCAAATGAGCAGTGGGTGCGGAGGTTGTCCCAGCTACCTGAGCTGGCTAGTCCATCGCTGGGGCCTCTCGGCCTCGAACTGGCAGGCCAATTGGTTGGGACTCCCTAGTTGTGCAACACCTTTGGTGCCATTGACACCACGTTCTGGTGTCTATCCCCCTCACATGGCTGCGGCACAGGGGTCCACACCAGTGCCTTTATTTCCTGCTGAATTTCTTCTCCTTTCTTCTAGGTTGGAAACTTCTACTGTGGCACTGCTGCCTGCGGTGCCAGCTTCCCAGGCACTGCATCCCTTGCTGGGGCTGCACTCGGTGCTGCCTGTGTTCTTAGCGCCACCTCTTGGGGGGGGGACCAGGAGCTTTTGTAGTGTCACATGGGGGTCAGAGGTTTTCAATGCCGATTCTCTGCTCCTCTCCTTCTTTTCATCACTTTCCTATCTATTCAGTCCCTTGTGGACTGGCAGGGATGATGTTGAACCTGATCCTGATCTTCGATTGGGGGATGACGGAGATGATGACGCCACCCTTGGGGCAGGGACTAAACCCCTTCCTACAGAGCCTTTTATCGAGGACCTTTCCTTTAAGTCTCTGCTCAGAAATGTAAATCTCTCTCTCTGTCTTGATCTCTATTCTCTCTCTCTCTCTCTCTCGACTTCGGAGGTCGATCCTGGGAAATTCCTGCGTCTACAGCATCTGGATATTCCTGTGGAACTAACTCCTCTGGTGCAGCCCTCTTTGATACTCTCTCACAGATGGTGTGGGATAATCTGGCACTTATTCCTTCTGTGGCAAAGTCCATAGATAGTTAATATGCCCCTCCTAATGATAGACCTATTCTGGTCTCTCAAGCCTTTGCTGATGCCACGTGGTTCTGTCAGACAAGAATCTACAGTACATCCATTAACAAAGAATCTCACAAGATCAACACCTTGGGTAAGTGAGTTTGCTGCTTCCACCTTTGCATGTGCATGCTACTTACCAGGGCTATTTCTCTCAGTATGAGTATACCCTCTGGCATTCGCTCAAGACTATGGTAGAAGCTTTTCCTGACTCAGAGGTTAATTCAGAGCTCCTCCAAACCATCACTAGAGGCACTGAATCCAATAATCAACAGATTAAGGCTGCTATGGATGCCTTTGACACTGCCTCCAGAGCAGCATCAGCTGGTATCTGTACCCGTCGCCACTCTTGGTTACACACCTCAGGTTTCACCAGTGATGCCCAACAAAGAGTTATGGCCTTGCCTTTTGATGGCATGTGCCTGTTTGGCCCCCATACTGAGCAAGCACTAGAGGCCACTCAGAAAACTAGGTCAACCATTAAAATGGCTAGACCCCCTCCCGCAGCTCCTCAAAGGAGTGGGAGCAGGCGTCAGTTTCAAACCGTCAGTCCTTTCATGGTAAGGGCAGAGGAGGCTTTAACAGAAACCAGACTCCTCAGCCGCAAAAAAAAATGCAGCAGAAGGCACAGGGCCCTAAAGCCCCAGTGCCACCCTCTGAGATTCGGCCCAGGTCCCACCTCCTGCTCTCCAAGGGGGACCCTTCCTTGGCAGAAGGAGGACATCTGACACTGTTCTTTGATCAATGGAAATCGAGCACCTCAGACAAATAGATGCTCAGGATTATCCTCGAGTGATACTCCTTAAACCTGTCGGAAATCCTTCCGGATCATCCACCCAAATGACAGCCCAAGCTGTCTGTCTCTCATCCAGACCTTCTTGCTTCTGAAATCCAAGGCCTTCTGAATAACAGGGCAGTAGAGATAGTCCCAGTGGAACAGTGAAACACAGGTTTCTACTCCCATTACTTACTGGTTCCAAAGAAAACAGGCAGTATGCACCCTATTCTCGACCTCAGAAAGTTGAAGAAGTTCCCTTACAAGGAAAAGTTCAAGATGATTTCACTTGGCACTCTGCTGCCTCTGATTCATCGGTACGATTACCTAGCCTCCTTGGACATGCAGGATGCCTAGCAACACATTCTTGTGCACCCAAATCACCACAAATACCTCAGATTTGTGGCACTGGGTCAACACTGCCAATTCCAAATCCTGCTCTTTGGGCTATCCTCGGCGCCTCAGGTTTTTACAAAGTGCTTTGCAGTTCTTGTGGCACACCTAAGAAAACTTGTATTCAAGTATTTTCATGTCTGAACAACTGGTTTCTTGCCAGTCCCTCCAGACAACAGACTCTGGAAGCTGTATCCATGACTTCAAGTTTCCTCATGTCCATGGGAGTCCTGCTAAACTTGGGAAAGCCACAGCTACAGCCCTCTCAGAAGCTCCTTTTCATAGGAGCCCTTCTGGATACCTCCAGTGTGAAAGCCTTCCTTCCGGAGGGCAGAAGGAGTGGCATCCTTCTGATGGCCCGCTCAGTCAGAGAACACTGCTCAGTTCAGGCTCTCTCAATGCAACAGATGCTGGGTCTCATGGCAGCCTCAGTGTTTACTGTTCCTCTGGCTAGGCTTCACATGAGAACTACCCAGTGGATGCTCAGTGCTCAGTGGTCGCCAACCGCACACCTTCAGTCCTTTCGCATACAGGTCATGGAACCATTGAAGCGGTCACTCACCTGGTGGTCTCAGGAGGACAACCTTCAGGTAGGCTATCCCTTCACCCCTCCAGATCCCCAGATCTCCATCACCATGGATGCATCCTTGTTGGGATGGGGAGATCATTGCAAGGGTCTCCACATGCAAGGTCATTGGAGTCAGGATGAATCTCAGCTTCACATAAATGTTCAGGAAATGAGAGCCGTCCTTTATGCTGTTCGGACTCTGAAATACATACTTTGTCACAAGATCATTCTCCTTCAAACAGACAACAAAGCTGTGATGTACTACATCAACAAGCAGGGTGAAATACACTCTTACCCCTTGTGCAGGGAAGCGATGAGAGTGTGGGAATGGTGCCTGGAGCACGAAGCCCTGATCCAAGCAATTTACCTGCTGGGAGTTCAGAACGACTTGGCAGATCATCTCAGCAGAACGGAGGCAGATCCTCATGAGTGGTCCCTCAAGATAATCGTCGTACACTCACTCTTTGATGAGTGGGGAACTCCAGACCTGGACCTTTTTGCATCCCCACTCAATGCAAAACTGCCTTTCTTCTGCTCCAGAAATCCAGGACCTGACGTTTTTTTGTCAGGATGCATTCAGACTGTGGTGGACAAAACGCTTTCTATACGTATTTCCACCTCTTCCCTTAGTTCAGAGGGTGCTGCTCAAACTAGAGGCACAGAGGCAGAATGATTCTCATTGCCCCGTTCTGGCCTCATCAGATCTGGTTTCCACTGATCAACAGATTGTAATAAACA
Organism: Neoceratodus forsteri; assembly: GCA_016271365.2. Classification (NCBI taxonomy): domain Eukaryota; kingdom Metazoa; phylum Chordata; order Ceratodontiformes; family Ceratodontidae; genus Neoceratodus; species Neoceratodus forsteri. The sequence continues at coordinate 273,442,146 of CM028133.1, forward strand.
TCACTGAAACCACTTCCAATTTAGATGAACCTGATGACCCAGAGTCCAGTAGTCCATCCCAACCTGATGTCGCTTCACTTCCATGTCTGGCTCCTGAGGAGATTGAGGTGAACAGGTTTAACATATCCCGCAGGGTTTCTGATATCCTCTTGGCGGCATGCAAGCCTGCTACATGGCAGATCTACATGGCAAAATTGAACCGTTTCTCCATCTGGTGTGCAAAATCCTCTTGGAACCCCTTTTCCTGCCCACCTAGCAAGGTGCTGGAGTATCTTCTAGACATGTCAAACACAGGTCTCCAATACTCCACCATTAAGGTTCACCTTTGTGCAATTTCAGCTCATACACTCCATGTCCCTGGCTCAACTTCCTGTAGTCAAGAGATTTCTTAAGGGCATTTTACATACCAGGCTACCAATCAGATGACCAGTAGCAGCCTGGGACATTAACCTTGGTTAGACATGCTCACCCATAAACCTTTTGAGCCCTTGGCTCGTGTGATCTTAAATTTCTGACTTGGAAGATGGCCTTTCCTGTGGCCATCACTTCTGCCTGCAGAGTGTCAGGAATACACGCTTTGGTCATGGATCCTCCAGGTACGGCATTTCACAAAGACAAAGTGGTTCTCAGAACCCACCCTAAATTTCTCCCCAAGGCTGTCTCAGAAATCTGAGTCAGCCATTGGTCCTTCTTACTTATTTTGCAAACTTCCAGAATGAGGGAAAGCATACTCTGCATTCACTGGATGTGAAGAGAGCCTTATGCTTCTACTTAGGACAAAGGAAATCCACAAGTCTAAACAACTGTTTATTCCTTTAGTGAGGCTCAGCTGGGCCAGCCTGAAGCATCCGGTGTATTTCTGCATGGATAGTAGCTTGCCTTTGCCACTGCTACTCCATGGCACAGGTCAAGCTAGAAGGCATAGTATACGCTTATTCTACCAGAGCAGTTGCGCTCTCTGGCAGAACTCTGTAACATCCCCATTGCAGACATTCACAATGTAGCCACCTAGAGCCCCGTGCACACTTTTGTCAAGCACTCCTTGGATGTCCATGCCAGACAGCATCAGTCTTTGGCAGGACAATCCTAATGGACTTCTGTCCTAAAGTGAGCTCCTTTTCTCTCCTGCCACCCGTCTTGGGGGATTATTTAGCTTGGTACTCTCCCATCAGTGTGAATGAGTGGTGGAGAATTTATGTCCAGGAAGATATGTAAATTATGTATCTACCGTAATTCTTGATCTTCTTGGACGAAGTCTCCACTACTCATTCACACGCCCACCCACCATCCCCCGAGCTCACTTATCTGTGTCTTGGTCTTCACTCCTTCGATACCAGGGCTGCGAAGACTGTTGTGTTGACCCTTCTTACACGGGTCATTTGGAATAACTTATGTCCAACATAGGTTAGTTTTTACTAGGTTAGTTTACGCTGCACCTCCTCTGAAAAAAAAGGTATGGAGGCAGTGGGAGGGTCGACGCTAAGGTAGTCTATACAGTGCAAGCCTAGCTCGACTAGTGTGCTTCTCGTGGCTCCCAAGCCGTTGCCAGCTCTGAAAATATTGCTCCTGCTGGTCCTAGCACCTCGGGTAGATCCCATCAGTGTGAATGAGTGGTGGAGACTTCATCCAAGAAGATCAAGAATTAAGGTAGGTAAATAATTTACATTTCTTGCAGTTTTCCTTTTATATCTGCAATGTGAACAAGTCAAATCACCACTTGCCAAGGTGGAACCCCAAGGCCTTACCCCTCTTTGTAGCAGAATTAGGTTTACTCATATGTTGGAACATGTAGTACCCTTTAAAGAGCAACTGTCATCATAACTGTACATGTTTCTCCTTTATCATTTGCATTGTCACCAGCATCCCCTCACTAATAGCAATGTTTCAGACAGTATTTTTCAGATCTGTTTAAAATCTGAGTTTTAGTTTAAGATTGCGACCGCTCACCCGGTATAGATGAGGGTGTGCATCTCCATGCATGTTCCCTGTGATGTCAAGTTGGGAACATCCTCACTGCTCTTCCACAGTCTACACAGTACAAGTATTGCTGGTAGTAGTAGTAGCATGCATTAGGAAAATCCTTGATTTTTGAATGTGTGGCAATGAAAGATAAAATCTTACACTGAGGGGATGTTTTCTGTGAATATTTTGCTCCCTACAGTGTTTTTGATAAACTGGGCAATATTGAATTTCATGCTGTGTTTCCATGGTTCAGATCAACTGTCAAGACTGAGTACATACTGGGAAGGGGAAATTCCATGGTATCCTTGAAATAGCCTATTTCATTGATTTAGTAGCCAGCACTGAGGGACTGGATTATTAAATGTCTCAGTATTGTGCTAGGGTAGCACATTGCATGGGAGAGACATGAGTGCGAGGAGTGCCTCACTAGTTTTCAGCTAGCCAGTGTCACTGAAATGCAAGCCACAGGCTACAGCAAAGGAATGATAGAAGCAGAAATGGAGTACATGTCAACCAGTAAAATCACACTGTGGCAGAAGAAAATTTATCCTAAGAAAAATTAGATATCTAAAGAAAGGTGTTATTTATTAGCTGTACATGGCAATCCTGAGATAAAACAGAGAGACAACTGCTCAAAACTGGCAGAAAAATTTATTTTATTTATTTATTCATGACTTTGATAACCGGGTAGGTGTACTGATCCAAAGGACCGTTTTCAGGCACGACTCGGGCCAAGTAGGCACGAGGCGCAAGATTAAAAATATAATACAATGGATACATAGTAAAACACGGTGGATACATTCAAATACAGGGTTAGGTAGGTAAAGGGGTACAACAGTTGGTATTGATAGTGGTATAAATACAGCAGGAAATATAAGTACACAAAAGAACACTACAGACCACAATAAGGACAGCTGACACAAGAAAACACACAGAACTGACTAGTATTCCTTTATTAGTGAAGACTGAGCAAAAGATATAGAAAACCTTTGCATAAGTGTTAAAATAATTACTTATTTGGTTGTACTGTCAGGAATGAGCCACAAGAGAAAATGTTAGCTACGAAAGTGGAGTGGCAGTTAAATTGCAAATTATTAGAAATAGGGACCACACAAGGATAATTGATTAAATAAAAAAAATAACTACAAGACAGGTGTTGGGTCAATACAAACACACAGAGATAAAGAGATGTTGAGGTACACTGACAGAAATACAATGTAAACTTTCAGAAAATGCCCCTTGAATGCAATACTACTCGAATCTGCTGTCTCCCGCTCTAGCGTTCCCAACTTGACATCACAGCACTGGCAGAGCAGGAGAGGCAGTATCAGGAAGTCCAGGCAGTGTTTGGTGCATGCGTCTGTGAAAATGAAACAAAAACACCATCGAATAATACAAAATCAATTGCTGCCAGCAAAGAATCATTTTATTTTCCCATTTGGGTCCGAGACTGACCACAGCATAAACATAAGTGCTCTGATGACAGTTGCTCTTTAAAATACTGCACAGTCACAGATGTACGTGTAATACACAATGGCCTAACTCACAATAGCCATTTATCTTCAAGAGTGAGGGAGAACAACAATAACTCATGAGTGGCAGAGTAACAAATGAGATCTTTGGGGGTATCTCAGTCATCAGGTTACACCATAGGAACCTTCGCCGTTGGTGAAGGGGAATCCACACAGAAGATTTTCAGCAGTATAACTGGGCTGCCTATGCTGTCTACGTCCACCAACATCACTAACCCTATGAGGTGTGGGTGGCCCCACTTCCTCCTCAGTTCTTTCCTGCCATCAACTTGTAAGCACAGTCTCCGAGGAAGCTTCATCACAGTGTTTGCACCTTTTTTCGGCCTACAGCCGCTTTTTTTCCTACAACGTTTACCTAAATCTCTTTATAGAGATTTTTTCCTTTTTGTCTATGTCGAGAGTTAATCCTTCTTCTCTTTTCTGTTGTTGTCACTGCAGAAAGAAGATTGCCTCTACATATGAACACTCTGTTTGTGTCTGCTGTCTTGGGCCTGACCACGACATCTCCAACTGTGAGCTCTGCCAGAAGTTTAATCAAACCACCCTCGGGCGACACAGGAAAGCTGTAAAACTATTCACAGAATAACCGGTAGTCAGCTCAGGGCAGGGGTCCTCTGGGGCCACGGCCACTCAGTCGCCCACCGGATCTTCAAGCTCCCAGGTCACCAGGGCCTGAGACGAGTCCTCAGGGGAAAAGTCACAAAAAAGATCAGGATCGCAACCGCTCCCCCAAGTGGCCATCCCATTCCCCATTGGCCTCTCTTTCTTCGGGGTGCTCTACATTGGCAGCAGCTGCCAAGACAAAGAGACCAGCTATCCAGGTCTCTGTTCCTACCAGACCCATACCAACAGCTTCATCGCCTGACTCACAGGGTGCTCGGCCATCAACCTCCGGGTCGTCGGCCCCTCCACCATCAATAATGGGCTCATCATCAAGTACTACTCTGTGGAGACCTGCCCCTTCCTCTTCAAGGGCAACAGGCTCATCAGGCTGTCAGGATGGAGAGTCATCTGCTGCTGTGCCATTGAACCCCCCCCCCATCGACGATTACCATGGATCTGAACAAAGTACTCATCAAGTTTACTAATGTACTAGTTCAGTAGCTAGTTGCCTTCAATAGACCCTTGTCACTGGCAGCTTCATCATCGATGCCTGTTTCATCATCCTTGGGAGGCTCCCCATGGGCCATTGATGACCACTCCGATGCCAGACCCAGACGAAGTGGTCGACGTCAAGGAGGAATACCACCCTGATCTCATCCTCCCTGATGACATACAGGATGAAGGGGAAGAGGACGAAATCCTCATCTCTGGTAAGTCCACTGCCTCTTCAGTTAGTGAGGACTCAGTCAAGCATACTCCAAGGTCTCCTCCTGAGGATGTCACATTTTTCAATGTCATGAAGCAGTTGTCTGCCACTATGGGCTTCCAGACTGAGGAAGAGCACCTCACCAGGAAAGACCTGGTGGACTTCTTGGAGGTTCCTGAATCTTCCCTAAGATTATTACTTCTATGCTGCCAGCCCTGAAAATGCCATTACAGCAGCCTGGCACAGGCCAGACATGGTCCCAGCTATGCCTCGCAGGGCAGACAAGCTTTAGAATGCCCTTCAGGGCCTTCCTTATTTTGCTGCCTAGGCCAAAACCGACTCTGTGGTCATCAAGGCAGCCCATGACAGGACTAAGGCACAAAAGCACCTTAGTTTCTTCCCCTCAAACAAGGAATCCTGCAGAATTGACCTCGGAGGTAAAAGAGTTCATGCCTCCTCTACTTTGGGCCTGAGGATTGTAAACTGCTTGTCACATGTAGTTAAATTCCAGAATGCCAACTGGAGAAAGGGCAAGGCTTTTGCCCAGAAACAGGAATTGCTCCAGTGCCTGCAAACTGCAGAGGATGTCAGTAAACAACTCCTCAGAGCCCTGTATGATATGGCTGACACTGTGGCCTGGGCAGCTGCCACTGGCATATGCCTTCGTAGGCACTTGTGGCTTAGGGTCTCTGACTTTGCAGCTGATGTGCAAAAAAAGGTGCTTAATGCCTCTTTCAGTGGCACCAAGCTGTTTGGCCCTGATGTCCAGGACCTCATTAATGATCTGCAGGCCTCAGGGTACAGCCATCAAGCCTGTCTATTCTCTCTACCACACTCAACCCCATGGTAGAGGGTAGTCTACTTTTCATAGACAAGCCAACAGACTAGGATCGGGACTCCACACCCAGGGCAAGCGCAGAGCCCAGTCTTCCTTGCCTGCCCCCTCTAATACTGGAGCGACGGCCAAGCATCCCAGAAATGGCAAACCAGCCTCCACAGCTGGTTCCGCCTCAACTTGACTCCTTGCCAGACCCCCCTCCTCTGGTCCAGCCCCTGGAGGTGGCGGTGAGGAGGTCGATTCTCCTTCCATCTGAATCAGAATCTGAATCAGTGGAGAACCATAACTTCAGATGCTTTGATTCTGCAGATCATAGAGAGCGGTCACACCTTGGAGCTCATTCAACAGCCTCTAGATACCCCTCCACCACCCTCAAACTATCCCCAGCCCACTTGTTGGTTCTCTGGGAGGAGGTACAGTCTCTTCTGTGCAAGCAGTCTGTTGAACTGGTACAAAGCCAAAAGAGAAACCGGGTTTTTTTTTCCTGTTTTTTCCTGGTCCCCAAAAAGACCGGAGATCTGAGACCCATTTTAGATCCCAAGGACCTCAATCTCTGTCCAGTACAAAATGTTCCACATGGTAACTTTGCCAGGCCTCATGCCCCTCCTCAAAACCAGGGACTGACTCTGTTCACTGGATATGCAGGATGCCTACCTGCATATTTCAGTCTTTCCTCCTCACAGGAAGTTTCCTCATTTTGCCTTTCAGGGCAAGCATTACCAGTTCAAAGTGCTGTCCTTTGGCTTATCCTCTGCACCACGTGTCTTTACCAAATGCTTAGCAGCGGTCACAACAGTTCTCAGAAGAGAGGGTCTCTATGTCTTCCCCTACCTGGACGGTTGACCTCTCAATGCCCCATCCAATGAACAGCTCCTGCTGACTCTGGAGCGCACTCTCCAGCTCGTCTACTCTCTGGGCATAACAGTCAATTTGTCCAAGTCGGTTCTAGTACCATCCCAAAGACTGCAGTACATAGGGGCAGTTCTGGATTCTGAGCAGGGGAAGGCCTTCCTACCCCAAAACAGGGCGGAGTGCCAGGCCCAAGCTCGTCGCTCAGAGTCAGAACATTCCTGCCAGGCTGTGCCTCAGGTTGTTGGGTCTAATGGCAGCGGCCATTCCCACTGTTCCACTAGCCAGGCTTCACATGCGCAGCCTTCAGTGAACCCTCAAAGTGCAATGGAATCAGCGCACGGACAAGTTGGACCAACAAGTCCTGGTCTTCTCCCCTGTTCGCAAGGTACTACAGTGGTGGATGGACCCCTCAAATCTTCTTCAAGGGGTCCCTTTCCAAATTTCTTCCCTGCATCAGATCCTAACCACAAATGCTTCGGGTCTGGACTGGGTAAAACACCTGGATCCCTTCCAAACCCAGGGCTCCTTGTCCCAGTGAGACGCCACCCTGCATATCAGTGTCCTGGAGATGAGAGTTGTACTCTATGCCATGCAGGCTTTTCAGAAGCACCTCACTCCAGGCCAGCTGCTGGTGCAGTCAGACAATCTGAGCGTAGTCTACTACATCAACAAGCAGGGCGGGACTCACTTGTACTCCCTTTGCAGGGAGGCCATGAGAGTGTGGTACTGGGCACTGGAAAACAATCTGACACTCCTTGCAGTCCACGTGCCAGGCATTCTAAATACCCCAGTGGACAGTCTCAGAAGGACTCAGCCCAGCATGCATGAATGGGGGCTTCTGTCATCTGTAGTAGATGATCTGTTTGACAGATAGGGTTGTCCAAAATTGGATCTTCTTGCGTCCCCACTCAACGAAAAACTGCCCAATTTCTACTCACTAGATCCAGGACCTGGAGTTTTCTGGTGAGACACGTCCCTCTCTTGGAGCGGGAAATTTCTGTATACATTCCCTCCATTTCCACTGATACAGAGGATGCTGATAAAGCTACAAATGGAGGGGTAAGCATGAGTCTGGTAGCTCCATTCTGGCCTCGCCAGATATGGTCCTCTCTGCTTCAGCAGCTGGCGGAGGAACCTCCGTCCCTCTGCCCCTTTGCAGGAATCTGCTGACCCAGGATTGGGGGACCCTGGTCCATCCCAACCTTGGGTCCCTCCATCTGCATACATGGCTCCTGAGGATGTAGCCATCACCAGTTTTAGGGTCTCTAACAGGATGGCGGACATGCTGGTGGCCATCTGCAAGCCTTCCACCCATGCCTCTTATGCCATGAAATGGAAGTGGTTTACCATCTGGGCTACCAAATATTCCCTAGACCCTTTTACCTGTCTGGTGAATCATGTCCTGGACTACGTGATTTCTTTGTCTGACTCAGGCTTCCAGTATTCCTCCCTCAAGGTTTACCTTTCGGCTATTTCTGCCTTTCATGAGCCCATGGGTGACCTCATGATTGCTCAGCTGGATGTTTCCCGTACCTTCCTTAGGGCATCCTGCATCTGAAACCTCCAATCCATTCCCCGTGCCCAGCTTGGGACTTAAATTTTATTTTGGAAAAGTTGACCCCATCTCCCTTTGAGCCAATCGCAACTTGTGATTTGCACTTTCTCTCTTGGAAAGCACTCTTTTAGTTGCAGTTATTCTGCTCAAAGAACTTCAGAGCTTCAGGCCCTCTGGTACAAAGAACCTTATTTGATTTTTCACAAAGACAGAGTATCTACGCACAAATCCTAAGTTTCTGTCTAAGGTGGTCTGTGAGTTCACTCTTAATCAGTCTATCCACCTTCCTGCCAATCCAGGAGAAGCACTGCTCCATACATTAGATGTGCACAGAACTTTGAAGTATTATCTGCTTCAGACTAAAGAGTCCAGAAAGTCAAAGCAGTTTGTTTCTTTTGCCCCAGATAGAGAGGGTGCTTCAGTTTCTAAGCAATGTTTATCCAAATGGTTGGCAAATTGCATTGTGTTCTGCTACAATAAATATGACAAAGAATTGCCTGGTGCTGTCAAAGTTCATTCCACCAGATGCATGGCTACCTTGGTGGCTTGTTTTAAAGGGGTCTCTGCCACTGACATTTGTGTGGCAGCCACCTGGCGTACAGTCCTCACTTTTACCAAGCATTACAGTCTGGACGTTGCTTCAAGAACCCATGCATGATTTGGCAGGGCTGTGTTGCAAGGACTCCTGTCTTAAGTTTATGGAGATCCAGCCTCCTAGACTGTCTGACACGCTTGTCACTGCTTGGTACTCGTTCCTACGGTGTAACCTGATGACTGAGATACCCCCGAAAAAGATAGAACAGTTGCATAAGAACTTATGAAATCATAACAGTAGATCTTACTTTGAGAGGGAGCTCTTGCAGCAGGTAACACAGTTAGGACTATCCTGCCAGGCACTAGGACCCAATGGAAAAATGTCTAGCTAGCAGTCCAAGGTGGGGGACCACCCCTTGACGTCAGCCCTGACCCAACACCCCACATGGTATACAGGAGGCAGTCCCCCAGCACCACCTCAATTCTTTTCCCACCGTTGACTCGCTAGTGTCGGCTCGATGGATGCCTCTCTCACAGTCAACCGCCATTTCGTGCTTCACTCAGTACCATTCGTTAGAGTGTTTTTCTCCTTGTCTTTTTTCTTATTTTGTGCATGTCTTCTTCATCTACACAGTGGCAGTCTAACTGCATGTGCAGCAAGCAGATCCCGGCTAGAGATGGCCATTCGGCCTGCCTTATCTGCTTAGGCCCGGGCCACAAGCCGGACAACTTCCTGCATTGCCAGAAGTTTAATAAAAAGACAAGAATCTGTTGACTTAAGACATTAAATGCATACCTCCTGGAACAGCAAGTGGCTGCCATGCAGAGGACCCATTCGGGACACAGCTTTTCTTTCTCAGCCAGGGATTTCTCCCCCAGAGAGAAGACATCGGCCGGGAAGCACCATCATGTGGACAAGCCAGGTCAGAATCCTGCCCCAGGTACCCCCATAAGACCTCCATGTCCTCTGCCTCTGGTGGGAGGTCGGAATCTGTTCCCCCCGGCCCTTTGACTCTGCCCAGGGTTTCTGCAAAGAAGACTACTGACTCTTCCCATTCGAATGGCAAAGAGTCTTCTGGGCATGAGCTCATCTGCCCGTGTCCCTGGCTTTAAGGCCCCACATGCAGTCGCTAGGTCTAAGTCAGATGGACAGGCATCTTCTTCAGGTGGCAAGTGGGAGTCTACTGCCCGCAAGGCCTTGGCATCATCTGACAGGTCAGGCGACACAATCAGAGCACCATCAGAAGTATCCGCCACCTCGAGACAGGGCGTCGGCTGCTTTGGAGGAATGCAAGACCTTGGGGCCTTCTGCTTCAGCATCACAACTGGACCAAATGCCCCCTCCTAAATGGCCATCTGCTCCAAAGGACCAGATGGCGGACCAGGTGAGAGGTCACACGCCTGAGGACCGGACACCCGGGCCTCTCAAACGGGGTTTGAATCCTTCGTCCCCACCTCCTCCCCGGGAGCCGGATGTCTGACCTCCGGGGGACACTACCCCAGAAGGAACAGTGCCACTGGTCCTGATGCTTGATGGCAAAGAGCCGGCATCCCTACCTCACTGCTAGCACAGCCTGTCATTCCATTGGCGAAGGAAGGAGCTTTGTTCAATTCTTGGTGGAATACTATAAAAGGGGACCTGCTGCCTAGGCCACAAGAGCAGTCCCCTAATCCTAGAGGTCTCCCACCTCTGGCTCCATCCAGGAAGCCCTTGCCCCAGAGACCTTTGAAGACTGCCTCCAATGCCAGACCGCTTATCATCAGGAGACAATGACCAGATGTCTCTGGCACCTAGCGGCTATGGTCAACACCTGTCACCTATACTCTCATTCAGGGGATGTCCACATTCGTCCTCAGGCGACTATGCAGGGGACTGTTCCTTCTATTATTCCTCAGAGGACGAGCTGCCTCTACCCTCTCCGGACCATAGGAGGGACTCTCCCAGGTCTTCCCAGATGATCCCTCTTTTCTGGATGTAATGCGGCACATTCAATACCTTAACCAGTGGGACACAGGAAAAACTGAACCCTGAATGCCGTCGTCTGGCAGAGTTCTTAGAGTCAAGTGATCCAAAACCCTTGGTCATCCCTCCACTAGTGGAGCCATTCCAGGATGTCACAAAACTGGCCTGGAAGCACCCTTCCACCACTTCGGCCATCCCCAGAAAGGCAGACTACCTATATAGGACACTGAAAGGGAGCCTCATCTGAGTGAGCAACCAAAGGCAGGCTCCATGGTGCTGATGGCTGCTCATGGCAGGGTGCAGCAACCAAAGCATATGAGCTCCCAGCCTCCAGATCCAGAATCCAAGAAACTGGACCAGATGGGCCACAAAGTGTACACCTCAGCCACCTGCGCATTCAGATCACTTAACTTTTTGGCACACATGGTAATGTACCAAAAGTCTTTGTGGAATAAGGCCTTGAACTTAGCCAAGGCTCAGCTTGATTCTGACAACAAATCTGAACTCATGGCAGTCATTCAATCTGGCACTGACGTTGACAGACATGTTTTAAGAAGCTCATATGACTCGGCAGACACGGCTGCCAGGGCAGCTGCCACAGAGATGTGTATGAGGAGCCATGCCTGGCTAAGGGTCTCGGGTTTCCAGCAGGACCTGCAGGACGTAATCCTAGAAGCACTCTTTCAGGGGTCAGTTCTCTTCAGTCCAGATACTGAGAAACTGATCACTGGGTTACAGTACTCTGGTAAGGTGGTCTCTGACATTCACAGAATGTATCAGTTGGAACCAGCAACTACCAGATGCCGGTCCTTTCACAAAAAACAGTGCCAACAGGGAAGGTGCCAGCAACCAAATCCAGGGACCCAAAAGTGCAAAAAATGCCAGAGCTCCCCTGCCTACCCCCTGTGCCTTGGCATGACTCCGGGCCTGCCCTCCGTCCTCCAGCGGAGTTTCAGGGGAGGCAGTAGGCAGGAGATTCTCCCTGTACCTCAATGGATGGTCCAGTATTACCATGGATAAGTGGGTCCTCCAGATAATAGAAAGAGGGTATGCCTGGAGTTCACACAGATCCCACTGGACAACCCATCTATCCCCACCCACTGCTCCCCATCCCACACAGCTCTCATAAAGGCAGAAATTCAAGCCTTCTTGGAAAAGAGAGAAAGATTCAGGCAGTACTTCCAGGTTACAGAGGGAGAGGCATTCTACTCCCATTGCTTCCTTGGCCAAAGAAGACGTTCCATCCTAGATCTGAGTCAGCTGAACAACTTTATCGAATACAAAAGGTCCAGGATGGTGATTCTGCCTGGTCTGCTGCCCATGATCTGCCAAGGGATTTGGCTCTGCTCCCTGGACATGCAGGACACCTACATGCACATGAAGATCCTGCCGTCCCACAGAAAGTATCTCCGCTTCACCTTCCAAGGAGAACTCTGTCAGTTCAGGGTGCTGCCATTCGGCCTTTCGTTGGCACCGAGGGTCTTCACCAAGTGCCTAGCAGTCATGGTAGCAGTTCTCAGGAGGAGGTGTCATAATGTTTACCCCTACCTGGATGACTGGCTTCTTCCAGTCTCTACAGCAGAACTGTGGCGTTCAACAGAGGAGACCTTCTGTCTGTTCCAAGAATTGGGGATCACTCTGAACCTCCCCAAGTCATTCCCCTGGCCTACTCAAAGGCTGCAGTACATAGGGGTGGTCTTGGACACTGTCCAGGGAAGAACCTTTCTCCCCCCCCCCCCAGGCCGAGCAGACAGGTTAAGGGCGATTGCTCGGAGGGTCCTCTCCACAAATCCAATCCTGGCCAGAGTGGTGCTGCCATGGCCATTACCACAGTTCCCCTTGCCTGCCTGCACATGAGGGTCCTGCAGTGGAATCTTAGGGTTCAATGGGACCAAAGCACGGATGATCTCGATCAACTGGTCAAGATCTCCAAAGTGGTACATCATACTCTGGAATGGTGGCTCACCCCTTCTTGACTGGACATCGGGATTCCCTTTTAATGCCCCAGTCCTCAGCAGATCCTAACTATGGATGCCACTGGGCTGGGGGGACACATCTGGCATCCCACCAAACAAGAGGCACCTGGACCTCCATGGAACGCAATCTCCACATCAACGTGCTGGAAATGAGGGCCGTTCTGTAAGTCTTGCAGGCCTTCCAGTCAGTGCTCATGTCAGGTCTTCTGTTATTCCAGTCAGACAACACTCCAGTAGTCTTCTATCTCAACAAGCAAGGGAGCACACATTCTTACCCCCTGTGCTAAGAGGCCATTAAAGTTTGGCAGTGGGCAGCAGATCACAACCTGGACACAACAGAGGTTCATGTTCCAGGGATTCACAATGTCCTCACAGACAGCCTAAGCTGCTCTCAGTCTCAGAGTCATGAATGGGAGCTACTGCAAGAAGTTGTAGACGACCTCTTCAGAAAGCGGTGTTGGCCAGAACTGGACCTTTATGCATCCTCACTCAATGCCAAACTGCCCAATTTCTGCTCACTAGATCCAGGGCCTGGTGTTTTCTGGCACGATGCATTGTCCCTCTCTTGGACAGGGAGGTTGCTGTACACCTTCCCTCCCTTTCTGCTCCTCCAGAGAGTGCTACTCAAGCTGCAGGCAGAGAGTGCACTATGATTCTTGTAGTACCTTTCTGGCCTCATCAGATCTGGTTCCCATTGCTCCAGCAATTGGCGTCTGAACCACTGGTCCCGTTACCCCTGTCCACTTGTTTTCTGTCTCAGGAACAGGGGACCCTAGTACACCCGAATCTTCGGTCTCTGCATGTGCACGCATGGCTCCTGCAGACCTAATCAGGGACAGATCTGAGGTGTCCTCTAGAGTGGCAGAGGCTCTCGTGGCAGCAAGAAAGCCCTTGACCAGGGCAATGTATGCCATGAAATGGAAATGTTTATGCTATGGGTATCCCCCTGTTCCTTAGACCCTTTCCACTGTCTGGTGGAATCCGTGCTGGAGTACCTTCTTTCCACATCAGATGGGGGACTCAGCTACTCATCCATTAAGGTACACCATTCTGCTGGCCTGGTGGCATTGTGGGTTGAGGCACTGGACACCACACCTCGTGGCACGCTGGCGACCCAGGTTCGGGAACAGACTCGGGTTGTCAGGTGTTGGCAGGGTAGGGAAGGGATTGAGTGTCTGGAGGACTACTCTCCCTTCCAGGGGAGGGCTCTGGCATCTGCGCTGCTCCTGGGTGGCCCCTGATGGTGGTCAGGGGCAGTGCAAGAAACTTGCAGCACGAGTAGATATGAGGACAGAGCTGCGGCGGACGTCAGCACGTATGTGCCATTGACATCATTCCATGTCCGAGCTCCAAGGGGCAACAAGTAAGTAAAAATCCCCCATTGGTCTAGGGTGGTGATGAGGGAACCAGTGGACTACGCCCACATCCCCAATGCCAGGCCAGCTCCTCAATGGCTGGCCGAGCCCCTCACCAGATGGACCCTCTAATGTCAGAAAGACTGCCAGGTAGGAGAGGTGGGCCCACCCCCGTGGGGTGATCTGGGGGCCTGGAAAGTCCGGTTGGGGGAGTCTGAATGGGAGGAGGCTTCAGGCAAGGAAGTAGAGACATCAGTCCGAGTGACCACCTCTGAGAGATGCCCTGACCTTGTGGGATCATAAAAGAAAGTTGGAAAAAAAAAAGATGCATCTTTCTGTGCTGTCAGCGTACCATGCACTGACAGATGGGAAACTTCTGGCACAACTGGATTTGTGCAAGACCTTCTTACGGGGTATCTTGCACATCAAACCTCCCAGGATGGACCCCGTACCTTCATGGGGTCTTCTTTTTATGCTGGAAAAAACTTACGTTGCCTCCCTTTGACTCAGCCGCAAGCTACTCTTTCTCTCTTGGAAAGCATTATTTTTAGTTGCCGTTACTTCCACTCAAAGGATTTCCGAGCAGAAGGCTCTGATGTGTAAAGCGCCTTATCTTATTTTCCACAGGGACAGGGTTGCCCTGCGTACAAATCCTAAGTTCCTTCTAAAAGCTGTGCCCAAATTCACTTTAAGTTAGGACATTCAGTTACCAGTTTACTACCCAGAGTACTCAAACAAAGGGGAGGCCTTGTTACATACTCTGGATGTGCATAGAATCCTTCATTACTGTACAGACTGTACTTGTTCATCTAGAAAAACAGACCAGTTGTTTGTCTCTTTTGCCCAAAGAATGTTAGGGGCTCCAGTGACCAAGCAGACATTGGCCAAATGGTTGGTCAATTGCATTGCATTTTGTTACCAAAATTATGACAAACTCTTGCGGGACTGAGCAAGGGTCATTCCACCAGGGGTGTCACGCAACCTTATTTGTGCCTCAAAATGTTTCTGCAATGGATCTCTGTGCAGCTGCTACTTGGAGTTCGGTCACACCTTCATTAGGCACTACAGTATGGACATTTCTTCCAGAAGGAGATCAGGTTTTGGCCTTGTGGTCCTCAGGGACTATGCTCCTAAGGAATGCAAAGGACATTGCTTATCCTAGTCCGCCACCCTTCTGACCTGGGTCACTTGTACTGCTTGGGACTCAGTCCCAATGGTGTTCTTGCAAGAGCTCCTCTCGAAGTAAGATAGTACAGTTCCGTAAGAACTTACCACAACAGTAGATCTTCAAGAGGACCTCTTGACAGGTGGATTTTCCTCCCACCCACCCCCTGGGGTTATGTAACTGTACTTTGCTCTGGGGATGGGAGATCCTCCTCGGTTCCTCATCCTGAATGCCAGTCGGGTCTCCAGCGGGTGAACTGAGGTGGTGCTGGGGACTGCCCCTTTATACCATGTGGAACATCGGGGCCAACATCAGGGGTGGTCCCCTCCTTGAACTGCTAGCTAAAAAATTTCTGTGGGATCCTAGTGCCTGGTGGCATAGTCCTAATGGTGTTACCTATTGCAACAGCTCCTCTCAAGATCTTCTGTTATGGTAAGTTCTTATGTAACTGTACTATCCTCGAAGGGATCTTGGCCATCAGGTCTGATTTCCCTCCCACAATCCCCCTTCTTGGGGCTCCTGTTCAGGACCTGGCTATCTGCTGTTTCCATCTTTTCTATCTAGTGTTGGGTCCCTCTGTCTCTCCTTGGTTCCCCAAGGGTGTGTGCCTTGCTCCCTTCCTCTCCGGAGGGACAGAACTGAGGAGGGAACGTGGGCAGCCCCAGTTGTACTGCTGAAAATCTTCCTTGTGGATTCCCCTTCACAGGTGGCAAAGGTTCTTACGGTGTAACCTGATGACTGAGATTCCCTCAAAGATAACTTACAGTAAGTTCTCACATAACTGTTTGTTATACCAGTCCTGCCCCCTCACAAGTGATAAGTGGCATATTCTGAACCAAGTCATTGTGTGTCCAAGTTATACAAAGTATTTTAAATTGTAACATTTTTAAATTAATTCTTTTACTGTATAAATACTGAACTGTTTCTGTTTGATTTTACTGCTCTGTATCTTCCAGGAATCAGTCTTCACCATTGATTCACATCAATGGATTCTGAGCCAGAGGTGCTAGGACCCTCAGGGAGCCAGAACTTTTAGGGGCCTGCGCTTGAGGCAGGCTGCGTGTAAGCACAGCACCGTGAGACTAGCTCACTGCATGGCTTACCTCAGACTGGCCCTCAACCATGTCAGTTCCTTTTTCCTTGCCGTCAGGGCATTTCAGCCATATGGTCACCACCTGCCAGGAGTCAGAACTTTGCGTCTATATCGCAACAGCATTCAGTTCTTTTCAGTTTTAGTGTTTAAAGCTAGTGGTTGTTATGTTTGTGTCAGTTTAGTGTTTTTATTTCATTTATATATTTTATTTGAATTTTGGTAACCGGGTAAGCCTACTGGGACCATGCAGTCCCTTTTTCAAGGGCAACCCGGGCGAGGTTACAAAAGTAGCAGGAGTTAAAAGTAAACAGTGAGATACACAACAAAACCAGAACAACTTATGTAACAAATACATAGCAAGATCAGAACAAATTAGGTAACAAGTACAATAATTGTGGCATGGATTGTACAGTAAACGAGACTATAAATACATTGAGAGTCACAGTGAAGAAACTTGATAAAATGCAGTGTCCAAGGTGCTGTACAATCATAGTTGTGCTCTACTACACTAAACAGGGGTGTTCATGATGTATTGGTATAGTAGTACGATGCTGATAGGAATCGGAGTTTAGGGAGGATGAAGATGAGAACTGGCACATGTACATCAGGTGGGGCAGCAGCAGGTAACTGATACAGTTAGGTGGTTATGAAGGGTGTGCTTGAAAAGAAGGAGGGTAGTACCGGAGAGGATAAATGGGGAGAGGGAGTTCCAAGCCGATGGGGCGGCATGCGCAAAGGACCTTCCTCCGGAGGATAGACATGTCTTCAATATGTCAAGTAGTGGAAGAGAGGTGGAGCAGAGAGACCGCCTGAATTTTATTTAAATTTCTCTGTCTGTTTCTCTCAGTCCTACTGAGCAATGGTCGAAGGCCATGGACTATGACAGAGCCTCTTCAAGCATGGTGCTGTAGTGGCAGGGCTATGTCTGGTCCACGTCTCCCTGCAGGAGAGGGTTCTGATGACAGGCAGTCCTGTGTTTGGGAGAGAGGACAGCCCTCCCATAAACATAAATAGAAGTGAGTCTGATCCCAGTCAGGGACCTGGCACCATTCAACCTTGAGTTCTTTCTGTCAGAAGGAAAAGAAATGGTACCGCTTGAGGTGACCCTCTGGTAGGTCTGCTGCGAGTTCCTCTGCATTCTGGAGCAGAAGGCCTTCCCCAGCACAGTCGGTGTCACTGATGGCTTCTGCTTGTGGACGCTCGCGGCCTCAGGCCCAGAGTCCCTCCCTGTCTTTCTGTGGCAACCCCAGTGGGCAGTTTCACTGCTGGGCAGCTCTTATAGAGCAGTGGGACAGCACCTGGCTCATTTTCCCTTTCTTGCAGAGCCGGCAGCAGGCCCCTTGGGCTTGGGGGCATTGAAACCACAATCAGGACCTTCCAGTCAGGTAGAGTGTCTGGCTCCATCACCCACTTCTGGGATCTTGCCACTGACCATGCCACTGATGCCTGTTCCATTGGCTGCAGCCCTATTCAGTGTCACCATTTTTAGACTGGCCCTGATACCTTTTCTGGTTACTCTGCTGCCAGTTGGACCTTCGGCACTTTGGCTGACAGTGGGCTTGCTGTTGAATCAGGCCCTTTGGGACCTGACCCAGTGCTACCCTCAGCACCAGATCCAGTTTCTCTGGCAGCACCGCTTTGTCACTGGTTTCTCATCTGCCAGTATGGGTGTCACCTGTGTTGCTGACTCCTTGAACTGGATTAGAGAAACTGAGGTCCACTCCTGTCCCAGAATCCCTCCCTGGAGAGGATCTGGAGGGGATGAGTCTGACCCCAAACTCATAATTTCTGAGGGCAATGATGATAATCATTTTATAGCCTGGATAATTCAACCCCAGGCCTTCTCCTGCTCCCCAGGAGGATGTTTCTTTTCAGGCTGTCCTTCGTAACATGTATGAAGCTCTTGCTTATGAGCCTTCTGCTACTCACTCGGGGAAACATCTTCATATGGAGTGGCTCAACATTTCCACCATGCTGGTCAGTCTTATACCCCCATTCCCCCCCTTGAGACTCTTTTACACACAGTTTGCAGTAGGCCTCTATCTATCCCCTCTGTCTGTAGGCAGATAGACTGTAAGTATACTGCCCCCAAGGACAGGCCTGTCCTTGTTTCCCAGCCTATTGCTGACAACATTGTCATTTTGGATGAGAATGACAACACCATTCTTCCTCAAGAAGTCACTGTACACCCCATCAATAAGGAGTCATGTGCAGAGACACTATGGAGAAAAGGTGTTTGCAGCTGTTACCCCTAACATGAGGACAGCCAGCTACCAGAGCCATTTCTGTAGGCACGAGTATGCCATTTGGACCTCTCTTAAATCTCTAGTGGAGTAGCTGGCTCACTGGCACTGAGGGTTAAGGCATTGGACGCCACACCTCTCTCCATGCTGGTGACCCGAGTTTGTGAATGAGCTCAGGCCATTGGGGGTTGGCAGGGGAGGAGAGGATTGAGCGTCCGGAGGACAGCTCTCCTCTTCTGTGGAAGGGGGGTGTATGATTCCCCGGCACTAGTGATGCCCAGTGGAGGCTGGGGGGTCAACAGCAGGGTCACCTGACAATGGGCAGGAGCAATGGCAGACATCCACAGGAGGGATGTGGGGCGTGCTCAGCCCACACTGGATGTCATTGCACATCTGTGCTCCTGGGGGGGGACTCACGCTCACAAACACGGAAAACATCCATTGACTGGGAAGAAGAGGTCACTTGCCCCCGCCTCCAACTCTGGACCCTGCCCACTGGATTTTGTCTAGCTCTCCACCTCCACCCGAGGAGTATCAGAAGAGGTAGTGCCAAGAAGCAGAAGGCGGCCCCGCTCAAGGGGGCGTGGACTGGGGAACTCCCCAGAGGTGTGTTGCGGGTGGAGGGGGACATCGAGAATACAGCTTGGGAGGGTCTCAGAAGGAGGGGAACAGACAGGATGACCGATGGGGCCCCAGCAAGCGGTGACAGGAGGAAAAATAGTCGGGGGGGAGTCTCTAGTGGAATCCTTTCCTGAATCTGAAACTAAGCACAGGATTCTTCCAACTGTTACTTGTAGCATTGAGTCTAACAGTAATCAGCTAAAGGCAATTATGGATGCCTTTCACACTGTTCGTTTGTTTTTATTTTGTTAACCCAGTAAGGACACTGGGACAAGCCCTTTTTCAGGTCCAACCCGTCACATAGTAACATATAACAATACAATAAAAAATACAACAATATGACAAATTTACAAAATAACAAAAATCAGTAACATTTACATTCATACAAAACTTTCAACCAGTCTTTCAGCTTACTTTTAAAACAATTCAAAGAAGAAACACTTCACAAGTCCTCAGGCAAGCTGTTCCATAAGGGGGGTGCAGAGGCTGAAAAAGCCCAAGAACCAACTTTAGTTGAAGAGGGTTTAGTTAAGAGTTCCCTTGAAGGATCTCAAATTCATGGAAGTATGACGAATACTTAATCAATTAATGGGTACAAATCTAAACAAAATAGGGATTTAAACACTAAACAAAAATAAATCGAGCATTGGGTGGGAGCCATCCAAGTGAGGAATAAAACAAACAGTGATGCATACGGGGAGGAACATCCAACACGAAACGACAAATGCTATTATATACCATAGTTAAAGCCTGAGTTTCTCCAACAGACAGATTATAACCGCCCAGCGTAATCAAGATGGGGTAAAAGTACCCCAGTTGCTATTGCTCTCCTGGTTTCCAAAGTAAAAAAAGTTTCATTTCATATGAAACTCCCAATTTTTGGTTCACCTTTCGACAGACAATTGTAACTTGAGATTGAAATGTTAAACCAGGATTGAGCAAGATCCCTAAATACTTAAAACTCAAAACCTTGTTCCAGACAGATCCCATTTTCATCATATATGATTAAGTATGGTTATTTCTCAACTGGTGAAGAGGTTCAAACAGCATGGCTTTAGTTTAAACTGTATTCAGGACAAGTGCATTTTGCCTAAATCAATGGCAAATAGAAAATATTTCTCCAGAGATGAAGGCAGTAAATAAATAGAATGAGACTTAGAAAAGAGAATCAAGTCACCAGCATAAAGTAAACTATCACAGGTAGAACAAATAGAAGGTAACAGGTTAATAAAGAAAACAGAAGAGGACCCAAATAGAACCGTTTCTTTGATCCCTTCACTTACACAGAGAGCTACTCCTCCTCCTCTTCTACCCTCCCTGTCTCTCCTGTAGATTGTGTACCCTGGTATGTTGACATCCCAGTCTTGGTTCTCTATGTACCATGTTTCTGTGACTGCCACGATATCCAGGCTTCCCTCTTCTATCAAGGCCACTAGTTCAGGGAGCTTGTTACCCAGTCTACGGGCATTGATACTCATTGCCCTCCATTTTTTGATGGCCTTACCTCTTTTAGCCCAATCCCTGTCTTTACTGCCTTTTTCTCCATTTACCCCTGCCCTTCTACCTGTCGACTTCTCTATTTTGGTGTTTGCCTCACTAACTACCCTGTTTTGTTGGGAGGGATTTTCCTGCTCCTTTTCGGTGCCCCCCCCCCTTGGTTAGTTTAAATGCTTGCCAATGAAGCATTTAAACCTCTCACCTAGGATCCTGGTTCTCCTCCTGGAGAAGATGCAGACCATCGCTACAGTATAGGTCTGTAGTCCTCCAGGTGGACCCCAGTTCCCAATGAAGCCAAAACCCGGAGCTTTGCACCAGTTTTTCAACCATTAATTGAATCTCATGGTGTGGAGCACCCTAGCCTCACCCATGCCATAGACAGGCAACACCTCCAAAGGGATTTATGTTTGGACAAATTTTCTTTGAAATATTTCCTATAAAAATCTTTTTTAGCATCCCTTACCAGATTAGAGACTTTGTTGCAAAGAAATCTATACTTATCCATTAAAAGATGAGTGGGCATCTGTTTATAATTATTACAAGCTAGATCCCTAGCCTGCATCTAATCCTTAATTTCTGTAGTGAGCCAATGATTAAACACCCCTCTAACTTGAATTTTATGCAAAGGAAACAATAGATTTTGTAAAGGAGCCAACTGCTTACAAAAAAAATCTAGAACATTATCAGGATCAGGAATACTACTCAAAAAATACCAGTCAGTGTCTAACAACTTAGTCTGAAGGGCAGAAAGATCAACTTTCTTAAAATTCCTAAACTGAAGAAAACGTGAAGTGACTTTTGGGCACCTAACATTTAACACACAAAAGATGGCTTGGTGGTCACTAGCAGAATCAGGAAGTGTCCCAACTAGAGACACCTTCTGAGAACTAGCAGTGATCACCCACTATGCCCACCCAGTCCAAGACTGTATGATTACAAGAGAGTGTGTTTAACCTGGTTGGGTCATCAATCAACTGTGTCAAATGAAATGAATTTAACTAGCTTTCCAAGCCAGAATTAACAGGCATGGATCAATTCACATTAACATCCCCAAGCATAACAAAGTCAGAGCCAGTCAGATAATTAGATATGCAGTACTGCCCAATACAGCCTTAAGTCCATCAATACCACAGTATGGTGGGTTATATATATTCCTCCAACATACAAATGCATACTGCCCCCAGTAAGAATTGTATTAATACCCAGTCATTCAGGCACTCATAATCAATACTACTTAAAACAATTTTAATCTGAAAATGATCTTTAAAATAAATAGCTACTCCACCTCCTTTTTTATTTCCCTTCCTATCAGCCCTAACTATACTATGCCCTGAAATGTTACACAGATTGGTCACTCAATGCAGATTTCAACCATGTTTCAGAAACAATTATTAAATCTGGATTGTAAGAATGGGACAAGTTTTCAATTTCAGCTAATTTAGGAAACAAGCTTTGTACATTTAGATGAATCCTTTTCAGACCATGAGTAGCATACCAGGGTGTTATAGGCAAGACATTGTCATGTACTTTTTCACCAGGCCCTGGATTCAGCTCCACATCCCCAGAAAGCATGAGAAGCTGAAAACAAAAAGGCATGTTCAGTAAGAACCCAGCATTCCTTCATCCCATTCAATACATACACCTACATACAGGAAACATTATTTATTTATTTATTCATAACTAGGATTACAATTACCTTTGACCCAGGGGTTCTTTTACAAAGGTTTCATGTCAAAGGAGTAAGATAAAGTACAAACAAGGACTTAATCAAGAAATGGAGTAGGGAATTGTACATACAGAAAATGCAGGGGAAAAAAACAGAGGCGATACACTGTAGTAACAGAAGGTGATACAATGATTTACAATGAGGACAATAGTATCTACATGCCGAATTATGCAGTCAATAAGTGATACAGACATTGTCAGGTACGTATGCAGTCACAAAAGAGATGACATTGGCTCACAGTGAGGACAAATAGTATTTACAAACAGAATTATGCCGTCATATCAATCAATCAATCAATCAATCAAAATCTTTATTTATCCAGGCGGGCAGCAATGAGCAAGGCTCATTTGCAAGGTGGACCTGGTCACGAATACATCAAAGTACAGTACAGAAGCAGGTATATAACAAGCATTTGTCAATGCCGAACGTTCGCTTGCAGGTATTTGCAGTGGTGTTTGGCATGTATGGTGCTTTACCCTAATGCCCTGTGCGATTGCTGGTATTTGCACAATAAATTGTCAGCATGACCTTTTTGTTACCCCCATTGTGCGCTACATAGGTGGAAACATGTTATGGGCAGGATGTGAAAAATGACAGCTGTACTGCTCATAAGGAAGTGTGGTAAAATGGTAATGTTGAAAATCTGGAGTGGAAATATTGAAAATTCGCAAACCTAGGAGCGTGCGTGGGAACTGTGCAATGCACCCTCATAAAACAGTCATTTTGGGTTTTTCACCAAATTTTCAACATTGGCATTTAAAACCTCTGCTAATGAACAGTGTCACTGTGATTTTCTTAATGTGTCCCATACACTGAGTTCGCACACCGACTGTGCCATTGTGCGCTACATGGGTGGAAACACGCTTTGGGCAAGATGTGAAAATGACAGCTGCAGTGCTCATAAGGAGGTGTGATAAAATGGCAATGTTGAAAATCTGAGTGCAAATATTGAAAATTCATAAACGCACAAGCGTGCATGAACTGCTAAACACAAGCTCGTGAAACAGTCATTTTAGGAATTCTTTTCACCAAATTTTCAACATAGCCATTTTAAGACCTCTGCTCATGAACAGTGTCACTGTGATTTTCTTAATGTGTTCCATACATTGATTTCGCACACCAACTGCGCCATTGTGCAATACATGGGCAGAAACACGTTTTGGGTGAGAAGTGAAAAATGACAGCTGTACAACTTATAAGAAGGTGTGATAAAATGGCAATGTTGAAAATCTGGAGTGAAAATATTGAAAATTCGCGAACTTATGAGCCTGCGTAGAAACTGCACAATGCACGCTCGTAAAACAGTCAAAGATGAATGATGTCACTGTCATGGTGTTATTCATGCCCGAAGGGTGATTTCACGCAGTGACTGCGCAGTGCCTGCAAAATCACCCTTCGGGCCCGAAAACACCACATGACAGTGACATCATTCATGAGAAGGGGTCCCAAAAACCCCATGTTGAAAATTTGGTGCAAAAATTCCAAAAAATGACTGAGATATGCAATAAAGTTGAAACCCCCCTATCTAGCCCATTATACAGCTTACCAGCATTTCCTCAGTTCGCGTCGCCTTTGAAGAGTGCAGGCGTGTTCCTGGTCCACCGAAGATTGTCGCGCGGAGTCCGGAGGTAAGTATGGGGTGGGGGGTGGGGAGGCTGGGTGTGCAGTGGGTGGGTTTGGGTTGTGGGAAGGGGGCTGGGAGATGTGCCACGGGACCGCTTTTATTTTACAGGTTTTTTAAAAAATGATGACGGCGTGGGACGTTTGCCACACTGGGGTGGGCTCCCAGCATGGCAGAAAGATGGCTGGGGGCGAGAAGCCAACAGGAGATTGGGCACCCCGTCGGCAGAAAACGAGCGTTTGCCACGCTGGGGTGGGCTCCCAGCATGGTGGCAGGATGGCTTGGGGGGCCATGGAGCCGGCCGAGTTGGGCACCCCGCCGGCTAACAACATTTGCCACTCTGGGTGGGCTCCCAGCGTGGCACCAAAGCTTTTGGGGATGGCGTGACACGCGCAGGGGGCAGCGCGTGACGCGAAGCGGCGTGATGGCGGCATCTGGTGGCGGCAGCGGTGCCTTTGAAGCAGAGGAACACCGCTGTCCCCATTGGTGCAGGGACTACCACGCCTGCTCAAGGGAGCAGTGCATTGGATGGGAGAGGCACTCAAGTGTACTATCTTAAATGTTCCTTACGCATCCGCAAGGAACATAAAAAGCAATAATACACAAGGGAAGAAAAGTATATACAGTGTATACAGTACAGTACAAGGTTGAAATAAATAAAAAACAGCATTATTTTACAGTTGAAGAAGTCAATTGGTGGTATGGCGCAGTGGGTTAAGGCTCTGAGCTGCAAATCTGGAGACCTGGGTTTGAATCCCACAGCCCCCTAGGTGCATACTGTGTGACCCTGAGCAAGTCACTTAACTTCCTTGTGCTCCCAGGTTGCACCTGCAAACAAGCTTTCAGCTTAGTGTGTCTCACCTGGTAAAATAATTGGTTGGTAAAAAAAAGTCAACAGATGTACAATCAACCATAGGCATACAGGGGTTATAAGCAGAGATCTTTTGAGTGAGACAGCAGGCAATTACACATATAGGGGAAAGAGGCCATGTATGGGGTGGCAGGTTAGAGAGGTAAAGAAGAGGAGGGATATATTACCGATGACTGGGGGAAAAATTGGGCTAAAACACAGAAAGTGACGATGGCTGTCATGTACTTGTTTATTATGATAATGACGGGAGGAGGGGTAGATAATTGGGACACTACTATGG
This sequence comes from Neoceratodus forsteri, assembly GCA_016271365.2. Taxonomy (NCBI): domain Eukaryota; kingdom Metazoa; phylum Chordata; order Ceratodontiformes; family Ceratodontidae; genus Neoceratodus; species Neoceratodus forsteri. The sequence continues at coordinate 273,467,139 of CM028133.1, forward strand.
ATGGGTGGGACTTTAGCCAGGCTGGAGCAGACAGGGAAGGGTGGGTGCAGCAGGAAGAGTTAATAGGGAAAGAGTGAGCCAGGGTAGAAACATGGCGAGTGTCAGGATGGAAGGGGAGTTGCGGAATTAGTGGGCTAGCGGTGAGGAAAACATTTGCAAGGTGCTTTCATGTAGCGATTGTAGAGCGCCTTGAAGATATTCAGGCTAACAGGGCAGCTCAGCTTCAAATTCCTTTGTAAACCATTCCACAATGTGGGTAAAGAGAAGCTTAGAGCAGCTTTGCTGAAACGAGTGTTGACCCTCGGAACTTGGAGGGCAATTAGGGAATAGCTCCTTAGAGCATAGGTGCCTAACACACTCTGGGGAATACAATCTAAGACATATGAGGGGACCTAGTTAGTCACCGCTCTGAAGGCCCATAGGGCGGCGTTTCTACTCCTCCTATAGTGAAGGGAAGTCCAGCCTAACGATGAGTACAGGGAGCAGTGGTGTATGGAAAGTGGAAGGCCAGTAATGAACCTGATAGCTCTGTGGTAGAGGGTGTCCAACTTAGCCAGTGCAGAGGCATATGATACAGACATTGTCAAGCAAGTATGTAGTCACAAAAGAGTAGACATTGTTAATTAGCAAGTAAACTAAGAGGAGGAGGAGAGTGAGAGAGAACAACGGAAGGTGGCAAGGGAAGTAGGGAGGCAGGAAGGTAGGGAGAGAGCTATGGAAAGGGATGGGGCGAAGAGAGGCAGTGGTTAAGATGGCAGTAGGAGGTAGGAGGAGGGCAATGTCCCACTTATGTAAATAATATCCTCTCCCAATAGGATCCTACAATCATTATATTCAAATTGGCCACTAACCATCAGATTTGACATAGAAAATCAGTTGCATTATCCAACCCCAGCTCTGGTGATATTAAATTAATCGATGCATGATTAGAACAAATTAAACCTACCAATACTCCTTCACCTGCTGGGTGAAGTTGGGCCAATAGAAATTCTGGGTCAACGCTGCATAGTGCACGTGATTCCCAGATGACCAGACAAGGGAATATCGTGTAGTCTTGAGCAACTGCTCATGGTATTCCTGGGAATGACAAGCTTCTTGTCTATCACCCTCCTTCTGTCTTTACAGCCTGAGTATACATTAGTCCATTTTCCAATAAATCTTAGGTTTCCTGTCACCTCCTCGTACTCTGTCAGAGTCTGCCCAAACTCTCAGCTTCTCTAGACTAGGGTCACTTTTCTGAGCAGCTGCAAACTCCTTACACATTCCCAAAGCATGGGACAGGTCCCTCTCAGTCTCTAAACTAGGTCTCTAGCACTAGTGTTGGGAACTCAGTATCACTGTCATCCCTAACCCTCTGACAATGGGTCACCCTCCTTCTTTGGAGTAAACCTCCATAGCTGTGTGGCTAACTGCTACTGGAAATTTCTCCCCCTTTTCATTAGTCTCCATATCAGGAGACACAGGCTGGGAACCAGCCTCCGAGTGGTTTTCACAATGGCTTCTGTGGGGTCCAGGGAACTACAATTTTCCCTTGCTGCTTGGCTATGGGTAACTGTACACACCATTCCCTATTTGGGATTATTGCCAAGGATGATGTCAACTGTTGAAGTTTTGGCTACAGCCACCTGTTGCACAGTTCCCCTGTTTCACCACAGTCTAGGAGGACACTAGTGAGTGGCAATGTTTTTTCTTCCCCAGTGAAGTCTTGTACAGTTACAAATTTGTTGGTATAGATGACCAGGCTCTACCAGATCCCTTTTACCAATGTCAGGGATGCCCTGTGTCCTTAAACCTGTGTCTGTACACCATTCATCGTGACTGGGTGCATGTGTTCCTCGTGTCACAGGCATGCTTCCAGGGACACACAAACAACCCACTTCTTTCCTAGCCCCATTTTGCGTATTGCTCATCCTTTTGGGACACTGTCTGGCAATATGACCAGTTTCTTTGCAAACCCAACATTTGTTTCTATTCTCAGAGAAACCGTTTCTTTGAAGCCTGGGGCTAACTGGCTTCAGTGGAGGCAGTGAGGGTTTTAACTGCCCTGAAAGTGTACTTTTCCCTTTCTGCACTGCCACACCTACCCCATTCATTCTCAGAGCAGGTCTGCTCTTGGCATAGTGGTCGGAGAGTTCAGCAACTTCTTGCGCTGTTTTGGGATCTCTGTCCTCCAGCCAGGTTTTTAGCTCTGCTGGGCATGCCCAAGAAACTGCTCTAACAATATAGCATTTTCAGTTTTATCTACAGAGTTTGCTTCAATTCCTTCCCACCAACATTTTAAAAACTGACGTTGTTTCGTGGCTAACTCTTCGTAGCTCATGTCAGGGCTTCCCCTGAGCTTACAGAATTTAGCTGTGTATGCTTCTGCAGTTAAACTTTTTTAAAAGTGCAGCTTTAAGTTTGCTGTGATCATTACTATCCTCATTGTCCATTTGACCCAATGCATCCTAGCTTTCCGGTAAGAAGTGGGATAGCTGGAAGATCCAGGACCCTTCTAGCAATTTTTCCTAAATACAAACTTTTTCAAAGGAATTTAAAAAGGCATCCATATCCTCCCCCTCTTTAAATTCAGCTATCAATTTTGAATTTAATTTGTAACACAGTTCTGTAGTTCCAGTAAAACCCAAGCCACTTACCTGCTCTGGTGCTAATGGTTGGAGTCGTAGCTTCTCCAGTTCATGTCACATCTGGTGCTCATGCTCTTCACGGTCCACCTCTTACTGTTCATGTTCAGCTGCTCACTGTTCTCGCTCTCTCTTCTCTGCAACTCATTTCTCTTGTTCTGCATTTTGCCGTTCTTGCTCACTCTTCTCCTCTGCAGCTCGTTTCTCTGTCTCCACTTTTCACCGTTCTCTCTCAGCCTACCTCTGGAACTCCAGCTCCATTCTGCGCAACTCAATCTGCAACCTGATTGCTTCTGGCTCCAGAATACTGGTGACCTTCTCCTGCTGCTGTGGCCCTTGCATTGCACTGGCTGTGCTGTCCTCCTCACTGGATCTGGACACTGCACTGGCTGCTGGCTCCTCCATGCCCAAGGTTTGGTCCTTTACAGTCACAGTCTGTGACTCATTGCTCTGGGCATCTGCTGCCATCAGGGCATCCATGAGGTTCTCTTGGTGGCTCTCCCTCGTTCAGGACTCCTCTCCTTGCACAACTGCTTCAGGTAGTCTGCAGTGTGTCACTGTAGTTGGAAGCCATCTTCTTCCCTAACTATGGCTACTCTAACTTGCACTTTAAAAAAAATAAAAACAGGTAGGAACTTGACTGTAAGCAAAATGATATAGTTCTTTTTCTTTTTAAAATAAATCACTGCCTTATTTTGCAAGTGAACTTACATTGATCCAGCTAACACACTGAACAGTTAAAGCTTGTGTTATCAATACTTCGCACGCTGCCAACCAAATCTGCCACAAACGCACTCAGCAGGTCAGGCCCTCTGCTCCCACAGTGCCAACCTCACAGCGCAATAGTATGAACAGGTAACAGACAGGGTAACCCTCCTGTCTGCTTTTGGGTCTGAATCACCTTTAGTCTCAAGTTCTGGGGGATTCAAACTGTGAACCTTATGCTAGCGTACCCAATGTACAGGCTCAGATACGTACCCTCTTCTGGGATTGCGGTACAATCTTTCGCTGGGGCACCAAGACAGGCTTCCAAAATGAACCCTTAAAACTCTGTAAGAGACCTTAGGTGTATTCTCACCTTTTACTCAAGCTCAGTAACATCATCAAGCTGTAGAACAGTTTCAGCAGACTTAACCACCTGTATGTCACATGCAAAAAGAACTTGGAAGATACACCCAGGCAGTATCTTGAAAAAAGATTCTTTACTAAAAGATGATAAAACTATGAAAAATGTAAACACAGAACAATATATCAAAGAGCTCACAATCCCATAAAAGAACAAGGGAAAAGTTCAAAACAAAAACTCCTACCACAATACATTTAGACCTTTGCTGTCTAAGGTATTACCTCTGGAAATGCTTTTTAAAATTAGATCAGAGAGTCTCTCTAGAGTCCCAAGATAATATGACCCGTTTCAGACACAAGTATTCAGTTTTGAACTCTGTGTCTCCACACACACTTCTATGAGTCATCTAGATCCTCCTTTTAGAATATAAAAATCACAAACATGATGTCCTATCAGGAGGTATATCAAATAATGTGACATTAGCAAAGACTCATTTCCCAAATTATGAGTCTTTGATCAGTCAGTTCCTTTGAGGTTTACAACCCTGCAGTCCGTCACCTAGGTGTGATATAGCCAATAGGAATCAGCTAAATGATATCCTGTCCTGTAATAAAATGGATATTTAGTTTCCAACTTAAAAGCATGAGGTCATAAAAAGGCCATAAAATGCAATTTCTCAAGGACGTTAATTACATTACAGAGATCTCCTGGTCAGTTTACATATCCTGTAGCTTCACTGAAACCTGGGGGGCCCACCCATGGAAGTACAGGCTCACATACTATATTTTTATATTACAAATATGATACAACAATCATAACCAGCTGGCCAAGCATCATACCAAAACCCAGGCAACCATTACAGGGAGCCCCTACCAATGCCTCCTGCCTGGCAACTGCCCTTCCTGGTCAGCTGTCAGTAGAGATTACCCACTCAGATGAATCCAGGGTAATTCATGATAAAAAGTGGCTGAGGGCATTCTTTGAGGAGTCTTTAGACTCTGAGGGGCCCCTCCATGCAATCCTTGAGGACCTCAGGCTTAAACTGTGAATTGGCCAAAAGCTGAACACTGAAAATGGGCTGGTGTCCTTAGGGGCTTTGCTCTGGTTGATCTCTGAATCTATAGATTTCCCCTTGGAGTCAATCTAGAACCAGGCCAAGTACCCCCTCATGGAAATCCTGGATCAGGATGATTCCCTAGGGGTCACCTTCCTGGTGGCAGAGGCTATCCTGAGACCCATACTGGAGCTCTGGCAGCATCTGGCCTCCTGCATGGCAACCTCAGCCTGCATGATCCACAAGTATGCGGTTCCGCCTTGTTCCCTGTCTGATTTCTTGGACCACCCCTTGGCCAAGGGGTTGGTGGCCGAGTCCATTTTCTGCATGACTGGCAAAGTTGAGGATGTGGACAAGCCCCACAACAAAGAGTCCAAGAAGCTGGACCACACAGCCAAGAAAGTGTATGTAGCATCCACCCTAGGTCTCCATCTGGCTAGTTACACCTTGTTGATAGCCAACTTCAGGCACGCCCTGATAAGCATCCTTGACCATGTCCTCCCACACCTTTATGTGGATTTGGAGTTGGTGGTTAAGGTGGTCAGAGATCAGGGTCAAGCTCTGGCCAAACACCAGCTTCAGACAGCTTTGGACATAGGCGACTCCTGTGCCCGGTCCGTGGCAGCACCTGTTGCAATGCATCACAGGGCCTGGCTGTGGATTTCCACCTTTATGGTAGACACCAAGCACAAATTGTCCAATGTCCCCTTCTTGGCCCTAGTGTGGATGGGGTACCTTACTAAGATAGAAAGGTCCAATGCCACCTTCAATTTTGTGATGTCCTCAAAGAAAGATCAGTCATGAAAGCAGCCAAAGAAGAAGCCCTTTCAGGTTCATCCCTTTCCGTCCCAGGAGCCCAAACAGTAGCAGCCACAGCCTGGGCAATCACAGGTCTTGTGGCCTAAGCCTAAGTTCACCAGCCAGGGCTCCAAGAATCCCTGAGGTCAGGGCAGTGGGCCCCCTCTGACAACTGGTGCTGGTGCCCCCTCCAAGGCTGCTCTGTGATGGATCAGAGGTGTCTACCTCCCACACATACAGTCCCTGCCTCAGCTCCCCGTTGGGGATCAGCTTTGCCATTTCTGGCCCACCTGGCCCACCATCACCTCAAACAAATGGGTGCTAGAAGTGGTGGGCAGTGGATTGCCTCTCAACTTCAAGGTTCTCCCACTGTACTGAACCCATGCTCCATGGGAGTCTGTGGTGTTGGTGCAGGGTCTGCACCAGAAGACATATGAAGAGAGACTTAAGGAGCTTAATATGTATAGCCTCGAGGAAAGGAGGGAGAGGGGGGACATGATAGAAACTTTCAAGTACCTCAAGGGAAGCAACAAAGTCCAAGAGGGTAGCATCTTTCAAAAAAAGAGAGGTGTGTGCAAGAACAAGGGGGCACAATTTGAAGATAGACGGGGGGCAGCTCAGAGGTAATTTAAGGAAGTATTTTTTCACAGAGAGGGTTGTGGATGCATGGAACGGCCTTCCGGAGGAGGTTTGGAGTCAAAAACAGTGGTGGAATTCAAGCAGCCATGGGACAGTCATAAGGCAATTCTAGGGGTGGGGGTAGGAAGAAGTAGGCTGCTGGTTAACTAGGATCTGCAGCTTATCCATTAGGTAGGGAAATGGGCAGACTGGGTGGGCCAAGCGGTCCTTATCTGCCATCAAATTCTGTTTCTATGTTTCTATACTGTCTGCTGTCAGAGAGGACATCACTCAGCTCCTAGAGAAAAGAGCCATAGCCTATAGCTCAGATGCCATGGCAGGCAGGGCTTTGTGTCCAGGTACTTCGTGATTCCCAAATGGGGGGGGGGGGCTGGTACCCCATACTGGATCTTCATGATCTCAATCAGTTCCTGAGAAAGCACAAACTCCAGATGGCCACGCTGAGCTAAATCATTCCATTCCCGGGGCCGTCCTGGTGGCACTGAGGGCTGAGGCACTGGACACCTTGCCTCATGCAACACTGGCGACCCGTGTTTGGGAATGAGCATGGGCCACCGGGGGTTGGCAGGGGAGGAGAGGGATCGAGTGTCTGATGGACTGCTCTCCCTCTCTGGGTGGGGGGGACACCAATGGTCAGCACATGGCTGTCCCCTTGTAGAGGCAGAGGGACATGGCACTGCTGCTGCAGCGAGAGGGGGCATGATGGGGCAGGTGCTAGGTGGAGCGCATGCAGACATGTGTGCACCTCTTCCACTGGCATCATTGCACGCCCCTCATGCAAGGGAGTAAATGGGAGGAAAAACTGATCCCAGTCATGCAGGATGATGCTTCCACCTACCGCAGGCCCGACCCTGCATGACCTCCCGAACTGGATCCTGTCCAGGTGGTAGAGCCAAGAAAGGGGGCTCTCACTGCCCACCATGGGGGTAATCCATGGGGAAGGGGTAGTGGCCTGATCTCTGGGTATGGGGCAGGGACGGGTGGATGGGGATAGTAGCTGACTGGGATCCGGGGAAGAAATAAATGGCAAAAAGAAATCATTCCATTCCTGGAGCACGGCATGTAGTTCTGCTCTCTGTTGCTCCAGGACACCATTTACACATGCCGTCCACTGGCAGTACCTCCAGTTCTGTGGGGGGGGAGGGGGGTTCGCTGCAAATTCCAAGTGATGCCTTTCAGCCTCTCCTCAGCCCTTGGCAGCATTCCTGTGACACTGAGGAGTTTGGGTCTACCTGACCTGGACTACTGGCTGATAGCCAGGCCATCGAAGGAGGCTGTGGAGCCACCCAAGGACCTGGCCCTTCAGATCTGCAGTGACTTGGGCCCCCTGGTCAACCCGGCCAAGTCTGAACTCAACCCATCAAGGTGACCCACTTCACTGGGGCAGAGCTAGACTCCTTCCAGGCCAAGGCATGACTCTCTGTGGACTTGGCGCAGCACTCCACCTCCTTTGCCTGATCATTTCAGGTTGGGAACCCGCACCTCTGCCTGGGACTTCCTGTGGCTGCTGGGGCACATTGCATCCTGCATCAGCATGGTCAGATGGGCCCAGTAGCAGGTGCACCACCTGCAGTGGGAGCTGATCTGCCAGTGGTTTCAGTGCCTAGGTCACCTGGATCAGCCAGTTGTGGTGACTCTGCTTATCTGGGATGCCATCCAGTGGTGGCTCTCAGAATATCTGGAGGAAGCAGTCCCATTTGTCTACCCAAAGCCAAGCATCAGCCTGACAACCGATGCATCCAAGGGCTCTAGACCTCCAAAGAGTCCATTTACCACATCAACCTGCTGAAGCTCCATGCAGTGCACCTTGCTCTGATGGAATTTGCTCCATTTGTCTGGGGTTAATTTGTGAAGATCTGGATGGATAATGCCACAGCCTCATACTACCTGAACAGGCAGAACAGATTCTCCTCATTTGCGTCAGGAGGCCCTCCACACCTGGACCCTGATGTGCAGCTTGGATGCTGATCTCTTGGTGATTCAAGTAGCAGAGTTTTCAACCAGCTGGAGGATGCCCTCAACTGGTTGGGAAAGGTGCCTCACCAGTGGTCCCTGTATCAGGAGGTGGTGAACCACCTGTTCTCCCAGCCGGGCACTCCTCTGGTCAATCTGTTTGCTTCCTGGGAGAATACCAAGCTAAGGCTGTTTTGTGTCCACCCCCCACAGTGCGGGACACTGGTGTGGAATGCCTTCATGAGGCCCTGGACCCCAGACCTCCTTTAGGCCTTCTCTCCCTTTGACCTGATCCACAAAGTGTTGGTTAAAGTATGGAGGGACAAGACATGGATGATCCTGGTAGCCCCTGACTGATTTTGGTACTCATATCCCCTCAGCATCAGCAGCAGGCTTCTGTGATGCTTGCCACTATGCCTGGACCTGCTCTCCTGTCCCAAATGGAAAGTTCTGCATCCAGACCTTCAGTCCCTGCACCTGATAGCCTGGATCCAGAGCGGCTAGAGTTCCAGGCTTTGGGTCTCTCCAGAGAGGTTCTCCATGTTGTGGAAGCCTCCCAGAAAGAGCCGACCTGCCAATGCTACGCCTTCAAATTGAAGAATTTTTCCATTTGGAACCAGGGAAGTGAGCTAGACTCCCTGGTCTGTCCCTTGGTTAGCATTCTGGATTACATGTGATGCCTCTCTCAGTCGGGCCTGAGGTTGCCGACCCTCAAGGTGCACCTGGCTGCTATCTCTGCATACCAGGCAGGGTGCCGATGGTGGTGCAGGAGAAGGTGGTTGCTAATTTTTTCAAAGGCCTTGATCACTTGTCCCCGCTGGTGCATGAACATTCACCACCTTGGGACTTGTTGCTAGTACTGGCAGTGCTCATGAGCAAGCCATTCAAACTGATGTACAGGTGTGAGATATCACACCTGTCATGGAAGACCTCCTTCTTGGTGGCTATCACCTCTGCCAGAAGGATCAGTGAGCTGCAGACGCTCTCGGTGGAGTCTCCTTATCTTGTGTTCCACAAGGACACGGTTGTCTTGCTGCACCCTCACCTGAAGTTCCTCCCGAAGGTTGTGTTGGAGTTTCACCTAACCAGCTGATCCACCTCAAGTGTACTCACCACTCTAACCTCGGTGGCTGAGCACAGACTCCATTCCCTGGACCTGAGGTGAGCACTCAGTTACTATAAGGAGTGAATGGCTGGAGTTCGACAAGAGGTTCCCAGCTACTTGTCACCTACACTGAAGCTACACCTGGCAGACTGGCAGATAAGTGAATGATTGGCATCTAGATTATCTCCTGCATTGACCTGTGCTATAGGATGGCTGGTAGGGAGCCTCCCACAGGGCTATGGGGGTTTTATGTGATAAGGGTGAGTCCCTTATTGCGCAGCTCATTAGAGCAATGAAAGAATTGCCTGTGACAAAAGGGTGACTTCCCATTAGAGAGATCACCACAAACAGTGACAGTCCTCTGAAAATACACAATACTCCTTTTTTTATGCGGAGGGTAATGCCCCCTGCACCCCCCAAAATAAGGATTCTCAACTCTAGGGGGAGCGGACTTAGAAAAAATAGAAACTCCCCCTAGAATCAAAACAATTGCCTGCACCAGGATATGAACCAGGCACCATAGGCTCCAGGAGCAGTGGCTCAAGCCATTACACCACATGGCCAGCTTGGCAGGGGTTGGCCAAATAATTTCTCTTATCTTCTGTCTCACGAGTGTAGCATGTATCCCTCGGTGCTACACTCGCTATACATATTGAGAACTCTTTTTTTCCCCACTCACCCTACATGGGAGCGGTATTATTGAGTTGCTCGTATTGAGCCGCTCAATAATACTCGGCCATATATACTGCTACCGGCTATGGGCTCATTCTACCAGCCTCGGTGGCTGCTTCCAGGGATGTCTTCATCCAGAAGATCTGCAGGGCTGCTATCTGGAAGTCAGCATGCATCTTTATTTCCCACTACCACATCGCTGTTGAGTCATGCTGGTTTTGGGTCCTCATTTCTCCAAGCCCTGTTTGCCAGATAGGGATGTGCACACCTTGCCCCTCCTCCTCCTGGAGAACTGCTAGGAGTCTGCCAGAGTGCGGATAGTGCAGCATTTCCATACCCCTAGAAATGAAGGTTACTCACCTGTAACTGTAGTTCTCAGAGTGGTATATTGTGTACATCTACACAATCCACCTGACCTCCCCTGGCAAGTGGCACACGGATCCCTACTTCCAGTGTGCATGATCTGACATCACGGGGCGGTGCTGAAGAGTATACCACACGGATGGGTGGAAGGAGCTTAGGTTGAAGACGTTCCAGCTGGAATTAAAGGAAAGGAAGACTTCCAGAGTGTGGATGTGCAGCATATACCACTCCTAGAACTATGGTTACATGTGAGTAATGCTAATTTTTAACCAGTTAAATACATTACTTTGGCAATACTTTAAAAAGAGACAAATCTCAAAACAAACAAACAAACAAAAAAATTAATTGAAAAATAAGTGAAATTGTGAATGGCCACATCCTTTCTTTACTTTGAAGTCTGTTACAAAGAGCTACTAACACGCTCCATGCAGACAACCCATACAGTGGGGTTGCCTGACCTAAGAGCTATATCTGGCATATATCACATTTTTTTGTTACTTACAAAATAAATATTTCCTCCATAAAGCCTGACTTGAGTATTCATTGTACAAGCTGAGCAGGCACTGAGCGCTGTCCTCCCCCCCCCCATAGAAGCAGCATAATTATGGCGTTAGATATCGGATGGTGCCGCAGGCGTTCTATAGATATTGTACTAGCATTGGGTAATGGAGGCTGCCTAAATGTACTTGGATTATCTTTGCTGGCAGGTATACATGTGTGGAGCTAATATATAGGGAATACTGGATGGGCAACAATGCACAATTGGAGTGTTCTGCCACAGAGTGGTTTTGATTCCCTCTGACCTTGAGAGCCAAGCTTGAGAGAGCCATGGGAATCAGAAACCTGAGGCGTCACCCTGTCCTATAAATAGGAGGCATACTCCCTGCTTGTACATATGGTGGCTGGCCGAGGAAGTGTGAGGAGGGCTGTGCCACTTGCTGTATGCTCCTGAGGCACTGCAGATAATGCTAAGGTGAGTGGGCAGGGGCATACCTGGTGCTGTGGGGGGGGCACTGGACACCAGGGATTCTCTTGTTGTCTTGGAGGGGCTGGTGATCAGAGGGAAGGGGACCACTAGCACCAGAGAATATAATTTGCACATTGGGGCTAATGATCGGGGGGCTACTAGTACCAGGGATAAGAATTTGTATGTCGGGCTGGCAATTTGGGGAACCACTACTACCAGGGATAATAATTTTACGTTCAAGCTGGTGATCAGAAGGGGAACCATTAGCACCAGGGATATTATTTTATGCAGAACATGTTGGCGATTGGAGAGGGGGGACCACTAGTACCAGAGATATTATTTTATACAGAACAGGCTGGCGATTGGAGGTAGGGAACAGAAGCACCAGGGACAATATTTTATATAGAATGGTCCAGCAATCGGAGGGGCAGGACCACTAGCACCAGGGATATTTGTTATTTAGAATGGGCTGGCAATCAGCAGGGGAAGGGAGACCCCTAGCTCCAGGGATATTATTTTATAAATCGGGGGGGGCACTAGCACTAGGGATATAATGGCCAACTAGCTAGGTTGCTGCATTACCTCTGGCAGTTGCTAGGATTGCCTGGAGTTAAGTCAGGGTTTTGTTTGGTAGTATTTGTGCTGCACAAAAGGCCCATGCTAAACCCTTTTGCGCAGCACAAAGTCACTGAATATGGGGTAGAGCGGTTATCCATGGCCATGCCCCCCCCCTTGCCTGCACGCATACAATATGTTTTGCAGGGGCACTAATCTTCTTTGCCCGTGCAACAGTCCCTTTTGAATATGGGGATCCAGTGCAAACTCCGGTTTGCTTGGGCAAAGACCCGTTGGCGCCCACACAGACTTTCGAATATCGGGCTCCACATGTTTCTTTTTGTTTACTTGAGTTAATAAGATGCATTCATCTCATTCATTTCATGGAAATACTGAGACCAATAAAGAGCTACAAGTCACTGGAACATCAATGAGTGTGTGTGTTGATTTAATTTATGTTACTTAATTCCATTCTGCTATAGGCAAGATAAAACTTTATAAGACTGTATGAGACAAGGATGATGTCTTTTCTTTATTTCTGACATCAAATATTCATTGTGCTCCATATAATGCTGAAACAGTAATAAGAAGGTGAAAAGATGGAAAGTGTAGACAAACAACTGACAAGAAATGTGACTTGCCCAACATCGCACAAACAAGTTGAACGTTTTGTAACATCGAACTAGACAGACAGACTAGGCAGTCGTAAACTTATTCAGAACCTCCATCAGCATTCACTGCTAAGCCTGTTTTAGTACAACAAATACTGTTACTGACACCATTTATAGCCTCTGCATAATAGAAACATAGAAGTTGACGGTAGATAAGGACCGCAACGCCCATCCAGTCTGCCCATTTTTTCTACCTTATGAATGTGCCATAGGCTTGTACTCTATCGATGGCCTATCTATTCATACTCATCTGTATTGCTCCCTTATGCCTGTCCCATGCCTGTTTAAAGCCCTGCACTGTATTCATATCCACCACTTCCTGAGGTAGACCATTCCATGCATCCACCACCCTTTCTATGAAAAATAACCTCCTCACATTAGCCCTTAATCGGCCTCCCTATAATCTCATGCTGTGTCCTCTTGTCCTGCTATTTTTCTTATACTGAAACATGTTAGACTCTTTCACCTTGTTAATGCCCTTAAGATGTTTGAATGTTTCGATCATATCACCTCTCTCCCTCCTTTGCTCTAGGGCATACATATTGAGCTCCATTAATCTGTCCTCATATGTTTTCTGATGCAGTCCCTGCACCATTTTGGTTGCCCTTCTCTGGACTGCCTCCATTTTGTTACTGTCCTTGTGCAGGTGCGACCTCCAGCACTGCACGCAGTACTCCAGATAGGGCCTAACCAGTGTCTTGTAAAGAGGGATTATTACCTCCCTCTTATGACTTGTGATACCCCTACTAATACACCCCAACATCCCTCTAGCCTTACCTACTGCTTTAGTGGTCTGCTTGGATGATTTCAGGTCATCTATGATGATGATGCCCAAGTCTCTTTCTTCCCTTGTGCTTGCCAGCAACTCCACTCCCAACCTATAGGTGGCTTGAGGGTTTCTCTTCCCTATGTGCTTGATCTTGCACTTCTTTGCGTTAAACCACAGTTGCCACTTTTCTGACCATTTAGCCAGTTTATCCAGATCTCTCTCATTCTGCCCACCCCACCTGGATCATCTACTCTGTTGCAGATCTTGGTGTCATCTGCAAACAGACAAACCTTACCCCCAGTGGTGGCACTCCTCTGGCCACTGAGGTACGCATCTGCATCTGAAAAACTCAAGGAAAACGGTTGTTTTTTCAAGGTCCAGACACAGATGCATGCCTCAGTGTTTCTGTTAATTAGGGTAGTTTTTTTCACTGTTCCTTGCAATGAGGCTCCTTGATTTATAATGTTAGGATTGGCTGGAGGAAGGAAGGACAAGTGAAACAAGTGATTCACCATGTGTTGTGTTTGCTATGCTCCATTGAGTTTCCTGGGCTCCTCTCTGTTTGCTCCATTTGATGTTCACTGCGGGGTGTCAGCACCACTTATCAGACAAGTGCTACAGTAAATCAAACAAATGAAGGTAATGTAGATTACACGGGAAGGCAGGAAGGAAAAGTGTCTGAAATTAAACACAGCCAACCAAAACCTATCATGCCCCCTCTGCATGTCCCAGCTTTGCAAATAATTTATTACAGGGAAAGTCACAGGATTTGAAATGGAGATACTGTCTGTTTCCTGCCTTTGGAATGTTGTGCATCATTCCCGTAGATGAGTGGGTTAGTGAGATTTAAGGTAGCATGAACTTGTTTCTAACTGTGACACTGAAAAAGCTCATTCTGTAGAAACATTAAAAACCTACTGACACCTAAAAGAAAACTTTATAAAACATAATAATTAGGTACAATTCTGCCAGCATTCCATTTATATTTTGTATATTTCTCCTCCCCATTATTTATTACTGAAGAAATGTGTATGAGCATATGATTGTTGTCCCTTAGAGTTAGTTTTGAGTTTATCTGCCTTTATAGTTTACTCCTACTTAAGTCATAATCCTCTGTTGTGACATCACAATCTGTTGCCATGGGAGTAACTGTGAGGTCACAAGCAGTGCTCTATGACTTCAGGTAGGAAGAAAGCAACAGAAATAGATGGACTCTTCAGGAGCAAAGACCCTGTTTTCATGCAAATGACCTCACTGCTAAATATTGGGGAGGAGGAATACAGAGCTAATCAGACATACAAGCTGGACAGTGCCTAAATATTGTTTTGTTAAAGTTCTCCTGAACGTGTCACCACCTTTTAACGGTACTAAAATGACTATGTCTGGCTGTCAGCCTATACTCATATGGTACAGAGTTATAGTAAATACATTTTTTTCTTTAACTTGCCTGCCTAAATGGAACAGTACCGAAAGGCAAATAGTGAGCTCAGTACACCTCGTACTATTTTCAGTTCTATAGTAGAAAATCAGAAAAACAAATGACAGCTGTCAAAATGCTAATGGATCCAGACATGTCTGAGAAATTAATAAGTGGCATTAACTGAAAATGATTTGTAGGGCACTCTTAAATAACTAGTTCTCTGACATAAAGGCTGCTGGTTTATTGTTTAAGAAGACACCAGCCCTTATAAGTTGTATTGTTTCATTTATTTCAAAAGTTTTATCAGGAAACACATACCTAGCTGGTAACAGCTCCTTTCAGATGTGTCTTGGGGTGAGAGGGTGGGGAGAGTAAACAATTAAACGGAGGTGCAAACATACACTGAGTTAACAGTTGTGCAAACAAACAAATATTTGGTGCAGAGTAATAGTGCAATAAATACAGTAATTTAACAGTTGTAAACAAATAGTTAGCAACCATGGCTAAAATGTTAGGGAGGGCATAACACTACCAAGCCTTTACACCAACAGCAATGCATATAAGTAGATGGCAGCTGCTGGCATTGCAAATAATTAATGAGACCCAGCCACCATTAACTGCCCCTGTCATTCTCGCTAGCAGCTTCTCATTTCTTTACATTAATAGAAAAATAAATATTTATACATTAATGTCTGGATAGGTATTGCCTCAAAACATTGCACTGGCTTTAAAGTTTGTGCTGCTGGAGCCACGTCAGACCCAAGGCAGCATGGGGTTTCAGAGAAGAGGTCATGTCAGACAAATCTGACAGATTTCTTTGATAGAGTGACCAAGGAACTACATCAAGGAGGAGTAGTGGATGTGGCATATCTGGATTTCAGTAAGGCTTTTGACACCATTCCACATAAGAGACTATTGAGCAAGCTGGGTAAAAAGGTTGTAAACTGGGTAAGAAATTGGTTAGGGGATAGGTGACAGAGATTGGTAGTAAGCAGAGTTCACTCCAAGGAAGGGAGGGTGATGAGGGGGGTACCTCAGGGATCAATGCTGGAGTTGGTCCTCTTTAATGTCTATATAAGTGAAATTGAAAAGGAGCAGGAGGGGAAGGTTTGACTCTGCATGATGATACCAAGATCTGCAGCAGGATGGAAAAGTATGAGCAGAGACCTGAGTAGACTTGAACAGTTGTCATGGGTATGGTAGCTAGGTTTCAACAAAAAAATGAAAAATAATGCACTTGGGGCACAGAAATCCAAGGGCAGAGTACAAAATGGGTAGAGTGGTATTGACAACATTAAGAAAGTACACATTCAAAAAATGTAAACAAGCTTTTACATACAGTTGATTGCTGTTTAACAATATTATGTGTACATCTGATGCAAACCCATAATCACGTTCCTCACTTGAAGCAAAAAGGGTGATGGAGGAGGCCATAACTAATTCCTTGTTTTTGTGTTAAAGGGGTCCATTTTTTTACAGCAAAAACAAGGAAAAGGGTAATTTCTAAAATGTGCAGACGAGCATGGGTACCACTTTTTTCAGAGAGTGCCACCACTGGGACCTTACCCTCCAGTCCATCTGCAATGTCACTGATGAAGTTATTGAAGAGGACTGGCCCCAGGACTGATCCCTGACGTACCCCACTTGTGACTTGCATCTCTTCTGGCTGTATACCGTTTACCACCACTCTCTGTTTTCTGCCCGGCAACTAGTTTGCCACCCAGTTGACCAACTTCTGACCCACCTCGAGCCTACCCAGCTTATTAATCAATCTTCTATGTGGAACAATGGTTGCTTTATCATGAATAAATACTGTTTGGGGTGTTACATACAAATGCCATGGTTTAAAACCTATGTTACTCATTTTCAGTATCAGCAATCACTTTCATCCTCAAAGGATGTTGTCAGTGCTGGTGTTAAACTACAATTGAAAGGGAGTCCTATATATGATCAGTTTTTTTTCATCTGGTTTCACAAACTTTGCAGCTATTGGTGGTGGCACGATTTTTCCTTCATTCTCTTCTTAGCTAATCGAAAACTTGAATATTCACTGAGTACAAACATTCTCATTCGTGAGTTCTTCAACATACCGTGTGTGATACTGAATAATGATTATTACCATTGTGGTTTAAAATAGGTTGCATTATGAAAGGATTTCCATGACTTGAAACCCTGTTGAACCACAGGTTAAATGTCAGAGGATGCAGTTTTAACCTTTTCGTAGTTCAACATGGTGCTAGTAGATTGGAGATCCTTACAGTAGGTGTTGCACTTTCACAGAGCCGATGCACATAGATCATTCACTTAACTTGTGATCAGAAACCCTCAGAATGTCCAGTGCCAGTAACACTGTGATACCTTTTCCACTAAAATAAAAGGTAACAAAATATACACTGTCAAAAACACTGGATGCCCAAACAACATGCCCAGCCAGCTTGTGCCACCGTCATGCTTTCATTACACGAGCATCTTGGGTTTGCTGTTCAGTTCTCTTGTTATCGGAACCCACCTGTTACAGCACAGGCTGATTCTGAAGGGTTGTCCAACCAGTATTCTCCTAATAATTGCTATATCGTAATATCAACAAAAGAAGAGGTTGAGAATTGAAGGATCACAACGTCAAAAACCTGTGAGTCACCATCTAATCAAGGGCAGATTGTTACAATGTGTAGGAGTTGAATATCAAGTAGACAGCTGGAGTTGGATACCACATAGACAGCTGGAGCTGGATGCTCTAAGAAGAGTGCTACAAAACAGAGTGTGTGTACAGCCACTGACTGTTAGCTTACTGCTCCCCCCAATAGTAACAGAAGGAATTGGCATCAAATCACTGTAACAATGTACTGTTATTTTATCATAACAGTAAAACAGTTGAAAAAAAACATTGAATCCTGATTATTCTATCTATATTAGAAGTAGCCAGGGGGAGGGATGGTGGGTCAAGCCACACAGTCCAGAGTAAGACAGACCTCCAGATGGATGCCAAGAGTTGAGACTGAGCCCAAGCCTTGTATGCTGTATTACAATTATGTGCACAGAGAGCTCCAATGGAGTAACAGAACACGAGGAGCTCAAAAATGTCAGCCATTTTACAACTAAAAGAATTACTTTTGAATAAAAACAAACCTCTTGACCATAGGCAAGAAATTGTTTCATGCACTGCAATACAAGCAATTAGATTCTCCCAGAGGTTTAATCATCTATTGCATTAATAGCAGTTAGGTTCTCCCAGGGGTTATGTTAATCATCTGTAAATCTTGGTTTCACCTTGTGCCACATTATGACCACAGGGAGTGATTAACATGATTAATGTAACCCCTGGGAGTAACTTGTTGCTTTCATTGCAATTTAGGAAAAACATCAACTGCCTGAGGTCAACTGCTATACTATGTAGTATGTAGTGACTCAGCAGCTTTGCTATATCCAGTCTAGCTGCTCATACTCTGTAAAATGAAATGTATGGAGATCCATACACACAGATGACTGTGTTGAGGTACTGGAAACAACTGAATCATATGACACATTAAAGTGATTTATGGAAGTTTACCATAGCAAATGGGAGTAGTAACCTGTAGGAGTTGTGAATCAGTCTCCTACTATTCAAAATGCCAAAAAGTGCTGTTTTTCATTAAAAAATCCTTTTATTTCTGTGCGCTGCTTCATTTTCATAAACCTGACCCTTTTTTTTTCTCAGTGCTACAACCCCCAACTGTGACATCATGTAAGGGAAACAAAGTTTTTAAAAGGACACTGTCAGTTTTTAGTTGACTCTTTACATTGTTTGCAAGTAGCTGTATCTAGCATTATAACATGTGTAGAAAAATTCTGGTGATTTGATTGGCTGAAAGCAGCTCAGAGACGTATCACTGACCCATAATTACACTCCTGAACTACTTACAGCCATTCAGACCCTATAACATAAACATAAAAAAGTATCATCACACTCCCACATTCTTACAGGAGCTGTCACTTCAGAACTGTCACTTCACCAGAAGGCAGTAAAAGTGAAACAACATCTACACAGAATGGCAAATGATCTTTTTGGTGTACCTGTATCACAAAACATTTTCCAGAAACTTTTGTACAGATTGTACTGCTATAAACACTACCAAAATAGAAGACTGCACTTGACTAGGGAGATAGAAAACCCAGTTATTTACTGTACCCACAATGCCTCGCTATGTAAATTAGTATACAGGCTGTTATATTTCTGTGCTCACTACAGAAATAGGGGACTACATCTCTCGGTAAAGAAATCTTGTTAGTTAGATACTATATGCACAATGCCTTGTTTTGAAAATAAACATATGAGAGCTTATATTGTTGAAGCCACTACAGAAATAAGAGGCTGTACCTCACAGTAAGGAAATTGGAAAACAGCGTATTTTTGTCCCCACAATGCCTTCCTATGTATATCTACATATTAGGTGCTATATTGCGTCACCACTACCAAAATAAAAGAGTGCACCTCTGAGTAAAAAACATTTAAGTCAACTTTATAATTTACCCAGAATTCCTTGTTGCTGTATGTAAAACATTGACAGCTCCCTTGCATGACATCATTCTGGGGTGGTGTCTGCAAACAGAAAACTGGAGGGTGGGCAGAAACAAAGTGCTGATAAAGCTTAAAAAAAAAAAGACTATGACAGATTTGTTTTACAAAACAAATTGCAGCTTTAACATCTGAAGCCTGACTGGCAATGGCATACTATGTGAAAAAGGCATTTGTGGAACTTCCATAAATCAAATAGAAACTCACTGTATGTCAGTGGTACTTTCACTTCTTTGACTACAGTGTCTCCACCACATGACTTGGGAAAGATACTCCCCATTTAGGTTGATCTTCTTTGGTATGACCATGTGACCTTTCTGAGTTTTCGTTGAAGTGTAATGCTGAAATGAAAGTCTGAAACAAAAGTGTTGATAAATCAATTGAGAAGAACAGTTTTATACAAATTCACCATACGTATGTGTGTTTCACATACCAGTACATTACCAGTTATTGTAATCAGTACTAAATGAACATATTTACAAACCACACAGTTGTGTGTAAATGTGTAATATGAAACATGCAGTGAAGACATCCACATTCAAATGTTATACTGAACATTACAAGAATGGCTAATTGTTCATTAAAATGCACTGGACACCAGAGCAGACCGTGTCATTGTACATGGGTGCGGAGGGCAAATGATACAACAGCTATAGAATCATAACACAGAATGGGTATTTGGTGGGTTGGGGTTGACAGTAGACACCAGGTGACCACACTCTGAAATCTGATGGGGTTCTTTGTGGTGGGGCACCGTAGTCACCAAGAACATGTTCAACTGAGATGTCACAGGTATTGTGTCCAGCACTCTCCATGGATGGCAGGTACACTAGAAGGACAGTAATTACCTACAGTGTAATATGCAAATGATCCCATAATGGGCATGCAAAGAGGTCCTTACTGCCTTGCATGACTGATGTGCTGATTTATATCTTATGGCTAACTGTATCCCTCATGGATCCCTGAGCTATGTGCTATGTGGATCTGTGCTGCATGTGGATTGATACAGTCCAAGCCCATGTCTGCTCAGAGCACTTTAACTTAGCAATGAGTGAACATGAACAGACATTGTCCATCGTAGTGCTGGGCCTCTCTCTACCTGAACACAGCACCACGGGTGGGATGGAAGTGTGAGCTTGTCACAAGCATTTGCGCCATGCTTCAGGGTTCCATTCAATAACCCATGACAGATTAAGTCTGTTGCTGTATATTCAGATATCATGGTTACACAACAAAAATGCAATCTATTAATGAACCAAGATTAATAACCTTTTCAGTCCAAGAACGCCATCTAGTTCCCCATGTTCACATTGTTG
Organism: Neoceratodus forsteri; assembly: GCA_016271365.2. NCBI lineage: Eukaryota > Metazoa > Chordata > Ceratodontiformes > Ceratodontidae > Neoceratodus > Neoceratodus forsteri. The sequence continues at coordinate 273,487,663 of CM028133.1, forward strand.
AAATGTTTCAGAATAATTGGTATGGCTATTGGCAACATGATTTAGTACTGAGCGCCATTTCTCAAGTACAAGATTGCCATCGCTGTCACTCATACTGGCACACCAGTAGAGGTGGTTACTTATTGCTTTAGCCCAGTGCATCCGTAAACCACACTTCCTGTACTTTCCTTTAGCGAGCAACCTTTTCTTTATACCTACAGATTGTGACAGGAAACAAAGCATAGACTTGAAACAGTACTAGTGATGAATCATTTTCTAAAATACAGTTATAACTGCTTGATTTCAAGGCAGCAGTGTTAGATACTGACTTTTTTGGAAAATAACAAACCTTTAGCAATGTGCCACACATCAGACTAGTGTGTAATATCTTTTTGATATTCTCTGAGGTATTTCTTGACCCACACATGTCCGTTGGTAGTAATACTCTTGATGGTCAGACCACATGATTTAACGTATGCCAGTGACCACTTTCAACCTTCCAGCTCCATGACATTTGAGCTACTCGCCTGTTACTCTAATGCAATAATATTTGTATAATCAGTAAACAATACACTGAATCATACACAACAAAGAAATAAGGATGGTATTAAATATTGAAAAGAACCCATATAAGCTGAAGAGCAGTAATTTTGAACACACAAGGCCCATCAAAGACCAAGAGCCAAATTTGGCTGTATGGCCATGTGAGCAGAATCTTGTGTCTCCACCGAGCTTTGCAGCAGAACGAGACATTTATTCCAAAAAGGATTTTGTTACTTTTTTCCACATGTCTCACAGAAGGGATAAGATATGTGGGCTGCATTAAGTTATAAGTGCATAAAGAGATTTTCGGAATATTCAAATGTTTGAAAACATTCAACACGTTCATTGGACTGCTGCTTGTGAAAAAGCTGAAGCAGCAGTACATAAATTACCAACAGGTATGGTTCCCATAGTAGGTTGTGACTGCCACCATCTCCAATGACCAATACTGCAAATCTGTTCCATGACTGACAAAGTGCCTACAAGACAGCACAAAAGAACCCGACATTTCCCAAGACAGAAAAAACATGTCTGCAGTAGCATCATCAATGCACTGTGGAATACAATGTATTGTGTTCATTTTGAGGCTCACAATCATTTTTTTAGTTCAGTCCACCTATAAACACAAAGAAAACATGTCTTGAGTCACGTGATGCAGCATGGCTAGAGTGCGTGGATAGCTCAGAGCTCTGTGGATCCGTGTTTTATTTACTTCAAAACTGGCACTTGTGACTTTTTATTCACTCCTTCCATTTTTCTTTACTTCTTCTCTTACTTTTGTTGTTTTGGGGTCTGTTTTCTATTGGAATCATTGATATTGCTCCTCCCTACTATGAGTGCTGCCAGAGTGTAATGGTGGTCTCTCTCTTAAGAGCAGGATCAGGGTTCTGAGCACTCCCAAACCATCAACTACCCTGAATAAAACACCTCCAACTCCCAAAGCAACAGATCTTACCTTGGAATGTCTCTTTGCAGAGCTTGGGATCATAAAGGATATGGGCTTTGGGATTTCTTCCAAGTTGAAGACCCTCCAGCCTGCCATCGGTGCTTTATCTAGGAGAATGGGGGATGCTGAGGCCTGAATTTCCTTCATGGAAGATCATTACAATCATCATGAGCCTAAAATGGTGGATCTACAGCATCGGCTGCAAAACCTAGAGGCAAGAATTAAAGATCAGAAAGATTTGAATCGCCACAACAACCTTGTTATTGTGTGGCTTTCTGAAAAAGCTGAGAGTACCAATGCTGTTGGTTTTATCCAATGCTTGTTCTCAAATTTTGCAGGCCCAAGCCCTCACGGAGCTGTGTATATTATTGAAAGAGCCCAAAGGGCCCTGAGACCAATGCTCAGTCCTAACGAGAGACCCAGACCTATAATTCTTAAAATGCTTAATTATTTAGAGAAGCAGTACATTCAGTCCAAAGCTCAGGACTGAGGTCCTTTATTATGGGAAGGCAAGCACTATTATATCTTCAATCATCTTACCCCTCAAACAAGAGCAATATGGGGGGAGTACCAGTGCATTAAGTTGAAATTGATGGCTGCTGGGAGTTGCTATTGTTTGTTATATCCAACTTGCCTTCTAATCACTACAGACAAGGGCACGCATCAGTTTCATAGTGCTAAGGAAACCGAAGCAGGTCTTTCAGGTACCTTCCTGGGTCTTGTACCAGCACGGCCATAGCAGTGATTGAGAAGCTGAGCTTCTTGTAAAGACTGGATGATCTATTCCACCCACTTGAACTTACCTATGACACTATTCATTTACTGAGACCAGTTTTTGTATTCTGTTTTAGCCCTTTACTAAGTCTAGTATGTTTTCATTTTTTAGCTTACTTTTTGGGACATATGGTTTGTCTTATCAGTTCCTACTTCTGCAATGGCAGGAAAGATTGCTTTAGTTTTGCCTTACACTACTCTGTTTTAAGACGATGTTACCACTTTAATGTTTTATTTTGTGGCAAGTTTTCTTCAGAGTGCTTCCCTGTTACAATACTATTCCCTGAACATCTACTGCTCTTCAGTGTCATTCCCTGCACTTTGGGCTGCTGGACTTTTAATTTTGTGACTGCCAAGATCTGGATGACTGTCTCTGCTTCTACTACTTTTATTTTTATTTATTTATTTTATTTTAGTCTTTGGTAACTGGGTAAGGCCCACTAGGCACAAGTGCCTGTTTTCAGGGGTGACCTGGAGCACTGGGCGGTTAAGTGACTTGCTCAGAGTCACACAGTATGCAAGTTGAGGTTGTGAGAATCATACCCAGGTATGGTCTGTTGGATGTACCATGCTTGTTCACCAGCTTGTTACCTAACCTCTAAGTATACTGCCAGCCTGTGCCTGTCCTGTGTCTTCTCAGTTTTAACCACTGGTGAATTGCAATTTGTTGCACTTCACTCTACAGTCTCTTTTCTGCAATCTGGACATTGGACTTGTTCAACACTATCAGCCAGTCTTGCTGCTTTTGTGCATAAATGTGAACTGTGTTTCCTAAATAATTAGACTTGCTCTATAAACTCTATTTTTATGTTGATTGCGTGCATGCACAAGAAACATATTGCGGTAGCTTTCCAGAAGCAGGTTGTGGAGGTGCAGCACTGTTGTGGCCAATGCCTCCACAGCCTGTAAGGGCTTGGCCCACTTTCCCCAATGCTGTGGCACACTGCTGCTGACACTAGTTCAGCCAGCGTGCCACCAAGTTGTAAAAAATGAGCCGCTGCAATCAGGGGCCACCTCGTCATTGCAGTGTCAGCCATCGCTGCAATGAGGGAGCGACCCGTCATTGCAAGGCAGGATCTAGAAAAACTGATGTTGTTTGTGAACATGGTGGCGGTTTGCCGCCTTGTTCACAAACAGTATTATGAGCCTCCAGTGCCGAGGGGGGTGCCCAAAACCCCTCGGCAGCATGTGCCCCCAACAACAGTGTATTTTTGCCAACAGGGCCCCATCCCCATCAGCTGCAGTCCCTGCACCAGGTCAGAGTGCCGACGGGGAGCCCACCCCCGCCAGCATAATAGCCACCACCAAAACAGTCGGGTTAAGCTGAGGGGGTGCCCAATCCCCCGGCTATGTTCCCCACAGCACTGCATATGTGCAGACGGGGTACCCAATCCCCATCAGCTACAGCCCCAAAAACATTGAGGTGGCACACTGGGAGCCCACCCCAACATGCCCAATGCCCCTGTAAAGGAAAAACCATCCCGCAAGGTTTTTTTTTTACTGTAATCCTGTAAAACGAAAATGGTCCGTCGCGGTCTCCCTGATCCCCCACCACAACCCGCACCCACCCACTGCGCACCCTGCCTCCCCACAACCCCACTCACCCCATACTTACCTCTGGAGTCTGGCGGGTGATCTTCGGTGGACCGGGAACACGTCTGCACTCTTCAAAGCCGACCGTGAACTGAGGAAATGCCGGTAAGCTGTATAATGGAATGAATAGGGCTTTTTCAACTTTGATGCATATCTCAGGCATTTTTTGGAATTTTGACACCAAATTTTCAACATGGGGTTTTGGGATCCCTCCTCATGAATTCTGCCACTGTCATGAAGTTATTCAGCCCAGAAAGGTGATTTTGCAGTCACTGCATGGAATCCCTTTCAGGACGGATTAACAAAACAACAGTGCCAGTGTTCATGAGGAGGGCTCTCAAAAGCCTATGTTGCAAATTTGGGGAAAATCAAAAAATGACTGTTTTATAGCGCTGCATTGCGCAGTTGCTACATGCACTCGTAACTTTATGAATTTGCAATATTTCACCCAGATTTTCCAACATTGGCATTTTTCCAGACCTCCTTGTGAACAGTACAGCTGTCATGTTTCACACCCTGGCCGAAATGTGTTTGCGCACTGCTTGCGCAGAATAGCGCGGTCAGTGTGGGAAATCAGTGTTCCGCAGAGATTAAGAAACTGGCAGTGGCACTGTTCATGAGCTGAGGTCCTAAAATTCCTATGTTGAAAATTTGGTGACGATACTTCATAAAATGACTGTTGCGAGCGTGTGTTGCGCAGTGTGCACACACACTCGTAAGTTCACAAATTTATAATATTTTCACTCCAGATTTTCAACATTGGCATTTTTCCACACCTCCTTGTGAACAGTACAGCTGTCATTTTTCACATAGTGGCCGAAATGTGTTTTCGCACTTCCGGTGCAGAATTGCACGGTTGCTGTGGGAAATCAGTGTTTGGGACAGATTAAGAAAATGACAGTTACACTGTTCATGAGCAGAGGTCCTAAAATTCCTGTGTTGAAAATTTGGTGACGATACGCCACAAAATGACTGTATTATGAGTGTGCGTTACGCAGTTTGCATGAACGCTCGTAGCTTTGCAAAGTAATATTTTCACTCCAAATTTTCAACATTGCCATTCTTTTGCACCTCCTTATGAACAGTACAGCTGTCATTTTTCACATCCTGGCCAAAATGTGTTTTCGCAGTTTCAGCGCAGAATAACGCAGTCGCTGTAGGAAATCTGTGTTTGGTACAAATTATGAAAATGACAGTGACACTTTTTATTAGTAGAGGTCATAAGATGCCTATGTTGAAAATTTGGTGATGAAAGTCCATAAAATTAGTGTGTTACGAACGTGTGCTGCGCAGTTTCCATGCACGCTCGTACCTTCGCAACTTTGCAATATTTTTACTCCAGATTTTCAACATTGCCATTTTTCCACACCTCCGTATGATCAGTGCAACTGTCATTTTTCACATCCTGGCCGAAATGTGTTTTCGCTCTTCTGGCGCACAATTGTGTGGTCGCTGTGGGAAGTCAGTGTTCTGGACACATGAAGAAAATCACACTGACACTGTTCATGAGCAGCAGTCCTAAAATGCCTATGTTGAGAATTGTGTGATGAAACTCCATAAATTGACTGTGTTACAAGTGTGTGTTGTGCAGTTTCCACGCACCCTTGTAAGTTCGCGAATTAGTAATATTTTCATGCCACGTTTTCAACAGTGGCATTTTTTTCACACCTCCTTATGAACGTAAAAGCTGTCATTTTTCACATCTTAGCCGAAATGTGTTTCATGTTTGGCACAGAATACCACAGTCGCTGTCGGAAATCAGTGTTTGGGACAGATTAGGATCGAGCAAGCGGCGGGAGGTGACAGAGCTCAACTGAGCTCTGTTGGGACTCCTCCGGATTTCTTTGTGGGCAGGAAAAGGTGCCAATGCAGGCAGGAGCCCAGTACAAAAGGGCAGCCTGCAGCGCCGGGAGACACAGAATGAGCGAGTGAAGGAGGGGGAGTGAGTGAGCTCAACGGAGCTCTGTTGGGACTGCTGTGGATTTCTTTGTGGGCAGAAATAAGCAGCAATGCACGAAGGGGCCCAGTACAAAAGGCAGCCTGCAGTGGTGGGACAAACAGAATGAGCAACTGAGAGAGGGGGAGTGAGCAAGCTCAACGGAGCTCTATCATGATTGCTGCAGATTTCTTTGTGGGCAGAAAAGGGCGGCAACACAGGCAGGAGCCCAGTACAAAAGGGCAGCCTGCAGCACCAGCAGAAATGGAATGAATGAGTGAGATAAACGTGCTTCTGTCAGAACTGCTGCAGATGTCTTGGTGGACAGAAAAAGGTGCCAACAGATGCAGGGGCCCAGTACAAAGGGGCAGCCTTTAGCGCCAGGAAAAACAGAATGAGTGAGTGAGACAGGAGGAGTGAGCGACCTCAGCGTAGCTCTGCTAGGACAGCTGAAGACTTCTTTGTGGGCAGAAAAAGGTGCCAATGCAGACAGGTGCCCAGTACAAAAGGGCAGCCTGCAGCACCGTGAGAAACAGAACAACCGAGTGAGAGAGGGGGAGTGAGCGAGCTCAATGGAGATCTATCATGACTGCTGCGGATTTCTTCATGGGCAGGAAAAGGTGGCAATGCAGGCAGGAGCCCAGTACAAAAGGCCAGACTACAGTGCTGGCACAAACGGAATGAGTGAGTGAGAGAGGGGGAGTGAGCGACCTCATGGAGAGCTGTGTCGGGACTGCTGTAGATCTCTTTGTGGACAGAAAATGCCATCAACGCAGGCAGGAGCCCAGTACAAAAGGGCAACCTGCAGCAGCGGAAGACACAGAATGAGAAAGTGAGGGAGGGAGTGAGAGAGCTCAACAGAGCTCTGTTGGGACTGCTCGCGGATTTCTTTGTGGGTAGAAAAAGGAAGCAATGCACGAGGGGCCCAGTACAAAACAGCAGTCTTCAGCAGCGGGAGAAGATTTCTTTGGGGCAGAAGAAGGTGGCAACAAAAGCAGGAGCCCAGAACAAAAGGCAGCCTGCAGCACCATGAAATGGAATGGCGGTGAGAGAGGGTGGTCAGCGAGCTCAACGGAGCTCTGCCAGGACTGCTGCAGATTTCGTTGTGGGCAGAAGAAGATGCGAACAGAGGCAGGAGCCCACTACAAAAGGGCAGCCTGCAGCACCAGGAGAAACAGAATGAGAGAGTGAGACAGGAGGAGTGAGCGACCTCAGTGGAGCTCTGTCGGGACAGCTGTGGATTTCTTTGTGGGCAGAAAAAGGTGCTAATGCAGGCAGAAGCCCACTACAAAAGGGCAGCTTGCAGCGCTGGCAGAAATTGAATGAGCGAGTGACAGAGGGGGAGTAAGTGAGCTCAGTGGAGCTCTGTTGGGACTACTGCAGATTTCTTTGTGGGCAGAAAAAGGCACCAACAGAGGCAGGACCCCACTACAAAAGGGCAGCCTGCAGTGCCAGGAGAAGCAGAATGAGTGTGTGAGACAGGAAGAATGAGTGACCTCAATGGAGCTCTGTCAGGACAGCTGCGGATTTCTTTGTGGGCAGAAAAAGGTGCTAACGCAGGCAGAAGCCCAGTACAAAAGGGCAGCCTGCAGCTCCAGGAAAAATGGAATGAGCAAGTGAGAGGGGGAGTGAGTGTTGTCAATGGGCCTCTGCCGGGACTGCTGCAGGTTTCTTTGTGGGCAGAAAAAGATGCCAACAGAGGAAGGAGCCCAGCACAAAAGGGAAGCCTGCAGTGCCAGGAGAAACAGAATAAGCAAGTGAGACGGGGGAGTGAGCGACCTCAACGGAGCTCTTTCAGGACAGCTGTGGATTTCTTTGTGGGCAAAAAAAGGTGCCAATGCAGGCAGGATCCCAGTACAAAAGGGCAGCCTGCAGCGCCGGCACAAACGGAATGAGTGAGTTATGGAGGAGGAGTGAGCGACCTCATGGAGAGCTGTGTCGGGACTGCTGCAGATTTCTTTGTGGGCAGAAAAAGCTGCCAATGTAGGCAGGAGCCCAGTACAAAAGGGCAGCCTGCAGCAGCGGGAGACACAGGATGAGTGAGTGAGGGAGGGGGAGTGAGGCAGCTCAACGGAGCTCTGTTGGGACTGCTGTGGATTTCTTTGTGGGCAGAAAAGGTAGCAATGCATGCAGGGGCCCAGTACAAAGGGCAGCCTGCAGCAGTGGAGAAGATTTCTTTGTGGGCAGAAGAAGGCGATAACACAAGCAGGAGCCCAGTACAAAGGGCAGCCTGCAGCGCTGGCAGAAATGGAATGAATGAGTGAGAGAGGGGTGAGCGAGCTCAGCGAGCTCTGTCGGGAATGCTGCAGATTTCTTTGTGGGCAGAAAAGATGCTAACAGAGGCAGGAGCCCACTACAAAAAGGAAGCTTGTAGCGCCAGGAGAAACAGAATGAGCGAATGAGACAGGGGAAGTGAGTGACCTCCATGGAGCTCTGTTAGGACAGCTGCAGATTTCTTTGTGGGCAGAAAAATTTACCAACACAGGCAGAAGCCCAGTACAAAAAGGGCAGCCTGCAGCACCAGCAGAAATGGAACAAGTGAGTGAGAGAGGGGGAGGGAGTGAGGTTAATGGAGCTCTGTGGGGTCTGCTGCAGATTTCTTTGTGGGCAGAAAAAGGTGCCACCAGAGAGAGGAGCTGAGTACAAAAGGGCAGACTGCAGTGCCACCAGAAACAGAATGAGCAAGTGAGATGGGGGAGTGAGAGACCTCAACGGAGCTCTGTCAGGACAGCTGCGGATTTCTTTGTGGGCAAAAAAGGGTTCCAACGCAGGCAGGAGCCCAGTACAAAAGGGCAGCCTGCTGCACCGGGAGAAACAGAACAAGCGAGTGAGACAGGGGAGTGAGCGAACTCAATGGAGGTCTATCGTGACTGCTGTGGATTTCTTTGTGGGCAGGAAAAGGTGGCAACGCAGGCAGGAGCCCACTACAAAAGGCCAGCATGCAGCACCAGCAGAAATGGAATGAGCAACTGAGAGAGGGGGAGTGAGCGACCTCAATGGAGCTGTGTCATTACTGCTGCAGATTTCTTTGTGGGCAGAAAAAGAAGCCAATGCAGGCAGGAGCCCAGTACAAAAGGGCAGCCTGCAGCAGCAGGAGACACAGAATGAGCGAGTGAAGGAGGGGAGTGAGTGACCTCAACGGAGCTCTGTTGGGACTGCTGCGGATGTCTTTGTGGTCAGAAAAAGGCAGCAATGCATGCAGAGGCCCAGTACAAAAGGGCGGCCTGCAGTGCTGGCAAAATGGAATGAGCGAGTGAGAGAGGGGAGTGAGCGAGCTCAACGGAGCTCTGTTGGGACTGCTGCAGATTTCTTTGTGGGCAGAGGCCAGCAATGCAGTCAGGAGCCCAGTACAAAAGGGCAGCCTGCAGTGCTGGTAAAAATGGAATGAGCGGGTGAGATAGGGGGAGTGAGCGAGCTCAACAGAGCTCTGTCAGGACAGCTGCGGATTACTTTGTGGGCAAAAAAGGGTGCCAACATAGGCAGGAGCCCAGTACAAGAGGGAAGCCTGCTGCACTGGGAGAAACAGAACAAGCGAGTGAGACAAGGGGAGTAAGCAAGCTCAACGGAGGTCAATTGTGACTGCTGCAGATTGCTTTGTGGGCAGAAAAAGGCGCCAACAGAGGCAGAAGTCCACTACAAAAGGGCAGCCTGCAGTGCAAGGAGAAGCAGAATGAGCACATGAGATGGGGGAGTGAGTGACCTCAACGGAGTTCTCTCAGGACAGCTGTAGATTTATTTGTGGGCAGAGAAAGGTGCCAATGCAGGCAGAAGCCCAGTGCAAAAGGGCAGCCTGTAGCGCTCGGAGGAATGGAACTAGTGAGTGAGAGGGGGAGTGAGTGAGCTCAATGGACCTCTATCATGACTGCTGTGGATTTCTTTGTGGGCACAAAAAGGCACCAACACAGGCAGGAGCCCAGTACAAAAGGCCAGCCTGCAGTGCCGCCAGAAGCGGATGAGCGAGTGAGAGATGGGGAGTGAGCAAGCTCAATGGACCTGTGGTGGGACTGCTGCAGATTTCTTTGTGGGCTGAAAAACATGCCAATGCAGCCAGGAGCACATTACAAAAGGGCAGCCTGCAGCACCAGGAGAAACAGAATGAGCAAGTTACAGACAGCCAGTGAGCGAGCTCAATGGACCAACGCAATCAACATTCAGCATTGACAAATGCTTGTTCTAGTTTGTGTTTTGCATGGTTAACTGCTAAAGCTACCAACTTTCCAAGGTCTAGAACTGGGATGGTCCATCCTGACCATGACCCCCCCCACACACACACACTGTGTCACTCTCATGGGCACCGCTGCAGATAACGCCATGTGACAATTAAACTTTGCTGCTTGCTCTGGCCATGCCACCCAACAGTAACACCAGTAACAAACATCCAGATTAAAACAATACATCATTCTGCTGCAGCAAGTTCCAAATCATGATGCACAGAAAGTTCATCAGAAGCAAACCTGCATTAAATTGTGATCAGGCATTCGAACTGCATGTATTGCTCCTCCTGACAGTCCCATCCAACCTGTCTACACTCACCTCAGTTGCTGAACAAACTTCACTTCAGTGACTCCCACCACCACACCAGATTGTTTTTGCAAACTTCCATACTGCTGATCCGGATCACGTACCTTAGTTCCCTGCTGCCAATCTCTTCTCTGTCTGGAGTTTCTCTCAGCTGCTGGCAGGCAGATGTCCGCTTGTGCTTGTTTGCACTACTACCCAGTCTAATCTAACAGCAAGGAATATGCTTTACTGTGCTCCCACTGACATGCTTGCAGTGCAACATAGGTGCAGGGATTGAAGTTGCAAACTACTGTCCAGCCAAGCAGCACCGCAGTGGTGCCTGAAATAACTGTCACTCATGGGTTAGCAGTCAGCAAAAAATAAAAGGGGCAAACTGGGACAAGTGAGCAAAAAAAAGGGACACAAGTGACATTTTGAAAACTTGTGGGAACACTGGGATATGGAGTCTAAAATAGGGACTGTCCTGGGAAAATAGGGACTGTTGGTAGCTTTATTAACTGCTTGTAATTTTTTTTCTAGCACAATATGGATGCTTTTTCCTTTGTCTCATTATTGTACTGGCATCTTAGCTTATCTTGTTGCTTATTGTTATGGAGGGAGGAGGGAGGGCACAAAATGGATTTCACTTGTAATACCAGATAGTTGTATCCAGTATTTTATTATGGTGACTCTGCCTTTACACCTTGCCCGGCTTAGCTGATTTGGGCTGGCATTACCTTACATTAGATGCTAGGGGTTGATGGGAACATGGCACTTCCCTTTTTGGCCGTGGGTGGTGGCCTTTCTGTCACTCATTGCTATTCTGGGCTCCTGTTATTAATATCTTGATGTTCCCCTAGCATATGCCCCTTGCTGTCTCCTCCCACTATTTCCTTACTTTTGGTGGAAAGACAAGTGTCTTTTCTTCTCAGAGGGCAGCTGCTGTTTTAAAATTTTTCTACTCCTTTAATTTGCTAGTGCCAACTGCTGGGTGGGCCTGTGGGCGAGGGCAATCCAACCCGGTCAGAGCACCTTCACAGGCAAAAGGGATTACGAGGGCTAGTTGGGTGGTACAGTCTTCACATCCACATTTCTCTTTCATGCATTGTAGTTCCTTGAGTGGTTTTGTTAGTGATCCATTTGTTAATGTTTCCAGTTTTGAAGTTCTTGTTCATTGCTTCTTTCCTGTTTGTTGTGGGGTGGGGGTGGGGCTCTTTCTACACAGCACACTGGGAGTGTTGGATGCTATTGGGAGGTTGGAGTAGGCATTTATACTAGGTTATTATTTTTTGTTTTACTTTATGTTTATTAAAGTTTCTGATACAATAGCATCCAAAGATCATACATAGAGTAGACAGACCATAAGAATTACGTCTAATGGGAACACAAGTCCCTTAATCATAGGATAAAATGCATCTACTGTACTGAGATACCACATTGGGGGAATAATCAACTATACACTAAAAGATGAACTAAATAATGTCTGTTAAATTAACTCCAAGAGCAATATGGCTGTTCCCTCAAATAATCATGGTTCAGCAATGTCCTTTGTTATAAATAGCATGGCCCCTAAAGAGCGTGCAACACCATGTATTTACCCTAAGGAAGTTTACTCCATTAAAGTAACCTGAAGCAAATTTTAAACATCATTTATAACACGAATAACATCATCTACTTGCAGAGAATCATAAATAGGCAAATTAGTATATGACTACTATATAGACATCATATCTGATCTACATAACTTCAGACATACTAATCAATCCTAAGAGAATCCTTTAAATGTCAAATAACACAAGGTATGGGAATAAACTATTCTAATTGGGAGGATTCCCAAACAGTGTCCAAAAAGTCTCACAGGATGATCATTTGTATTAAAGGACAGTTCTTAATAGTAGTAGGCTGAACAAAACTAAACCTATTCAGGTTCCTCCTACATTCTCCACCAAGGCATCATCCTCAGATTGGGACCGCATAGCAGAAATACAAGTTGCCCACTTACTGGCATCAACTGAGTCAGTAAAAGATAAACTTTATTTCATAAGCAATCCAAGTCTTGCTGGATAAATCATTGTATTGCATTTCTACCTCTCGTAATGTGGGTTATTACTTTTTGTAGATTCCCATCCTGTATGTGTAACTGTGCATTTCATAACTTGAAACATCAAGGGGCTCAGGCTAGGTAAGAGACACTTGGTCCTGAAGCATTTGCAGGCCTTGATACTCATATCACCTTTTCACTGGAAACACTCCTTCATATAGACCAGGAGTTGCAATTTCATGGAACTTGGGTGGGGCAAGCTTTAGGGCAGGGCAACCGACAAATACTGGGGAGTTGCTATTTTGTATCTAAAGTGGTTCCTTCCAGAAGCTGGAGGAGAGGACAGATCCATTAGGTTGATATATTTTTGTTTGGAGAAACTTTGGGCAGACTGAGCTCATCTTGGGGTCTGTCTATGGCCCAAATGCAAATACACCTTGATTTTTATGGAATTGGTGGGTCTTTTGTCTCCTTTACCGCATCTCCCATTAATCTTTGCTGGGGATTGGAATCTGGTACTTGATCCGGATTTGGATAGGGATACTTCCTGGTATGGGGGTCTTTCCCTGGCCCAATGCTCTCTCTGGGATATGATGGACACCCTTGACCTCGTCGATCCATGACGTGTCCTTCACCCCGATGTCAGGGACTACACTTTCTATTCTTTGGCCCATGGCTCTCACTCTATATTGGACTATTTTCTCATCAGTAAAGAGAATGTGCAGGGTCTCTACTCCTGTGAAATCTGTGCCTGGGTCATTTCTGATCATTCTCCTGTTGGCTTGGTTTTACAGCTCTATTGCACTCCCCCACAAGCTAAACTCTGGAGACTAAACAGTCAGATTTTGAAGGACACCCACTCCAATCAGCATTTCAAATTCTTTATCCACTGATTTTATTAGATAAAACAAAAACTCGGTCCAGCATGTGGACACCTTTTGGGCCGCTTTGAAATGTAGCCTTCAGGGGAACTGATTTGTTGGGCTACTGTATGTAAATGGAAATGTACTCCATGAGCAACTGCTCTGCTTTATAACATTAAAAGGATTGAGTGAAACCTGTTCAGCCACCCCCAAGCCACCTGGTTAGAGCTCACCAATTATTGTGTAGCACATGCTGAAGTTAATAGGAGGTGAATGAGTTTGTTATTTATTGTGCTCAAGTTATATATTTTGATCATGAGAAAAAGCTGGTAGGCTTATGGCTCTCTGTATATGCCAACAGGAAGCCTGTCATAATCTAGGACCTCTGGTTATCTGTTCAACCTGACTTGGTTTCTGACCCCCAGATTATTGCTCATGCCTTTCTGTAGTTTTATGGTGACCTCTATAGCCCGATGGCTTCATGCCTTTGAAATCTCAGATTCAGGTATATTTGCAAGACTTGCATCTCCCACAGCTGACCTGGCCACAACAGAAGTATTTGGCTCATGACCTTACTTTATCTGAGGTTTTGCAAGCCCTCCGGGAGTTGTCATCTGATAAAGCATCTGGGCCTGATGGGTTTTCTATCAGTTTTTATAAGTGCCTGTAAGACGAGCTCAGTCACCTACTTCTTGAGCTTTATAATTTCCTGTATAGGGAGAGGATACAGGAGACAGAGTTAATGAGGGCTTTAATCACTCTTATACCTAAATTTGGTAGGGATATTACTTGTATGACCAATTATAGGCCTATATGTCTTTTAAATGAAGATATTAAAATATTAACAAAAGTATTGGTCAGTAGACTTGTAAAAGGATGGAGAGTACTTACTGATTGCAAAAAGTGGTCTCCACATCTGGCAGGGATTCTTCAGATCACTTGAGCAAATTGAACACTTAATCTCTGGGTCTGGGGAGCCCTATCCATCAGCTGTTCTGGTCACCCTAGATGCAGAGAAAATTTTGATCGGTTCCATTGGGAGTATTTGTTTTAACTTTGGCAGCTTTTGGTATCCCTGCAGAGTTCATTCATTTGATTCAGCTTTATGTACTTGCCCTTCTGCTCAAATCTACTGTAACAGTGTTTACTCTGAATCTTCCTGATTGTAGTAGGGCATGAGGCAGGATGCTCCTTTCTCCATTTCTATTTAATTTGTTTTTGGAGCCCCTTAATCTTTGACTCAAGCAAATGGAAGATATTATGGGTGTCAGTGTTGCAAATGTTCAATATAAAATCTTGGTATATGCTGACGATATTTTACTCCATCTTACTCATCCTGTTATATCCCTGCCTTGTGCACTGCAAGAGATCTCTAAATTTGGAGAGCTCCAACTATAAACTAAATGTAGAAAATCAGAGGTATTGCTGTTAAACTCTCGTGTACTCAAAACTGAGATAATAGATGTGGGCCTTAGGTGGATCTCTGACAACATCACATTATTTGGACATAATTGTTACTAGGCATCCTTCTGAAATGGTGATGCACAATCTTAATGCCCTCCTCAAGCACATCTCATAAGACCTGGTCACATGGACCTATCTCCCACTCATGTTGTGGGGTTGAGTTAATTTGGTCAAGATGAATCTCCTACCCCAGATTCTCTATCCATTGAGTATGCTTAACTAGGTGGTTCCTCGTGTTTGGTTCACTCATTTACACTGGCAAATATCCCACAATATTTGGGCTTGGAAAGCAGTGCATAGGGCCTACCATAAGCTGGTTGCTCCTAAGCTCGTGGGCCTTAAACTCCCTGTTTCTTTATGTGCTACCTTGCCTCCCATTGTAGTAAATATTTACAATGGTTGACCACCCCTTCTTTGGAACAAGACCACTCTTATATTCCCTTGTGGTTACAGATAGAAAGAGTTTTATGCTCTCAATACTTTATAGACCCAAAGTCCGTTTTATACACTTAAACTTACAAAGCTTCCCATGCACTTTGTCATACCCTGATAGTAGCTTTTTGCAGGTTCATCACCAATTATGTTGTTTCCTTCGGCTGCAACCAGTGTATGATATCTACTAACCTCTGCTTCAAAACCCTCATTTTTGTATAGATGGAAAAACTATCACTTGGTGCACCTGGCAGTATTTAGATCTTAATAAGGTAGCTTACTTTCTTTCAGGTAACAGTTTAATGGGTTTCAATATATTTTGCCAGCAACACTGGCTCCCTACCAACATGGCCTTTTCCTTCCTTCAAGTTACTCATATGTTGGCATACCATATTTGTGGCCAAGTCTGGTCCTCAGTCTTTGGTGCTGTTGTGCTGCCCCTGGTGGATGGGGCTATACAGCCGTATCTCATTTGTTGGCTTTATCAACACCTTTATGATCTTACTCAAGATAAAGTGGATGGGGTCTGTATCTTATTGGGCAGAAGCACTACCTAAGCCACACGGGGAATATGATTGGCCCAAGATATGGAAAGGAATATATAAATATGTTAAATCAGATACATATAGACTGATGCAAGTGAAAATACTATACAATATGTGTTAGACTCCTGTTAGGCTTCATAGGATGGAAATGAATCCAGTCAGACTGATGCATGAAGTCCAGCACAGCTGCAGGCCTTTTATTGCACATGTTATGGCAATGCCCTCTAGTACAATCCTTCTGAGCAAGTATTAAAAATAAATTGGATCCCTTTCTTGGCCTGGATGAAGATTTCTGCCCATATATTTGTCTTATTGGAGATTACACTGGCCATCTAATTGGTCCAAAAATATTACATGGCCTTAATTTTGGCCTGTGTGAAAAAGTCAGCAGGCTTTGGATGGATCAACTCCCACCCACTTATCGGAAATGGTATACAGAGCTTTGTTCATGCACCATGCGGAGAAGATGATTGCTAGTATTAATAATAGACTAGCTGGTTGCCATATGTGATGGGATTGTCTTTGTACCTTATGCAGCTTGCTTCCTTATCACCTTGAGCCTCTTGTCCCTGATAGTACTGTATTATATTAGGATCTGGGATCCCTAAACCTTTAGTCTGGGTTCACGGATCTTGGTCTTGCTCTTGTCTGGTTGTGGTAGTTGACTTTTTATTTCTTTTAGCTTTGTTATTTTCAGCACTCCTTACTTCCAGTGTATGGTTTGTATTGCCTTATCTCAATGTGCTGTGGGGAACTTTATTTGTTGTTTCTTTTCCTTTTATTTCTGTAGAGTTGTATCAATTGTTCTGTTCATGTCCATCTTTTTATTGCAAAATGTTAATAAAGTACAGTAAATAAAAAAGAAAACATGTCTTGAGAAAGATTATATTGGCACAATAATGTGGACTGACAATAAATGGGCTGACTATAAAATTTGTAAATTACAATACAACGCAATGAAATGATATAGTAGCAGTTATATAACGTGGGATGTTACGTAGCCATGGTGTCCACTGTCAACATCAACACCACGACAACCAATTTCATGTAATATAACATATCCATCATGTTCAATGTCAACATCTCACAACACAATCCCATGTTTCTGACAACTACAAATACCTTCGAGTGCCCTGGGTCCCATCGCCCCCCCAGCCACACATATTGACATATATGTAAAAGTACACATTGATGGTCTGCTGTCCCCTCCATCCACACAGCCCAATCATATATTAGCATACATTACACCAGCCCCCCTTCATAGCATGGCATCCATATTCAACAATTAAATCATTATACACTGACCGGCTCATCCCTCCTGTCGCTTCCTCCGTTTGCTGCCATATGAGCTGTGTATGCACCACTATCACCTCATAGAGCAGGCAGCAGAGAATGTGAGAGAATGGATGTGCCATTCACTGTATGGAGATTCATTTGACATAGATGGATATACTTGTAAGAGGGTGTCTGTGATGGATGGTGTTATGTACAGTAACTGAGTATGGCAGGTTTGTGGATGCTGAACTACCAATGGAACTACCAATGAGAACTTCTACTTGTGCAAACATGCATTAGAGGAGGGGCTGGATAACCACTGGACAACACTACATTTTTATTCCTTGCAAAGGTAGGGAAGGGGTCCGCTGGACAGAGGGCCAGATTTACCTTGTCATGGGTATCTATGTGCAGCAGTGATCTTAGGCCTCCTGCCCCACACCCCACCCTGTACCTGCATCCCCTCATCTGTCCCATATTACAAGGGTGGCCTTAATTTTATTTATTTATTTATTTATTTTTACATTTATCAATTTGTTAACTGGGTTGGGACACTGGACAAGACCTTTTTCAGCTCTGACCCATTAGAAGTGCTCTGTCTCACATCCACCTCACATAGAAAAGGTGCTGCCCATAGAAGTTCTGTCAACTCACACCTTAAAGCAGAACTTCATAACATTCCAGAACTTTGTACACATAAAAAGTATTTGTTGTTTCCACAGTGTTCTGACCTTGTTCAATTTTGATGATGTGTTCCACACTATGAGAGCTAGTGCCCACATGTTGAGTGTTTATATTCCACACATTTCAGTGCTAAAGAGGAGGTAGTGATACAGTTATTTATATCACTGGAACAGGCTTTTCAATCTGCTATGTTGCAGTGTAGGATCAGCAGACCACAAATCCAAATAATTAAAAATGCTGACATAAAAGGAGGAACAGCTTTTAAATAACAATGAAATAAGTAAAATTCAGGAGCTTTTACTGATCCATATCTGACACCTCTTTGCTTGCTGAGCCTGTGAATGATGTCTGTTGCCACAGTGCTTGCTGACATGATCACGCTTTGTTGCTGCAGTCCATGTCTGCGGAGTCCTCCCCATCCCAATTCTCCCAGGCTCTTCACAGCTGCTGGTTCAAATAGGCCACCATCCATTATGGGACCCCAACAAGACTGAGTCATGTCTAGCACATCAGATGAAAAGAAGAGTGGAGACCTGCATCATGACTCACCCACAGAGTTGGCTGCCAGGCTCTACCACAGATCACATGCACCACCGAATGCCTTGCTACCTCACCCAACTCAGAATGCCAGCGGCACCTCAGCCTCAGCCACGAACCCAAATTTGCCAGTTTGCCCTAGCTGCTTGCTTGCTCTACAGTTCCAGGAAGGTGGAGGCTTCAAAAAAAAATACATACCTAGCTGTTTGCTCCTGCTGAAGTAACTGTGTGCAGTCTGTCTTCTTGAGTCAGTCAGTCACCTTCATGACATAGGCAATAAAAAGTGCCAAAAATGGAGGTACTGCTGTACCTGTTTGCTACTACACACAGATGTACATGATGCAGTGGCTAGTACTTGACCACCCCAGAATGTCCTCACCCTCATGACATAGGCAATAAAAAGCACCAAAAATGGAGGTACTGCTGCACCTGCCTGCTACTGCACACAGATGTGTATGACACGGTGGCTAGCGTTCAACCACCCTGGAATGTCCTCACTCTCTGTGGCAGAACACACTGGTTGTGATGGTTGCCCATCCAGTATTCACTGTATGGTCATGGCATAATAACTTTTTCATTTCAGGACTGGAAGAAGAAGAAGAAGATGCATCAACAAGTTCTGTTGCAAATTCCATTGAATCAGTTCCCACACACTTTGAGTCTGTTGTCATTGCAGTTTGCTGTCTTCATTGTTTTGGAACACTTAGTGCAAAATCATTCAGCATCTAGGTGAAAAACAACAGTTAACATTACTTGTTATGGAATCATGCGTCGGTTACAAACAATATGGTAATGAAAATATTGCTTCTTTAGTTATTCCAGTTCAGCCAACCTCAGTTTAAATAAAATTATATTAATCACGGAGTAGCCCAATTCCAGTCAAGGTACCAGTAAACAACCTAGAGCAGATTGGAAAATAGTGAGCCCACTCACCCATATAAATTTAAAAATCTTGTTTTTTATTCATACTTCATAGTTCAAAACAACGTTATATACGCATAAGGTTTGGAACGTTCCTTCATCAGTGACACACTGAATTGCTACTACCTGTAGGACCTTAATTTCTTCTCAATCTTTGTATTATTATTATGTTCTTTGATCTTTAATAGTTTCCTATATGTTTTCTAGTTCAGATGTTATCTTGTTCTGGTGCTCTGTTTCTTTGTCAAGTTTTGTATTAGTTTTGCATGGGTGCATCATGACCTCCTGCTCTCTCTTTCCTGGAGGTCCAGAAAAGAGAGAGCAGGAGGTTGTGCTGCACCCATGCAAATATTGCTCACTACCATATGGACAAATACAAAATGAAGATATTAAAAGGTGTTTTAATGAAAAAACTTGAAAAGCAATAAACATGTTCTATGGAGAAAGGATGGCAGAGTGAAATGTGTGGGTGGTGGACAGGTACTTACAGCCAGGGAGCAAGACTGAGACATTGGGGCAGTAATATGCGATGATCTCACAGTTGCAGGAAAGTATGCAAAGAGCGCAAAGAAATTAGAAAAGGTTAGCTGCATGCTGTTCTGCATAATGAGTGTGATTTTGACAAGGAGAAGGGAGGTTGTTGTCCACTGTTCTGATCACTATTGAAATCGCTCCTGAAGTAATGTACACAGTTTTGCATGGCAGGCGTACAACAGGTCATTATCAGAGTATACTTTGTACTGATTAGGGCCACTAAAAAGCTGGTGGAAGGAATGTTCAAAAAGGAGGTGAGAATACACTTTTATACCGAGAGTGTGGTAGCTCAGTGGAATCAATTAATAGAAGAGGTAGTATCCTTAAAAAAAGTTGGGCAGCTTCCAGTTAATTTGGGATAGAGTGAGGGTGACAGTTGTAAGTAGAAGGGATAGGGAGGTGCCTGGACAGAGTCTAGGTGAAATTGAAAGGGACACTTCCTCTGTAAATGCAGGGAACTGTACATCTGAACATACTAGACCATAAGGCCTTTCTTCTGGCACATTGGTAAGTTTATATGTTCACATGTAAAATCTAAGCAGATAAGCACAAAGAAACAGTGAACATCCTGGAATATTGTGTAGGACATGAAATACTTATAAATGTATTCTCCTAGTATGACATTAATTAAAAGAAAACAATTCATGCTAACACACATTAAAAAATACTGTATATGATTTACCTCAATTCAACGTCTTTTCTCCAGAATGGATGATGAAAGCTGACTCTTCTAGACCTTGAAAGAAAAACTGATGGATGCACATCACATTTAAGATGTCTCTGATTGGGAGTGAACCCGATGCTATCAAAAGCCTCTGTGGGGTAGCAGAGTGATCAGGCATGAAATGATCTGTGCATATCACTGTTTGATCATTGGACTGCCATCCTTCTCTCCTTAGCACATTTGCCCACTGTTTACAATGAAACTTGTCTTTTGAAAACAGTAAAAACGTTTCCCAAACCAATACCATTAGTGCACCCTATGGCACAGTAGTATGGCATCACGATCGAAATACAGTGAAATGTATATGAAATAGGTGAAGACAGAGTTTAATGCTGTTAGAAATGCAATTAGTATACAATTGCATTTGAAATCAATGAGATAACAGGTCAGTATACAAAAAGTTGCATACACATATCAGTACACACAATCCTACAAATGTATATCACACACCACTTACAGCACCTTTTCATGTATTCTATTGATACTGCTTTAATATGCTTTTCACTAATTAAGTTTCAATTGTGTTAGTAACAGCAATAGCAGGTGCAGTACTGACAAATCCTTGGCTCCCTGTGTACTAACTAACCTCTATTGACTGTTTCCTCTGTACAAACTGTGTTATGTTTTTTTGAATGACCCATGGACTTATGTACCCCACTGGCAATGAAATTTCTCTGCATCTGTTACTTGCTACGTGCTTTCTGTCTCTGCCATACTGTTACCCAACCTGTTGTTCGAACTGTATATGTATTTTTGAAGCTGTATACTGTACCTAATGTAAAGTTGGTGGTGTACTCACCCCGGGTCGCCCCTGAAAAAGGGACCTCCGGTCTCAGTGGGTTTACCTGGTTAACAAAATCTAAATAAATAAATAAATAAATAATTGAACTGCAAACTGAATATGAATATAGGAAGAAAAGTAGTACTTGTCTTCTGACCCACAGCCCCCGAAAATAGGAATTTCTGGCTATAGATAGAATGGGGGCTATATATATAATAGAGAGAGAGAGAGAGAAGAGAGAGAGAGAAGAGAGAGAGAATAATGGATATCTCACAGGGCATTACCAGTGAGTAATACCATCGAGAGGTTCTGGATAATGAGAACCTCGAGAGCGTAGCTTCCGAGGTTCCAGTGTCCAGAACTCGAGATGGTATCTCACCATTAATACCCCGTGAGATATCCATTATTTTTAAATATTTGATGGGAATATTTTTGTTGGTTTGGTTTTCGTACTGCCTGTCTGAGCTGACTGCCATACTTTCTCTGAGACTCACGCTGTGCCTCTGTGTCACTGCCTCCCCACCGGTCACACACACACACACACACACACACACCCACAGCACCGGAAAGTTTTGTTTCAGTCCTACCTTTTGGTTTCTTGTTGGGGGGGAGCACAGGATCAGCCAGCTAAATCCTTGGTGTGGTATGCGTTAAAACAAAGGAAAAAGAAACCGAGGATGCACTATAGATGCTTTACACTCTCGCTAAGCAAGAGATAGCCGCCATGTTTTTAAACTGTTTTGGATGTCCACAGAGACAAATCATCCAATGATGAGCCACGCTGTACATATCCACGCTTGATTGACGCTTGCCAGCCTTACCAGTTTTTGAATTGTGCGCTTGCACTTTTGAGCTGCAATGATAATATTATTGTTCGGGTCCTGAACAATACTATTACAGGACCTGAATGATAGTATTATCACTCTCAACGGTGGTATTATCAGTTCGGAAGTGATAGTATTACTAAAAAAAATTGTATGCTTTAGTATAGCATTAAATTGATGATCCATATATTAAATATATATATATATATATATATATATATATATTGCAAAGGTGGGCAGAATTATGAATGTGTGATGATAATCACAATTTTTATTATGTAATTTGTAATTTTTATGTATTTGTACTATGAAATGCAAAAGGCTGAGCTTCTACAATATGAAATCTGAAAACTGTTAACTTGTAAAACAATATCATGCAATAGCTAGCATAGCTGCAAGAGCATAAATATAGAAACATGAAGGTACAGCAGTATGTAATTAAATTATGATAACATGCTATTTTCACTATACACAAACCCTGATTAAGACATAAATCTATTGATTATGAAGTATTATGACAGCACAAGGGTACCTCCTGTCACTGGCAATATCACACTGACAGCCATTAAATTAGAGGGAAAGAGACGTCAAGACTGAAATGTATGCAGGGCAAAAAAGTTTTCATTTTTAGTATACAATTAGTAAAGCTGAAGAAGCATTAGAGATTTAATGGTTAAATCCACAGAATAATGTTAAAGTATAAAGAAATACAGAGACCACAGACTGACAGCTGGTCATGCTATAAACCTTATAGAAAGGGAAGCCCTCAAAGCAGCCAGTAGTATACCATCGCAGGTAACAAGTTTATGAATGAAAAGACATTTGTGTTAGTAAAAACACCTGATCACCACTCACAGATCTTTATTTAGAATAAAAAGTAATGAGCTGATGCATGAGCCAACATGAAGTGAGACCATGGGAAAACTCTGTTCTGTCAGCCGAGGCTCAGTATGAAAAAATTAGATGACAGCTCCATTGACGTCATGCTGCATGAGAGAAACGCGGCATCAGTTCTGTGTGCCTGCCGCTGACTGTGGGCTGAAATACAGAAATAGAGCTGCAAAACAAAAATTATGAGGTAATACCACCATACAATTTGAAAGGCTATAGCAACTAGCCACTCCCCCTGCCTGAGTTATATAAGCAAGTTTCTTCCAGCCTCATTCAGAAGTACTTTTTCTTTGTGGATGGAGTCTCTGTCCAACCTCTCTCTGGGCCCGACCTCTCCTGGGCCCTACCCTCACCCTCTTTCTGCTGTGTTTGTCTCCTACCTTCCCTTGTGTTTGTATTTCTGCTGGCTTGTGCTGGACTCTGCCTGGTTTGTGCTTCGGCTGCTTCTAGGCCAGTATTTTTGTCTCTGACTACAGTCTGTCTGTGCTTCTCTCACAGCTGATTCTTTCTGCTCCCTTCAGCTCCAGCTCCTATGCTTGTGTTTGCTTTTGTTTGTTCATTTTTGGGCTTTTCTAGTTTTTCTAGGCCTTTTGTTTGCATTATAACATTCAGATGCATTGCTAATCAGGCTCTCATTTCCTTTATATTATACTTTCAGCATTCCCTCTCTTTATCTGTACTTGTTACCTATGCTCAGTTCCATTTGCTGTCTATGCGGTAGCAGTCTCTGCGTACATCTACCTTAATTGTTTACACCTGCTCACTCAGTGCTAGCTCCACCTAACAGCTATAACTCTTGTCTTTTATTTCCCTGGCTGCTCAAGCAGTCTCATATCGCTCTACTACATTTACTCCGCATTCCTATGTTTATGTTATTCAGGGTCATATGTTGCTGTTTCATACTTTTTCGACACCATACTGTTACCTAACCCCAGCACCTTCTACTTTTTCCCCACTGACTCAGGTTAGTGTTAATTGTTTTACTTAGTTAGTGTTCCTTAGTTCTTGTTAGTAGTTAGTATTA
The DNA here is from genome assembly GCA_016271365.2 of Neoceratodus forsteri. Lineage (NCBI taxonomy): Eukaryota > Metazoa > Chordata > Ceratodontiformes > Ceratodontidae > Neoceratodus > Neoceratodus forsteri. Next base: position 273,511,474 of record CM028133.1, read on the forward strand.
GTAGTGTTAATGTTAGCATGAGTCAGTTAGTATTAGTAGCGTAATGTTAGCATGAGTAAATTAGTTTTAGTTAGCATTAGTGCTAGTGTGTTAGTCTTCACTCATTTAATTTTAGTGTACTGCGCCCCACTGTAATGTAGGCAGTGGCCTCATGCCCTGCTGAAACAGTAAGTGGTTGCCTAGGTAGGGATATGACTCTGCCAAATGTAGGTAGAGATTTCTCACTGAAACGGTAGGTGGGTGCCTAGGCAAGGTTATGGCTCTGTGAAAGTGCCCAGAGATTTCTCACTGAAATGGTAGATGGGTGCCTAGGCAGGGATGACAGCTTTGCTGAAATATAGGTAGAGAGATTCTCACTGAAATGGTAGGTGGATACCTAGGCCGGGATGACAGCTCCACTGAAAGAAGGCAGAAATTTCTCATTAAAATGGTAGGCGGTGCCTAGGTAGGGATGATAGCTACGCTTGAAACATAGGCAGAAATTTCTCACTGAAATGGCAGGTGGCCTAGGCAGGGTTATGGCTCCACTGAAAGTGGGCAGAGATTTCTCACTGAAATGGTAGGTGGGTGCCTAGGCAGGGTTATGGCTCCACTGAAAGTAGGCAGAGATTTCTCACTGAAATGGTAGGTGGGTGCCTAGGAAGGGATGACGGCTCCGCTGAAACGTAGGCAGTTACATTGAGTCCTGCTGATTCATAGGCAGGAGCCTAGGAAGGGCTGTGGCCCTCTGATTTAGGTCATGTTAGTAGTGTAGTTAGTTAGTGTTCATTAGATAATGTAAGTTATTAGTATTAGTCAGAGGTAGTGTTAGCATGAGTTAGTTAGCATTTCTGTTAGTTAGTCTTAGAGTTCGTTAGTGTTACTGTTAGAGTTGGTGTTAATGTTAGTATGTTACTCTTCCTCCTCATTAATTCCCAGTGTGCTGCCCTGCTGAAATGTAGGCAGAGGCTTTGCTGAACTGGTAGGTGGGTGCATTGGCAGGTATGTAGCAGAATCATACCTTTATTGCCTTGTTTGTGCTATCAGCTTGCTGCAGTACTGTGTTCCATGTTCCTGTGCTTTCTCAGTTGGTTTCTTTTGGGCTTTCTAGTTTTCCTGCATTCTGCCAGCTGCCTTCAGTCGCTCCTGATACTGCTGTTACGTGCTTACATATGCTGGTTCCCCATTATACTGCTGTTGCAAATGCCACTATAAATCCTCCTATGCTGCACTGTTTTGTCAAATGCTGCTGCAGTTATAACTGCTACCACAGATCCATCCCGCTGCATTCTATTGCTTCTGCCTGGCATGGTGATCTGCTTGTGTCATCAGTTATTCCATGGCGGGGACAATGATGTCACAGTGCGGCATTGTGGCTTCAGTTTGGGAATGGGCTATGGAGTCAGAAATCACCTACAGCTGTCTTGCTTCACCAGGCCTCCTACTACCCCTGCCTTCAGTTAAAGCAGTTGTTCAACCTTACCTACATTCATGCTCCATGTGCTCATGGCCATCAGGCTTTGCCACGGCCCCTCTTTCCTACAGTCAGATGTAAGCCAACCACAACCATTATATGGCTCAGGACCTGCCCTGGAGCTGATAGTCTCACTGTGCCCCATTAAGTTCACATCTGGAGAGTGCGCCCTGCCCATAGAAGTCACACTGCACTGCAGGATGCTTTAGCCATGCAGATCATTTATGTCACCTCTTGATGTTGAATTTAAATAGCTGTCAAAGGTGGGGCCCTTAAGCCCAAGGGGTACTTTAGCTGTGCAAGCCATGCCAGCAGAACCTTCAAAAGCTTTTCTCCCTACAACTGTCTAAGGTTCACCTGGTCTCTATAACCTTCCCTTCCCTGCTCATTCTCTGCTTTGCTCAACTGCTCACTTTGAAGATGATCCCCAGGGAAGTCCTTAGATGTCTTCCTTCACATTTCAACTCATATACGGTCCTCAAGGTAGCCCCTTGGATGTCTATCTTCTCCTTAGGCCTCCCTTGTGGAGGCCAAGTGAATGCCTTTCAGCGGTTCTTGCTCTCCTCCTCCTGCCTTGGGGTGAGGGCCTCCCAAGCAGGAGTCTCCCTTTGCTGCAGAGAGCACTCACAGCCCTGTCTCAGCATTTCCTGTTAGAGGGATAGAGCAACAGCCTCCTCCAAATTGGATATTTCTTCCCCCTGGATTGGGTCTCCAAATTGCAGTAGCTGAGCCATCACTAAAAGTATCCCAAGCATGGAGAGAAGGAGGTTCACCCATGCAGCAGTGACATTGAAGTGAGCGATGTAAAATACAGTGCAAGCAATGCGCCGACAGTACCTACAGTGCCCTGAAACTCTGCTGCCTGGTAGCGGTAGCACCATATGACAAGAAGAAACACAAATAAGATGTACATTCAGAACTGCAATATTGTGGGGGGCTACACCCCCTACATCCCACACCACTAAATATAACAAACTCCAGATCTTGGCACAGTACACAAAGGCAACACAGGTGCACCCCGGCAGCACAGCACTCTGAAACTGCTCGAGCTCAAAACACGGCCTGACAACAAATCAAAGTAGCCAACAAAGTCTGTGGCAACATCCCGTTGACAAAATCACCATGGCAATAATCAGTCAGCACATTAACAGGATATGAGGGAAGGAGACCTAGGCTTTGGATCCCAAGAGATTTCCTCCTTATAAGGGTTTTTTCCCCTCCTCCGTGCCGAAGGTCATAAATGCTAGGTAGTTCATATTTAATATATTACTTCAGTTTACCCAGATAGGTTCCACTGCTGGATGAGTTGGATGGTGGCTCTGTTTCTTGCCATTCCCTCTCTCCTTAGGATGTCCTGCCCCTTTGTTTCAGTTGATATCTATCAGCTTGCTTTTTAGTGTGTGTCTGTTTCTATTTGTCACTGGTTGCTGTCATCTATGCTCTCAGCCTTTGTGGTAAATGTTTGCTGCTCAATACTTTTTTGGGGCTCCTTCCTAAGGTACCTTTATCCAAGGGAATCCTTCCCATGGCACCTCTAGGGGTGGAACCCTCCTGGAGGGTTCCTTGCCTTTGGTACCCCTACAGGGTTGTAATTCCCCAAGGAACAGAGAGCACAAATGGCTAACATTATCAACAGTTGCACAAGTATAACAATACAATAAGTTGTGTAAGCCCATTGCATTTGAAAGGCTATGACTGCAGTTCAGTTGGCTGTAGTAACTAGCCATTCCCCTGCCTGAGCTATATAAGCAAGTTCCTTCCAGCCTCATTCAGAAGCACTTTTACCCCACCATCCTCTCCTCCTCCTCCTCCTCAACCAGCGGCATACCTCTTGTCAGGGCTCTTCCTAAGATGCCTTAGCCAAGGGAATCCTTCCCACAGCACCTCTAGAGGTGGAACCATCCTTGAGGCTTTGTTGCCTTCAGTAACCCTTCAGGGTGGTAGTTCCCAAGGAACAGAGAGTGCAAACAGCCAAAGTTATCAATAGTTGCACAAGCATAACAATACACTGTTATGTAAACAATCTCAGATAGTAGAGTAAATAATAATAATACTAATAATACAGATTATTGTGTCTTCGGAGTCTGCCAAGAAACAGTCGTGAAACAAGCAAGAGTACTAATGAATGTTTATTATACTACTTACGCCAAGCATGTGACAAAGAAAATCACAAGGGAGATGGGTTTCTCCACCCTCCTGAAGAATGACATAATCTCCAGTATTTGTAGATCTTAGGTTCTCTAAGATCTCGTCTCTCTCTGTAATCTTGTTCTCACTGTGAAACTAGGTTACAGAAGCCTCAAATACTACAGATAACAGCATAGCAACAGAGAATACCTCATAGTTACAGATATGAGAAACAATATGTATTGGTCCTAAGACATTCTCCATTGGATGATGACTTAGGAGACAGAATTACTAGTGAGTATCATATGAGACACATTATGCTTCCATTAGCACTATAGCTTGGACAAAAGAAATGCTGACTGGGCTCTATTACATGTGGCATTTCTTGCTTATGTATAATATAAAACATAACAAAGGATTTCTCTGTCAGCTTGCTTAGACAAAGAGAAGTGTTGACAGGGCTCTATTACACGTGGCATATCTGCCTGAGTGTAAAACACACACTACATATAATTATATGGGAATATAGGTATGCAATAATCACTGATGATCCCTCAGAGTCATCTTATCAGTGATTAGGTAGATAGATTATATATGGAATATACGTAAAAGACAAACATAATGCATTATAGTGAGGTATAATAGGCACGCATGATCTAATCCTATAAAAGGATGTAAACATTAGCATATATGAGAAGCAAAGCACATTTCTGACACTTTTGCTTATTTGATGGGTGCCTATATCTACATGTTAGTGCAAAATAGCAGTATCACAGTATAATAGACCAGGAATACAGTGTGAGGTGTATGTGGAATGATAGGGGCATAACCCAGGTGCAACAGTCCCCTCTTTGTTGCCCTAATTGCAAAAGTGGCAGCACAACAAAAAGACAATGGTTAGGCACCATTTGTCTACAGGCCTGAGGCGCAAGCCTGATAGAGGAAGTTTAACTCACCACAGTGGTGTTTCAGGGATTTCCTCCAACAACAAAATGTAATTATAAGGGAAAATGTTAGTAAACCTTGTATTACTATAAACATTTGGAATAAAGCTGCACAATGGGGTTTTCCAATATCAAAACAATCGGTAAATACTGATATATATATCAGGTGTGTATCTGTCGTATTGGGAAGAAATTGATGAGACAAACTTAAATTGCCTGTATGGATATTAAAAATAAGTAAAAAATGAGATAGAGCATCAAGATAGTTAGGACTAGACTTAATGGTATCTGGTTCCGGGATGAGAACAGGTGTGTTACCGTGTAACCTATTACCTGTTTAGGAGTAAAACCGAAGTTAGAAATGTTCACATTGCATAACTTTTAGTCCATATCAGAAGAATGTATAGTTGGTCACCACACAATGTTCCACATCAGCAGAATATACCACCTTGGAGGATGGCATTTTTCAGTTGGCAAGTTGAACAGGACACGACATGTCAGTGTCCACTAGGCATAAACTATGAACAGTTTTTGATTGTAAATCAAATGAAGAAGAGTCTTCTTGCTGAGTTAGGCGATTGCCCCAACCCCAGACTAGCTTCATAGTATGCATAACAATGAGCTTGATTGTAGAATATAATTTGGCTGGACTGAATACAGTTTGTTTGAGAGTTCACAAGTGGAAGCCCAATTTCAGTTATTAGGCCAGTATTTACAAGTTGGTAAGACAAGTTGGAAGATGTCACATCTGCATAAAAGGTGGTGTTCCTTTCAGGTATGACATTCAATGTTCAGAGTCAGTCACGATTCCAAGACCTCATGGTAAACAAGCAAAGGAGGTAGTTTCAACCTTTTCACGATAAAAGTTCCCATCAAGATGACCAATAGAATGGACAGTTGCCAGATGATCAGAGATGGATGTTGCCAGATGAAAATGCGGCAATGACACTGTGAGAGTCACAAACATGGCTTCCTGGATTGTGCAGGACTACATTTCAAAATACAGAGCAATACTGGTGTGTGTGGTGACATACTCAAGGTTCCTTGCCATTGGCAAGGGAATTGTGCTAAATTCAAATAAACATTTGTTAACACATGCAATAGAAGTGCAAATGTGGTAATGCCATTGACCCATACATCTGTCATGTATAAGATCAAGGATATGTCCTAATTCTAGGATCCCAGAAGAGATAACCAAAGGGTTGTAAGAACATAATCGCTGTAGGCAGTGCAAAGGACTTTCCTAGCTATGTGATGCTCATCTGCTTCCTTAATGTGAGCAGAAAATAATTAATTAATATGAACATTTGTCAGGTCAAACCCCTTCACAATATCCTTTATATTGTAAATGTATATTGCTTTTAATGAGCAAAATCATGTATACCATGCAATGGAGGGAGGGGGATATGATATTATATTTCATACTATCATGACACTTTAACATATGTATGAATAATGGCTATATCAGCCCTATTTCAAATAGATATGTCAGAGCCAAATAGGTCTGAGTCTAAACCTGTGTTGTTATTTTAAAAAAAAAAAACGAAAAAAATTGCCTAGTGCATTTGGGTAGGTTTACAGTCATAAGATGTACAACTAGCAGTCAGGATGTGAAAATCCTGTGTGTTTGTGGTGCATGTGCTATGAGTCTCTGTATAGGCTCATTAATGAGTACCTGGTATGCTGCCAGGGTATCCAATAACATCATTATTTAAAAATGTTGGAAATGTTTGTTGTGAAACATAAAACAAATCATTCCAAGTTTAAAAGGTGAGATTTGAAATCACTGGGATTTGCATGAGCTGCACATTATTAACTAGGTACCTTGTTCATGGCGGCTGTTAGACCACTGCGAGCTAGGGTTCTGTTTTGGGCACTCAGTATTAGGTGTCACAAATTATGGAGCATCGTTGGCAAAATTCCTGATTATCAAGAAAATGTAAACAGGAGTCCAGATCAAGTCTAACTGCTAGAATTGATCCAAAGCAATGATCATAACATTCAATAGGGCCTCGCTACCCTTCTGGACAATGAACATGTCTTTTAGGACTTTAGTGTGAATTCCACTGGATGCAATTAAATCATGTGGGCTTGTGAGTTACTCTGCTCCAACAAGCTGTTTAGGATTAGGTTATTGGTTCTTATCTGCAATAAGATGTGCAGTTTGGGCTTGTAAGAAGACCTGTAATGCCCCGTGCATCTGAACAATTGCTCCAAGTAAATAATTACCCTAGAGTTGATAATTTGCCCCTTCTCCTGGCAAATTACCTGGTCATCATGCAGTTCTCTTGGTATTGTGAGAAGGTGTGTCTATTAGCTACAGTGTTGCCAGCATATGGGAAGAGACTCAATCTTCCGCCACATTGATGTTCCATAGTGTGGTTTGCTGTTCTACGTATCCAGAATCAGTCCCTACCTGGAGGAAGACATCTTTATCATTGTCCTTCGTCAGAAAGTGTCCGACCAGCAGATAATCTACTCCATCCTTGTCATTCACCAAACTCAAGTTTGTCGCAGTTCGTACAAGTCGCACCTGCCGTTTCTTCGGTCCTTCTGTTCGGAGTTACGTTCGCCAAAGTTCAAGTGCATCACGTCCGCCATGCCAGTGTCATTTCATTTGGTTCCTGATCCAGATGTCCCAAAGTTGGTCACCCTCTGCAGAAGAGTGTGCACATCCTAGAAAAACCTGGTCTACATCCCTGGTCGCTCGCTGTGCAAGTCGAGTCCGGCAGAGCCAGTGCGCACGCAGATCCGCTGCTTCATTGTTTTGTTCCAGTTCCTTGTGTTGATACTTCAGAATCAACTGATTTCACCTCAGATCCTTCTGGTTCCTGGTTGTATCGATATCCATCTTCACCTCAGATCCTTCAAAGTCTTGCTGGCCCTTGGAGTGCTGCAGCATCGTCCAGGTCGTGGTAATCCTCCAGTTGATTCATCACCACACATCTCCTGGTTCCTCTTCATCCTTGGCAGCCCTAGAAGTGGGTTTTGGCAGGGGAATTCTTTGCATCTAGTGTTAAATCTGACAACCCATAAGGGGGTTCATTCCAGAAACCAACTTCTCTGGTTCTTTCTTGCCAGCAGCCTTGGAGAGAGTGGGTTTTTGCTGAGAAACCTATAGTCTGTTTACCAAACCTCTCATCACTCAAACGGCCTTATATAGGTCCATGCTGGGATTTGTGTCCAAGTGTTCTACAGTTCTGTTCTGCTTACCTTGTAGTTACCAAAGGGGATCGACAGAGTGCATGAAGACTTCAGACAGTTGGACTTTGTTATGATTTTATGGTCTTAGTAAATCTAGACACTTTGGGTAGTGAATAGAACCTGATTTCTGTATTGTACTAGTCTTATATACATCTACTGTAACTGCTAAGAAATCTTAGAGTATAGTGGCAATAGGCCAAGGTGCACCTCAACATATTTTCTGGTAGTTGTTTTAGCAGGGTGAGATAAAAGCAGTTCTGTTCTCTCTATTGTTGTGTTACCTACCCCCTCCTGTGACTGTGTCTCACTACCCACTGTTACTGAATAAAAGCCCTGCGGGCATCGAATCTCTTGGACGACTCCTGCCTCTCCTTGTCTGGGTAACTTTCATCTATCCACATTAATTCAGACGTGATGTTCCACTTACTCCATCATCAGATCAGAGCACCACAGACCCATACTTTTAAAAAGAATAATAAGCATAAAAGCAAGCATCTCTCTCTCTGGAACCTAAAAGGAAAGAGAAAAGAAAAAACATAGTTAGTTTAGTACTATTCTGCCCATTGGGGTATGGAAAAGTAATTTAATCTCCTTTAAATGGGTTCATTTGATTGGCATTTAGCCATTTATCAGTGACTGTTATTGTGATGCAGTCTAGCTTGGTAGACTGCTGGACTACATTTGTTTACAGTGGGATAGGGCCTGTTGTTGGGCCTTGCCTATACATTGCGAAGCAAACAAGTGTACCTTTTGGATGTCTTGTTTGAGTTATTTAACATATTTATCTACTGATGCTCCATCAGCAGTGGCAGTACACAGGACTAGAAGTAAATGTTCTGGGAGTCTCATGAACCGTCCGGTCATGATTTCAAAAATGGGGTATGCTGTGTACCTGCAGAGGGTGTCCCTCTTAGTGCCATACGGAGTAAAGGTAATAATGAATCCCAGTCCTTTGTTTTTTTTCAGAACAAGATTATCATAACATAACTTTGATCTGTCTGTTAGCACATTCCACCTGTCCTGATGACTGTGAGTGGTAAGGGATATGAAACTTTTGTTTTACGCATAACATATCCAGAGTTTCCTGCATTACTCGGCCTATAAGGCCGGATCTCTGTAATCAGAATTTACCTTTGGGGTAAAGCCCTACCTGGTAAATAGCTGGTTTACCAAGACATTTGCAGTCACTTTGACTGTGTTGTTCTGTTAGGTTGGTGATCACTAGTGAAAACTAGTTGTTCTTAGTGGTTGGCATAAGGCCAATGTAGTCAATCTGGATGTTGTTCCAGGGCCTGATTGCCCTGGGGTATTTTTCCTAGCTGGTATAGGGACTGTTCTGTTTACAGATCAAACAGTTACTAATGCAGTGTTCTATATCATTTCTTATGTGTGGCCATCTGACAGAGGATTTCAGTCTGTCTAAGGTTTTACTGACTCACTGGTGTCCACCAGTTGGAGTATTATGTTCTTGGTACAGTAGATAAAATCTGCTCTCAGGTGTTCAGAAATTACCGTAACTTTTCATGAGTGTTACAGCAGTGATGTTCCAAATGAGTAAGCCATTACTGGATAGGTGAATGTCATTTCACTTTCTTATAAGAGCTATTTCTGGAAGTTATTCCTCAGTTCATTTATTAAAGAACCTATACACTGCCCTCAAATGAGGGTCCTTTTCATAGGAGCCAACTTTTGTTTTTCCTGGGGGCTCAACTGATGACCGGGGGTCTGTGGGTCTGCCAAGGCCCCCAGAAGCTCTGGGGTTTTTGGTGTTCTGTGGTGCATTTTAAGGGTTATACTTAAAGATCGCACAGTATAAACAGCACCATTGAAATTATAGAATGGTACTAAAGCTTGTCTGTATTACTGTGGTTCAGCTTACTTCTGTTCTGTCCGCCGCCTCGAACTTGTAAGTTGTCACTCATTCCACGTTGGTGGCCAGCCACGCTGGCTGCATGGACTGGTTGCTTTGCTTGCTTCTTGCTCCGAGTGCCACCCCTAGCCAACTGAGTCATGCTCCTGCTCCCCATGCCCTGCCCCATCCAGGCTCTCTGGCCCCACTCCCAGATTTAACGCGGTGCGGTCTGAGTCCCACCGATGGCCGACCACCCACACCACACACTAAGTCACTGCATCGGCCCCACATGATTCAACAATGCGTGATCCACACAGAGGAGTGGCAAGGTGGTCTCTCCTAGCTTCTCCAAGTTCCCTCACTCACCTTCTGGGATATGTATTGTACATCCCAACAGCTCCACACCACACAGAAGATTCCACTTTTAAACCCCAAAGTTCCAAGTTACCCACAATTCAGGATGGTACTGTATATGTACTGCACATCCCAACTGCCCATACCAGATGGACTGTTCTCTTTTTTTTAATCTATTTGTTACCCCCAGCCTAGAACTCTCTCAGGCCACTGCACTCACCAGCTTGCTTCTTACCACTTGCTGTGTTCCCACTGTCATCTTCAAGTATGTTACGGGTTCCCGGGTTGGGGAGGACAACTCCAGGGAGACTGCATGGGCAGTGGCGGGGGAACCAGCGTTGGGCGTGTTGCAGTGGCACTGGCAGGGCCATCGCCTATCCAGGGCTGGAGGGGTGTTTCTAGTAATGAGCCCAAGATCCCCCCTCCCCCTGCTTGGGCATCTCTGATGCCTGTGCATGGCAGCCCTGCCTACGTCAGCCACGCTCTTACGTGCAGCCAAGTGGCTTGATGGTGCCTCCAGTCTCCACTGGAGGTTGCCAGAGCACTGGGCATCCCAATCCCTCCCACCTGGAGAGGAGAGCTGCCCAGAGGGCGCTCAATCCATCTACCTCCCCTGCTGACCCCTGGCTCCTGAGCTCGCTCCCGAACTCAGATCATCGGCATGGCACGAGGTGTGGCTTCCAGCGCCTCAACCCTCAGTGCCACTGGGCCTTGACTGTTTCACTTTTTAACTCCACAGTTCCTAGTTACCCACAATGTATGATGGAAAAAGTTCAGTACATTCTGACTACCCCACACTGTAGAATGTTCTGCTTAACCCGCAGCTCCCACTCATCCAAAAATGCAAGATGGGATATGTACTGTGCATTCCAAGTGCCATGCACCAGATATGTTCCTCTTTTAACCCCAAAGTTCCCATGCAATCACGGTGCATGAAAGGATACATTCTGTATGTACCAAAAGTCTTACACCAGTGAAAAACATCACCTTTTTCAGCTGGCCAGGTGGCGCTGGACACCACACCTTGCACCAGACCAGTGACCTGTGTTCGAGAATGAGCATTGGCTGCCAGAAGTCAGCAAGGAGGAGAAAGATTGAGCATCCCAGGGACTGCTTTCCTCAGGGAAGGGAGGATGCCAGTGGTTGGAGTATGACTGGTCCCTAGCAGAGGCTGGGAGGCAGCACACCAACACTGTTGATGTGGGTGGAGATGGGGTAGACACCTCGAGGAACGCGCATGGGAGCATTCACACTGCAGACACTGCAGTCATTGCACGCTCCATCTCTGAAGGGGAGAAAATGGAGAAGAAAAGGTTGCTGTGGTGGTTGATGGAGGGTGCCTTGCAGGTCTGCTCCATGCTAGCCATGGTGCTGTCCACACTGGTTCTGGTCTTCAGCAGGGCTTGGGGAGCTGGGGGGGAGCCCTGTGAGTACTGATCATCACCGGCTGGTGGACACTGGGGGACAGGACAGGGGGCTCCCTCCAGATGCAGGGCTGCAGCAACAGGAGCACAAAATGACAGCCCAAAAAAAAAAATTCCCCTTTTATACTCCAAAGTTCCCATTACCCATAATGCATGATGGGATATGTACATGTAACCCCCAGACCCCTGCCTTTTTGCAAAACGACAGGTGGCATGCTGTTGAAGCTGACAGCAGTACCTGGAGGGACTGGGTTCAGGAGGATAAGGTTACTCTGCACCGGGGCCTAGGTTTGGCTACTCTGCACAGGGCACCCAAGTAAATCCGAACACAGGAAGCAATAACTGTAATGTCCAGAACCAGGAATGGGATTCTACAGTGTGGCTTTTATTCACATCCAAGCTGAACAAACAAAGCATAGACAGACCCCCCACGGGGCTACATTCCTGGTAATGCAGATTAGAGACAACAGAACACTTCTTCACTATTTCCAGCCCTCAGGCTCTGAACCCATTAGGCACACAGCCCGGACTTGCATGCAGCTTTGGGTACACAGCCCGACTTGTACACTACTTGGGTTTTTCCCACTGGCCCGGCTCCCCCGCTGGCCACTTGATCAGCGGTCCATTTTGGAAAATGAACCAATTTTCCTGTTGTGGCTCCCCAAACCACCTTAGAGCCTTCGACTCCTAGAGAGAATTTTCCTTCCAATTCCATGTCTGGGTACTTCCCCTCATCACTGGCCAAGTGCATGAGGCAAAGTAGAAATCCACAGAGCAAATCCATAGAGGTGGACCTGGTTACTAAAGATGGGGATCTCCCACCTCCAGCTCCCACAATCCATACCTGGCCATTTCTCTGGATACTAAACAACTCTTTTTCTGAAAGCTTGGCAATGTAGATTACTGGGTAGACATATGTCACATCTCTTCTACATGTCTTGACTTCCCCTATGCGCTGGACTTGAACATACTTTTACTTTTGGCTAAGCCTATTACTCTAGGCCTCCCACTACTTCAGTAGTCCAATCCCCACTATCACACAAGTCCAGGGTGAAAACATGGGCCCTTTAGAAAGAGCAGAGCTCACCCTCCGGTTGCAGGTGCCTCACAGGCGAATCATGAAATCTTCTTGTTTCCCATACTCTTGGACAAAATAAGGCAGCTTCTTCACTAGTAGTAGCCAGGGGGTTGCCCCTGGAATATGCAGGAAACTTCCTGCCCCATCCCCTTAGGGATGGGGCACAGAGACCGAATCAGCAGTCTCCACCACTTTAAAAATAGCTCACTTTATCTCTCTTTAGGTGGAAACACACACCTTTCCCTACTTGTAGCCCTATGTCAGGGCTGAGGCTCCAAAAGCCTAGCACAGAGCTGCTGTGCTCCTCTCACAACAAGCTCCAAACTCCAACTGACTACTGACTGACTGTTCAAACCTCCCAACATTCTACTCCAACTCCCTGCTGCAGATTCCATTGTGGCTCATGCAGCTGCAATAGTTCTATGGTGATGTCATCCCTCAGTCTCAGCTGAGACTGAGAACAGAGTGAAACAGTGTGAAACCCATTTAACTGGAGTTTCACAAGCTGCCTTCCCTGCCTACCACTAGGTCTTACTGGGATTCTAGTAACCCCGGGTAACAAGGGGTTACATACAGTAGATCCCAAATGCCCCCACTCATCTTTCCCACTTCTGAACACTGGCTGGGTCATTCCATGTGCATCCATGTAATCCATTATTATGCTATATTTGTCATTCTTATACTGTTTGGTCCTTTTCCTGCCTGTAATCCCCATCCCTTCTCCCCCAGGATGCATCTAAGACTGGGAATGGGCATTTACTGCTCAATATGCCTTTCCTGGTGAAACTTTTAAATAAAAAAAATATTTTTTTCTGTAAAAGCTGTTTTAAAATATAAATATCAGCTCATTGTTTAATCTTTTTTTTTCTCATTCCCCTGCCCCTCAGCACCCACTCCTTTGGGCCCCACATATAGCCCCTGGTTCCATCTGGACTCACTCCTCACCATCAACTGTTGTCATTTGTTACTAAGGTGTATCCACTACTGGATTGTCATTTGATCCCGTAGCAATGTCCTCTCTCAAGACCCAAATTTTATTTCTAGGTACATTAAATCTGAGGTGGAAGTATGTAAATTGCCATCTTTGTTGG